>CANTUZ010000004.1:28089671-29477171 GCA_947846985.1 Fratercula arctica | reverse complement strand
GAGCTCTGTTAGCTTTCCTCTCTCTCTGGAGGAACGCGTTTTAGTCATGGGAGTGCAGCTGATAATGGCTGTAGAAATAACACTTCAGCTCAAAGTTTCTTTAAGCACTACTTTGTCTGTCACCTGAGTATTCTCAGGAGTAAAAACTGTTATTCTACCTGCACTGAAAAATGTGTGTGTTTTTGAAAGCGTTTCTCTCTTACCCACAAATATGCACACACAATACCTACCTCTGCTGAGCAAAAGCACTTACGCTTATCAGTATACTACTGTTTAAGTCCTCCCCACAAGTTTCCCCTATTCCTTCCTGCTTTATTAGTAACAGAGTTGTTATTTTCCAGACAGAATATCCCTGCCATTTAATATGTGGGAATGCAAAGCCCATCTTCTCAGTCTTGTCTGACAGAATGAGGGATCGGGTCCCCAGAAAGATAGAAAAATAGAGAGAATCACTGTGTCTAGTAGCACCATTGACTCAATAGCTTTATCTACCAACCTTCGTATCTGCATTTAGTGTAAAGCTAAGAAATGGTGTTAAATCATTTTGCATCAAATACTCTTTGAGCTAATATGTTCCTATTTCCCCAAAAAAGTAGCTGTGGTCATATCACGCACCCACAGGGAAGCCAGCAGAGCACTCGTAAGTGTCCATGGCAGCCCAGCAGTGTACATAGCTGCCATGTTCTTAATGCCTCTTGTAAAATATCAGGCTCTTTTATACATGGATAAGATAAACACTAAGGAATCTGGTTTATTCCTCTGCATGTTATTCCATAGCTGTATCTACGTGAAAATAGCCAGCTTACTTTCACATACCCAGCTAACTGTCCAGAATCTTTGTTTTCGCCAGTGTAGCTGTGCCTAGGTGAATGCGACATAAAACAAAATAAATACAACATTAGTAGTGGAGCTAGATCTAGTGAGTTCACAGGGAGTTTAATTTGATGTAACATAGTTGCTGACGAGGCTGAAGTTCCCCACTGACATGCATGGTTCAAGCCTATGAAGTGTGTATGTAAAAGGCTGAGGGCCTCCACACTGACAGTGTTCAAATTTCACAGACCGAACAGCTCACCAGGAAAGAACTGGGGCCTTGTTTTCCAACAGCTCTCTGCAAGGTGACCTGAGCATTGGCGTGAACTACAGCTCTCACAGTGATGTCCCCTGGACACTGTGGAAACCTTTTCCAGTAAAAGGACATCAGCACCACGGTAGGTGGGAGACAGTGGGAGCTGCCTGGGAACTACCGTTAGACTGTTCCCGGATGGGGTAAGATGGACACCCTGCTTACACTTCTGCCAGGAAACAGCCCCTCTGTTCCTCTCTTCACCCATCGCTCTGGATAGCTCTCAATGCAGTGCTTGCAAAAGTATGTCTGGATGACTCATTTGCAAAGAGCAATTTATCAAATTGATTTAGTCTCATTTCCTGTTTGTGGGACTGTCCACATGCAAGTCACGATTTCCTCAAATGTATTCATTACCCAAAGTTAATTTTGTTTAACCACATGGACTGAATATGAACTGTTCTCTGTGTTTGATCTCCCTTGCTCCAAAAAGATTGGCAAAAAATTGTAGATCAAATCTATCATGTGGCTTCACTTCTGTCTCTTGACCGAGTGAAAGCAGCGTTGGATGTGAAAGCTGCAAAAAGGGGGTTTACAAAAAGGGATGTCTTGCATGTGACTGCAGGAATGAGAAGAACAGGATGGCTCCAGCTCTCACAACTCGCATAAATGACCACTGGCTGGCACGCACAGGGCGGGTCAATAGCATCCCTGGGAGAGATTGCTGCCTTGTGCTCATTTCAGTGACTGACATCCCCAAGCAGATCTTTTGTCAGCATAGATCAAGACTGAGCCACTGAGGAACTGGTCCCCATACTTAGTCTGGCTTGTTCACCTCTTTGCTGAGAGCTTATAAAAATTATTTTTGCCTCACAGTAAA
This sequence comes from Fratercula arctica, assembly GCA_947846985.1. Lineage (NCBI taxonomy): Eukaryota > Metazoa > Chordata > Aves > Charadriiformes > Alcidae > Fratercula > Fratercula arctica. Next base: position 29,475,225 of record CANTUZ010000004.1, on the reverse strand, counting down.
CTACAACATATCTTTTAAAAATACCCTTATATAACTTTTTTCTGTGACTGACTCATCTCTCTGTTATGTCACTGTTATATTAGTAAATGCACCAAAGATGTTCCTGATTTAAACAAACAAGCAAAAGGGCAATCAGTCCCTACATACTCAGGCAAACAATCCAGAAACTGAATTATAGATAGGCCTAAAGTAAATGCATGAATGTGTTCAAGCTGATTTGTTGACTCAGTTCTATAAACACCTCTTGGATTTTAATCTACACTCTTCTGTTTTCTGGTTTTGTGCATCATTCTATTTTTTTACAATTCATCTTTTGTGTTAGATTTCTTCATGTGTTTTGTCATTCAGAGGCTTATGAATGCAGCACATTTCAAGATGTGGATGTGATATATATCTGTTTTTCTCAGGAAAAATAAAAAACAAACAAAAAAAAGCATAAAGAGTGAAAAATATGTAAAACAGCAACAGCAGCATCTGCAATAACAAAAGCAACAAGACTTGCTATTCATATCTGAACCAATCCCACATTTCCCATTGTGTTTTACCGAGGCATCTGATTTTACCTAGGCACTGTCTGCACTCTCCTTGGTGTACATCTCCACTGTGGGGTTGGTCTGCTGAGTCTTCCTGCCTCCTCCATTGTCACTAAAATCAAGTTAGACCTGCCAGTCAGAGTCTATCGATGGATTTAAATGGCTAGTGTAATTGCTTCCTTTACCTCACCATCTTCCCAAACTTAAAAACATCAAAAACCCCTAGAGTTCTTGTTTTCAGGGGAAGAATGGGACACACAAGCTTTTTAAGACTGAGAACAGCATCTCAGTCCATGATACTCAACTCTTAAGATTATCAGCCCCTAATGCAGACGGAGGGAGTGGGGGTGGGGGGAAGCACACGGGAGAGAAAGCAGTTTCAGAGTAGCAGCTTAAAAAGAAACAGGCAGCTATTTCTAGCAAAAGTAAATTGTATTGATTTTACCAGGCACAACTGTTGATGGGTATATGGATGTGAAAATCAACTTGGATGAAGTGTTTACCTATATGTCCTTTAGTTTGTATGTCTGCATTTTCTTCCCCAAACAAACAGTCCCTCAGTCCTTCCTTCCTCTTTCTTTCTATCTTATGTCCATCCTAACAAACCAACAAATATTTAAACTAGCAAACAAATATTAGTAAATTGTTGCTGCTGCCCATGACACTAGGTGTATAGCACTGCACTCTAGTAAGTCAGAGCAAACCCAGTCTGAATAAAAAACACATAGCAAGCCATTGGATCTGAATTTAACCTATTTTACATCTGCTTAACACCAGCACAACCAAACAATTAGGTCGCTCATTTGTACAGTATATCTAATTACTTCCGTATGCACTGGATTTTCATGCATATAGATATTTTCTGGCTTGATCCTAATTGCTTCATTTAGTTCCATAAATCAATTTTGGCTATAGATTGTTTTATCTAAAATGAACTAGATACAGAAGCAGATACATTTTGTATTACTAATTGTTTAGCCACATGTCCTAGATATAGCATCTCAAGTTTATAACTGCAAATCGAAGGCTAGCCTCTTAGCTCCTTTTTTTTTTTTTTTCCTTTTTCCTGAAGTAAGTTTGGGAGCTAGGCTTCATTAAACCCCTGAAATAAATGACTTTGACAAGATCTCAACTAATTCCTCTCCCAGACCTTTCCTTGGAAGAGTGGAACACAGTGCCTCTGTGGCTCATACTTAAACTCTCCTGTTTTTTTTCTTTTTTTCAATCCATGTCACTTTTATCTAGCACTCATCCTACATGTGTGACAACCAGCTGAAACTAGGCTGTTGTTGGTTTCTAAATATATATCACTGTGCGAACACTTTCAAATAAGTACTGATCCTCCAGTGAAGCGATGAATTCAGCTCCTAACTTATTAGACCCATTCCATTAAAATCATTGCAGGATCCATTTTAGACACATACGACCTTAAAAGTACGTAGTTCTTCCTCCTTCCAGGGCAAGGCTGCCTCTTACAGTGTACTTACCTTCCACTGCTTTTCAGGCATCTCAAGAAATAGGTCTTTTAGTACATTTCAAGAGAAACACTTCGGTTCTGATAGGAAGTGATATTTAGTTTGAATTCTCTTAATATGACATTTAAATTATTTTCCATCCAGTGACACACTAACAAATATGCCTACTCTATCTCTTCGATGTTTGGGATCAGTATTTCAAGACTATTTGGAAGTTCATTAGGACACATCCCTCGCTGAGCTAAGAAATGCCAAATCCTGTATAATGTTAATTGTCCCCTTGCCAGCATATCCTGAGAAAAAGGATAATACAGGAACAGACACGTAAATATAATTCATATTTGTTTTTCCTGAAGACTGTGAGAAACTTGGCCATGTTCTTCCAGACTGCATGCAGTCATCTCAAACTCTTTGAGGGTGATGATATGCTTCACAACGGCACTGAGGCAAAACAGTAACACCCTTACTGAAGCCAATGGCTTTTTCAGGCCTATTTAAAACCTGCAGGAGAGGAGGAGATCAGGAACAAAAGAAATACATAAGGCGCAAATGAAGACAGAATTTGGATGAAGTTCTATTAACTTTTCTTTTCTGGTTTGAATTTCATTTTATAATTTCCTGCTCACGGTTCCATTCTCTGTTCTTATTTCTCTCCTCAGTGGTGTTTGAAGTTCCTTCCAAGCCAGGGTCTTTTCAGCCAGTTTCAATCCTTTTGACTGCACTTACATCCAAATCAATTTGAATTATTGTTATTTTTTCTATTCAAGAAAGGTTATGCATGGCCAGTCTGGAGTTTCTAGGACAAAAGTCAAACCAGCTGCCCGCTGACTTCTTATATTACTTGCTGTTTGTATTTGAAATCTCACAGAAAAGGAAAATTATTTTCTGCACAGTGCATCTGGGAACAATTGATACAGTTTACTAGACCAGCAGAAACTCAAGGTGTATTTAGGCACGTTTTGGAACACTGTTAACAAAGGCCTGACCCCAAGCCTGCTGAAGTAAATGGAAGAAAATTCCCACTGATTCCTGTGGTCTCTTTGGATCAGCCCCTTAGTTACTTAAGCCAAAGGACACAGTAAGGCACTTCAGTAATTAGCAATGCCTGACTTCTCTGCCAGTGACACAACCTCTAGGGGCAGCATATATACTCTCTCTTTTCTGACTTAGCCTCAGAGCAGGGGCATGCAAAACTCATTTGATCTAAGTACTTCAAAGTGGTTTTAAAGACTTAGTGCAGCTCTGCTGGCCCTGTGGCTTTGGAGGTTGTACATGGACCTAAGGTGATCAAGGATGGAAGAGGAGCACTGACTACTGCTCCTTCTGTGCATATGAGATTCATACACTAATGCTTTGTGTCAATAAGGAAGCTGCAGAGAATAAAGCACCAAAGGCTAAACGAAGATTTTTCACTGAAGACAGTAAGCAAAATGCTGAATTATGCTGAATTTATGCACCAGGTTTGTTTCACAGAAGCCCTCACTTGGCTTGTTTCTTATTATAACATGGCTTTTTGCTGCCATGCCAACTTCTGGATCCTGGACCAGCTTGTCGCTCAATCTAGAGCAGCCCACCATGCAGGTGAGCAGCCTCTAACATAGCATAGTATCTAGGATTGCTGTCAAGACTCCTTATAAAATATACTGTGTCCTAATCTCTTTCCTCTTTTACTCCAGACTGTATCTGTGTAATTCTGTGGAAAATTGTGGAGTTACTTTCCAACTAACGTGGGTAAGGAGAATCTGGGCAACACCATTTAGCCATATTTTATATAACTTTTTAAAAAATATGCCTTGTATTCCTAAAGATTTTATGCAGGTTAGCAACAAAATTGATAAGTAATGTAATAAAAAACTGCAAAGAGAAAATTAAGAGATATAGGCATGTACTAAAAGGTACATCTTCAGCTGAGATTTGGAAGAAGATGGAGAGTTCACGAGGCAAAGAACTATAGGGAATCAGTTTCAGATGACAGGAACTGCAGTAAAAAAATGCATCATGAACCACAAGTGGTGAGCTGTACAGCGACAAAATGAAAATTCAGCTGTAAGATGAGTATGAAAAATAAGGAGGATGACTGAGAAAGAAAGCACCCAATAAAATATCCTGGGGCCAGGTTTGTGTAGAGCTCAAGGAATACAAAGTCCAAGTGAGAAATAGATAGGGAGCTCACAAGAGAGGCAATGCTGTATTTTTGAGAAAGTGCGTAAAGGCCCAGGAACCTGCTGCTTGGGAATGCCACAGCAGAGAGAACTGAACTAGCCGAGGCAGGTATACCAATAACAGGGCAGAGGAATCCAGCAGGCATAAAAGCAAGCGAAGGCAAGCTTGAGCAGTGCTAGGTAATTGCAATGTCAGTAGGGTGCACGCTGTTTTCCCTGGGAAGAGATTGCTTTGGAGCACCTATCTCTTTACAGATATCTTTGTAGTATCACTCCATTATAACAGTACCCCACAAGTTTAAAGACCATTATTTATACCTAAAGATCATCACACCAAAGGTACAGATCTAGGAACGGAGGCACAGAATCAGATTGTTGCACTGCATATATGCTTACTTGGAGCATGACGGAGGAGCTGAGCAATGCTTGTGCATGGATTAAAATTGCTTCTTCTCCTCAGACTTGCCATACAAACAGGTGAGCTGTCTCTCTCAGTCCACAGTGCTGCAAATGACCAAAATACCCAATAAAAATAGTATAGATATATAATTTTTGGTTTAGTATTGCCCCTGGGCCTGATCAGAGGGCTTGAAAATGCTGGGCTTTTCCCATCAGCACTGAGGGCACTTCAGGAAGTGAGAGGTCTTCTTTCCGTCAATATGAGAGAAAATTTCTTTACAGTGAGGGTGACAGAGCACTGGAACAGGCTGCCCAGGGAAGCTGTGGAGTCCCCTTTTCTGGAGACTTTCAAGACCCGCCTGGATGCAGTCCTGAGTAATGTGCTCTAGGCAATCCTGCTTTAGCAGGGGAGTTGGACTAGATGATCTCTAGAGGTCCCTTCCAACTCTGAAAAATTCTGTGATTCCGTGATTCAAATGGGCAAGAAACCATGGTGTTACATTTGAAATTATCTCTGTCTGTCTCTTTTCAATTAAAGCTGGTCATAGCTGACCTATTCTTTATTAAACGCTAATCCGTAGCTGCTTGTGAGAGACCAGCAAATTCAGGGTCTGGACTTGAATCCCAACCAGCTCCACTCTATTAGGCAATGATGAAGGAAAAATGCTGTTTGCCCCCATGCTAAGTCTGTTTCTGTAATTATCACCCTGTGATGTGAAGGTTCATAATTAAAACAGAATGGAGTTTTAAAAAGGGCTAGTTAGTGTTTCTAGCCACTGCTGGTACCAATAATATAACTTGTAGCCAGTGTCTTTTCTGTAAAAACATCTTTTTTTTTTTTTTTTTTTTTTTTTTTCCCCAGGAAGCAGTCCAGTTAGGGAAGAATTAGCATTGAAATATATGAATATTTTATGTCTAAGGTATGATAGGCATATATTTATTCACACAATGTTTCTCACGGCTCAGCATTTATGCTGTTTGCTCTGCATTTGACATCATCTGAATAATATGAAAGCTCCCAGGCATATTATACTTGACAAAACTCATGCTTTTTTACTCAATTTTGCCACAAATTTTTCAGACTTATATCCTTCCATTAATTCAGCTTAGCAGATTTAAAAAATTAAATAACACATCAGTCCTTGCAACTTTTTATTCAGAGAACCTTATTTTGTCTTCTTTATGCCTTCATGTTTATCTGAGGACTTGTGGTCGACTCACATAAGGTTGACTAGGCTATACACATTATTTTCTTTCCACAGTTCAAGTCCAAAGTAATTTTTGATACAAGTATTTCTTATCATAGTAAAGAGCATCCTTCATTTAAGTGTAATGAGATATGGTCCATGAATGCAGACCGGGAGTTTTACTTTCTTCTTTGAACTGTTGAAGGAAACAGAGTTCCTTCACTCTTTCCTTCTAGTGCATTGGGTAACAAGTGCTTCCTCTACACATCCTTCTCCTATTCTTTTATTGTCTTTTTCTTCTCAACACTATCCAAAAAGCAAACATCCCCCTGAAAAGAACTTTCTTCCTTGCACCATTCGAAGTTTCCCCTACTCTATTTCCTCATATCCTTGCCCTATTTCCTCATGATGTTTTCATGAGGCAATGCTATTTCAACAACGTAGAACTCATCTCTCATGTCAAGGACCATGCGGGTTCCCCGGCATCACTGTTGCTGAAAAGAGGGACCAAGTGATGATCCCTGCTGAGTAGCCGCTACTTCTTGTAATCAGCAAGGATACATTTGAGACAGTTTCTTCAGCTCTGAGGTTCTCCATCACAGACTGAGTGCAGAAAAACTGATTCCTCCACCCAGCCTTTTCAGATTCTCTACTGTATCAGACACAACTTGTCTAAAGACTTTCTGAGGCCATGTAAATGACAGGATATAATATATATCATGAATTGTTGCTGCAGGACATAACTGTGCCTTGGTTAGCTGGCAGAGCTAGTTAGAAAATAACACAATTTGACAGCAGTTTCCCCACCTAGGACATGTATTTATCATGCAAGTTTACAGCAGATGACTGTCACATTCTGACACTCCTCCTTCTTGTGAAAAATGAGGCTCTCGGCTGGGCCTTGTTAGCAGTGCTTTTGTATGCATTTAACCTAACGGGCGTCTGGAGCAGAGCAGCCCCAGACAAATATCAGTGAGGAGACTCATTGTGATTTCCTCTAGTACTTAACATTTTTGTGGATCTACTAAAAGTCAGATGAATGTTTTAAAATCCCATAAAATCTGAAACTTTTGCTTTCCCAGGTGTTGCTGCCAGAAGTTATTTTCCCTGTTTCAGAACCATCATGAACCTCAGAGCTTTGAAAGACCGACCAAGGAGGACAAGTTTTCTTAAGGCAAAGACATAGTCTCACATTTGTAACTGTCAACCCAGATATGATAGATGAGTCCAAATCCAGATGCACTGCTCCCTACTTTTTATTTTAGCCCCAGCCCCTCTCTCAGCCTTTCAAAATTCCTTATTTCAGGCATTTGTTTGATTTGTCACATTATTTGATTCAAGAACACTTAATTAACAAAATTAAATAACGGTGTAGGTTTTGTCTGTATTCTTGGTAAATGCATACTTCATGAAGTATAACTTTACAGTGTACCTACTACTGCTAAAATGTACATCATCACAACAGTAAGACTGAGTAGTTATTTAGTCACCTATGGATCCTCTGAATGGCTGACGTTACCATTTAGGCAGGGTTACTACTTTCTAATTGAAAATACAAGCAACACAGTAAATAAGTATGCAAGATTTCTACAGTAGTTTTATATACAAGATTTGCATACAAGCAGTGGCTAGGAATCACCTGAAAACTAGCTACAATGGCCCGTAAACTGGCTATTTAAGATGCAGCTACATGCATATGATACTAGAGTCAGATGGAATATTTATAGAACCCCCTACTTATTTGTATATGCATGCATATCGCTTGAAGAAAAACATTAGGTCTCAAATGTCAAGGTTTTCTTTTGTTTGGGGAGGGTGTTTGACATTTAGGACATTAAAATAGCTGCATGCAGGATCTATGTTTATTAGATTTTTTAAAAGCTTGTACACACAGTAATTTCAAACATATAAATAATATATTTAACAAAAGAAATGTAAGTATATGACTGCTCTTCCCTGCTCATTATGAAGTTGGAATAGGCTGCCCAGGGAGGTGGTGGAGTCACCATCCCTGAATGTGTTTAAGAGTCATTTAGATGTGGTGTTAGGGGATATGGTGTAGGGGAGAACTTTGTAGAACAGGGTTGACGGTTGGACTCGATGATTCCAAGGGTCTTTTCTAACCTAAATGATTCTATGATTCTAAGTGGAAAATGCTGATGTTCAGTCTGGTGTTTGCAGTACAGACCTATTCCGTTTAGCTGACATTGACACATGTGTTGAGAGTAAACAAGCTTTACTCCAAATAGCTCATGAAACTAGTGACACTGTCCTCAAGAGATGTGAAAGGCACTGTGCCATCGCTTTTACACACTGACTTCTTACTTACATGTCAGGATTCAGTTCACATTCAAAAGACCAAAATGTGCTCATACAGGACTTTTTGACTGCCTGCCCTATAACGCTGTTTCTGCAAAAGCTAAGAGAAGGCAGGGATGGATGTCAAATTTTTTGTGTGGTGTGATTTGTATTTTGAGGTCAAGAAGTCAAGTGTAAATACTGTTCACATTGCTCCTAAAGAGAGGGTCTAGATAATTTTTAATCTACAATGTCTACAAATAAGAGATTGGAAACAGTACTTCCCATAAACAATTTTTAAATCAAGTACCAGAGTTCTCTACCTGACACAGACATTGGTTACTGGGTGACCTGTGAATCAGTTAGCAGGAATGTAAGTTGTATAGGACTACTTTAGTTAGGTAATTTCCTGTCCATTTTCTTCTCCTTCCCAAATGTAAAAAATTAAAAGGATATTCCAATAAGCTTTCATTAAAAAATAATTATAAAAAAGTAGCTTGTATATAATTTTCAGATAAAATTTCATCTCATCATATTTCCTGTCACAGCTCACACAAAGTGTTTTGCAAATCCTCACAATGAACTTCTTATAAGTATCTTGCTTATACATATCTAAAGGGCAGGTGCCAAGAGGATGGGGCCAGACTCTTTCCAGTGGTGCCCAGCGACAGGACAAGGGGCAATGGGCACAAACTTGAACCAAGAAATTCCATCTCAACATGAGGAAAAAATTCTTTATTTTGAGGGTGGCAGAGCACTGGCACAGGCTGCCCAGAGAGGTGGTGGAGTCTCCTTCTCTGGAGATATTCAAAACCCACCTGGACGTGTTCCTGTGAAACCTGCTTCAGGTGACCCTGCTGTGGGAGTGGGGTTGTACTAGATGATCTCCAGAGGTCCTTTCCAACCCCTACCATTCTGTGATTCTGTGGTTCTGTGATTCTCAGAACAAAATTCTCCTCCTGTTAGTCTTGCCATCACCAACTTGCACACCTTTCCCTGGTTCCACATATGAACATGTTTGTTTGAGGGTTGTTATTATTTTTAGAACTACACAACACAATTCATCACAGTGGTGTTATCAGACATAAAATAAGAGCAGAGACAGTCTGCAGGATGCACCAGAGCTAACCAGTACTAGGAAATGGAGGATTTCAATCAGAAGTTTTTACTAGCAGGGGAATATACTTTTACAGTACTAGCAACACTTATCTGACTATAAAACAATGTATTTCTAGTCTCTGATTCCTAGCACGCAAAAGATTTCACTTAATTAATGTAACACATATTCTGATACATGAACATTACACATTTCTTTTGCCTTTTGTTTGAAGGCCTATTCAAAATCCACTGGCTATTTACTGTACTTAAAAGTGATTTTTAAAACAGGTTTTCACAGTCTGTGTTTTTCCGGTGATCTAGACAGCCTGTAAGATGGGGAGACCTAGATCTTGCTCATAGAATGAACAAGCCACAGGATTACTACTGTTTTTCTCATTCTGTTCTTGTTCAGTGTGAAGGAAAAAAGTCATCCTGTATTTTATAAAATATTATTTTTATCATGAGATGTTATTATACCTCCTTTATCAACTACAAAATGAGTATCTCATCATCAGTTCAGTCACGGCAGTGTCATGCTTTGTAGTCCTATAGCTTACCAGGGACGCTCACAACACAAACAGAACCCCATGACACTACTGTATGTAAATCTTTGCTATATCCCTACGAGTTACTCTTGATATGCTTTTGAATCTGATCTTTACACTTCCCTTACAATCTCTTTCTTTTTGTTACTTCATACAGACCATTTGCCACCAGAGGCACTTTCCAGTGATAATGTTCCTCCACTCATAACCATCTTGGATCCAAACAGCTCCCAAAGCATATTACCAATTGGCTTTATTGCACAAACGAGCTACTCAGAACTACTTTCTTTTGGAGTATAGCCATATTCGAAGGAAAACGCTTCCGCTGCTTGACACTGCACTACTATCTTAAGCAAACCTTCAAAACTGGTTGCTTACACTAGGCACAGCTCTGAGCGAGAGGTGAGTGTAAACATCCCTGAAATAGCCCAACTAAGCGATGAACTCATCAGTACATTTTCATGTCACAGTTTCTGCATAGGGAAGTATTTTAGTTATGGTGTCTTCTGAGGACACATTCATTCTCCTTTTACTCTCCCATGCTCTGCCTTGGTAGCAACCAAAACTCCCAAGAGATAATGAGGAATATGACACAATGCAGAACCCTGATTCCTACGAGGTTATCATATAAAGACAGGCCAGGTCCATGGAAGCAAGCAAGGATGCTCCTACAAATATCATCATGCTATACAGAAGCTATTTCAGCAAGAAGACAGAGGTGATCTCTGGGGAGAGACTTTTTAATTTTCTTTCATCCCAAGTTAATTCCCTTAGCACCCGGTTTGATGCTTCTGAATTTGATCCTGAATTACCAGTAGCAATCAGCCCCTGTTTGGGACTGGAGAAGGTCCAAGTGTAGTCTGGTGGAAAGTCTAGCTTTTGGGAGTACTACAATGATGTGAGTGGCAGTCATGGCCTTTCTTCCAATTCAGAGCATATGTGAACCAGATCTAGAGACTAAAGTCCTCTGGTTTTAATTCTTCTTCACTGAGCTAATAAAAAAAAAAAAAAACCCAAAACAACACAGGGGGAAGCACATTCAGAAGGAAGAATTGCAATCTGCATCTCTAAGGATCATAGATTACATTTGCCCTGGAAGATTCGATTACGCTCCTGCTTGAGAAAAATACTGTGAAGTAAGGTTTATTTTGTGCATGATTCTTTTTTCAACAGGAAGTAAATCACTGCATATTACTTCTAAGGAGACGGTCTGCAAAGTCTGATAGTTTGTAGTACGCTAAAGCTGGAGTTCAGGAGTTTTTAATTATATGTTCCTGTTCTGCTGGAAAAGATTATTTTTGTAGTAAATGGGAATTGGTTAGGGAAGACTTTATATTTGTTCAAGTACATGATCTTATACAACTAGTGTTTAACAGTTGTGTGAACTAAAAGTAAAGAAACTGCTATGGCAATAGATCCAAATTTAACTGAGATGAACCTCAGAGACCGCAGTACAGATTCAATGTAAAGATCTCAAAGCACCGCCTCAGCAAAACTGTTTCTATTGCAAAAAAATACAAATAAAATCCTTCAGCGAGGAATGACTAGTCATGCTTCTCTACCAAAGGATGAACGATAGCTTGCATGCAGCTGGAGGAGCAGGAAATAAGCCTCGTCCTTAAGCAATTTAAGGAAGGGGGAAACCTCATTTTCCTATGAAGATCATTACTTCAATGGCTGAACGTAAACCGCAATCTGATGTGACATGTTGATGAACAAAGAACTAAAAGTTTAGTGTGGAACACGTTACACATAATTAAATATGGATCCTTATCGATCAATAGTGAGCGTATAATTATGTTTCTCAAGGTTAGTTAGGCAGGGTGTTGTGAGGAGACACAATGAATAGAGACAAGCAGACAAACCAGAGAACCAAAGATGTGCCCTGCAGCTCTATGGAGGCTGTTTGCAGTCAGTCTTGTCATACTTGAATGGCTCACACTGAAATTTTTACCAGTAGTCTCAGTAAGGAGCCACCAAGCAAGGTTAAGAACGCCTCCAAGATGAGGCAAATCCATTTAAGTAATGCTGCAAAACCACACCGGCAATATTGGCTGCGTCTGTCTTATTCCAGGATATCTCTGCATTTCTACACTTTGAATAGTAGTAAACAGAACCAGATCAGATTCCTTCAGAGAGTGAACATTGCTTTCTTAAAACAGGTTTGACAAACCCATCTCTTTAAATTGGTAACTTGAAAAGTGTTTAACATTCAAGAATAAAACGCTAATTTCCCTGATGCAAGGTTCTGTCGCAAGCCTAAATCTTAGCTACTAGACACAATTACTACAAAAATATTTAGAAATGCTTTAAAGAAAATGACTAAGAAATGTGATAATTTGAAGATGTCAAGTATGCATACGGGTGTCACTCTGCCCATCAGACAGAAATACCAAGCAATATAATTGAGTATTTATGGAGTTAAAAAATCAACACCTGAAATGCTCTCCTCCCACAAATTACATCTATTTTAAGAGAATTTATGTGCAAGTAACTTTGAAACTTTTGATTTTTGTCATCTTTTGCCCAGCCATTTGGATCCTATTAATTTGAAAAGAATCCTACATCCATGTGCCCCCTCTCAATAGCAAGGGAGCTCCGTGCAGCACCCTAAGAGTGCACACACCTCCCTTCTGCCCCTGCCAGCACTACCTCCCATCACTGATGCAGACAAACAGCAACATTGACTGAGAACGTGTAAAACCTCTGATGAAGTGCTGAGGCTGTGACATACACAACTTTAGGGTAAGATTCTGTAAACATTTTCCTGTAGCTCACTGTGATCAGAATTCCTTTAACTGAATCCTTACAGGAACTATAATCAAAATGCTGGAATTTCCTTCAAATTTAAGTTAATAAGAAGAGATGAGGGGAAGGGGAAAAAAACAATCAAGTTCTAACAGCGCCAGTGAAGGCAGTGGTTTTCCAAACAGGCCTGGATGGATTTTTGGTGTTTTTTTGGTATGATTTTTTTGCATGAAAGCTAGATCATCACCTCTGTAATTGTACAGAGACACACTCTACTCATACTGATTGAACTTGACAGAAACCCCAAAAGCACATATACAATGTACAATTCCTATACTGAACTTATTTAAGAGAGTAAGAGGAAAAAATACCAAGTGGATAGAGCTTTAAATGAAGATTTCGCTTTTACCCATCTGCAACTGTATTGGTCTGAGCAAACTCTCTGTGAATATTTTCCTTAAAACCAAACCCGTTACGTGTGGGTTTTGTGTAGCTTTTTGAGATTTCCTGATGATTTGATCTCTGTAGACACTGAAAGTTACTCCAGATTTACATCAGATTTTTATTAAAGAGAATTTAAGCCACAAGGATGCAAGATAGTAAATATTTTCTCACACAAACAATTTTTATTTACCTAAGCCATAACAGTAAGTTCACCATGATTGCTAAAGTAAACAAAAGCCACTTAGAAATCAAACTGCTTCAGTCTCAGTCCTTTTGACTCAACTCTTCTCTCTTGAAAATTTCGTATAAATTTATAGTAACTGTTTTGTTTTAGTAGCACACCTTCATATTAGCACCAAAACTGAACTAGAATTTGTTCACCATCATTTTTTCCAAGCAGTACTGTTCATGAATTTTGCTAAGACTGTCCTATAAGCAGAAAAAGTACTGGAATAACTGTACCAATAAATGCATTAAATTTGATAAAGCACAGACTTTACATTAAACAGTAAGGTTTTCCCTTACATGCATATCCTCTCCCAACTGGACATGGCTTTGCTGGGTGAGGTAGAGAGCATGCAAACCCTTTACCCCAGCCCAAGAGGGCAGGTGTCGGGTACTCCTCAGCTGGCAGCTGATTATATGCTGACACAAAAAATAAATGTAAGTAACGAGAGCTGTGTGCATCCCAGCGTAAACAGCTTCTTGGCCCACGTTCTTCTGAGAAGCTGTTTACGAACAATAAACCAGAGGATATGTTTCTGAGGTTGAGGAAAATCCCTCATAAATATGAACAGGACATCTTCTTTATTTAATTTTCCTTAGAAAACAGATACAGAGTTTGATTCAGAAGTGATTAATAAAACTGCCTAAATTAGATTCTGTCACTCTTAATCTAAGCATATATAAGGGAGTCTAAACGGATATAAATTTGATATCACAGAGATGAAAATTGTTTTAGTTCAAACAGACTGGCAGGACCCTGACCATTGGGTTAGCTCTGAGCGCCCGTGTCAGATCTGGGCCCAGCGGCTGTGAGCAAGACTTCACCCAGACTTGGGAAGGAGAGGAGCCGGTGGATTTCACTCATTACTTCACCGAGAGGCCTCAGTGCAGAATTGTATCATTCCATTTGTCAGCCAGAATGGGATTCCTGTTCAAAGCTCACAGCTTGTTTTACAGCACAGTTTAATTTCTACAAATCCAAACATTGTCCTTCCCACCTACCAAGACCAGGTCTGACTTTTGATGCAAAATCTGGGCATGTTAATAACAATCAAGGTAAACCATTTTCTCGCAGTTCTTACCTTACCTCTAAGATAACTGTTGCTGTCATGAATTTTTGCAGCAGAAACACACCAGATCCTGGACACTGGAAAAGAGAGGAAAAAATTTCTGTCAAGAGTTTTGTTCTAAAAAGCACTTGAAAGTTTTAAATGCTGCTACACAGGCTATTCTCTTACTGAGCTGAGCCTTAAAAAACATTTTCTTTCTTTTTTCAAAGTTTTGAATTAGACAACCAAGTGTGTTTCAATTGCTTCTGAGTTGCTTGTGAGTGCATAGTAATAGCAAGGCCAGCCCTCCAATACTGCTCGGCTGATGAAAGTGAGCATCACTCTCATTTGCCCTCATTCAGGAAAAGTCTTAATGGGAAGCAGAGCTCAAAAGAAATTGTTACTTTGAGAAAAATGGCTATGTGGGGAAGAGCACTTTTGTTAATAGTAATTGGAGGACGTACTGCAACATCTTTTCCAATTGTCTGAAAGTCAGGACAATCCAGAGCCCCATTTACCCCCATTTTCTACCACAGTAATTCCACTGACTGCATTGTAACGGTCCCTACTTTACACCAGCGTTAGCAAGAACAGGATTACACTCCTGTGTTGAAGTCCCTAGTAAAGGTGCAAACGTTTAAAATCCAGAGAGAGCAGATGTTTAATTCAAGGCCCACATGTCTAGAGTTCAAGGCTCTGAGGATGAGGACAAAAAATAAAAAGACAAAAGAAACGTTATTTTGACTCAGTGTCTCACTGTAAAATACCAGAAGCTTAATGACATAATGTTAACTTCAGCGAAGGATACAGAAGGTGACAAGGTTATTTCTTTCTATCAGCTAAGATACCTTCTGTGACAAAACTACTGTTCTGCATTGCAGCCTCCTTCATCCTCATACAAATGCAGAACAAAGAGGGTGGAAAAAAGAGCTTTTCTCTCCCATCTTCTTTTAATTTTTTCCACAGCATTACTCAGAGGTAGATTTCAGCCAAGCTGAGACGTGGCCTTTCAGGACACACTGTCCTCAATAATTTCATAGGTACAGTATTAGACAAAATTATTTGCAAGCACAAACTGGAATAGTAATATCTCTTCATTCCTAGTGTGTAGCAGCCATTAGGTAGGGAGAGATGCAGTTATTAGCAGTTCAGCTGTACCCCTCCTTTCCTTGTTATCTGCCCATAGCTATTCTGCAGTTCTGATGTGTGTTAAATGCATGAGCTAATAACTAAATAATTAAGAGTATTCTTTAACTTAGCTGCAAGTCTAAGGGATGAGTGATGGTTATTTAAGCCCAGTCTTTAAGTGGGGTGCAGAGAGTTGTAACCTCAGGAGCCTGAATCCCCAAGCCATCATTCTGTTGTTTGTTCCTCCTTAGGACTGAATTTCCGTGAGGAACAGCTGCCATAGATTATGCTTGCTTCCCCAAAGAGAAAACGAGAACTGGGAATCAGAGGAGGCCTGGTGGGAATCAGTTTAAGAGATCCCTGCCCCTGCTATGCTCTGTGCTCCTTATTCTTGTCCTTGCTGTCACACATTGCCATTCCCCCAGTCCTACTGATTCAGACATTTGTATGTCCACACCATTAACCAGATGATACATGAAATAATCCATTAAAAAATAATTAAAAAGGAAAAATTGTGATGGATTAGCTGTTAGGGACTGGAGCCCTTTGTGGAAGGGGAAAGGGAAGAACGAGGCCAGGCTGGATGGGCCTTTGAGTAACTTGGTCTAGTGGGAGGTGTCCCTGCCCATGGCAGGGGAGTTGGAGCTAAAGGATCTTTAAAGTCCCTTCCAACTCCACCCGTTCTGTGTTTCTATGATTTTATAAAGTGCAAGAAGCCAAGTCCAGCTGGGAGCACTAGCAGTATAGCCAAGATGTACTATCAAACAGGCCTGTGGTGTCAACAATTTGGCTCTTCCTATTTCAAAAATATTTTTTTAAGTCTTGGTACTTCTTAGACAATAGTGTAAGACCTGTCCTCAGGTAATCTGGTGTACACAACAAAGTGAAACATTCTAGTGACCAATCTCTATAAAAAATAGTTGTGAACCACGAAGCCCTGGACTCCAGTAATTATATCTGTAGCCAGAGTTCCCAACTACACATGATTTACACTCCTCCTTTGTATTAGGACAAAGAATACCACTGGAGAGAGACAAGATGGATCCACACATTATTCTTGTGCCAAACACCATATTTTAAAAATACATTGTAGTAAATTTATCAAGAAGTAAAGAATGTGAGCTTGTACAAGTACAGAGCCTGGCTTCAGCAGCTGTGGAGGTGTTACTCTTGCTAGAGAAAGAAATAATTGACTTTCCAGGGCTGCTTTCATCTGAGGGCTTGATAATAAAGCTAGGCTTGGAGATACTTTCCTTACATAATGGTTAGGAAAAGCAGTGTAAGTTAGAGCAACTTTTCACAAGGTGTTTGTTTAAACTCTTCAAACCTTCTCAGCAGACACTGTGACTTCCTTATCTGTTTAACTAACTGAACTTATGAAGTCCATCAGTAACAATAGCAAAGTGCGCAAGTCCTTTGGTTTTGGATCCCTCTTCTCAGGTTGGGCTGTTCCTGTAAAGCTGATCACAGAATCACAGAATGGTAGGGGTTGGAAGGGACCTCTGAGGATCACCTAGTCCAACCCCCCTGCTAGAGCATTTGCTTCTGTTACTGGCCAAAGTCAAATCCAGTATGATTAAACATGCAAGGAAAATATTTCTCCCTAGTTTTAAGATTTGCCATTAATTTAGTTTATTTGGTTGGATATCTTCTCCATAATTAGTCTGCTGAATAATATTAAACCAAATATACTTCACTGGCTCAAGTAATATGCAACGTTCTGTATCCAGAAATGTGAATTCAGCCACTGAAAGAGTCATCTGTTCCTAGTGGAAAAAGCTACTTCTCTCTGATCACCGAGTAAAAAAATATTGGATACAATAAATTTCGAGATCAATTCATACTGTCATTAAAGAAACATGTGAAAGATTGTGACATGGGGAAGATGAGAAACACACTTTATCTTCATTCCTGTCTTTTTTGTCTATGTATCTCCTCTTGATTTGTAACATCCTATATGTTTCTTGTTTCATACAGCAAGTAGACAATCCAGTCATTCTTGATAGCATGGGATGAGAGAAGAGAATCAACCTATTTTGCATGTGAGCTGCTGGGAATATTATGTGTGGAACATATGTAGTCATTTTTTCCTATTCTTCTTTTATGTTTTAAGAATTTTTAAGTTTTCTCATGACTCACATTCTTAAAATTAGTGGAGGAAGACTACAGAATGTTTTAACATTAAAATTCTGGTCCTTGGAAATGTGACAACAAAAAATTATTATTAACAAAACATACACAGCCAAATACAAAGAGGATGCATGGCATACCACCAATTTCTTCCAAGTTGTTAGTTTTTCATACCTGGTATTTCATTAAATGGACTTGAAGGGAAATTCCAATTAAGTAATGACCAGTAATGTCCGTAGGCTCTTAAAGATTAAAATGATAACAGAAGTGGTTTGAATATTTGACCTTATGCCAATTAACACCAGCTAATAAACAAACCTAATTGAAATAATGTTGTATGGGGGAGAACTATGGATTTCATTAAGTTTTCTAAGGATTTCTTCATGTTCAACCAAATTTAGCTGGGAAGGGCTCAATAATCTGATGACATCAGCGGTACAGCATGCTCTTAATAACAAATAAATGTCATAGCTCAAAATTTACCATATGGAGATAAGCAGGTCCATAGGCTGTAGGTGGCCTTAATCCTACTGTTTCATTCCTTGTTTTTGCACCTGATCTATTGTGTAGGTTTGAAAAGTAATGGATGTAATTTCTTAAGAGAAACTGAATCACTACTCCACCTTTTTTGCTCCTTGCTTTCTGGTATTCAGTAACGTGCTCATAGATTTTCATATGCATGATATGCTTTGCCAATCTCATTTCTAATTCCTATAGCTGGTCACATACAGCCCCCTTCCCAGCTTTGTCTTTTTGCCATTGCATTGCAGTCTTGGCTGATACAGTCCCTAACAAACATCCCAGTCATATTTTCCAGTAAATTTTTTTTTGTGAGACTCAAACTAACTTGCCATTAAGTCTTACTGTTCTTGCGGCACTTAGTCTTGAGTGTGTCCAGATTTATATCCATCCCTTGTGTGCCCTTGTGCTCTCCTTTGTGTAAGGACATGAAATATTTGTATAGTATTCTGATACCTAGCACTATGTTAAAATAACAAACAACTCAAAGGACATGGGGAATAAAACTCAACACACAGGGGAAGGTGTACAGGTAAAAGATCAAATTCTTCCAGTTTACTGCACATCAGTATTCTCTGTAGTACCTGAGCTGATCTGTGTGCGTGTGTGTGTGTGCGTGTGTGTGTTTGTGTGTGTGCATATATTTTTCTTTAAACTCAAGTTACATTTATGCTGTGTGTGTGGTTTCTCAAAAGTGAACAGTGAATAATATCCTATGGTTTCATCCTAAAGCATCAAAGCTCTCCATACAGTAACGACAGAAATGATCCACTTTCATTATACCGGGAATAAAGGTCAGAGCAATTTTCATCATTTTCCCTTTCTCTCAGCCTCTGAAATCAAAATCACCATGATAGCTTTCTGCAGCATTGAGCTTAAACCTTAAGTGGGTTTATTTAAAAGATGTTTTACTATTTTTCTGCTGTACAAAAATAATAAAGGGGCTGTGGCTATCACACAAGACATATCACTTTGGAGGGGCATTTGCAACATGGTCTCAGAAAATGACCAGTCCCTCCAAAGGTGACACACAAAATATCCAACAGGTATTTTTAACAGGAAAAGCTGGTATTTTGACAAACTGTGTTTCTCTCATCGAAAATAAGTAGCCAATGACCAATGTAGGGTAAAAGCTATGCTGAGTGACTGCAGCGTTAATAGACTGTCTGACAGCTCAGCTGCTCTTCAGCCCAGTGTGTGTTCTATGTCAATCAGCTTGCCTTTTTTTTTCTCCCCCACTGTTAGACTGTTGGCTCTTTATCACTTCTGCGGTCGACCCAGAGAAGTTTAGGTAGTTGGTTCTCCCTTTCGAGAGGGGAACGTGAACACAAGGTGAATAACAGTTCTTGACATTTGCTTGAACAGACCACAAATCCCACTGAAGGTCCCTTTGCCAGAAAATCTGATACAGCAAATCTGTGAGGATCATTTTAAAAGCTCTGTCTTTGAACAGGGGATGCTGTACTGTGAAAGTCTCTGATCACTGTGTATGACACACCAGGTGAAAGGATTATGCGCCAGTGGTATCTTTAACCAGAGACAGAATAGAAAATTTTAACTTGGGAAATTTTACAGCAGTAATTGGGTCAGCCCATTCCTGTGCCTTCTTCCACTGTATTATATAATTTGAGCAATATTGTAGTAATTTTTCAAAAATTATTTAGAAGAACTTCACACACTTGATGAAGGACACTTGTGGGCCTGAGAGTAGCAGTATGAGTTGTTCTGATAGAACATATTATCTTTCCAAAAAAACTTGCCTTTTTTCAGCAATAGGCATGCGGCTATGCCTTTGTCTGTATAGTTCATCTTCCCTTCTTACAGAGGAATATAAGATTGAAGGGGTGGGACCTGGCAGCTGGAAGGAATTCTCCAAAACAGCATCTAATATAAATGAATATATAAATGACACTGCAGAGTAAACTGGTAAAGGGAGGAAAACTTGTGGTTTGCTTGTTGGGCAGTAGTTAGCAAAGGTGGAGGGGATTAGAAGGAGTGGGAGAAGGTGGTAGAACACAAAGTTGCAAGATCAAAGCCTCTATCTAACACCCTTTGATTTTAGGGTGTTAATTCCCAAGTCACTGAAATCCTTTTAACGTGCATTGCCTCAAGTTGTCTAGAAGCTGTTGTGCCAGACTTAGGAGAACCTAAAAGGAAATTCTGTGAAAGATAACAGTAAATATAATAAAAAGTAAACCCCAAAGCACAATTGTTACTGTAGTGGTGGATCAATATAAAGAAGCATATCACAACATTTAATAATTACTTAATCAATATAAACACTGTAACATGATAAGGAAATAATACACGAGTCATAAAGGACAATTAACAATAAACACATAATCCAAACCACCATTTGGTAGAAACCACATTATATTTATAGCTATTGTGGTGCTGTAAGGTATACATGACTTCTTTTCCCAGAGCTTTACCTGTGTCTGGATACAAATACCATAGCAAGTACTGAAGACTTGTTCATTTGAAACATGTGCGGTACATTTACTCCTGTCTTGCCATTTGCTGTGTTTGCTCTCACTCCTATAATGGCCTCCCTTGCATGCACTACTACTACTACTACAAATATTGTCTCTCCTCACTTTCTGCTAGTACTGACCTTCTCCACACCCTCTCAATCTTGACACTCCTTTCTTCTACTGCTTCCTTACACACAGACACACACAAACCCAGCTTCCCTGCCTCTCATCGACAAAGTGTCATTTGGGCCAGGGAAGTGCACTGATTCCATTTTCCCAACATCCATTTTTGCCCAAAATCTTGGATTTTTTTGGCGCCTGTTTTATGGGGAAAGAATGATCCTGTGGTTAAGATACTGGATTAGTATTGTAGGGTTCAGACTGTGTTCCCTGGCTTCCTGCCCGGTTAATGTATTATGGTTTTAGTGTAGGTGAGAATAAGGAACACCACACGTAGAACTTTTAGCAAATCACTTAAACAAAATGCTTGGATGTCTGAAAGCTTTCTTCGAGGCATTCACTGCTCTGCAATTCCAATGGGAGTTGAGGGCATACACCACTATGTAGGACACGTTCATCATGTTGAAGGATTGGGCTTAGTTCACCACCTGCAAAATGGGGCTAATTCTTACTCAGCTCACATAAGGCTTATGATGATGAAAACAATCTATTAATGTTCATTATGTGTTCGGTTGCTACAGTAGTGAGTGCCAAGAAATAATTCTCTCAGTAAGATGAATGCCAGCTAAAATAATTCTGCTCTAATAGATTAAATGCAATGCAAGGTCACCAATCACCTTCCTACAGCACCCTTTGTCTTTAATATGTTCCTAACACGGAGTGAGTCTTTGGAGGAAAAGTTTAGCATTAAAATCCTTCCCTCTAGGAACACATACCAAAGACCAGTGATACTTCTCTTAAGCAGAGGAGTATGCTCCAGTGCCCATGGCCACAGTTCCCAGCTAGGCAGTGTGCTAGTTTTTATGTCTTTTGGCTGTCAAATTTCACATTACAAGTGTCTACAAGGCAGCAGTGATGCAACTTCTGTTCATGTCATGTTGAGTTCAAAACCACATATCCAAATTCACTCTTTGTAAATTACCTCTGCATTAAAATAGACTATTTTTATTACTAATATACTTCTCTCTCCTAATTCCACAATTGCAGCCATCTTAGATTTTTTTTCCTGTTCTCTATTATTTTTTCCCATTTCTTTCATATCATTTGACTCCCAGCAATTATTCTATATAATGGCCGTTTCATACCTTTCATCTTCTACATCTACTAACATCTTTAATTGGTAGCTTAGCCGATATTATGTTTCCCCCCCAGTGCAACTTTTCATATGAGTTTGTTTCGAACTCACTGTATTTTGTAATTTCCTTACCTGTGCACAGATCATAACTTCTATTTAATAAGCTTTTCTGTTTCTTCTTATAGCACTGGATTTACCTTAGCATAATTGAAACTCCATTTTGAATGCAAGAAATAGAGTTTGTGCACATTTATGTTTTGCTGCATGTGCCTGAATATCTTGCAGATGCAACATGCTGTTTTTGCAGATGTAAGGCGTAACTCTCAAGTGCATTCAGAAGAGAGAATGGCAGAACTGTAAAATTCCTCCTTTTCTTAAGAAAACTGGTAATATGAAATATATTAAAATAATACCATATTGTTATTTTCCTCTTCTCAGGTGGCAGAGTAGAGAACTGGAGGACTTTGGAATAGCTTAATCTTGAACCCATTCCCTGAGAACTAACTGAGGTTCCTCTACATATAAAAACTGAATGGTCCACAGACTCCCGCTCCAGCCAGGAGGATCTGGAGACCTTAGAATAAGGAAGACGACAGTTACAGAAGTCATGGGGCGCAGTGCTGCCATGGAATGGTAGGGAAAATGATCACTGTAAAGGGTACTCCACAGACTTGCCTTTCAGCACCTACAAATGATCATGCTATCATCTATAGGAAGACTCAACACTTGTATTTCATGTATTTGGAAAGGGGAAAGGCGACAGATCATTGTAGCCTGAGAACATGACATATCAAGGCCAGGAGCTTTATCTCAAAGCTCTTGCATTTTGTTATTGACTTTTATTTTTAAAGCTGTCACAGTCAGATTCTTCATACACAAACCCTAATTCTACCACTGGACAGCCTGGGTCCCAGAGAAGGCAGGGAGAAGCTACAGTGACAAAATTTTGGCCAGTCTGTGCCCTTTATTTAATTTTGTCTCTCCGCAATAAACAGCAGTTGCAACTTCTTGTTGCTCGGTGAAACCTGATGCTTCATATTCATTGCAGGAATCACTACTTCCTGAACTATAAAAGTGTCAGCATTCAGGTTAAAACAAAACCAAAGCAGCTCCTGCAAGCAGCTCCTGACCAGGCGACCACCGTACAACTAGCGGTGGGTGTATATCGAGCAGTTAGCCTGAGTAGGTGCAGGCCTGTGCTGTGCCCACCGTGGCCTTCGGGCCCCATTGTGCTGCAGAAGCCCTTTGGTCACTGGGTAAACTCAGCCAGCTTGTTGTAAGAGAGAAGCCTGCAGGCAGTTCCCGCTTGGTACCCTTGATTATGTCACACGTGGCCTTGCCTTTATCTACAACTGCAGCAAGAAGTTCTCGTGTGAACATCCTTTCTGCTTGGCAGCAGAAATGATGAATAGAGTTGTTTTCTTGTAAGAAAATTCTGTAATAGCTCAGATGACCAAAATGGGAGAACTTCTTCTACGGACAGAGGTCATTTTGACACCAACATCGCTTGGGGTTCCCAGTATATAAAAGGATAAAAATTTCCTGTGCTATTCTCTTCTTACAGTGTCAGCTCTAACAACTAGCGTTTTAAATGATAACTTACAGGCATCATAATGGACCAGCACCTCCTGGTGCAAAGCAGCTCCTTCCTTTCCCGCTTGTTGGAGGGCAGACTTCATATCTCATTGAATTCAGGTTCTTCCTTTCCCAGATACTGACTATGGTTTAGATTTTTGTATCAGCAAAACATTACATGGTACCTCCGGTTTGATCCAGCACAGTACCAAGAAATGTTGTGAGTTTTAACTGAAATTGTATTTAATGGGAACTGAATGTAAGCAGCATGCTGTCTTTTGATATATTGGCTTGGAGGTATTACAGCACAATAGGCAAGCCCATGTTTGTGACCCAGCCTTTCAAAGGCTGAGGATCTGTAAAGTGCTATTCTTTTGCAGTTACATTTCCCAGAAGGCTTTGAACAGCAGAAGTTCCTGGACCCTCCAGTGTCCTTGTCCGTGTGCAAACAGCCCGACACTTTGGCTCAAGTTCTCCTTGCATTATCTTGGCAGAATACCCAGTCTTCAGGAGTCCTAATCTTTTATTTAATCACTTTATCTTTTCAATTTCATCCCTTTCCTATCCTAATTCTTTCTTTTTCATTAAAGCCAGTATACAAAGATCAAGCTGGTAGAATGTGTTCTGTAGCTGTCAATCAGTGAGCACAAAAAACACAAAATGTGAATAGTTAAATCCACAGACTTGCCTGCTGGAGTTATCTGCATGGCAAAGATGTCAGAGTATTGTTTCCAAGCCTGACTTCTACATGCGGGGAGTAGCAGAGCATGTCCTGGCCTCTTTTATCTTCCTCAGGAGAGCAGCCAAGTGGCATAATCAATTCTTCCAGGCTTTTGTCTTTCACTTGATGTTTTGCTCACTGCCTAAGGGTCCGCTGTTCTTCTGCCCCTTAAAATGTATTTATTTTCACATGTTATGAAAAATAAATGTAAGTTTTGCATGGTGAGATATATATATTAATGGACTATATCAATAAAGAAGCAGGAGGTTTCTCTTTTTCTCCAATTATTACCATTGCAAACTTTCCTTAGTTATTGAGAAATAGGCAAACAGAAAATTAGTATTCAAAAGTTAAAGAACAAGGAATAACCTTCCTTGTACAAGCTAATGAGGGAATTTTAGTCATACAGACAGTTTTGGTGAGCTCACTTTATTGGCCTGTGGTATATATTATTGCTGCTAACAGAGGTCAAACGTTAGAGATGTGACTCTTCTTGTAGCTCCTGGTATTAAAAAAAAAAACCCAAACAAAAAACGCTAGGACGGAGAAAACCTGTAAAGCATTTAAATAAATGCAAGGTGATTTAGCCGGCCCATGGACAATGCATAAAGCAAAATTAAAGTTGGAAGGAAAACCAAGCTAGGTTTTACTGCTATTTTGTTTTCTCACTGATTTAAATTCATAGAGTGGAGGTACCATAACAGGATAATAGTGACAGCCATGATAAGAAAACACTTCCTTTAATTCACGTCAGTTCTCCTTCAAAGTCAATGTCACAAATTTAGGTTAACAGACATAGAATGTTTCTTTACGAGCAATAGTTTTGGAAAGTATAACTTTAGTACAATCTTTCAGAAAATAACAAGTATTTCTAGTGAAATAAAAGGTGGAATTGGAAACTGACCAGCGATTAACAAGGCAATCAGGTTTAGAAGATAAAATATCAAATGTAGTGAAGCAGGTTTCTGACTGTTATTATTTAATGCCACAAATTTTTGTGGACTCCAGTTTTCATGTGGTCTGTGCTTTGTGTATGCAATTTACTCCAAACGGAGCTTCAAATACAGAATGGAATCAGGGTCAGGTCCACAATGTAACTGAAAATACCTGTGTTATACAAACCTATAGAGGCGCCCAGTCATTGAACAGAAATAAATAATGGCATTTTAAGATTATTTTTATGATAAGACTCTTAGAGGGCTTTGTAGGTTGGTAATTTTCATGGCATTGTTTATTTTATATTTTACTTTCATCTGCTTTGCATTAAAAGGCTTAGTTTAAACCTGTGCACTTGGATCCTCAAGTGAAAGAGCAGCCTGCCTTATAAAGGAATACTTTTTCAATACTTTACCTAGAAAACTTTAGACAAGGAGAGTGGAAATGTGAATTTGACCTCATATACCTCAGTTGATCAAAGTTACAATTCATTTTCAAGAGTTATTTTGGACAGACTGTTATTTCTAAAAAGGGGAATGGGCACAGTTAAACAGGGAAGATTAGAAACAGAGTATATCATAAGACAGACTTGGAGCAGCTGGAAGTACCAAAACAATGCAGTGGTTTCCTTGTTGGTATGCTTATTTGAGACGTCCCCATATTTGGTCTTAACTTTGAATTTCCTTATTTTCATGGGTGTTATCAAACTTTTTGTAATACACTCTCAAATATACATCTTTCTAATATTTCATTTCTTGGAATACTAACACTGTATAATAGTGCCACTGTAATGAAAGCCATTCTATTACCAGGGCATGAAAAGTTGTTGCATGATAATGAAATGTGATGGTTATATGAAGTATCAGCCCAAGAACTAACTATTCATGGAGTTTTACAAAGGCAGTCTCCTTTTAAAAACAATAATCTTGCTGAATTCTTGAATATTGCATGTCTAGAGCTGGAAACAACTACACATATGGATTCCACTTCCAAATATGAATAAAATTCCCCAATTCTTATCTAACTTTTGAAATGTAACTAGGGAGTATAAAGCATTTTTCTTCCAGGATCTAAGTGCCGAGGAAGGATCAGGAAACAGCAAACAAATCCACTCAAGACAAATCAAAAGTGGGAAAGGAGGAGAAAACATAGTCCCTTACCCTATTAACATCTCAAAGTCTGCAGGCCGTCAGAAGCAGCTGAACGAAGACCTGTGTCAGGAATGCATGCAGTTGTGCAGTCCTTGTTACCACTTGTTTTTGTTGAAGTGCAATACCGAGCATGCAAAACGGTGCTATTGACTACTGCTGGCATAAGTCAATATTTACCTCTTGGAACAATAAATTCAGGTATTCACCTGAACATAAAGTCAATGAGCTGTAAGTACTGTTGCACCCATTCATCCATAATCATTCAGAGAATGAGGGTAAAATAGAATCTGCCTCTAAATCATAAAGAAGAAAATCCCTCTCTTTTTAGTCTCATTTTAAGAGGTGAGAAAAAGCTGACACCAACACCACCTCCCCCCCTTCTCGAAACCTCAACAGAATACACAGATTCCCAACACTCATTTGCAAGGGCTTCCACTAACCTCACAATTGCCCTGGAAAGCCACCATGACCAGGGTGTTTTAACTTCAACACACTGTAGAAAGACCTATAGTGGTCTCCACCATCAGAACTGCCCAGCAAGGGAGTATGGACTATCCCTTTCTTGGTTTCACTAAGGGGCCACCGCTTATTTCTGAGGGGCTGGTGAAAATCAGGCTATCTGGATTGAACTGAGACTGTTTAGAGACCTCAGCTGACAGGCACTGAAGGTTTCTAACTCCTCCTAAGAAAGAAAATTCTGAAGAAAGAGGAAGCACAGAAACAATAAGCAAGAATCTCACAGGCCGGTGTTGCTCTTCTTTCTACAGACTAAATGTGATTGTATTGAAAGCTAAGATTTTTATCTTGAAATAAGATTTTTAATTTTTTGATTTAAATTTTTAAATTCAAAAGCAATTGATAACACAGATAAAGAATACAAATATTTACATCCTCTACCTTTCCCCCTCTCATTGCAGTCTCATTGCACAGGGACCACAGATGTGCAGGACTGGGAATTTATGAAGGATTCTGTCGTCACCAGAAAGGCATCACTGACCAATTAGTGGCTGTGTAATCAGTGGGCCAGGTCCTGACCAAAACCTAAACCCAAGGTATTTTTGGTATCCTAAACCAAAACGAGAGCAATTCCACCACAGGAGGCAAAACTATGTTAGGCATCCAGCAGCACTGAATTAAGACTGTGACCTCGTGGCACTAGCTGCATCCTTTAAGAAATTAACTTGCCCATCGTGCTTTTGAACTTCACTCAGAGCCAGACATTTTGTCTTAGATGTACACTATACAGACCCTTTCCTAAGAACTGTTACTCACTGCAGTAGCTCGCTGAATAGGTTTCTGTATCTCCCTTGTGCACTGAGGAAAGGTATCGTGATATATATTAATATGCTTTTTAAAGGGCATACATATGAACATTACAACATATGAAAAGAAAATTTCTCATTTAGAACAGTTCTTTAGGATGTAGTTATAACACTACTGAAGAGTAGTATTATAAAAAACAAACAGAAAGTGAAAGAGGGCAGCCTGTGTCCACACTACAGCTAAAGCTCCAACTGCTGTTCATCCAAGGATTCCCACTTATGACAAAGAAACCATTTAAATTCTGCCATTGAGGTGTCATCACAGCCTGGCATTCAGCATTGGTTGCAAAATTTACATACGGTGCATGAGCTAGTTTTAACCTCAGAGAGCATGGCATAATTGGAATGAAAGGAAGGGCTAAGCATTCAGTTTCAGTCTGGATGACACATTTAAGATTAAGACAGACAATGAAAAATGAAGAGCAAAAAGGAAACGCTGATGAGAAGGAGGAGCTCACTCTGCTCTCTTCTGCTCTAGAATTAAGAGATTAAGCACTTACTGTCTCAACAGCAGAGATGAGGGAGCTGTTATACTTCAAGGTGCAATATGCAGAAAACTAGTATAGCTTTTGCAGGGAAACCCTCTGGCTACAAAATCTTACTTTTAATTATAGGACACAATAGCTTTTCTGATAAGAATGAGACATTCTATACTTAAAACTGAGATAGTACTATAGTTAGTTAGCTTGCATATTCTATCACCAAGCTTGAGCCCAAGATCAGAAGCCTAGTAAAGCTTGGCAGCTTTTACACTACATGTCCTGGCTTTTATCCATTTGTCATCACCTTACGGTTATTCAAAAATGCCATTTTAATTAACAAGATCATCCTTGCTTTTCTTCTGATAACATTGTATTACAATGAAATGTTAATGGTAACAAACCTAAAAAAAAAAACCAATGGAAGACAGCAGCTGTACTGTCCCAGTTTCAAGGACTCTGAACAAATGCATTAACAGAGTCCGGACACGGCTTAGTGGGAAAGCACAAAATTATGGGTGCGAAAGAATACTGAAGGGAGGTGAAAAAAAAGTGAAATGGCATTTGGGGTGAAAACTTTCAGCATAACCTTTACGCTAAGCACTTCTAGTCAAATAAAACTGAACAATCTCATGGACACGCTGAATTCTGCCTTCAGAAAAAGACAAAAAATGTTTTGGTGGAGTAAGTTGGTTTGCCATTATTTATAATGTATTTCCTTTTCTGAAGGCACTCCTCAGAACCAGCCAGTCCCAGTTCTGCTGGGGAGGATCCCAGGGTAAAACACTGATCTACAATGCCTGGGATAAGGATGGCTGAAGACCAGGTAAGTGTGTCCATCCTGAAGAGGACACCACCCCAGCTCCCAGAATGTGGGCCGTTCTCAAACTTGGAACCTGATGGGCAATAAAATCCAACATATGTTTAGTAGTGGAAGGCTATGGGGAGAATATTATTTTAAAATGACTGGTTAAATAGCCTATATTTAATTTTCCACACTGAAGACTGGCACTTGTGGGTTAAAGTCATGTAAATATGCTTTAAAAACTGGGCAAAACTCACTTGTCTGCTTTGAAGGTTTTACAACCCACCTTTTCTTTCACTCATTCGCATTTCAATGGCTGGGAAGTAGTTTCTCTATAGGTTTTTTTTTTTGTACAGATATTGGACTCCACTAACAGGAATGGTACAAGAGGTTAATCTGTTAGAAATATGAAATATTTTCATTTAGAAACAATAGAAGTGTTTTAAACATAGCTTACGTCTGCTCCTCATACAAAACTAGGATGGGGCTCACTTGCACATTTACAAATTTTGTGTAGAAAGGAGAATCACAATGGGAGGGGCACAATTGCTTGATGGGATAATTTACTACTAGTTTTGAAATAAATAAAAATGCAAAAAAGTTCACAAAAATATTTTTCCTACTCCACACAGTCTATCAATAACTCATTTCCTAACTGCTCCTAATTTAGGGGAAATGGGTAGCTGCTAATCCAAATGATGCCATGAATCTGGCTATCGAAACAACCTATATTGTATTAAAGAGGATATTAAAGCTTATTTTAAAATTCATTAAAGACAACTGCTGGAATTTATTGTGTTATTCTAATAAATTCTAATAAAATATTCCCTTGACTCAGGGAATTGCTTTAGTTCATTTAGTGTTTTCAGATATTCTGATCACTGTACCACATGCAGGCATCTCTTTGCTTCCTAAAGCTTTTATGTACTTTCTTTATCAAGTGGACAAAAATGTGCAAAATCAATACAGAGATGTTTTCAATGATTTTCCTATAGTCCCTCCAAGATTTACTCTTGCTGTGATCTAGGACATGTCTATGAATA
This sequence comes from Fratercula arctica, assembly GCA_947846985.1. NCBI lineage: Eukaryota > Metazoa > Chordata > Aves > Charadriiformes > Alcidae > Fratercula > Fratercula arctica. The sequence goes on along the minus strand of CANTUZ010000004.1, from coordinate 29,445,524 downwards.
AAAACTCCCAAATAATCCATAAATAAAATAACCCTGGGCAGAAAGCATAACTGTTGGGAAAATAACATATTTAGTAGATGTTAAGAAAGAATCATAGCGACAGCGCATTTGAAATCCATTTTTTATGCACAGATTTATATCTATGATATAGATTTGCCCATGTAGCCTTTCATAAAATAGTTTAATCTTAAATCCATCTTTGAAACAAGATGAGGCTCTTAGTAATTAGTAGGTTTGTAGAAATAAAGATGTGGTTGTCCCTGTGTTGTACAATAATGGAAACAGGATTACAGATTTTATGGACTGTACAATAAAAATCAGACACGATGCAAGTGAACACAGTGAAACCCATTTACAATCAAGTCTCAAAGTGTTTTAGTTCCATTTAGGGAGGATGCTACAACTCCACTCGAATCCAGGTAAATATTTTTTTAAAAATGAATTAATATGTTATTGATTTGATAAAACAAACCCAAACCTTACTCCTTACTTTCAACAATTTTCTTTTCCAGAACGTTAACTTCCCAGAAAGTGTACTCACAGAAACTACATTTTCTTTTAAAATTTCAAAAAATATTTGAAAGAAAGGAATTCCAAAACCCTAATGTTAAGATCCTAGACTCAGAAACCCCATTTTTGGTAAGTCAACAAACAAGGGAACAGAAAATATATGTCACCAAAGATGCCAGTCAGACTAGAAAATAAGAAAATGTGAACTTGGTAGTACAGACATTGATAGTGAAATATCTTTTGATATTTGCAATGAGGTATTCTGAATAAATTTTCAAAATTATTTGGAAAGCATAGTTGATGAATAGTACTGGAAAAGACACACTTCACAAAATCACGTCATGATTATGAAAAAGTAACTAACATCCCATCACCCATTAAAATAACTAGTAAATAGAGTAAGATATTGTCTTCAAATTTGTCCCTAAATTTCAGCATGAAAGTCCTGTGCTTAGACATTTACCTAGAAAAGGCTCAAAATATTTTTATTAGCATATGGGAAATGTCCCAATTCATCAGTATACTTACTTAGCAAATTATTATAAGTATCGGTTATTTTCATGCCAGCAATGTTGATATTTCCTAATCATTGCCTTAAAGCATATACTTAAAGAGTCTGCTGAAAAGGATGGATGTGTGGAATACTGTGGTAACCACTGGAGACCTCAAAATTCAATTTATGAGAATTTGTCTCAATTGCCCATATAAATTCATTGGTCACTGAATGAAGCCATTTTCTGAAGCAGAGGAAAAGTGTTTATAGAAGTTTCTATAAACTGCTGTTTTTGTGGATTTTCATCAGGTGCTGTTTTACATTTGTCTAAAGGATAATGATAAAACCTGTCAGGATGAAAGTTTAAATTCACACCAAATTCTGTGGTGGGTTCATTTTTCACCAGTCTTGCTGCATTAGTTTCTTTTCTGCCTGAGATGACTTGTGTTCACAGAATTACTTTTTTCAGCTTGACTGCTTATTTATAAACAGTCCTTGTTACAAGGCAGTAGTGTGGAAATGCAGAGATAAACCTAGCTATTACTTTATTATATATTAATTAGCTTAACAACTTCATCAGCGTAACAATTGTCATCCAGGTTGCAAAACTCTAGGCTGAAAAATGCAAACCAACAGAAGATTATAATAAAATATGTACAGTAGCTGTAGTGGAGATGAGCATATTTATTCTCCTTGTGGCACGAAGTGTTTGTGAAAATGTCCTGAAAACAAAATAATAACATTACATTTTCTTCTCACAGAATATTAATAAACTTAATTTTAGAAAACAAAGCAGAAATATATTTTGTGTGGATCACCCTGGCAGCGTATTACTTGTATTTCACATGCATTCGAACAGTAAATTAGCAATGTGCTCATGAATTAGGTTAGATGGGAAATAATACATAAGAATGTGACTATAAAGATCTTCCATTATTGCACACAATCAAAAGGTGCACAGTTAAAGCTACACTGTCAAGGATGATACATAAATACTATCTTTTTACATTCAAACGATGTTTTCCTTGTTTAAAATATTCCTGACATGCACCAAGATATATCTAAAATATATCTCTTAAATAGGACAGCAGGACGTTTAATACTTGAAATTCTGAACTACAGGAACAGAACCATATTCCCAGGTATATGGCCAGAGAAGCCCTAGCCATCCAATCCAATACATGAGAACTGCTTTGCACCTTCCTTCTTCCTAGCATGCATACCGTGTGTTCATACCAAGCAGTGCCTTTTCCATTGCAACTGCAAAGAGAAACGAAGTGATTTTTCATTCTGCATCAACTCAGGGATGAGAGAGGCCCAGAAATGACAAAGAAATGTTTCTGTAGTATGCAAGCTTACAAATCCCCAGCCACCGCAGTGGAGTGGATTTTAAATCGAAGTAAATATGAATTTTCCACTCAAAAAAAATGTATTTAAAGTGAGGGCAAAAAAAGCAATTTTGACTGAGTATGGGTTATATAAGCATAATTTCAAAAAATGGATCAGGAAATGGAAAAATGATTTGCACTTTTTAACCCCATTTTGATCATCTTCAATTTGCATATGTGGGGTTTTTTCCCCATTTAAGACATTGTCATTGTTTCTTACTTCAAATAATGTACTGAAATTGGAAAAAGAAATACAATCATTAGAAGTTATGACACACACTCAGGGTATTGGAGAGAATCAGCTCCTGCTTATGATTATACTTCACCCATTAAGAAAATATTAATAATAGAACTCCAGACCCTGGTAACACATATTTACATGTGCATTTTTGTCTTTTAGTTCAAACTTTTAGCAAGTTAATTGCTTTAATTGATTTATTTCTTAAATATTTTCATGATTTATCAGTAATGATGTCCAGTCCAGGAATTTCCTGGCAGTTAATGACCAGCTAGAGCAGGAAATTCTTCCCCAGAGTTCATTAGTACTTAAATATTTTTAGGAAACTTCCAAAGAGTTCTTGTATTTCAGGATGTTTCTTAGCCCGCTATGTTTTTCCTTCATGGAAGTAATGGCCTTTAGATGGCCAGAGATTTTGAGAACTGTTGATGAATGTTCTTTTTTTTCTTCTGAATTTTAATTCAGTTAAAGGAAAATAAGGGGAACTCATGTCTTCATTGCTCATTTATGCCCCTCTGAATATACTTGTGCAGTTCTAAACCTGAGAGGATCCCTTGTGGTGGGCTGGAGCAGAATCCTGGCAAGTTTGATGGACTTGCTTTATGGAAAAGGCGTATCACATCACTGAGCGGCAGAGGAAGGGGCACTTAAACAGCTGCTACTGAGGCAATAAAACTAAGCTATTGGATTCAAGATAACAGTTAGACCCACACTTTGTCTTTATTGGGATTGATGATGAACCATTTAGAGAGGCAATCCAATCATATTGCAATGAGAGCGTGTGATGCTGTAATTTTATGGCTTGCATGGCCTCATTTAAATTACTAATATTTTACAGGTACAGTAGGAAAATGGAGATACATCTTCATCATCATTTCTACGCTCATTACCAGTAATGAATAGGTGTTACAGAATAACATTAAAGCACTGCATTTAGCAAAATGAGACCAATGCATGGACTGTCTGGATCCCAAGGGCTGCATGCAATTTTGCCTTGAAACATATCAGTACATTACTGTTCTCTTAAAAACTAGAAGAACCCCGTTGCAAGGTAACAATGATGAAGGACACTTTTCAAGTCTAATCCAGAGTGTCCTTCACAACCCAAGAGACAAAGCCCTGCCTGAAGACTCAGCACAGGACTGGTCACATGGTTGCGTATGTTTCATAGCTTACTGAAATATGCCCTAGTACACCCTTGTGCAAATATCAGTGCCTGTCACCTGCCATATATTGCCCATACTGTCTGATAAAGACAAGTACTGAAAAGAGCTTTTCTCCTGCGACCAGCTGATTGTGTAGGACTATCCTGATGGAGGGGTCTGCTGGCACTCTACTGGCGTGGCAAAATGCAATGCTTGTGTCCTGCTTTGAACTGATGTTTCCTCCTGGAGTGTTCTTGTTAATTACTATATTACCTGATATATTATAATGAGAACCCATCTCCCAGACATGTTGTCCTGAGATCAGCCAGTGTTGTAAGCCAGATTTTGCAGGTAGGGAAATTAAGGCTAAGAGTAAAGTAAGGAAGTTGTCTACAGTCAGAAAAGAAGTAACGAATAGGTCTGCTGCTGTAATGAGATACCTTAAGCAGCAAGACAGGAAGATTTTTGGAGTCATAAAGAGCCTGTGTCCAGGACATAAAAACTGGACTGGGATGAGCTATCTCAGGTGTGGGTGCAGATGATACAACCTGAGCAGCCTGGCCATTTTGGACTGCCTTCTGTGGACTCCTAGGTCTTACTTCCCATTGATACAGTATTAGAGGACTTTAATTTGATTAAGGGAAAAGGGAGCAAATTGCATGGTTACCTTTCTCTCATCCCAGTTTTTTTCCTCTCCTTGCATTATACCATAATGATTTTTTCAGTCTGTGCTTTCATTCTATAAAAACGATACCTTCAATCTAAAGGAGACTTAAAAGTCTTCACAGAGAAGCTATTATATAAACGATACCTTCAATCTAAAGGAGACTTAAAGTCTTCACAGAGAAGCTATTATATAAGTCATTATGGGAACAGTAGTTAGCTAAATAAGGAAAAAAAAGCTAGCAACTCAAAATGGCAATTCATCATCAAGTGTCTGCTGCTTTATGTGCTAACAGCCTTTCTCAGCTTCCTTTAAGCCATCTGCTTGTTTCAGCTATCTCTCCGTACCACCAGCCTCTCCCATTCCACCCCTCTGCATCTCACACAGTTCCCAGCAGATACCTCATCAGTACTCAGGCTGGTAAGACTTTGTGTTTTACCTTCTAGACACACTTGCCTTTCTCCGCAGACATATTTGTTCTAACAGGTAGAAGCATCAGCAGATGCTGCTCATGCAAAAGAACAAACTTGTGCAACCTTCTTTTTGTATCAGGAAGCACCTCTGAAAACCTTTCTCCATTAAAATAAGGTGTTGAACGACAACAGAGAAAATCACTAGATTTTGACAGGCAGGAGTAGGTGACAGGTGCTTAGGGATGACAATAATATAGTGAAAATAGGAAGCAAATTACACGTGGAAATTTTTGTCTTACTGCGACCACAAGAAGTCTTTCTTTTGCTACTTTAAAACAGACTAAACTGAAAAAAAGATTTTGTTGTTGTCATTGTAGTATTTCGCAAATGCCTAGCTACAAAACCGACTGGTGGTGGGAGTGGAAACACAAAGGAATTGCACATGCAAATGTATAGGAGCATGAAGACTTGAGTATACAAGCTCACATTCCGTATGTATGGAAAATAACTATTGCAGCAATAAGTCACGATGCTGTGAAGCATGAGGCTGAAGGCTAAGTACTTGCAGCCATTTGAGAAATACAAACACTCAGCAAGGTTTGTTGCAATGAAAATGTGGGTCATTAATTTAATAAATCATTGGGGGAAAAAAAGGAACAGGAAACACAAACAGTTTAGTGCCAGGGTGAAATGAGGATCTTGTGAAGGTGAGCAAGATGAGGGTGGGAGGTAGGCAGAAGTGGATGGAGTACAGTTCCTAAAGGTAGGAAGGACCTTGTCCCAAGAAGAATCGGTGTGTGCCCATCAGAGAGGAGGTCCCTTTGCATGGAGGCCAGAGGCACCAAGGAGGCAGGCGGTGCACTGCCTCTCTTCCCAGAGCAGAGTTTGTCTTATAGGACCCTTTGGGACCACTGTGTCTGCTTGCTGATTTTTAAGGAAGAAAACTTTAAAAGTGTCTGTTTGATCTTGGACTCCTGTTAAAAAGACAGATGGGCAAGAAGAGAAAGGTAATAGGGGCCGGTTCCTTCCCATGATTTATAATTTGCTAACAAATACTGTTGTGCTGGAAATTTCTTAACCAGAGAGTAGCTAGATAATGCGAGGTCATTTCCATATCTACTTTTTTTTAATGACTAACCAAACAGATATGGAGAGGCCAACTTCAAATAGCTTGGAGGTTTGGGTTGACAGAGATGTTTTTCTGAAAAATGGATTTTTGTTGCACTTATCCAATATTTAATATAGTGCTCATAACACCTTGTATCCAGATATTGCACAAAGCAGAATCCAAAAGCCACTATGCTGACCTAGCTCTAGCTTGAAGGCATAAAAAGCCCCACAAAACTAAATGTAGGACCAATTATCTTTAATATCCTAAATTCTTTAAGATATGACAGGCTGTAATCATGGTCATTTATACACTACTGAAGAAAACAGAGGTTAGTTCCAAATGTGTTGGAAATGAAAATCTGGAGTTTAAAACTTTCTTTTCAGCTACTGTAAGTTGAACTGATCAAATAATACAAGTCATGATAGAGTCATGCTTCTTTTCTGAATAAAGCTGAGGGGCCACTCCAGAGATACTTGCGGGATCATGCTACTACTTGGAAGTATTAACATCAAGGGGCTTGGTCATTCTAGCAGAAGTTGTTCATTCATTATTTTATACACATACATATACATTTTTATTAGTTCTCCTTACACAGATTCAATCAAACAGATTTTGAAATCATCTAGAATCTCTTTTTCTACTGACTTCAGTGAACTTCAGTTCCAGACCCATTCTTCATTTTTTCCTTTCATACAAAACTTCTAATAAATGGAACAAGCAATAGAACACCCATCTCCCTGTGTTGAACAAGTCACTAACAGCAACAGTTTGCAAGCAGTCTTTGTGCTATCAAATTCTTCACTGAAACCTGTGAATACTATCCAGATATGCACAGATACCAGGATCAGTTTGAGAAAATACAGGGTTACCTCTACCAGAGAGTATATTCACAACCAATATTTCAATTACATCTCCTTAAATCTGTCTTGACTGATGTGAATCATATTCATACTTCTGAGCAACTGAGGAATGCAAAACGAGTGCATCTTTTTCCATACTTCACCTCCTTCATTTCCTTTTCATAACTGATGTCTTGTACTCTGTATAGTCATGCCAGTAATGCAGGCAATGCTTTAAAGGCAAGTGTAGAAACTACCTTAAGTATCATCCATCAACCACAGAATGAAAGATTATATCACAGTGACAGGAATAGCAATTACAATAATCACTATCTTTTATTAAGCTCTAAAAAATAATTAAAGCTAAAATCTGCCACTGGACTTCTGATCATCTGATTTTCTTTTAATTCTGCATAAATTAAAAAAAACCTATTTGATGTTAATTAAAATCGTGGGTTTATACTTGTATTTTATTGCAAACAGATTTGTGAGTGTGTATATGGATGACTTTTTAGCCCTGGTATAGGATAGACATTTTATTAAACAATGACAAGCAATAAAGCCTGTTGTTCTGAGGAAGGGGAGGATGCCCTATCGGCCGTCGGGCTTTTGAGAAGCACAAGGGATTGCCTTGTATTCAAATGGTATAGAAGGTAGAACTGCAAAAGAACAACGAATTAATTAGAGCAATCATTTTTGAGGAGCAGTTCCAACCCCATTTTAATTAGCAAATAAAGCAGGATACTAACTGCTTAAGAACTATTTTTGCTTTCTGATTTACTGGGTGATGGCAGTTGTACTGTGCTTTGTTACAAATCACAAAATCTAGTGCCTCATTCTGCATGTAAAGTGCATTAAAATACCTCCTCTCCCATTCTATAGGGGCCTTTAAGATATATTACGACGGTAAAGTCTGTATAACCCAACACAATTATTTTCTAATTAGCATCCTTAAATGTTGCATTGTGGCCTCAATCACTTTTAGCATTGTCAAAGAGTTCTAGAAACAGCCCTATCTGTACAACCCAGGCCACATGTGACAAAATTAAATTGGCACACTTCACTGTATAGACCTTGTGCTCCTGGCAGTGATAGCCAGCTCAATACCTCCGAGAGAAGGCGCAGCTGTCACTCACTGACCCATTAACACTCTAGTTGCATCCTGCAGTGTCATATTCCTCATTCGCACAAAGATAGCGCTCCCTGGAGATCCCCGGTACCTGCAGGAATGAGGGAAGGGCAGTGGTGACAGCAGCACTATCAAACAGGGCAGCAAAAAACGTAGCGTGAGAGCGCCTTGTGCCAGCATCCCAAGCTAGAATTGAAACCCACTACGCTGCCCTGGCGAGCCAGTTTTAAATGGGTTATCATCTCGAACAAGCTGTCCCCTTCAACATCGTAAACACGTGCACGTGTAAAAGGCCACTGCCGAGCGCCTTTGGTGTACTGCAGGAACACACTTTGCTCAGTTCGCGCTGTGGACCCATCCAGTGAGGTGTTAAATAAAAAAACCACCTGCTGCTGCTGCTCAAATGTAAAGGGGAATCGTTGGGAGAATCATAAGGAAAATGATGCATCAAAATGCTGCCTCTTCTCTTCTCTTTATCCAGAGTCCTGTTACTGCCTGTACACAAAGTCATTTGAACACGCTGCAATGTGCTGCGTAGCACAAAGAGAATATTGCTTCAGGCTTCTGTGGGCTTTACGCTATGGGGAGCAAAACCACAGGTCCAATTCAGTGCAAGAGAAGATAATATCATCGTCACCCTGCCTCTAGGGCTCAGGCACATGTCCCTAGCAGTTTGACATGCTGTGAATTCACTGTATATATATGATTTAGGCCACGCTGTGTGCACTGGGAAATTAAATTGTACCTTACCTATACTAGCGTGTGGGTGTGTGTTCAAATGCATATGAGGACGTGTATGTGTGCGTGCATGCGTGCACATGTGCATGCGCATAGGCAGAAAACTGAGAGAAAAGGAGGCAAATAAAACCAGCCTGAAACTTAATGGAAAAGATAAATTCAGGCATGATTACAGCTGTGAGGTGAAAACAAAAGTCCCAATTCTGTTGATTATGTGGAGAATGATCCAGTAACAAGGTTTTATTTCTAAAGATTCAAAGCTCTCTCTTTCTCTCAAGAACACACATCCATGCCACAACCAATGCAAAAAAAAAGTCACAGTAAAGAACGCAAGAAATTTATACAAATGTGAACAGAAAAATAATACCTTTTTTGAAAGAAATAATTCAGTATTGATATTGTTGCAGGGGACTCAAACTCCGTACATTGCAGACCCCGCGTTCCATCCTCTAGGCCACATTCACTGATGGACATAAAATGTAAAATAATTCTGCCCCCCAGGTTTTGTAAACAACAACAAAAGCAAAAACCCAAGAAAAAGAACAAAGGGTGGACGCTTGACTCCACCTGTTCTGCCCACACAGAATTGAAAGACAGAATAACTCTGCTGCTTAAGATTTATCATGAAATTATTTCTGCTTGACAAGTTGATGTATGATCTCAAAAAAGGAAAGAGAGTAAAAGCCCAATTTGCTAGTAGAATTAAAAATATTGGAAAAATGTCTTTTCTGTGTGGTCAGTACACAAGGTACGAGAGTTCTTATTTTTCAGTATCTAGTCTTGCCCATCACTTAAATCTGGATCCACTCCTGCTTCCCAAGCCCAGCTGATACTTTAGGCACAGGCTCCAATGAAGTGCATGTTTATGCTTTGCAGAGTCCAGAGAAAGACTTATTTTAATATATATGTACTTTACAGCACGGCCACATGGGGGTCAGTTGGTTTTAAAGAACATTCCTACTCTGAAATGTGACCTGGGGGAAACAGGTATCACTGGGATGGATGTTTGCTCTGCAGTAATTTTAAACTCACACTGTCTTCAGACTAGTTTAAGCCTTCTCTGCCATGGTGTCAGAGGGGAGTAATGACTCTCATTTTAAATGGGATTATTTCTGGTGCACACTCCCCAGAAATTGCTCTGCTGGACAGACCAGACAATGAGCACCACTGCCTTCTAATTACATGATCAGACTCATCTGGGTCATCCTAGTGCTCTCAAGGAGATTGCATAAGGGTAGTTGAGATTTAGACGGATAGAGATTATAAAGGTTTCATTATATAGCAATAATTTTATAAAACTTTATAATAATGAATTAGAGAGTTAGGACAATACATACACACACATATTATACTACTATATATTTAAGCTATCATTTCAGAGCAATATTAATTAGAATAAAAGGCAACTCTTCTTTTCTTAGGTCCCTGGCTTGGCAGGGCTACTAACACTGCTAAGCAGGAAGGATCCTACGCCAGCACTGAAGCCAACTAATGCGATTCTGGCTCCCGAAAGGAAGCAGATGTGTTGAGTATAATGGTGCCACATTATAGGTTCTCACTTTTCTTATTAGACACACACTTTGAAGGTTGAGAAGGGGATTTATTTATTTCATGCAGCACTATGTGTCTAGAGCTTATTAGAGATTTAAGCACATAGAGGTTGGCTATTTTAGGATTTTCCGTGACGAATTTCTCAGTGGTATAATTTCGCTATAGCCAATGAAATTATGGGAGGGAAGAATTTGGCCTTATATACCTTAAAACCAAATGTTGCTGTCAGCATTTCAGTGAGGTTAAATACTTGCAGAGTGTTAAATTTCAAGGTTCAGGCAGTGAGCTGCACTGTCAGCTTAATGCGAGGCTGTAATAACACAGTGATTGTAAGGCTCACAGCCATATGATCAGAAAGGAATGGGAGATCCCCTTGCTTTATTAGAGGCTTAAAGTTATTCCCCCCTCCTGGCTCTCACTTTGATGTGGCGAGATGCCCTCACGCATTGCTTTTCTCCATACAGGAGACACTAGCAGGAGACAATCTGAAGAACATGGAAACCAACAGAGGGTTCAGCCCGCAAAGGGAACTTGTTGCTTCTGGGGGAAATACAGCGGCTTAGCTGCAGCAGACAGTCTCCTTCTTTTTGAAGTACAACCAGACTGCACTACGTATTCCAGCCAGCAGCAGCTGCCCAGGGCACGGTGCAGAGGCATCACAAGAGAGCGTCCTGCGCCACAACTGCAGGGCGATGGCAACAGTTTCTGAAATCACTGCTGCCCTAAGGCACATCGGGGTGAGCGGAGCACAGTCCTCCCACATGCCACACTGCGTTCGTTTTTCCCTAAACTCCTTGGCTACCTGTTTCAGCTGGGAGCAGGAACTGAAGAGACTCGGGTCTAGCAGAAAAAACTCTGAGTTGCTGATTATACTGCTTTTCTCAGGCAGCAGCAAAGAGAAATGCCAGAGACCAAGCATGCAGGTTACCATGATTGAGGGCAATGAGGTATCAAAAACACAGCATGAGATTGTGCTTAATTCATAGAGGTAATGAAGTTTGGTTTTACCCTTCTTTTAATAATAAAAAACAAAGCACACTTGAGTCAGGAAGACTCAGAAAAATAAAACACAAACCCACCTGTTGCCCATTTGATCAGAAGTTTACAACACCAAACGCTCACATTATGGTGTTATTTCATATATATTTCCTATTCCTCTTCGCTTGTTAAATGGAAAAAAATAATATTAAAAAATGGTAAACAATACTGTGAAATACAGCTTATGCCAAGAAAGGCAATGTGCTCAGTATATAGTGTTTTCCAAATGTTACTTTCACTTTTAATCATATTTTAATTGTACATCACTAATATTTTATTCATGTATTCTTTCTCTTCATTGATTCACGTATATACGTATACATATATATTCATACCCACACTACCCAAAGATTCATGTGTATAAATATACACACACGCACATTTCAGAGTGTGAAAATGGAAATAAAATTAGACAACATCAGAGTACAACAAAGCTGTCACACTGCTGCCTTAATGATACACAAAAAAATGTACAGACTGAATAATTCAGTAAAATAAGCAAGATGGGCTGAGTTCCATGACCTTTTGGACAATGGGAAAGAGATCAATTATCCCCAGACAGGTTCTGTTTAGCTCACAGTGTCTTGGTATGTTGAAACCTTCTGGTTACACCACTCAGGAACTATCGAAGTACTGCCTGGGCAATTTACATTCTCCTGTTATAGTGTAAGTTACCTTCCTTTCAGACAATCTGCTACATGAAATATTACTTTGCAAAAAGTGGGAGCAATTATTTTAACAATGTTTCTGGAAAGTAGAAGCTATTAGATTTCTCTTGAATACTTTTAGTTGCACATTAGTGAAATAATACTGTTGCTTTAGGAAGTCTATCATTTGCTTCCATTAGAGACTTGCAGGCTGCCAGTTCCAACAGAGCCCAGAAAAAACTTCCACTGAAGCTATAATACCAGTAGTGGTAGCAAAACAACAGCCTCTCCCTTGATGAATGAAATTCTCCCTTTTTTTTTTTTTTGAGCACTGTAACATTTGGGGGAATATGTGAAGAATGGTTTTTATGTGTAGTGTGGAATAAAGTTTCTTACAACACACATTTCTGGGGTCCTTGTCAGTATATCTGGTAACTGTATGCAATATTTACACTTACGAATGACAGTATTTACCACAGTACTGTATTTCCAACGAAATCCTACTCATCCACAGTATCACTTTGAAAAGAAGTGAGAGGGAATATCTTGGGTGATCTAAAAGGCCTGGCAGTAGACTCTCTAGAGAAAGAGGCTTTTCATGCATTGTTCTAGATGTAGCTAGCTTTATTCATCCATGTCTTTACTCACCTCAAGCAGACTTTGCTTCAGGCTTCATATATGAGAAAAGTGCCATCTTTCAAGGAGATAACATAAGGCTTCCAACAAAAGCAAATACTGTGGTGAGCTATTGGGAGACAGGCAGTCGCAGGTGGCTGGGCATGGAAAGAAAAATTGCCAGGAATACCCATTTTGCCTGTAAGTTAATTGGCAATGACGCAGAAAACTGACCTCACCTGCACATGTTCTTCACTGGAGAAAAGAACTAGACAGCCTCTAACTTCTTTCAAGGAGTTAGGTTTTCTGATGAAAGCCCAAATTATGTTGCTTAAAGCAAAGTCTAATTATGAATTTTTTAACATAACCTCAAAAAAGCATATTTGTTCCCAAAACATTCTCCACTAAAACTTCAAGCACCACACCATCTCAGAACCACGTGGAACATGCCTCTTCTGAAATGTAGGTTTCACCTTAGTTGTGACATCAACATAACTAATCCTTACTGAAGGACCTCCAGGCTGGAAAAAAAAAATTTACAACAAATACTTCCACAGGAAACCTTCTTACCAAGATTTGCAGTCGTATTTTGCTGCATTGGTACAGTTGGGTACTTTTGTGAACTTGCGTACCCTTTCTCTAAACAGCTCCTTAATTCTAAGCCTTTGAGGTTCATTCATCCTCTCATATTATGCACAATATTGTTTTACATGTAAGAAATAGGATTTTGTGTCTGCTTTTCCTCACAGGAGCATCTGTACCTTATAAAATACACCAACGACAGTTCACTTAGTGTACACTATCATTTTTATACAATTTTTTTTCTGGACTCTGTGGGTATCAGCAGTTGTAAGTCTGCAATGGAAAGAAACAAACTTTTCAGCTACATCACATGATTAATGGTAGCTAAAGGAATGATACTTGTCCTAGTGTCCGTATTTTTTGTGGGGGCTACAGTTTGCAACACACAGGCACTTGCCTTCCTAAGCAATGGCACTAAGCAATAGTATCTATTAATAGAACATTTGTTGTGTTCTTGTTTGCCCTCCTGAAAACAGGCAAGGATGGGAAGCAAAGCTTATACAGTGTCAAAAGTAGCATGTTATTTATGACATGAAAGATGACAGAGATGAAGACTTCTACGGGACTCTGAGAATGTCTTCCTATGGGAGTATCATTTGCCTTTGACAAAAAATGCCACTCAATGAAATCTGTTTACAGAAAAGAATTTGCTGTTGAATATTATGTTTGTGAGTCCAAAAGCAGTAAGTCACACCTGGCAGAGGCTATTAAGCAGCACTCAAAAAGGAGAGTAAAATAATGAAAGTGAGAAAATCATTCCAAGACTCAGCCTTATCTGAGCAACATTTCTGGAATCCATTTAAGGACTTCCAAAGGTGCCTTGCAGCACACAGGTAAAATTGCATGTCCAAACAAACCTATGAATTACCTAAGTCCCCATTAGGTCTCATATTAGAAAGTGTATGATTTTTAGGGATTGCACAGACTCTCTACCGTGTTGTATTTCAGTCACAGAGAAAATAAGATAAGAAGAATTTTACTGCTTAAAAGTTCCCTGTGTAAACTCTCTTCTCCGTGCACAAATGGGAATATATAATTTCTATGTATTATGCTGACTCAGGTATTGTTTTAGAAAATGTAATTCAACTACAGAGTAACTCCCAATTGTTAGCAGAGAAAGCCTAAAGTGATGTTTGTTTCAAAAGGAAGAATACAAAGCAAACTCTTTTTCTGTGACATGACAATGGATCCTTCATGGTTTGTTGCAAAATTACTTTATAGTAACATAGGCAATAAATTATGTCTCTTTTCAGAGCAACCTACCATCCAGCTATGGCTGAAATATCTAAGTGTGTAAGCAAAGTTTTCCATGAAATAAGGAAAGAGACATGGATATGAAAACATGCATGAACTCTAGTTCTTCTTTGCTCTTTCAGTATCTTTCTTCATAATCGTAGAATCATAGAATCATAGAATCTTCATGGCTGGAAAGGACCTTTGAGATCATCGAGTCCAACCATACACACAAAAAAACCCCCCTACAATCTCTGTCACTAGAGCATGCCCTGAAGTGCCAAATCTAGACGTTTCTTAAATACCTCTAGGGATGGTGACCCAACCGCCTCCCTGGGCAGGCTGTTCCAGTGCCTGACCACTCTTGCAGTAAAGTAATTCTTCCTAATATCTAATCTAAACCTCCCCTGCTGCAGCTTCAGGCCATTTCCTCTGGTCCTGTCATTATTCACCTGGGAGAAGAGGCCAACACCCACCTCTCTACAACCTCCTTTCAGGTAGTTGTAGAGGGCAATGAGGTCTCCCCTCAGCCTCCTCTTCTCCAAACTAAACATGCCCAGTTCCCTCAGCCTCTCCTCATATGGCTTGGTCTCCAGACCCCTCACCAGCTCGGTAGCTCTCCTCTGGACACGTTCCAGCAATTCAATGTCCCTCTGGTACAGAGGGGCCCAGAATTGAACACAGCACTCGAGGTGAGGCCTCACCAGTGCCGAGTACAGAGGCACGATCACTTTCCTACTGCTGCTGGTCACGCTATTCCTGATAAAAGCCAGAATGCTGTTGGCCTTCTTGGCCATCTGGGCACACTGCTGGCTCATGTTAAGCTGGTTGTCCACCAGCACTCCCAGGTCTTTTTCTGCTGGGCAGCTTTCTAGCCACTCTTCCCCAAGCCTGTAGTGTTGCTTGGGGTTGTTGTGACCGAAATGCAGGACCTGGCACTTGGCCTTATTAAAACTCATACAATTGGCCTTGGCCCATCGATCCAGCCTGTCCAGGTCCCTCTGTACAGCCTTTCTACCCTCAAGCAGATCAACACTCCCACCTAGTTTGGTGTTGTCTGCAAACTTACTGAGGGTGCACTCAATCCCCTCATCCAGATCATTGATAAAGATATTGAATAAAACTGGTCCCAAAACTGAGGCCTGAGGGACCCCACTGGTGACCGGCCACCAAGAGGATTTCACTCCATTAATCACAACCCTCTGGGCATGGCCATCCGGCCAATTTTTAACCCAGCAAAGAGTACACTTGTCTATGCCATGATTTGCCAGCTTCTCCAGGAGAATGCTGTGGGGGACGGTGTCAAAGGCCTTACCAAAGTCCAGACAGACAATGTCCACAGCCTTCCCCGCATCCAGAAGGCGGGTCACATGGTCATAGAAAGAGATCAGGTTGGTTAAGCAGGACCTCCCTTTCCTAAACCCATGCTGGCTGGCCCTGATCCTTTGGCTGCCCTGCAGTTGCCATGAGAGCTCACTCAAGATGATCCTCTCCATGATCTTTCCTGGTATCGAGGTCAGGCTGACAGGCCTGTAGCTCCCTGGATCCTCCTTCCGGCCCTTCTTGTAGATGGGCGCCACATTAGCCACCCTCCAGTCATCTGGTACCTCCCCTGTTGACCAAGATGATTGTTGATAAATGATGGAGAGAGGCTTGGTGAGCTCTTCCGCCAGCTCCCTGAGTACTCTTGGGTGAATCCCATCAGGCCCCATAGACTTATGTGCATCTAGGTGCAGAAGCAGATCATTGACTACTTCCTCCTGGATTATGGGTGGGTTGTTCTGCTCTCCATCCTTATCTTCCAGCTCCGGAGGCTGAACACCCTGGGGATAGCTGGTCTGACTATTTAAGACAGAGGCAAAGAAGGCATTAAGTATCTCAGCCTTCTCCTCGTCCTTGGTTGCAACTTTCCCCCCCACATCCAGTAAGGGATGGAGATTCTCCCTGGCTCTCTTTTTGTTCATGTTTGATGAATAGTTTAGGTTAGAAGGGACCTTTAAAAGTCTTCTAGTCCAACCCCCCTTCAATGAGCAGGGACATCTTCAACTAGATGAGAAAAAAATCAAGAGTAGAAATATGCTATGTATATTATGTTTGACCAGTTAGACCGTGAGTTTATATTGGCTCCAGAATGACAACAATCCTGCCCAAAAGCACTCCTTGTGCATATGTGTGTTGTGCATATGATTTAATTTTGGTGGTCCTTATGAAATCAGGTTTGATGGAGTGAGCCCTGCTTTTTGATGGGCAGCACCACATAAAAGTTACTCAAATTCTGTAATAGTTCAGTGTTACATATGTATTGCTATTTACACTTTTTACAGCTTCTCAAATGTTTTGCATGTTAATAAAATCATCTTTTGTATCTAGTCTGGAAATTTATGAAATGACTCAATGGTTAAGATCTAAAAAAAATCAGTTTATGTTTTAGGATGGTAATAGTTTTTGGTTTTCTTCTTCAATACATCAATATTAAAATAGCCAGAATGACCTGTTGTTTGACTCCACATAGCACACACTGGTGCTAAAGCAATAGTGATAGCATTTTCATAATGACTACTGTATAACATAACATACAGAAGAATATTACTGAAATAATTAAACTTAATAAATAACTTAATATATTCATTATAAATTATCAAACAGAACTAGAAAGAAACTTGAACAAAGAAAAGAAGCCTAGCGCTTGTGGAATTACATTCTTATTGTGAATAAATTAGCTTCTCATATTCATAAATAAGGTGGAATTTATCTTGTACCACTTTCGTCCAAAAGTAGGGAGCAGGTGGCTATGTTATGTCAGGGAAGGAGAAGAACAGTGTGAACACTCCATTTATTAGCATTATTCATAAATTTTCTATCATGAGCAGCATTACACTGCTTACTATTCAGCATCAGGGTATGAAAAGCGCACTCAGGCTTCAAAAATCAATGACAACTTGCCCTCTACCCACCGCTTTTCTCTGGCAAGCAGCAAAAAAGCCACTCCTAAAACTCAGCATGCCATTTTTTAATTCACAGTTATGTTTCCACTTGAAGAGACAAGCCAAAACAAACTATTCCTCCCTGAGAAGCACCACGGGAATAAGTTCCCTCCCAACTTCAATAATTATTAGGCAAGAGTGTTTCTCCATTCCCTCTTACACTGAAAATACAGTCTGCTTATAAGGACAAGCCTGCATTCCGCTTCTCTGTTTGCATAATTCACAGATGTCAGCCTGCAGGTTGGCTGCGTCCAGCAGAATCCCAGCTTTGCTTTTCTCCATCAGGTTGAGCCCTTTCACACCTATAAACGGGCTTACGCTGCTGCAGAAAGCCGTGGGTGAAGTCTAACAGCCAGAAGTAAGCAAGCAGTAGGACAACCTTTTTCAGCTGAGCATGTGCCTCTGACTATTTCTGTCCATTTCTTTACAACTTAGGACTTCAGGTACATGTGTGCCCTAGCATATGTGTTTGCAGCAATTTTAGTTAACCATAAAGAAAATTCTAACAGCTGTTTTCAAGTCATTTAGGCCTTCAGCATTTCATTCCTCAAAATAAACAAGGAAAAAAAATGAAGTCATTTACAAAACATACTCTTAGTACTACCAAAGATTGTAGAGGAAGCAAATTTAGTTCTGATTTTCTGTAGTCATATGGCCTCACAAAGTGGAAAATTATTTTCCAGATATCATGTAACACTTTTTTAAAGTGTGTTCTTCTGACTAATTGGCTTTGTAAATTATTCTCTTGAATTCTGCCAGCACTATACTGTATTTAGTTTCTGTCTTTTGAGCAGTAAAACTATGGTGATACTTCCAAGGAAACCAAGGACAGAATAGAATCCTGAATGAAAGCAGAATGTATAGTGAGTAATATACCATCATCCAAAATAAAAGACTATTTGACAGAAGGAGGAACGAGAGAGCAGCACAGCTCACATTACACACTGTAATAAGCCTACACAGAACTTCATTATGTCAGAGGAACAAGATGAGAATGAGATGCTGCTTAGACTCGGCAACAGCAACAACCATGCGCCGAGTGGTTTTAGATGCCCACAGTGGTATTTATGGCATAACCGTACAGCCTAAACAGAGAGATTTCAAGTTAAAACATTGGCTGAAATAACCAGTCATAAATTACTTGCTCTTCAAGACGGAAATGATCAATTTGCTTTTCAAGAGAAGAGAAGAATATTTTCTTTCCAGAGCCCTGCTTTGTGTTCATCACATCTTCATGCCTAAGGCAACACCTAACAGGGAGTTAACTGTGTTAGTGACTGGTGAATGAATCTTTCATGTGTGAAGATCATTTTTCTTCCAAAGGTGATGATACATAATTTGTTTCATTCTTAATTCTGCAAAACTGATTAACTCTATCTGAAGCATGAAAAGTTTCCATAAAATAAGAGGCTCATTTTATATACGAGTGCATCAAAACTATTGACAATTGTGTTCCGTTTATTGACAACAGTCAAAACGTGTCTGCAGAGTAAATAGATATCTCATAAGCACAGGTATTTCCAGGTACTTTTGGAAAATTTCTGCTGTCTTCTATAAACTTTTTCAGTTTCTATTAGAACCCCAAATCTTCTACTTCTGGTTCAGGTGAATATTCAGAGAAAATGAATGTTTATTACAGCCTTTCAGACTCCAGCCAATGGAAATCAACACACTTCCTTTAAAGCCAAGCGATCCACAATTTTTGGCTCCAGAAGAGAAACCAACTCAGAGACCTGCAGTTGGGTCAACTCAAAGACCTGCAGTTAGATCTGGTCAGTTGCTCGGATACATTTCTACTCAAAATAAGCAACACAGAGATTATGAATTTACTCCTATGATTTCCACATAGGAGAAATTTTTTAGAAACTACTAACAGGATGTCCCTCTGAATTTCCTTTCTCAATTGTGCAGTGAATGAAAAATAAGGGACCCAATGACAGAATTACTGAAACAAGTAGGGAGCCTATTTTCCTGTGGTGGCTTGATGCCTGTTTTGAGTGGTTGCACTGGGATCATATTTAGATTTCAATCAAGGAAGTACTTAAAAGAGACCAGAAATGTTATACAGTTCGGCGGGTACTTTTCCAACTCAGTTAAAACTTGTATTTCATTCTTGGCCTTCTGTTTCTCTGTGTAAGACTCCAAGCCACATCAGTTTTTTATTCATTTTTACATCTTTCTGAGAGTCTTCTCTTTGATCTTTCTTTATAACTCATTGAATACTAATTTCTAAATTGATATTCTTTCATTAGACTCATCTACTTCATATCAGTGTATTTTCCCACAGTTTCATGGAGGAATAGGTTCAGCCAGGTTTCTCATTCCTTTTTTCTTTCTTTCTGGACAGGACAAATAGGTTTTCTAGTGCTTACTTTGAGTCCAGCATAATTTTCTCCACCTGAATATTGCCAGTAGACCAGCCTGTGAATAAGTGATGTGATAACGATCAAATGGCGAGACTAATGTAAAAGATCTCTTTAAGAGTTAGGTTAAATCAGGTTTGTTTATATTCTTCAGCTTCACCAAGTTTACATTCTTTATTACTTTTACAAGAAGCTTTCTGCAAAAGCCCTGAAGTGTATGAAAAGTGTATGAAGAAACTCTTCCCTTGCCTCTGGAAGGCCAGTGGGGGCCACAGAAATAAAGAGTAACTCTCAGATGAATTGTACCTCTCTTTTTTAATAAAGGATGCTGTGTCACTTATTTGCACTGTTTTCTTGCTTTATTGTTTAACATCTTAAAGCTTTAACCTCTTGATTTCTGTCCTTCATTGAACACATTGTGAAGTAGCCTGGTTGTTAAACTGCTCAGAAATGTGCAATCATATTGTGAAGGAAATAAGTAGTACTGCTGAATTTAAATAATGAAAATGTATATTGAAAAAGAAAACACAAACCCAGAAAAAAAGTGCAGCAGCACTGCACTGAGAGCAACAAAACTCGGATTCACTCAGAACAAGAAAATCATTTTAGTAAACACCGAATTCTTCCATTCAACAATGATGGCATTCATATACCTAAACATGAGCAAGAATATTATCCATCTAAACACACTTAGAGTTCCAGTCTTGCCCAACTCTGCTGTAGAGACAACTATGAAGATCTCTTTTGATGGAAAGCACCAAAGGACTATGTACTACAGACCTCTGACATATCAGTCCAGTGAAAGAGAACAAGCTTCAAGGAGGAGTGAACAATTTTAGCTGCTGATAGGGAGCAGTACAAGAAGTCGTCTGTTAAAATTCAAGTAGTTCAATCACAGGATTGTGGATAGAACGGTCCGCTACTCTGAAAAGATACAAGTTGGCTGCATTTCAGAAGGCCAAACTAAAAAAACCTGGACTCTTTATTCGAGTGATGGAAGCGTGGAGGGCAGGGACCTGCTTCTAAGGAACATCTCACAGTTATGATTCAAGTAGCCATAAGGAGAAAATCACAAAGGATTAAACTGTTTCAAATAACTGTTAATGTTAAATCAAGAGGAAGTGGCTTGTGTCCAGGATGTTGCTGCTCTTTCCTCTACAGTGTCTATATAGAGTCCCCAATGCGCTCTTAATGACTAGCTGTTGCTAAATTTTGTGTTGAGAAAAATACAGAACTATTGGAAGAAAATGGTTTCTTGTGCTACCTATAGTTATTAATTTGATGGATCCTCATGCTTAGCTGGTTTTGTTCTACATGTGTTGGACTCATAAAAGGTGATTTGTAGTGAACAAAGTTTTCACCAGTCCTGATTTCACTCTATTTTATATCCTCAAAAGCCTGATGTTACAGAAACATATTAAGTTTGGGGATAATAGTAAAGTATTTTTCAAAATTCAAAGTCAATTGTCCTAAACTGTAAGATCCCAATGACAGCACTGTGCAGCTTTAAACGGTTTGATAGTGATGTGGTTTTAAAGCTCAGCCAAACATTGTCAGATTTTGACTACTATTTGATCAAGACTTTAAAGATTATATTTCTCCAGTATACTTTAGTCTGAATTTTCTGAGCATCTAGTATTTTCATTGGCTTTCATTATGTATCAATGCTGAAAAAGAATGAGTTTTCCTTGCAGGTTTGATATAATTTAACTGGGAAAAACAATAGCTAAGCCAAGTTAAAATCCTTACAAGAACTGATAAGTCTAAAATTCTGTTAACCAGGATGTTGTGTTTCTCCTTTGCCTAGCAATGTCGTGTCATGTGCACCATTCCATCAATTCATAAAAAAAATGTATTTTTATTATTATAACTTCCTTAAGAATCTGTTTTCTGAGGTTGTCATAAATTTATATAAATATTAATTAAGCATCATTATGCTGATGAAAATTAACTAAGTATGAATCTTTTTATTTACAGGAGAAGAAATCCAGATACTGGGAAACTAAATGACTTGTCCAAGGGCACACAAGGAATCAAACTTAAAGGTCAGTTCATGAGCAAAGCAAGAAATCCTTGTGCTATGGCAGTTGGTGGAAATGAGGCCAGCATCACATTAACACCTTCAACTGTTCGGCATTTGCTGGGGTGAGGTTTTAATCTGTATTTTCCTCACACTTTTCAAATATTTCTGAAGCCTTGAATACATAGGATCATAAAACTACATAAAAAGGAAATTTAAAACATTAATTTCAAATGTAACAATCTTCATATGTCCTCCAATCGTTTTGAATCCTACATGAAGAGTCCTCTCTCCAGTTATAGCGCACTCCAGGCAGAACAGTTCATTCCAGATATACACACATTTATTAAGTAAGACAGCTTTCATAAAATGTCAGTGTTTTGGTGAGAAATCGACATTTTGAAAAAGCTGCCCCACTTAATAAATTTAAATAACTTGAACACACTGCTGTACCTATAGCACACCATAACATAAGAAGTATTTATACTGGCAGTAGAGCAATGTCAAGAAAGTACAATGATTTGTAGAACAAATCTCTACATTTAGGAATTTATGTGGTGAATTATTTTGATGTAACGCTGGTTATTGCTTTCAGAGCTTCCCTCTTTTATTTATATTGATTATTTGACATATACAAGATCATTAACAACCTCAGTGAACGTAACATCAAAATATCTGTGTCAACAGAATCAATGGGACTAACCACCTTAGAACTGCAAACTTTGAACCTTGAATAAGTGTTTACCAGAACAAGATGGGAGGGAGGATCCTACTAACCATATATCCGTTTTGTGGCAGGCATGCTTTATGGTGTGTCTTGCAGCCTTCTTCCTTTAATTGTCTAGACAGAGGCGTCTCCTGGAGCGTGCTGAGGGCTCTCTACAGGAAATCAGGGCACATGGGTGATGCAGCACTAACAGCCCCCCAACTGTGGTGTGAAATCAGGACACAGACAAGCTGTCCACTAGGAACGAGGACCTTTCCTGTCCCAGAGGACAGACACAGACACAGTCACACAGTTGGTTCAACAGCTGGGTTCAGTTAGTTCAAAACTTTCTACACGCCTTCCTGAATAAGTAATTTAATTCTGTATTTAAGAACCTATAAATTCCTTAGCTATAAAAAGACAATAACAGTACACAGCTTCTTCACCGTTCATAATTTTAATTTTTTGCATTTCAAACTCTCCAGAACTACATGTGTGTATGAGCAGTGTCTTGCATAATGTGGTTTCAGTCTCAGCTGGGATCTTGCTCAGAAATGACGCTAACTAGCACATCTTGCACCACCATATTACATGCGCTAGTGACATGTCTATTTAATCTCTGAAATAGAGCTAGAAATCCTATTCCTAAGTGAAACATGTAGTCAAATATATGCATATATCATACACTGAAATGTTAATTCTGCTTTCAACAGATAGGAAGTACTAGGATCAGGACTGCCTGCACATTTTGCACTAGAATATTTTCTTTAATAATGTATTTACTTCTGTATTTCTAGAGAATTCTTCCATCATTTAGCTGAAAGTACTTGCTTAAGTGACTGAATTTCATCTTCACTAGTCAATGTACACCTTGTACAACAGACTCACTTTTGTTCTCTGCTGAATACAGAACGAGCATCCTCACAATATTTTCTAGGATGCCACTGTTAGATTACTCAAAACCTTGCCTTCGCTCATTGTAATAGCTCTATGAAGCAAACAGAGGCTCACAATTCCACTTTAGGATAGTGAGAGTCTAAGGCATGACCTAAAATTAAAAATTCCTGCTTGTTTTTTCAGTGTCACCCCTTTTCTTCTTTGGCGTAACTTCTGGCAGGCAAGGCAAGATCAATTAGGTGGCCACACAGAAAAGCTACCACTGATACCAAAACTGAATGTCCCCATTTGATTTTTATTTTATTCTCTACTTAGACACAAAACATTATGCATTTATGAAACATTGCATGATGCATGGTAATAAATAATTTTAATAAATGCCTCTAATGATAATGATAAATCATAAATTATTTTATGTTTTAATTTCCTTGGGTAAATATATTGAAGCACAACATCTCATTTTCATTGCTGACCTGGGGTGAGAGCACAGCAGTGTGACATTTACAACAGATACTTCAACTGTAATTACCAAACAGTTAATATATCAATTTAATTAAAATCCCATAGTGATGAACAGCATAAAGTATCAAAAGAAGTTAACCCAGGCAAAAACAAACAAGAGGATCAAGGCAATCAGTTGAGGCAAAATGAATTAGAGCACTTGTCCCACCGATACAGAGCGTTATTTGCTCCTTGGAGACAAGAGATCTTGCTGCAGCACTCTTTCAAAAGCATAGTCATTGTGAGACAGTGCACAGGAATATTTGGAATACCAAAATGAAGAAAGAAAAAAATATCTAGGTTGGATTTTACACTAAGTTTGGTGAAACAAGTGACCTCCGTTCCTTAGGTTTAGCTCCTGATAAAATGAAAAATAAAGGCATGCTAAGTCTTCCTGAAATTCCTTCTACTGGTTTCATTGTAGAACTTTTAGAGTCCAAATTCCTGTAATTTCTAGACCAATCCATCTTGGATTGGTCCATTTTGGATGTTGTCAAACTGCTCAACATCTTGCCACCAGCTACTGCTGATGCACTTTTTCCGTCCGAGACGCTGCTCTCATTTACCAGATTAGGAGTGGACAAAGTCAATTAACATCAACAGAAGAGTTGGTGTACATCAATGGAAGAGTCCTTTGTCCTTAATTCTAGCATCCAATCTTTCCCTTAATTTAGTCCAATTTTTTCGTCTTCCTCCTATCTTAAGAGCAATCCAGCCTTCTTCAGATTTTGCTCAAGGTAAATCTTCATTTTTCTTCAGTATCATCATATGAAGCACAGAGAGTGAGTAGTTGAGCACTACGGTGGGGAAGTTGCATTTAAGCATGCGGTTTGAGGCTTCAAGTGGGGAGAAAAGCATAAGCAACTGCAAACACTGTAGCAAAAGATCATTGGAGTGGTTTTCCTTGAGAAACATGAATTCAACACTTAAGACACAAGTGTGACAAATAAACCTTCCTCTCCGAACAGTAGTACATTCAAGGATTAGGTCACGGGTCATGATGAGAATAATTTTGACGTGAAATATCAATAAGATTTGGTAAATGACTAAATGGAATCTTTTTTCTTCTTCCCCTTTTGAAAGCTGCTACTATCTCTTATGACATGATTGATATGTAAATGATTTATCTCACTTATCATTAAGCTAGTTCACTATATTGTCTCCCTCTATCAGATTAAGGAAATCACTGTCTTGAAAAATGCTTTCAACAATAGCTCTAAAAATTTACAGGCAGTAAACCACATTTTAAATGAAACCAACAGCAAAAGTTGTAGTGAAATCCAGGACTAGGTTAGGTGCCAAGGAGCAACACATGGAACTTTCAGAACAGGATCCAAGAAAACTAGTATGCTAAGCACAGGGCCAAACACATCCTACACTGTCACCATGAGGAGAGGCAACAGGAAATGCTGCTGGGAGCAATCTGTGTCTTTTAAATGCAGCCCCTTTGTTTACAGGGAAGGGATGTGCCTGTGTTCACTCAGGCAGTACATAGCTCCAAAGCTGTGTGGTTTTCCGGGGAGAGAGGGCTACAACATTTTTTAAAAAAAATCAGTCAGATGTCAGACTTTTCAAATTTGCTATTAGAGTTGATTCAAACCAGCAGCTCTTACTTGCACGAAGACCGTTTTAACCACAAGGCTATTTTACTTGGAAGACCCTAGAAAACAAAATTGAGCCAACAGTCTTTTGGCTGAGATCTGTGTTTCCCTTTTCCAGGCAAGCGTTACAGGCTATCATTTCATCCTCAAGTTTACTCTTTCTTCCTGACCTAATAAATGCTTTTGTACCACAACAGAACTTCAACAGGAACAGAGAAGCATGTCCTTGTTCAACGTTACCTACGGCTGGTGACTAAAGATCCATCTTCCACATTGAAGAAGGAAAGTAGTTTTGCACATGATCAGACACACAGCAGAACTGAACTTTAAATCTCCCACTTCATAGACAAATTCCCTAAGTACTTGGTAATCAAACACACAGGGTTCACACCAAGAGTACTAGCAGTCATCACTGGATTTGGGAACCTGGTTCTGGGTGCACATTACAAATATTACAAGATTGTTTCCTGGATTGAGCCTCTCAGGTTATTTAGAAAGAAATTGTTTCTGTCTCCTGTTCAGGATTGGGTAAAAGTTAGTATCAGCTGAGCGTCCTGTGTTACACCCCAGTCCAACTACATCAGGCCTGGGAGAGGTTCACAATGATTCCAAGTGTGAAATTAAGACACAAATGAGGTCAGATGCTGCTCACTGCAGGTTTGCAGGTTTATTGTTATGCCCCCACAAAAGTCACTAAGACAAGTGATAGAGTAAAGGCAGAAGCAGAGGAAAGGCAGAAAAGAGAAGCACTATCACAGAGCGTAGCAAGAGTATAGTCACCACCACAGGCCCAATGACATCTCGGCGGTCCTCCAGAAGTTCAGCAGTGTCCCACTGATCCATAGCTGATGGTGGTGGGGACCTCAGTCCCAATTCCCAAATTGCAGTGGGTCGCCATGCCAATTATAGTCCAGGTAGCCCAGGTCAGTCCATAGCTTGACCAATCAGCATGATGGTGGCCTTTGCCCAGCTAATTGTCATTTTACACAGTTGCCATATAAGCTTTTCCTGCCCCTTGCTGTTTGGGCAGCGCTTGGCTTCAGCAATTTTGGAGTTAACAACACAGGCTCAGGTGGGCCCTGGGCTAGGCAGGGTCTGGCCACTCTGATAGCCAGAGGTCTACACCCTTTCCAGCTGGGGGGAGCAACACACCCTCCTCAGCTGATGGCAATCTTCGATGGTGACTGGCAAGCAGGAGGATGGTCTGCAGAAGGTGCAAAGTAGATACAAGCAAGCTTCTTATCAGCCTGCAAGCCTGCCGTCGATTTGCAGAAGATTAAGCAAGCTTTGAGAAAATTATTTTAAAGTTCCAGTCTTTCACGTCCTGTCAATCTTCTTGCATTTCTAGGGACATAGAGACAAAGCTGTAGGGAACTTGTCCAAGAAGTACCATGCTACCGGAATTTAAGCATCTCTGGGTGTAAGGAGCACTTAAGCTGGAGTTTTCATGATCACAGTTTTGAACCTTGGCACCTAAACTTCACTTATGTTCTACTCTAGGCAATTTATGTTTGGATTTAGCTCTCTCTGTTTCTAAAATATCCAGTAGTAGTTTTAAGGCCAATTATGAATTAATTCTCTGGAATGTGTAGTTTTCTGTTTATTCTGTTTTTCTTTATGTGAATATCATCCAAGTTCAGTATATTTTACTTCACTTTTTCAATAAAATTTGCAGGATTTTTTTTCTGAAAATTGTTTAAATAGTATCCAAGTTTTACTATGTAAAGTAATCCAACTGCTCTTATTGTTATTATCACTGTATGTAAGAATTTGGTTGATTCTTAAGGGATATAATCAAGTCCAACTCTTTACCACTGTAGGGTCCTAAACTGTGTATATTTACACTTATTTTCATTCCTTCTGGCCAGCCCACTGAGTGGGATCCTTTGTTCAGCTGAGCTGTACTTGTCACAGGAATTGGAGAGTGGGAGGAAAAAGCGGTTTTAAAACACTGTGTACTGGAAGTAATGTGGGCCTAGTCCTTAGAGACTGTTAAAATTTATTTTGGTTCCAATTGTCTCCAAGGATCTGCTTCTCAGCGGAAGCGAGCTGAAGCAGTGTCCTGGTGTCCCCTTCTCTCCAGTCAGCCCCCCGGGATCTGGTAGAGGGCCAAGCAGACGTTCATGCTTGAGAGACCCCTCTGACAGGAATGTTTGCTAGGGTTTGATAAGGCAGAAGGAGCAGAGGCCAGCAAGGAGATCCTCGCCTTACTTCTCTACGAGTATTGGTCAGCAAGCACGAACAACAAAAGACCCGAAGAAGTTGACCTGAAGGGCAAAAGTAACAACCCTGTCTGTGTACTTTTGCTATCATTATTTCATTTCTTACCTATTTCTCTACTGATTTTACTGTGGTGCTTATTGCAGCTGCATTATAAAGAAATCATCATTCCACTTTCCTTCTCTTTGTGAAACCATGTAAAACCACCTTGAATCAATCCCACGTGCTCAAAGGAAAACAAGCAAGTGCTCTGAGACTCATCCTGCCTTCTGGGAAGTGCAAGGAGAAGAAGAGTCAGCAAAAGAGGTACAGTGTGGCAAAGCAGGGTACTGCCTCTATTCCCCAGCTATGACAGTAGTCCTACTTATTTGTGAAGACTGCAATATGCTGCCATATTCAGAAGGCTGGAACGGGTTGTTTTTTCCCCTGTATATAGCTGAGATCGCCCTTTGCAAAGTATTCGTTTTGGTGTTGTAGGACTAGACTGTTTATTTAATTAAAAAATCCCAATTTAAACTTCTAAACTCTTATTCATGATGAAAATACCAGTCATTTTTTGAAAAAAGCTCTATAAGCCCTTATCACATCTGCATAGCTAAGACAACAGCTGATACTGCTATAATATCCTTTTCTTTCTACAATTCCAACAATGCTTATTCTTGATGTTTTTTTTTACGATTATAAATAGGTATTGTAGTTTTCTCATCTTAACTCCTTTTCCTACCCTTCACTTCCCTGTGCACTTTAATATTTTGCAACATTCTATCTATATGCAGCTACCATTTTGCAAGGCACTCCTCTTCCTACTATCTTATAGAATACATCTTTCCCCCTTTCAGTTTGTATGTCAAATCTCAGTCCTATCAGATACTTTTCTTTCTACCGCTGTCCATGCTACCGAGGCTGTGATAAAATGAGTCATAACAAACCACAAAAATATTTTAAGCAACTCCCAAGAATTTGATAGACAAACCTTTTAAAGAAATAGCAAAAGAGAAGCATGCATAAAAAATAGGGAGAAAACAGCTTGTGTGTGGCTTAAAGGGACGGGATCCGAATTTTCACACTATTTCAAGTGTTAAGCACCTGTATTCCCCAGTTAAAAGTAAACTCCTGTAACTTGTAGCTGTAACTCCAGTTCCGTGTTTAGAGTTCCAGATACAAGGACTTGCTTTTAAGCAAAGGAGCTCCAGCCCTCAATTAGAATATCCTGGATGTGTGCCCAAGCTATTTTGCACTACACTTGTATGGACTTGTAAGGTAGCAGGTTAAATTGCCTTTTTTTTTTTTTTTTTCAGTTTCCTCCACCACAAATGCTTACTTTCAAGGTGAAAGAATGTGTACATATATATTATATTAAAATAACAGTCCCTTTATTGAGAGCTTAAGTTTGCAAATGGTATAGCTTGACTAGTGCTACTCCTGGGGTGGGAAATGGCACCGGGGGGGAGACAAGCTGTGCTGCTTGCAAACATTTGCAAATCTACTGCCTGTGAGAAACAGAATAGTTGTGGTTATTTGTGATATCGACTTTCAGAAGAACAAAGTATGCTTGGCTAGTTTTTATGTCCAGATGGAACTGCATAGACCCTGATCTTGAATGCTGGCCCAGTATCTTGAAGGAGGGAGGAGATGGCAAAGATGAAACACTGTACTCCAATTTTAAGTGAACAGGAGACATTTAGATGTTGATGTGGGGTGGCATGAGGTAGAATTTGGATCCAAGCAAATGTAACCACAGACACTTGGCACTTCAGAAAGGGAGCTGCTGCCCTTACCAGTCAAATGTGAGAACTTGGATACAAGCACTTTCAATAAGCAAGTTTGTAAATGCATTTAATGGCATTAACGGTAAACAGGTAACTTCGCAAGTCCCAATAAAGAAGTAAAACCAACTCTAAATAAATAATTAGAAATAACTAGGATAGCAGTTAGTAAATCCTGGCAGAATTTGGCCTTTTATCCAAGTTGCAATGCCACTGGATTATTTTTCTAATAAGATGTAATTTATACTTTAGGCCTGGGAAAAAAACACAGTCTCCACAAAGAAGGCTTGTTTCAGTTGATTTCATAGCCACAAGGTGTTTTACTCTTAACATCTTATTGTCATGCACAGTTGTAACTTGAGAGATAACATAGCTGAGGTGCTAGTCTCTGGTAAAATAATTACCATTTTAAAGCATGGTAGGTGTACTACAGCCATTAATTATCAGCTTCACTAATTAGTATCGGTAGTGATCAATCTTTGCTTTCATAATTACTGCTGATGGCTGTACCTGCTCTGTTTTATTAAAAATTCTTCCAGAATGACATAAAGGAAATCCATAACATAGCTACACTGTCTCTGAAAAATGATAAAAAAGAATCAGATGTTCTAGAGAGGCCCCTTGGTATATTAAGGCCAAATTCTACAGAACAATTTTTGTGGTTTATGTAGTAGGTGTAACAAAGCCTCCACTAGGTATCCAAACTCAAACAACATCAACTTATAAAAACTAGTTTCCCAGTAGCATTTATTCTGGTATTCACTCCAAAAGAAGAAAACTCATGCCCATGCATAACTGGGTGCCAAAACCTAATGAGCAATAATCTCAGAATAAGCTATTCAGTAAATCTAGTTGTTTCCAAAGAATGAATGCAACAGAGAAGAGACACTATTATTATTAACAATCCTATTGTACATGACAAAGCAGTAATTCTGTAAATCAGTGCCTGTACTTAAATGTCGTATACAATCTTAAGTGAATTTGAGGAAGGTTTAATTAAAAAAAAAAAAAACAAACCACAAAACTACTAAACCCTATTCCTCAGTAGGGTCAAATACTTAAACCATCCCTGGCATAACTTTCTGTGTTCCTTCTTCCATTTGAATGTGTGGGTAGTTAAAAATGTTAAATATCATAAAAGAAGGTTTTGAAAATTCTTATGACATGTTGGAATATAACTTAAAGATACGCATTTGCTTTGACATTATTGGATTAAAAAAGGCCTTTAGTCATAGGCCTTCATTAAATGCATAGCAGTTATTAATAACACCTGTTATTTAATTATAAATCAAGATTATTTATTGAGATGTAGTTTATGTAACATTTAAATTACAGACAGTAATATCAAGCATATATAAAATGAGAAAAGCACCAAACAGAACTCTTTTGAGCAGAAAATGTTTTCCAAGGTTCCAATCTTGCAAAAAATTCTTTACGCTCTTAAATGCACCCTATGGTAATAGTTTCACTTATGTAGCAGAATGGTTTACAGTGGATAGCATTTAAGATAGCCCCCAAAAGTTTCATCTTATGCCCAAATTTCTGAAGAAGTGCAGACTTTCTGTAACGTTGTGAAAGAAAATAAACTTGATGCCCTTGGAGGAGAAAAAGGTATGACTACGTCACATGCCATGCAGCAGTAACTTTTATGTAGTTTCTCATCAGTATTTCTCTGCCCTTTCTGACAAATCATTCAGACATTGCTAATCTCTGGGCCACTTCATTTCTTGACTTCTTGGTTAATATAAGCAATTCAGTGGCAAGCTGATGTCAAACATACACTTTGTTTCTCTGACACCTCTTACGAGAGTCTACAGCTTAATCCAAAGCTTATGATTCAAGCCTGTAACGTCTCCTCTATGAGTATAACCAAGTATAACAGAAATGGACTATATTTTTACTCCATCAATCTAAATACTGTATTATTGTTCTGTTGTCTATGCTTTCTTTAATATTCCATACTGATGATAAAATTCTTACTCATACTATCACCTTTCTATTAAAATCTTTAAAACTATGCTGACATCAGTAGACACCTGTCCATCAGGTACATCAAGGTCATCAGTTTATATCAGATGAGACGGCAATCAGCCATCAGGCAGGTATACCATAGTACCTATCGATCTGAGCTAGATTTTGTACAAGTGACCTACAGCTTAAAGCTGTGGACATTTACTGCCAACTCACTAGAGTTATCCAGTTCCTCCCCAAATTCTTCTAAACAAAAAAGCATGACTTAGAAGATATTCAGATTTATCTGTTTACTAGCATTTTGCCTACCATTAGACATTCTGGGGTAATACATTACGTTTTCAAGGAAGTGCTTGAGAGAGGAAAGAAAACGCAAAGCTGCATTGTTATTTCAGTCCACGTAGGCTGCTGTCATAATACAATCACAAATGAAGTCAGAAAAACCCACGTTATGCATAGATTTTCAGTATTTTTTAAACATATCTCTTTATATAATACTATGCCATACACTCTTCAGTGTTAACAACTGAGATTTCAGAACTGAATTTTAGAAAGACAAGCTATAACCAACTTTCAGTCACACTTTTGTATTGTTATCTTAGTTCAGAATTATCAAAACCAGGTAAGCTTGGGGGAGAAAAACTGTACAACAGTGTTTTGGATAGCTACATGAATGGTTAGTTGACTCTGAAAAGCCTTCCCTGCTTTTGCCGCTGTTTCCTCATACGCAAAGTGAGAACAACACCACCATTATGAAGGTGAAATTATTAATTATTATTATCTACATGACTAATATTAAATTACAAGTGTACTTCTGCCTTGGGATAGATCAAGTGGCTTTTAAAGCTCTTCAATATCTTTACCTTTGTCAAGCTGTGATTGTTATTAATTAAATCTTGTCCAACCGAATTACTTAGCAACATGGATTGCAGGCACAGGCAAGATAACATCCATTTTGTGGTCTTTTTAGACAGATTTTGATTTACTAACAGCTTTCCCAAGTTATATGTAAATCCTTACACACTGAAATGCTAGGGCTTGCAGTATGATGTGTGTGGTCCATCTCTGCATGAGACAGCACTGGCCAGGTCTGTTTAGTTCTGTAGTATACTCAGGTGAAAATCCCTATTCCTTAGTGCACCTCACCCTTTACATACCCTTTAGGAATGCTAATGACTCAGGTAGTAGCACAAAGCACTTGCAATTATTTTGATCCCTGTAACACAGAAATAAGAGTATAGGACTGAGCACTGAAATGGAGTATCCTGTATGGGCACAGGACAAGGGAACTCAAGGAAAAAGTGTGATAGCAAAAAGACTTCCATTCAAACCACTGTCTTGGTGAAATACTAACAGGACCAAGAAGCAAATCAGAGAACCTCTTTTTTCAAGGCATCAGGCTATTTCCAAACAACTGGACTCAAATCCATTGAACAAGACAATTTCAGCGTAACCTCCTGGCCTGTAGAAACACCTCTTGTATGGAAAAACTGATCCATCTCAAGATCTCAACCGCCTTTGCCTTCCCAAATAGGCAGGAAGATATTAGTTTCCCTATAGCCAGGTGATTAGGATTTAACTTTATAATAATGATTCCTAGGCAAACACTAATCAAGGGCCTTCAGTCGCAAGGTACAGTAGCTTTAAAGTCTTACCTTAAGAAATTCCTTTTAAGGCTTTGATATGAAAAGCTCCATATGATATGACTGATTGATTAGGGAACAAGGAAAACAATCTATGACACAGCTTGCAATAGTACTTTGTGAAACAAAGCACCAGGAATGGAAATTTCTTTTGATCTTTTTTCCCTCTCTTTCTTTGCAAGGCATCTTTTATTCTGCATGGATGTTTGAAATGTTCTTTTATTTCAGTTTAACAGCAATGACAGACTTTTCAGATAGTTCCATAGGAAACTCAGAGAACTCCTCAGGAGCAAAACAATTGAAAATAATCAGGAGTAAAAAGGCAATGAAGAGAAAGTCTTTGAGACTGTTGCTGAACCAACACCAGAATTCACAAGGTAACTGAACGCCCACATACAGGTTTTGAATAGAAATAGCCCCTCGATCAAAATGAAATAAAATTAAAATAATCACATTTAATTTAATGATTAAATTAAGGCCAGGAGCCTGTTTGGGACGTTGGGTCCAGTGCTTAAACTTAGACATCTAGCACCATTTTAAATTTTATATGGCCTGGCAGGTATGCTGAAGGAACAAACTTTTTTGAGTGGCAGTGAGAAACTGACATAAAAATGGCACTAAATGCTTATCTTTAAGCCCTTGAATTGTTTCCTTAGTACTTTGAGCATGCACATGTTAAGCAGTGTGAAGTAGAAACCATAAGGTGTTGGAGTTTTGCAAATGTGAATAAAGGAGGCTGTACATAGAACAAAGCTCTAGAAGTGAAGGCATCCTGACCTATGCTGGACAACTTGTCATCTCCCTTTTGAACCACAAGATCTAAAAAAAAAAAAAAAAAAGAAAGAAAGAAAAGGATTCATGACAGTTTTCAAATGAATACCTCCTTTTTCTCAAAATACAGAATGTTTGTTTTATTTCTGGCAGATTACATATTGGGAAGAAAGTCGGAAATGCATAGCTAGAGCTACTACCATGCAATGTTTTTTACACAGAATCACTCAGGCTATTTACAGGACTAGCTGCCTAATGACTTTTGTTGTCTGGTCACATCTGGTTTGTCCCCCTCAAAAATCCCGTGTGGTAGCTGGTATTGACTTGAGGTGACATCTACCAGAAAGGACAAAACTCTTCCCTCACCAGTCCCTTGCTACTGAACTCAGCCAGTACATTGCTCAGGACTCACCAAGTTGCTTCCAAACCCAGAGCCTAAAGTCAATAAAAGCTTAATAGGATTTTCCACTTTCCCCATGGGAGACAAATACCTGTGAGTATGTTGTTTGGAAAGGCACTGATTAGCATATTGTTGGAAGAGAGCGTTGACCTAACAATCACAGGCTCAGCATGAACAATTCCTAGTAGAAGTATCTAGCAGAATAAGTACTAATTTCTCTATCAACATTAACCATTTCCTTAACTTGGAAGTTCTATATTCCACTTGTTATCTTACTGAGATAACTGAACAAAACCAAAAAAGATTGACCATCTAATAAAATCAAATTATCAGCTCATCTAAAAGTAGAAGAAATCATTCAACTTTGCATTCAAAAACTTTTCAACAATAAAGATGTGCTTTCTATTTTTCAAGCTATTTATTCATTTAAATAAATTTGGGAATGACCATGAGATGGTTCAGGCATGTCAAGAAACCCCCTGAGCATCAAAAAAGTATTTGCAGACACCATCTATCCAATTCGGGCCAGCAGGACATAAGCAACATGGGACTGCTGTATTTGTAACACTCCTGTTAACGCAGCTGCTATGCAGAATTCAGAACTATTGTTACAAGCTTCCTAGATGTTTAAAGGCACTGTGTTTCTCTTGATCTTGTGGGGGGGAGGAAAATAAAGTCATGCTGAATGACAACCTATGTGGGACTGTACTGGGAGACAGATCGTTGATTGTAATGGCCTATTGCGATGGAAAAGAGTATTTTTAGGTACTTCAGAGGATGGGAACTACAGGCTTTTTGTGTAGAATTAAGGGCATACAAGATGCGAGAGTGCTACACTGCCTCCTTTCTGCCTGCCTGTGCTTGGTTTGTTTTCCCAGAGAGCTGCTCCAATGTTATTCCCAGTTCCAAGTTTGGATTCATGGGGCGTCCACACTTCCTCAGGGAAGATCTGGTTTTAAAGTACTGCTATTTATGTTCTGTCTGAGTCTATGCTGTACAGTTGATGTTAATAATGGAGTTATGCTGAAGAAGAGCAACTTTTAGCAAAAGAAACCCCAAAACAGATCTTATCATATGTTTCTCTGCCATTGACTGAGGACAGACTATATCCCTCGTCTCCAGGAATCACAGTACTTCTTGTGCAGCTTCTCTAGCATGCTGTTCTGATAAAGAGCACAATGTTTTACAGCTCCCAAGAATGCAGAGCAATGCATCTTCACCATAAGCAGAATTTTTTGATGAAACATTTCAGAGGTGTCCAATGAACAACAAAAGGTTGGATAAAAAGACTCTGAATACGTCTTATCATGTGTCCACTTCCATGGATGAATGTAAATTTGTTTTATATATACTAGCTGTGTTACAATATGCCACATTGTGAATTCGTTCACTAATACAGATCAGAAGGGATTTAGGCATATATGTATGTATATGTGTACACACACACACCCCACACTTTCATAAACCAATAAAAGCATGTACAGCATGATTCTTCCAAGACCTGAGTTTGTTTATACAGATTCTGTTTATTAACACGCATTCGTGCTTAATGGCAGAAAGCTAAATGCCTCATTACCCAATTATGTCTACAAAATAACTTTGTATCAGTCACATTTTTACACATGGAGCACTGAGGCAAAGAATAAATTGATTGTTCAGAGGGCAAATTATAGCTGACCCAGGACTGAATCCCAGCCCAAGCCTCTATGTACAAGATGACGCTTCTCTAGTTTGTCTCCGAGACCTGCTCCCTGTAAAGGGAGAGAGGAGATTTTCCAGAGCTAGAGATATTTTTTTTTAAGAGCAGTGGACCTTTGTAAGGTCATACACTGCCCTTACACTTCAGTCTTTAAAAACTGTAAGAAGAATGCAAGACGATATTGAAGACAGATCACTTCCTGAGGAAGTGGGCATTTTAAGGTGATATAAGAAGGCAATCCTACAAAAGGGAGAGTTTAAAGTAGTAATGCAAGTCAGTGCAATTATACTGCCGTACAACTGGCATAAAGGAGGGAAAAAGGAAGCACCACAATAATTTCATCTTGTTTGCACTTTAGATGTCCACAATGTTTGTTTCTATGAGCCAGTCCCACATAATACATCATAACGAAAAAGAACATTTATAAAAATGAATTTGTCTGTAATATTTATGCCTTAGAACAAGCGAAATTGCATTCTGTAAGCTACTTTCTCTCTCTTCCTTAGGTGGAAGCAGCAAGTTTCCTCAGATGTAGCAGTATTTTCCATCATTGCATCTCTCCAGCTATTTTTCTGCAACAGTGGACATATGCTAAGTGCAAGTAAGCATCTGAATAAAGTCTGGAGAAGTTTTTAAAGTGGCAAATGAATCAATCCAGGGGCCTTTAGTTGTTTCTATTCTCTAAGTCAGTTTGTGCCCATTTATTCAGTAGTATTCACTTCAGTCAGTTTTTCATCCGTTTCATCATCCTCTCATTGACTCTAATATCCTTGAATCTGCATATCAACATCTGTGGAACTTTATCAAAGCCTTACTCAGATCTAAGTAAATCAGATCTATGGCATCCCCAGTCCCTAATTTCTTTGTCCCATTTGCTCCTTGATTAATTCTATCACATGCTTCTGACAAGATCTACTTCTATAAACCCGTGGCTCTTGGCGACTGCTTAACAGACTTTTATCTAACAAGCTAACAAGTTCATCCTTTATGAATAATTCTAGAAATCTTTCCCAACGCAGCAGTCAAATCTGCAGGCCTGTTGTTCTCTGCTTTACAACCTGAGTTAACTAACTGGCAATGAACAAAATGTCAAAATTATACAATTCTGGCAGTGTCTGATCAAGTGAAGGTGTTCTCTTTGTGAATTGTACCTGTTTAGTGTTACATCTATAGGACAAGGTTTAGGATGTGCCTTGCTGTCCATACTGCTGTGGCATCAGTGCAAGATAGATCAGGGGGAAGAGACAGCAAATAAACTCACTTTGAAGGCTGTTATGTAAGAGAGGATTTAGGGAGCAGGGATTTCTTTCCTGGGATGACATCACTTCCACAGAGTTGTACAAAAGTATGGCCAAAAACAACATGAAAAGACAAAACAGTCCACCCATTTGCCTGTTACATTATACCTGTATTATTCCAGACAGACAGACGTCTAACCTGTTCTTAAAGATGTACATTGACAGATCAGCATAAGCTCCAACCTATTTCAGTGCTTCATGGCCTTCGTACTGATAGAGAGTTTTTCTGTGGGACTCTTCGCTGAAAGACGTGGTAAATAAAAATATTATAAATGGCTTAAAAAGTGATTAAGCTACATTCAACATTTAAACCAAAATGGCACTAAAAATCATGACACTGACATACTTTTGAACTCAGGAATTCCCTAAATTCCAATTTAGTAAAATCTGGGAAATACATCAAAAGGCATTTTGTTATATGCCTAGTTTTTACACTCTTTCCCTAAACTCTCATTGCTCATTAGCGTTAGGGACAAGATACTGAACTAGATGGACTGTTCAATGCACTATAGCTATCTTTTTGCTCTTATGATCTTGTTGCTCTGCATTGGACTCTCTCCAGCACATCTGCATCTTTCCTGAAGTGTGACTCTAAATTCCAAGGCTCTCTAGCTTACACTGTCAAAAGCTCCACGTCACAGTCAAGCTGCTATCATCTTGCACTATGTAGGGCTGTCCTGCCACCTTCCCTGTCGCATTTATGTTCTCACTTGTTGCTTAGAGGCCTTCAAGACTGCAGATTTGCCATGATGGCTTAAGCAATGCTTCTTTAAACTGATACCCTCTGTCTAGCTGCAAAAATATCCCATTGCCCATAATGGTTCTTAGGATGGTACACAGTATCTGCAGTTAGCCCATCTTTTCCATTGCACTTTGACTCCCTTTAGTCATCGCTATCTATTCTTTGTATTAATATTTTTCTTATCTCTTCCATGTAAGCACTCCAGCGAAACAGAAGCTCATCTCCTTTATGACTGCTTGCCCTCGCTTAGGAGGAGGAGATCTTTACCATTTTTCAGGGACCCAGTTTTTCCCCCTTTCTTCTTTTATCACCAAGGCTACAAGCCTCGGCAACGGGGAAAACAGAACATCTATTTATAGAAGCAATGAGTGAGGAGTGCAAAGACCTAGAGATGGGCCAATTAGTAACTACTCTGTCTTGTTAGCATTCACTTTAGGATAGAATAGAAAAAGCAAATCTGAAGATCATCTGCATGAGATACTGGAAACAATGAGACCAATCTGATACTGCCTAAGGGAAATACATAATTACAAAACAGTATGGGTCCCGAAATGGGATCCTGTAGAACCCCAGCATTAATGAATGTTGCATTGAAGATAAAGAGGCTTAACTGCAACACGCTGGCTCCCCTGAAAGAAATACGATTCACACCATGCTAGATAATCCAGAAGAGATAGTTAATCTCTGCTGCAGAAACTGATGTTCATTGGTAACAAATGCTGCAAACAAATCCTAAAACAGGAGATTAACACGGTCTTTTTTAGTAAATATGTGAAGAGAGTTCTGCTGGATACTTCTATCAAGCATCTGGGGTGAATAACAATTGAAGTTGGTACTGAAATTTCTTGCATATATGTTGCTTACTATGGGATGTTCTTCCACCTGAACTACAGACACATCTTGAATGAGTGGACACTAAAATAGGGTATACCAAAACTAATTCTCCGTAGCAAATATGGATCAATTTGGGATGTATCACAGTTAAATTCATATAAAATGAAGCATGGTTAAACAGCCATAATACTGGAACCAGTAGACAATCTGTATGGAACACAATTAGTACAATACTGATTACAAATAACGACTTCAGAATAAATGCACAATCTTCTATTACTGTGTCACTGACTAACATGCCAGCTGAAAACAGACCTAGGCCTAATTTTTCCATAAGAATTTATTCAAACAGTTTTAGTCTTCCTTATTTGGGACCCACCCATTTTGAAAACACCCTACTGACTATTCATGCTGCCCAGACAATTACAGTTAAAAGTTTTATTGCCTAAAATTGTATTCATGAAATACTAGTAAATACTGAGTGGCAAATAAACACAGATTTTAATGGTCTTGTTCTTCTATACACTCTGAACAGAGGTATTTGAACAAAGAATTTTAATTTTGTGGGTATCTGTCAACAGAATAAACCTAACATGAGATTTAAAACTGTGTAGTTTTCCTGAGGATGTTTTCTTACATTTTGAATGAAAACTGTGGTCACTTGGAAAAACCTGTTACAGTGTGAAATATTTCCTGTTTATGAAAGCCATGAATATTATCCAGGTCATGGAAACAGACACTGAGCACTAAGAACTTATTAGATGGGGAGTAAGGCCTTACCAAAACAGGGAGAGTTTTTCAGGGTAGAAAATATGGTTTAAAGTTTGGACAAAAAAATGCATTACTAAAAATGTTATGGATCCTAAGATTTGCATTTTCTTCAAATGTCCCATCTTGTCAGAGAAAGCATTAAGTAAAAAGGTAAATGAATTCTTAGGGAAAAAAAAAATATCCCTTGCCAAAGAAAGAAAGAAAGAAAGAAAGAGAGAAGGAAAGTAAGAAAAAGTCTAATATTAATGTTTTGCAGCTGAACAGCTGGAAATTCTCCTGAAACTTTCCCTGTAAAATTTTTAAGACACACACCCACCTACCTCCATATTATCTTTATGAATCAGGCAAATATAACTCCCACATAAGAAGGATGCAATTTTCTACGTTAGGATTTGACACTCAGATCTTTTCTGGAGATTTCTCCTCTTGTCACGTTTTCCCTGGAGAGTTTACAGGATGAGGGTCTCTCCTGCCGGACTGGCATTAGTTGAAGAGAGCTTGCTGCAGATAGAAGCTATCTGTTCTTCCTGGAGGTCCCTTCTGACTCTCCTCAAATGCTAATGTTTTAATCTTTCCCATCCCCATTATACTTCTCAGCCTTTCACAGTTAGGCAAGCTTTAATTTCACCAGCAATCTGACTGTTGTCCTCAAAAGGCTCCTTGGCAATTACATCTGCTATGAGAGCTACAATTCACTCATGTCAACCAGGCTCTTCCAGAAGCTCTTTGGCTCTCTGTATGGGAAGTACTGAGTGTACTAGTGAAAAACAGATAATCAGGATTCTCCCTGGGGGATGACATTCACTAGCTTCAAATACAGAGGGAACATTAACATCATCTTATTAAAACAAATTGCAAGGAAGGGAGTTTGATGGTTAAGATCCTAGAATGAAACATCAGCAAATGGATACCACCAGTCTTTAAGTACCTTTACATCCATACGTTTACATCTAAACTTTTTCTACTCCTTACTCATTTTTATGGTCCTTGGGGCAGGGACACTGCGTGCTGAATCTACTGCAGCCACCACTGCTGTATCACAAAACACTTCCAAGTTACAGAAAGCATGACTAGAGTTCACTGGCAGAGCCATGAAGCGATAGCACTAAAGATACTTTGCTCATGCCTTCGTAGTTCATTTCCGCAGCCACTCAATTACTTGGCTAGCAACGGACCACCAGAAGGGGAGGGATTCAAATTAAGGGTGTTAAAAAGATGAACTGTAACACAAAATGCTGCTCCTATGCAGTCCCTTGGAAGAACAAGGTTAGGACTTTTCAGGGTACCATTCTTTACTACCAATGGAGAAGAAAGAGTTGTGGAAGTATACACACACACACACACACACACACACACACACAAGCATGCATATATATGCGTAAGTACAAGTTCCAGGGGAAAAGACAGATTTGTGAGGAACAGGGAAGTGACAGGGAAGTGACTATGCCATCCAGAGGGACCTTGACAGGGTTGAGAGGTGGGCCTGTGTGAACCTCATGAAGTTCAACTAGGCCAAGTGCAAGGTCCTGCACCTGGGTCATGGCAGTCCCAGGCACAAATACAGTTGGGCAGAGAATGGCTTGAGAGTAGTCCTGAGGAGAAGGACTTAGGGGTGCTGGTCGACAAGAAGCCCTACGTGAGCCGGCCATGCACACTTGCAGCCCAGAAAGCCAACTGCTAATCCGCAGACACTCAATCACTTGGCTAGCAACCCGAACCATTCTATGATTCCATGATTCTATTCCTATGTCCCACACCATCAGGCAGTTATCAACCAAGACCAAGCACTGCAGTTGCCGGGCAGAACACATTTTTCCAAAGCTGGTTGCCCACACTCTGAAAACTCCTGCTGTGAACATCCTTTCTCCCATCTAATCTCCACTAGACAGAGAGAAGCTGGCAATCAGGCTCAATGGATCTCACCTGCTGTATTGGCACCATGTCCCTCCCATCTCTGCTTCTTCCCACAACTTCATTGTAAGCCTGACCCCAGCTGCTGTGGCCAGGTCACAGCTGTTCCCCACATGGCTCCTGCAGCCCTAAGCATGGTTCCTTGCCAGTTTCTTCCATGAGTCACTTCTTTGCTGCACTTGACTTGCCAACTGGCTTGGAGAAAAGGATACATGCATGTGTCTGCACAGGAGTAGTGACGAGACAGGAATGGCAGCATCTTGTAACAACTAGCAGAGTCATGGTTTGAGAGCACCCAAACAAGGTGGGCCATTGTCTCCAAGAACATCTGCACTTAATCTAGTATGGAAAGATAGCTGAAGCTGTTGCATGGCATTTTATGAGGCTTATTAAGAACAGAATGCCAGAAACGTCAAAGCGGATCTGAAGAATGATCAAAGACAAACACATGGCAAGAAAAAACCCAAGCAAACTTTCAAAAAAATATTTCCTACCTAATTGATCACCAATGAGAAACTTCCAATCATAGTACTCCACACTTTTTTTAAATTCACGTGTACCCTTTCATCTGTAGATCACAGTGAACCCACTTCTGATTAGTCCAAGCTCTGTTTTTAATGGTCTGCAGCTAAAGCAGTGCCCTTGTTCCAGAGCTAACTCTGTTCCCTGATACAGACTGCACTAGCATTTGGAAGTTTTAGAAAATGTTACATACTGTTACCCTGGTTTTGGGACATTCAAAATACCAGAATAGATGGCAATCATATAGAACCAATGTCTGGCCAGACTTGAAACAGACTATGAAAATCAGAATACTGTGTATTTTAATCAGCCTTCCATTAGGACTATGAAGGAGCTTACAAGGCTGGAGTTCTGCCATAAAACAGAAAAGGGTCTTGTTCAGTGTTAGAAGAAAGCTCGTAACTCCAAACCACACTCTCATGGCCTCTATGCTCCTCACTGAAAACTGAGCAAGCTTCCTCTTCTGCTTACTCAGGGTGTAGTGTTGCTCCTTCTCAAATGGGTGGCACCATTCCCATGTATTCCAGTTCAAGGAGCTGGCTCCTGGTCTGTCAATTGATTCCATCTTCAAAGGATTATACTGTTTTCCTCCTGAACTCCAACAACCAGACTATTTTTTTTAGCGCTTTTGGCCGTATTTATGAGCTTACGTGGTACAAGCAGCATGCAAAGGATCAGTCACACAGGCCTTTTGTTGT
Organism: Fratercula arctica; assembly: GCA_947846985.1. Taxonomy (NCBI): domain Eukaryota; kingdom Metazoa; phylum Chordata; class Aves; order Charadriiformes; family Alcidae; genus Fratercula; species Fratercula arctica. The sequence goes on along the minus strand of CANTUZ010000004.1, from coordinate 29,402,872 downwards.
TTTACATGAGAAATAAGCTCACAAACTGAAGGAGTTACAGTTCCACAGGGTTAATTGGTTTTCAAGTTTGAGACCAAATCATCCTGATCATTAGAAAGAGATTATGTGAGGTCTATGAAAGGTCGCAATAATGCCATCCTTTGTCTCTTCATAATCCCTCCTTCAAATATCTCCATTTTCATGACTAGCTTTTCAAAAATATCGATAAAATTTGTAAATAAGTACCTATCTGAAAACTTGCTGTGTCTCTATGTTAACACCCTTACTTGTCATTATGATGTTAGCAAGCGAAGGTACTCAAGTATATTATTCACTGATGTAATTGCCCAGAAAGAATAAACCCAAGGAAGAGCCCCAGTAGGTCCTACGCTTATAATTTTAAAACTTAATTACCCATTAAAAGGCAAGGTCATAAAATTGCTATTTTCCTCAACATTTTTTTTTAACTGTCAATCACAGCCATGCTAGTTACATAGTAAATGCATAAAGCTGAACTGATTGCTAGGTATCTGGCTGGAGGAAACAACATTGTGGGCTAATACGTAGGCCATGGAGCTTTGCAAGACAAACAAAATGCTTCTCTTGAGCAATAGCCCAGCAGCTCCAATTGTTTTAATTTGTGATGTCAGAAAATCATTGCTGACTAGTTATTAATAGGGAAATGTGCACCTTCTTGGGTGCACTACTATCACCAATGAACCTGATCACTAATTATACATGTTCTCAAATAATAATTTTTAAAAACTATAATATCTGAAAGAAAATAGAAAGGCGATTTGCAAGAGATTTACAGATCACTGTAAGCAATCTGAAAGGTTAAAAAAAGGTGGGGGAAAAGGTAATAGTGAACCTCTAAGGTCAGTCTCAGAGCAGTGGGCATCTCAATCATTTAATTTGTTTTTTTTTTCCTTCTTTGTGGCACTGACATTTCTGAAAAGTCTTTATATATGTAAAAATTCAGGACTGTTTCGGTTATATGGTGATTATGTGTCCAGTGAATTTCTCTTCGGGGCAAACCCCAAACCTCCTATATTTTATCAGTTTTACATGACAGACAAAAGAGAGAGAAAATAATAATTAATAAAAAGATTACTACACTTGGATCACCTAAGAAGAGGTGATTAGCAATCTGTCACATCCTAGGCCTCTTTATCAACTATTTCTCTGGCAGCACAATGCAATGGCATCTCCCTAGAATAGGAGAATTTCATTGTGACACAGAGATGGTTTTGCCACCTAATTCCTGGTGATTATATCATGGGTGTATTACATGACATAAATGTAGAGAAAGAGCTGCTTCTGGCTGTAGAGTCAGCCTTTGATGATCATTGCAATGGTAGTAACTGAGACAGGATAAAAGTGTACACATGTAGGAGGACAGCTCTGCTCTAGAAATACAGTTTTTCTGTAGCGGGTTTGAGCTTTTCTTGTGGAGGAAGCCATAACCTCAGAGTTATCCATTCTTCTCTGCCAGGATTTGTGGTAGGCTGATCATGATTTCACAAATAAATAATTAAATAAATTGAAATTAGCCTTAATTTCATTGAGTTGCTTTTACCAACAATGGCTTTCCAACACATGCTTTTTTAGAAATTATACCAAACACATGGATAGGTAGTTCTCTCTTCTTACCCAAACACACCTACAACCTTAATCCCCAGTGTAAACTGGCTGGCTAAAACATTTTTCATGTGAAATAATCCCACAGTATATGACCTTGCAATTTTAAACTTAAATTAGGAGTAGGGAGAAAGACATAGCACCCTTGAATCAGAACGGATTTTTACCAGCATTTCATTTGCTATCATATCCAATTCTAGATTAGATGATACATGATTTCACTTCAGAAAAGTAAAATATCCATTGTTATCTTTTATCTTTCTCCTTTATTCAGCATACAGTATAATTTCAAGGACCCTGATGCTTCTGCAGTTGTGTAACAGGTAAGGAGTTACATATATGCACAGTATTTTCACTAGTGAATTCTGTGTTGTGCATGATGCAGGGTCATGGCTATTCTTTATTTGTTTGGCAAATTGATTATAGCTCTTTAAAGCCTCTCAAGCAACACAAAGCAGACAGAAGAATTATGAGCTAGTTTAATGCACTTTACCTTGATAGAAAAGCTTGTAGCTCAGAGCAGCAGTTAAGAAATTAGATACACACACAGCCTTCAGCTTGAGGCTTTCACTGCAAGCTGCATGACTAAATGAGAGGTTTATTAGTACCTTGTCAATGACTTTGCTTTGAAAATGAACCAGAGTACTGGTGTAGGAAAAAGGTTGTTAGCTACTGGCTAGTGTGATGCATAGCTGAAATATTTATCAAACCACTATAACTGGTTGACGTATGTTCTTGAAAGAACAAAACTGCAAAAAGTTTCACTGAAGTGTAACAGGGCTAACTGTGATTCAGTTTATTACTGTAAGTTTGTTACACATCTTACATTTACTAAAATTTTTAGCAAGACTTCATACCAAGTTTAGATCTCAATCCCAAACTAAATTTCACAACATAACTGACATTGGGGATAGCCAGTCCAGTTTCCATACTTGCCAGCTGAACTGCCTTTTTCCCATTATCTAACAGATCACGGCACTTTGGCGGCCAGGAACATGGAGCAGGAAAGTTCTGCACACGAAGTTCTGCACTCCATGTACAATGCATATGATGTACTGTAGACAGGACATTCCATGTAGAGCTGACTGTGAATACAAAATGGGTATGCCTCAAATATATTAGTATCACCAAATGTCACGATCAAAAACCATTCAGAAACAAATATCTTCAATTTGCTAAATGCCTCCTACATTGTCACAGACTCCCACTTCTCAGAGCAAGTTCCCCAGGATATATGCCCTCTGCTTTTCAAATAGGAATACCAATCTGGAAGATGAAATCCAACCAAGACCCCTAACCTGTAAGGTTTAGTGAGGAAAAGACACAAGTTATGAATCTTCTGAGGCACTAGGACATATTTTCAGATTCTCTTGGGGCTGATACAGAATGGGGAGAGTATTAGGAAGGATATATTTTAATCAGCTCTAGGACAGAGTTTGTAAAATTTTTGAAAGTCAGTTCTGTAGTTTTCATGCATTTATTAAATCATGTATTCAACCTACAATGTCTTGTTTCAGAAAGTTACTAAATAGGTTCTTTTTAAGATTTCTGGCACATTATCTCAGTGCCAAAGACTGACCATATTTCCACACCCCCCCCCCCCCCCCCCCCCCGAGAACTGCTGTATAATTAGAACTTCCAAAAATATTCATTTACCCTCTGATTGTCAAAAATCATGTACTTTTTCAAGCACTGACAACAGATCCTCACTATTACATAATTTTTCATTTGTTGGGGGATATTTCTTGTCCATGTAAAGAAGTACAGTAACACAATAAGCTGGAAAAAATTGTTACTCAATGTCTGTTTTGAAAGCTATATGCCTCATTTAAAGATGTCACAGCAGAATCTATGCATTCACTATTTAATAACAGAATGCAAGTGGCAGCATTTGCAGACAGCAGAATATTTAGGTTGCTCAAGCCTAAAAAAAGACTGAGAGAATGTCAAAAGGAGAGATAAAACAGAGTGATTCTTGTCATTCTGTGACAAAAGCATTGTGTATACTGAATAGATAATTAGTGATTGTAAATCTCCTGTAAGTGAGGAAAGAATGACTTTGAATTCATTTGGGACACCACTAAAAATACCTACTCCATTTTCATCAGTAGCTAAACACAAGGTAAACGGAAAGACTGGGATAGCAAATAACTGAAAAGATGCCATTAAATCAATTATGTACTTTCATTGACAATATTTTCTCTCCCCATCCCCTTGGAGAGGGAAAAGCAGGCATACAAGAAATCCAAACACAGGTAACAGAAATCTGTAAAAGAATGGACAACTTCCAAGTGAAGATAAATGTATAGAACAGAACTAATCAATCCAAGGAACAGACTAAGAAGCAGCAACATGATAGAAGTATACAATTAATGAATAGTATGGCTAATAAAAGTCATGAGACAACCACTTACCCTTACTCATTCTGCAATTACAATACCCACTTGAGTGCAACATAGATTTCAAAAAGTTTATGATCAAGATTTTACAACCTCATATGAATATGATGATCTTCATGACTAACAACAGTGTTCAGACCCCAGGGACAATGAGAACACTTTACAGCGGGAAAACAAAGAGCATAATTGTTTGGGTTTTGGTATAATCCTAATCAAAATTTGGTTTTTTGCAGACATGATCTTCTGCTGCATGATGGTTATTCTCAGTGTCTCCCACTGCAATATTTCATTTGCTAATTTATCTAGATCTGTGGCTTTGATCTGTTATGGTACTTCTATCATGCTAAAAATCACGTATGTTTCAGCTTAATGAAAATCCTCCTTTCTTTTCCTCCCATGACACTATTACTCTTTTCCTAGAATGATCTCAAGTGTATATTCCCTGGCAAATATTTGCACTAATCTGTGAAAACAATAATGTCTAGACACCGCTGGGTGATAGGATTTCTATGTTCCCCTAAATGCAGACACCACATTTAAGGCAAAAGTCTGACAGGGAAAATTAGTCATCTTGTACAGGAACCTTAGGTTCAAGTTCTTTCTAAAGGTCCTTCTTCCATTCTTCCTCATGCAGGCAACAGACAGCTGAACCTTATTTGGAAGCATAGACTGTGCCAGATGGAGCAGGCTGCTTTAAAAATTGAAGGGACACAAGAGCCTGATTTCTGTGGGAATTAAACACAAAATGTTCTGTGCTGCCATCACCTCTGAGCCCTCCTGTACCTTGGTGCAGCAGGCATCAGTTGGCTTTCAACTGCTCTGACACCCACTTTAGATGAGTTGCATCACATGAAGGTCTCCCTTTCTCTGATATTAATGTCAGAAATCTCACCAAAAACCTCATGAAGATCACAAGACTTTTGTCAACATTTTACTGGACTAAAACCAGTATTTTTTTTTTACTATCTTGTATAATAGCCATCTCATAGCTGGCACTTAATGTGAAACAGTAATACAAATAATGTGTGCAATTCCTGGAGGTACTGGGTTCTATAAAGTTCCTCTTTGAACTGTTTTTATTTATTATTTGCATTACCAAAACCTTTTTGTTATGACTATGCCTACTTAGGACTTGGTTTTCAGGCAATAAGATAAAGAGTCCATTATGAACATGCAGATACATACTTAATACCCATAGGCAATTATTTTCCCACCTGCACAATAATTTGTCTGCAATATTAGAGTGATAAATAAAGGTTTCCTCTGTAATTCTGGGTAATTTTGTTACTGTACAGTGCAGGACTGTGACTTACAAGCATATGGATCAGAAATATTTTCACAGAGGTTTCCACCATGGACCAGGCTGCACATATTATAGCCTTTTGATGTTATTTTAATTCAAAACATTTTTCTGAGTGAGTCCAATCAGAGTGATTCTAATTTATCCTTTATGTATCTTTACAAGTAAAGAGTAGGCTATAAGCCCGAGAATCTGGTAATTTTTTTGAGAATTTTTGGATCCTGTAAGGACAAAAATGTACCTACATGTGTTACACTGAGCCCCCTTCAATTTTTTCTTTGAGGGAGATATGTTGGTTAGTGTTATAGGAAAACATGCTATACAAATGAAATCACAACAACTGAAACAATTAAGAACTTAGGAGGACTAGAAAGGCACCCCATCTTCTTGCCATGACAACAGCGATAGTATGTACTATCAAACTCTAAGATATTATGAAGAGAATCCCATGATAATGATGTTACTAATAGTTGCAGCCCTGTATCAATTTGACTAGGTAAAGGAACATTCTGGGGAAGAATATGAGAGGTTTATGCAAAGCTGATATATACTCAGAAATGAAGTCCCATGAAACGAGTGGTGTCCCTCAGGGGTCCGTTATTGGGACCAGTACTGTTCAATATTTTCACCAGTGTTACAGACAGTGGAATTGACTGCACTCTCAGCAAATGTGGAGTGGTGTGGTTGACATGTCTGAGGGATGGGATGCCATCTAGAAGGGCCTAGACAAGCTCAAGAATTGGGCCCATGCGAATCTCATGAGGTTCAACAAGGCCAAGTGCAAGGTCCTGCACCTGGGTTGGGGCAACCCCCAGTATCAATACAGGCTTCGAAGAGTTTTGTTGTTGTTCTGAGCGTGAGTTTTGAGCTGATATAAATAAAAATATAGAAGAATGGTGTTGGGACTTTGAGGATGGCTATGATGAAGGGATTGAGAGCAGCCGTGCCAAGAAGGACTTGGGGGTTCTTGTGGATGAAAAGCTGGACACGAGCCAACAACGTGTGCTCACAACCCAGAAGGACAACCGCTTTCTGGGCTGCATCAAAAGAATTGTGGCCAGCAGGATGAGGGAGGTGATTCTGTCCCCCTACTCCGCTCTCGTGTGACCCCACCTGGAGTACTTTGTCCAGCTCTGGAGCCCTCGGCACAGGAAAGACATGGACCTATTGGAGCAGGTCCAGAGAAGAGCCACAAAAATGATCAGAGGGCTGTAACACCTCGCCTGTGAGAACAGACTGAGAACTGGGGTTGTTCAGCCTGGAGAAGAGAAGGGTCTGGGGAGATCCTGTTGCAGCCTCTTAGTACTCAAAGGGGGCTTATAGGACAGATGGGGACAAACTCCTTAGTAGGTCCTGTCGTGATAGGACAAGGGGTAATGGTTGTAAACTAAAAGAGGGTAGATTTAGATAGATATATAAAGAAGAAATTTTTTATGATGAGTGTGGTGAAACACTGGCACAGGTTGCCCAGAGGGGTGGTAGATGCCCAATCCTTGGAAACATTCAGTGTGAGGTTGGACAGGGCTCTGAGCAACCTGATCCAGTTGAAGATGTCTCTATTCATTGGAGGGGGTTGGAACTAGATGACCTTTAATGGTCCCTTCCAACCCAAACGATTCTATGACTCTAGGAAATACTGTGTTTGAAGTTTGCCATAACTGATCTGGATAGGAAGTCAAAAGAGGCCTCTGCTCTTAATAATATTTCTGAGTGAACTTTTAGTGTCTCTAAAAACAAAGTTTGTTTCAAGAAGAGAGTAAGCGAGCAATCTGATTACCAGCCTAGAGCCCAGACAAGTCAGTGGAAAGCTAAGCCATTCAAGAGTTCCCTCATTTACTAGAATTTGTATCATAAGAAGAAATTTAATGTCATTAAAAAAATTAGTTCTATCATACCTGTTCAAATGTTTAACTGGCACTAGCAGAGTCCCTGAATGACAGATACCCAGTATTTCTGGTGCTGACAGATTTTCACAAAATGCCATTCATCAGTCTTGGCGTAATTATTGCCATTGAAATAGGAGCAACGCATGTTAACACAACATGTAGCATATCAAGTTTAATCAAAGTAATACTATTTTTGAATTTTTGATTGACAAGTTCTTTTTGCTGCTCCCTTAACTCAACTATGACATTATCAGCACACACACTTCTGATCAACATACCAGTAAATTCCACGGTTGTTCTAATCATGATTTACCCATGAGAATGGGTAAATATTTTGTTTGTAACACAGGTCTGTTAAACCTCTGCATAACAGATCATGCTGCTGTGTCCCAGCAATGTGGACACTACCTGCAAAGCAAAGATGATCTCTGCCTGTCTTCAACAGATGTCATAATACTCATTAATATATGTTCTGGAATAGGAAGGCTCTGCTCCGAGCAGGGATATTGACAGAGATGGGTTTGTCTCGATATGCTTGTAAGCAGAATACAGAATGGTCTGGAGACTTAAGCCATTGGAAACAGTGATATTGGGTGCCTTCAAATCTTGAATGAGAAGAATTAAAAAACACTCATTTTGGAAGAAAGAGCTTTTAATATCATTTCAGAGCTAGAAAATAAGTAAGTCAATCTTGATTACTTGGTTGTTAAAACCAAATAATGATAAGCCAACAGATTTATGTTCAAAAGCTTTTCTCGCAAGTGGACCATATTCATCTGTAGGCAAAATGTGCTTTTGTTGTTTTTGAAGAGTTTTGTTGTTCTGAGCATGAGTTCTGAGCTGATATAAATAAAAATAAAGAAGAATGGTGTTGGCTATCAAAATTGCAAATAACTGGTAAACCAAAAGCCAACTTCATAATACGGGCATTTAAGAATGATTCTTTATAGCACAAGTCTTTTTTTCTGGGCACACACAAATAATTCATTCATATGTAAAACATGAAACGGTGAAGCTCAGCTTTTTGGCAATGGACCTTGACTTCCATTTTAAGTAAGCCTACTCTCATCATCACAAACGCCTACTGAGTACTGTAAGTAGAATCCTGTACTTCCCAAACCGTTCAGATTACATTTCAATTTTTCAGGGAAAAAAACCCCATTAATAACGAATTTCAGTAGTTGAGTTAAGTTTAAAGCATACAGAGCAGGTGAAAAGTACTGGGGAAATTAAAGCAGTTCTTTGTATATGACATTTTCTGTCCAAATTCTATCATTGCCACAACATTTACCCAGGACTTTGCAGTCATACTTTCATGCTTGTGCTGATATTCTTGTACTACACGACACTGCTATCTGTGCAAAAAGCCTCAATTATTTCTTGGCACCTGGTAGGAGATAAGCTCCACAAAAGCCATCCTCTTGTTTAGAGAGTGATGTATATCATTGCAGAACTGAATGTGACCACTGCCTGCCAACTGTGTTGATAAAACATGAAGCACACATGCAGCAAGGATTCAACTTTTGATCATTACTTTAGCCTTTCCAAAATAATGTTACACATCATTATACACATCACAAAGGAACAAACAGTTATGCAAGATACTTCATAGAATTCATCTTTTTCCTCAGGAAATGTATGCGAGACAGCAAGAGAGACAGAAATGACAATCCCACTGCAGCAAGGGGACAAGAGCAAGTTGTGCTCATTTAAACACTTGAGAGTTCTTGTAGCAAAAAACCCAAAGCAACAGCTATGGGGTATGATGAAAGCTAGCACAACTGACAGTGTCAATGCTAATGAGGAAAGACTATCAATGCAAACTCTTTGTTGGCCACATCAGTAGGACAATGAAGCTCAATTTGCTGAGCGTTCCAAAAATAAAATGACAAATTAAGCATCATCATCACACTTTTAAGTGTATGACAACAGCTTTTGTGCTTCCTTCCAAGAACCATATACTATTGTGGAACACATGTAAATGCATATTGTGTATCACAGAGCCATTTTTCACCCATAAAAACGCACCCATTGAAAGTCTGGCAGGAATAAAAGAAAAGTTGAAAAAAATATCAGTAAAAGTAGCAATGAAATAAAATACATAGTGGATGTTGTTTCTATTGGCTACCTCCACAAACCAGTTGATGGACCAGTATTAAAAAAACATCTATACAGATGTCCTACAGGTTGACAAAAGCAATTCATTTTTACTAGCGATCCAGAATGCTTGAAATATTAAAATGAATCAAGAGGTATGTTATATTACCACCAAAAGCAAGATCAGTGAAAAGAATACAGGTGCCACTTACTGAGAGGAACTATGGTGTCTCATGAAAGGGAGTGCTTCTGAGAAGACTTGATTACAAGTAGATAACAAATTGATACTTCTGCAGCTCAACCAAATGTCACAGATGTTAATGGAGTGAAAGGGCGACACCTGTATTATGGGGAAGAGAGTTTTATAACATGTGCTCCTTCCGATACTCTCCCAATTAAAACTGCAGGTGTAGTGTACTGGAAGAACTTCTAAAGACCTCAAGTATTGCAAGAAGTTGCATAAAATTTAACCCAGTGCAGATCCTCAGTCACAGAATAATATGTTTTGTCTTGGGAGAAGCACAACTAATCACATCAGTAATTATATTTTGCAACTGTTTTCTTGATCAGCTTGGCATGTGGAACACTCAACAAAGGAACTACCATACTATAAGAATTACGCTGAATAAAAAGCTGATATGCAGACCTTGGCAAAGGTAGGGTTACTTAATCTCCAAAACAGGTCAGTAATTTGTCACATCAGCCCTTTTATAAACCATCAACCTCATTATCGCAGTTCACTGCACAAACTGCCCTTGGGAGTCCAATACTAATAGCGTGCAGAGAGAGCTAAGACACACAGTCCAAACTACCTCATTATACATCCACTTTAAAGAAACACTTACATATTAGGGTGAAACAAACATTACATTTAGAAAAACACAAATCAGTAGGAGGAACCCAAAAGTTAAATGTGTGTTGTCAAGTAATACCATCAAAATTAGCTCTAAGAAGCAGCCCAGGAAACCATACACGTGACAAGTATCATTGATCTAGCTGTTAGCGAGGCTGTACGAAGGTCGTCATTACACACTCACCGTTACTGGTAAAGGGACTGCATGAGAGAAGAAATGTATATTTGAATGGGAACATGCTTTAAAATAATAGATACAAAGAACCTCCAATTTTACATGTATGTGTCTGTATTATTCTCTAGGTATAAATGACAGCAGTGCCTAAGACCTCAAGCCTTTAAGTTTCTAGGTGTTCTGGGGAGTCCTTACTGCTTGTATTGAATTTCTGGGGAGCTGAGGGTACTTAGTGCCTTCTTGGCATCATTGATGCAAATTTCCCTTTATGAAGCTTTGAAAATGTGTGGCACAGTGAAGCAGAAATGAGGTTTCCTCATGAAATTTCCTTAACAACACGAAATATTCTAAACATTCTAAATAGGTAACACACCTCTGATTTTTGATGTAGCCACTGTAGAATAAGAGGACAATCAGTCTTTTTCGTAAGGATGAACCTAATAAAGCAAGAGAAATCGTAACGTAAAATCAGTTTGTTGGCAATTACAAAATACTCTGTTCTGTTTAATATATCAAAAGTACATCACCCCAAAATCTCTAGTGCTTTATCAATTTTAAACCCACTTGCTTCTCTACTCTTAAATGTGACCTTGGCCCTACTGTCCTTTTTGTGACACTACTGTAGTCTCCAGTAGAAAAAGGGTAATGTTTTAAGTGTCTGAAAAAGCATTTTGAGAGTTTAACGCAGACAGAAATTCTGTATCAATTTTAAGTCTTCAGCTTATCTCTAGATTTTAAAACAACTTACCAGGAAAAGAAGAAAAAATATACTGTTAAGACATCAGAAGGACTGAAAACAGATTTGTTGCTCATTTCTGTGCACTTTATGGGCTATTATTTTTCTTACAATTTAAGTGGACTCAGATCAAACTTCCCTCATGCACTTTTTTGTTTGTTGTCATAAAACACTACAGATCCAAAATAGCCACCATGGAGAAATTTTTTCTTGATAGTATACTATGACCAGGTATACCGGTATTACTTTTCTTCTTCAGAAAATGTTTGTAATAATGTATATAATAATGTTTAGCAAAAGGAGACGGATGAGCAACAAGTCATAGAAGGCTACATAAAAGAAATACATTTCAAATAACTTCAATAACTTAAAGGAAGATTTAGCAAAGCAGTCTTATCAAATTCTGATAATTTAGTAAGCCTGAAGTTTAAGTTACATGAAACCCTTGGAGGCTGGAAAAGAATGGGAGGAGCTACTAAGCAGTAGCAGGATTTTCGTTCCAAAATTTAATCCTGCTTTATAGTGTAGTTTAGCAAATAATGCAAGACAACAGTATCATTTTTGTCTAGTTCCCAGCCTGCAGGAGGTCATACACACCCATAACTGATTTTGTTTACATAGATCTGCTGACCTAAACTGACTTCACATTCTTTCGTTCATTATTTTTAGTGATGCTTTTTCCGTTTTCTTTTCCATGTACTGGCTTGGAAGTAGATCAACTAGAATTGAAATGCAGAGGGTTTCAAACCACGTGTATCAAAACCACAGATGGAAAAAAATGAGTTTCCATGGGTTTTTTACCAATTGGTACCAGGTAAGTCTCTGGCTCTTTGGAACGATTGCTTCTACTGTGGTATGAAGGTTTCATTTTAAAACTAAGCCAGCTAAAAAACCTGTTGTACAAATGGGAAGTTCTACTCCCCTCCATCCTCCTTTCCTTCTGTACTTGTTTGACTGAGCAGTAATCAGCTCAGGGAACCAAACTGGAAACCCACAGAAAACAAATAGTTTTCTACTTGTTATGTTCCCAAAACCAGCTTGTTGTGGGGTCAGACAAGACCTAGAGCCAGCCCCGAGGAGAAGATGGGACCATGTGTGTGAGAGAAGCAGGAAGAGGTGCCCGTTTGGCCCCAACTTCTCATTAGACTGGCTTACTAGCTGAAGGCACACTCTCAGAAAACCTCTTTCTTTTCACAAATGTTTCTTTGTAAAACACATAATGATTTGTAAGTCTGTCCTCTAACAGTATTTGCAGAAGATGTCAATGCCTCCTCCAAAACACCCTGGTAAACTCAACACAGTATTACAAACAGCCTTGATGCTTCCTTCTACTGTTACAGGTGTTTTTCTTATTTCCTCTGTACCTTTGTTTCTCTAGCTCTACACGTCATATTTTAGAATGTCAGGGTCTAGAATGTGGTGCCAAAATTCATGTTTTACTACTTGGATCAGCAGCCTGATTATCAACACATAATCTGATGAACGTCCAGCACTCCTGAAAATCAGACCACCTAAACACAGACAGTTATTATCTACCTTTAAGCGTTGCTTTTGAAAGTCTGTTTTCTTCCCAAGAGGAGCTGGCAAGAGGTGAAGATGTCTTCTACTTCCTGCACAGATCTTGAGTGAACATATCCATTTACTTTTCTTTAGTTGCCACAAAATAATGGAAAAGTATCTTGCTTCGGTTTACTGATTCATATCCCTGAGGCACAAGAATAGGGCTGAACAAAAGATTGTGACCAAATTTTGGAGAGTATAATAAATTGATAGGACTGAAATGCACTGTGAACTGCTTTCATATTTGTCAGACAGTTCACGTAAAAAAACCCACCAGAATGAATAAAAAAATGCATCTTCTCTCTCCAACGCTTGAAATCTTACATGAAGAGTATTTGAAGTTGCACAAAGAATAAACTGACGCAACACACCTAAGTGAAATATGTGATGTCAACTACAAAGATACTTCAGATATGACTGTATGAAGAGCTTTTGTTGAGAGCAGGAGCTATTCCTGAGTAGCGTAAGGCCTTCTCCCTTCTCTTTGCCATCCTCTCCAGCACTCAACGCCCATTTTGAAGTCTTGAGAGAAGAGTAAGACAAATCACAGCGCCAACAGCCTTGACTTTCATCGAAAGGGACAGAGATGCTGTTACACCACCCTTCTACTTGAGGAACAAGAGGCAAAAATCACAGTAACACACGTGGGGCTTGTAATACTTCCAAGGAACAGTGAAAAATAAAGCGCTCAATGCTCCTGAGAGCACAAGAGGGAAGAAAACAGCGCTACCTCCTCAGAAGCGCCTTGTGTTCTCAGCACCCAGCTCCTGGTGCGGCCTCAACTCAGCCCGACAGACCCCTCCTCGCCCAGCTCCTGCCGTGACAGGGCTGTCCAAGGCCGCACCGCCTCTGTAACCCAAGCTCGGTGTCCCGGGGAGGAGCACGAAGGGCGGCGGCGCCTCCGAATCCTCGTCGCGGTGAGGCCTGTGCCCCCCATTGCCCCCACAGCCCGCCTGCAGGGCCGCCCCCCGGCGGGGAACCAGCGCCTCACTGAGGCGACGGGGGCTCGGCCATGGGAGAAGCCGGGAAGCTCCTCCCGGGTGGCCGGGCGGCGCCGGGCTCTCCACCTGCCTTCCCCGAGGGAGGGAGTCTTGCATGAAACACGGAGGCACGGCGGCTGGGAAGGGGTGTTTGTGGGCCGCTCCCGGCGCGCCAGAGGCCGGGAATGCAAGCCGCCTTGCTGCGGGGGAGCGCCCTGTATGCCTGGAGGGGGAAGAGAGAGAGAGCGCCAAGAAATAAAATCGTCTCCTGCCTCCTCCGTGCCGTGTGTGGGCAAGGCAGGTGTTCGAGCACTTTCTCCTGTATTCCAGTAACTGTTTCCAAGGCAAAGCCCGAACTGGGGTGCTGGTGAAGGGGAGCTGGGCTAGAGGCAGAGGGGTGGGGAGGGCTGGGGGCGGGCAGGAGGGGCTGTAATGGGGGTGACAGGGCCGGGCTGTGCCATGGCCTTCGCTGGGCACAGGCGGGAGAGCGTGTGTGCGCCTGTCCTGGTTTGAGAGACGCAGGATTAATTTATCTTTCAGTAATTTTGTTTTTCAGTCAAGTCTCTTCTAATGCTGGGGAAAACTGCGCTTTTAGAAGACTCTAGTGGCTGAATTTGTGAAAATATTTACTTCATAGCCAGCTATGGTATGCGGGTTTCAAGTTCTCAGTGGTTTTGAGCCTTGCCAGGTGCAGGGATGAGGAGGAGCGGGAGACCCGGGCACTTGGCCCAAGCTGGCCAACAGGTTAATTTCATACCATGAAGTCACACTCAATATAAATTAGAAAATTTGCTGAGAAGTTCCCTCTCTCCCTTGGTGGCTGCGATCCTGAGAACTTCTTGCCCTGGTGCTGGACCCCTGAGCCCTTTCCTTCCTTCCGAAGCCATAGCACTCACAGTGTCCGACATTTGCTGTCCACTGCCGGGAGTGCACAGATTTCTGCTGAAAGAATTGCCTGAGTATAATTCTTGTATCTTTTATATTGGTATCGGGACCAGTATTGGCTCTTTAGTGTTATTAATTTAATTATCTAGTCTTACTCTATCAAATCTGTTTATATTTCAACCCCTGTTTTTTCCGGATTCCCCTTCCCAAGTGGGGAGAGGTCATCGGGTGAGAGAATAATTGTCTAAATGATAATAAATGGTTGTTGGTTCCTCAAACCATAACAGCGCTGAGAAGCCGTTCGCTGCACGCATGGGGGCTACAAGCCCCTCTTTCCGCTTCCGCAGGCCCTGCGGCATTCCCAGAGAGGTTTATGGATCATTTAGCGCTGTAAGCCATGGACAGGCCTTGAGAGGAGTTCTCCACAGCCTTGTTCTTCTGCCTTTAACTCTGTGTGACCTGGCCCGTGGGGAAATAGTATCGGCCTGAAAACCTCTTGCCTTGTTTCCTCACAGGGGATGGTGCTCTGTGGCCTTTCACAGGGAGAGCTGAGAGCAGGCAGGCGGCACTCCATGTGGCCATGCTGTGAAGCATTAAGAGCTAAGACTTGTCCAAGCTCTTGCACTTGTTCTCCCATGCACGCTACTTGCCATGCCCATACCAATGATATAAGCTGATTAGATTTGAAGCTAAGGTTATGTAGTGACACTTCCTATGTTTACAGGATTTTACTTTTTTGAAGGTCAGGTAATTAGATTACAGTGCGTTGCCTTGTATCATTAATTTTCAATAATATTCTAATATGGTTACTACATATATTAGACCACTATTCCTTTGAACTCTACTGACCAGAAATCTCATATTTCTGTATTACTCTCAAATAACTAGGGCTTAGATACAAAAGTTATTTTTACCTAACATAAACCAAGAATTTCTGTGGTAGTCACATCAAAGGTCTATCTAGTCTCCTTTCCAACAGCTGCTGTAAAGAATAAGACTAGGGCAAGGATACTTCATATGCCCTTACCCTCGTTGACATTTTCTGTTCAGGAGACTTGCTAGGCTGGAATTAGCTGTGAGTATTTAGTAACTGTCTGAGTTTCTTGTCTGCCTTCCTTGAATTCACGTGGTCTGCATCTTGCAGCTTTTGTTAGTGAGTTTCATAGATGTGTTTTGTGAAATTTATACTGTGAAATATAAATGTTTTGCCTTTTACCTACCCATTGTGAAGCTAAGCAGACTTGTTTCTTTCCCTTAAGTCTGCTGACAAACGTTAGAACAGGAAGATCCCTCTTCTCATTCTGTATCTAACATACCAAACGAAGCTGAAATGAAGGCTGTGAAATGTCTCAGGGCAGCTGTGCACCTCCCTTCATGTTCACGTAATGCAAGACGTGCCTCTTATGGATGGAGACGCTATTCCTTTTGTAATGGCTGCAGCTTTGTCAAACTGCTGCACTTGGTTAATTCCTCCCAAAGTTCAAATTGAAAAAAGTAGAATAGCTTGTATTGAGCTGCAGTGCTAAAATTATACCTAACCTGAGCTAGTGAAGTCTATCTAAAGCCAGTTGTACTTCCAATGTATACGTAGTGCGCAGCAATATGAAACAGTAGTTTTTCATATGTAGGTCTACTAACTTTTACTCACGTTTTGCAATAAGGAGGAGATAATGGACAGTCATAAACCCCTTTGTTTGAAGGCTTTGGCGTGTAAACGCTGTGCTTCAACACTGAATACAAGTTCTAATTTCCCTCCAGTTTACAGTGTGCCAGGGTAAATTTTTTGGAGGATCATATTTTACCATTTTGATCAAAATTTTGCTCCCACTAGGTGGCACACATTCTAAATGCAGATTTAGATGCACACAAGTATCCTTTGGGGGCGAAAAAAGTCATTACAAGCCTAAATGATCATAGATTATATATTTTTTTCTCTGCACTTCCAAATCATTCATTTCCATGCTGTCTATTTTTGTTAAAAAAATATATTCAAGACTATTACTAAGTACAGAAGGACTGCTTTTCAATAAACATAAAAAGCCAGGCTTTCGTACTATTGTCATCACAACTCACAGGGTGTGGACACCTTAAATTATTTGTAACAACCAAAGATTTAGCCAAAATAATTTTCAGCTCTCAATTTGAAAAATGATACGTGCCCATTTGGGTCAATTTCTGTTTTTCACTGTGCCAGTTTTGTTCTTTATTTAATTTCAGAATCCCTTACAGTCCCCAGTTGTCTCTGTTGTGATATGCAGGTGTTATAAGAAAGTTTGAAGAATGTCTGTTACTTTTATCTCCTTGCTTAGGACATGATTCCCTAATAAACTGCAATGCCTGCTTGTTCATTAAGTTTGTATGAGATCAAGGAGTCAGTATAATAAAATAAACAAACAGCACAGCGTACATTAGTTTTCAAAAACTTTTTTCTCCTTGCTGTTTCTTTTAAATGACTTTACCTACATGTAATGTGCTTACCCTACTGCTGTATTGCATACTTTGTATACAATGCTATATTGTATACTCTGCCACTTCACCTCTCTGCAGTTGGAGCACCTTGCAACTGCACTGTTTTAGCGAACTAAAATTTGAAGCTGCTTTCTGCATGTGCTAAAGAGTATAAATTGAAAATGGACACTTTTTGTCTAGACACCATGAAGTTTGCATTAGAGATGATTACCCAAACACCTAAACACGGGCATAGTGTTTCTAAAAACACAAAGAGAGAAAGCACATGGGTAACAGTAGGAGGGATATAAAAAACTGACTGAAGTGCTGCAATAGAGAAGAAGGATACCACCTCCTTAGGACAGAACACTAGTGGTGAAGGAAATATTTTGGATTGGTTAAGTAGATTATGACGATAAATCTACAAGTGCTGAATTGTATTTGTTTTAGGTATGGATCCTCGTCTCACATGTCAGCATAAACCAAGAGCAGCATTATGGGCGACTGTAGACTTGCACTGGCGTAATATCAAGTAAGTGAAAGAAGAGCTACCTCTGCTGACAGTTGGTTTTCCAAAGAGAATTCCTAACTATGCAGGCACCTTTATGCTCTGTGTTGTATAGGAGGGAGCAAGGATGCATCCACATCAGGTGCGGAGAGGGCAGAAGGGGGATATGCCTGAGTGGCTGATCTTAGTGGCAATTGGAGTAACGTTAGTACTTCTAGTCTGATACAGCTCAGACTTTAAACTGTTAACAGTTAATTTGATCAAGTAATCCTTATGGATCTTCTGTCTGCTTTAGAGAATCTTAATGTCTTTTGCATTTTACTTTAGTAACAGCTGGATTGCAAACCTCTTGCAAGTGTGAGCCAATACCCCTGTGAATAGTAGCATCAATTTCAATAAGATTGAAGGGGGAAATAATTCCTTACAAATGATAAGGAAAGACTCTGAATCTACTTTCACCTTCTTCCCCTGGCCAGTTTTGGATGAAATTGAAGGGAAACTTGGTTGATAACCAGGTAGAAACTACTATACATGAATAACTGTAATTCAAACAGGATTTATAGCTTTCTCAGAGTGTTACCATCAGCTTGACAGCTTGGAAACTTAAATTAAGATAAATATGCTGTCATTAATTTAAATCATTATTAGATGGAGGTTAGGGAATTAAAATTCCTTCTCCATTCTTCTGCAAAAAGAAATTTGTACAAATGTAAGGAATATCTTTAATAGTGGATTTTTATTGGATTCCTTGTGAGATGAAAGAAGCTTATGCTGGGAGAGTACAGAGCACGTGGTCTTTGAAAATTTAGCTACTTTAGGTCTGCACTGATAATTATTTGATATCACCTTTAAGTCTTGACTGTATGTTTTCTCCTCTGCTCCTTTTCCCCCTTCTAATGGCTACTTTTTCTCTTTGACTGTAGTACATAAAATATTCAAAGGGAAAATTTGGTACTTTATGTGGAGTGTCCACTAACTTGCTCTGTTCTGACTTCTTCTGAAATTTGTGTGACTAACCTGCAGGGTGTTTTAAATGCAACATTCATGGAGAATTTCTGTTTCCTCAGTTTATTCTTTTGCTCAGTGATTTAACTTGGCTTCTCCCATGGCTTTCCCCTTGTTGTTCTTATCTTCTGAGATACTGCTTTGGTTGGATTTGGATTGAAACACTAAAGCAAGTAGAATTTGCTGTCATTCTTTTCTTACGCTATGAAGAAAGTGCCCCATGCAAATCCCTCAACTGGAGCCACTGCCTACATTTGAGTTATGCTTATGAATTCCGCAAAGATAATATTACATTACAGTTTCAGTCTCTCATTTCCAAGTGCAGACATTGATATTACCAGAGGTAGCTCAAAGCTATCAATCATTAGAAAGCTTATTGACTGTTCAAAATAGTTCTATCAATATCTCATTTGCTGTCTGATCTAATGCACAGACTGTGTAATGCCAATGCAATGACTCTATCTTTCAAATGATAAGACATATTTTCTTACAAGCATTTGTAAAAGGCCTACATTTTATGTTTGGCCCATTGAGTTAGATGGATATGTTTGGCCTACTTTGCTGCTAGGCTGATAGTTGTGAAGAAAAAGTACTGAAGTAAATACTTATTTTGATGAAATACTGCTCAAAGTTAGGCTTTTGGAATGGCTGCATATAGTCCAGGTTAAATGGCAAGCATTGCCTTTATTGGATGAAGTCCAAAATAGTATTTAACAAAATCTGATCTGCGTGGTGCAAAATAAAGATAACCCAAGACAGCGCTGACAAAACCCAGCTCCAGATCTTGCTCTGCCTTTGTACCACCCTTTTTTGTATATGCTGACTTGTCGCAGTATAATGATGTGTATACTATACGTAGGAACTGTAGCATGTGTGCAGGCAGCTTTGTCCTTTCTGGAGCTCTGGAAAGCCGTGATTTGGGTATCAGGTCTGAACAAATCCAAATGCTGCCCAGTCCTCTCAAGAAGACTTCCCAGATTAGATATCCAAGAGCCAAGGACAGCACACAAATGCTGATTCTCTGCAGCAGATGAAGCAGAAGATGGACAGAGATGTATTTCTGTTCTTTGCAATTCAGTGGCCAGCACAGCTGAGCTAAATGTTTAGGGGCAGGAGGGGTTAATGGTTTGCTGCTGGTATAGGCCAGCAGCTAATTACTTTCTGTCTTCAACAACAGGGAAGCAGGCTGGAATTGCCTCTGTCTAATTTGCAGTCATTCCTGTGGAATGCTCCAGTGCAGAAACATGCTGCTCCAGGCTGTGTCTTAGTGACATTGTCTAGCCCTCAGTAAAATATGCAAACACTAGTAATGTCTTATGGGGATAAGAAGGCTTAGCTTCTGTAGGAAGTGTATGGTGACAGCAAACTTTTTAATACATCCTGACATCTGAAGAAGGAGAAGATGATCGGGGTCAGAAGGAAGCAGATTTTCAAAGAAGTGTACAAACATTCAGTATCATTTTCTAGGTATACCCAAACCCAAAGGCTGTGTGTGTTTGCATAACATTGTAAACTAATTAACTCCTCCTAAGTGCAAGTATGAAGTTGAAACCAAAGATTCCTTACAAGATTCTGGTATTTCAACATTTTGATTAGGCTGTAAGAAAAGACTGGCTAGCAGGAGCTGATGTGTAGTCTTAGCTGAATCTGGGATGAGCGGTCATCAATGAGATGGTTTTAAGATTACTTGGTGATATACACTTTTACAATTGCGAAGAACAGGCATTCTGACAAAGCTAGTTTTTTCCTCTTTCCCCAAAGAGCAGATCAGCATACCTGATGGGAAGTATTCTCTTCGGGGAAAAATGTAAGGTTCATAAAGCTTTCTTTTCTGGAACGGGGATTAAAATTTCAAAATTCTAAAAACCAAAAATTGCCTTTTGGAAATGCCAGCTCTGTTTTGTATTTTTCAAATGTTCCCCTTAGCTGTTTTTATTACCTTTTCGTATGTTTTCTCCTTTTAGTACTAAATATGCAAAACCCTAGGATTTAAAGTAGCTTTTAATGGGGAACATTTAAAAAAGTTTAAAAATACAGTCACATTTCTACAATTACAAAAACATTTTTAAGAAAAAACAAATTTGACCCCATTGGTTTTGAATCAGAACCAGCCCTTTTAGGGGGTGAGTGGAAGGGCAGAAAGCAAAACCAGCTCAGCTTGGAAGTGGTTTGTCTTTAACTTCTGGTGACCTACTTTAGGGACTTCTCTAGTAAAATATTGGTCGATGTGTAAAAAAATTTCCTGTGTTTTTAAGATGTACTCTTTCCACTACCGGTTCCGTCTCTTATATGAGTAAGCTTTTGCTGCTACTGGGGGAAGGGGAGGGGGTAAAAAAAAAATTGTGTTTGAATTAGAATGTCAGGGGATTTTGTTGGTGGGTTGGGGTTTTTTTGTTTGTTTGTTTGTTTGTTTCTTTGTTGTTGTTTTGTTTCCCTTCCCCCGGCCCCAGTGAAGTTTCACTTCACTTGCAATGTGGAATACCATGGCCTTCTGCTGCCTCTGAGACTTCAGAGTTCTAAAACTTAGTTCAGATCTGGAATATGCTGTTCTTCAGGTATTATTAATAGAATTGAGATTGTGGATTTTAGGATGAAATCACTAAAGTGAGTGCAAAACAACCCATATGCAGTCATGGGGTGGAAATCTGTGCTTTTATCAAGAAGCATACAGGAATGTTGACCAGCAAATGGATATTACTAAGAACCACAGGCAACTAAGTGCAGAATGTCCTCAGGAGACCAAAATACGGAGACATGAGAAACTAACAAATATCTCTGATGTTGCTTCATAGAAAGAATACTTAGGACTAACTCTTGAGAATTAGTATGATAGTAACTGCATTAGAGATGTAGGAGAATTTAGAAGTAATTATGGTAAATGTGAATAAATAAAGTGAGTGTTTGAGGTGGCAAAAAGGTGAATATCATTGCTTACTTATACAGAATAATGACTATGTAATGTTTTTCTCAGTTTCCCGAGACTGATAGCACAGTAGAACTGGCTAGGTTAAGCTACTGTTTCTTGTAGATAATGAAGAGTAAAATACAAGTTTTTTTACTTATGTATGTGTTTGTATAAGTTTTGGTAAGCAGGTGTGCACATGAGAGCTGCCAGGGATAGGTTATTTCCTAGAATCTACAAGCAAACTTTTGGTCTGTTGCATTAGGTGCTGTGTACAGAGCGTCACAAGACTCTGCTTTTTCCAAAGGACTTAGTCTGGCCGAGCAGAGGAATTATGGATGTAAAAACTGAATTAATACGACTTTTCTAGCACAATTTGAGGTTCGGTGTTCTACTACTTTCGTTTCTTGACTACTTAATGGTGCTAAGAACACCATGTGACACCGTATGTATGCATTGCTGCACGTTTTATTGTGACTGTTTTATGCAGGAAAAAATACAGAGTTGATCGTAGTTCTTGGAGACTTCCAGCATATCATTCTAAAATATTTCTTAGCCGGTGCCTTGTTTTTTTCTGTAAAAGAAAACATGATACCATTATTAAGAGTGCAAATTTGGGTACTGAGAGTGTAGAAAATGCCACACTATGGACTTCCAGTATGTAAATAATAGAGAATAATGACATAACCTAAATAAATAAATAAAAACAAATAAATAAAATATAAATTAAATATAAATAAATAAACATAAACACCTGCAATTTCAAGCAATATAATATATTTATTTATAGGTATAGGTGTTTGTTTCTGTTCATGAATACAGTTTGCTTGTGTGAGTGAACCACTGGACAAAGCATGATAAAGCTAGTCAGAAGTCTGTGATACGTCAGTTATGCAGAGTCTGCAATTTATTAGAAATGCCCATGTAGTTGTGTTAAGATGTTTGGATTGTGAAGCATTACAAAGAGCTATATCTCTCATAAGTTGAGGCAAGTTGTCTGTGGGAAACATTATACTATATACGATACATATGTTTTCTGTATATTCTGCTTCCATTCCTGTATCTATAAACATTATTGATGACAATATGAATGCTATTTCAAAAAATATATAATTTTCATACTAGATAGAGTAGAGCATTATCAATTTGAATGGGGAATAAATATCAGGACCTCCTAAAAGAAAAGATCTTTTGTCTTCATGTAAGTGTAGTTAGTTGTAAAATGGTGAAAGAGAAAGTATTATCACTCCGGTGCTTTTATGGACGAGGTGGTGTTTTCACAAAAACTGTGATGTATAGGGAAGACCATTCTGTACTTGTCTATTGCATGGTGGATGAGTGTACCGGATTTGGTGTAATGCTGTGGTGTGGAGTTGCAGCTTTGGAAATATCCTGGCCAGCTTTACTCGGAAGAAGGAGGAGGGTGGGAGTACTGTCCTTTGCAGTCCTGCAGCATTTTGGAAAGGTTTAACCCTAACAGATGAAGTGAAGATGATAAATCGCTCTGTCAGTTTTGACCAATCAAGCAATGAAATGGCAATAAGAGGATACTGCTTTCTAGCATGGGGTTTGGTTTTGATTTTTTTTTTTAAGTTCTTTGTGTCAAAATTTTGCAAGTGACTGTTACTTTCATTATGGGACTCTGACAGTTATCTTGTTTTCTATAGGATGCTTCCCATCCGTCTTTGGAAGTCATACGAGGTATATGTTCTCTGAAGTGACATCTGCTGTGTGAAAGGACCATAGGTTTAGCAGTGAATGAGAGCTGATACAGGTGCTTTGTCTTAAGTCTTAACTGCACCTTTGTTTATTTTGAACTAACTTTGTATCCTTATGTAGATTTGCTTTGGGAAATCAATTACTGAAGCAATCCTTTGGGATTTTTTTTACTGCTAAGCAATCAATTCACAGCAAACATCAATTTAAGAAGGCAGTTCTGTTTGTTTTTTTTTTTATGCCATGTGCCATCTCTTGGTTGGGAGCAGCAGCTCAAAGGATAACCTTTCATAATTGTGAGCGTAAGACAATCATTATTAAAGTGGAAGATTTAAAGTCCTTTGTGAATCTTACTATAAATGCCCATATCTGTGTGGGTTCCCCTTCCTCCCCTTTTTTTGATATTTGGGCTATCTTGAGGAGTGAAGTTTGTAAACATCTTTAGAATGGGCATAATCCCATTTCCATTGGAGTCCTTGGAAATGCTTTGATTGACTTTAGGAGAGAGGCATAAGCTGCTAATGAAGATTTTATCCTGACATATCCAGTATAATGAATGTTTTCTGAGACTCAAAAAGATCTGTCTCTGAGCAGAAGTAGTTTTCTGATGGAGCTGTAAACCACTTAGGGGTGACTCCTGGGAGGGATTGTTGCCTGGGAGAAAATTGCAGTTTTTCTGATTTCTCTGTTGTGAATCCTAAAGTAAACTATACTTGCTTGTCCACGTTACCTTTCATGGAGAGGCAATGGTGTGGTCCTGTGTGTAGTCCTGTGTGCAGGCCCTTGCATTCATGAAGCAGACCTACACCACCATTTTGTGAGCCCCAACATGGTGGGAATTTTGAGAGGACATCACATGGCTGGTATTATTAGATCCATAAACTGTGGTGGTGATTAATTACCTGGGAATAAGCGAAGCAGGTGTTGTAGAGCTGTTTTCTTAAAACTCTACAGTTTAGTGGGAAGGCTGTATCCTTGGGGGAGCTTGCATGCTTTCTAGAATTGCAGGAGGTTTTCTATAGCTCTAAATGACTTATTCATGGAGGTGTTAATCTGAAAGATGAAAAAAAAAAAAGACTCCAGAACTCTAACAATGTGTAAACAGAATATTTTACAGTATTTCTAGTTAATATCTAATGAGACAACGCATCCTTCCTGGAATTCCTGCTTCTAACTCCAATTATTGTTAATGAGAATTTTATGCCCTCTGCATTAAAAAGAATATGATGAGGATACACTCATGCAACAACTTGTGGCTATATATTCATACTTAACACCTCAAGGGGAGCTGAAGATAGTGTGTGTGCCTGTATTTCTGTAATTAGTATTGTCATCAATTATAAATATAACAGCTTGCTGTAAACTTTGAATCTGGATTCAGCTAGGGACTCAGAACATCGAGCATCCCAGGCTGTTTGGACAGCTTGGTAGATAAGATCTCTCGGAAGTGTGTTACAATTTTCTTACAAATTTTAGCTATAACGGTAGCTATGTTATTTCAGAGAAATGAAAAAGACATCTGCTACAGAAGCCCATCAGTGTAGCTCATCTGACTGTATATTGTAACCGTATATGTTATGTATATTTTACAGTCTCAGGTTAATGGAACCTCCTAACTGCTGATATAGGGAAATGTCGTTTATGCTCACAGTGAAATATAGACAAATCCATAGCATGTTACTGAAAGTCACGTGTGGTTGTCCAAGTCTGAGCAAATAGAAAAATAATTCTTGCCTGATCAGCTGTTAATCTAATGGGAAGGTATTGGGATTTTTTGGTTTTCATTTGAATTTCTGAAGTACATTATAGTGTGAGATAAAGGAAGATACCAGAAATCTTAGATTCTTTAATTAAGCTAGAAGTAAACTGAGAGCTAATTTTGGACTTCAAAACCCTTGGCATCCTTTGAGTTTGTGGTCTGCACCAGTGATTGGTTGCATCCATCTGGCACCTATAATTACCATATTTCCACCTAACTATGTCTACAGACTTATTTAGCAAGAGCGATCTCTGGGGATGACCTTGAGCTGTCAGTGAAGATGTTTCTTTTGTTCTTATTTTGTTAACTTTCTACAGGGGAAAAAAAAACCCTCTGGTGCCTGATGGTACAATAGCTTGAGCCAAGGGTAAGTGAAATCCAGGCATATGGTCATGCACACATTCAACCACTTAAGTTTTTAAAAAATTGAGGCAATTTATTTTGTTTAAAGTGCAAACAACAGATCTTCAAAATACATGCTGCACACTGTGTGTTAACCTCTGACATACTGTACAATTGCAAATGTGGAACAATCTGTATAGTCTGAAATATTTTACTGGAAGTTGCTAAGTCTTTTTTGCCTTTATACCATTGGCTGATATCCTTAGTCAAGCAGTTTTCTTTATAGTCTTGAAAAATGCCAGTCATTTTCAGCACAGTGAATAATCTGCATGTTGAATTATTTACATTAATATACAATGTGATCTATAAAAATAAAGCATTTGAAATTTTGTATGCATGCCAGATTTTTATAAACGCAACGAACTTTTTTTTCCTCTCCTCCTTCAAATTAGATGTCTTTGGCATATGGTGAAAATATAAACACACGTGTTCAGGCAGGATCCAAGTGGATATTATGTGTGTTTATATCAGCATTCAAGTTCAGTAACATTTAAACATTTAATTTTCTGCAGAGGTAGGAGACAAAGGATGGTTTCTTTTCACTTGATGTCTGGCATGACCTCTGAAGTGCAATTCCCACTCTGTTACTGATAGCTAAGTGTCAGTTCATTTATATCTGGAAAATTTAATTGGGAGTTAGTCATGAAGTCAGAAACCGTGTTTCTCAGGCCTTCACCTAGCCCATTAGGCGCTTGGTTCTTGTAAGGCTCTCCAGGTGTCCCGTTCTCTCTATGATTAGACCTGTTCTCCCTCTGTCTTAGACCTGCTTATCTCCTCAGCGCTGAGCAGCTCAGTGCCATCCCATCTTGTGGTGGAAGAGTTCATGTCTACAGTCAAATACCTCTCCTGTTTATATTCTCTGAGGAGCCTGGTCTCATGGGCAACCTGTGAGCAAGATGAACTGGCAGCTGCAGGACACAGTGTTCTGCCCTATACAAAACACAGTGGCAATGGCTGTTGCAAGAAACAGCCAGATAGGGATGCCTGCTTTTATATAAGGTAGACAACCTTAAAAGCTTTTGCCTTGAACATGGGGAAACTCGGTTCACCTTGCTCTATGGGTTTTGAAACATGCTTTTCCTTGTGGAAGGGGGACAATCATTGGATCTCTGGGTTTGAGTAAGAGGGGAGGGCTAAGTTTAGAAAACAGTCTTCCGTCTTTCTGTGATTTCTTTTTCTGAACAATAAAGCAGCTTTAACAGTGCATTAGTTCACATTGAGGGGACAGCATGTTTTGTGAGCCTAATATTTAGGATTCCACTCATCTGTGGGGAATTCAGTCCTTCCTCTGAGAACTGTGCCTGTATTTTACATGAAACGGTCTTAAGCCAGAATTCAGAAATGGTCCTTCAAATGGGGGCTGCAACCCATCTTCATGTTACAACTCTTTCTCATCATCTGGTGGGTTTTTTGTTTGTTTGTTTGTTTTTGTTTTTTTTTTTTTTCCTTTTATGTGAATAAGCCTTGAGGTTTTAGGATGTTTTAGTAGACTGTCTTGTTCCACAGATAGCTCTTTTCATGGGAGTGTGGCAGGTTGTGGTTGAAGTGAAACATTTTTCCAGGCTAAGCATAGGTGACAGAATACAATGTCAGTGTCCTGTCTAGGTTGTTCTTTGAGGATCTTGGTTGTATTTGAAGCTTTTCCCAGAAACTGGATTAGCTTTTGAAAAGATATTTTTGCCTTTTGGGACATCTTGAAGGAATTTGGATTTAGTAAGATTTGGGAAAAGTGGGAAGATAACGTGGTGGGAGAAAGCATTAGTGTATTGCAAGGAAGGAAGGAGGGCTGGCTACTAAGAAACCTGGTAAAGCATGGCCTTCAGGAAAAGTATGGTAAATGTGAGTGGTGCTGCCAAGGGACTGGCTGTTACACATCATGAGGACTGGTGTTACATTTTAGGGAGTGGTAAACTGCAGGAAAGCAGAATTTAGGTGCACACTGTTACTTGCTTGACAGGAATGCCCACAGCACATGAGGAGATTGTGTATTTTACCAGTGGGGCTGGCTATTGTCAGGGAGTTTGGCTCAGAGACTAATAGTTAGTGTGAAATGCCAAATGTGATTTTAAAGAAAGATGTACACAAACAGAATTTTCAGTAAAAACCAAAGCTATCAGTGACTTAAGCCTTACAGTTAATGACAGTTAAAGGAAATTATGAGATAAGAAGCTCTATTCTCATTTCAAATTCTGTGAGCTCACTATCACACATACTTAACTGGATTGTATAGCAATACCTTTTTTTTTTTCACTTGAAATATAGAAATAGCCAAAGCAAGTCTGTCTGTTCTAGCATTCTGACTCTGAGTGCTCAGCACCAGCAGCTGCAAGGGTAAGTGAAGGAAGCACCGTAATGGGTAATTCTGGAGCAGTCTGCCCATCGGGAAAGATTCCTTCTAATGCCCACCAGCAAGAAGTTGACTTATTCACTGAAGCATCAAGGTTTATATCTCATGTGGTTTTTTTAATCTCATCTAATGTAACTGTGGATGTTCTCATTATGCATATAAAAGTCTAAATCCTTTTAGAATCTTGCTAAGCTCTTGGTCTTAATAATACCTTCAGGAAAACCACCACCGGTTAATTATGTGTAAAGATATTTTCCCCCTCTTCTTCTTGAATTATTTTTGTTCAACATCATTGTTTAACTTTTTTTTTTTTTTTTTTTTGTATTATAAATTGTGGTAAATAGTACGATGAAATCTGTATAATTTTTTTTTAATTATTTTGCATATCTCCATGGGTTCTGCTTGTACCCCTCTTGTTTCTCAACCACTCGGTCCAGAACTTCAAACTCTTATTCCAGGTTCTAAGTCTTTACGTTCCAAATACAAATATCTCCCCTTAACACTTATACCTTAGTCATGAACTGGACTGAGGATAAGCTGTAACTCATTGGTTGCTCCATTTTTTCCCAATAATGAACTTCAGCAGTGAAATTTAATAATGTGCTCCACTGGCATTAATAGAGTCATAGAATGGTTTGGGTTGGATTTTATCTTAATGATCATCTAGTTCTAACCCCCCTGCCATAGGCAGGGACACCTCCCACTAGACCAGGTTGCTCAAAGCCCCATCCAGCCTGGCCTTGAACACTTCCAAGGATGGGGCATCCACAGCTTCTCTGGACAACCTGTTCCAGTGTCTCACCACTCTCATAGTGAAGAATTTCTTCCTTATGTCTAATCTAAATCTACCCTTTTCCAGTTTGAAGCCATTACCCCTCGTCCTATCACTACATGACCTTGTAAAAAGTCCCTCTCCATCCTTCCTGTAGGCCCCCTTTAGGTACTGGAAGGCCGCTATAAGGTCTCCCCAGAGCGTTCTCTTCTCCAGGCTGAACAATCCCAACTCTTTCAGCCTGCCTTCATAGGAGAGGTGTTCTGGCCTCATCTTTGTGGCTGTCCTCTGGACCCGCTCCAACAGGTCCATGTCCTTCTTTTGTTGAGGACCCCTGACCTGAATGCAGTACTCCAGGTGGGGTCTCACAAGAGTGGATTAGAGGGGCAGAATCACCTCCCTTGGCCTGCTGGCATCTTTTGATGCAGCCCAGGAAGCGACTGGCTTTCTGGCCTGCAAGTGTGCATTGCCAGGTCATGTTCAAAATAGAGCAAGACTTCCAGTTCTGATGCGAACACCTTACATTACAGGTGTTTGATCCCCGATGTAGAGTTTGGTTGGGTTTTTTCAGTGCATTACCATTCTGGACCTGTCTTATTTGAGTATTCTGGAAAAGCATTTTCCATTTTCATGTGTTTGACTTAGATTAGTTTTCTGCTCCTTCCTCTTGTCTTCTTTCCATCTGGTTAGTATTATTGTTAAATCCTGCTATGCCTGTTTCAGCATTATGTCTTTTCCCTTCAATCCAGAGGGGAAGGCATATTTTTATAGGTGCAAGTTTTGTTACCTTTTCATGGATATTACTAGCACTTGCTATCACAGAGTGCTCGGCACTCTATTAATCTACTCCCAACAGCAGGTAACATTTTGCTGAAGACTGGTAAAATGCTTTGACTAGAAAACTGAAACAAAAGGCTGGAAAGAACCTCACAACCACAGGATAACTAATATAGTTGAGCTTTGGAATTAAATTCAAGAGGACATTTAATTTGCTCCTCATTTCTTTAGAAGATTGACTCCCTGAACCATAGCGAACATTTGGAGACCTCATATAATTACCCCTGTGCTGGTTTTGTCTGGGATAGAGTTAGTTTTCTTCATAGTAGCTGTCATGGGGCTATGTTTTAGGTTTGTACTGGAAACAGTGTTTATAATACAGAGATGTTTTTGTTACTGCTGAGCAGTGCTTGCACAGAGTCAAGGCCTTTTCTGCTCCTCACACCACCCCACCAGTGAGTAGGCTGGGGGTGCACAAGAAGTTGGGAGGGGACACAGCCAGGACAGCTGACCACAACTGAACAAATGGATATTCCGTACTCTATGACATCATGCTCAGCATATTAAACTGGGGGAAGAAGAACGAAGGTGGGGATGTTCAGAGTTACGGTGTTTCATCTTCCCAAGTAACTGTTAGACGTGATGGAGCCCTGCTTTCCTGGAGATTTCTGAACACCTGCCTGCCGATGGGAAACAGTGAATTCCTTGTTTTGCTTTGCTTACACGCATGGCTTTTGCTTTACCTATGAAACTGTCTTTATCTCAACCCACAAGTTTTCTCACTTTTACTCTTCTGATTCTCTCCCCCGTCCCACCCGGGGGGGGGGAAGTGAGCGAGCAATTGTGTGGTGCTTAGTTGCTGGCTGGAGTTAAACCACGACAGCCCCTGATGTTTCTGAGGACTAAAGTAGAGATGAAGCATTTCCCAGAAGAGACAGACCATATGGTTACACTGACCTACTGTGAACATGCTGTGCAATCCCATAGTTCTTTGAGCATCTGAGAGCAGAACTGGTACTTTTATTTGCATCTTCTTTGTCAGCAGTCCTCCTTTCCTAGCGATTCTGCCTTTTAAATAATTTGGTCTGCTGTTGACTTGTGCCGAGGGAGTAAGAAGGTATGGAGGTGATGCTGATCACTTGAATGTCACTTGAGAAACTGCCAGATCCCACTCTGTATACGGCACGATAGGTTGTTGCTGTTCCCAGAGGTGGAGGCTCATTCTGTAGAGTCAGCAATCCTTTCTTTTGATGCATGTGTGTTCATAATCCATGGCTGGCTGAATTGAATGTGGGACTTTGAGGATTGCATTATGGGATTTTTGTAATTAATTGTTTCAAATATGGATAGAACTTTATGTGAACAAGAAGATACAAGCGGCAATCGGCAGGTTCAATCTCTGTAGTTGATTGAGGCCCAAATTCCCATAGTGGCTGGAAAATGTTCCCCACTTCTAAGTTTATCCCCTCTCTGTAGAGTTTGCCATTCCCGGGTTTATCTGGCCTGAAATAAATAATAAGCTATCACTTGAGCATTTTTGCCAGTAGGGACAAAACCATCCAGCTGGTGAATGGAGAAGTTAAGGATACCCAGTATCTGTCCAAGGCCTCCTTGTCTGAACCAACAAAGCTGTTGTGCAGCTTAGTCTTCAGTTGTTTCAGACAGACTACTGGAGCTAAAAGGTGTCTTTGCCTTAGTACTTAGCTTGATTGGGTAATAGAAAAGATAATTCATAGCAGACTCTTCTCACTCATTTTTCCAAGAGCATTTATGAAACAATGCTTGCAGGCACTGGGTGAGAGCATGAGGCACTACGCACTGCAGCCTGAAAACAGAGAAGTATTTTTACCAGTGTACTTGTGTATGCCCCTTCATATTAGGTCCTTGCACACACACTGCACTTAATAATAGCTGTAAAATAGGTGATTTGTATATTATTGTGCCAAACAGAAAGCTGAGCAGTGGTATTAAGTACTACTGGAGAAACCCTGTTAAGGTTTCTTTTCTGGAAAAATCTTGCTTGGTTGTTGACCTGAGGTTATTAAGTCTCTTGAGCAAAAATTTAAGTATTGAACCTGTATAGTCCATTAAGCATGCTGTGATCTTTTATGTCCTTCATGATGTTATGGATTATTCCAAGAATTACTTTCTATGAAAGATTTGCTCATTCTTTGATGTGGAATCTGCTGGAATAATTCAGGCTGAAAAATCTGTATTAGCATAATATTTTTTTTTCCTGGAGTAGTCCATGAACAAGCTTATGTCCTACATTTCAAGATCAATGCATAAATAACACATTACACTGTTGGGCCAGCAAGTCTCTTCAGTTTGTAAAATACTAAAATTTTGCTTTAAGCTATTCCTAAATTCTCTGTGAAAATCAGACAAGTCCAAGCTAAAAGGATGCCACCTCATTTGGCCAAATCAGGTTATTTTAATGAAAGAAGTCCTTTTGCTGAGCCAGTGTTAGAATTACAGATGACTTCATGCAAAACAAAGGCTGCCTGTGGTTTGGTAATTGTTTCTTTTAGCAACGATGTATGCCTTGGTCCTTTATCCTCATTTTACTGCTATTTGCTTTCTTCCTGCAAGCTTTCTGTTTATCCAGTAATCCAGCTCATTGCTGCATCCATTTTCTTTTTTTCCACTTGTACTGCACTTTAGGTAGAAACAACTCTTTGTGTTAACTGCTGATAGGAAAAGAAAAAAAAAAAGTACAAGGGAGAAGGTTTGTAGGACATTGATTGTGTTGTTTACGGAGTTTTCAAAGATTTCTAAGTAATTGATGATACATCAGCCATCAATCCAAATCCATATCCAGAGAGACACTTTAAAACTTCAGTGCTTAGCAGAGCTCGAAATATCCACCTGTCCTCCATTCTACCCTGCAATTACAGACTGAGGGAAAGATAGACTCTTATAATTATTTGCATCTCAAAACACTGTCTGCCAATAACTATCTCACTGTTGATGTTTGCTGGTCCTTTGTACTAGGTGTTCTCGTCAATTTGGTAGCACAAAGTTCAGCACGCACAGAAAAATGTAAGAACCAAAAGCTGATATCTATAGTGGAACATACAGCATGGTTTAAGAAAAACAAATATAAAAATTAGCTGTCTCTAGACCTGAAGGAAATAGATTACACATGTGTTCCCTAAAGGGGCATAATATTTTTGTTTTTCGGAACTCATGCATTAACATTCGCTTTTTACAAATGCATGGATCTTTTTTTATTATTTTTGTTGAAACTTTGATTATAGGAGGGGTGGTTTTGAATGAAGCAGCAATAGTTTTTTATTTATTGCTATCCAGTACTCCAGTGATGAAGGTATAAGACCTAGACAGAAGAGGAAGTTAAATGATAGTCTAGATCAAGTCATGGCTAAGTATAATTTCGTTTATAAATTGCAAATATTAAGCTTTCTGGCTCAGGCATAAGAGTTAAATTAGATTTAATAATAACATGTGCTTTTAAGTAAATGTAAGTTTCGTCTTCAAAGTGTGTAAACCATTTCAGGTAATACACTTCTGGTGATGCAGCCAAAGAATTTTTTCCTTATCATGAGTGGAAATGAGGGTGCCTATGCAAATGAGAAGCCAAAACCACAAAGTGAGGAAATTTCAGGTCCAGGCTAAGAACTGTGAAAGCCCAGCTTCACCTACTCGTACTTAGTACTAGTTCAAAAGTCCACATTCGTGAAGGCCCTGAAATATGTCTAAATGTATGAACAGTCTTTTTGACTTTGGCACTATTCATGGTGTTGGGTTTAAAATTGTGCTTGTGCTCAAGTTCTTTCCTAGATTAAAGCTGGAAAGACATCATTCAGTCCATTTCATATTTCAGCATGGAGTGACAGTCTTTATTAATACATTAGCATTTTAGTTAGCACCTCAGTTTTTCACCCTATGAGGAAGCTTTGAGAACCAAAATGAGCTGCTTTTTTCCCTTTTATAGGTAGAAACTTTTTAGATAAAGATATAAGAAGCAGAAATTGTATTTTTGCAGTGATACATATATACTTCATGTTTTTTTAATGGGAATACTCGGGGGAAAAAAACATGTGTACGTTATCAGTGAATCTGAGCTGTAGCATTTTTCTGCATCTGCTGCTCTTCCCAGAGATGGCTCCCAGCCGAACCTCTCCACATACTAGAGCCCACCTCCTGCCTAACATGCCATAGGTCACACTTATATTTTCTCATCTCTGCTCATCCCTTCTGCCATGCTCACAGCAGGGACTCTGTTTAAGTGAGAAAATACTGTTGTCTGCAGTTATTTGCAAGTGAAAAATTCCCTTGATTATTTTTTTGTGATTTCAGTTTTAGTAATGTGGATGTTGCTGCTAAAGATGTGTGTTAAAGCGTAAATGTGGATAAAAAGTTACCTATATAGGTCTGGGATTTTCAAAAAAGCTACTGCAAGGCAGGCCATTAAATACCCCTGAGAATAAATTAAAAGTGTTTCCTGAAAATTCTGGCCTTGATTATCAATGTACTGAGAAAGTGTCTTTTCCATAATTTTTTACAGGTTTGAGAATAGCCAATATCTTACTCATCATACTGACCCACCAGACAGGTGTCAATCAAACATTCGCATAAGCATAGATCACTCAAGGTTGCTTGGTGTTTTAAAGGGAAGCCATTTTTAGCTTTTGCCTTTGAAAGAGCAGGTCAAGCACTCTATCGAGCATTAATGATTTTTCTCAATTCATCACTTGATTGACTTAGTAACTTGACTATTATTAACCCAGACCATTAAATGCTTTTAACCCTTTTCCATGGAATGAAGGGACCTCTCAAGTACGAACAACTTCAATGAATGTATTAATTTCATGCAGTTGCCATTTGCCCTACAGTCTTGGATTGCTTTAGTGATACATTTTATAAAGGCTGTTCAAAAAGTAAAAGAAGCTTTTTTTTTTTTTTTTTTTATTTTGCTGCACTGAAGATTTTTGTTACGACACAAAGCATTATGTATTGGAGGTGTCAGTCGAAACTGTAATAGTAGAAGCTGGTATGTTCCATGCAGGTGTGAAAGTTGCAGGCATTTAAGGCAGGTAATAAAGCATCAGTGGGTTGGGGGGGAGCTAGTAAAATGCAGAAAAAACAAATGGCAGTGGAGAAAACTGTTGTTCTGCTGAGTAATTACAGGAACACAAGGAATCCTGTATGCAAACAGATAGTGTTTGTCTTAGTACATAGCACTGATATTTATTCATATATTCTCACTATGACCAGATGTGAGGGCTGTTTCAGAAGTTAGTACAAGTAATAATTTAACTCCTGGTCCTCCAACCACGTTAAAATTAAGTATATGAGAGAACTGTGAAGTGATTAAGTACCAACAGACAAGATTAACCAGGAGGGCTTCTTCCTGTCCCCTTGGGAATGATCCCTGCTGTAGAAAAGGCACTGAGTTCTCCAAACTTGAAGAAGACCTGTGAGATATTTGTTCCTCAAACTGTGTGTGCATAATTTGGTTTTGGAAGGATGCCAGTCATCCTGTTTGGTTAGGGTTTTGTTATTGCTATTGAATGCTTTTGGGGAAAGATTTTTGCAAGGTTTCAAGTAGCTTCCAAGTTTTTGCTGCTCTTTGATAACAATGAATGCCAAGAGAGCAAAATTAAACATAAACTTTCTGTGATGTGTTTTTACCAATCAGCCAGACCTTTATCTGATGTGAAATGGGTCATATTCCGTGCAAATCAGTGGGTGCTTCCTAAATGATACCCAAGCAGTTCCTATTCTAAGATACTACTGCCTATCACTAACCACTCAATTGTATTTCTTTCTCCCAGACCTGTCCCCACCCATTCCTCTCCCATTCCATTAGCTGTTGACTGTAATAGTATCTCAGAATTTGTATCTTCTTGACCAGAATTTTAGCAGGTAGCACCTTCTCCTACTTGCTTTCAGGGAGGGGACAGGACAGGGAAGTAGCGGATTTCTTTTTTTTTTTTTTTTTTTTTTTTTTAACGGCTTCTTTTTATTCAGAGTAATCATACTGCGCATGATCATCCGACTACAGATCTTGATTAAATTCTTTGTGGTAACAACAATATGATTATGACTAACTGCTTGTGGCCAAAAAATGAATGAAAAGCCACATTATGGATAATCTGTTTCTTTATAAAAACTTAATAATGGCCTAAAAGAGATTAGATAATGACAGAGAGGGTTTTTATTATGCAGAATGAAATCAGTGTTCTCAGAAACGTAGCTGTTTAATAACACTAGAAGAATCCCTGTTAAAGGCAATGCCTTGTGTGTATGGTACTGTCTTTCTGACTTTCACTTATATTTTGTACTTTTGGCATAAAGGGGCTCGATACTTTAAATAGTTTTCATATACCTAACAATGGATTTTTTTTAGGGATCTCTTTTGCTTATAGTTTTTAATGATTATGCTAGCCTGTCGCAAACTAATTTGTAGATTTGGCGCATTAGGATATGAAGACAGTCTGATTCATGGCTAAAATGGTAATTTTTACCTTGCGTGTGAAACTTTTAAACCCTGTGTGGGATCAGTTGGTGCTGTTCAGGCATATTTGAAAGAAACTTTTTGGGCATATTCAAAATCAGAGCACTACTACCATTGATTTATAAATGTGTGTGTTCTTTATAAAAAAGGTGTGGGCAAAAGCCCTGCAGATGAGGGCTGACTAAAGAATTTTGCAGTGGTTTTAAAGCACGATCTTACTTCAGTGTGATCAGAGAGGAATATTGGCATATCTGCTAAAACACAACCCTAACCATACACTCAGAGAGTTCATCGGATAGTTCTCTCTGTGCTTGACCACTTTTGGGGAATCTCTTCCCATTTTGCTTGCTTATGGTAGAATACGTAAGATAACTTGTATGCTTGAGCAACATGCACTAAGTAAGACTGACAGGCCCATATGTTGCTGAAATGGAGTTTAAGTTATTTAGCACTCAGAGATGCAAGGAAAGCAAAAGCAGTAGGAAAATATTATCACCAGGTTTTGTGGTTTGTGGTTTTGGGGTTTTTTTTTGTGGTTTTTGTTTTGTTGTTTGTCTTTTTTTTAGGGATTTTTAATTTTTTTTTTTAATGCGATGCTTCCAAAGTTGCTTTCAGAATGCTAGTGTAACAAGGCAGTCTTTTCATATTAATAGTTTCTGAGACGGGAGAACTCATTGTTACAGAGGGCCATGGATAATTATTTTGAATTGAGAGGTCCTGTTGTAAAACTGTTAAATAAGAGCCAACAAATTTGATTGGAGACTCCTTATTCCTGGCCAACAGAATGCTGAACCCTAAGCATTCAGAATACCCTAATAACTTTTTATCCGAATGTAATATTTGTTAATTTTTTCACATAATCTGATGATAGATACTTAATACTTTCTGAGAAACTACTGCAATTCCTGTTAACTACTTCGGTAATCCTTCTGATTTGGTAGAAAATCATACACAGCCTCGGATCTCAGGATTTCAGCTTTACTCTGGTATTATATTGCAGTTTTACTAGGATGCATTCATATGGCCCCAACAAGATACATCTTTCATGTGTCTTAACAAGAAATGTAGGAGAAAACTGTTTTTACTTCACACAGAAGGAAGTTTACTGGATAATACAATTTAAAATAGTGTACAAAACAGATTAGAAAGTGGTCATGATTGTGGGAATTTCCATGTAAAACTTCAGTTTTTCAGCAAAAACCTGCAGAATTGTGGCTTAAAGTATTTGGATTATGAAATGTATCTAAAACCTCCAGGGAAGTTGGAGTGACCATGTGAACAACAGAATCTCAAGTCCATGTGAACTGGATGCAAAAGAATCACTTTATTGAAAACTCAGATACGGATGTCTGCTTTTAAGCTAAGGGAGTGACAGATGATATAAGTGGTCCATCATATTTTGTAGATAGTAGCTAACTAGGTGTAAAGAACTAATTGAGAACTATGAGAGAGAATGAAATTGTGTTCTTGTAGCGCAGAACTATAGGATGCAGAGTTTGGCTTTTTCTCTGCTCTGCAGGGGACCGTGTTCTTCTGCATTGATGTTTCAGATTCTCCACAAGGCCAATATTTCCTTTTCAGTCCATTCCACATGTCTCTTTTCTTTTTTCTTTTTTCTTTTTTTTTTCTCCTTTCCTTGCTGATTCCTGGCTTTTCACTCCAGTCCTGTTGTTGCCCATCTACCCCCATTTTTATCCCAAACTTTCTTATACAGCTAGCACTATTTCCACTCATCTCCTTTCCTTAATTATTCTTGTTCGTTCCTGGGTTTTCAGCTTTTTTAATTCTCTTTCTGGCTCTACTTTTTGTCACTGTGTTCCGTCTTTCCAGGTCCCACGTGTGGCATCCTTACTCAGCACCTTCCTCCACACTCGAATGCTGGTCTCATCCTTCCTCCCTTAGACTTTGATTTCTCTAAAGTAGCTTTCACTTTTGTGCTACCCGAATTCAGCCAACTGGGCACTGAGAACAGAGGAGAGAAAAATTATTCACCAGTTCCCACATCTCACTTGTAAGGAAAGTCTTGCTCAGTCTGGAGTCTTCAGAGACTTTTGCAGCAAAGATGCACCAAATGTATGCTATGCAAGTGCAAACTATGGGGTTTTTTCCCAAAGTTTTACCACTTGGTGTAATTTATCAGAATTTCTTGGGGATGTGTAGAAGTGCATCCCTGGGAGAATTCATTCCACTGTCAGTATTCTAATTCTTATTTTACAATGTCAAAACTATTCAAATTTCTTTAACAAAAGGTCAAAAAAATGTTGAATAGGGGGGGAAAAACATTGTTTTTCTGTAACATTTTTGAAAATGCTTGAGCTGTTCTGGCTGAAGTTTTTAAAATAAATGAAACAAAAATTCACTTCAAAAGATATTTTTGCATTTAAAATTATTGTTTGCACAATTTGGTAAAGCTGTAAGCAATTGAAAATGAGAAAGGAGACAGCTTTTAATAAGAAGGAAAACTACCTGTTTGCTTATAATATATACATTTGAAGATTCTACGATAACTATCCATAGGTTTAGGGTTACTGTCTTAACTCTGTGTCCTTTGAAGCAAAAAATGATTGTGTGGTTCTCTGAATTGCTTAGCAACTGGGATCTGTATTAATTTCAGCATATCTACATGTTTTTATTAGGAAAAGATTTTTGTACAAGACATCTTTAAACTAGTATAATTAAAGAAACCCATAAAGCTCTAGGTTACATTTTTTAAAAATAGTAACCTTATGTGGTCCTTTCACCTAAGGATCCAAAAGTCTTTTACAAACATTATATAAGCCTCACAATTTATCATGGTATAGAAAGACTCATACATTGACTCCTATTATTTGGTTTGCAGGAGCTACAAATGAAGTGGTTCCCTTGAGGTTCATCTAAAGATATGAATTAATTGTGTATTGAGCTGTAAGAGGTAATCTTCAAAGTTAGTCCATCTCTGCTCATTAACTTCCCACTTCTTTCTCCATTTGCAAAAGTTTTATGCCCTAGTTGTGCAGATAAGGTGTGAGAGAAGGTGTGTTTTGATGGGTGATTGTTCTCAGGCTGTGAAAATGAAGGAGGCATGTGACTTCATCAGCTCTTCAGCTACTGAGAGATGCTTGTGATGTTTTTATTTATGCGCAAAGGTTTATGAATATGTCTGACGACTCCAGCTATAGACAGGACTCAGTTATTTTTCTGTGGATTTGACTCTGTAGTCTGAAGGAAATTATTACATCCCCCTTCAAATGGATATTGCGATTTGTGAATAGCTTGGGATCTGCTAATGAAGTCATACAAAGAGCTAGTATTATTGTAATGACATGCAAGGTCTGAATTAGAGGCATATTGTTATTGGCTGAATACAATTGTCTATTGCCACTTTATTTCCTGGATTATCCTTAAGACTGCATTTTTGTATTAACAGTCTTCTTTCTCCCTTCTGCGAGGCAGCATCTCCATTGCCTTTTTATTTTCCCCCTTACCACTGTGAGGTCATAATTAGGCAACCACAAACCAATTGCTTTTTAATCCCCAGCAGAAAATGTTTTGCTTGATCATAAAAGATAATAGTTTCATTTTACCTGCCTTGCAGACTGGACTTAATTGTAGCTGATGCGGAGTAAATCTTTTAAAAGAAAAAAACCAAACCAACCAACCGTTAGTTAAAATGGAATTATTTCTGCTATAATTCATTAAAATGAATCATCATTTGATGACAAAATTGCTATCATCAGAACTGATACCAAATTTCTGAGCTGTAAGGAAGTTTGCATTAGTTAAGTGTTAGACAAATTGTAAGATTAGGAAAATTGGTTACCATCTTTGTGTATAAACCCCTTCAATATAGCTAGTGGTCTTCAGGCTAGATAAATAATTTGTATTTTAAATACAAATCCCATGAGAGAATTGCAGCCACCAAGATCTGACTGTGTCCAGGATCCATAGGGAATATGTGACTGCATGAAAGTCAGGTTTTTTCCAAGCTGGTGGGCTTGCCCTTGCAGTGTTTTCTTCTTCCCCCTCACCATGACTCTACCAAAAAGAGCCACGATCGAAATAGCAGACTTTCTTCTAGAGGCTATGGACTCCACTAAGCTGGCATGGGAATGAAAGGAGACCAAGCTTGATAGTTTAGTGACATTTCATTAGAATTCCTGTTAGATGCTGGGCCTATTTTACAGAGCCTGGAACAAGGGGGAAATGGTGTCCTAGGCAGCTGCATGTTTTCTGAATATAGGTCCTGAGGACAGATTATTCCTTATTCAAAATTGCCCTCCCCCTTCTTTTTTTTTTATGGGTGGTTTGTGTTTATGGGACAGTGTGAATAATCGAGACTTACTTTACTCATCAGGTGAAGTGGAAATTGTGATTGGAAATCTATGGCGATGTTGTTTCAGACTAATTTAAAACTATTTATTTTGTAAATTTGGTGAACCGAAACTATTTAGTTCAGACTTAATCCATGCAAAAATTAGTTTGATTTTGGGGACATTTTAAGGGCAAAAGGCAGCTACTACAGGGGGCTTCTCAGTGCTGTCTTTGGATAGCTCAGGGCTTAGGATGTTACCCTGTTGCATTGAAGTGCAATTCATTGCCCACACAGATCCTTTCCTTGTCATTGGAGGTTGTCTAACTTCCAAGGAACTAATAATCTGTCCAATTTAAATCATTGCATTTTAATAAACTGTGAAAGATAATTAAATCTGATTAGGTGGGTGTATTTTAATGACCTTCATGTCCTTTCGTGTCTCTCTGGGCTACAAAATACGTAGTTTAGGTAAACTAGACTATGCTAAACAGGAGAGTCCTATCCCCAAATGCTGTGGAACCAAGTGGTGCACACACAGAAGGTGTGACATGTCAGTTCAAATTGTTGTTGTGGATCAGAGAAGAGTTCTGAATCCAGGCCACCACCATCCTACTAGTCTCTGAGATTCCCAGACTGTTATGAATTATTACAACTGTTTATTCTTAACTGTTAAACCAGTGAATTTTGATATTGCCGAAATGAACAGTTTGGATGTTGTTTTCATATAGGAAATATCCATTCAAAACTATTGGCTGAATTTTATCTGAATTTATGTCATTCTGTGTTGATTAAGTTTTTTTTGTCAGGCAAATAAGGTCTTCCCTCTTCCTTTCCTCCTACCCTGTTATAGCTCAGCACTTGTGATTTGACTCATCAGCCAGCACAGCATGGGTCTCTTCTGAATCTGATGCAAAAGAGAATAGCTCTGTCCATCTGTAAATGGGCTCATCATTATTTTCATTCTAATGACAAATGATTCTTATCATGAGGTAATATTGTCTGCAGTATAAGTATTGCTGGTTGTCACATAATTCCTACCAAGGAGTTTGGACAGAGGCAGAAACCCCACCTAATTCTCTTGTGCTACAAAGCAGGAACCACTGTACTAGTGACTGGCACTTCCACAGCTGCTGTGACTTGCACCAGGGGCTGTTCTGGTGCAATGCCAGACTGACCTGGTGGAAACATAAAGGTTGGTTTAAGGTCCCTTTGCACATTCCCTTCTCC
Source organism: Fratercula arctica (assembly GCA_947846985.1). Lineage (NCBI taxonomy): Eukaryota > Metazoa > Chordata > Aves > Charadriiformes > Alcidae > Fratercula > Fratercula arctica. Next base: position 29,361,746 of record CANTUZ010000004.1, on the reverse strand, counting down.
TTTGTCAGATACAGTCTGCACTACTGAGCTGTGATTGAGGTCTTAGATCTATGAATATATAATATTTTATTTGCAGATGCTGTGATTAAAAAAAAGGACAAGGAAGGAGGGAATATATGCTAATAATATTTTGTTTCTGCTAGATTAGTAGCAGCTTGCTAAAGTGATGTGCCATCAAACAGTATTTATAGCAATGTATAAAACATATTAGTGACATCCCTTTTAAATTCAAAAGCTTTAGCTAATATTACTGTCTGCATTCAAAGCAGAGCTCAGTGCCTAAAAGCCAGTCAATAAACATTTTAGTACTGCTCTATTCCAGTGATCTGAATTCAATAATGTTACCTTTCCAGAAGCTGCAAAATGCAAAGTGAAAGAATGATTTATGAAGCTTAGCTATGCATGGCCAGATAAGAAAGCTTTAACTGATACTTGCAGGATTCTCTTTAATGAAGTACAAGTCGCCAAGATAAGTTTAGGTAAATGAAGCCTCTGTCACAATATGTTACAGCAAAAGAAATGACAGACACAGCAGAGCAGATGGAGGTTATTACAGAACAGTGGTGTCAAGAAATGTAGTCTAAGTAACTGCACAAAGACAGAACAGATGCATTAGGTTTGTTATTAACAATTTCACGATACCAACGAATATTTATAGAATCTGTTTAAATTCAGCCTAGCAAGCTTCGTTCCTTAAATTGTCATTTAGCCTTCATTGAGATCATATTTCTAAGCCATCACTTTCTTTTGAGTAGAACACTTTTCTTCAGTACCACTCTCCATTTCTGATGTTGTCATTAACTGCAAAGCCCTGGTGCTTTTCTCTTCAAAATGTTTTGCTTTTGTTTTGTTTTTAATACCTGCCTTGTTGACAATTTTAAGCAGCATTAGTTCAAATGAATAAAATTCCTAATTTAACACGTAACAGCCTATTGTGAATGAAAGGAGATAGGTGAGCCTATGCTTGACTCTTGGGGCACAGGACCTAGAATTAGCATGTGTGAGAAACTTATCCTGAATTATGCCCTTTTCAGGAAAGAACTGGAACTAAGTAAATGCGGAAACTGCATTTGCATTGCGTTCTGTGCCCTGATGTTTTATACCGAGCAGGTAAATGATTTTTAAGGAAAAAGATGAATCGTCAGGGAGCTAATCCTAATATGACTTTTCAGACTGCACTTGAATATTAAGCTTGTTTGGTGATTGTTTCTTGAAGAACATGCTCTCTGCTTCTAATGTTCTTAGAAGTTAGGGCATTTAAAAACCAAAAATAATTCTATTTATAAAGGCTCTCAAATTTCATGCCACAGTGTCAGGAAAGTAGAGTTTTGTTCTTTACCTCCTGTCAAAAAAGCTATACTAGCTTCCAAAGTGAGGTGTATCACACCTGTAGGATGAGAGCCTCTGGTCTAGGCAGGCTGCCAGGGAAGTACATTGGGTTTCTCTACAAATGTGCATAGGATTGGATCTCACGTGGTTGTGTCACACCATCCATCTACTTTGCCAGGGTGCTTTGTTCTTGTGTTTGCTCTGCTTATTGAAAAACTGGCACTGAAGGCATGTACTGTCTGCATGCCCTGATGGTAGGTTAACTTCACAGACTGTTTTAATGCTGTGTCTTTTCAAGGAGGGGGAAAAGATAAAGGAGAACGTGTTATGCAATGTACCCTTTTTACAATTTGAAATACCTCCAGAAGAATGAATATTAAACTGATCGGGGGAGGATTTCTCTTTGGTACAGTAAGATAGAGAAATACTTATTGTTCCTCTACTTCTTTATATGTCAAAAGTTTTCCCCTTCCCCCACTTAAGAATTAGTGGCTTGGTCTTGTTTCTATGATCACCCCTGTTCCAAAGCTTAGTTTTTTCCACCTTCTGTGATGGTAGTCTCTTTTCAGCATCTTTTCTTATGTTAGTCAGTGTGGGAAGAATGAAGGAAAAGGAAGAGCGGAGAAGGAAGGTGAGAAAGTGAAAATAGAAGAAACAAGGGAACCTGCAGACATTTTTTTTTCCCTATGGCTAACAAAATAACAGGAAGAATATGCATTCACTCCGGCTAATTCAGATGTACTCCTCTAACGTTGTGGAGTTGCCATTAATTTATTGAGAAATGGCATTGATGTTGAGGCAGCACCCTACCCAAGTGTGAAATCTGTGTATTACCAAAGTTTATGTTTCTTGTATTTCCATGCTGTCTTCAGTTCTAGTCTGATAATTTGCGGAGAGTGTTGGATAATGAAACATGAAGTGATGCTACAAAACTCACTTAATATAGATAAATTTTGTGTTTTATTTGTCCATATCTGAAGGTTGCTAGCTTTTTAATTAAAAGTATTTTCTGTTGTGTTTTTTTTTCTGTTCATTTTAGGCAAAATCTTTCAGCGTATGAAGAACTAAAACATCTCCATTCTGGTTTTGCTGATTTGTTATGCTTTTTGTAACAATTTAGCCTGTAAGTAAACAAAGACAGATTCCACTCAGATGCCACAATTGGCTCAGTATTCCTTGCGGTGTTTTAATAATAGTTTCAACAGCGGTGCCTTTTTATCCCTGCAAGTCTTCTTTCCTACTGCTGTGTTTATAAAGGGTGGTGGAGGGAAGCTTTGGAAAGAGACTGAGAGCTAGAGACAGTGAGAGAGAATGAGAGCATTAATTCTCTGAGGCTTAGAATTAGCTTCTTGTATTTTCTTCATAATTTGTCTTTAGCACTGTTACAGCTAGGAGAGTGTAATAAAGTCTGGGATTTATTTTTTGTGTTCACAAAATCTGAATGTTATCTGTGTTCTGTAGATCCTGGTAGGTTCTAAAAGAAGAAGGGAAATTAGTTTCTGCATCACTTGGTCTACACAATGGACTAGTTAGAAATAAATTTGTCTTTTAGTCTTTTAATAAATCAGAGCAGAAATGTGTACTTGCAAAACAAAGTGAGAACTGCTATTACCAAAATTCAGGGAGTGGTTGTGGGTTTCTTTTGTGCCTGAGGAGAGACAAGATAGGTACGGAGTACAATCCTGTGCACCTCTCCTCCCCCAACACGTTTTACAGGGATTTCAGAAATTGTTGTCCCAGTTAATTAATTAGTGAACATTTGAGGGAAGAGGAATGGGTGGCTTGGCTGTCAGTTCCTAGCCTTTGCGTTCACTGGGTTGAAACCTGACCAGGCTGACAGAAGGACCTGAAAGTATTTGAGCATCTAAGATTCCATAAATGCAAACCATTTTCATTGTTTGTATCTTTTTTTTAAAAGCAAAAGAAGTGTGTGTTGTCCCATTCTTTTCAGCTGCCAAGTGTTTCCTAGGAGAAGTCTTAGTTTTTGGAGGATGAGAGATATACTGAGCAATGTGGTACACCTTTGGGACTAAGACATGGTGATGCATCTGGTAGACAGGACAGATTATTTTTTTCCCTTTCGAATGAAGGTTCAGTGGTGCTCTGAATTCTACTAGCCCTTCTTTGCTTGGTGTGGCAGGGACAAACGATGCTCCCAAGCGCTTTACTTGCTCTGTGTTCCCAATGTCTGTCTGTCAAAAGAAAAGTTGTACTTTATTCCTGCCTGCCTGCCTGCACGCCCCTCTTCCATCCACCCATCAATACATCCATACACCCAGTGTTACCCCTATTGGTGCCAGGGGCAATCATTGCACCATAGACCCGGCTATCTAGCAAGAATGGAGACTTCCAGAGAGCTCAGACCATGGACAGAAAGTTACTGCTGCTGTTAACTTGGCAAATCTTAACAAGTTGTTCCTGCCGCTCTGTAACATGGTTTCTCAAACACACCTCAGAAATATCAGCATTATTCAGGTCTGCCTCAGAGTTTTGACCTTCAAAATTAAGAGCTGAATCGCGCGTAATTTTTCATATGGTTTGGTTTCAATGGTTCGTGCAAGATGCTTGACTCAATTAAATAGAGAATTAAATCATAATTAGATCAGAGTTAAGGGAATCAATCTTATATTGTATGGAACGCCTAGAAGCTTCAAAGTGAGCAGCATTTCTTTTCAACTACAAGGGAGAATTAAAGGAAGACAAGCATAGCTTTCCTTTGTTTTTATTTTTAAGAGCAGGTAGGTAAGATTTAAATAAAGCTTCGAGTAAGTAGTGAGATTTAATAATAAACTGATTTATGATAGATTTACCTTGGATGTTCAGGTGGCTGTAAGTTCAAGGTTCTACTCAGAAACTTATAATTTAAAATTGTAATAATATACTAAATACCAAAGGGATAGTTGTGATGGAAATGTGTAATAAAACAACTTTATTCCATATCATAGGACGGACATAAAAGAAGGATTCAAATTAAGAACTTTCTGCTTTGTTGAAGTGACATAGGTCTCACTTCTTTAACAAAAGATTGCACCGAAATTAATCCCATCTGTTTGAATCATCTGTCCCTGCCCCTCTCCCTAGCCGATTTATAAAGGTCCATTCAAATCCACCCAGGTGACGTTCTTCAATTGTCTGTGTTTGGACTGGGTTTTTTTTTTTCATTGGCTGGTTGGGTGGGGTTTTTTTGGTTAGTGTGGGTTGGTTGGTTGGTTTGTTTTTATTTTTCACAAAAAAAAAATCCAGCTACCTGGAGTATATCATGCAGCTATTTTTATTAGGGGGGTTTAAATGTCTTCTGTTTCTTTAACTTTTGTTTGAATAATTTAATAGCCTGAGTTTCTTTGCTCCTCTGACTTAATAAGTTTTTATCTAGTCACATTCTGACAAAAGGAAAATCTTTAATTTGCACTTGCTTATCTGAGACTGTAATTTGTTATACTCGTGCTAGGGAAGCTGATGATTACAAATGGAATTTGGGTCCAATTTGGGAAATTAGAAATGTTTCTTTCTGGGTTAGGAGGTTAAGTACACATTTTGTAATTTCCCAAATTTGAAAGCTTGATTGAAACCCAATTTAAAATTTGACCATGGCTGAACTCATCAGCTACATTCCTGGCTTCACAGGACATTTTCTGTTGTGAAGGCAAGCTTTTAGGGTAACTGTCTTTTTTACAAGATAGTAGAAATATCATTAATTTTTGTATAAAATGGTCTTTTTACAATCACTTTCTCTTTACATGTCATAAAGTTACAGTTAACATTCTTCTCCAAAGGTGCTGCTCAGCAGTGGGGAGTAGTCACTTGAAATAAGTGGTGTGTTGCCTGATCTGTCCAAAAAACTCAGTGCCGAAAACTCTCCTTGTGGCACTTGGCTTTCAAGGTCTTGTGATTTATTCTTTTTCTGTGCAGCACGATGCCAAATGTCCAGGCACAGCATTTATCTCAAGCTAGTCTGAAAATTATGCTGGGAAAGGCAGAAATTTTATAGTAAAGTTTTCATTACTGCTCGATTTTTAATTTTTTTTTTTTTTATTAATATGTAAGGCTTGGGTCTTCAAGGATACTGTTTTGAGACTGTATACCATAATCTTTGTTAGACTTTGATCTGCCAGTCCAGCTCTATAGTCGAAGTTCTTGACCTCTCAATTGTGAACAGCAAAAGACGTGACACTCCGTGGTATCTGTATCCTTCTCTTCATTCAGTTTCCACAAGCACTAGGTTTGCTTTTAACTTTCTTTCATTAGCACTTGCACTAGTTGTGTGTATAAGCTCTTAGAGGTTTTTTAAATAATTACTCTTTCTGGACTTTTCAGAATTAAAGAAGTGAATAGCAGAGCGTTTGTGAATGTATTTTTTTTTTTTAAAAAATACACAGATGTATAAAAATGTCTGAACAGTATAATTGGATGTCCAAATTTCAGAAACAGATCAAAGAGTCTGACTGAATGTGAATGCATTTTCTGTGGTGATAAATTTTTTTGTGCTTAGATAATCTAAGCTGCGGTACCTCCTACAAACCAAAATTTTCTGATAGCCTAGAAGCCCCAGAATTAATTTTTCCCTTAATTTTTAAAGTTACATACACTAATTACTAGTAAGAATAGCTCATGCAAGTTTTGCTTGTTGAAGGCATTTGTGTAATGTCTTTACTGGTTAAGAACACAGAGGATTCCCATTACTGATACCAGGGGTTTTTGGATATAAGCAGATAGAAGCAGCCATAATATGTGCGCTGCTGTGGTTCTGTTTCTTCTTAAAAGCTTAGGTATTGTGCCTGTTATTTTGAAGAATTTAATTTGATTTTTTTAAGCAGCTGGTGTCTGAACTACTCTCAGTTTTATTAGGTCCCAGTAGTTTGTGGTATTGATCTTTTAAGTTAATAGTCAGTGATTCAAATGGAAGCTTTCCAAAACATAACTCACAAATATTTTTTTATTCCTTAAAGATAAGTGTTTATCTTAGATTTTCAGTACATTGAAAGAGCAGCCTGTCATTACTATGTCCCTCATCTGGTGACCAGTGAAAGTCTAAATCTGATGCGCTAATCCTCTGTGCAGTGGTGCAGAGTTGATGTCGGGGAGTCAGTGATGGAAAGACTCTTTCCAGGTTCTCTGGATGCATCTTTCTGCATTGATGAAAATTCTCATCAGCTTGTTGAAGAAAGAAACTGTTAAATGAAAATGAGATTTGCCTTTATTTTTTACTTCAATGTGTATTGGTGGTGACTTTACTGTTGATCTTAAGTGGAAAAGTTCCAAAATGGTGGACATGAATTTTTACTTTTTCAGTGTTAGATGGATTTAACTTCTTATTTTTAAGATATTAGCTACAGCGTATCTGTCTTTCACCATGGTTTTAAGCAGTTCAGTTCTGGACAGATTTACAAGGTGGGCACATAGATCCTCCCTCTTTAAACACAGACATTAATTCATTGACTAATCAGAAGCTTTCACGTTAGGCACGCTAATCTACAAGTGCTGGGTTGCTCTGTATAGGAAGCCGTGACTGGCTCCAAGGCACCTGGGGACTGGCTGGAGAGCAGCGGGGGATACAGCTGTGGTGTTTCCAAACCTAAGTAAGTAGGTGTGTGTGGTGCTGAGCTCTGCAGGTTTCCCCAGCTCAGAGCTCTGCACGATGCTTTGTTGCACAACACGCAGAATTTCTCCTGTTGCAATAAGCAAAGGGACATAAGTGTGTTTTAAAACTTCAAGTCATGTCATTCACTTTTGGGGAAAGGAAGAAAACCCTAAATATACAAATAATAGTCATGGATGCCTTTAATTTTTGCCCACCGTGTTGCAGATGGAAGGTATTTATTTCTATGTCCCAGTTGGAACAGCTCCATTAGCAACAAAATAATTTGCTTTTTATGTGTTTACTCGTCAGAATACTGCTGTGCTCTTTAAGCTGTCACTAACTGGAACAGGCTAACAATATAATTGTGGTGGGCTGATGGAATATAAAGTGAGAAAAGTTTTACTAAAGTGCTCTTACCCATCTCTCTGGTCTTTGAATGTAATAGTGCGATAAATGTATTGTGTGAAAGTGTTACATTAAGGAGGATAAATAATATTCCCAGAAAAATCTCTCACTTCTGATTATTGAAGTGATTTGTGATACCTGTATTGATCTCTATCCCAAAAGCATAACAGATATTTTCTGCTGGATTTCTTACAAAATCAATGCTAAACAAATTTCAGAGAAGGAGTTCAAATCAGATGGGAAATTTTTGTATGCCGTGACTTGCCTTTTGTTTTCTAGTTATTGTTATTTACACCAGTCTTGGAAAGATTAAAAAATGAGTAGCTGGTGTCACAGATAGCCTTCTCTCTCTATTACAAGCCATATGCTATTTTTTCCCCTTAGACTCTTCTTTTCTCTCCATTGTTTAAGGACAGTGAATCTCTTCACGCACATTTAGAAATGAGGGTTGAAAGCTTTTGGTAAACATCATGAGGGGGAGTGAAATTATCAACAACACTTTACGATTAGATGGGATGTTTTCCCCATGAGATGAACAAGTTTTGTTCTATCCTAGTTATACTTCTCTCTGAAATGCCATTTTTTGAATGGGAAAGCTTCACACAATATCCAGGATAATAAAAAACTGAAAGATGCATTAAAATGTTTTTGAAATGCACCAGCACCTTTCCTTGCCACACAAGCTTTGATCAGTGTCCCTTCTGAAAATCTTGTTTTTTAATTTGATGGAAGCTACCTGTATGCTGCAGAGCGAGAAGAAACTGGTGCTGCCAGGACATAAGCTAACCTTTCTACAAGTTATTCAAGAGGACACTGACGGTGAACAATTGTGGAAACTGGAAGGTTAGGTTATATTGTAAAATCACATGTTCCTTGCACACAGTTGTTATCGGCAGAAGAAAACGCAAATGTGTGCCTGTACATGTTTGGACCTATACAGGTTTTGACCTCCTTTATGAGCAAAATGCAGAAGCTTGCCTCTCAGATCACAGCTGTTGAAACTTCTTGAATTACACTAGTCTACTGCTACACCACCTTTAAGCACATACAAACTTTTTTTTGTGACACATTTAAAAATTAAGGTCTCAAATATGCTGTCATCTGGAAGATATACTGATTCTCCACAGTTATTATCCAGGTAAATACAAATATAATCTTCCCCTTTTTGTAATCACAGAGATCTTGATATTCCTGGCTGTATGCTCTGACATGGCAGAAGTAACTAAATCTTTCCTTCCTGGACAAGAGAAAACAGGTAAAGGCAGGCATGAAAACAAGAGAAGCTGCTTCATAATGAGAAGGACTTGATTTTTCTCAACTAAAGGCAGGGAAGTAGTGTCAGAGCGGGCAATGATGTGCCAGCTGAAACTGAGGAGAGGAAAAATTCAGAGAACTGTGGGAAAGATAAAAGCATAGAAAGATACACCAGCCATCAACTGAACTCTTCTGAAGAGAAGGTGTGATTATTTCAGCCTCCAAAATGGTTCCTTAGAAAGAAAGAAAAAGACGTTCATAAAATTCAAATAGATATTAGAACACATAAATATCTCCAGTTTTGCAGAAAGAAAAAAAACATAGAAGAAAAATAAAATCTTTCAATACCTTTAAAATGTTCTGAGAGATAGCAGCCATTTAAATGCTTTTACTCTGTTCAAAGATGCTTTCAAGGTAATAAACTTCTTGTATGCCCTTAGAAGAGTTTAAGCCATTTCTGAAATATACTTCCAAGAAATAATCTTTCTTCCCTGTTTCATAATTTGAAGGGAAAAAAACCCTCCAAATTTCTTGAAGTTTGATTTGGCTCATCTCAGAGTGGAATAAGGAATTCTTGCCTATCCTTGTTTAGTCCCCTCTTAGATGGTAAGAATTTTCTTGGTATTGAAAATCCACTTTCCTTAGTTTTAATTTTCTTTTTAATGCCATTTCACTGTCTCAAAGTATTCAGAATACTTCTGTCTATTCCAGGAACTTTGGTTGTTCAAAACCTTTGTGGGGAAAAATCACTTTCATTGTTTTCTTCCTACTTCTGTTCCCCACATGTTTAATGAGTCATATTATGTGTCTTGGACTTATTTTTCATTCTAGTACTTGATATTCTGTCATTCATTTTTGTTACACATTCTTTGTACAATGATAATTAAGACCTATATAGGTAAAAACCTCACTCAACTTTTCAAATAGGTTTGCATTGTGCTTCTTCCTCTTAGTGTTTTATTTAACCTTCTGGTATTTTTTCAGTTGTCTGCCCTCAAAATCATATTTTTAACCTTGAGCTCATCTTAAGTGCTGTTGGAATTGCAAATTCATTCATATTTCAAACTCCTGTTCAAGACTAGGTCTCTAGGGCTATGAAATTTTGTTAAATGTCAGAGCTCCAGTTTATATTGTATTGTATTTAATTAGGATTCCAACTAACAGGCTTTCTTGAGACTTGTGTGATAACAAGAAAAAAAAATCTTTAACCCTAAGACTTTGGTGGTATTAAGCTCCAGAATATCAGTCTTCTGCATTATTTGAATTATATGCATGTACCAAACTTCAGAAATTTCTTTAGCAATGAACATTAATTAGGTATTAGGTGAGCCATAACATTACTGTCAACTTAATGTAAGTCTTAATAGATATATTTTGAAAACTGTTCTATATACTGAATTACTCAGATTTTTTTTCAACCAATGAATGGAGAGATAAGATACATACTTTTTACATTTAAAGAATGGACATTACCACAGAAGAACACTGTGATTAATTTAAAACTGAAATTCAAATTATAGTTGACTTTCTAGTTCTTGGTGTTCAACATTCACAAAAAGCAAAAATGAAGCTTGTCGCCTTAATTAAATGGGAGGAAAAGAAAAAAGCTGTGAAATTTCAGCTTTCAAAGGTCTTCCTGTGTAGAAGAATACTGTTTAAGTGAAGGACTTCAAAATGGAATCCTATTGAAAATAGCTTTTATGGTTACTGAAGAGCTTTTTTCTCTCATTCTCACTCAAAAATGTGTTTTGGAGCATGACTTTCTTGTCATTTATACCAGATGCATCAGTACAAGAAGTCAGTTATTGAAGTTAGTCAGATTCTCTCGACTTGTGTGTCCCCTGCAATTGATACACGTCCTGCAATCGACACACACACATGAGCCTAGGTATGGGCCAGGGTCTTTCTGTGGGCTCTTTGTGAAGGCTTTTTCTCGTTTGCACTGATTTCTGATACTATATAAATGGAGTCGGGGTAACAATATAAGGGAGACTCAGTCAGTAGGGGGGGTCACCAAGGCAGAAGAGGTACAGCACTGATTTATCTCCTTGTAGGAAGTGTCCCCCTCCAAAAAGGTGTATCTTGTGTGGCTTATAAGAATTACGAAATTTGTTTTGTCGTTTCTTAATCTTTTACATGGGCCAGTGTAAACTGGCCCATGCATCGTACTACGCTGTAAAGTATTCGTTAGTTGACCGAAGAAAAAGAGGACAGTATATGTATATATACCAATTGTATGAATCAACCTCCAAAATAAACAGAATTTAGGGATGTAAAGTTCAAATTCTCTGTTACAGGATTGTTTTTCATTTAAATTTGTAACTTAAAATGAATTCTCTAAATTCTTACCTAAACATCTGATTTCTGTGGGTGGTGAGAACATAGTCATCTGCCTGTGAAGTAGACTTTTGTAATTTAGAATATACTGTTGGCACAGTGAGTTCCCCACGTCAAACTTCAGCTGTAGAAATACATCTTGGCTGTCTTTTCAGGAAGCTTTCTAATTAAGAGCGGCTTTGGAATTATCAGTCATTGCTGTGATGTTATGGTAGGTTGGAGGAACTCCTACCATTGATGCTTTGAATCCTCTTCATTTAGTATACCTCAGTATTCAGTTTCTGTTCCACCCTACCCTAAGAATCAAAGCTTTTTTTTTTAATAGGAAAAGTGACAAGTTCAAGATTCAAAGTTAGATTGTACACCATTTCAGGAATTTTCTTGGGATTTTTTTGTGATCGTTCCTCAGCATACCCTGTTCCTTCATATAGGAGTGCTGGAGAAAAAAATTCAATATTTAAACAGAAAAAAAGAGCTAGAGATTGAAAAGAGCATTTATAGTAGTAGTTCCAGACTGAGCTTCCTTTGACATGAATGATACTGTTGCAACTTCCCGCTGCTCCTCTGCCACTTAGGTTAAAACCGGCAAGAAAAGGATAAGCATTGGTGGGGAAGGGCATTGTGTTTACTTTCAGATGATCTAAATTCAATTAATGATAAAAATCAGAATCATGGCATTTTTTCTCTCTCATAAGGATATTCTAAAGTAGATCATTCTAGATCCTAAGGTTCTCAGGTGCTAGAGTGTGAGGTTGCCATAAATATATCTTCTGTAGCCTCTCTTTAATCGTTTTATTTCCTCCTCAGTCCTCTACGCTTTGAGAAACGCTCCTGTTGAACTTTATGATAGGATATTTGCTCTCCTGAGCAAATTCATTCTGATGAAAAGAACTATTTGTCATCAAATTTAGAATCCATTGAAATTGGCCAGTTGAGATCTCAGAACTCTTCTGAAAGGATCTTTGCGAATTTGTGCAATTGCATTACTGCACTGAGTAAGACAGTCAGGATCTTAAAGGATATTTTGGTTGGTTGGTTTGTTTACAGCAATTAGAATTAGGAGGTTACCTTTTATTTTGGAAAATTAAATGTGAGATGGAAGAATGCAGGTGTATCTGCTTTATCTCAGCTAGTTTTGTGCCTTTATTCAGAAGACAATGTAAAGCTATTTTTGGTAAGGACTGCCTTTATAATTTTAAAGTATATTCTTTGCCACTAAACATCTTAAAGGTCATTCTGTCTCTAAAATTAATTATTCTGCCTGTGTGATACTCTGTTACTGACTATGCATGACTTCGGGTATTGTCTCTTGTTTTTCATCATGGAATCAAGGGAAGAAAAAGCCATCTAGTGCTGATATTTAGTATAGTTTAATTTTATCAAACAGGATTTTTGGTTTTCCTTTGCTTAGGAAATTTTTTTCCCATTGAATCTGCCAAATCTGTTTAGTCCAGGTCAATAGACTGTACTGTCTCTATGACCTAGAAAGGAAACGGGCTCTGTGCTTTGTTTAAGGTATGGTGTCACCTCAAGTTGTTGCTGTGTGGCATATTACTACAAATTTATAGTGTGCTGTCTTCTGGAAAGCCTCTCCTGTTGTTTGGCGGTGGAAAAAAAAAATAAAGTCAGTCAACAGGTCTACAAATGTGGATTTTTTTTAATTTTTTTTTTCTTTAGAGTATAATGAGAGTTTCCAATCGTGGTTCCTCATTTTAGGTTTCGAGGTTGAGGTTTACCAAATGAGCTTCAGAGCTCCAATGACTAACTTCCATTGAATTCCAACAGATATGCCAAGCTGCACTGAAAATCTCAGCAGTAGTTAAATTTGGACGCATACTTTGAGAAGAAAATTTTACAAGTGGTGCGAATATGCAGCTAAATACTGAGGACCTCAAGAAATCATTTGTTAATGTCAAATTGGTTTAATATCTGTAAAAGTGTTTTAAGAGGCCAAACAATATTTAGTGAAGTTTGTTATGTGGCTGAAATGAAAGAATACTGATTTTGAGTTGCTGGCTGTATTTTTCCTCATTGAAGAGTCCTAAAAGGATTTGGAAAAATCTTAGAAATATGCATTTCAGTAACTGTTTTCCTGTCCAGTTTAGTGTCAGTTCTGGCTGACTGGGATGGCTGAACAAATGATGATGCTAGAAATCTGTCTTTTATATTAATTCTGACTTCTATTAATGACCAAAATAATCTATGATTGTTGATTCCATTGATAATCTGTATGCCCCAACAACGTATACCAAAATAGCTGGCTTTGTGCTGCTAAGATTTATGGGCATTCTGGTGGTTCTAATGAAAAATTACAAATGCCCATGAAATAAGTCAGCTCTGCCTAGTTGCTTATATAGAAATAATCTTCCTACCAGCCATAGGCAGTTCATCAGGCGTGAAAGTGTGATAAAGGGTAAGGCAAAAAAAGAATTATTATGGCATTTGTCAGTAATGTGTCTGAGCTTGAGAGGCTGTGCAGATGGATATGCAGATGTGTGAAGACAGAAGATTATCTTTCCATCATCTGGATTAATCTCCAGAGTAGCTAGTAATTTCTGACAGGGGTTAGAAGCTGCCCCAAGCCTGTCCCTTGTACACCTTCACTGACAGCAGAATAAAGTGACTAGCCACTTTGATGTGCTGCATGGGCAATGAGATCTGTGCTAGTCTCTATTCAGAATTAGAGAAGATGGGTAAATATATTTTTCTCAAACATTTCTCATTGTGAACTGTATATTTCTGTACATGATATACTGTTCAGAAAGTGTCTGGTTTAGTCAACGATTCCCATTGAAACTCCCTGAGTTTAGTTAACTAGATGTGTTGTGGTGTTTTTTGATGAAGAAAAAGTAGTTAAGTATTTGCCAAGGTGTTTAAAGTACCTTGCTTTAGGGATCTTTTTGTACAAATCATTTTTGTTGAAACCCCCAAACAGATTATTTTCATGCTACTGTATATAGTACATATTTATGAACCATACAGAAATTAATATTGCACTCTCTAGATACACTGAGGGGAAAAACAATTCTTCCAGCAGTGAAATGAATGATCTACTCTTAGTTACCATTTTAGTGAAATTGCAGAAAGCAGTGATTCATATTATAGTTCCTCTAGGCTTCTCATCCATCCCCTTTCATGGATTGTTTTTCACAATCTAATCAGCAGTCAAAGGTAGTAGAGATCACAAAATATATTATGAAGATACCTCACAATAACTAACACTGTGCTTTCCATCTCTGTGGAACAGTGCTTGAGAATTGAGGCACTGTTCAGAGGGGAACTGTGCAAGAGAGGGCAAATAAATTCACCTCTATGTTTCACTCGCATTTTATAACTTGCTTGATAATACCGTAAATTCCTCATAACAGAGTCTTCTAACCATGACTTATGGAAGCATATTTTATACAGTATCAAGTATCATGCAGGTCTGATCTCTGAGGCATCTATTGCTAGAAAAAGAAAGTTATGCTATTTCTTGATTTTGGTTTTTGTTGTTTTTAAAGATAAGCAAGTTTCAGTATGGTAATATTTTTGAAATTCACTATGGGCTAGTAGAAAGCGAAGTAATTTCACTAACAGTATTAGGTTTAGAAACCATTCTGTTAGATACTGTGTGACTATTTGAGGCAGATAGCACCATACAAGGACATTTAAAAGTATTTGCCCAAATACTGGGTACCAATAATGAAACATAATATCTGTAAGGAAATGAAAAATAATAGTTTCCTTCTGCATGTAGTTAAATCTATATAAAGTGCTGTGGCTAAACCTGTTTATTTGGGATAATACAGCCACGCTGAAGAGTGCGGCTCTTTGGTTTTGAGTGAGGAACACGATTTTGATGAACGTTTCCAAAATGTCCTCTTGGGAAAAGTCCCATACCCTGATTAAGCCACTACGGTTCTATCAGGTGCAAATACTATTAATAACTAAACGTGGAAAAAATCAGGATGTTCCACGGAGCAAAATCTACTGAAAGCAGGAATTGAATTATCCAAGGTAAAATGGTGTCTGGTAAGTGACAAATTGGATTTTGTGTATTTCTGAAATGACATCACAGTGGCCTATTTGGCCAAGTGTTTTATATGTATATCGTAAATTTGATACCTAATGTTTTCTTTTTCTCCAGTGTGGAACATTTTAAAGACATCTTAAACATCCCCCTCCTCCCTCCACCAACATCCTGAATGTCTGGTCATATTTAAATTTTATAAGGATGGGCATGAAAAATCACTGATCTTTTTAGAAAATCTTGTCCCTGTCTTATAGTTATCTTTGGTTTATATATTAGGTATATAGCTGTGACTTATATCAAGGCAATAATTTATATAGAATGGATCCTCATCCTTACTCCACTAAAGCACTGAATGTAGCCTTTTAAGCTGAGATGAATGACTACTGACATCACCTACATTCCTGTGTAGAGAGAAGGTTTTTGTCACCATCTGTTATTGTATGAGTCATGTTTTCCTTATGATTTTATGGGAGAATAAAAATAACAGGAAAGAGATAATGAGAAAAAAAGGAAAAACTGTTGGATATTATGGTCTGCTGAGAGGATTAATCTTGTTAGGAATGGAATACTGCTTGCCTTCACTTCTTTTAGTAGCACTTCTATAAGCTAGCTAATTTGCATCAGCTTGTGAAAAAGTGAGAGTAGTGGTTATCCTACTACAGAAGCACAGGACAGTTGAGGTTGGAAGGAACCTCTAGAGGTCATCTGGTCGAACACCCTACTTAAGCAGGGCCGCGTAGAGCTAGTTGCCCAGGACCATGTCCATATGGCTTTTGAGTACCTCCAAGGAGGGAGACCCCACCACCTTTCTGGGCAACCTGTGCCAGTGCTCAGTCACCTTCAAAGTGAAAAAGTGTTCCCTGGTGTTCAGATGGCACCTCCTGTGTTTCAGTTTGTGCCTGTTGCCTCTGGTCCTGTCACTGGGCACCAATGAAAAGAGCCTGGCTCCATCCTCTTTGCACCCTCCCTTCAGGTATTTGTACACCTGGATGAGATCCCCCCTCGGCCCTCTCTTCTCCAGGCTGAATTCAGGCTGAACCCAGCTATCTCAGCCTTTCCTCATAGGAAAGATGCTCCAGTCTCTTAGTCATCTTCGTGGCCCTTTGCTGGACTCTACTCGGGAGCCTAGAACTGGATCCAGTACTGCAGGTGTAACCTCGCCAGTGCTGAGCAGAAGGGAAGGATCATCCCCCTTGACCAGCAATACTTCTTCTCTAATGCAACCCAGGATACCATTAGCCATATTTGCCACAAGGTCACATTGCTAACTTATGATCAACTTGGTGTCCACCAGGAGTCCAGGTCCCTTTCTACCCATCTGCTTCCTAGCTGCATGTCCCTTAACCTATTTTGGTTGTTATATGAGGTTGTTCCTCCTCGGGTGCAGGACTTTGCACTTCCCTGTGTTGAATTTCATGAGGTTCTTGTCAGCCCATTTCACCAGTCAGTTGAAGTCACTCTGGATGGCAGCACAACCCTCAGGTGTACCAGCACCTCCTCCCAGTTTTGTGTCATCACCAAACTTGCTGAGGGTGCACTCTGCCCCATAATGCAGATCATTAATGAAGACGCTGAACAGAATTGGACCCAGTATTGACGCCTGGAGTGCACTGCTATTTCCTAGCCTCCAACTAGACTTTGTGTCACTGATCACTACCCTTTGGGCCCACTGATTCAACTAGTTTTCAGTCTACCTCACTGTCTGCTCATCCAGCCCATACTTCATCAACTTCTCTATGAAGATCTTATGGGAGACAGTGTTGAAAGTTTTCCTGAAATCAATATAGATTATCTACTGCTGTCCCTTCATCTACCAAGCCAGACATTTCATCATAAAAGGGTATCAAGCTCGTCAAGCATGACTTCCTCGTGATGAAGCCATGCTGAGTACTCCTGATGACTTTCTTGTCCTTCATGTGCCCGGAAATGGTTACCATGATTGGTTATTTCATCGCCTTCCCAGGATCAAGATGAAGCTGGTCTTTCCGTGGGGTCCTCTGTCTTGCCCTTTTTGAAGACAGGAGTGACATTTGCTTTCCTGCAGTCCTCAAGCACCTATCCCAGTTGCTGTGATCTTTCAATGATTATTGAGGGTGACCTCACAGTGACATCAGCCAGCAGCTTTCCATTCAGGTAGAAAGTTTTCCTAGTGTGGAATGCACTCCCAAGCCCCAGTTACTTCTCATTCTTTAAATACAAATGTCTAGGAAATGGACAGCTTGTGTTCCTTGGTGTTTTGAGCCTGTCTGAGTACATTTCTGAAAATGTTAGGGTTTTGGCTATGGATAGGAAGGATATTATGATTTTTCAATGTGTACTGTTCATTTAAAAGGAAAGACAAAAACACTGTGAGAAAGTGTGTGTATTACTTATGTGTTTACACACACACACACACACACTCTTCCTTATAAATGTGAATTTTTAGCCAGTCGGCCAGCCTGTGTTGTCTCCTTCAAAATCCTGCATGCATGCATGTTTGTTTAATTCAGTTTTTATTACTTTATATATGTAGGGACCAGTTCTCAGGCATATTTGGGTGGGTCCCAGCCCCTGTGACTTGAGGTCTTATGCTTGCTTCTGTCACTTGAACTGCCTGTGCAGTAAGGAATGGGACTTAAACACTGCATCTTTGTTCAGCAGTTCACTGAGAATGAATTTCCCTTCACTTCTGTCAAGTAAAACTCTTCTTTGTTCAGTGTGACTACTTCAAGTTTATCCTGTGTGTTCATGTGGTAAAGCGTTTGTGGATTGGGGCTTCTTGTTAAATAAAATGTACCTTACAGTGAATCAAAACCTTAGCAAATTCAGCCAAACCGCTTTCTAGCAGCAGGGAGGGGGAAGCATTACATGCAAGTAACACCCACAAACCAGTAGTCTTTACAAACTGGCATAATCACAGTTTGCTTTCCTGGATAGATTGAGATGATATCTTTCCTGCCTTGCCTAGAACAGATAAGTAGGTGGGCGAATGAAGTAATGTTCTCGAAAGCATTGCCCATAAAATAAATTCTTCATATTACCCGAAGGGCAAACTGTTAGCTTATATACAGGTTATTTTTGGTTTTGAACAAATGATGTCAGAAGGAATCAACATTATTAATCATTAAAGAAAGACAGGTTTTTAGAAGAAAACTAAAGCAAACAACTGCCATTATTATTGCTCATTAACTGTCTTTGGATCTTAGGCAATTATCAGTAGATGAATATGGAATGAATGCTACCAAAATATAGCAGCAATTGAATCCCTTTAGGAGAATTCCGGAAGTCATTAACCCAAGTGGGGGGCAGTCTAGCAGCACTGGCTTTCTGTTCTGTTACCAGGAATTGTTGCAAAAGACAGAGTGACCACCATGTGGTAAAATGAGCCCACAGAAGCTACTGAAACGTGAGAAATGCCAAGCCGTTACACTTTTTAGGCAGTGAGGTAGGTATGAAGGAGTGAACCACCACTGTGCTCGTGTTGACTGAACTGTATGCCGACATAGCTCTGACTCGGTGAAGGACCACACTCCTGGGGTCAGACCGGCACCCAGTGCTGGGTGCTCCAATTCCACGCTGATGGCCCTTCACTGTATTTGTATTTCCTACCAGGTTCCTTGTTTTCACCCAGCCCCCGTGGTATCCACTCCACCTTAGTACTCTCTTCCTCTCTTCTGTTTTAATCTTTACTATTCTGCTTTTGCGACTATGTGTTGCTGGGGATTTAGCCAGTGGTATTTTCATAAAGCTGCCTGTTCACAGTGCTTTGGGACAGATGTTAAAAGTTGGCAAGGTAGTAAGAGAACCGGTATACTCTGAGCTGTGTAAGATACACTGCAGATCATTTGAAACATCCACCTCTTGCTTTAATCCAGGAAGCTGGCATTCATGGTCTATGAGTGCCAGGACAGAAAGCAAGGTGTGTGGCATTATACAGTTTTCATTCCTTTCCTTCTCAGCTCAACAGCATCCATTGAGCCTTATATCTCCCTAAAGGGAGAGACAGAAGGAGAGAAAAAGATGGCAGATATTTCTAGATTTAGAAATTTCCATAACCAGAGAGGAATTTATAGAAAATCATTTGCCTGTTTATTTTTCCCATCTCTTTATCGGATGGGTACAGGAGGGTGGCATCAGCTGGACCCACATCATTAATCTTTATACTAGTCTGGAGGAAAAAAATTGTTACATTAATATGCTCAAATCATTTTGATGTTAAGTCATATGTCAGATCATGAGACGTGATTCCAAATGTTAGTGAAATGACCTTTCTGCTGACAAATGGCACAACCTTCAACTTGTAATGGTTTTGGGGGGGAGCTCTTGTCCAGCTAGTCATTTTTACATATTTGGGAATGGGAAGAAAGTGCATCATTTTTATCTGGTTTATCTATTACATCATGTAAGCTAGTTAAAGAACACTGAGGTAATTACTAAAATAGATCTGTAACCCAGATTATGGACTTATTGTAGTGTATTTCTTTCTTATTAATGATGATACTTTCGATACTGATAATAGATACGAGTAACCTTCATATAATGTATTTGGATAACCTACTTTGCATTGAAGTAAAGAGGTTAAAATGCCAGCTTTGAATGTGACCTATTCACATCAGGCTCCTCAAAATCAGCAAAATCTACCGTTGACATGAACAGTCTTTGGATCGAGCCAAAAAGTAATTGAGACGCATATCTTAATTATTCATAATTTTGTTCACAATAAGTCACCTCTCCCTTTAAGATTTTTTTAGAGTAGTACACATACAGGTCATACCTATTTGTTTTCTCATGCAATATTTTTGTTTTAACATTACAGGAGGACCTGAGTTACAAGGAATTGTTGACTCTATTTAAAATAAATCCATAATGATGAATCGTGAGGCTTATTTATCTTTAAATTTAGTGTAAATTTTTCTTTAATTTTAGTGTACTATCCAGTTCATTTAATGCTCTGTATATGATAACACATTTATAGATTAGTTATACATTACTACACATTACATTATAGATTAGTTATAGATTAGTTACACATTTATAGTTATCATAGCGTTTATAGAATAAATTTCTTGTAAGAAATAAAGAGAGAATGAAAATGAGTTGGCTGATGTGTTCTATGTATTAAGCCGCCCCTTGTGCCCAGCCCAGCTCTCTCATCTGCTAAAGATAATATTTTTCCAACTTTCAGTGATGAAAAGAAGAAAGGCCTGCAGCATATAGACTTCAGAAACCGGGAGCGTTTTGGCATACTTATTAACACACTTTGTTTTGCAGATAATGAGAACATTGCAAGCTGTTTGGGTCTTTTGTCTAAAAATTCCCACCAGAGGATCTTGTAAGTCGCCATGGCTTTCAGTGACTGATTCCTGTGGAGCCTAAGTCTGGTTTAGCTGTTGTTGTCAGCTGTTTCTTGTGCCTATTGGTGCCTGTTTTGCTATCAGCTGGCACCTCGCCAAAGTTCTGAGAAACCCACTGGCTTTAGGTGTCCTTCCCTTCCCTCCCTTCTCCGTGGCTGCAATTTTGATCAGCTTCTCATCGAAGAGAGCTGTCATTTTGAAGCACATCACATGATGACATAGATTAGCTTGCATTGCTCCGTCCTGGCTAGAAGTGAAATGGAACTAATGACTGGCATATGGAAGCAGAATGCACAACCACAGTGGATGAAGTGGATCAGACCTTGCTGTCCTTTGAAATTTTCAACAAGCCAATAATCAGCAGTAATTGGGATCTTTAAATGAATGTTCTAGCGTATGTTACAGACCAGAATAGCAACTTTTTCATTCTTGATAGTTATTAGTCGTATCATAAATTTCTTTAAGACTCTTCATTTCTCAATACTTGCAGCTTTTTTCTAAAAGCCAATGCACAGCAAGAAGCAACAGAGATTATGTATGGAGATCAGACAATCACAGTGGCTATCCTTCAAATCAAAAGAAAAGGGTGGAAAATTGCTTGGGCAGGCTTAAAAAACAAATGGAAAATAGTGCTGTCTCAGCAGAAGACCTGTTTTGTTTTGTTTTGTTTCCTTAATCTGACTCAGTTTAAAGCACAGTTTTGTAGGCCCATAAGGAAGAAACTGAGGATGGGGGCTGGGGAATAGGAAGAGCTTTCCCTGTATGCCATCCATGTCACACAATGTAGATGGACAGCAATATTTTGAATCTTGAAGTGTCTTCCATCTGGAGGAACATGCAAGGGCTGCAGTTCACTAATGAGGAAAGCCCCAGTTTTGAATTGGAGACTGCCCTATGTTTAGTATAAATAGCTGAGAAACAACGTTTCCTAGAATAATAACTAGGAACCCACAGCATATTTATAAATATGTTAGATTTGGTTCGGAATCCTGAGTGTGGAGATACATGAGTCTGTGTTACCAAGACTCAGCTGAAACACTTCTGTCTGGCTCTTAGGCTTAGATGCTTTTGCAACCTGCATCACTTGAAGATGCTCATCTGGAACAGATCTCTGATCTCTTGAAGGTTGCAGTAAGTGGTAATTTGATGAAATACAGAAACAGGTTTTTTGGTGCCCGGTGAGTGCTCTGATCAGAGTGCTGCTCAGTTTCCTTCTGTTTCTGGCACAGTGAATCTTAAATTCTTTTCTGTAGAGTGGGATAGCTTCAATGTAAACAATATAAAAAGGACTTGTGGGGTAAAAAAAAAAAAAAAAGAGTAGAGCAATAGCATCATTGCTGCTGACAGACTATTCCCAAAGATAGTATTTTTTTCTTAGATTTTTAAGGAGATGAGGGAGTATGAGCATTTTGGAAGACACTGGAGAATAAGAGGATGTCTCCTTGCAGCCTGAAGGATTTAAGGATTCTTAAGCGCTACAAGGAGATGAAATATAAGATAATCCTTAGACCACAGCATTTCTTATTGGCCAGGCAATCACTCATTCAGCATGTGCAGGCCAGGTACGTGAAATCCAGGTGTCTCACAGGGAGTGCAGGTTCCACCACATGGACTAGCTCAAAAGCAGATAATGTGGCAGTCAGCAGTTAGCATCTAAGTCCTTTTCAGTTTAGCTCCAAAGTTATATAAACCCCCAAATATGGGGTTTTTTTTCCCGTTTCCAGTATCTGAAGTAGTGATATGCATTCTGATACCATGAATCAGTGGGCAGTGAATAAGAAAACATCAGCCTAATGAAATCACTTGATTTCCAGAGAATTTTCAGAAGCAGTTTTTCATGCATGGCATAGGTAACCAAGTGTACTCTTCTCTGAGAATGTGTGCTATTGAACTCCTTAGTCACAGAAAGATAAAGTGGTACTTTTGAATGTTGCTCCTATCACTTTGATCTCAATGTGAGGTTTAGCTCAGTCTCAGATCTGTATTTTGCTTCTGGGCTCATTTCGCTCTCTGTTTGTGAAGTACTATTTGTTTTATATAGTAATTGTCTCCACTAACAATGAAATAATTTAGAAATGTCCTTTGTTTTGTTTTTTTTTTCTTGTGTTTAAAAAAAAATTGGGAAGAGATATCTTTGTAAGAATCCGTATTTCCTTTATGTAGACAGTTTTTGTCCTGTACAGATGAGGATTCTGGAAAAGCAGAGGTTGTTATTTATACAAAGCCATGTAGTTGGCAGTAGCAAACCTGAAAATCCAAACAATACATACATTCTTTCTTGCTTTATATCTTGCTTTAACAAACCTGTTCCACAGTGGAGATGTATCCCTTACTAGGATTGTAATAGATATGAAAGATACCACCTAATGCTCTAATCACCACACTGTAAAAGCAAGCAGGGCACATTCTGTAGGAACATGAAAGCACATCAGTTTTGAATACAAATATAGCATCCAAACTATAATGTGAGGAAGAGATGCCTGTATTAAAAGCATCTGCTACAAAACAAATCTAATCTCTGTTTTCCAGTGCTATTAAAGGTTTAGAAAAAAATTGTTATTCCCCAGCTCTATCAGTCTAATAACAGATACTACATCTCTCTCTAAACTTTGCCTTGCTTTAGGAAAACAACAGTTTACATCTCAGGCTGAAGTGCAGTCCTTCAAACACACATTGTGATTTACTATGCTTATTGCATAATTGCAAGTTAATGACACTGGTTTTAATGTAGAGTGGATTAAACTGAATTAATGATATTAATAAGCTCAAGACCAGTATAAAGACATTTATTTTCATGTAAGACTCCAAAAGAAAACTGATATTTAGGAAATTGTCTTTGACAAAGGTCAATCAAAGACGATGAGCATCTGTATTAGGTTTCATGTGCAGATTGCCATTGTGATATATATAGTTGAAATTACATCTGGGAGATCGCTCAACAGTCCTAACAGCTAGGCTCTTGAAAGTACTGTAGGTAACGAGTTCTCTTGCTTATTTGTTTGATTCAAAGTTATTTAGGAAAGCTTTCCAGCCACAGAGTAGTATATCAATGGAACTAACCTGTCTGGGAAGAGAGCTGGTGAGTCTGCACTAGCCTCACCAATGGAGCTTATAGTTAGCAGATAATGTTTCTTGAGCCATTTAAGCATTGTTTAAAATCTACTTCATAGTAAGATACTGTAGTGGGATTTGTGTTGCCAAATATATATTTTTTTAATAATTATAGTCCTGTTTACAGTGACAAATTTCACTTTTGAAGGCTGGAAGTGAATAGGGATGGAGAACACTTATTTTTGTTCCCTTAAAAAGTGCAGTAAAGAATGGGGTTGCTCTGCATGATGCAGAGACAGAGGAAATCCATTTCAGTCAATATCCTTCATGCTCAAAAAGTATTTTTCAAGAATAATCACAGCCTAATAATCTTCAGTACCTGTAGTGAAGCAGTGATGTATATGAAAACGCAGTATATGTGGGTTTTGGGGGGTTGAAGAGAGAAGAATAGAACAGGAGGGCAGGAGAAGCAACAGTCTCATACTAGAAATTTGAAATTACTTAATGGATGAGAAAAGGGAAATATAAACAAACCATCTAAAGATTTTGAAGAGAAATTTTCATAAGGCTTCATTAGATATACATTCAAATTTACATTGAGGAACTATATTACCACTGCTAAAGTCAGTTTTCATCTTAAAATGTTTTCTGATAATCTTATGTGCTTTTTGTAGTCAGGTTAGTTTTTGTACATAAATATTCACATGTGTAATTAGCTAGAACCTAGTGCAAATACGTGAATTTTCCGAAGTGAGAGACTCAACCCTCTCAATATGCATGGGTATTAGATCAGACTTTTTCTCTGAAGTGGGTGATTTTCTGACCTTTGGTGGTCAGATGGTGCTCTGCAGTAAAGGCTATCTAAAGACATACAGTTTGTAATGAGGGACAGCATTTTGTATAAACCCGAGTAAAATTTTTGGGGAGATGAAGTGAGAAGGGAGGAGGAAAAACAATCCAATGTAGGGCACACAACATGTCCCCAAAAGTTTCTCTATGTATTTAGGCCGGTCTGTTCCTTGGGTCTGCTGCTTCTTCCCCCATCTTCTTTTCTAACCCTACCGGGTTATCTAATAAAAGACAATGTCTCTTCATACAAACTGTCTATTCTTAGATCATCTTGACCTCAATACAATTAAGATCACCTAATGTTCATCTGGTCAGCAAAACAATGTATCGCTTTCCTGAAGCACGGTTGAGGTTTGCCAACAAAGTAGTACAGAAGTTCTTTTCTTTTGTGTGTCATAAGTATTTTTGAGATGGAAACTTTCCTGATGGTGTATAGTTCAAAAGAAAACTCTTATTTTTTCCCTTTTTTTCCCCCTCATTTTCTAGCTCAGAGTTCGTTGGTTTTTTTCACTCTTCTGCCCATTAATGCTTCACAGTCCTTTCAAATAATGTAACAGCACTGACAGACAAACATGCTTCAGCCAGCTCTTATTAGAATGTGTTGCTTCTGAACTCTTTCACCAGTTCTCAGCCTTCTTTTAAGTTCACCTGAAAGCCACAAGGAAACACCTTCAATTTTAGTATTTTCATACCTTGATCTCTGTGGTGCTGTTGGTGAGGGAGCTGCTGTTCTCAGTTGGTGACTGCAGAAAACTGTCATAGTAAGTTAAGACAAGAACCGCTTATGTATTGTTTTCATTTCTTTGGCTCCAACATCAATCAATCTTATTAGAATGAAGTATCATTTAGTGCTATCAAAGTTGGATATTTATGAAACTTTCTGGTAGCAAAGCAAATACAAGATGCATCCAGGATGTCCTTACAATGAGCAGTTTTCTGACTCCATTTTAACTGTATGGCAACAGAAATAATCACCAATGTACAAATGTGTATGTATTTAAGTTGCTCCTAATGTTTTAGTGAAGGTACCTTAAACTGTATTTCCTTGGAATACATAATGTCTGTAGATTTCAGATCAGAGAGACAGTGTGAAGTTCACTGGCCCACGGTCCGGGAAGGCAGGTCTTTGTAGCTACCCTTTTAGAGGCTAACCAAATCTTTCCTGGCCTTCCTTTAATGATTGTTATGCATATTTATATTATGTCAGAAGCTCAAATAGAATTAAAAAGGACAGCTGCAGAGAAATACAAGGGTTTTGGTAATGGTACCTGATTATTTTCAATCAAGAGGACATTAATGCAGTGAAAGTCATACGCGAATAGGCAGACAGAGCAAGTCAGTGTTGTAGTGTGGTGTGTTCTCCCTAGTTTCCATATAAACAAGTTTTTCTGGATTGGCAACAGGTTTTTATTTTGTTTTCTGTTTTAAAGCATGAGGCTTATCTGGGCTTCATCCCCCTCTGTGAAGAGCAGACAAAAATCTCCCCAAGCTCTGACTTACCAGCGGGTCTCCCCAGGCTGTAGTGAGGCCTGCACAGTGCTAGATAAGAAAAGAGTATACTTCAAACAGCCCGGCATTAATCAGCCAGTAAGGCTTCAAGCTCAGTGTTAGAGCAAAGGAATGCAGTTCAGAGGCTCGCTTACATTAAATGAAATTAAACGAGACAGACTCACTTAATTCTTGCCTTTAAAAAGCTCTTGAAGTGCTGTTTTAAACTAGTTACTTTATGATGCCACTGAGCGAGGCGGTTAATCTGGCTCATCGGAGAGGGAAAGCTGCAGACCCCGTGGGATTCTTTCGGAGAATTGCTGGGCTGGCCTTTGAAACAATTTCCTTATGTCTTATTCATACCTTTTCAGCATAACGTATCATCTATTATCTTTAACGAGAATACTCAGCTCCTCCTTTAGTATCCTGTTAGGGCAATCCTTGTAAGGAATGTAGATGGTAGCTTAATTGCTCTATGAGGCAACACCAGGTCTTTTACTTCGCACCCCAGAACTACACTTTTGTGATTCAAGGGCAGCGTTAGCCTGGGAACTTTAAGGGCAGTGAAGGACCTGACAGTGAAACTTTACTTTGTAATATGCTCTGCATTGTGCTGCGGAGGAACGTTGGAGAATTTGAGGAAATCAGTGTAGAAAGGTGAGCAAAAACTCATCCTTTATCATATTCTTCTCATTTTACAAGTTTCAAAAATTAGAAGTAAGTCAATATGCTCCATGGTATATTCATCATAGTACAAGATTTTTGAAAACCACATAGATGGCAAGTAACAAGTAGAGTCTAAAGTCTAAACAGAAAGTGCCTAAGAAAATCCTGTAGTTACAGAAACTATTCCAAAATGGTTCCGTATTAAGGATCTCTTTCCTAATTAAGTGATTAGCCAATCAGAGCAATCAATTTATGCTAATGATAGGGCTAACAGTGAATTCCCACTTGGGGTTTAAATCCATGGCTGTGAGCTCAGAAGCATCTGTTCTAATGATTAAACCATTTGCTCTGTATATATCTGATACTAGCTCCATTAGCTAAACCAATGATAACTTAACTGTAGCTTTTTCATCTTAGGCAGAAAGTAAAGCATCTAAGAAAAAAACCTGTACTGAAAACTCCTAATAGGTATATATTCTTGTCATTGTGCTCTTTGAAGTGTGCTGCAGCAAAAACAGGTCTGCAGCACTTAGAACTGTATCCTTTGCTCCAGCAGAAACGAAGGTCACCTACCAAAATTATGAAGGCTCTTACTGAGCATTGGAGCCTTTCTAGAGCTCATGTGTATACTTGCCACTGATGTATGTATTTGCATTTATAAAATGATAGCCTTAAATACAAATATTCAGGGGATTTGTGGAGATGGAAGAAAGGTCAGTAGGCTGCTGGAGGAGTTACATGTGAGTGAGAGGGAAGAGAGCTTTCAATAGCAATTGACATCAGATTTTTACGGTCCCTACCTTACCAGAGAAACACTCTAAAAATTAAGATAAATGAGCATTTATAACTCTCTGAAATGAAAACAACACTTTTCATCTATTTGGAGGCCAAATCTAGATGTTGTCCTCCCGTCCATCTCTTTCTTTTAGCTAATATAATTTGTGTAACATTCTTTTAAAAATGAAGCTATATAAAATAGGACTATATGGAAGATTATATGTAATACAATTGCCTATGTTATATTATTATGGGTCTCTTGTATTTGGTTTAGCTACACAGGGTTAGAAAAGACCTTAGAATGAGAACTGAGTATGTTAAAATGCCTGCTATAGGGCTGTCTTCTGTGTTTCATACAGAATGGCCCATTATCATCTGGCCTCCAACTAAGCAATGTTAATTTTTTATTTATTATCTTAATTCCGAAGATAAAATGAAAAGGCAATAAAGGTTCATCAGAAGGATTCAGGGCTGAGAAGGCTGATGGAGAACCACAACATGGAAGAAGCGGGAAGGAGTTCCAGTGAAAAAGTTCCAGCAGCGAAGTTTGTGAGACAGGGAAAGGGCTTTTTTACCTCTGCTTTTAAAGTGAAAATTGCCATGTGGTTAGTAAGTGGAACTGAATGCAAAATCTGTTAGGGTCAGAGAATGAGGGACAAGCAGGCTTAGACAAATGCTAGTACATTAAGCGTTTTGTCCTGTCCAGTCACTTCCACACATCTAGTGTCACAAACTGGAAAACAGAGACCAAAGGCAATTTGATGTCAGGCCTGTGCAACACTCCAACAAGCTGAGCAAAAGGAAATAGTTGAGGATGATATTTATATGAGGAGAGAAAGACATGGTGGAGTGTAGCGATGCAGACAACAACAATATGTGGCAGGAAAGGGTGCTGATTTTCTTCCTCAGCAATCATATGATTTGCTTGCACATCCAGAAGAAGAGAGAAATAAGGATTTTTATTATGCTTCCCTCCTCTCTTATTTTTCCCTTCCTTATTTCACGTTGTCATCTGTTCTGCAGTGTGCTATTCTCTTCAGTCAAGAATAGCACACCAACTATTGCCAATTCCAGTCTTCTGGGAGATGCTCTTGCATTGGACAGCTGTCCTCCCAAAGACAGGGGCATCACCTCCCTAAAAACCTCTTACTTTGCTATTCTCAAGGCTGCAAGCCTGAGTTTGTCCCAGAAACCAATCATCCAGTTGTCACTCAGCGTGCTATCACCATATGCTAACTTGATGGGAAGCTGTCTTCAAAGCAAACGTGATCGTCCACTCTACCACTCCATGATTGTGTGGGTGCATATGTGCAACCATGCAGGTGGTGTCTGTGTGTGTACGCAGGGAAGCAGAGTTAGCGTGAAATGATTCAAGTGTCAAACAACAGGGAGAGTTTGCTACTCACATATGCTGTGTGAAACCTGGCAGCATTTAGCATTTTCCATTTTTTACTTAGAAAAGATCCAAAGTCCCATAGGTCATTTTAAAAAAAAAAACAAACCACAAAACCACAAATAAAATAAGCGGGGGGTGTGGGTTATTGGGGTCAATCCAGTAATTTCAGACATAAAGATCGCATAAGTGGAAACACTGATATATTCACGTCTAGCCATTCTCATTTTCAGCAGCTGGGATGAGCTACATCTGGAGGCAGAAACATGATAAAGAGTCCCCAGATACTGGTAGTCTTTGAGAGCAGAAACTATTTTAGAGCATTTAAATGACAATTTTTTTCAAAATTGTTAGCTACTAAATCAGCTTATTAGGCATGCTTCAAACTCCACTGGGAATCATCCTTCTCTCTCTCTTTTTTTTTAAGAGACAAAGACACAAATCTTTCCTTTTAAAAATTATGTAAACACAAGTGAATAGCAACATATTCCAACAGTTTTATTTTGCAATTCCCTTGTGTCGCGCTGAGGACACTTAATTCAGTGGCACTATTTACATCAGTGAGGTGAGGACAATAATGGAAAGAAAGTGTAAAAACACCATTTAGGCTTCTGTTTGGAAACTGAAGGGCAAATCTCCCAAGGCTCTGTGTGGAAATGGAAAGCTTTGCCAGGTTTCTTTTCTGTCGAATCTAGAATCGTTCCTTGTATAAACTTTTTTTCCAAAAGACAAGGCCAGTAACAACCATTCTTTCTCTGTGACTTGAGAAATAAGACAAGAATAGAAAACTATGTCCTCTTTCACCTCATATGAAGTGAATGGGTCAGGACAGACGGCTGGTTTTGTGTCTGTATCTAGACGTCTGCCAGCCTGCCTTGGGAACAGCCCTTCCTGAATGGATTCCCAAAACAGGTATATGGTACATCTTCTCTGTGTTGCTCTTAGACTGTATCAGGAAAAGACACCACCTCTGTGTCAGAACAGCACATTTTCTCCCTGTTTTCTTTTCTGCTGAGGTTAGAATAACATTATTGGTATTGCTTGAAAGGCCTTCTGCCTCTTAAAATTTGCATACTGGTACACAAGGAAACAAAATGATCATGCTCAGTTTTCTTGTAGGCTGGCCAAATTATATCTAGAAGGTAGGGATAGTTTTGTTGCTGTTGGCCTGAATGGGATTTTAAATTATGGATTTAACTAAAATACCATCCCTGAATGAGATTTAAACTAGTGGCTGGTGCTGAGGAGATGAGTTCTGTATCTCAAGATTCTCTTGCGTGGGGGGTTTTCCCTTTCCTCACTTCAACTTCTGTCTCTGAGTAGTAATAATAAAACTAGTTGTTGCTGTTGAACTGAATTTTGCAGTGCCAGTTCAGTGGTTACTGAATTTAACTTCAACTGTTAAAAAATAGAGAAATAAGGAACAGAAAAGTTCTAAAGTTAAAAACAATCCTGAATGTCTTCAAATTCTCGGCTGTCAATGCAATTCCTAGTTATGTCACTGAAACAAAGAAAAATGTGTTGCTGTAACTAAAAGAAGGTCTAAGCAATACATGTTTTTTTCCAAGAAACACTTCAAACGTTGATAGAGGTTTTTTTGGTTTTTCTTTTTTTTTATTTTTTTTTTATTTTCTCTGTTGTCAGAGTATCATTGAAAAGAAATTTACCCCTTTTTGTTATGTAGTTTCCTCTATCAAAATTGGCTTATATTCATACAGATTCTAGAGCTGTACAGTTCTGGACAGTTATTGAAGTCCGATTGCCTAATTTTGACAAATGCACGTGGATGCACAGACTAGCATATAGTGCATAAGTACCTAGGGGGGAGTTGTGTGTGGTCAGTGTGATGCTGACTTGCCCTGTGTTTGCACAGATTGGCGATTATGATGTGCAAATGAGGTAGCAGTGGATGTAAATGAGAGGTGCGGGTATATGCTGGTAACATAGTTACACCCTCCCCTAAATGGCGATCCTTGTAAGTCTGAAGTCAGCTAGGGACCTGAATACTGATTTTTACGTAGGAGGTGTTCAAATACTATGGTTAAGGCAGTGGCAGAAGACTGAGGGGAAAATTGCTGTTTGTAACTTCTGCAAAGGTGGGATAAGAATATAGTAAATAAAATACAGTAAAGCCTCACTGATGCCTACTGCATCTTCCCAAAAGGATAGCTTCAGCAACAGTAGAAACATCCCAGAGCAGAAGGGTAGAGGCAAGCGTGTAGAGGTGGCCTGGACACCAGAAGAGACTGCTGTGGCTCAGAGTTCACTGTCTGCATTTGGAAATCTGGTCTTCTTTCTGGCAGTGAGGTGGAATGTGATTCTTCACGTAGCACCGGGATATATACGCATACAGAACTGAAAAAATGAATAGAAATCCTGAATGACAGGAATTTTGAAAGAAAATTTGCAGTGAAAGCAATCATTTAATTGAACAGAGGTTGCTCAGGTAGGAGCTTTTTATTTAGCGTGAGCTTCTTTTCTAAACCTTTACTTTGGAAAGGCATATAGCTGTTGCCTGTCAACTAAATTGGACTGGTGTTTTGACGCCACACATTTTTATGCACCAGTGGAGCAGAAATGAAAGCTGTCAATAATAAGCTTGGCCATACAGGTGTACGCCCACTTACATTCTAATCTTTATAAAAGCCTATTCCATACTTCACTGCTGAGGGCTGAAACTGACAGAAAATGTATGAGCCTTCCAGGGCCTGTGCACTACAAGCTCACATTTCCTCTTATCAGGGAAGAAATTCTATTTTGTTTTATATTCTAAGAACGGAGGAAAAAAAGAGTCCAAACACTAAACACGTTCAGTGTTCCTGTCAGTGCCAGACTTCTGCACTGGAGGACTTCTGTGTGACATGAAATCAAAAGCTACTGTTCTCTGGCAGCCCTGCCTGTTGTTCAGTCTGCTCCAATAAAAAAAGAAAAGAATGTAAAAAGTGGGAACTTCTGCAACTGTGCAAATGATGTATCTCATTGCCAGTAGGCTCATGGCTGGGATTCAACATATGCACTGTCTAGGGCTAGCCAACACTTAGCATGTTTGTTTAGGTATGTTATATACACTGGGAATGTATGGTCTCTCTAGTTTATTGCTTTCCAAAGGGACTGGCTGGTACTCTTCCAGAATTAGATGAAAGCATATGAAAAACACCACAGAGGAACTAGAATCTGATTGATACGGGTGTTCCACAGGGCGTAAGAAATGTGCCTTCCCTCCATAGATCACTAGAGTTTTAATCTACTGAACATTCCTCTTAAAGAAATACATATTTGCAAATGTAATTACCGTGCTTTTTAGTGGTTAGTGTACTATTATTTGCATGAAGCAGACTTGAAGTACTTCGTGCATCTCATTTTCATGTGTTTAATTATGTCTACGTGGCCTTTGGAGGGCAAGTGAAGTACTCCCAACTTGCCAGTGGAAGTATGTCTTTCAGTAGTATTTCTAGCCCTAAAATAATACTAGATGTCAGAGTTCAAAATGATAAAATTGTGCATAAAGGTAAACACAAAGAGAGGGTTATAGTCTTCATTTGGGAGATACATGAGGTATGATTATTGATAACCATATTGAGGTATGATTATTGATAACAGACTTCTAATACTTTCCAAAAATTATGTGGAAATAGGAACCTCAGCTATAACCTCTTGCCTTCAGTTTCCCAAAAGATTTCTTTCCCTTTTAAAGGATGTAGGAGTACACATCCTTTAATTTTTAGTAATTTTTAGTCCGAGGGGCATAGTTAATTTTAAGAGGTTATTTTAAATTCCTGCATTGTCCCTACCCTAGGGATTATTTGCAGAGAGGGCAGAGAGTGTGTGTGACTACACGTGCATGCATATGTGTATGGACACTTGTACATGCACATACACGGAATTAGTTGACCTGTCACAAATTGGTCCAGCTATTACACAGTATCTCTGTAACTGGAGGTTTAAAGGAATGATGCCTTTTGTCTAGGTGTGTTTGATATTTAAATGTTTCAATTCTTTTTTCGTAGTAGGATTCAAACAACTTTGGTAAATTATCCTGTTAAATTACATGACACTCAAGCTGGCAACCAGTTTTATCACCTGCAAATGACTGTTAGCCCAGCACACGCTCACATTCACGCTATGCATTCACCATGGAGCTTGTTCTAGTTAAGATCCTATTAGCTGAATTACTTTGCAGCAAATTATAAACATCGCTATGATTACAGGGACCAAACGTCTCCCTATTAATTTCTGCAGAGCAGTAGCTCTGAGCATCAAAGCTACCATTCCAATTACACCAAAATTGGGTTGCTGCACTGTATTGACAAGCAGCGCTATGAATAGCACAGGTGTGAATACCTGTTCTCGCGGGGGAGGTCGAACACAGCCGAAGGGGAGTCTCCATGGATCACACATAGGCTAACTGGAGGGACTGGTAATTTAAGCTAGTTTCTAAGTAAATGAAATCAGACAAATGGTGGGGTGGATTTCACAACTCTTCAGGATGCTTCTCTCGTTCATAATTTGCTGCATGTATGTAAACACCTCTTAAAATGCCTTCACTGATCTAAAGGGGCAAACTCTGCCCTGCGGAGGCAGATGTGTGTGCAGTTCCATTGGAAATGATGGCGGTTGTGAGAGTGGCATCCAAGGGCTGAATTTGGCCTGACACGTAAAAACTGACATAACTACACCTGGGATAAAAGTGTCAGGAATACAAAATGCAACACTCCAGTAATTTCATCTTGCTTTTTCTGCTTCCCTACTGTCAGGGTAGCTGCTGGAGTGGGAAGCTTCTTGGCCCAGAGCAGATAAATGATGTTGTTCTCATAAATGAGCTATTTAGAGTGCCTTACTAATTAATTCTTTTCTTTATTTTTTTTTTATTTGGGCTATTTTGAACACTACTTGCTGCATTGTAAATTATTGCAGTGACTTTCAGCTAAGTTTGCTAAATGTGTATATAGCAGTTGTTACCTTAGCCTGGTTGGTGTCTTTGGAGTCAAATCTGATGAAAAAATCGAGCTAGCTGTGCTACCCTAGCAGGAGGGTATGGCCAGGGGTATCAGTGTCCCCTGTCATCTAGAGGGTCAGCAATCTGTGCCAGGCCTTTTGTAGCTCCTTTTTCAGAAAATGTCCAGTTGATACGAACAAGCACATTAGGAAAATAGGAACTCAGAAGTAGCATTTCTGCCAAACCTTGTTCAGTCCTTTCATCCTCTCTAAACAGAAACTCTTTTCTTAGCAGCTCCACCCAAACATCTGTTAGGTAGTCATGGCCCATCCCTGTATCACTGACCCCCTTGTTTCTTCATTTGCTGTCATCTCCAATTTTAAATAAATTTCTTTTCCAGGTCTTGAATTAGGGAGATGATTTTTGCAGCTCTACAGTTAGGGAGCTCTGTATTATCTGAGTAGGAATGCAGGTGAAAAATGTGGAAGGGATATTTCTTTATTTTATCAGTCTGCATTGCTATATATTTATTGTATTTTTTATTAAATTTTGATTTTGAGAACAGTAGTTTTTAATTTTTCCTTTAAGTCAGGAAGCGTGATAATTTTCACAAGTGCATTTGAAGTGAAACAGATTATAGCAAATCAGTAATAGTAACTTATCTGCTGGTTTTAATCATCACTAAAATGCCGGAAAGGTTAAAAAAATCCTCAATCCCTGATACAAGAAAGCACAGATATGTAGCAAACGAGTGTAATGTTTCTATTTTGTATGAGATCCGTTACCATACAGAAGTGGTGTTTTAACTCCCATTTGTACTTCTGCTGATAAGTGAATACCTTAGATCGAGCATTTTGCATGTGGCAGCTGCCTTCAAGGACAAACACAAAGGCTTGTCGTAGGACTCAGCACGTTGATGTAATGCTGCAAAAAACATCAGGAAATTGTGAAGAAATAAATAACTTGAGCCCCATCATTATGATAGTTAATGGCTTCAGGGATGGCACTAAAGCAGACAATATGGTCAGAATGAAGTCTCCATCTGTGTCTGTGCTGTCAAGGGAAATAGTTTTACATCATTTCTTATCTCTCTTTTGGTCCCTGTGACAAGTAGCCCATGAGGTGTTCAGACCCTGCACTGAACTGACTAATGAAAGATGATAGGATGAGAATTGATAAGTGAATTTAGCTTGACTGTAAACCCTGCAACGTCAGACAGCAACTCCTCCTCTTATCCTTTTTATCATCTTTCTTTTAGTATGGTGCCCCTGAAAACCTTCCCACATAACTCTGAAATGTCGTTTTCACAGTGATTCAGAAGTGATCAGAAAGGCAAGCAAAATGACATAGAGAGCAAGGCTAAATTAATGGGCTGTCAAAAAAGTATTCTCATTTGGAAGGATTTCAGGCTTCTCTCAGATCTGATGCTAACCCAGAAAAATCTTGACAAAACTGAATTCTATTAATTTTCAATATAAAAGTTGGAGTTTCTTTATTGAAAGTTTTGCAATATACTTCTAGCTCATAGCTAGTCTATTTGTGTTTATTTCCCATTTTGGTGACAGGCAAACCCTAATAGAGTTCTGATGCCTGATCCCAGAGAGGGGTCAAGAAGGTCACTCATGTGAGTGAAGTCATATACATGCTTAAATGTGAGCACAGTGGGAGCCACAGTTTAATGATCTGGTTCACTCTGAGTAAGAACTTTGAATGCTCCTTTGAAACAGGCTGATCTGTCTGCAAAAAAAGCACAGCAAATTAAACAAACCTCCCTTGACAAGCAGCCCCTGCCTCCCAACCTCGACGGGGGTGTGTTGCAAGGTTATTGCAACATATCGCTAATATATCTTGGTGAAAATGACCCTGTAAAAAGTACTTTGGAGGTAAGTTGTGGTAACAGTTTCAGGCCCCAGTCACAAAACAGAAAAGCAAATCTCACCAAACAAGAAAACAAAACAACTTTTCAAAATTAGGTTTATTTTTTAGAAACTTTCAGACTGCTTAGCTTGGTTCATTTTGTTCCAATCTTGTTTTTGTGGTTTGGGAATATAATTCATAATTGTTCCATTTTTCAAGACTGCACTCATGAGTGTGTAGAGGTAGTGAAGTCTCATCCTGTTTTTAAACTGACTTGACTGTGTCAAGAAGTGATGGCTTAATCCTTCCTCTTCTTCTGGAATCTGTGTTTTGACTTCCTGTATTACTAACTTGCATCATTTTATTTTCTTAATTTTCATGGTCTCTAATGTTGCATCCTCCATGCTCTGCAATATTCAGGCTCTGAGCCAATGCCATTGAATTATAACCAAGAGCTCATATCCTCTGAATCCTTAAGCATGATTATTTGGATAAACTTTGGGTGCTTAACAGTTTGACAATTTGGTGTAATGTCTACACAATGAATCTTACCTTACTCTTTATTAACTCCATTCACCAGAAGGAGAACCACCCCAAACTGGAATGCACGTGGATCGTGGGTGGGATGAGTTGCCGTCTAGAGTGACTCTGGAGGGAACAGGGAAAACTAGCTGAGATTTGACAGATGCGTAGCATTTTATAACACAAAGTGAGAAGAATCCTATCAAATATGATCAAACAGGTGTCAGTTTCTAGAGGTTCATAAACATAGACATAAAACTGTTCACCTACTTGATCTAGGTCACTTATTTGAACCTAATTTTAAAAGGTGGTTGGTTTGCCTTTTCTTCCATAAAGACAGTACCAAGTATGAGGAGAGCAAAATGCTGAGATAACATCTAAGGTTCTCTTATTTGTTTGATGTTGATGTGGAGGGGAGAAATTGAGAATAGAACAAAGAGAGCTGTTAAATTGAATGCTTAAACTGCGTCACATCATTTGCTGGAAATCAGGGCATACTGGCTAAATACAGTTGTTGGGTTTTCAGGTAAAAAGCTAGAGCTAGATCTTTGTGATAAGTATACATTTTTTCCTTTTTCTCTTCAGTAGTGAAAGTGCAAATTAAGGGGAAAAGAAGTAAAAGTTGTCCTGAAATTATTTTACTGAAATAAATGTATATTTATTATTAATAAAGCAATCCTTTGGTAGGTGTTTGAATAGAGTCCTTCAGATGCACAGAGGTTTTCTTCTTTTGTGGGGTGGGTTGGCGTAGGGGTGGGCAGAGTTGGAGGTGTGCGCATATATTCTGAATTCCTGGAGTAGGGCTTGTGAGAAGTTACTAGTTCTCTGTAAATGAAAATCAGTTCACCTCCTTGACTCCACAAACATAGTAAGGGAGTAGGAGTTTATATAGTCTCCTGAACCTTGTATTTTTTGGAAGAATGAATCGGTCCTCCAAAAGATGTCAAAACAATTAGCTATGAGGGGATTACAGTAAGTTTGCTGGATAATAAAGACTATATGTTTCATATAAGGATGGAGAATTAGTTTGCACACTTACACATATGGTTTGACTGACCGCAACTGTGCCCTGAAATAATTAAAGAATATAGGTAGAGGTTAGTCCTGTCTCTGAAATGAATCAGGCTCTAAGAAGTTCCTCAGCTACGTCTGATACATGTTCTATTTAAAAAAAGCAATACTTAAGTCAGAAACGACAAATTTAAGGCAACTTCTTTGCACTGCTTCTAGCTCATCTTTTGCAGTATGTTTAAATGTGCACTTCTTCTCAGTTTGAAAGTGTTCCTTCCATAATGGCAGTTCTGGAAGGCAGCAAATAATGAATCAACCAAACATGTAAGTTTTCAGCCAAATTAGGACATCACCACGATGACTACAAAGCTGCCAACTTCCACTAGGAAAAACAGATTCTACCCTTGCAAGTTCAAGCTGCTGAAATAAGCAGTTGTGCACCTGCTTGTATTGCTTTCCTGTCTTTGTGCTTTGCCATTCTGTACTGATTTTCAGTATAAGCCATGGGAAGTTTAGTTTCTCAAGTTCCATCTTGACTTGGATCCACTCCTCCAAGCTGGATGATGGAGCTCTGCATAGGTGTGGTGCAGCACTTCTAGGAAGGTGGAATGAAACCCAGTTGTGTCTTGAAGGTCCAGCCATACCACCCACCTGTACTCTTACACAATATGCTGAGACTGCTTGAGGAAGATGCATAAACCATAAACCATCGGCAGCTTCCATCTAAACTTCCCTTCTCTAAGGAACAAGCTCAGTGAAGATGGCTGGACAGTACATGAGAACAGCTCTACAGTCACCGCTGTCATACTGCCTGCTTCCAGTACTGGTAATAAGGACAAAATTATTCTGAGGCCTCCACAAACTTGTCCGTGTAGAGGAACAGGGTTTAACAGTCACTTGCTTTCTGTCCACATATCCAGAAATTTCAGCCAAGACTTCCATGACCTGAGTTTCCCGATTATGAATAGTTGCAAACTTTCTTTGTTGAATAGTCCCTTTTGAAGCCTTTGGGTGATCTCTGCTTTTTCTTCCAATGTATTTATTTTGCTCAGAATGCTATGCCTGTCCTGTAATTTTTCATAACTAGTTATGGAAATCAGATTTTATACCATCTTCCCTTTTCCTCCGTCTTTTAATCTTTTTAACAATACCTCTTCATTAGCATTCACTCAAAATTGCATTCCTCAAATGTTTATAGAAGTAGTTTTCTAAGATGTCTCTGAGGAAGGCATGCCTTATATATCATTAACATTTGTAGAATTGGGTTTTAAATATTAGATGTGAGGCCATAGATGCTGATGTTTATTTTGCTCAAAACAAAAATTGCCCCAATCTTAACCTTAGGGCAGTAGAAATTCAGTGATCTTCCTGTTGTGAAACAGCAGCAGAAAGCTATCATCTGGCTTTTTTTTTTTTTTTAAATTTTAAAAACTTACTTATAAATAATCAATATGTAACCTAGATAAAGATTCCTGTAGTGCATATTTCATTTATGAACAAGACAACCTACTCCTGCCATGAACAATTTCCACTAAACTGTACTGTTCTGGCTACTTAAAAAATACCAGGCCAGACAACGACAAGCAAACTCAATGTAAGATATGCATGTGCATTAAGGATAGCCTCTATGCATTTTTTAGTTACTTTATGTTGGTGGGAATATTTTTTTTGTGTTTTTAGATTATAAAACCAGCAATATTTTTAGATAGACAAAAAGATAAAATAAATTTCACATAGTGAGGTTGGAATTGATTAACGCAGAAGACTAAGTTGAGATTGAAAGCCTCACTGGGGAAAACAAAATAAAGCAAAACAAAAACTAAAGGAGTATATATTAGAGGGGAGGCAATTGATTTTCCATAAGGTTGGATTTTGCTTTTGATGAAAAAAAATCTTTAAAAGATACCAGAAAAAGAGAAGGGTTCTGAGAGCATTTCATGGATTATGTTTTTCTGACAGAAAACATAATGGTCCCATTGTAGTTTTGTCAAAATAAATGCGGAGATATCATTTTATTTTAATGTTACTCTAGTGCTTTCTTAAAAAGGTATTTTCTATTGCTAGGTATACGAGTAGAAACACAGTGGCCACATATTTGACTTCTGTAAGAAAAAAATAA
This sequence comes from Fratercula arctica, assembly GCA_947846985.1. Lineage (NCBI taxonomy): Eukaryota > Metazoa > Chordata > Aves > Charadriiformes > Alcidae > Fratercula > Fratercula arctica. The sequence goes on along the minus strand of CANTUZ010000004.1, from coordinate 29,322,826 downwards.
ACACCTGGTGAGATACTGTTTTCTGCATCCTTTGTTGTATCTGTGAAAGAGATTAAAGTTGAAAGAGATTAAAGGCTTTAATTTATAAAGCCGTTGGGCACTGAAATATAATTAATTTTAATTCTCTGACTCAATACAGAAGTAAAACTGCTTTAAAAAAATGGTTAGCAGATCTTAAACTCAAAACTCACATTGGTTTATACCTTCTGACTGATATTTTTTTTTTCAGTGGCGTGCTTAAATTTGATCTAGTTTCCAACATCTACTATTTAACTTTGATAAACAAAAATAAAATGTCTACCAAAAAAATGCCTCTCATATATCTTTGCTTCCTGATTCCTGTAATGTATTCATTTGGAAAGCCAACTTCTATCAAGGTCGTGGATTTAAAAACAAACCAAAAGATATATATGTAAAAAAAACCACACACACACACACAAAACCACAACAAAAGCAGCAATCACCAAACAATAGCTGGCTCAGGTTTGTTTTTACTGGGTTATACAGTAAGTCATCTGTGGGCTTTATTTGTTTTAAATTTCGTGCCTAACAATTTCTTAGCCAAACAACCTTGACAGTGTCCCTTTAACTTATTTATAGCAACACGCAGAGACATCACAGTGAATTTATTTACATCTCTTAAGTATTTCAGGGGCCTATAGCTTCTTCACAAAATCTTCTGTGCTGAACTTCAGGATGAGCTTTACTGCCTGTTTGGATTGATTGATTGATGGGCCTGGGAGCCCAGTTACTCTTCTGACAAGCGGTGCTCGCAGGAGCTTAGTCTGGGTAAATAAACAGATCAGTGAAGTGAGAAGTATGTGGCTTTGTAGCGTATTTTGTGCAAACTGGCTATTGTTTCACTACAGGATTACCTGGAGTACCTCAGATGGGCAGTTGTTGAGACTGGACATCACTTTGCATGTGCTGGAGTAGAGGGAACAGCTTCTGACGGCTTTGAAAAGAGCTTGCGCTAACTCAGCTATTAAATGAAAGTTAATACAACATTCTGAGAAATAATTTGAATTCATGAACTCATCAGGCATTATTTAGATGTAAGTTTTTTTCATTAGCATTTATATTTGCCAAGCATCTCTTTTTGCTTTTCATGTGCACTACAGACAGGTTCCATTTCTTTTTGTAAGTGTCAGCAATCATTGGCATTGTGGTTAGTACCAACCCTGGACTCATAATGACTCTTTCTATCTTTTGGTCCTCTATGAGCGGTCTGGAATCTTTGACTAGGTTGATCTGTGAGCTCCTTGTAGGCAGTGCCATAAAAATGCGAAAGTCCTGCTGTGTTTAATTAAAAAAGCAGCATCAGTATCTCTTATGTACAACTAATGGCATTTTCTTTTAAATTGGGAGGAAGATATAGCAAGGCTGGACCAGATCCTTAGCTGATAATTTACATTTATTAAGGGTCTGGCATAGGGAGTCTGCCTATGGAATTATGATTGCATTTATTTTTTAGTTAATGCACACAGTTTGAATTAGGTACTTCAATCATCACATTGTGTTTCAGTAATGAACACCATCATCGATAACTACAAATTACAGCTCCAAGTAAAAGACAGGCACATCCATATCCTTCTTCAGGCTTTATTAAACTTTTCTGACATTTAGAAAGTGCAGTTTGCTTTCCTACTGTTGTGCGTTAGACTTTTAGGAGAACTCAAATGCGATATATTTGCAGTGTGCATAATCATGGTTTGGGGAGCAATATATTCAGGGAATCCATTTACAAGTAAGTAATTCTTCTGAATGGCATCCTTCAAAGCAGGGTGTGCCTGCACTGTGCATGTCAAAGATCCAGCCTCGCTTTTTCTGCTTGTCATTGCCAAAATTAGTCTTCTGGTCTTTTCCTACAGCATGCAGCATGCTGAGTTTTCATCGGCATTTGCCTTCTCTCCTCAGAGCTGATTCCATTTCAGTGGGATGTTCACATAGCATTGTGAAGCACTTTGGGAGATAAGATGCTGTAAAAATATAAACAAGTAGGGGAATTTCTAGGCGCTTGGCCCATTACCTGGGGTGTGCAGAGGGACTCTAATTCTGGCTTATGCAAGCAACTGAGAACCCCTATGGCATGGAAGATGCAGCTTAAAGTTTATCACTGATAAAGGAGAATAACTGAGGTTAAAACTTAATCTGCTGAACTTCTGCAATTTCTTGCGGCCAAAACGCTTTTTGAGGAGTGCTGTGAGCTCAACTACAAATAACCTAGGGGTTACTTTAGGTTGTTTCAAGGCTTCCACCTGATCACAAGGTCAAGAAATTAGAAGATCACCAGGCTATACTCTCTGTCCTTTTTTTGAACCAGAGTATCTGTATCAATGAAAAGGTTGTTATGTGGAGACTAGCCAATTAAACCATTTACTTACACTAAAGAGCACTGGATGAATCTTGAGAAGTCATCTAGTTTACTGCCTCTGCCTCAGAATAAGGGCAGATGCTTGTCACATGCTGATAGGTGCTTGTCTTACATTTTACTTGAAATACATGGTAATGGAGGCTCTATATCTTTCTCAGATCAGCTCTTCTATTGGTTCACTGTCCTTGTCTATAGAAAGGTGTCCTGGAAATGTAGTTATATCTTATTTTCTGCAGTTTAAGCCCATTTTTGCATCCTGTTCTGTCCCTCTCAGATAGCAAGAACAATCCATTCCCGTTTGTTTTTTGCACTACTCCTTCACAGTCTATTACCATTCTTCCTTTCAGGCTTTGCTTCTCTGGACTAAAAGCCAGTTCTTTCAGCTCTTGTGGGTTCGCGTTCTCCAGGCCTTTGAATACTTTGCTCTTCTCTAGGCTGCCTTCTTTCTTTCTTGTAGAGCATGCCCAAAGCAAGGCACAGTGCTTAAATCTAGGCACTGCTGGTGCTGGATTGGTCCCGTGAGCCATTTGAAGTTTCTTGCAGCTGTTTGCATTCACACAGCCAACAATGGTGTTTGTCTTATGCCATGGCCTGACAGTGTTGATTTAGGTTCAACTTGTACCCCACTATAGTGCTGCCTCATTGCTTGTCCCCCTTGAGCTGATAATTTCTGCCCACTGTTATCTTTAAAAGGTCATATTTGAAATGAATTCTGTTATTTCCCAACCTGTTTTTCTAGTTTCTCAGCAATGCAAATCCCGTCATGCAGCGTGTGTGTTGTAGCTTAATGTGGTGCTATGTGCAAACTCAATATTCCACCACTGTGTTATTTAAAAAGCAGATGAGAAAAAAAAAAAAAAATCCCTTTGAATTTGGCAGCAATAGGTTGAACAGGTGAGGCTGACTGTTGAACACCAGCAGTAGCTCAGCCTGCCAGTCTATTTAAACAACGGAGTAAATCAGCTGCTGCTGAGCTTGGGGAGGAGGGAAGCAGCCAAGTGTGCAAGCCCAGTCTGCTGTTGCAGCTTCAGTCTGATGGTATAGAAAATAAAATGTAAAAGAGAAAGCAAGGAGCTATTTAGGGCTTTTGGTTAGTATCAAAGTGATTACCAATTTAATCTTACTAGGGTGAGAATAATGAAAAAAAAAAAAATTTTTGCACTCATTTGGACATGAAATTAATCAACCCCCTGAAAAGTACAAGATGGAAGAGGGTCAGTAGGAAGATGCTGAACTCAAAGGATGTACCATAAATTACAGCAGAAGTAAATTTTACTTACTGAAAAGAAATTCTTGCGGTACTCATTTTTTAATACAATGGGCTTAGTTATAACTGCAGTTCACTTGTTAATTAAAATACTTTTGAGAAGACTTTATATTATCACAGTTTAAAATGCCTGTTATTTTCTAGCTTCTTTGGCATTTCTCTGTATTTGCACCAGGAAAGGTATCTGCCGGTATTTTCTTTGTTCACTGTAGGGACAATAAATACTGCAACTTGTCAAATAACAAAAACATCTATTAGTGAAGAAGTGGTTGCTAATATACAAATCAACAAACATTATTAACAGTGAATTATGGACTAAATAATAATTTTGAAAAGCTGCTCATACTCATTAGAATTAAAAAGTTCTTTTGCTTGTCTCATGGAGCATATGCAAGGTTTTCTGTGGGGTTTTGCCTGATGCCCTCAGTGAGAGGCATCACTTAGTTGTTCAGGCCAAACTGACCCATTTTCTTCCTGCTCTCCAGCAGCACTCCTTCCCATCAGAGGAGGAGGGGAGGATCCCTACGGCAGCGTTGGCTGCCTGATGTGCTGGTACATCCATGCAGCCCAGGTTGTGCTCATCCTTTTCCATGTGAGAACAGGCTGCACTGATGCAGACTGGTGGTCTGTTCAGCTCAGTAAGCCATCTCTACCAGTGGCCATAAGCAGACACTGAGGGAAAAGTAATGAGGGCAATTATGTATACTTTTCTGATTCTCTCCGAATCTCCAGCTGTGTTCAGCTCAGAAATTTCCTGACCCTGTTGTTGCTTAATTAGTAGTCTGCTCTGGGTCTTTCTTCTCGTTACTTCTGCAGTCTTCCCCTGAGCTCTGTGAATTGTACCCACACTGTCCTTTGTCATAGAGATTCACTGCCTGATGCATGGAACCACCTCCTTCTGGTTTGTTTTGAGTCTGATTCCTGCTGCCTTATTGGATAGCCTGTATTTTATCCAAAGCTTTATAGATTTCTATATCCCCTTAAGATCATATTCTTTCCTGATAAGACAGTCCTTGTTCACACCTCACGTGGAAGCTGTTCATTGCATTTGACAACACCTTCAAAATTTGTGTAGTGTATCACTTGGATTGGTCTTGTCCACATGGTCATAAATCTGTTCAAACAACTCTCTAAACGTTTGTGAGGTGGGATTTCCATTTAGAGAAGCCATACTAAGTCTTACCAAGTTTACTGTATTTATCCAAACGTCAATAAATCTCTAACAGAAATTAAATAGTCAACTACAACTATGTAGTAGCTGAATCTCTATGCTATAAATAACCTCTACCTATTTGCCTTATATACTTGACAGACTTAAGTCCAATAGCTCCTCATGTTTCTCCACACTACCCAAAAAACCTACTTTAAGACTGGAGAGACATTTGACCTCTTCCAGTCTTCACGTACCAAAAAAGTTGGCCCCATATATTTTCTGAGGGAAGTTTGCTCAGGAGGTGCTAGAAGAAGGGGCGAATGCTTCACTGGAGAACAGTCATTGACCTATATAATTTTTTACTTCTGCTTAGCATCCCCTACAATGTATATATGTGACATTTGCCCTGAGTACATGAACATCACTGAAGTAACCCCAAACAGCTGTATTTTCTGCCCTCACATTTGATCTTTCACTGGGGTCATCATCCAGGTTAGTCAGCAACGCAAACCCATTATTATATTCTTATTTAGGCCTGGAATTTACATCCATGCAGATTCTCAGGTATTTGTTGAGATGGTTAGCTTATTGATGAGGCTTACTTCTAGGCTGTCGTAAACATGATCTATTCTGGCAGCAGCGCGGTTTACTATTTCTTTGTCATGGCATTACAGTACTCCAGTGATTGTTTTCCTGTCACTGGGTTTCTGATATGCTTAGTAAATCAGTGTCTTAATTTAGAGATAGACATTCCACTTCCCCTGTTTTATTTTTAGCCTTCTAGCTTTTGTGTAGATGTGTTTACCTCCGTGTTGATTCTTTGCCTGGTTCTCCTTAAGTGTCACTCCAGTTATTCTTTACTTCCTCTTTATTTCCAACTTCTGACCTATCTTAGTTTACGGATGAAGAAGTTTTGCATCTTCTTCCTTAGAAGTGCCATCCCAAATCATATGCTCTTATGCATATGCCAGTCTTTACTCATTGCTCACTTTTAGTTCACTAACACCATTCCTGGTTTCAAGTGAGAGAAGTTTCTTTACAGCTTAGTGTCTCTATCTTCTCTTCAGAGTCTTTTTTTTTTCCTCTTCTTTTCTGTCTCCAGTGTGGAGATAGCAGGTACGAGGTGAAAAGAAGCCTGACTACTGTAATAACCAGGTCACATAAATAAAAGGAAACGCAATATTAACTGCATAATTTATTCAAATTGAGCATAATGAATATGAAAAATGTGCAGAAGTAATACCATGGGTGTCACAATTTCTGCTAATTCCAGAAAATTTATCTCAATCAGAGAAGAGCCTTAAATTAAAAAAAAGTAAATGAAAAAATTCTGAACCACAGAGCTTCTGCTTGTGAAATTGTAGTTATCTCAGCATCTCTTAAGGCACGTACACCCTAATTCAACAAGGTTCTTAAGCTCCTGCTTAATTTAGAAGGACTAGCTGATTTCAAGAGTATTCTCCTATGCTCTTAAAGTTAAATGCATATTTAAGTATTTAGATGAACCAAGATCCTCCTGAAACAAGCTAGATGGAGGGATGAACTTGTAAAAATATTAGATAATATGGTCAAGAAGCTTCCTCAAAATCAGCAAAGCAATAGCTAGCTGCATGTTCAAGTCCTGTAAAGGTGCTAGTAGATACCACATTTGACTGAACAAAAACCATGAAGGGAACAACCTATACAATATAAATTACTAGAAAGAAATTATTAGGGCAAAGAAAAGGTATTTTAGCTTGTGAATTAGATAATGGAAGAGATATATAAACTGCTAATTAGTTTATATAGTAAATAATTATGGCTAGAGAAGGAATAGACATACAGAAGGAATTTACAGGGATTGTAAGGCAGTGTGGTGGTAAATAACTCACATATAGAATTAAAAAAAATAATAACCAAGTACTTTATAGCATATACACAATATGTGAAATACGTATTAAGGGTTTTATTAATTGTACTTTCCTACAAAGTGCATAAAAATTTTATTGTATACTATATTACATACTTTCTCACTGTAGAAGCTTGTTTATTCTTACCTATTTTGTTCTGTAAGGTCCAGCAGATATTGCCATTATTTTGATTATTGTCATATGTGTCCTACTCCAAACTTAGTGTCAGAATGGGTTTGTTTAAGTGAATCCAGTGAAATCAATGGTATTGTTGCCTACATCAGGATTAAGTTAGGAGTTGCCCCAAATAATGATCTGAGATAATTTAAGTAAACGCAATGAGAGAAGATCTCTAGCACACAATCTAAACACAGAATAAAAATTAAATAAATAAAATAGATCAATGTCAGGTTCCTTATTTTACAAGTAATTCTCACATGACAGAAAACTTACATTAGTGGCTACTGATTTTGCATATTTAATAAGCTCTTTGAATCTACAAGTAGATGGGACCATACGTTCATGACTCTTTTTCTCACATGAGAATATTTTCTGGTAAAACTACTGGACAAACATACAGTAAACCAGTTTGAGCTGTGCATAAGTCACATAAATGCTTGTATTGGAGCAGAACAAAATACACGTGTCAGAATAGTATGAGAGCCTTAGTAGGCAAGGAGACTGTTGGAGCTGGCCCTGGCCTTTACTGTGCTCTTGTCACTTAATCTTCACATCAGAAAGACTTTCCCTTAAAAATACTGAAAGTTGTGTAAACTGTTTGTTTTGCCCTACTGCACATCGTTGAAGGCCACAATTTTGTCTTCAGAGATAAGACATGACTTCCCACAAAGGCCTGTCTCTCCCTGAAGAGCAAATCCTCGTAGAGAGAAAATAAACACTGGCCTTCGACACAAGGTTGTTCTCTGCTGGCGATTACAGGCAGAAAACTGACCAAAAAATCCTCTGTCATCTTTCTGAGTAGAGAAATACTGAAGTCCCTTGCGCAGTTTGTTTTTGTGATTGTTTTAGATCACACATAATTACCCATCTAGAGGAGGTCTTTGAAACGAACTCCCTGTCACCTCGATCATAAGATCAATAGGTGAGGAAACTTGTTTTAAGAAAAGCAACACACAAACAGGCAAACAAAACCTCTGAGCCATTATTTGCTTCAACCACATAACCAAACTCATGGTTCAAAAATTTCATTGGTAATTACAGTAATGAGGAAAGTATGCTGCTGAACCTCAGTGGGACTCTGCTGGAAAGCGGACAAGTTTGGAAATGCTTTCTGAACTCCGCAGTGATTTTGCATCAGTCCTTTTACACAATTCTCCTAAAGGATACAGTGGCAAGATAGTATAAAGCTCAGAGGCCTTCAAATAATGTGCTTTCAATACACTACGTATCTAGGTTTTTTTATTACACACTAGCTCTGTCTATGAAATCTTGAAACTATTATAGCACTCTGAATAGATATCATCTGTACTTGTAATATGTTTTTCTTATGATCTAATGGCTAAAAGGGAGGTGTTTAAATTGTAGATTAAAATGATTTGATTTTTGGTTTTTTTTTTTTTTTTTTAGTAACTCTACATTGATAACACCTTAGGAATTCGGGGTATGCATTTAGGTATCTCTGGAAGCGGATTCTAAATTGGAGCATCTGTTTCTGACCTTTTTCACCGTAATGTTAACATTGAGCATGAACCTGGAAAAAAATTGGAAATAATTGTTGTTGTCATTATGCATACATCGTGACAGGGGTTATTGCAGTTAATTGAAAATACATTCCCCTCCCACAGCAGTTGACTGTAATGCTTATCTGTCACTGTGGTATTGGAAGATGGAAAAGATGTCTTTCTATATATTTACCTAAAGAAAGCACAAACCAGATGAATCAAAATACTCAGTGAATTTTTTGTATGATGTCCAATAACAGGTGAGAGAAAGGTAACAGAGAGGGGAGTAAAGCTAGCTGGTGGGTGCGCGCGTCTGTCTGAGCACCTCTGGGTATAAAATAATTTTAAGCGATGTAAGGGTAACCTAAGTATAAGTGGTAGGAAACTTTTGCTGTGACAGACTTGGACATGAAAATGAATGTACCGCTGTCAGGAGGGCATTGCGACTGACCGGGGCATATCTCTGTGTCAGGCAGTGAGAGGTCGCTGGGGCGGGCATGTTTGGAAGATGGATGGATCAGGCTGGTTGCAAACTTCAGAGCACCCTTTTGCTTGACTGACATTCATTAGCAATACACTTTGTGCTAATGGTTAGCTCTGGCTCGTTATCAATCATTATCAAACAGATGGTCCTTAACAATCATATCCCACATTAGCTGTGCACATACAGCCCCATGGAGCCGATGCGGTGTCATTAGTGCTGGTGGCGGTGATCCGCGCTGGTCTCAGTCACTGAGGGGCCGGGCTCCAGCCCTCTTTGATAAGGGGAGCTGAAGCTGAAGGGCGACCTCTTCCTTCCCCATTTTTAAATGCTCATCATTGTTGTTTTATGCTGATCACCCCCTCCTTGAAAAAGAGAAGAGGCCATTCCTCTTCTGGCTCCACCATACGTCTTTCCTGCCAGTACTATATCTTATCCTTACCTTGCAGTTTTTACTGCTTACACATTTTCCCATACACTTTCGTGTAGTTACACTACAGGTTTCCCTTTAACCCTTTGCAGCTATATATTATTTATATACATGCCTGTATGTATAAAAAGCTTAGCTGTAATGCAAAATGCTCATGCATTGTCTCTGGTTATGTTGTTGGTAATGTTAATGTTACAAAGTGCTTATACAGTAGTAGCTTCTCACGCTGTTTTAGAGGCCTTAACGTCTGCTTTGAAAGCAAGTAAATATTATTTTTTTCTTGCTTAGTGTACTTCTACTTTATGATTAGAACAGGACTTTGTTTTGCCTACAAGGGAGTCTGTAGTTCAATATTATAACCCCAAAATGGAACAGTACAGTCTATGTATTTATATATAGCGCTATTTTATGAATAGTTTCACTATCAACTCTATCTTTTATTATATTGAATAAGGCGTATCATATGAAGGCTATGTTACTGCCTGCATTAATGAGTGAAATGAAAACTTTTATTTTTTAAATACAATTTAACTAAAAATCAACATTGACCAGCCTTTGCCTTGGTGAGGGAAAACCATGAAATATGAATGAAATACAGTATTCTTGTGCTACGTTCTTTATTTTTTGTTTTAAAATCAGAAGTTCAATCTTTTTTATATAGCAATAGCTGGGGTTTTAGTTAATGGCATTACTAACTTATTTCAAAACTTCTGATTGTGGGAAACCAGCAGGTAACTGTGAATTATGGATCTCTGATTTTACTGCAGGGTCAGGTGACATAAACTACCACAGTGTTTTATATACCACCAGAACCCTGGCAAGGTGGAATTATAGGCTCATAACTCAGAGTTTTCTTGTTTTTTAATCTGATGTTATATATAGATCCAAATCCCATACCCTGTGCAGCATAGCCTCCAGCTCCTTCACTGCTCCAACCACAGCCCCATTTCTGTTCCCTTTGCATCAGTTCCATGCTCGTATCCCTTTCAGCTTCAGCTCCATTCACTGATCCATCAGACGCAGAAGGGGCAAGGGCTGAGGTGCAGGGTAAGATCTGTTCAGGTGCCATCTGTATATGGTCACTCATGGATCCGTATACTTTCTAGAGGACTTAATATCCCTTTGCTGAGATTAGAGCAGCAGGACTCTGGGGTTCAATCTGAAGCTCTGCAAAGTGTGTGCTGTAGCAGCATTGAGCGTTTCTGTTACTTTATGCATCCAGATCCTCATTTCCACAGCCCAGCCAAAGGTCTGGCTCCCTTCTCCCTACACTCTCCTTGTCTCTCTCCACTAGACTGGCCTTCCCCTTTATGTAAGACAGCAGTCTTTTTCTTCCCAGGCCTTTCTGTGCATCCCTATTGCTCCATTCCTCTTCTCCGTACTTGTTTAGTTATATATTTACCAGCTATTTCCTCTCTTAATACCAGGAGTTTTTAAAAAATAATAAATTAATTAGGTGGGGCACACTTGGGCAGGCATGCAGTGTAGCAGTTTCAGCTTAGATAACCAAGGTTGGAGAAACATCTAAGGAACTAGTTCCAATTGCAGTGAGAGCTAGATAAAGTATGGCTCTGTTACTGTGAGAAATTTAGCAGGTAGAGATGGTTGAGATATGTATTTTCAATGTATAGAAAATTGGAAAAAAGAAAGACTGTAGCAAAAAATGCTATCTTAGTGAGAAGATGGACTGACAGGCATAAAAATTTAATACTCTATAGGAAAAGAAAGAGTCAGGTTTTCAAATGAATGAGTCTGCATGTGCTGAACCTGGCTAAAGCACTCTGTTTCCTCAGAAAGAAACCCTGGAAAGATTGTAGGGGAGTATTTGACACCTGGGTAAGGAAATTCAGGAACTGAAGCACCTTTTAGAGGACCTGGAAGAGACACGGAAAAGTAATGAAAGGTTATTCTGGCTCTTCATAAGCTCATCAGTTCACACAGCTTCTGGTGGATGTGAACTGGCCACTTCCTGGGTTTAGAGAAGAGTGAGAGCACTGAGCTTCTATCAGCTCTCCAGCAGAAAATGGGGGAAAAACTGGAATTAAAACAGCATTGGAAAAGTTTGTTACAATGATGATACTTGACGTGGCTCCCTTGCAGTAGCAGGGAATAGACCTGATGATCCAAAAGGTTCCTCCTGGTTGTAGTTTCCTGAGTTCACATCTAGAGCCTTAACAATACTTTTAAGAAAATGTACTTAACTGGCAAACGGTACTGACTAAGCTTTAAATACAATTTAATTAGCTATTTTAAAAAAATAGTTGGCTATGTTTGAATAAATGGAACTGAGAGCTTTTTATCCTGTTGCTATGTAACGCTGCCTTTGTGGATTCAGGAAAGGTTTCTGAGGAAACATCAACATTTTCATTGTTTTTAGGAAACACAATACATCTGCAAAACTCAATTCCTACTTGGGCTTTTAGAACGTTTTCAGAAATGGATAAGGTTTGAAATGTAAAATATTTCTGTCCTATTCTTTTTTGATAAATCCTTTTTGAAATTACAGAGGAGGGGAAATACAATTTGTATAGACTGAGGAGAATGCATCTTAATGGAAATAAAGAGTAACCTAATATTCCAGGATGAAAAACAACCTTTGACATACCGCTTATGAAGCCCAATGATTTATACACTCAACAGAAATACTCTAAGAAAATATCAGACTATTAAGTAGTTAACACAAAGGCATTCATTTTACTGAAAAATATGTTTTCCCCGTCATATTGACTCACTGTTAAAAAAAGAATCAATGTAAGATGTTATTTATAAACAAAGGCTCTTCTTCTGATATCACTTACAACCTGTTTTCATGTGCATTAAAGATGTTCCTAAGATTCCACAGACCTTACGGGATTTTTAACTCAGGTCTTTACCCAAATGTAAGTCAGAAGTACCTTCCTAAAAGTCACTGGTGTTATGCTAGTGTGAAACGAATAAGATGAACTTGGTTTATGATGCAAGGCAGTCCTGGTTGCCCTAAATTCTCTAACTTTCCCACTTCCACTAAACACTCAGCCAGTGCAGCTGGTGGGATAACTGCTATAATGGGGCAATTACATCATAGTAGCATATTTCGTCTTTTGAAAATCACACCTAGACTCCTAGCGGCTTTAAAAAAATATTTCACAGACATATGAGCATGGAAGTTGTGACACCAGCTGCCCCTGAACGTGATGGCTGAAGTTATCACAGGCTCTCCTCCTAAAATTTGGGCAGAGCTTACAAAGAAGTTCTGCATTTTCAGAGCTGGCTTCCCCATGTAACTGTTAGTCTGGACTCTCTTTCATGGTTGGGTGCAGTGCTGGTAGCTAGGACATCTGTGTATCTTATGCTTGGTATATACCTGCATATGGGCAATTTTTTGTGCTTCATTACAGAGGTATGATGCTTTTTGGTGCACGCATATAGATAGAATCATAAAAATTTCAAAAGCAAAGGATATATTTCTGTATTTGTCAGAATTAATAAAAAAATAAAAGAATTGCTCATTTACAAGAGGAATGTGGAACAGGATACTGTGAGGACTATGCTATGTACATGATTGTTTTCCATTCTTGCTGTTGTACAATGTTCACTTTCTGCAAAAATTCCTGCCCTTTTTGGTTAAATGCCTGCAGAAGCAGAAAGGTTTAAGTGTTCCTGAATTACCCAGGATGCTTCCTGTAATTACATGGGGTCTGGTTTGTCAGTGCAGAGCGTTTTGACAGTACACTTCTGCCCAGCTGCCTTCCTTCTCTGTATCTGCCACTACATAGATTGCACATCCTCTTTGCTCAGTGTTTGCACCATGCACAATGGATTTTTAATCCAGAACAGGGAATCATTTCCTCTGTCACAATATCTATCACACTGGTTGATGAATAATACCTTTCTCCAAATAATATGGGAGAACAAGCCCTTTTAATATTGCCTTTGTTATAAGAGTTACAAGACTGAAAAAAGGAGGTAAGAATTCTTTCGTCACTTTATTTCAATATAAAGGATAAAGCCTTCTTTTAAAAATGAATTCATAGGCTTACATTATTATGAAAATGTATCTGAAAATATTATCTTAAAATGATTACATGAGTGGGTAGTTATTTGGCTGCACCATTTATTCCTGTGCTGCAGTGAGATTTTTCAGGGAAATAATATTTCTGGTCTCCAAGGGTGTGGAGGACACTGACAATTTTTAATTTCGGTGACGGTGGCCTTTGTTTCTTTGGGAGTCGTTTGTGAGTTCTGTGAAGGTGGAATTTATTACTTTATGTAATAGGCTTATCTCTTGTATAAACTAGATTCTTCCTAAGGCTTTGTAAATATACAGTTTTCTAAAGACTGTACAAATATATCGACAGCTTGAAAAAAAGTGTACCGACAAAATACGTATACATAGAATTGAAAGCAGAGCAAAAAAATCGGTTATGTAGTGATGCAAACTGAAACACGGCTTTCATAGCTGAATATCAGTGTGGGATGTCTCTACACTAGCAAAAATTTAGTTTAGGACAATGTAATGTCCTAAACTGACCCAACCATCAGAGAAGAGATAAAGTACCACCTAGGATATTACTTCACAATTAGATTCTCTGTTGAACTGCAGTTACTTTGTGCTGAGAAAGTGACATAATTCCAAATCTGGCATCGCTACTTAAAGGCAGAGTAACTCTGGGGAGGATCTTCATGCCACAAAACCAGGTCAGATCTTTCTTTGCCCCTCCTCTATGCTCTCTTCATGTAGTAGATGGAAAATGATGTATAACCACTGCTGCCTTCACCACATTGGTTACTGGTGGCTTATTAATTTAGAGTGGTATATATCTGAGGATCGGTGTGGACAGGTTTTCCTGTGAGTAAATGATTTCAGAAGAGTAAAGGTACAGGTGAGTCAGGTAACGTGCAGCTACCGTGCTCTCAACCAAACCAGTCCAATGTGTTTTATACTCTTGCTTTCTGCTGATGGCTGTTCTATTAGGCTTTGATCTATTTCAGATTAAGCATTCGGTTTTTCCTGACTGAAAACCAAAACACCATAAGGAAGCTGCTGTGAGACTCCATCCGATTCTGTATTGCTTTTGTTTAAATGAATGGCCACTTACATTTCAGCAGAGGACTTTTAAAGAATAGCAACCTTTTCTAAGGCAAAGGGGCATTTTTAAAACATGGAAAGTAAATAAGCTGCCTGCTAGTACAGGCGATATGACTGCTCTGTGCTGTCACCCATGTTTTTTGAAAACCATATGGGTAAAAAGCCAGCATTGTTTAAAACTGCTTCTGACAGAACAACTTTTACGTACTCAGCAGCGTGTTTGTTAAGAAGAAAGTACATTTAGATTGAACAGAATGAGCAACTTATCTGATGTGAACAGATAGAAGAAAGATGATTGGAAAAAACTGAAGAATTTCTCCCACAGAAAATGGCTTCTTGATCTCTGAAAACAACAGGCGTTTTGTGAAGTGCAGTCAAGGCTTACAAACACATTGCTGTGGTACACTGAGTTCGAAATCCCAGCTGACATTTCAAATGGTATTTAGAGTTATGACAAATCTGATTTATTTGGGTCTCTCTCCAAAGCTGCCATAAAAGAAGTGCTGATTTGGTGAATTATTAGTCACAGCACCTTCAGACAGCTTCTTTTTCTAGTTGTGGAAATTGCTAGCAGATCTATATGTTATTTTCAGTACCATAGTTTAATTTTTTTTTTTTAAAGATCCTGTTCATTTGACTGGACTCTTCATTTTCTGCTGAAGTCTTCACCAGAATGTATGTGTCCTTAGAAAAATATCCTGTCAAACAACAATTTAGGTAGTTAGATAATACCTTGCAAAATGCTGTTTTGGGTGATTCAGAAGGAACTCACTTCAGCTCTACAATGAAAAACCGACCCTTGTGGTTTTATAATTTAAGTAAAATGGCACAGAAATGTATCATTAAGTGTTATTGCCCGAACAACATTTATAAAAGTTCTTTTCAAAAGTAAAACAAAATCATAAATTACAACAAACATCCTCTCAGTAATGAGGCCCTTCTTAACAGACAGTTACATTTAAGGCAGTATTTTAAATATGAAATTTGATTCCAGTGAGATCTTAGGGTCTGAACCAAAGTTTAAGCCACTAAGGACGCTCGAGTAAAGGTGTCAAAGAAAATATTTTTCCCCAGATGCTTTCATTGATTTTAGTTAAATGAAGCACACTTTTTCCTCTTTCACCATAGACTTTCTTACTGTTTACTGCAGAATCTTATGTGATCTGAGCTGTAAACTGGCCTCTACACTTGATTTGAGAAAGCACTGAAAAGATGCTTTAAGTGGAGAAATCTGGTGTACTGATTAAAATATAATTCTTTCTTGGCATGGAGGGAATAAGGGACTTTCTGTGTTTTAAATGCAAACATGTTTGTGGATTGTCTCCAAGCTTCTACTTGCAGTTAGAATCCATTTTTAATTTTTTTTTTCTCATTTGCAGTCCTAATAGGAAACAGTGAAGTCTGAATGTCCTAATTTTTCATGCAGACGTCAGTAGTTACTGGCTGTGATCCTAAACATTTCATGAAAACTTAAGAGGCTGAAGTACTGAATTAAGTTCCTATGTTTTAATGTTCCTACTGCTTTGTTAAGTTCAGATAATGTGTAAATCCTTGTTCCAGTATTTGCCTTTAATTTATCATTTTTTTCATCTTCCTGATGTGTTTGTACATAATAGACCTATACCTTCTCCAGCATAAACTTAAAATAGCAATCTCAATTCGGTTCGTGTTCACTTTTCCATATGTTCACTGAAGTGGTCTTGCACAACGTTAGACATCCAGGTTGTTCACAGGGTGAAGCTTCAGGTGTGGTCTCTACAAATCTTGCTTGATAGAGGTTCATCACTTTCCTTTCTCACTTGGGTAGCTCTTGACTGCCTACAACAGCTGTAATTCATTTTTCCGCAGATGCTTTCTTATAATGAGATCCAAAGTTACAGAAGAAGATTTTTGTCCCTTAATGTACTACTTCTGTTTTCATTTATACATTTCTTGTGGTCATGCAACTCTTCCTATTCCTTAAATTTAGGATGCCTTTTCAATTTTGAGGTTTTTGTTTGTTTATTTGTTTGTTTTCCCTTTATTTTCCTCTTGTCATCAAGACATTTAATTGCCGTAGTCTTTTTTCTTAGACTGAGACGATTGTTGAAGCACTAAATGAAATCGGATTGAAGACTGGTCCTTGAGAGACTGAACTCTTGTCACCTTTTTCTCTTCCTGGCACTACATGTTGTCATAGCCTCTCTTTTTTGTCCCTTGCTGGAAATTCACCTTAGCATTAGAAGGGAAAAAAAAGGAATTTCTTTATCTTGGCCAGAATCCTAGGGAACAGCTGTCTGTGCCATAAAACAACATACAGTTAGTCCTGATATAATGAAACAAATTTAATTTGCTAATGTTTAGCATTGCCAGTGCTCCCAGTTTAGTTATGAGACCAATGTGTAAGGACTTTAGAAATGGCTCTCCATTTTACAAAGTCCAGTAGAAAAGCTTCTTTCTGTTTAAAATTACTCTGCATAGCTATTCTTTGTCCTTTGACTCTCTAGTGCGAGTAACAGTTAACAATAGCCATTGTGTGGCTAAGCTGAGAGAGTGACAATGCCAATGAAGCCAAGATTTTTGCCTTCTTCACTGTTGTTATGCACGTTGTCTCTGTATTGCATTGTGTGTGTCGGTTCACTGCTGTACATTAAGTAGCCTCCTGACAACAGCAGACTGCCAACTGTGCAACAGAAGGGGCCCAGAGATAGTTTGGTTGGTTGGTCAGTCTGTCTGTCTGTCCAGCCTTCCTAATCTATTCTGATCCCCTTCATCCCTGCTGGGGCAAGAAAGCAAAGGCTAATGTAGATAAGCAGGAACTTCTGGTTTTTTGAAAGGTTTCCAGGCTTGTGTCTCTTAATGGATGTGCTTAGAATACTCCTGCTGTATTTTCCAAATGCTACTAACACTGTTCTCTTCCATCAAAAATTGCAAATAGAAAAACCTCTATAGATTTTGAGATGAGAGAGATAAATTTAAATGTTAAAAAAATCTGGAGGCTTCCTCCTCTTGCCATTATAGATGTTAATTCTATCAATAATTCTGCATGTTGGGTCGACAAATAAGCTATTACTTTGTGTCTTAAAAATGCAGACAACAGAGATTAGTGATTGCTGCAAATTGATACGTTTAGTATGTCCTTCACAGCGCTTGACCTGACCTAGGTCTGATCCTCATTTATATGGCATAACAAAAATCTACTTAACAGATGCTCAGAGGATGCATTTTCATAGATTCTGAATCTCTCTGGTGTTAATTTGCTTACGTTGCTGAAAGCAGAGGGAAATATGTCTGAAATGAACCATGTGCAACCAAAAATAAAAAAAAGAATGAAAGAATGTGTTCATTTTGAATTAATGAATCAATGAGCTTGTAGGCCTGTTAATTGTAATACACAATGGAAAATCACCACTTCTGCGCTCACCGAGTAGCTCACCAGCGCAGCATATCGGGTTTCATGAGATTGCAAAGTAATTTGAAAAGTCAAGGAAGTAAGGGATGATAATAAAAACTCACAAAATCTTTGTCTTTGTTATTTCAGCTGACGTGGAAAGCATGCAGCTCCCCCATTGCCCTGGTCAGCAAGGCTTGTGAGCACTGAGTGCTGAGTTTGGGAAGGGACGTGCGTGTATTAAATCTTGGAATAAGATCCGTTCGCTTTTGCAGTGTGAAAGGCACATCATCATCACCCAGCACCTCTATCATGAACTAACAAAGCCTTTAGAGTCAGTTGTTGACAGCAGCCACGCTGGGCTTGTGCTAAAACAAAGCAAGCCACAACTGAATATTTTTTCAGTTTTGTAGCCCAGCTTGCGGAACATAGTATGGAAAGCCCAAAATAAGGGGCTCCCTTCAGACTTTCTTCAGCACAGTTGTGCCCCCCCCCTAGACTGAATATGTGGTTTTTCTTTCCCCACCTATTGATGCTGCTGATTCTGCGGTGAGCATTTGGATTCTCGCTGCATTATTTCAAAGATGGAATAGCTACAGCAGGGCCAGACAATCCGTTGGTGTAAACTGATATTGCTTCACTGAAGCCCACAGGCCTGAGCCACATTGCGTCAGCTGAAGATCTGCTCCATAAAATGTCTTGGGAGTTGCTTTTTCGCTGTTCTATAAATTACCAGAACACTGCTGTAGGAGGAAAAGTATCTAGTAAGAGGATACAGTATTTTGCTTTTGATGAAGTGTTAAGAAAACAAAAATTAAATGAAGCACCAACACACAAGTGGCACGATATAATATGTGGCAGATTCTAAAGACAAAGTATTTCTTTGAAAAATATTTAGAGCAGACATACTGGGGGGGGGTGGGGAGGGGGAGAGGGGATGGGGGGGTGTTGGGGGGGAAGGATGGTTGATATAAAGAACAACAGATGGACAGCATGTACTGCCTGGGACTCCAGCAGCTATCAAGTGAAATCAATCTGACTTTTGTTAGCTTCATGGCTGTTCACCACTGAATAGAGGGGAGAGAGATGCAAAGATTATGGCCACCATATGTCTTAATCCAGAGCAGAGACATTTCTGGGTGTCCGGCTTCCAGGACCAGCTGACTCCTGAGCTCCCTGATTTGGTAGCTGGTTTTACCAGACTGCAACATGTAGGCAGTCCGATAGACAGCTGTCCTACAAGCCTGAAAGCCTCGTTTTTATGAGTCTGTAAATTGAAGTTGCCTTGCAGATTCTAGCACAGGCTAGGACTTCCAGATTTTTTGATTTTTTTTTGGCAGGAACCTGGAAGACCCAAGAATCACATCAGATGTACGTTGCCTTTAAAACCTGTCACCACATCAGGGAGACATGAAATCTAGTGACCCCTTATTTGAATTTGCTTACAGTGCATCCAGCCTTCTGACCCAAAGCTGGAGCTACAGTCTCCTTTAAAGTGGGGCACTCGGGGTTTAGTGTTAGCAACTGCAGAAACTGCAGAGTGCATGGCATGTCCCCTCCCTTCCTATTTGTTTCCCTCACCCAGCAGTGACAGGGGTGCTAAAATGAAGAATCTGGCAGCCTGCAGCCTTGCCATAATAAAGGTAACATATAGGAGTTACATAAAATGTCTGTAACAAGACTAAACTTGCATCTCACTAAAGAATGGCATCACCCTAGTGTGTAGGAAATGTTGAAAGCATGAAGAAAGGTACCAGGGGTAAGGAGAAGGGGGAAGAATTCTTAAAATGGTAAATTGCTTCTTCAGCACACGTCAAGTTCATAATAATTCCTACTCTTTTCTTTAGCTTACATCCAGCTGAAAGCCATTTTTGTTTCAATGCTTCATCACAACATGCAGCCATTCGGCTTCTCATATAAGTATGCCTGCCTGCTTACTGACAAGAACATAATTTGGTCATCTATACCTATGTAAAGTAAGTTTATACTGATGTAAATATTTTCACCTTTGTATGGTAGTTCCATCTTCTCTTTTTATTTCATTAATATTTGGCTAATACTCCTTTTTTTTTTTTTTTTCTGTCATATATTGTTCCTCTATTGAATTTGCTTGCCACTGTGATAGACAATAGACTCTTTCAAGAGTCTGACATTTGTCTACAATTTCTAAACATTGCCCTTCCAGCATCCTTTTTCAGATGAGCCAGCGCAGGGCCAAATCCTCCACAGCAGAGGTGCATTACTCAAATATTTTTTCTCCTGCTTATCCTTTTACTGAATGCCAGTGTGTCCTGATCTCTGTGGAGACACTGATGGAGTGCCGTAACATGACAGTATTTCCCGCCCCCCCCCCCCACTCATTGGTGTGAGGAATGACTTCACTCAAGCCAATGAACCTATTGCTGATTTATGTTGCTATAAAGAAGAACAGATTCCCTTTTATCAGAATGACAACTACAATTCTGGAAAGAAGCTGTAGAATCATCATGAAGGGAAACAAGAAACAGTAGATTTTAAGGAATTCTTCCCTGTATGGTTGATAGCGTATGAGCAGTGGTCTAGTGGTACACATGGAAGCTGACTAAACAGGAGGGAGGATTTAAGGCAATACTGCCATATGTGAAATTCTTGAATCGTTTCAACATTTAGCACCAGGGGGAAAAAAATATTCCTGAAATGTTGATTTAGCACCAGACAAGACATACTTGGCTCCAGTGCTAGTCATTCAACTGTTCTTCGTAATCCTGAAACTGTTATCTGAAGGGCTTATAATATATTGAGATCACCACTTTGGCACTTTAAAAACAAACTGAAAAGGAGGAAGGGAGTAATACCAGAGGAAATTGTCCAAGAAAATTGTCTCTCACAGACCAAGGAGGGTTCGTTATTCAGAGGCTCAGATCCCAGTCATGCCTCTGAGTGCTTTGAGTTGCTCTAGTGACGCCAGACAAGTAGAAAACTGGCCCAAATGGCCAGTTTAGAACAATCCCTGGAAACACAGCTGCCTCAATGCTGTCTTATTCCAAGCACAAAGGGTAGACTGGTGGCAAAGCTTTTTATTTTACTTTCTTTAGAAAAGCTGTGCTCACTCAGAGGTTGCTAGCAATGTACTCCTGCGTGCCTGAAATGAAATGCAAGTTCCATGCATCACTAAATAAGGTTTAACAGACTGGACAAGAGCTCTTATTGTTAGTTTATGCTTAGAGTAGTCATACTTACTGTTTATTTGTCTATGACAAATGAATTATCAAACATTGACTGTTCCAAAAGTGAGCCCTACCTTCCTGTGTCCTGACCAAGTGTTGCAACATTGAGCAGTTGCATCAAGGTGAATTAGGTCCAGACTAAATTTCAGGTATTTTTAGGAAGGATATAGGAATTAAGCATTATAATTACCACAGTTCTGTTAATGGGTGAAATGAGTAATCTGGCATAACTTTGTCTGTTGTATTGACATTAAGGACCCTATACAGGTAGGGCTCTCTTTAAAAATGAGGAGAGGATTAAAAAGTGCCTAGTTTACCTGTAGCATCTGTGAAGGTTTTTAGCATGTGATTTGCCAACTTTTACTTCTACTTTCATTCTGAATAAGCTGAAACAGTAATGGTACTGACCCTAAACTGTCTATGTCTGGCAGTATCCTACTTTGGAGTCCCAGGCAAGTGTGGACTCTTGGGAACATGCTGGGAACATCAAGCACAGGTCATGTCCTATTTCCACTCCAACATTAGACAATGTAGCACAGCAAAAGAACAGGGAAGATCTAGCATTTCTTTCACTATGTGCAGAACTTTTGTGATATGTACACATACAGCATGTATTTTGTTTCCCAGCATCACTTAGGACACTGTCTCAACCTTCAAACCACTGCCAGGCCATTCCAATTTCGCAGGCGTTTTCTTATTTTCTGTGCCTCCATAACACAACACATTGTCTCTCATCTCCTACCTCTCACTGCAGTAGGCAGTTCAGAACTTAGAAGTAAATCTCATAAATGTCAAGCATAATGAGAAATAAGGGAAACACACAGGATAAAGTTGTTCCTGTTCATTCCACTCACAGACACAATGTGCACCATCCTCTTGCTCATCAGTCACTGCAACCTGCAAATTCTCATTCTATTTTCTCTGGTACTCTTGTAGCAACAAACTCTGTAGCAACAGTCCTTTAAAATAACTTCATTTGCAGGACTTGCAAATGCAGATTCCTACTTTTCCAGATTTCTGCTGTAAATTTCAGGTTTTTTGCAGGGAAAACAAATGCCTGAAAATTGGAATGTTTGATTTGCATCTCCTACTACTTAGCAGTATTTATTTATGTGCTTAAGATGATTGCTCTC
This sequence comes from Fratercula arctica, assembly GCA_947846985.1. Taxonomy (NCBI): domain Eukaryota; kingdom Metazoa; phylum Chordata; class Aves; order Charadriiformes; family Alcidae; genus Fratercula; species Fratercula arctica. The sequence goes on along the minus strand of CANTUZ010000004.1, from coordinate 29,300,773 downwards.
TTTGTGTATCTCCATAGAAGTATTAAAGAGTTTTTCATAGCACTGTATGCTTATTCTTCTAGATTAAAACCTATGTCCCTTAAAAGTTGATAATAATAATAATAATATCAATAAAGCCATCAACTCATTTGGACTCTGATTTATTCTGTATTTGAAGGATACTTAATCTCATCCAGCTTCATAGAGTGAACTGTATATCTATGTGTCGTGGTTTTGGCCGGACTGGCCAATCAGAATGACAGATCCCCCCCCCACCCCCCCACCTCAGAGAGGAGAGGAAGAGATAAGGAGATATACGAGTTTAGGAAAGGAACTAAACTACTTTAATGAAAATAATAATAAATAAGAAAATAGTAAATAATAATAGAATAAACAAAAGTATACAATACATACAAAACTGTATCCAGCTCCCAGGATGACGATCGCGTCACCAGCAGACACAGGGAAAGTCCCAGACTGGAGTCGGCGACGGACAGGAGCTGAATTCTGGAACGAGAGTCAGGAATGCTCAGATCGGGATCAAAGGCAGACGAACAGACAGGGTCCTCCTCAGACATCGGCCATTGAAGGAAGAGAGTGAGCCAGAGCAACCTTGTCCCTTTGATCCCTCAGCTTTTATACTGAGCATGATGCAGATGGGATGGAATACCCTGTTGGTCAGTTTTGGGCCACCTGTCCTGTCCGCTCCTCCCTGCAGGTGGGACCCTTCTATGCTTCTCCGCTTCTGACCCTCTAACGGGGCAAACAATGAAGTTAGCTGACCTTGGTTGTTACAGCAACAAGTATAAGCAAGAGCCTCTCTGCGTACCATTCCTTGGTATAATCAGGTCTTATCACTCTGAGAGCGAACAGTTTCTGAACAATATGCTGTTAATTTCAGACTTGAGTCAGTTAGAAGAGGCTCAGCTAAAAAGTAAAATTACAGACCAGAAAATTGGTTGTGTTTTACCTCAAACCACGACACTAAGTTTTAAATAATGCTTTTGAGACTCAAAATAATTGTTTATTTCTCCATCAAATGCCAACTTGAAGAACCAAAGACCAAACCAACATTTTCTCTACAAACCTATCATTCATATAGTTGTAATTCTGTCCCCATGAGCTCTTAGAGACTTTTGGTGTAATGTCAAAGATCTGTGGGTATGGGTTGGGCTCTCAGTGTTAAGTTTTGGTTGTTATATGCCAAAAGTAGCATGTGATTCCTCATACCCACTCATGTATTCTGCTTTGTGTATAGAAGAGAGTTTGCAGATTAAATCTTGATAGATGTTTAGGGAGCATTACAAGGTTATAGTGAGGCTCCTTTTACTTACCTATTTTTAAAATATATTTCCCTTATTACAGTAAGTCTAGCTTTCAAGGCAGCAGGTAGAGACAGAAAGATACAAAACACAGGATTTAAAAATGTATTATTATATGTACATGAAACACGAGTGAAAAAGCAACTAGCTTTTGATTTTTCAGTTTATGTTTCAGATCTAGAAGCAGGTTCTGAGTGTCGCTGGAAGAAGAGAATCGCTGTTATCTCTTGGCAGATACCATTCATTTCTAGCCTGGCTGTCCTGTGAAATAATGGCATTCAAATCTGTCACTGCTCCAGTGCTGATTATTGCCCATCTTTGGTCACAGGCCAGTGTGATTTTATAGAGAAAGTCCTCATTTATGATGAAAAGAGGAAACATTTTGGCAATTTTTATTTTTAAAACTGTAGTTATTGGCAGCACTCTAACGTTTGAAATATTATGGGTATTATGAGTAATCCCAGGATTGATGGATTAGTGAGCAGCATGAAAGTGAGATAGTTGAAGCTGTGTGGTAACTGCAGTTTATTGACCAGAGCTCTGTGTGCATGTGTTCTGAAAAGTACTTTGATGACAATGGGCTTGGAAGACATTTAACAGTATCCTTCAATGTATAGGGACTTCATTATGAAGAACATTATTCCCTGAAGCTCTTGTGTATGTGCAGGTCTAGCAAATATTTTTGGATCCCTTGAACTGTAAGGAAAAAAATTGCTCCAGGCAGCTAACTTCTTCTGGTGGGGTTTTAGAATAGCCTCATGCTTTCCTACGTGGCCTTTCCGAGGCTTGGGCTGTGAAGTCAGGGATAGTCTGTGTAGATCAGAAACACAGCTCCTGTTTCTGTGCACTGCTTGTAAATTGGAAACACACCTTTATGAAAGGGCAGAGAGATATTTTTGAAGGATATATAGTTTAATACTATATTTTTTAGTGTTGAAAATCTATTGATGGCTAAGTGTCAACAGAGGATGAAAGACTTGTGACTTGTGAAGATAAAAAGGGATGGAAAAATTTGATTCTGTAAATATCTCAGCTGAATAGAAATCTCATTCAGGGGCAGGTGTCACGTAGCTAAAAAGTAAACTACATAGGGTAAGTTATGAATTATTTCATTCTCATTGTATCCCTTATTAAGAGAACATAAAAATAACACACAAATGTCTATAATGATTAGAGTCAGGAAATGCAGTGCTAAGGAAGTAAGTAGTCTCAGCCTATCACATTGTAATATGGATATGGCATATACTGTATGATATGACAAAGATCGTTATGTTATCTGCTGCATAAATTGCACATCTAAGGAGTATGGAAGGAAAAGCAGTCGTGTTAACTGGGAAATGCTAGTCTGATAATGGTTTATGCAGCCTTATCAGTGTTCCTCCCAGAGAACCCAACAATGTTACTAGCTAGCTTTGTAAGTTTCTGAATTATTCTAGAAATGAAGCCCAGCTGGTTGTGGGACAAGGTTTGCAAAGAGCTGAAGTTCAGAAAAACAAACAAAAGATAAGATAGAATTTCCTTTTGCATCTGAAAGGGTAATTTGGGAAGTAGACTTAAGTCCAGAGTTGTCTTGGGTGGAGGTGACCATCTGAGGAAGGATGGGAGGAAACTCAGAACAGAACGTGTTTACAAAATGTCTGTTACAAAACTAGAGGGAGGCAAGTTTTTCCCTTACTGCTGCTGCAGAGGCTCGGTCCATTTATGGACCCAATGCATTTGTAATTTACGAGTTATTTATTTAAAAATTGGTATTAAATGTGAAAATTAAGAGAGAGAGATGTGTAATAGTCAGCATGGCGTTAAAGAGGTTACTTAGATGTTGCCTACATAGCCACCATCTGTTTATTTCCTGTTTATTTCCATGGGAGGTTTTTCCCCTGTGTACTTTATGGGACAATTAAAATAGAACAATACGTTCCTGTGCGACTCTGAGTACAGTTCTTTTAGTTGAAATGATTGATCCATTTGCATGACTGTGATTCTGTTTTGTATACATCTGTGGTGTTGATTCTGGCTTGTATCGATTAAAACTTTTTTCATTAGATAAAACCAGATTCTTTTTCATGCTTATCACATGGAAAAATATCTTTGTCTTGCTTACTTGTTTAGGATTAAGTTTATCTTCAGATTTGAGATCAAGCTGAATTTTCCCCCATCAAGTGATGTTGGTGGGGATTTCTGCTAGTGTCACTGTTATTTGTTGACTGTAATATGAGGACCAGTCTTCTCCAGTGATCATATTGGAATTTTATATAACATGTTCCCTGCTATTTCAGGAACCTCAAACATTGTTGATGAGACCTAGAATCTTGTGCATCGTTTTTGTGAGTTTGATGTGGAGTGCTGAAAACTCGTTTCTACAGAGCAGGATAAAAGCAGCTGTTCTTCAGACTCTGCTGAATGAAACACTTACTGCCCAGTCCTTTGTCATTGTGGAGTACTAGATTTGATGATCAAGGTGTTCACTTCCAGCGTCTTTTTTTTATATGCAAGACAGTGGACCAAGGTACTACTCAGTGTAAACAGAAGTGGCATTATCAAGCCTCGATATTTTCAGATACACTGGGTAAATGGGTACCTGGATATAAAGGTGCCACTGCTTTTTATGGATGTGATTTGTATTTCTTATGCTCTGTTGAAACACCAGATTCCCACAGTAGGAAGCTTTTTTTTTTTGCTATTCTAAATAGAAAAAAACAACAACCAACCAGCTAATCACAGATAGATGTTTTCTATTCACTCCTGTACTAGAATTTTTTTTAAATCCTCTGTAAGGCATGAAATACCACTTGATTAATCGAAAGTCCTTGGGGAAGATTCCTGTGGATTTCACCACTTTCCAGGACTGTCCTAGCTGACTAGTGCCTTTCACAGAGGATTTTATTGACTATGTATTTATTCAGACTATTATTGAACAATGAAAGTAGAAAAAAAAAATCAGAATATTCTTAGTAGATTAGAAAGGATGAATAAATGTGCATTTTTTGTTTGCTGAAAAGATGGTACGTATCCGATTATCCTCTAGCTGAATGGGAACGATGCAATCGAATGGCCCTTAGTCACTGTACATTTTAAATAAAGCATTCTTACATGTTATTTCTCTTTTCTTACTGACTGCTTCTCCCTATTGCCTCGTCTTTTACTCTGTGCTTGGCTTGAACATGGAAACTTCCCAATAAATGCAGCTTAGTCTTAGCTGGCTATTGAGAAGACATGAGTGGCTTGTGACTCAGGAGTGCACTGCATTTAAAAAAAAAAAAAAATCAATCCATTTTAAGACTTTGATATGAAGACCATTAGAATCAATGGAAAGTACTTCCCTGAAATTGAATGGGGTTTGCACAAGTATCTGTAATGCTTTTCGGATCTAGGGTGTTTCCATTCCAGAAACTTAATCAAGCACTTTTTTTTTTTTTTTTTTTTTTTGATGAGCGTGTAGTTAGGGTATTCCTGCTTGCAACTTCTTGATAAAATTAGTCTCCACTTTCTGAATGCGTGCACTAAAAGTAATGTATTATCTAATGGTACCATGATTCCTACCCACTCCCTTTTGTGCATCAAAATACATCTGACAACTTTCATGTTAACAGGACAGGAGAAAGAGACTCCCTGCAAATCCTTGAATGTGGCCAGGAGCCACAAAGGATGTCCGTATGCATTTCTGACATAAGGATCTGCAAGGATCTTCATTACCACCTTGCAAATTTCAGGACAAAATCAGAGAGTTCTGGGCAGTTCATGCTGCAGTCTGGCTTCTTTCCCTGGCAAGAAAATTCAGTCATGAGCCATGGTAGCATTAGTGGCCTGGCTTAAATTGTTTACTCCTTCACCGTGCATGCCTACAATGAACACACATTAATATGAGCAAAGCCAAGAAGCTAGAGGTAATGCATCTCCAATCAGCATTTACTTCAGTGGATTTTCTGGTGGATTATCAACCAGTTTGCCATGGAACAGTGCCACCGAGAGTGGCTGCTGCCTGGCTCTATTTCCTCCTGGCTAGACATACCCCCTGAAAGTATGCAAAGCCCTGGACCATGCTGTGTTCATCCAAAAGAGAATCCACAAGCTCAGAGGGAAGAAGATTATGATGATGTGAAGGCTCCACTCTTCATCTGTGCTTGTTGGAGACATTTGGCAAGGATTATCACCAACTGACCTCCCTCATGCTGAGCAGCTGGAGGAATGATGTCACCTGTATTTTGTAAGAGAAAAGATGACTCAGTCTGTTCTTAGCTGTGATACTTAATGTTGTTTATCTTCTCTTTCCTGAAGGATAGTACCCAGTAGGTTCTGGAAAAGCCGTAAGCAAGCAAGTACATCCTCACTTAGTTGGAAAATAAAAACTCTTACAGCATTGGTAGTGTTCTTGCCCTTAGATCTCCACATCTTGAAAAATTACTGGGGTATGTTACCTTCTGTGGCTGTCTAGGTAATTACATGCCGTCATCCATTCAGTTTTCGTAGCAATTGTATACATTCCCTTTACTTGTTTTTATTCTGTTTTTGACCAGCAGTGAGGAAAAAGCCATTGTATGGTTTACATATTTAGTTTCTCACTCTTTCTTTCATCTTTTCTAAAGATGGCCATGCTATAAGCTACAAGTTACTGAAAAATGTAGACACAAAAAGAAAAATGCTAGCAAATACTTAGTTCCTAACTGGGATTAGTGCTGGCAATAACATAAACTGTTCTAAGCAGGAGAATGCTGCAGTGTGTTTTCCTTAACAAAAGCCAGTGTCCAATCTGAATTCCATCTCCTCAGTAAGAGGAATTGCTGGAAGACAGTAGTGTTGCGGAATCTACTAAATTGTTGCTATCTAAATTCTAAATTAATTATTATTGTAAAACAGTGCTGGACATACTACAAAGTTTACTATAACCCTGCCCCTGCAACCTACAGTGCAAAGGTTAAGTATTAACCTGTAGTAATAATAAAGTTGTGGAGCACTTCTAATTTTCAGTTGTGACGGGTGGTTATGCTGGTAACATTGCTGGGTTTGAGGGGTAGTTACCAGCTTATCTGTTTCCTAGTTTTAGAATCTAAACGTTTCTTTTTTTAAGTAATATGAAGAATAAGATTTTTTGCGTGCCCTTACGCATCTTTAGTTTAGCACTTTTTAAAGAGGAAATTGGTACTCATTTACTTTCCTTTCTCTCCGAAGTTCTCACCACATATAAAAGTCCTATGAAGTCCCAAATAAATACAAAGTGAAAATCGAAATTCAAACATATAGGAATAGTCATTTTCTTTGCTTTTGTGCTCCCCAGATTCTGTGATAATTTTGAAGACAAAATTTAGTTACTTGTACAAAAATTGAAGAGCAGTGTTAACCACATGATGCTTATTTCAAACTTTAGAGCTGGCAATAGAAATGTTGTGATTATGATACCAAATGTTACGCTAGGGTACACTGACATATCATGCTCATTATTTATTTTTAAATAAGTTGGGTTGGAAATAAACATTGATATATTTTTAATAGGCTATCTGTTTAGCTATTACGATGAGAAAAGTGCAGATATATCGCTGGATGATGAAATACTAGATAATAATCAGGAAATGGTTGCAACAATAATGCATTTCTTTCTCCCTTCTCCCGCCCCTGCCCCCAAGCTGTTAATACAAAAAATAATATCAAGCTACTGCATCTTCTTTAGAAAACTATGCGTTGCAGGCACTGATGACAAAAAATTCCTTATCTAATGCTAATCTTCAACATTAATTTTCTGAATTTGTCTCTTCCAAAATACCCACTGCACAGAAAAGAACCTATTGTTCTTTTCTGCTGCAGTTGCTTTCCAGAAAATAAAACTCCTTTGTGCTGATGCCTGTTTTCAAATACTGTACTTTTAATGGTGGGGTAATAGAGGCTAATAGAAGAAATTTTGTATGACCCATAACAAATTGGACAGCTCATTTTAGAAAGATCCGTTGCTGCGTTGAGAATGTGTGTTTCTCAAATCTCCTGCGTGCATCACCGTCTGCTTCTAAAGAGTAATATACCTGTCTGGCCTCAAGCTATTTTGCCAATGACTCAGGCAATCGGATGAAGCATCCAACAGCTTGATAAAGATAGCACTGCTGTCTATTTTAACCAGAGGAGCAATTTAAGCTTTCAAATCACAGAAAAGCATGAATTTCTGCATGGAAGCCATACAGTAACACCATTGTTGGGTTGGGACATACGATGCTTGAAAATGAGAACAGCTTCTGGACTGTAAAGTCACTGATCAGTGGTCTGGCAATGTCATTAGATGCCACAGAAAATATTTATCTTGAAGGTCAAAAATATTGTGTGTAGATTACTGGCTAAATTAATCTGTTCTAAATAGGGACCGAAGGATATAAAAAAGAGATATGCTATATTATCTATGAGGCTGTTACAAAAGATTAGTCTGAGAGTAAGATTTACCCCAGTGCAGGGTTTACAGAGGTCACCTACTTAAGCCTTTACTCTGAAAGCCACATCTTAGACCTTATGAGGTCTAAGGTTTTGTGACTGAGCTTTGCATTATCAGGATTTCATACATGGGGCATTTAAATCCATGGAAATGTCACTGAATTTATTACAGTATTTCAAACGAAATGAAAGAACAGAATTTGGCCTTGTTTGACTGATGAGATAGTCACTTGCCTGTTTGAGTTCCCCGTATTGTATTATGTGTGAGGTAGCCAAGAAGACACGTTGTTTGCTGGTTAATGTGCGGACTTGGAAGTCTCAAGGTCTGCATTCAATTCTTAATTCTGTCAGGAAGTGTTGGCGCATCCATGACAAATAATTTATACAAAAACATATCTCTGGTGTGCATGCTCAAAGAAGCAGGGATCTAAGATGTTGTCCACAAACATTTTGCATCTAATTTGCATACTTATTTGAAATACATGCAGTTCAGATGGAAATGTACTTCCGTGTTGTCCCTTCTCTGCAGTATTTCTCTACCTTTTATTCCAAGCTGAGATGCTACATGCATAGTCCTCTGGACAGTGGTTGCATCATAACTCCACATCCACAACCTCAAAGACGCCTGCCACAGCATCCACAGCAGTGGATGCTCTCTGTTGCCCGCTGTGTACTATACAGTTCTTTGGTCTCTGTCTGCATGCTATTTTCCAAAGGCAGAGTAGTCTCTGAAGAGTAAAAGTCCTCCAACCTATTGTGGCAAAGCTGGCTTTTGCTTGATAACAAATATGCAATTCACTTTCTCTTGCAAGGAATCCAGTGATCCGGTATATTTATGTTAAGAGTTAGAACTCCTACCAAATCTTCAAAACTGAAAAACATCTGTAAAGTGAATGCTTGGACTTTTAGCTACGTCTCTGCTGTTAGACAACTCTGAAAGTTATTCCATCTTTGTGCTTCAGTAGGCCATCTATAAAAGGGGGAATAATAATGTTTGCATCAGGTAGAACTTGTATGATTCTTATTTCTACTACTTCTACTACAGCTCCTGCTACTATCAGTATTTCTCATACTATTCACAGAATCAAAACTTGTTGCATCACAACATATACTAGTGTTTGGCCTAAACAGTAACAGGCGAACAGTAGCTGAATATAGAGATGAGGTTTATCTCGTTGAGGGAGAGACAGTATAAGTTATATTCAGGAGGTCCTGAGCAGCGTGATGAGAACAGTATCCAAGCTGCTTACTCACTTGTGGTTTTAATAGGCATCATGAAAGGTGCTAGTCACAAGGAGAAATTTAAACGAGGACAAAACATTGTCTTTGCCATGCATAAACAGCAGTGTGAAAAGGCGGCCTGGAAAATGTGATATAAAGCACTATTTGCTGGCATAATTGACATAGCGTATTTTCATTTATTTTCAAGTGCAAGGTATTGAGATATTCTTGAAGTAAAAGCTGAGAGAATGCTTAGGGGAAAAATGCTTTTCCTTCCTAAACACAATGATGTGAATTATTTTGAACTGCATTATTAGAAACAGTAGGTCCAGTCAGATACTCTTTGTCAACTGAAGACTGATCTAAAGTACACAGTGGAAAGCACATTTTTGGATTCATTTGCCTTCAGAAGCAATTATCAATCTTAAACAATCAAGAAGTCAAAACTGTATTTAGGGACCTCTGTTCTGTGTGGAGTGATTGGTGTGGTTTATAATGATGTTGGATGACAGAACTAATATATATTTTGTTCCATACTGACTGAATTGTATTTCCTTTTTATATTCAGATGCTGGGTTTCTTTGCTCCTAATGCAGTCTCATAATGCAGTAGTGAACACAAAATCAATAGCCCCTATCTCAAAGCAGTGTAGATCTTCTCTCCTTTACTGTGTTTTCCAGATTGAAGTATCAACAAATTATCCTACAAGCATGTCATAAAATCTGTGCCCCTTGCACAACCATCAAATAACCTGGTGACAAAGGACAACTATTTAAATCGCACGTGGCTCTTTCACTGGTCTCGCTTAAGGCACCCTTCAAGACTGCTGAGTATCTGAGAAATGTTTTGTTGTCCACAGGTATAGGGTGCTTGATAAAGGTAAAGTAGAAATAATATCATATGCTAAGGCACTATTAGGACCACGTTAACTGCAGTGCTTCACAGCTGCAGAAAAGCAATATGATGCCTGCAGTGGGGGCGAGCTCTCCCTTTGCCACAGTGTGTGTTGTTCCCCGGGAGCTTCCAGGTGACCCTGCCCAGCACAAGTGTGGATGGAGGAGGCGAGGGCCAAACCACAGGGGTTCTCACCAGCCCTTCCACCAGCAGCTAGCTCTCTGCCCCAAGAGCATTTTCCATTTGCACTGACAGAGTAATGTAATTGCTATGAAGTAAGGACCATCAGGGACTTTTATTTCTCTTTTCCTCTATACTGGTCAGGTTGTGGGGACCAGCTCTGGGATTCAACATTTTTGTGTTTTCCATATAAATTAGCAGAAGCTTTAAAATTGGCTTCAGTGTAAAAAAGCCCGAACAATTAGGCTCTACTTGTACGTTATTGAGCCTGCAACTGGGAACTTGTTACTGAAATCAACTGAAAAAAAATCTGCTCCAAATTTCAGTAGGATGTGAATCTAAAATTCGATGGATCAAAAGGTAAAAATCAGAAAGACAAAAACCAATAAGCCTTCAATCAACTGATAGGGTTTTTTAAGCATCATAATAAACATAACACATTGTACAAATGCATTTTAGAAGTATTTTAGAGGCCTTGATGATGATGATAATAGATGTTTTGGCAGAGGGCAAGAGGAGAATTCCAACTTCATGAATTCAGTTTACTAGAGCTCTGCGGTGTCAAACCCTTGATTTACAGCTTATGATATATAGGGCTTAAGTGAGCTTGTTGGGAACATGTATAGTGGAGAATAAGCTGTTTTATAAATCTATACGCTGTACAAGTATACTGTAATGCAGATCAAAACAATATTGATGCAAAGTACATTGATTGTCCCTGAGCCACTACCAGTTTTAATAATAGAATTGCTGCAGATGCATGTTTGAAGTGGCTTTGTTTAAAGCCCCTGTTTTATTTACAGCGCAGATGAAAACTACTCAGCAGTAATAAGCTTTCCCTTCTCAACAGCGTGTATGTGTTTGTTGATGTTGGTTACCCCCAGGTTCCTGATTTTGAAAGCGACTTTGGCTTGATTCATTGAGCAATTTATGCACCATTTGCATGCAGCTCCCCAAGTGTTATTTGAAGTAATTGAGTACATATTTTTATGATCTATAAAACAGTCCTTTAAATTTGTACACATGAGGAAACTCTTTATGATGAACCTAAGAGTAACCATCCAAGTATGAATAGCATCAAAAAATCAGGGGCAAAATTTTCCCACAGCGCTACAAGTGCTTAGAAATTCATAGTGATTCTTTCCTTATTGCAGTTACTTACCGTGCATATGATACTCCTCATGTGTAACATTTTAAGTGTTTTATCAGCAAAAGTGGCTATTATTTTCCCTTTGCACCCACCCCTTTTCACATATGGCAAAAGCAGAAGTAGAGGAAGATTAAGCAATACTCTGAAGTGGTGTAGAACGTCTGCCATGAAGATGGGAATAAAATTGCAAGAGAGCAGTGCTGATCCCACCTTTCCAGACACAAGACCCTAGCAAGAAGCCTATATGCTGTGAAGGGGCATGTGGAGTGGTGCCACCAGGAAGGAGGCTGTTGGGACTATAAAAGAAACAATTTCAATGGCTGCATGTATTCCCTGAAAGGAGAAATATAACCAGGCAGCTTTGCTAAGTATTTTGAGAGGGCATGACCTGGCTGTATTAAAGGTCTGCCTGTGACAAGGAAACAACAGCAATTCTGTTTAAAAAAAAAAAAAAAAAAAAAAAAATCAAAACCCATACTCTCATGAGCTTTTTCAGTTCAAATTTAAAGCCTTAGAGAATGTCAGTGGCTTTCATTAAATATCTGAATGGTTCTCTGCATCGCCATTTTCTGTACTTGTTTGACCCTTCTGAAGAATTTCCACCACAATGTAAATCTCATGGCTTCTTTGTGAATCATACTGATAAGCTTCTATGTGCTAGTCTTTTCTCTTTGCCTACTGTATTATTTTTTTAATTGCTTTCTTTGTGCTTATTTTATTAAGAAATATAAGTGTAATATTCTTTGGGAAGCAACTCATTGTAAGTTTCCACTTCTTTACCAGTAAACTTTCATGCAAATAAGGTTGTATAGATGCATAAAGAAAAATGTGGGTGTGAATCCATATAGGGAAGGAAAGGCAGTATGTGTTCCATTATTGATTCTTTTCTTTTATTGCATTTTGTTTCCTCAGAAATATGGCTACCTGATGTTATAATAAAAAGGGACTCTTTCTAAAGTCTCTGTTTTTTCCTCCCACAGAACCTCACTTTAATAACCTAGCAATGTTTTATGAAACTTGTTCACTTTTGCTTCTTGACAAAAAACCTCATGCCTCCAACATACTTTATTAACCTTTCCATTTCCAAGGTTTCCATTAGCTTCCTGGGAAGCTAATGTTGCATATATAGTCAAGAACTGGTTTAGGACCCAGGACCTGATTGCTGTGCCAAATGTGTATGACATTATGAATAAAAACATTGAATATAAATGGAGTGAAGACCTGCTAGTATGGTTCCTAGTCAGGGACTTGGTGCAGAAGCTTAGAACAGGACTGCATTGATTAGTAGTCTTGTTGCCTTCAGGTGATCAGACGTGGATTATCAGGATGATATCAGGTGATCAGGATGCTTAAATCCAAATATTTATGCAATTCCTCAATGTACTTTTTCTTCAGTAATCTGCCACATCTTTGTTTCCTTGTAAACTGCATGGAGGAACAACTCTAAGAAATCCTTGCATCTTAGTTAGCATGTATGCTTTGCATTTTTATTTTTTGGTGAAATTTTAACACATGTTAATTTTTAAAAAAGTTTCAGAACTCCACATGAAAAGAAAGAAAAATTTCTGACACTGAGAATTACTAAGTAGAACCCCACTGCATATCCAACATGAAATGAGAGCACAATAACTAAACTGAAGTCCAGTGCCGGATTAGCATTTCATGTTTGAAGTATATGACAGGTTTATTACCAAATTGCAGATTCAAGGAATTACTCAAGACCACAAAAATTATTTAAGTGCATCATGGAGAGGATAATGTTTTGGAATCATGAATGAGTTACCTCCCTTACATTAATTAGGCAAGCTACATTTTCTTGATTATTAAAAGCATATGCAAATTACACAACTAATGTGAAATATTGACGTGTACGTTTGTGCACTTACCTGCATAAGATGAGCATTGGGGTAACTTCAGCACTAAAAGGAACAATATTCCTCTATCCTGTGGCACTGTCTGCATTTGTGTTCATGGGTACATGCACATGTATATCCAGTGCTTGTGGATAGGCATATGGATAGATAAAAAACAAGCAAAACTCCCTTGGTAAGAAATATATTGACTGGGTGCCGGAGATAAAACAGTATCTTCCTGTTCCTTTTTGATCTGGTATCTCAACACCAAGATCTTCAGTTAGGAAAGAATAGATTAGGAACATCTTAGAGGTTCTTAAATCCACTGAGCTTGATAAACTGGATGATGAAATCTCAGAAATCTCAAAGATAACTACTTTATAAGTTAGTGGGTGGGTGAGATGACGGACAACTGGAACAGAGCAGATATACTATTAAGGAAAAAGAAAAAAAAAAAAGGCAAAAACTCAAGTATTTGTAGTTGCCTAGAATATGAGAGGAAGAAGATTAACACCCAACATGTTTTTTTACAAGAATAAGTAGTGCCATAATCATTCTGTTTATGCTATGGGTTGCTGACAGGCCATGTGAGCAAGGAAAAGCAACAGATAAAATAATTAAAATTCACTATGGATCTTGTTTCTCGTAACATTACTATAACCAATTTGAGAATCCTAACCTGTTTTAGTCTCCTATAAGGTTCTGTGTAAAACTGGCTGTAAAACTTCCCAGACAGCAGTTATCAACCTTGCGCCATCAAAATGGGTGGAGCTCAGTGGGACCTCTTCAGATTCCAGTGCTTTTCAATACTTTTCTTAATGGCATGACTGATGACATAAAGTATGCTTCTCACAGGTGCAGCTGACACCATCCGAGGAAACCTGTCAAAATGTCCTAAGAGGTGCACTTCCAAAATTAGCTTTACAAATTGGAGACGTGATCTAAAACACACTTATGCTATTTCAGTAAGTGCATGATATTATATTTTGGTAGAAATAGCCAGCTGAAGAAAAATGAGATGGAAAAGATACAAATGGATACGAATGTTGTAATAATGTTCTTATAGCTATACTTGGTTGTAGATTAAATATGAATTGTCAATGTTCTCCTGTTAAAAATATGATAAACAGCATACAGTGATGAGTATAAAAGAGTATAACCTGCAAATCATGTGAATTAGTAACTGATCAGATCTGGTGTAAGTCATGCAGTTCTTCAGTCAATAATTTACAGTCTCGTACTTCAGGTCTGCGTTTGCATGAGGAGCCAAGAATAGAGGGGTTTGCCTTTTGATATATTTCAGTATGTCAAGGCTGTTAACATACCTTCTCTCACAGATACACACATAATAGATATTTTTTTTCTTATTTGCAATGTTACCATGGCATGAAATTGCTTTATTTATTGAACTGCCTCATTTATTTTAGTTTCAAAAGAATATTAAACAAGTTTGCTAATCGATAACAGCAGCTAGTTCAGACAAGGGTGCACCTGGAGAATTGTTTTAAAACCCTGCTGTAAAGCTATTGAGAAGGGCTGTATTATAAGCCTTCCACTTGCAAGACTACGTACAGATTCTCACTCCATATCCAGAAAACTTGTCTTGCACAATTCAGTGGTCACAGATCAAGCGGTAAAGCTCAGATTGACTACCTGAAATAACCAGGAGCGGTGTTCAAGTAGTGCAGCTTCTGATGAACAGAATTTGTAAGGGGACAAGGTTGATAAACTCCATTTCTTGTTAAAACGTGATGATGTGTTCAAGTTCAGTACTGTGACTAAGTAGCATCATATTTGGTGAACATTTTGTCTACCTAGAACAAGAACAGAACCTCATTTTTAAAGATTAGTTTCATTTCAGTTGTCCAGTTTAATTTTGTCTTTGTCTGTTTGGTTTGATGATGCTGGAAAATTTTGTTATCGGGTATGTTTATTCCTTGGTATAGCCATGTTGTTTTCTACCTGACTTAGCTCAGTCAGTTGCAGCCATATTGTAGCTTCTCAGAATTTGATTGCTGGTACAGTTCCTATTCATATAGTGCTTGTGTATGGCCCAGGAGGAGAGTATATTGCATCTTTTAAGGACAAAACCGAAAACAATAGCTCCTGAGCTTCTGTCTTTGTCTCCCAGCACAGGAGTCTTCCTGTGGTGGCTGGCCTGGGCCATTGTTTTTTAAGAGATAGCCATCAGGCCTTGAATTCAACTTATCACCACAAGGCTTTGGTGTGTTCACCAACATCCAAATAGACTGGAAAACACATTTTATATAAGTTTTTTAAAAAAAGGGAAAAAAAAAGAAAAATAAAAGAGATCTATCTTATCCAATTGTTGTACTTCAAGTGCCAATATCTCTGTCTCAAAACTGAAATCTGAGAGTTGAATTAGTTGTACTAGGAGATCACAGCAGATGGTTGGTTGCTCACGAGTGGTTTTTTGTGTGGGCCATTTTAGAAAGAAAAAAAGAAGCAGGTTTCCTTCTTCTGGAAGCTTATTCAATCTAGGAACTATTGTTGAAATTAGGCAAAATGAACCCTAGTAATAGAAAAAATGTGGCTTGGCTATAAGCAGATAGTTTGTCTGAAACGGATCACAAAACTCAGTTAACTATTCCAGGTTCAGGAAGTAATGATACTTGTGGAAAAAGAAGAGTTTAGAGCATCTTCCTTTAGTGCAGCAGTACATGCAGTTGCTTTTCTTGAGTCCCTACAGCTGCAGGCTACTGTCCACAGACACCAGTTACTCAGAGACTGTGCTTGATTATTTTTAGTTCTGGAGAGGATGTAATTATTCATCACTATTCACAAGTGGAGAAAAAAACTCTGCCTCTTCACCTCTATTGGACCTCATTTGGCTAAATAAACTGGGGAGAAATTAGGCAGTGCCCCAACCGTGTATGCAGTTTATCAGCAACTCTCATCGTGCCAGGCTGACCCCTGATAAGGACAGGTAGGCAGCCTCCTGGATTTTGGATCCTTTCCACTGCAGAGCTAGAAGCATTGCAACTATTTTGTCATCTGGCTGGGTACAGAAAACTGTCCCAGATTGGTGATGACATTGGGTCCTACAAAACATTTAGAAAACAATCATGGAGAAAACACGCTGTAAAAAAAGATATCTCGTGACAGAAGCAAGCAGGCAGGAAGTCCAGTAGAGAGTTAGTCTTCCCATTACCGCTGCTCTCCATGGTTTCATTAGCTTAGTTCAAAAACTTCACTTTGTAGACCTTTTCAGAGTCTTTTTCCGATCAGGCAAAAACAGGAGTCATAAAAGCACACAGTTATACGTGTGTTTATTGGATGTATGAAAAGGTACAGATTGACATAGGCCATTTCTCTGTGTAGGAGGATTCACCTTCTACATAGTTACTCCCTCCTCAGCTTCACATGGTATAGCTACTCCCAGCCAACAGATCCATAGCTCTACCTCTTTCACTAAAATGCAGTAGTGGGTCTTCTGCTGTGTGAGGAGCTGCAAGCGCACTGAGGTTGCATGCAAGTGCTGGCGTGCGAGGGCCAGGGACCAGACAACTGACGGTGTGCAGGTTATGAGAGCTGGGTCAGTAGCAGAAGACTTAAATGCAGCACTGGTGGTGGCAACAGTACATGGCTCTGTACTGTTGCGTGTTTGAGAAACAGCACAGCTTCAGTGAATCCTCAGCAAACTCAATTTTATCTTCCTGCATTTTGATGAGTCATAGAACAGCCTCTTCGCTAAACAAAGAACCAAGGTGTGCACCGACCTCAGGTAGGAGCAGAGTGACATTACTGAGGCGTGCTAGATGCAAGTCATGCTACCTGCTATCTACACAATCCCTGAAACATCTAGCAGCAGACATACTGGCATGCGTAAACCTCAGATACAGGAGTGCCAGACTTATATCAGAACAGAAATAATTCTGTTGACCTGAAGCTGAACCCTTTATCTGTGCTGGTTCAAGACAGCATCTGTACTTAAAGGCAGCACCAGGTAAAAATACCATATGGGTGCTGTCAAGACAGACAGCAATAAGTCATTTTCCCTTTTGAACTGGAGGGAGGGGTTTCAGCTTGGGCTGTGATTTCTTGAGAAGCAGCAGCCTGCTGCCATTGCTGCCGCAAAGTGCAACAGGTGATAGCATTTTCTAGAACAGGATGCTGGTTTTCACTGATTCCCATCCTCCTGGAGTTAAAGGTGGGTGTTTAGCCAGCCCTGCATTGGCTGGCACTCATCCATCTTTCTTGCGTACTGCTCTGTATATGTTTGGAGGGTGTCTTCAGTGAAGCTGGGAACATCGCCTCCAACAGGTTGCACATACTGCCCATCAGAGACTGAGAAAAGCTTTCAGTTATCTCAGTGAGTAATTGTTGACTTCTTAAGAAATGCATCCAGTGTGACATCCTTTCTCTCGGTAGAGGCCCAGGATGTGGGTGAAAGTTGAAGGGATTTTAATTCACTGAATTCTCTTTATGACAGGGAAAGAGATGGAAGAATTTGAGTGAAAAGTACATACTATCTGTGCTTTGCTTTAATATTTCACTTTGGATACAGGAAAGAGCTAAAAGATTGGGACGTTTCATTTTTTCAGAATGAAGCCTCAACTCTTCTTCTCCACCAAGATACAATTTGAAAATTCTTGCTTTCTCTGTAAGCTTAGGCAAATACTTGTTGGTACTAGAAATGAAACAAAACCTCCCCATTCATTCAGTTAGAAGTACTAACAGTCTTCTTTATGATTTCCAGTGGCAGGGCAAATTAGCTTGCTAAAGTGTTTCAAAATGTAAAAAGTGTGTTGCAAATTCTCCAAAGTTCGGATACTCCTCTTACTACTTTCCTGTTGCTGGGCTACTTGCCTCGCTAAGGCGAGTTGCTGCCCTTGAGCAGGCGCCCAGTTGCCTGGCTCCATGTAGAGCTTGTGAATCTGCAGGACGTGGCAGGAATTCTCCACTGCCTTCATTCTAGGATGGCCATGCCTCTACAGACTAAGTGCCCACAGAATAGACAGGTACTTTAAAAAAATCGTTATGATAACGTGGAAACAAAATTAATTATAAAGCCAAAGTATACTATTTAGGTTTTTGGAAATAGAGGTTCATGAAGACATGAGTGACTAAAGGGGAAAAAAAAAATCAAACAATGTAATTAGAGTTTATCTAATGATAAACTTTTCACTTTTATTGGCTAGTTTGCTGCACTTTGTGAGGGGAACTGGCCAACTAAATTGCAGAGTGGAATTAAGAGGCAGCAGCAGCCAGCACAAGGAATGTCACCATCTCTTGGTAGTGGCAATGTCCATTTAGTAGAGCAGATGTAACTTCTTCTGTGCTTGACAAACCTACTAGCAAGCCATCAAGCCACTGAGAGGAAAAATGCTTTTATCACAGGTAAGGCAATATAAATATTTTCAGATTAAGTTTTTCATGCACTGGAGCTAATAATTCACATAAGAATTTAAGTCAACAACTCTTCATGACAGCAAATATTAATGAGGTCAATGCATGTGGCTCATTTCTGGCTTATGAGTGTGATAAGAGCGGTACCTTTATCTTTATTTAAGCCCCCTTAAAGTTGGTCTGTTGATTTTCTGACCATAGCACAAGGGTTGATGTAGATTCCTCTGTTGCCAAGGGCTTAATGACTCCTATAAGGTGCTGACTGGCATTTAGTGAGTCATGAAAAGAATTTCCTACTCGGTCTCCTCTGAGTCAGGGTCTCCAAGCACCTTAAATCGGTGTGATACCTCTGCGTAAAATAATCATGGCAATGCAAAAAGAGGCATGTTGTGTTTGCTGGCCTTTAGAAACAGGTAAATAGCTTTATCTGACTGTGCACACGCTCCAGATGGGCAGTCTTACATTGCTCGGATTAAGCTGTTGAAAGTCAAGCACTGAGAATGAGTAGCAAAATTGTATGGTTTTTAAGACATAGCTGCATTTATTATTTACATGATTAATTAGGAGTAGTCAGGATTTAAATGCAAGTTTCTTTCTCATGCTATCTCAAAAAATAATGCTTGATAGGATGCTTGTTTACTGGAGCTGTCTTGGCCTTGATTAAAAAATTGACGTCTGAACTAAGAATAGAACATATATTTTGCTATGTGCCACATACAAAAATAATAACAAAAAGTGTTCTTTCCTTATAGTTAAACTAATCTCATCTTTCCTGGCTTCTAGTTGTATGAAATAGTTTTATAGTTAAAAGAGAATTTGCATAATGCCTTTAAAAGTCTTAATAGCTATAATAATTTTAATCTACTGTGGAGTGTTTATAGCATATAGTAAGCTGAAGCATTTAATTGTGTAAAAAGGAATATTAAGGCACATCTAATCAAAAGACTAATGAAAATATTAAGTATGATTTTTTTCCTTATCTTTCCCTAATTGCATCTGGACATCCAATTTTATTTTTTTTTTCAAGGTACGAATGACCATGAAAAATGAGGCTAAATCTTCACTATCAGAGATACTCTCAGATAAGCTCTATGCAGGTGTTTTATTTAGTGTCCTTTCTGGGATTGCAGCAGTTGGCTACGCTGAGATCTGATCCTGCCCCTAGTCAATCAATTAATGTTTTGCCATTCACGTTACTGCAGCTAGGGTTCAGGGCTTCTGTTAGGATTGGTGGGTTTTATTTATTTACTGGAATTTGAAAGACAAAAAATATGAGTCATTATCTTTAGTGTGCTATTTAGTCAAGGATCAATCTCATCAAGAGGTGCAGCAGATCTGACATAAAGAACCTGCAGCTGTCCCAGAACAAAACACACATTGCACATAATAACAGCCCCACACAGCTTTCCTCCCTCAAGTGTCCAGGCAAGACACCATAGCATACAATCAATGCAAATCTCCTAGCAGAATGTAATCTACCCATTTTTCAAGGATTTGAGGCAATTCATCTTTTCAAATGGGCATTTTATTATTTTTTTTTTTCTAATGATGATTTGAACGGGGAATTTTCTTTGGTAACCGTATAGAATTTGACGACGACTTTGTCAGGAAAGCATCATTTTGGTTCAGCCTTGCCATCTTTGCAAGATTAGGTAAAACCTCATAACTATAGAATGAAACCATCAAGATGGCAAGGAAGAACAGGAGGATTTCTACCTGGCACAAGCGATGCCATATGTTTGTGCTGAGCCAGCGTAGGAAATTTCTGCTGTGCTGTCTTTGTTTTCAACTAATACAAATTAAGAATAGAATTTCCATTTTATCAGGAAGTTTAACGTGTAAAAAAAATGTTCTGGATTGGAACAGAAAATTGATATTTGGCATTTCACATAAACCAAAAAGTTCTAAGATATGTATATTTTCTTCAATTTAAGAGTCAAATTCTTCATTTTAATATGCTTAATTTTATTTTTTTTCCTTAATATTTTCACCACATTGAGGGATAAAATATATATCATATCCAAAAATTAATAAAAGGAATATTAGCTGGATTAAATCTGGTTTTGATGCAAAAATATCTTTTTAATTAAATATTTCCACTTTTTTAATAGAAGACTGAAAATAGCCTCAAATTTTTTCACATGAAGGGAACGGCTTTTAATTTTAAACAAATGGGTTATCTTTACTCTTTTGAACAACGTTGCATCTTGCTTCTTATTGTCGTTGTGCTGATTAATTTTCTTTATATTTTTGTACAAATGAATGCATATTGTTAAAGTTTTCTATTAACATATTGTAAAAATTCAGAATCTGCATCTCCACAACTTTTCCCCTGGCTCTGTTCATAAGGAAAGATTAATACACATGTATGGGTTTGTTTTTTTTAAATTATATGCTCTTCAATATGAAAATAATATGATATATGTTCTGCAGCTAGAATCTGCTAGGTTTCACCTGGGAAATAATATATGTAATTAGGGAATGATGGTCTTGTCTTTTATCATTGAAGGCAAGGCAGAAATTTTTTTTAGAGACAATGATGATGTGTTTTATAGCATTTGGTATCAGTAAGTCCCTTAAGGGCTGAACATAAATGCAAATAAATTAGGAGCTTCATTGCGTATTTGCAATTTATGAGCTAGTCCAGTTTCACCTACCAGCCGGAATACCATAAGGAAAGTAATTCTCTATTAGATCCCTGCCACTTGCTTTGGGACTGCAAGAAAAAAGGCCTAACAGAGTTCCTGTTTGCTCCAGAAACTTGAGATTTGTGCTGTTTATGGATGTCAAGGCGAAGTACCATTCTGTGTTTCCTCCTTCTCCCCCTCTCTTGCCATGCTTACTGTGCAGTTTTGGAAAGTAGAGTTGATGAGTTCCTGAATACACACATGCTACAGAACTCCTGTTTAGAAAGCTGTTTATCTCATTTATCTGATGAAATTTAATCAACTTACATACTTAATACTATACTGTAGCGTATAGCTCAGCAAGAATTGTTTTTATAGTAACTCCTATCTTCCGTAGTGACTCAGATGCTTTGCCCAGGGGTGTAAAAAGGATGTTTCTCTGTGCCTTCACAGTATACAGAGTCTTGCATATGCTTTGCAGTGGCATTGATGCAAGTGAACACATTCAGTGATGCTCTTCTGTCCCTATGGCATTCGGTTCCCTGCTTGTGTGCTGCTGCCTTGTTTTTGTAGACAGAATCAGCTGAGCTTGCAAGTCTTTTCATCATTTTGTATTGCCCTGATGTCATTGTTCAGCAAAGAAAGTTTGATCTTGGAACACAGAGAAGCTGAGGTACAAGTGAGGATACCCAAAGTCAAACTGAGTTTGCTTGTGTGAAGGAAATTAAAACAGCAGCAACCCCTACTAGGAATAGCTTCGTAAAATCAGGTCTTACAACCTGGGTGTTTGGGATTTGAGTATTTTATTGAGGTTATGGAGGAGAAGTTTTTGAGACATTTCTGATGATTTTCTGCCTTAACTAACTTTCTGCTGTATGACACTATTTATTTGTTTCTTTATTTATTTACAGGAGCTGTTTTCCTGCATGCCTGTCTGTTTGGCCTTTGAAATACTTACACCAAGAAGCTATAACTTTTAAGTAAGTCAACCTGTAACAAGATGCTGTTTTCTGGGTTTTCCAGCTGATACAGACCTACTTTGTTTCCTCTCCCTTATATACTTTTTTAGAAGGAAGTGTGTTCTTGTAGAAATCTCAACCTGAAAATATTCACGTTTACTGTTATGTTCAACTGTTAGATGTTCCCAAGGATTTTAATAAACATAATTCTGCCTGGAGAGTAGCCGCATCTAGATGGAAAGATGTTTTCAGGTTATAAGACCTTTTTAGGTTGTTTCTTTGAATACAGGTAACTCAGAAGTAGCTTATCTTTATTTCTTCAGCCAGCAGCAAGAACAAAAGTGCCTTTACATTTGCTTAAGACGTAACATAGTTTGAAGCGTTTGAAAGCTGCCTGCTGAAAATCCTCCGTTTCTGGCTTTCCATTGAATGCAAGCAGTGTGCCAGTGCATGGTGCTCCAGATACATGCAAATATATGTGCACCTGTCTGCAGTGGAGCTCTTCACATTGATAGAAATGTTGCTGTTTACTTCAGTGATTGCCCATTGAAATAATGATAGTACGTTTATATTTAGACAGTAGCATCTATTTCAAATGATCCTGAAGAACCTTATTATCGTAAGACTTTCTGTCAGTCATGAGGAATCCCTAGGGATTTCAGGGCATCATGTTCTTCGGATTTTATCACAGGAATGGGGATATGGAGATTTGGGGATTTGGGGAATGATCTTTTGAGGCAATTTGCAATCTTCATCACTATAAATGGAAAAATCTTTGCCAATTGTTGAACTTAAACACGCTTTTAGTAACATGAAGCAACTTCCAATCAAAGCGGATGACAAGATGGGTGAAAAATGGGTTGGACCAGGGGCCGAAAGGGCAGTGATCAGTGATGCAAAGTGCACCTGGTAGCCAGTTATCAGTGGTGTGCCGCAGGGACTCATATGGTGGCCAGGACTACATCACATCTTTATTAACAACCTAGGTAACAGGATGGAGTATCCCAGCAGATTTTCAGGTGATACCAGTTCGTGGGAAGTCTGTACAATGGAAAGTAGGTCTGTTTTTCAAAAGTACCTGAACAAGATGAAGAAGTGGACTGGCAGGAACCTCATGGAGTACAACAGAGGCAAATACAGAGTCCTATAGGTGGGATGAGGAACCCCATATGCAGACCAGGTGGAGGGCCAAACAGCTGGAAAGCAGATTGTCAGGAAAATAAAAGGGGGAGTCCTTTTGGAAAGCAAGTTGAAGGAGAATCATCAGCGTGG
This sequence comes from Fratercula arctica, assembly GCA_947846985.1. Lineage (NCBI taxonomy): Eukaryota > Metazoa > Chordata > Aves > Charadriiformes > Alcidae > Fratercula > Fratercula arctica. The sequence continues at coordinate 29,277,541 of CANTUZ010000004.1, read as the reverse complement.
CCTTGCAGCAGAGAAGGCCAATGGCATTCTGGGCTGTATTAGGAGGCTGAGGGAGATCCTCTGCTCAGCGCTGGATCCACTGCTGGGCTCACCAGTACTAGATAGACAGGAACATACTGGAGCGAGGCTGGTGTAGAGCCACTGAGATAGTGCTGCAGTCTGCAGCATGAGGTGTATGAGGAGAGGCTATGAGCTGGGGTTCTTTGGCCTTGCGAAGAGGAAGAGGGATCTTATTTCTGTCTATGGCTACCTAATGGGATTGTGTGGAGGCGCTGGAGCCTGACTTTTCTCAGAGGAAATCAGTGGAAGGATTGGAGGCAACAGGCAAAGTTTCTGATTGTTGCAGTGTGTTCTCCAAAATAATCAAACACACATACACTTTAGATCCATAAGTGCCTTCCAAAAGTTCTGTTTTGAAGGAATTTGGGACTATATGTATCTAAGGAACCTAGTGCTTTCTCAGCAAGTAAAGTTGAAACTGCATTAATATCACATACATAAATATGTATGCCAAATGAAAGAGTTTTTAAAGTATTTTACATATGTACATCTAACTTTCTAGATGTAGAGAAAATACGTGTTTTATTCCTGCACCAGCTTCCAAACTCCAAGGAACAGAGCACATCTAGACTTTTGGTAGCACAAAGTAATGATTTCTTAGAGACTTATTAACAGAAATGAGTGAAAACTGCAAAATATATCAATAAACAGTTGACAAGTGTGAAAATGAGTGGTTTAGCTGCACCTTTACCTCTCTTCTTCTAGCTTTTGGCAAACAACATCTTACCATTACCATTATCTCTGCAGAAGAAACAGAAATATGCTTGGTGCTCAATGACGTTATATTCTCCTCTAAGCTGTGTCTCTGAAAGAGTATTTTAAATTACCAGCTTGGAGTGCTTATACCAAAAGTAGTTTGGATGGGGTACCACCGGACAGATTTCTTTAAGATTTCTGGAAGGGAACCCCTTAAAAAAACTAGAACAAACGTCTTTCTGCTTTCTTTGCACCTTGGACTGTGATATCATGAGGCACATAAACAATACTGAAAGAAAATTAAATTTAAATTAATGAAGATAATAGTAGCGTATTTAAAAAAAAAAATGCCACCAGGAAAGTGTGTAAGTGCCCATAAAAAAAAATTAAACTCCTCACACAGTATTTGTCATCTTTCCTTACTATCTTTAGATAGATAGTTCCTTTTAGGTACCTTCCTTTTCATAGCAAAACCAGAGATTCATTGGCTTATTTCAGGTCTCTCTCATGAATACATTCATTCATTCAAAGAACAAAAACTACTCTGTGATTCTCACACCACTCAGATACCACTAAAATTGTCTTCATATACCACTAATATTTATCCTGCTCCCATAAGAGATTAGTGAGGAAGCCATTAACATGCCGTAGCAAAAAAAGCACCGATTACATGTTTATGCCTTCAGCATTTGTCTGGCGAAGCCATTTCCAAGAGCAAGGAGCCTCCTGGTATAGACTGTAATCTTCTGGTGTGGAAGTGTGCATGCTCTTGCATAAGCTGGCGCTTCCAAGAGTGATTTCCAAAGTCGTTTCATTCCACCAAGAGATGGGGCAGTCTTTTCCTACTGTGTTTGATTTGTAGGGGAGAAACATCAGGCTAACTGTTGAGGGACCAAATTGAGTCTTCAGGAGCGTAATGCTGTTTTAGCTAAGAACCCCTACCATTGATGTGGAATGTTGGACCACGGTGTACCAACTTAAATGATAAAAGAACCCCTGAGACCTCATAAACTGTGGAGGCAGGGTTTGACCTGTGTAGTAGCTGGTAAGCCTTCAAGAAGCAACTGTATACCAAAGAAGAAGGTTAATGTAAGTGACACTTTTTGTATAAATAGTCAATACTAAATGTGTGCGTTAATGTGTGTTAAAAAGGAACCATATTGCTCATTTTGCAGCAGCCCTCATCCCTCGTGCTTAGTGAAACCCTGCCATGTAGTTTTGTCTTTCTCTATAGAGCTCTTCGGGCATTTTGTCACGGCTGAACACTAATACTTTGCTATTCAGGATTTCTGTACTCCCTTCCAAAACTATATGACAGGATCCATGTATCTAGGTCTTACGTGTTGTGAGGGCTAATTAAATAAAAATTTTATTGGTCTTTTAATCCATAATAAAGAACTGCCATGTACAACCATCGTTAAGGCTGAGTATGTAGTCGAGTCAGAGATCTTCAATCATGACAGAAAGTTTCTCTGCTAAAGAGGGTTGGAGAGCAGCGCAATCTTTGAGGTTGGATACCTAAATAACTGCCATATTGAATGGAGATCTAAATTTGCTGCATTTTCCTTGTGTGGTATTGTCACATTCCATCAAGTGCCATAAATGCTCACAGGAAAATAGCAACGTGTCTTTCATACTGCACAGGATATCAGTGTACTGAGAGATAATTTTGGGAAAGCTAAGCCTGAGAAAAGACACGACATAAAAGCAGGACCACCTGTTGGGGCAAGTTGCCTAGCATTCAGGGGTCTTTCCACTGCTTTCAAAGTTATCATGCAGTCACCATGTACTTTGCTATTAGATGAATCCCTTTGTGAACTCCTTCAGCTTGCCAGTATAGTAAAACTGTGTTGGGTTGGTGAGGTTTTTTTTTTTCATTTTGAGAGCGTGTGAATGCACGTGCCTGATGGAATAAATTTGGTATGCCAGTTCTAGGGTGCCTATTCATTAGTGTCCTCCTGCTGTTCACATTTTATTAATGAAGCAACCCATCACCCCCCTACCAGCAGACACTTAATTCCTTCCCAGAATCCATCTGCTTTCCATGGTCCTTTGAAACCAGCTTTTTATGGAATCAGCTTTAACAAAGTCTTATTTCTATGGGTCAATTAAATACCAAATATTATTTCACAGCTACAGCTCCTTTTAAAGTGTCTTTTAGCTGTGATTAATTCTAAGATGATTTCTGGGGAGGGGATTGGACAATCAAGATCCTATTTTAAAATAAATTTATTCTTACAGCAGACCGTGATCATAAAGGTGGAAAATGAACTCAAAATGGGAAAATTAAGAGTGTGATCCTGCAGCTCTCCGTTACTCAGGTCCCGCTTAGACAAGCACTCACAGGTTGCTCATCATAGGGTTCCTGATATTTTGAAGGTAGTTTTTAATTCTAATGCTTGGTATTTCAAAAGTAATCAGAGAATGCACATATGCATCTATAATGCTTAAATTTGTTACAAGCTTAATAAAGAATGACTATACACATGCAATTACTTCTGGTGCAATAGAGAATAAATGTATTTACAATAATATTTTGAAAATATCCTTCACCCTTTCAAGTACTGAAATAAATTATGCTTATAGTCAGTATATATTCTAATGGCATGCTATTATGTCAGCTATAAAAAAATGTATTTCAAATACTCTCTATGTCTCCAACTGGAAGTAAAATTTTTGATAAGTTTAAAAATCACTTTTTATATCTTCGATATTATGAATATAGAAAAATACATTTTAAGCCTTTATTAAATATTAAAAGGTGTCACTTGTATGACCTCTCTGCTTTTAAAGGTCACTTTTATGCTTCAGGTTGGTGTCCCTACTGAGGTAATAATAATACTGTAGTATATAGTGGGGCATCACTGAAGAACTGGTGGCAAAAAGTTTAACAGAATGGATGTTGTGGGACCTCAGAACCAGGAGCGTTTGCGTTTCATGTGTGCTGAATGCCCAGCTTTCTCTTCCAGCTCAACATCTGTTGCTGAAGTTGGGGGAATATGTAAAAAGATTTGCAGTTCATCTCTAACTTTATTATATAAATTGCTAATTTAACCACTGAAATTCAGTTTATCCCTCTCACGTGTTTGTACTGTCTGTGATTTTTTAAAGTTAAGACAACCTGATCCGCAGTATTTTAGATGGCGGGTAATAAATTATGAACTCTCTCTAAACTGAAATGAGATGACCAATAACTAAAGAGAAAAAAATTGCTGTACTCGGTAACCATTGCATATGTGTAACTAATGCTTTGATGGAGACTGCTTCATCTTCCTGTAAAATCTGAGAGTTGTGGCATTTGAGACCTATGGAACACTATGCAGCACAGATTTAATTCGCAGTTCTCAATACAGGGTGAAGATGTTTGAGTGGTGGAGTTGAATGTACAGTTTTGTTCTGTAATATTGCCAGTGGATTAGGTAAAATTCTCTTCTCTGGACTGGTTTGTATGTTTGTACCTAGACAGGACAGTGACAGTGGTGGTGGGAATTGTTCTGGCTTTTGTTCCCATGGTCACTATTGTCACCTGCTTCGCAGTGATTGTCTGCCAGTCTCATCAAGAAACTGCAGTTTAGAAATCCTAAGCCTGAAAAATCAAACAAGATTTTTCTTCCTTGAGATAATTTTTTCAGGTAGGATGAATATTTATCAATTGGATAAAAGGGAAAAATGGTAATTGCTTCTGGTTTTATTGTAAGAAACTGTACTCGGGCTAACAATTTTGTGCATTAAATTTACACTACATATGCACATATACATGCCTATATGCTTTATATAAGAATAAGAGATAAAGAGCTCTGTTCTTTAGCATTGGGTACCAGTCATGATTCTCTGCTCATAGTAAAAAGATACTGTGACTTTCAGACATTTAGTGGAGTTCCATGGATGCATCTTTCAGGTGTTTTTTGCTAGCATTTCACTAGACATCCTTTCTGTTAACGTGTAATTCTGTGAAGTTATTGCTAGAATGTTAGAAATGTCGAGATACATAAGCAATGTTGGAAAGTCACCATATCCAGGCCTGGTCTAGGCTATTCTTGTGTTTGTCTAAGCCATTAAGTTTAAAAGTGTTTGAGAAAAGAGTATGAGCCATGACCTCTGCTACAAGTATTTACATTCTGTTATCACACGCTATAAACCCATTTTTTTGTAAGTAGCACCGAAGTGCTAATCTTTCTGTATACACTGCTGCTTTATGAAAAGCTACAACTTTGAGGAGAACATTCAGTTGAGCATAAAGATTCAGGTTCTTGACCTTCAAATATATAACCAATATCTCGAGGCAAGCTGGATGATTTATCACTCCAGGGAAAAAAATAATTTCATCTCCATAAACATTTACAAGCAAATCCTGAATGTAGATAGGGAAATAATGAATAGTCTTAAAGAAAGGAAAGATGGGACTTCAAAACAGAGGGAGATTGATACGTGCCCAATGTTTAATATAAACACATTTCACTGTACTTTAAATTGACCTTGATTTTCTATGCACTGTGAAGGTCTAACAAAGTAATACTCGGCTGCATAGCATCATAGTAAAAATTATGATTTGCCATATGGATCCAATGACCATACAAGCTAGAACTCTCGATATTTTTTTTTCTCCTATTTTTTTTTTTGTTCCATACATCTGTAAGAACATGCTGTTTCTAAAAACAGCCTAGTCCAGGTAAAACTTCAGTGCCTAGCTGCACCATCCATGCTTTCTTTCAAAAAACAAGTATGTTTATTAATCAGCTGTTAACTGATAAAAATGAAAAAGGAATTTCTAGTGTCCAATGTTTCATTCTCTATTGATGTAAAAAGAAGTTTAAACATCAGCATTGTCTGAAAAACATCAGTTTTTAAACAAATAGTCATGACATTTTAATGTCACGTTTCAATTTAATAAGGAAAATATGGCTCTTTGATAATAGGATACAGTATACTGGAATATAAAATAGTAGTCCTCATGTTATAATCAATACCTGGAGGTGAATGTTGCAACATAAGTCATATAAATGAGAATGTCAAAATGATGTTTATTGTATTGCAAGTAGCTTATAGCATAGTGCCCTCAAAAAATTCAGACCATCATATTCATCATATTCCTTTAAACATTTTTTTATATTAACAGACTTCATTTTTTGACCAGTTGTATTGATTTGGTTTAGTGGTGAAATACATTAACATTTTAGCATGTAAATACTGATTCATCATCCAGGGGAGGTTGGAAGAATCTGAAAAGATGCAAGTGAAGTAACTGTGAAAACTGTGGCCTTACTGTTCGGCTATTGCTACCTCATTGTCTTCTGAGATAATGCTGTTTTTCCCTGGTTTCCTTTCTCTCTTCTGAGAAGACCCTTCTGTACACTTATGGGAATGAATGTGGTATTTATTCTACAGGTAATTTATAGATAGCCATCAGGCAGATAGTAATTTCTGTGATGATTTCTGTGTTGCAGCTGGGTAGACCGAACATTTATTTTTGTTTGCATTGTTAAAATATGAAAATCATGTTTAAAAAAAAAATCAGATGGTTTTTGTTCCAATCAGTTTTCTTCATAACAAAGTGCTCTACAAAAACTGTAACTTCAAGTGTAAACGTGACTCCCAGTGCCCCCTGCCATGTACACAAACAAACCACCTAATCATCAACCTGAAATTGCATTTTAACCATAGCAACCTGAACACTTACCTTCTGAAATGCTTCATTAATGAAAATACCAGGAGAATTTTTTGCATCTAGAGCATTACAGTGATTTAGAAATCTTTAGTATTTCATTTGCAAGCTTCTAACCTGTAGGGAGTCATTCATGTTGGTCATTCAGCTTGTTTTATTTTTGTTTTTAATTCTTTATGTTTCTCCATTGATTTTAAGTTTACCTTTATAATATCTGGGCAGAACCTGAGTATAAATGTTTTAAAAGGGAATCTTCTAAATGTTCTGTGCTTCGGGGAATTTGGTTAGTTGTGCATTTTTTTATCTCTACAACTATGTGAAATACAAATCTAAAACATGGTACAACCATATAAAATGTAAAACAGCCAAAATGTTATTATAATATTATTATTTATTAGCCTTTTTTGCTAAAGAAAAAGACTAACTCTAGATTCTTCTCTTTTGCCTTCCCACAAGTGCATGTTCAATGGCGTGCCTGAAAATTGGGGCTTCATGCTCTGGACGGTTTTAGCAGGACTAAGTATCCAGCAGCAGTACCAGTTTTATCATCTCCCACATCCCACGATTTTTTCTTAGCTCTTGCATCAGCAACACACCATTTAAAAAAGGAAAAGCAATCCGGTGTCCCCTCTCCTTCCAGATCCCCAAAGCAGTAATGCAACAGTTCAGTTTAGCTCCTGGGGGGGGAATACTTGACAACCAATTGTTGCAGATTATTCAGCTGTGTTCTGAAGAAGACAATATGGTAGATAATGCAATCAGTGTAACGTATGCATACTTGTATCATGACAGCACACAAAAATTTCATCACATGCAGACACGCAGACATAGCAGTATTAGCTAATGTGTGCATCTGGGCAACTGACAGCCAGAGATTGTAATATGATTTCCACTGAAAAAAGGTTTTGTATGTTAGGAAGTTAGAAACAGATCCACAACTCTTATTCCTCCCTCAGACCACACTTCCTGGCATAAAAATTAAGCCACACTCATTGATTCAAATCTTTTGTGGTTTCTCATAATTTTTCATAATGAAGGTTTTTGCGAAGTATTTGGAAAACAGATGCCAAGTTTTATTTCTTTATATGGTAAGGTAGTAGTCACCAGGAGCAAATTCAGTAATATTCCCTTATTGTCCTTGTCCTAAAATAATCTCAGTCCTTTGCTTATTTGAAAATGAAAAGAAGAAATGTGTATCAGATGTTAGAGAAAGGTTAATCAACTAGTTAGACAACGCAAATAGTCAGGTGATAGGTCCCGCTGGTGTTCCACTGGTAGTGTTCCTGACACGGCAAATGCCTGAAGAGATCACAGTGCTCCTGTTCTCTTGTTTTAGGGAGAAGTAAGTTCCTGCTTCTGTATAAAATATGTTTTCTTTGAGAAGGTATCATCAGGCTCACAGGTCTGAATTTTCTAACTCTTCAGTGTTATGTCTGCATATTACTTTTGATGATAGTGTATGTAAATTGCACAAAAAAACGTTTTTTCCATCCTTGAATGTCTGAGGGAGAACAAGTATTAATACACATATGAAAAAAAAAAAAAAAAGGCTCCTGGCTGAAAGAAGCTCCAAATGGAAAATATTTTTTCATGCTTTCTATGAAGTACAGGATTAAGGAATCGCATCTTTCCTTCACCAGCCTTACTTTGTGCTATTGGCTCTGAACAAGACACATTTCCTTCCTTCAGTTAAGCTTTTCAAATAGCAAGAATCTCAAGTGGAGCAGATGAGAAGTAGTTTAAACATTTTTAGGAGTGCTTTTTGTCCAGAAGAGATGTGGACTGCTAGAGTTATGCTGAACTCTGTGCAGAGGAACCGCTGATATTGAAAGTCATCAGTCCAACACTCTCTATTGAACTGTCCCATCTGGATGAAAAGTGGTCAAGGGGAAGCTGGTTAGTGAGCGCCTGGCAGTGCAGAGCTTGTCACTGACTGTATAATGTGACTGGCTTACGCTCATCTCAGTGGTGTGCGCTTTCCTGAATGAGCGGGGAATAAAGCTATGAAGAAGAAGAAATTGCTTTGGAGCTTTCTTATGAGAGATGAAATTGATAGCAGGTAAAATGTGAAAAGAGTCTAATCAGAATGGAATGATGTATCAGGGGAAAATTCAACAAGAAAGCAAATACATGTGAAGAAAAGAAATGAAAGCTACATTTTTGATGGCTACAGAAAAGTGAGAAGATGATATTAGCTGGTCTTTCTATGAATTTTTCATCATGTCCTGAGAAAGAAAGCAGTGCCACATCTGTTTGGGTTTGAAACTAAGAATCTTGTGATAGCTGTGATGCCATGGATGATGCATGGATTGAATGGAGGCTCTGTGCTGGGCTAATACTCCATTTTTAGCATGCTTTAACGCTATTCTATTTACTGTTTAAAGAAATGAAACCAAAATGACAAAAGCCATGCCATCATAATCTCAAAGGTTCTGAAAAGTGTTCTCCTGTGCATCTCATGCTCAGAGAGGAAGATTGCCTTCAATATGAACACTGTATTTTTTAACATTGGCTACAGGTCCTGTGCTGCTTTTGCCCAATCCCCTGTTAAATTTCTTTTGACTCCTAATAAATACTGACCTCAGGACTCTTATTTCTTCAGTTCGAACTAGGAACTTCAGATATAAGACCTTTCAAAAAGGGAATGATGGTTATTTGGCCTGTTTTATCTGTCTTCTGTTGCAACTCTTACTCCTCATGATTCTGAAAGCAACTCCATTGCTAGCAAAAGAAAATGAAGAAAGAATCAAATTTCACAGGCCTTTTCTTTCCAGTATTTAAACCTATATATTAGACTTGTGTTACACATCTGCATAGAACTGCAAGAAGCTGGCAGATTGTGGTGTGTACAAAAATAGGTGAAAAGCTTTCCCAGCACAGTGGCAGTGCAGAGGCTTTTATACAGCTCAGGAAGCAAGCTCCAAGCTTCTCTTGGAGCAAAATCCGATTTAATGTCAGAACGTTGGTTGCATTCATATACATGGCTTATTCATGGAGCATTCACTAAAGCCAAAATAAGTATCTCGGCACATCTTCTTAGAACCTGGAAGTTCTATAGAGCTGTATAATATTAGAAAGTAAAAGATGAGTCCAGTTTAATGCTGGCCACAATAAAATGTCTCAATATGCTTTCAAAACTGAACCATCTTCTGTAGACAGACGTGTTCTCTCAGTTACTTTTTAATGTATACTTTTATCATGTAAAATTTAAAAGATTTACTATAAAAATTATTTGAAAAGCATTATACAAGTATTTATGGTTCCCCTGAATTTGTTAAACTTATTACTTGTTAGAGGGAATTATGATGTATAACGCTTGATAATTTCTGAGAAAGGACATAATTTTAACTTCAGCTGTGTCATTTTATTCTATGAAGCTGCTTATTAGTAGTAGCAGTGGAGCCTTGCAAGCTTTATGCATTATGAAAAACAAAAAATACGAGCTGCTGTCCAGGCTCATAATAGTGCCTGACGTAACGAAGTGTAGGTTGTAAGGCTGTGAAAACCAGTACTCATCAACTCAACAGGAAAAACACAGATGCAACAGCTCAAAACACTGATTCATTATCTCCCCAATCTGTAACTAATTTGCACTGCATAAAAATCATTTAAGTTAAATATGAGCCTTGCAGATCATTGTAGTTTAAGTGTGTGAGCAGAATTCCCAGTTTCCTGAGAAAACCTTGATCCTAATAAGCTGAAAAATTTTATCATAAATCTCAGTTTGTCTTCTTACCTACACTCCAACTCACACATCCAAAAGGAACTCTGGTGAAGAGCGTTGAGTTTTACTGGTGCAAATGTTGGGCAGAAAAGCATTGGTGTTTAGAGTCACCCAAGGGTGATATGTGTTACTTTCCTGGCTAGTGTGACATTGCACATATTTTTGCATGCCAGGTTGCATCAGACTGCCACTGAGAGCAAACAAGTGAAATAACAAGCCCCCCCAGTATGCCACGGTGTAAAATCTGTGACCCAGATTCTCCTACCTCTGCATGGAGCACAGTTCAGAGCTAGAGGGGTGAAAAGACTGCTGGAATCTGGACTGCTTAAGCCAGGTCCTCAGGGAAAATACCAGGAGCTCACTTGTAGTGGGACACAGTAGCTAGGAATCACCAGACCATTGGAAACTACCGGCCAGTCCTTTTTGCAAGTGACCAAGGCCACTTTCCCAACTGTGTAGCTGTGGGAAATGGTGCCACAGCACATTCTCTAGGGAAACAACTCTGAGAAAAGCTGCACTGTCTTTGAGGCTGTGGGGACACACAGTAAAAGGTATTCCTTCTAAGCTCCAGGAGAAAATAGGGGAAAAAAGGGCATGTGGCATTGCCCATCTCCAGTGGAGTGCTAGGATGCAAGGAATGTATTGCAGCGAAGTGCCTACATTCTTTAAAATAAGCCAGTAGTTTTTTGAGGCAAGGACATTTTTTGCATCTAATTCCTCATCAAAGAGTCTCTACAATGTTGTCCCAAAGCAAAGCCTGTGGGCAGACAGACTCATCCCTCTTGGTGTTACCAACAGAAATTCTGTACTTGTGAGTTATCATTTCTTTCAGGGAAAAATATGAGACACCCAGAGAGGCCAGACTAGACTCTGGAATGTCCTTGGCATGAAGGATTGATGTCCTTTGCGCTGTAGGTATTTGAGTATTTTCATCCTTATTAAGGTCCTGATTCAAAGATAGGGAAGCCTTTTCATAAGTTTCAAGGCAAGAGGATGCCTAGTTTTGCAGTGAATGACCTCAACTAGAATACTGCTCTGAAGTACTGGAGAGCATCTGCTAGTTCTTTGTTATTCCCAGATGGAATAATGTGTAACAGCTGAAGTGATGTTTCTGCTTAAAGTGCCTGGCAGTCCAGCAAAGTCAGCTGTAGTTTAACCTTCAGATTTGGATGCAGTTTGTGTGACTCCCCTGCAGGAAATTTTTAATATACATATCACGTTCAGTGAGCTTTGGTGTTGGTTTTGGTAAGGAAGGCAACAGGCTTGGCCAAGGTGGTGTTATTGCAGGAAGGGGATGATGTGAGAGCATGTCAGTACTAAAAGTGTGTTATAGTTAACCTTCTGGGTTGGGGTGTTGTACAATGAGCTTCAGAGTTGTCGTTATAAATAGAACATACTGTATTTGCCTAAGCTTTCTAACAGCTCAGCGTACATGTGATTTGTTATAATACAAAGGAAATAAAAGCTGTACCTTACAGGTCATTCTATACCTTTGCGTACTGGGTTTAAGAACAAAAAGCCAGCCTCTAAAATAAGTCATTGTGAATTGTCCTTGAAAATTGTCAAAGACTAATTATTCTGCTAATGTTGTGTGACTTACTCAAAGTCTATTTTTACCATGAAATTTTCCTCACAATGAGAATGCTTCATTCTGCTTCAGTAGTTAGTGATATGCCCTTGAAATATAGGTCCTAGGTTTTGAAATTATCAAAGGCTTTCTAAAGTACAGACCAGTTCACTTTGTAGCTGAACTGGTTCTCTCTTTCCATCTCATTGCATTTAACAAAAGCAAGTTTTCATAAGGAAATGCAGAAAATTTCCACAGTGCCTGGATTTGAAACCTCATGCACTTATAAATATATGTACATATGTGAAGTAGTAAATAATAATATTGTATGAATTTGCAAATATCTAGATTCTCTGTACAAACATCAGAACATAAATGTTCATTAGTAGATCCAAATATAACTATATTAGAGCATATTGTCCTTTTCTTGTCTTTTTATTTAGTGCGAGTGTTCAGTTGTGAAGGTAGTAGTATGTCGTCTCAATGTCAACAAACACTCCTTGAATGGTGCAATCAGGCATAACTATGCTGCTGTCATACAAAACATGGTGATTCTCACCAGCTGAAGGCAATTCATAATTTACTTTTCTAACGTGGACATTCTGTAAGATACAGAGATATTTCTGTTCTGTAAGATACAGAGATTTTTCTGGATGATAGCAAGTATTCACTTATTTAGAATAGGGATTAAAAATTCTAGGAATGTTTTGGGAGGAATTTCTGAAGAGAGATCACGGTTGTTCTTATTGAGGAAGCACACTCTGTCGCATTTGCTTGGGCTTGAATGGAGTTTACAGGACTGGAGAAAAGCAGATCCATAGTGCATGTAAAAAAACTTCTTTCTGTTTGCAGTGCTGTAACTTTGGGCAAGGATTTCTAGACAAGCCTCTTCACCTAATTCCGTTGAACTCCCATGAACGTCTTGGCCTTATTTTCTGTTACTCTCAAACTCTTATTTATATTTCTTTGTGTATGTGGGGAGAATGGGAGAGTACAAGGCTTACCTTTATCCAATAAGTTTTCAAGAAAGAATTCGAATGGGAAGTAGCTGTTGATCCAAAAATTCTGAGTCAAAGTCATTTATTCCTTCGGCATCTTTAGACAGTATTTTTCTTCAGGCCTGTTACTCCGTGCCCATATTCAGTTATGAAAAAAGGTTTCTAAAACATTTAAAACTGAAGGATACAAAGAGTATGGTGGAGAAGGGTGGTCCTCCTTCTTGAAACTGGCATTGATGTTTTTCTGGTAATACAGGATCCCCTTTTGAAGCTGTACAATAAATCAGTCTCTCTCTGGAAAAGTTTGAAAGGGTGCAAGCGAGTATGCTGTACACAAATACCGGGGGGATAGTTACTGTTTCTTCTCTCCAGTTGTCATTCACTTCATCTGGGCCAAACTGTCAATGTCTGGAGGTCACTTAGTTAATGAGACAGCATTAACACTTTCCACCATTATGTTATATCTCCCAGTCGTTAACACAGTTTCCCAGCTACCAATTCTTATCTTTAGAAATATATGCTTAGAGACTTCTACAAGGACCAGCGTGAAAGTAGAAATGACAAATGGATGGCTTTAAAGCTTGGAATGAAGAGGAACGATGAGTCATTGTTGCTTGACACACTTGGTTGTCATTGAACCAGGAATGACAATACTATTACAATATTATTATTGTAATTATATTACAATAATATAGCAAGTTGGAAGGGGCAAGCAGATGTTAGGTGTAAGGGGTAACTTTGTTCATATTAGACCTGTTTTGGAAGGATGAACATTGTTTTGAGGCCATGTGTGAATGAAGACACTTGAGAGGGGGGCTGCAATATGAGTATTGACATATAAAACAGTGGATTTATGGGCTTTAAGATAAGATAAGCAATATTAAACACCTCACATTCTGCAGTTCAGATAAACAGAGCAATTTTAGTGTTATCTGTTTCAGATAAGCAGGTCTCTGAGAAATGTATTGTTGCAGTCATCTGTACTTGATAGCTTATAGCTATGGCTATCCATTTGGCACCAAACCACATAATGCAGGCTGTGGATCTAGAGGACATGTAAAACTGAGTCTTAGTAGTAAAATCTTTCCCACTTTGTCTTACTGTGGGTCGGTGTTTCATTTAGCACTGCTGTCTGGTCAAAATGTTCATCTGTCTTTAAGTTGGTGGGGTCACTTAGCTCTGTCGTGGTTAATGTCTTTGTTTTTAAAGGCTTTCTTCCTGAGGTTGACAGTAGATGAATTTAATGGTTTCTTACTTTCTAAAAAAATTTTAAAAACATGTCATATTTATAAGTAATGATTTTTGAATGAACTCCTAGTTTAACAAAAAGTTTGTAAGGGAATTTCCTTTTTTACTTGTAAAAAACATAGAAAGGGAGGACCCTTAGAGGTATCCTATGAATCTCACAAAATTTTACATTTGATTTTCTGACCAATCATATCCTGCAAGCCAGTCTCTGCTCCATCCTCTCAAAGAAGTACATTTTGTTCCCGCACAACCTATTATGCCTGTAAAAAGTGTATAACGTGTATTTCAAATAGGAGTTCCTTAGATTGTTCTTCATGTCCTGAGCAGCCTAGGAAGACACAGCGTAAGGTAAAAAAGCAAACATCTGTATTTGAGACCAAATGTTTGGTCTGTGCTTCCTTTACAAACACCACAAGTACCTAGATGTCCAGTTAAAACTAGCCCTAGTAAAAGTGAAAGCTAGCCTGATACTAAAAGCTCAATTGCAACTCGCTTCTGCCCAACTTGCAATCCATTGATACTAATGAAAAGACTGTCACTGACTTAATTATGAAGCTTTAAATGTGAGACATCATTTCATTGTGGTATCCTAGAAGGAAAACAAATATACAAAAAACAAGTAAGGGAAGGTGTTAAAACTATTCTTTAAGGGGTTGTAAAAGTTTTATCAACTAGTTAACGTATGTGAAGATGGCTTCTCTTTGTTTCCATATTAATTTATGCTGTTTATTTCTTAATTATTTTTATCAACTAGAGTCTTCAGCAATTTCTTCCAAAAAAAGTCCAGCCAGGGATCTCCAAAATAAGTTCTGATTTGCTGTTGTGTTCACATTGACTAGCTTCAAGTTTTATTGTACATTATTCAAAAAGCAAATTTGTTTGAAAGAGTGGAAATTCTTGCCGTGTGTAACACGTATACCACCAGCTTCCTTTTCAGTGTATGAGAACTCACTCAAGATTTCTAGAGTATGGATAGTCATCAATACCAATAAACTACTTGCTGGCAATTGGTATGTTGAAGGGATTGTCATTTCTAAATGGTAATTACATTTTACTTTCCTTAATCCACACAAGACCAAAGAGAGTTCTCTCTTACTCAGGTAGTGGTGAAGGCTGCAGACTGTGAGTAGGATCGATCAAACTCCCTACTTCTCTTCCGAATGCTGTTTCTTATTTCTTGTAATGAACGTGGATATGAAGAAGCCACGTGGAGCATACTGAGAGTGCTGATGAAAGATGGGATGATAAACAGTGTTTGTGTTTGCAACAAAGATGTGCAGTTCTTAATTGCAGCCTAAACATTACAGCATTTATGTGGAGATGAATACACCAAAAAAGATTCTTGTAAAGCTCTGGTGGTTCAACTCTTAAAAGTCACATCATCACCACATCTCCATTTCCTCAAATGCACAATAAGGAGTATCTGAACCCAAAAACTGAAAAACCATCTAAATGAACTGTAAATTGATGTTAATATTGCTATCTTCTCAGAGGAAACCGGTCTAGTTTGACTGTTCAGTGATGTATTTCCATTTATACTCAGACCTATTTATATAGGAAGGAAAAAACATTTTATTTTCTCTTATTTTTAGAAAACCAGAATAGTTCAAGAAGCACAAACTGCATCTATTTGTAGAAAAAAAAAGGGAAAGATGGTGTTATATATTTTAATCAGCTAATTTGAAAACAAAGACTTATGTTTTATGGGTTTTACTGATAGAAACTAAAGTAAATTAAACTGCGGTTGTCTGGAGGAGGCCATTTTTTATCTTAAAAACCTGCTTCTATGTATGATACATAGAAGAAATAGAGTTTGATAACCAGATAGAATCAAAAATCTGTAGGGATCAAGTTACCTTACTGGCAGATTGGGGATGTTCTGCCCTGTTGTTAGAGCTTCAAAGCAGATCTCAACATTGGTAATGCTCATGCAACTTTGTTCTAAGTTTGCTACGCATCCTTTTTACCAGTTTTCTCCTCTCTTTTGAAGTCTCAGTCTTGCCTTTTACAGTTTACTCTGTAAAATGAGAGAAATTTTGGAAATTATGCTGATTTCTCTCTTCTACCCTACCACTCCTTGAACTGTGCCTTGTGAAATACGTAGATTTCAACTTTCTTGTTGAAGCTTGCCAAACTGTGTAATTGAACTTAGAAATGTTAAACAAAAGCAAAGCTGTACATTAAGGTTTCAGTCCCACAACTTTAAATTGTCCTCTAGTCACTCAGCCAGAATATTCAATGTACAAAACAAAGTGGTAGTTTCAGTAGGAACCCACAGAAAATAATGGGCTAATGTTCCCAAAGAAAAGTAGACCTGACTCTGCCTTTCTTGAAATCATTTGAAGTGTTGCAATTATTTAACAAAAACATGGTTGAGGCTATGTGTGGATAACTTGGAACAACTTTAAGACACTGTAATGGTGCAGTATTGCCAGCTGGTAATACACCCACCCACCCCACCCCCCATTATTCTGATTATCTCTGGTTTTGATTTTTTGCTTCATTTTTTATGTAGCAAGAGCATCACATTTCAGTCAATTACAACAGTATATATTTTGTTTCCATTTTAATGGGTTCTCATATCTTTCCAATGCACAGTAGCTACATGATATCTCTTAATGGCTCAAGGTCACAGACATACAATACCAAGACAGACAGGCAGGACTTCACATTAAAAATCTGAATTACATACATCCACATGAAATAGCCAAGAAAAGGGAGATCTTATTTCTAAGCTGCGTAAGAACTGTCCCCTACCCTCTCTTTGTTCTGGTAAGGCTTTTGTATGTTGCTTAATGCAGAGGTGGTGGAAAAACAGGAAGAGATCAAGTAATTTCATAGTCACAAGTCACCATGTGATTCAAACTTTCATATTCTGCAAATGTAAAAATGGGTTTGACTCCTGTTTTACATATGAGGTCATGTTTAATGTTGAGTGAAATTAATAAGAGCCTTCCTACCAGTTTCAACAGGCATTGGATCAGATTATTAGACATTTGACGTGACATTCAAAATGGCATATATGTGATTGCATGCTAGAATAAACATGAAAATTATCATGTCTTCTGCCAGAAACACCAGGAAAAACAAACAAACATGCAAACACACTTTTCTAATGCACATATGATTTTGAATTCTCCAAATTACATTTACTCAGTCAAATCCTTGTCAGTATGAAAGCCTTGCAGGTTGTGGCTTTGGAGGTAATTAATGTGTTCAGGAATTGCTATACTTGAAAGGCACAGTGTTTTCTTGTATTCAGGGAAAATATGTAGTATGTATACAACATGCATGCTATAATATTGTCTTAGACGACAGGAGTATCTCAAAATATTAAATAAATAACCTTTACAGGAGATAAAACGTTCCGATTTTATTATTGGATTTTTGAGTTGCAGTCAGTGATGTTCTGATTATATTGGCGTGTGTCTTATGGAGAGCTCAAGGTCTATAAAGAGAAAACCATTTTGAATCCTAAGTTATCACCACTAGAAATATGTATTTATTCCTCTGGTGTTTAAAACCATCAAAGATTTTCTTTTGCAGTGACATACTGTAATGATGTCAAGATCTTAAAAAAAGACCACGGCATTAACAAGACAGAAGGCTGGTTTAATGGAAGAGCCATTGATAAAATGCCATTCTCACATCGCAAGTAATTGTTCTTAAGATATTATGAGGCACTAATGCCTCAGATGTTTGCTCATGTGGGCAAAACTACAAAAAAATCTGAAGTACTACAAGTTGTTTATCACTAATCTGTGAAACATGAGAAGTGACTAGCCTATTAATTGTTGTAATTCCCTGACTGCAGTCAAGAGTTGTGACACGCTTTTAGATTTAAAAATATTTTGAGTAAATCTCAACTTGAGATATTAGCATCTTTTAAAATTAACAATTGTTTAGAAAAAAATACCACACATAGCCTGCTCATTTTGATAGACAAAGAACTGCAAATAATGAACCTTTATAAATAATTATTTTTCCAGCAGTATCTAAAGGGTTTTACTTTAAGAAGTTGTGCAGAGTTGAGAAAAGCTGGTAAATGAAGATCAGCCTGGAATAGGTGTGGTGATTCTCAGTTTGATCTCAGCTGAGATTCTCAGAGGCAAGGAATCACTTTAGAAACAGTAAGGGAGGAAACGTGAAAAGGTCATTTAGAACCAGGTTTAGTCTGAGGCAGGCATACATGGAAAGATTAATTTGAGGGAGGGGAGAGTTTTGATTAGGTTTTCTTTTCAAATTTCCTGTATTTTCCTCTTGTGCTGCCAGATGGAAATACTGAAGGGGCTGCCCTTCCATGGGGAAGCTCTTCCATCCCCATCAGAAGTTGACCAAGAGTCACCTCTGTAACAACTGAGTTGTTTTCCCCTTGCACTAAGCAAGGATGGCAGGGGCTCATATGCCAGCACCGTGCCCAGCACCGCCGCACACAGGAACTAAAAGTACAGGATGCCTGTGCAGTAGCCCTCAGCAGAGAAGGATCCTCAGCAGCTCCTGACCTAGTTTCAAGCCTAAAACAAATATCTGTTTTAGGCTGGTAGGCACAGAAATTAAGTTAGTCAAGTGCTTTTTAACCTAAAAGAAGAACAGATCAAGTTCAATTAAAAAAGTCATCTGGGATTTGAGGAAAGAAGATTTTAATTTTATTTAACTTTATTTGCCTTATAAAAGATGAAGATTCCCGTTCCACTGCAGGTAAGTGGGATGTTCTTCTCCAATCTCATTTATCTCAAATATCAAAAAGTGTAGTTATCACCAAGAGGTAAATATGTCTATTGAAAGAAAAAGAATATAAATGCTGAAAAATTACATGAGGGAACATAGTCAAATGTTGCTTCTGTACAGTTTCATTGATGAAGAATTTCATCATTCATTTGTGAAGGATCATAAATTCTTCATTCTTCATCCTTTGAAGAATTTGTTATGGTACCAAGTCTTTTCAGAACCTTTACAGCACATTTCTAGCTTGATCTGTTTGGAGTGCTACTTAGCTCAATGATTAATTTTGATGGGTCATAATGTATGTTTGAGAACACTTACAACATCCCAGTAGTGTATTTTACTCCAAATCATAGACAGGTACATTCGCTCCACCTTTCACTTTAGCACAGTTTCTTGTTCTTTGGTTCTTCCCAGATGAAAAATGGTGTCCCTAAGCACAAAATGCCAGGAAAAAACAAACACAATGTGTCCACTGATATTTGCAGTAATTAAAAATAAGAAATATCAATCTTTCATCAACTTTTTGGCTTTGTAGATTCATCAAAACATTCTGGTATCCCTGCCCAAAGCTGCCAGTACAAACTAGCCAATTTAACTGGACTGAGAGATCCTGCATTTTGCCAGGCTAGTTTTGCACTCCCTCCTATACTTTAAAATGCTCCTTCTGTCTTTCTTTAATCTGTATACCTGGGCAATCATATCTCAACAAATACACACAGGTTCTTGCATCCCTGATTTTCTTGTGCAAACACTCTTCTTCTTCTCCCACCTGCTTCATTCATTTTTGCCAGTGTATGTGCACTGTCCTCACCCCCTCCTCCACCCCAGACGTGATAATAAGGTTCAGTGGATAGCTGTTCAGAAACCATAGTTTTGAAATGAATGATCCATTTTTGCAGTTATCATCTCAAAAATGGTTCTTTGCGCAAGAAAGGACTCCTTTCAGAATGATCAATCAGCAGTGCCTTGTGTTGTCAAAAGCTATATCTGTACTGTTCAGTGGAGCACAGGCCAAGAGCAATCTAAAGCACGGTGTGGTGTATAATCTACATGCTGTGCATCCACATACCTTATACCAGCATCTGACAAGCATGACAGTCTACCTACAGCACAGTACGCTGCTGCACGCACCTCCATGACCTTCCCAGAAAGAAATCACAGTCTTACATGCTGCACATTTGCCGCAATATGGCACTATAAAGCAATTTAAGAGATACACTGTACTTTCAGGCCAAGGAATTGCACCTATAGGTATGCCCACCATGTGCAGAAGTGGAGATAACTAGAACATACATTACTTACATCTTGTAAGTTTTTTTCTGCGCGGTCCTGGGTTTAACTTAGGTGTGATGCTGAGGTGAAAGCACAGTGTGAAGTTATTCCTAACCAAGACAGACACAGGGAGCACAGTGGTCTCCTGAGCTGCGAGGGTGTGGAGGCTGCCATCCAGTCTGTCTCAGAGCAGCCAGCAGTGGAGCTCAGCTTTGGTTGCAGTCCCACTGGGGAAGAATAAGAGGTGACAATCACTTCAGAAAAAGCTGTTCATCACAGGTTGATTTTGAGTCGACTATTTATCCTTTAGAGTGCAGTGAATAAATAACTTTTGTGACAATGAATGGAAAAGAATGGAAGTAAAAATGGCCTTAACTCTGAAAAATTGTAACATGTCTCTATTTTAGCTATATCAGAAGGCTGAAGCTTTAATGTTATTGTTACTAAGATTAGTCTGGCATTGAGTGTTAAGTATCTTAAATTAATAAATTTTAATTAATTGTAATTCCTAAAAGAATTAGCAGATTTCTGATTCATTCTGTACAAATTCATTTCCTAATGAGTCAGTGTGGTAATTCTGGGAAAGATACATTGTGATTTTCATGCGTATCAAAAGATTGAGTCCCTTTTAACTGCAGTGCTGAAACCAGTTAACTGCAGAGCTATCCACAACCTTCCTGTACTCTGTAGGTGTTTATATATAGAGAGACTGTAAATGCATGAATCTATGCTTAGTGATATTTTTTACTGATATTATTTAAAGGTAACATCCAGTATACCTGGTTTACAAATAAGCAATTAAACATTTTCTGGGATTACTAGATGCTTGCCCTTAACTTCCCAAGATACATATTTCCCTTTTATTTCCCTGTAAATTCATATGTATCTGGATAAAAGCTGTTTTCTAACTGTATATGCGTTGTCCATATGGCTAAAAAGCTGTTTAATGTCTGTAAGATTATCCAGAGCAGCAGTGCAGTTAAGCTTTATGTTCAGTGAAGTGTCATTATTTTTTCAGGATAGTAAAAATGAAGGAATATTAAATGGAAACAGATAAAAAGGTGTTATTACAACAGCACCTTAATTAGCCAGTTTGATTTCCTTTTTGATCTTTTCAATTAGCCAATAAACTGTCTTTAAAGTTATATTATTGGTTGAATACATCATGGAAAATCAGTTATTTGAAGCATTTTAACAAACTCTCAGCCATTTTTACAAATGTAAATGTACTGTAACCCTTAGCCAACTGGCTAAGTAGCCATCTGCTGTATAGATGATCACTCTGATTATGTGCAAAGACAGCAGGTCTCTACTGCAAGACTTTATTTTATTTATAAGGCTATATACATTGGCTTCCATTCTAATTAGATTTTGCACAGCTATAGCAATGTAGGAGGCACTTTAATAAATGCTCAACAATATCTATGCCTCTGCCAAGTTGGCTTAATATAATGAGATGTCCTTTACAGAAATGTTCCAGAAGGGATTGTAAAGGGATTGTTTACCACTTGGTCTTATAAGGAGTTAACCAGGATTCTGTAAGAGCAGAGGTTTGTAGGTGAAAATCCCACGCTGAATTTCAACTTGCATTGCACTATAAAACTCACATAAAACTATTAAAATGTGGAGGTATGTAGCTTTACATATTAATCATCCTTGGGCAGAACTTCTTTTCTCAGATAACACCATCTCAGATTAATTGCAAGTACAGGAAATGTTTAGGACCCTAAAAATATTTTTGAATGTGGAACCAATAGCTGCACGACTGTTTCAACTCTTTTACTGTGCTGAAGGTATGCGATTCAGCCCTCCAGAAATCACCGCTGCAAGAGATCCTTGCAGGGAGAGCTGTTCTGACGATCTACAGCAAAATTGTAATGATTGTTCTGTGTCAAAGCCAATAAGCCTAGACTTCATGTTTCTATTTAGCTGGCTTTCATGCTAGAAATCCTGACTCTTAATGAGAACAATTTATCCATTAACTGAAGTAATTATACAGTTTCGAGACCCTCTATCAAAAAGATTAGTTGGTAAGGAGACAATGTCAAGTGGCTGAGGACCTACATGTCAGTTTTGTTAGACAGACATTTTTGCAGGATGTTTATTATTTCACTGAGAACCATGTTTGTCATTTTTCTAAATGCTATTGAAAATTTCAGTGAGGTCAGTGTCATGCTTCTGGATGTGAGGAAGAAAATGCAGTTGCACGTAAAAATGGGTAACTGACCAAACAGAGTGAAACATCCAAAGCAAACAGCGTGCTGCAGCTATTACATTTTTATATACTATTTGTTTTAGTAAGTAAAGGTGAAATATGCTGCTGTGCTAAGGAAAGTGTGTGCCACTTCCACAGAGAGATTCACATGAGTGAATGCTTTATAACAACTCACTGCAAAGACATTATTAATGGCAATAAAATCCACTCACATAATTAAAGGTGATATTTTCCCTTTAAGTCCAGAACCAACCAAACAAAAAGGTCAAATGAAAATACATGCAAACCTAGCAATGAGAGTTAGGCAATAAACACAACAATCAAATCTCTAATCTGAATAATAGTATTTAAGTTGAACATGTCTAGGTATTAGGTAATAGCCCTAATTTGCATTAAAATAGGTTTAAGAACTGCGTTACAGAACCACTGCATGATAATTTCATGTAAATTGTCAGGCAGGGAATAAAAAGGTTTAGGAGGTTTACTACTTATTAGGAACTAGCTAAATGGCAGCATCCTCAGCTTGCCAAGAGGGAAGCAACACCACAGACATGTGATACAGTATGATAGAGTGTAATCATAGCCCAGACAAAATGTAAGCCTCTTAAAGTAACAAATACCTGATTGGTTTAGCGTTGCTGCCAAAAATAAAGGCAGCGGGGGCTTATGGGTAATCTGGATGGGCAAGCAACAGAAAAAGGAATTAATATAATGGCTAAACTGTTCAAAGAGGTGCCAGTTTAATAATTTTTAAAAACCATTATATTGATTCAAATAATTTTTCCTTGCACTTTTCACTGTCTTGCCTTTCAAAACTATCATTTTGTGGTAATCATCCCAATCTAATTACTTTGTGCAATTATGCCTTTTCCACTGTCAGAGTTTGACAGTCTCTCTCTTGAGCAATACGTCATGTTGGAGCAACACGGAAGCAGAGAGCACGTGGAACTCTTCCATGCAGCAGCAGATTCAGTGCGGTGTGATGGCAGCGTCTACTCTGCCGTCCATGGCCTTAAACACACACACCGTCCTCCCTTTACTTTATAGCTCCATTAGTTCAATAGGCAGCTTGAGTCTGGGGAAGGAAGGAGCAGGGGAAGAAAGAACAGTCCTTTATGCTCAAACAGCTTTCCAGGAGAGAAGTATTTCCCTAGGGATATTTTTCTTTACATTGTTTAGTTTAATTGTTTCTGTAAGACACCAACGGGCGGATTCAATTTACAAAGAACATCTCTGTCTTCTCTTGTTTTTTTCCCCCCACATCTGTGTCTTCACTCTCTCACTCAGATACCTCTTCAGCTGTCCTATAAATACTACCATGCATTGCAATGAGGCAATTGAAAGTTACATCTGATATTTAACTGCTTTCTGGAAATAGGCAGAAAATTAATAGGTTAAGAGAGTGAGTACGCTTCAAAGAACAAAAGGGAAAATGTTCTGATGAGCGTTTTCTAAGCCCCAGAAGCTGAATGCAATTGGTTATATTATTGCAGCTGAATAGGAGGGGTTTTTTAATTGCACCAGTGCTATTAAGTGCTTATGATTCATTTTTTCTATTTAGTGTTTTATCTCTAAACCTAGCATAATTATCTCCACCTCTGACGTGAAACTCATAAACTCCTTGGAGGGATAGAATCAAATGTGGGCAGCATGGTCTCTTCTTTCCAAGACAGGAAACATTATAATAAACAGATTTCATATGTGAATCTTTAGGCTGACACTGTAAAATCAGAGGTTTTGTGTGAACATTAGAAAGCCCCGTGTGTATTTCATAAGGAGCAAGAACCATTGTGCTGCAGGCCTGGTTTTTAGAAGTGTTCAAAACAGAATTGTAGCTGAAGTCGGTGGGAGTTGTTAAGTGTTCAGACCTTCTGAAGACAGGCCCTGGGGTTTTATTCTTGGGAATTAACAGGAAAACTGAGAGAAAATAAAGTTCCTGATAAAATAGAAAGACAGCATTTATTTTTTTCCCCGAATAGAACCCGTTAATAATTTCAGCAATATCTTGTTATTATCGAAGGAAATACAACACATGAATGAAACAGTCCAAATCCTTCACCATCCCAGGAAAAGGTTAGTTACTGCAAGTGACAGTAGATATTAAAAGTTTAAACGGCGCTTTCTGTCTCTGCATTACAACTTCAGTGTGCCATTGCTTATATTTTCAGTTTGCCCATTAATTATATTGCATAATAATCATACGTTATTATACACATATGGGACTTGCATACATGCATTTAATCCATTTTGTTCAATACTTTATGAAAACTGTCCACATTAGCAGTCTTTACAGTGAAGCTAGCAACGCACAGCTGGAGAGCTGGCTGAAAGCCACTGAAGAATTTGGCCCTTGATTATCAAACCAGTCTTTGTAAATGACTGCCTGCGACATGAAGGAAAGACTCAAGAGGTTCTGAGGAATGACAGTAAAATTCCCCGGTGAAATTATTTGATGAATAACTGAAATCATGCAAGTTCTAAAGGGGTGGAAAGCTATGGACTCTCTCAAAATACTTTCAGTGAGAACCCCAGTGACTTTTTCTTACCCTTTTAAGGTACTTAATGCCGGATTTTTGTCCAAGGCCATTGGTTTCTATTACAAATTATTGAAGATTCATGGGGCTATAACATTAGTACAACATAGTGTCAAAATATTTTTCATATACTGGAGAGTATGAGATACTTGTTAGAAACAACTACTGTAAGCTTGAAGTTTTAAAGTAGTATGTTTACTGAATATTTCCCCTTGAGATAGAAAATGTCCCCTGAGTGTCACGTGGTAAGTGGATATCTCAGAGCAGACCTTAGAATTTCATCCGTAAAACATGTTGTTTGAGTTTCAAAACCACACTGGACCAGTACAACAAGGAACGATCAATCTAACATGACTGAGATGGGCATGAGTGTATAAACTGGTTGGTAATTTCTGTCTTCACCTTTTTTGAATCTTTGCTTATGCTTATAAAGAGAAAAAGAAAGAATATATCAATTTCTTTTGGGAATGTCCCAAACAGAACATGAATATCACAGGGCAATTTTTAGCTAAATTGAAATTCCTGATGTATGGCAATGTCCGAGACTAGAAAATAGCCTTGTATCCATTCTAGTGATTTCAAATCCATTTTGGAGATCACTGATCATGTGTCTTGATTTATGATATATATGTTGCTGAATTTTATCATTTTGTCTTTGTATAGCAGAAAATCCCATAGGTTGCATGAAAATCAATATGAATTCCAAACATAAAAATTTTTTCCTCTTCTCTTTTTAACTTGTGCAGCAATGATTGATGGGCTAAGTCTGTGGGCAGATTTTTTCTTAAGGGAAACTCTAATTCACCTAAAATCTAAACATTGTTTCTGAGGGCCCTTAGCTACTGAATGCACTTCTTGTGAAACATGCTGTCCTTGATGTACGTACAGTCCTTGGCAAACATCCTGGGTAGATTCCGGGAAGATGTGATTTCACTTCACAAAGTCAAATATGCATATAAAAAGTATTAATATCTAGACATTTGGGAACATTCTGAAAAATATATTGGTTTAAGCTTATTCTCAATTCTAAGGTGATGTTAAAAACATCAATTTGGACCCATGCATGGATTATATAAAAAAGAAAAACTGTACCATGATAATAGAAAATGTGATACTTCTCAGCTATCAGCTTTTATGAGTCAATACTGAGAAAAAGGGTAACGATCTCTATCTCCAAGGTGCAGAATCACTGAGATTTGTCCACAAGAAAAGGAACTCCTTTACATACATATCTGCAAAACAGCAAAATGACAGTATCTAACTACACAGTGATCTGTGGATTTAACTGATAGATTTGCACATTTAAATAATAAGTATTTTTATTTTTGCTTCCTGATCTTGGTCTTTATTTTGACAATAAGTATACCTGAAATGAAACGTTTCGATTATAATGATGACAGCTCATGTTTTCCTGAGTTTGACCTAGAATATCATTCCGCAAAAGTCTTCATAGGTGATTTTCCCAGCCATGCTGAACATAGTTGCTGCTCAGCAATACATGCTTCCACTGATTAACTGGGAAATGAATGTGAAAAAGTTGTCATAAAAACAATCTGTGAATGGATCTCTCAGCTCGGCATTTTCTCTTGAGTTTCATGTCCTTTTTTTCCTGTTACAAATCATTTTGCTTGCCAAACGCATCAACCGTAAGCTTCTTACAGCAGCTTGATAATGGAATGGATGCCCCACTTTCTGTAAAGATGGATGTAGTTAAAAAAAACCTTAAATTTGCAGAAATGATAGGCTTGACCCTCACCTTGGTCTCACACAGATCATTAACATAAGAGTTTGATTTACTGGCATCAATAATCTTTCTACTGTCCTTCCAGTGTAGAGGGAATTAAGTTCCCAAATCAGCAATTTCTTTTGGACAGCATACCAAGCTTTTTTCATCTATGTAACATTTTATATCGTCTCTTTAAGATCATCTGTTAATGGAAAGCTGCTGGCACAGTGATGCATCAGATGTATCAAGACTAATGGCTATTACTTTACATCTTATTTTTTTTAAAGGATTTTTACATTTTGGCACAGTGGTCAGGTGACTTTCAAGTGAAGATGTCATGGGTTGGTGGAAGTTCTACCTGATGTAGCAGGTATAATCTCCAGTTTTCTCTAATAAAGTAGATCAACCAGCATGACTTAAACAGAAATATAAAAAAGCTCTGGGTTTTCATTTTCCTTTTTATTTAAGTATTTCATTTTGGATAATGTATAGCCTTGCATTACCACTGTTACAAAAATAAATGATAAGTCACAAGTAATAAGCTTCAATTATTTAAGCTCTAGTAAAACCGATACCAAAGTACTTCCAGATGACTCATACTGTATGAAATTCTCTCAGTAGTTGCTCATCTGTTACTGATAAGAGAGGCACAAAATAAATCATATCGATATGATTTGGGTAAAATTTTCTAATGGACTTAAATGGCAGAAGACCTGATTTTTAGGGTATTGAGCTATGCAGCTGTGCAGTCAGACACTGACTGGAATGTAAATGCAGATTCAAGTGGGATTTAGCACCGTACCTTCTTACAAGCATTTGGAAATTCTGTCATCATTTCTCTGCAATTTCTAAACATCTAAATACTTTTGAAAGTCTTGGATTGTAGAAGTCAAAGTATAAAGAGACTGAAAGATCTGCAGAAGTATTGAAGAGTATAGAGTGTGATTCATGAGGAATTGAGGGGCCAAGATTTATGATTAAAATATTCCAGATACCTAAAACCCCAAAAATGTTAAGGCTAGGATTTCCCCAGGTTCCTAAAGTTCTGTTCTTCTGCATGCACAGAAGATCTCAATCTTATACTGAGCAGGTTAGGTCTCATCTTTTTCTTAAACTGCCTCATTTCTTTATCTGCATGATATCAAGGAACCTAAAACACAAATCCATTAATTCCTTTGGGGTTTAGTTTAGGCTTTATTTCCCCTGGCTGTCTACAGTCTCCTTTCATAGTAAAGGATCACAGATCCTGATTACAAGACTATGTTTCTTTATTTATAAGCTTTTAGAAGCTGCTCATCATTATTTTTGTCATCACCTTTTGGCATTAATGAATGCTCCTTTAATATACTTTGGAAAGAGAGTTAGAAAAATATTCTTCCAGTTCTGAAGAGGAAAAGAGGTACTAAGAGGTGGAGGGATTTGTTCTAATCACAGAGCCAGGCACCACATCAACGAGATTATGAGCTGGATGCTTGCATGGCCCTCACCATTGCAGCACCTGAGCGCCTAACCATCTTCAGTGCACTTGCCTCTCATAACACCCCTGTGAGATAAGTACTATAATAATGTAAAAATGAAGAATTGAGTTACAGGAAAACTAAGGGTCCAATACTAAAGGTACTTAGAGATTTATTATATTGACAGTTTCCAGAAACCCTATAGGAAGGAAGTAGCTGGAGAAGGGAATTAAAGCTGTCTCCTACGCCTTGAACTAAAGCTCAAACTGCTGAACAACCTTCCTCCCTCTACTAGGAAAACTCCTGCTATTCCATATCATATACTATCTGGGTCGTATCCTGACTGAGCTTGTTTCTTTTTTCTGCTGGCATGCTGCACAGATACTCATGCACAGACTGATTTATTGGGATCATCTTCAAAGGTTAATACTCACATAAGGAATGCCATTAACAGGTTGGTCATTCACTGTTTAGATGGTCATGGGGGTTTCCTTGCAGACATCTTTGTGACAGCTTCGTCACCTGGGTCAGCTGAGACTCCCTGAACTGTTGTCCAATGAATTATTGTTGTTCAGCTACCCGTGGTCCTACATGACCACTCTGTGGTCTGTTGACTGTCTCAAGCTATGTATAAAACATATCTTATGAAAACATATTATGTTATTAAAATATAACATACGCAGCTACAAAAGGTGTCCTATCCAGTAATAAATACATCTGAGCATAATACAGTGCAGGAACCAGAGTTCTCCATTAGGGAGTCTCTGTCATTCAGCTGCTGCTGATGTCTTTGTGAGGCCAGGATTGCCTTGCAGGGGTCCTTCATCTGTCCATCAAGAATCTCACCTGGGCAGTAGTGGTTGGGGAGCAATCATTCCTGCCCTACTGGTGACTGAGTGTGCTGAGTGTGGGCATAGGTGCAGCCCTTACACCCAGCTGCATTATTGTTATAACTAAAGCATACATTTAAATCCATGGGTTTCACCACAGGCTACACCAGCATATGTATTTTACCTTTTTATCCTTTACAATTATCCACATTCATATTGCCGGTTTTGGAGGGCTTCCTGCCAGATAGCCATTTTCTTACTCAAGGCTCAGCCGGTCCTTTCTGTTAAGCACCATTTCTGCAAAGCCCAGCTTTTCAGCGGCACCCGGGAGAGCAGCGGCACCTGTTCTTTTGGCAGAAGGGATATGTGGAAAGAACAAGCAGAGAAAAAAAAAAGCATTGTTTTCCACCAAGTTTCCCCTCATGTTATTGTTTCCAGATGAGTCAAATAAACAGCAAAGATTCTTGACTGACTTGCTTGTGCTTTTGCATATGTTTTAATGTATATTCCTGGACAGAGGAAGCAAGTTTTGTGCCAACCTTTTGCAACACAACCTTTTGTTGTTCTTGTTTTTGTGTTCAGCATATTTTATTTAAAAAAAAAAAAAAAAAAAGAAAAAGTGCTGAATTGAACTCATTAAGCCTCAGACCTCAGAAATTGCTCTGTTTTCCTGACCAGAAACCAAGAAAGAACTTCAGAACTGGGCCTAACGGTTCTGTAATTATAATGTCACATTATCAGTGTGTTCTTTAAAATGTCAGCATGAGGATAAAAAAGGCTGTGGGATATTATTTTCTCATTATTTTGGTGCTTCTTTGAATACTGTAAAAAACATCAAACACATATTAGAAACAAAGGCAGACCAAGTAAATGAGATCATGCTGAGGTCTTTGTTGCTCTGGCTAGATTGTTTTTGATGTCCGAATGAGCCCAGAAGCTGGCTTTATCTCTGTCTGGGACCACAATGCAGCCTGCAGCATCAACAGGCCTGGCCAGGCAGCCAATAATCGTGGCTGAGGTTCTGACCTTTTCAGATATCCTTACAACTAATAAGCAGTTAAATGAGAACTTTTTTTCCTCTCCGGAAGACACTTCTCATACAAAGCAAAATACTTTAAGCGTTATGTTTATGCCAAATTCAGCTGAAGTTTTTCATTTGACTTTTCTTCTTAAGAAATCTTATTATGAAAAGCACCTGAGTGTATGAAGAAGCACTTCTTTGTTCAGCTGCTTTTCACAAACCTCAGGCACGATTGCCTTGCTGCTCTGCATTACAGAGCGACCTTTTCAAACAAAATATGTAGATTTCCAAAAGCATTTTAGGAAATTTCCAGTGTAGAAATTAGGTGTTCAGTAGCGTTACCTCCACTGAGAAGCATCTGAATTTGATCACAAGAATTAATAGATAGTACTTTTAAGACCGACTGGTGTACAAACTGGTTAACCTATTTCCTCTGGTTGCTGCACTGCTAGTGAACAGTTGTCACTTATTTACTGTGGCTTTCAAGGATATCATCTGTCAGTAATTTGGTCTCTCTGTTGGCTTTTAGGTAGGAGAACATCTGTCTTCGATTCTTAAGGATTCCACTTTGAGGCCCTCATCCTTAAACATTTGCAAATACATTCCCAGTAATATTCAACCTCCAGGGTTCTTGCTTTACTAACTGATAAGATCCACTTTAGCATCTTGTAAAGTATGCATATAGACATAATAGTCTGGCTGAAGCTAACATTTTTCACTGCATGTTATATGATGCCTTGAGTGCTATAGGCCAGGAGATAACAAGGGTAAAAGCTGGTATGCATGATTTCAACATGAGAACTGAGAAAATACGTTGAAAATCTTTAAGAAAGGAGACTTAAGAAAGGAAACACTTCTTGTGTGTTTTATTCTCAGCTAACAACTTGCAAGTTTGCAATGACCTCATGTTTAAATGTGCCTATCAAATGCTTTATTGAAAATCTGAAATGTCATAACTAAAATCCAAGTGTCCCTTTCCAACATTATTAACAATAAATGCTACAGAAGACAGCAAAAAAAAGCTGTAGAATTGCATTCTGCTCTTGGCAACTGGGGTCCAACTATCCGTCCACAGCCATGGTGGTTCTACCTAATCTTTCTGATACCCAGTACCTGTGGCCACCCGTCGAATCTGTGGCTATCTCTACCTCCTCTGGGTGCCAGGTTGATGGGAAAGGAATCCAGAACCTTTCCATCAAGTTCCAGAATCACTTTGCAGTTACTGTGTTCTTTTGTTTGTGTTCTCTTGTTTGTCTGTACTTAGAGACTTGGGGTACAGGTTGAGCTTAAATCACAAGTACACCATGCAGGACCCCTTTCCACAGGGCTTCATTTGTGCAAAGAGGGATTTGATGAAAATGTTGTTTGCATACGTGTGCAGGACAGGATGGTTTACAGTTGCACACAGTGTTTATCACAAATACCACAGTGCCTCTTTATATGAAATATAGATGTTTGCAAGGTAAGGAATGTGTCTGGTAAAAGCAACTTGCCTTATTCTGAATTTGTGGATTAAGAAGAATGAGTACATGTGAAAGGCACGTATTTGTCACTGGGCCGGGGTGAAGTGTAGCAAATACAATAGATAACTATTATATAATTTAAATTTTCTATAGTGTGCCTGGGTATATAAATATTTTTATATGATTATTGTATTGCATATTTTGATTATACAGTGAGGATATACTTGGAGATATGAGTACTAGCACTGCTAGGAGATTGTCCCTTTAATGCAATCCAGCCACGTTGCTGTAGGAGTTGGCTGTATGACAACGGACAAGCTTTTGAATTAGCTAATGTTGCAAGTCATTTTATGGACAGCATAAAGCACTGTAACAGTGTAATGTATTGTTATCGTTAAAGAAAGAATAGAAATTATTTTGTTTAGCTCTGCCAGAGAAATTCTTTTTTTGTCGGGACAGTCAGTACAAAGGTGGATCTGAATACTTAAAACCGTGTTGCCATTAAGGCAGACTGTTGTTTTCAGTAGCTGGTTCCGTAACTATCCCAGCAGGACTAAGATTTTTCCTCCCTGGTTTGTGCCTCCACTTTTGATCAGGCCTTTTCTTCTGACCAGGAAGGGTCCTCGCTGACTGTTGAATGAACCTCAGCAATGCGGCACCAGTGTTTGCTGCACAGAGAACTCAGCTGCGCTGTGTGCTAATTCTGGCTGCATCTTAAATCCAGCTCTACACCTACCTTCAGGCACCATAGACCATCTATCTCCACTATGGCCGTGTTATCTAGCATTCCCATTTTTTCTGCAAAGGGGTAATGGGAACGTTATTGTCTTGAGCAAATGATGCTGTAGACAAATGTAACGGTGTTTGTGTATTATAGCTATATTTCGAAGTTTGGTGAAATTCTGGGTTGTTTTTCTGTCCGTCCAACCAGATCTTGTAATCTTTATTATGAGAAAATATCGTTTGCACCTCTTAAAGGTTCCCCCCCCGCCCCCAGTATTTTTTTTCAAAAGATGACATGATTAAAGTTTCAATTGCTTTTTATGGTTGAAAAACAAGATAAGGAGAGAGCTTTTTCACTTCCCTCTTCTCCCACAACTGCTCTCACTCATCTGATCTGTCTCTGCAGTGCAAAATGCCAGTTGTTTTAACCTTGTGTAATAAGACACTTCCGATAACAGTGCTAAAGACATAAGAAGCGTTTTCTTTGGAAGTGTAATTTTCTTTTTGAAAAAAATTCAACACTACGGAAGACATGTTTGCTGGCTGGCTGGCAGCAATTAATCGGAAACTCCTGAGTGCTAATTCATTGGAATCAGTTTGGAGTGTGTTATCTGATTTATTTTTAATTGAGTGATCAGACTTAATTTCTTTGCACAGATAAAGTTACTAATGTTTCATGTTAATTTTCCTCGGTTTGAAGAGGAACATTTTTAGCATTGGTGGGATTTATTGCAGTTTTTATTTTTTCCTGATGAATTACACCATTGAGGTTCAGGCAGTTCTGGGGCTAGGAGGGAAAAAAGCCTCTTTTCCTATTTCCAGCATTTCAGTCCAGGCAGCTGTGCCCTGAGTCTAATTCCCTTGCCAATTGCTGCTAACGTGAACGGGAGGAATCACTTTCTGCCTCCTTTGGCTCTGTCTTTATCAGCACTGATGCTTTGAGGGCGGTAATAAAGAAGCGCTATCTTAATGACATCAGGAATGACCTTAATGGACCGGGGGATTGTTAGGAGTAACTTGCTGTTTGTGATTAGTTTTGGAGTAAGGGTAGGGGACCTCATGCGTGCTGCAGAGAATAAGCGGGGAACTGATGGCTACCTAGGTGAGGGAGCAGGGAGAAGGGAGACTGAAGGGATTCAGTAGAGCCTTAGGGAAAACAGCTTTCTTGAATGAAACAAAATGAGTTAATTTTCTTGAAACTTCAGGCTCTTTTGCAGGGACTGCATGTGCAAGCTTGAGAATGAAGACAAACGTTATAGGGGACCTTGATAGTATAAGTATCAATTGATTCTGCAAGTGTCATTTTAGTTTTTATAGTAGAGGAAAGAGTTTCTTTTTTTCCTGTCACCTAATAATTGCCTTGCTTGGGTTCTCAAATTCCTTTATGGCATCTTTTACGCAGTACAAGAATTATTAGTTTTTCTGATTAAACCTCTTCTAACCATGTAGATCCTGTGCTGATAGCTGAAGTTCATATAAATATTGTAGAACAATATTCAGTCGAGCAATAGATCCAGCCCTCTCTGAGTTGATATGTCCACCTTTTTCTTATAATTGAAGAGCTTTGGGTTGTCATCGCTTCAATTATCCCCCAGCTTACAAACAGGCGTAGGCCTAATTATTTTGCATCTGGCATGTGATTATTAGAACTCCTGCCATGATGACAAGATTAAAAAAATAAAATAAAAAAAAAAGTAATGCCTAAGCCTTTTACTTTATCCTTTTCCTATCTGAGCTGCTTTACAGGTGTTGTGCTGTCAGAAAGTAGAAAATAGATCGAGGAGAGGAAGAACAGCATTTCAGAATCTGTGGTTTCCCTTTTTTAAATTAAATAATTACAGATAAATAAAAATGTGTTCTCCAGTATAAAGTTGGGTGGCTTAGGCGTTTTAAAATGTAGACAGTTATTGGTTTGTTGCCAGTTTAAATCTGGCCCGGTATGGCAGAAATTGAAGATAAGCTTCAGGCTGGCTTGTATGAAACAAATTAGTGCTGTCAGCTTTGTTCTTATTGCCGAATTGCTTTTAATCAAAAGCCACGATCACGACAAGTGCTCTTGTTCATCAGAACATCTGAGAGGGCCACTGTCAATTGCAAATTGAGTATGAACTATGTTCTCCCTCTTGGAAGAAGCCTCTTGGCCACAACTGGTGAGACAAATGAGTGGGTCATTGTGAGGGGATGGCTGCATAAGCTCTTGCTGTCTGTGGGCGATGAAAAGATATAAATCTCCAAAGATCCCATTCGGGCACCTGCCCTAGTCATTCCAGCCACTTGGTATTAAGAAGAACTCTTGTGTGTTTCTGGAAATCAAATATCTTATCTTTACCAATGCTACCACTCCAGTGAAAAGTGCTGTAACCTGTCTATATTGTTCACTGCAGTAGTTACAGTGGCCTGAGAGAGGGAGCAAGTCAGAATATTCTTGATGATCAAACTTATAGCTAGCTCTGAAAAATCCTGGAAAATTTCACTGTTGACCTACTTGTCTGTGAATTTGGGTATATTTAGGGTAACACTGCACTTCAGATCAGTAAAGTTTGGAAGCACTGTAACATGGTCTCATATCTTTCCAGTCTATCAATCACAGGGATACACAGTCATACTAATTTTAGTAGATAGTCCTGTAACTCCTTTTCCATAACCTGTGTCCCTTTGCGTACCAAGTGTACGCAAATGTGGCCGACAGACTTGTGTGTAATCTAGAGAAGAGGTTACATGCTAAATTAATGCTTGGTTAAAGCATGGTAGTTGTTAGATCATCTTGCATGGTGCCGTTAGTTAGGAGCTACGCCAGCTGCAACACGGTGAGAACTCAAACACTTTGGCAACAGGTGAGCAAGGAACGCTATTACAGTGCAGTAAGTGACTTAGCATCACAGATTCTGAGACTGAAACCAGTCTACTAAATTTAGTCTTGCTTTCCCCCTCCTGAAAGTGTAGATTACATAAGATCTGACTCATTTACTTGCCTCTGTTTGTCCTGTTCTCAAAGCTGGGTTTTCAGATGCGACAAGCATCAGCCATAACCCCCAGTGTCATGAGCAGGTCTAGAACATACTCCATCTCTCTGAAAACAAGATTGTACTTTCTAAGTATAGCATATAAGTTTACAATAAACTTTTGTCAGTAGAAAAAACTGATCTGAAGAGAAAGGTGGTTTTTGCTAGATCATCTCCTTATTGTGCTGACTGTTTTGAGGCTAGCTTTTATTTCACATTTTGTCTGGTTAAAACAGAAAGATATTATTATCTGGTAGCATTATAGTTGTCATCTGATCCTGAAGAACCGTAATCTGTCCTCAACATCAAATAATCGAAAGTTCAGAATTAAAAACCTTAATCAGGTCTTTTTGGGTTGTTGTTTGGGGTTTTTTTTCTCTACAACCTTATATTATTTACTTATGAAGCAAGCATAGCTACATTTGTAAGAAAATAGAAACATTTTTTGCACATGAATAGTATCCTTCACATTCATTGGATGAAATTCCAATCACAGGAGATTTTGCTGGGATTTTCATTGGGGCCAGGACATGTTAATCCTTAATGAAAGGCAAATTGGTTTTGCTCTGAGGCAAGTATATGAAGGCAACAATAATTTACAGGAGAAATTAAATGATGACCAGATTATTTAGCTCCTTGGCTTGGCAGAGATTTATCAAACTTTAATTTGATAGAGCCCAAAGAGCCCCTAGAGCCCAAAACCTTGTTCTTGTAAGTGTTCACAGTTTGCACTTTTGAGCCTGAGATGGAGTCCCTCGTACTAAGCAGCAGTGGACATCAGGCCTTTTTCAGGATTACTCCATGGAGTAAAAGAACACAGCATGAACAAGATGCTTTGAGGAGACTGGAACCAATAAAGCCTGTTTTTCCTTTGTGGGTATGGTTCATAAATAAGTAAACTTAGTATAGTAAGGGGCTTGGGCATGTACTGTTTTTTTCTCTTTTGGGATCCTTAATGGACAGGGAGCTCGAGGTCAGGCTGCTGTTCTTCCTCCTGGCAGGGCAGTGACCATCCATCTCCATGCGGCTGCTTATGGTATTTAAGCCAGTGTAACTTCATTTATCCTTGAGACCTTTCATGTTCTGTCCTCCCGAGCACGTGCCTGCACTGACACATGATGAACATGGTCACGTAAGCCTGCTGAAGCTGGAAACCAGGGTAACAAAATACGACAGCATGGGCAAAGAAAAGATTATAGCTGAGAAGCTCTGAGCTTAACTGCAATCCTTGTCTCACTTTTGGTATCGGGCAGGAGACAGTCTAAACGTGTTTCAGTCTGGCTCATCACTATTTTACCATGATTTTAAACACTCTCTCGGTGCCTGCCCTGGGCAGGACTGACCCCCCAACACAATGACATCTCCCCTCTGATCCGCACTGTGACTGAACCTCACTTAACAAAGACTAACACAGATTTTCTTTTTCCAGTGAAATCTCTCTCTGAAGAGCATGTTCCCCAGCATGTGTACAGATTTCTGGATTTTGTCGTCAGTGGTCTATTACTGACATTGTCATTGCTTTCATTTTAATTTTTATTTGGGAAAATGCCACACAAGGTGGTCTCAGGAACTGCACTGAAAGTTAGTAGGAAAAGCACTTGTCCTGGGTAACATTAAAGAGGAGAACACACACATCCAGTTCTGGGTGGCTTAACATCAAAGACCTGGGAAATCATCAAAAGCCTTTTCTGCCTTCTTTAGCCCTAGGGACACTTCCTGGGCTGCTTGTGAGCTTTGGCAGAGGTTGTCAGCATTGCCCTGAATGGTCTTCCTCATACTTGCCAAATTCTTTGGAGTTTAGTAATATAATATCACTCTCGGCTATATGTAAAATGTCTTGCCGTCATCTCAGGGCTAAAGTTACAGGAAGCAAGGACTATAGCACTGCTTAAACACGGTAACTCCTGCTGTTTTCAGGGTTGTTGTTTCTGAACGTTGTGAGTTTATTTTTTTTTGCCTTAGATCTGTTTAGCTCAGGAAAAAAAATCAAACCATTTAAACTTGATTCACAACAGCTATAATTCCATAATCTCTTGATATCCAATTTAAAATAGCATTCTGCTGTAGGTACAGAAAGGGTTCCAGGGGTCAGGTGTGATAGCAGCTGTGACTGAAACCAATAAAAGGAAGATGAAGTATTAATTCACTGATAAGTCACTTTCCTTCAAAATAAAATTATCCAAAACCTTTATCTGTTCAAACAAGGGATGGATTTCATAGATGAGAGATTAATAAATGTTGTGTTATACTGCTAACATTTACGTGTCTTGGTATTTTTGCTACAAGTTTATTCAGATCTGCTTGTGAATCATTACTCGGAATTCAGTGATGCTCTGTAAGATGCAGTAAGTAAACTGATGCAAGTCACATTGTAATTTCCCAGTTGTCCTGCAATTTTCATCTGGTTTTAACCATTTAATTCCACTTAATTGATAGCTAAAATAACACCTATTACTGCTTCCATTCCTATGAAAGAGTGTATGGAGAGATTAAGCTTTATAATTTGTCCAGAATTTTCCCCAACCTGATAACCAGATGAACAGAAATGCCAATTTCAATGATTTGAAGGCACTTTCATGTTGATTTTTCCCCCCCTTCATTGTTGGATTTATTACAGCCTTCACCACTGCACTGTACTTTGTGTAGTCACTGCAGCAGATGTCCAACTGGTAACCCAATCTGTGCACTCCCTCAGAAGGAAGTACTGTGCGAGCAAAGCCATTGTGAGCTGAGCCGTGGGATCTGAGGAGTGGAAGACATGAAGAAATAAGTGCTGTTTTGGGCACTGGGAGATGAGTTCGTATCACAAATCAATGACCACTTTATGATATGATTGAGGTAGAGATTTTTGAGAGAATTGCTTAAGTTAAGTGGAGCAGAGTGTTCCCTTTTCTTTCTCTACTAGTCATTAATACCACATGTGGATCATTTGTTCTGATGACTTGACCTTCTCTGACTTTGTTTTCATATTGTTTGATTTTGCGTGACGTGCATATGCCATCTCTAGTGGTATGTTTACCCGTCCTCCCCACTGCCCCCTTTTATTCAGTACGCTACTGTTTGCATTCATCTGGGGGATGACCCAGGCCTACTCAAGTCATTGGTGTGTTTCTATATGTGGATCCTCTGAAGAACAAGACTTCAGTCCTGAGCAGAGGTCAGAAAAAAAGTGTATGCATGACTAGGCAATATTTTCAGATGACTAGCTGAGTTCCAATGTGGTTATGAACTGAACTTGAATTAACTGAGGGAGAGGAACCTGTTTGGAAGGTGTTTTGAAGTCATCCTAAAAGAAAAAAATAAAAAAAATTATCTTGCATCAGGCGATCTCCTATGCATCAGAAGGAGGCGATGACAGGAAGCGAGGAGAGTGAACACATCTCTGCTTAAATGAGCGGTGCTAAAATAAGGTGATGACAATGACATGACCTATAGCTCATTAGTAATGAGAACACCCTTCATGTGCAGCATGTGTTTGCCTGTGCTGGGCTGAAATCAAGCATTGCCCCAGTAGGCTTTAATGCCCTGGCCACTGTACAGAGTGGAGGGGCAAAGTGTTAGATTTCTGAAGTGACTAGGCTTCAGGTAAGTACCACAGGATAATGAAATACGGGTTTACCAAAGGCAGCTCTTGATTATTTTCTTTTTACATTGCTGCCTAATTTGCTTTGCTGATGCTTAGTCTACAAGAAATTTCAAATGTAGGCTAGAAACTCCATTTAAGAAATTTTGGGATGTTGAAACAAGCCTTATTTATCAAAACTTCTGGCAGCTCTTTTCTATTCGAAGGGACCTCATATCATGTTATCCCTGCTGGCGAGCTGCAATAGGAAGGCTTTCGTCTGTGGAGCGTTAGGCATCTGTGCTGATGCAGGGATGGAGAAGGCCAGTGCGCTTTTCGTTTTTAATTTGTGGGAGAGTTACTGAAGTCCTCTTCAGACTTGAGGTGGGTCACAGAAAGCCCCTTGTGCTGCTTCCCCTTGCTGCTTCAGTGTGTAGCAAAGGCATAGGCACCATTTTTACAAAGTGACCAGAAGGTAGGAAAAGACACCGCGTTGTCCTACTGCATTGTCACCATGGTGATTTTCATTTACAACCAAATAAATATTAAGTTCTTTTTTTTGTGCTTCATTTTTTTTTTGCTTGCTTGCCTGCCTGTATAGAAATTTCACAGTGCCACAAAACAAGCTCTTGGGGTACAGGTTAATGTAAACTTAACATTCATGAGAATTCCAGGCACTGAAGTCAACTAGAGGGGAATAGTTCAGGTCTAGTAAACTGTCTTCGCCTGCAGTACCAAGGGGCTTCGTGCAAACTCCCTGCTCAGATGGGTCCCTGGAGAAGCCTGACTGCTGGTCAGGG
Organism: Fratercula arctica; assembly: GCA_947846985.1. Lineage (NCBI taxonomy): Eukaryota > Metazoa > Chordata > Aves > Charadriiformes > Alcidae > Fratercula > Fratercula arctica. The sequence goes on along the minus strand of CANTUZ010000004.1, from coordinate 29,238,256 downwards.
CTTGGGACCCCTCCATGGAAGTGCTACTTAGAGCTGGCTGTGGTTGTGCTGGAGAATGGCATCCGCAGTTTGCTAACAGAGAGGGTCACACACCTGGGGTGAACGGGGGGGAAGCTGAGAAACTTCCGAACTAGTTGCCCAACTACCCACTGGGTTTGCTGTGTTTGGCATTGTCTGAGACACACGTGTATTTCTTATTCTGGGTGTCATATGTGAACCTGAATGGACAAACCTGATTCTTTAGTTTGGAATATTCACACTTCATTAATGACGAATAATGAGTTCAAACAGTACAGGTGCAGGCCATTTTGCTGACTGGATTTGTTACTGAAAAATGTTGTTCCGTTGTGTAATACTGTTGTCAGCATGCTACTTGCCTTTATTTGTTGTTGCTGTTGTTATCCAGTGGTGTAGTTTATACCTGGTATTTGGGAGAACTGAACTATTTGAGTCTTAAGTTTTAAAATGAAAACCATCATTTCAAATAAAAGAGGGGAGAAGAAAGACAAGAAATGACAGGCCCCCACAGAAGGGCCTAAGGTCCTTCAGGCCTGCCTACAGTAAGTACAGCTTGGTCCACAGCACTTACAAACAGAGTTGTTAAAATAAATCATCCCTTGGTTTTTTCTTTTGCCCATTATACAGCATCCAGTCTCCCATTTTGTCTCTTCTGTGCTTAACTTACGGCTTTCATGGCTTGTTACAGTTTCTCTCCATTTATACAGACGTTGCCAAATACGTCTACAGAGACAGTAATTGCATTTTTAATTCATTTTAGTAATGCCACTTATTTTTGGAAACCCTTGTGCACATACCACACACTGGCTTTTCTCTGAGCAGCGCGCCTGTTTGTTTTATACGTGCATTATCAAGAATATGACACAGCACATGATGGTTTTAGACGTTAATAGTCAGAGATGTCTATAAATAAAAAGCCCTTGCAAGTAATGTTGAAGATCATTGTTTAATCTGGCAGGTAAAAGGCCACATTGTGATGAACACTGTTTACATGACAATAAGATCAGGAGGCAGGTCTTTATTAAAGCCTCAGCTAAGAGCTCTTCAGGCTTTTATCAGACCCTTGATCTTTTTTGCTGAGTTTTGGTGTAGGCTACAACAGGTTTCACATGAAGAGGATATTCAACCTTTCCATGCATTAAATAGTAACCACAGAATATTTTATCACGGTTAACTTGAACTCTTAATGTCATTAATGTATGTCATTTCAAACACTGCAGCTTCCTGCTAACACTTTTATAAGCAGTTTCTTCTGTGTCTACATTATATTAAAAACAGATGACTCTCCAACAAAAAACAGCCCTAAGCCCACTCAGTACCTCAGAAACACAGCAGAGGTAGATTTAAAATCTTTAAATTTTAAAAGATTTTATTTTTTTTTAATTTAAAGAGTTAATTTTAAAGAGTTTTTTAATTTAAAATTAAATAAAATTTAAAGAGTTTAAATTGAAAGAGTTAATTTTAAAGAGTGTTGCTTTAAGCAAGGTATTTCTCTAAGTGAAGTTGTGTGTCATGCAGATGTCTAACAAGTCTCTGGACATCAGAGAAAAGTGTTTCCGCATATGTCCTGACACATAGAGAGGAAGATCTGCAATAAGTTTAGCACAAGAAACTAATTACAGAAATGTAATAGGAAGCATCAGTCTTCACTGTTGTCCTAAGTGTGAGGTGTGAGAAATGGGTACTGCTGCCTAGAAGAGAAAGGTTGATAGTAATTTATTCAATTTATGAATCTATCTAGAGGTGGAACAAAAGTGTTCATTTAACTACCTGTCGAACCACTAGCACACCACTTTCTGAAACAGATCCAAAAAATGTTCTTTCTAACAAGCACCACTAGAGAGAGATTCCTTCTCCAGTGAGTCACTGTAGCAGGCACGCAAGTACATTTTGTGTGCTATTTTCTGAAGCATCATTCTGCAAAAGTTAACTGGGATATGGTGCCATTCTTAGCAACTTGTAGAAGTGCAATTATTAGAAACATTCAGCCATGGAAACATGAATGAAGGCTATGCGAAAGGGTAATGCATGATTTCAGCATTGTTTAGAAACTGTAAAGCTCTGTTTAGCTTGGACATAGTAATAAGTAAAAGCCAGTAGCAGAGTGGTGGAAATGCATTCGTGGTTCTAGCTAGCAATATTGTTCTCCGCTATGTTGTAGTTTTTACAAATATACTTCCAAACCCGTTTCACAGAGTGCTATATATTTAGCTGCCAGACATACATGTCAAGAAAGGAGTGAAATATAGGCAGAATGTCAAATGAGGAATTAGATACGGAGTCCAGGAAACCTTCGGCTCCTTAGATTCAGTCTTGGATTCGTCTTGAGTGTCTGTTGGTGAAAGCCAACATAGTGTGCAGATACGATTTTCTGTGTCCTCTGACGAAATTCTCTCTCTCTTGGGCCTCTTTGCTTTCCTCTGTGGCATACAGAGAAACACAAAAAAATTGGGAAGTCCTCAGTGCTGAGCTGGCAACCGGAGAAAGCTGAAATTGAATATGTGGCAAGATCCTATCACGTCCTAATTCCATTTATCCCAGAACTATTGATATAACAGTCTATTTTGAGGTCTTTTTGAGCTCCAATTTATTGATGAAATAAATCCAGAAGTATGATAACAAATAACAGTAGTAATAACGAAACCAACAACCCTGAGTTACAAAAGGGTAGCAAGACTTACCTGTAACATAGAATAGGAGAAAAACTGCAATTTGGGCTTGAATTTTTGAACAGAGGTTTGAAACAGCCATAGGTTAATATATTGTGTAGACCAAATTCAGTAGTGGAGAAAATCAACATAGCCCCTGTGTTCTCAGTTGAGCTGTAGCACTGTGTTGCTGTATTTTTGACGTGGCTTGTTCTCACAGTACTGTTTCACCTGCTAGCTATCCATATACACTGCTGTAGAGCTCATTAAAAAAATCTGCTCTTTTGGTTTCTTAGTGATTTCCATCCTCTTCATATGTGTAGAAGGACTGAAAAGCAGTCTTCAGGTCTGTATCATGTGGGAGGATGGGCTTTAGGCTCTGTTGGCCTGGAACTTGTCTGAAGGAAAAACTTTGTTTTTTCCAACTCATAGTGGTCTATAGTTAATGAATCTTGTCTGTGAAGCAACTTAACTCACGAGTTGGAAACAGTCTTCTAATTCACTGCATTGAAAATCACCTCAGTCATATGCACTTTTGTAAGGGCTTGCTAGGTGCCGGGGTTTTTTTATGTTTTATTTTTTTTAATACGAATTAAACTTCTACATTTCAGACATCTCAGGTACTAATTAAATTTTACTGTTGCTTGATGAGCTCCATACTTTTGTACTGTGAGAGTTCTTTTCATTATGTGTCAAAACATGATCCATTAATCTTTCCAGTGCAAATGTATTCATTAGTAAGAAAAAAAAAAAAATCATAGGAAATCTGAGGAGCACAGATTCCCTTTCATCTTAAACTAAGTAGGTGTTGTCTAAAATTTTTAAAATAGCTCAATTGACTTGTCACTGCCACCACTGCCTTTTGACAGAGGATATTGACCACTGTGGTTGAAGAGGAAACAGGTGAACAAGGGTGCCATTCTTCTCCTTTCTGTCTTGTCGATCATTTCATAATAGATAGAATGATCAGATGAGGGATCATTTGGTGGCAAACAGTCAAGCAACAAGCAATGAACCCTGGAGAAAGTCATTGTGAGGAACTCAATATTTGTGAGTACTTTGTCCAGCGTCAAGGGTGAATCAATGTTAATACAAATCCTGGCACTGAATAGTGGATACCATGACATCATTTTTTACAGATAGGCTCTCTAAGAGAAACTCATCACATCGTGGCAATCTGCCTGTCTTCTTATTGAGATAATTCAGTGTATCTATACCAGCTCACCTTCCTAACAAATCCCAGTCCCACTGGGAGGAGAAATTAAGTAAGACTTCTATTTTCTTCTGTCCTAAAAGAAAATAATTGTTTTGTCTTTTATATGACTCACTGATTTAGGTTTGCTGAGTATCTTTTACTTTCAGTAACCTAACAACTCACGTACCCAGATAATTTGCCAGGAAACTTCACAGACCTGGAAAAAACATCCGCAAAACCCTTTCTTTTACTTATTTCATTTTTGAGCAAGTTGTTCATAGCAACTTTGGCACACTTCTGCCAAGAACTTTAAGTATTAAAAACATGCTGTGTTTTGGAGAATATTGTTGATATTCACTGATATAATTTGACATATCAAAGGGTACTGTAAAGTTTGCTTCATGTCAAGAGCATATTTTCTTCTAGCAGGCTGCTTTTGAAATGCTGCACTAGATATGCATGCGGGAGAGCTTTCCAACAGAAAACAAACAAAAAAAAGCCTGAAAAGATTTGACCTAAAAAAGAAACACCTGCCCTGCTGAGATCTGCCTGGCCTTTAGCCAGCAGTGCGGCGCGCTTTTGAAGAAACGGGGTCTTTCCCACTTCGGGGCTGTCACTTGTGTAAGGGGGAGCAGCGGCACCTGATGCCTGGGAGAGCTGGGGCTGGGCTTCATCACCCTCCCGCTGTACCCAGGGCTCTGCCGGCTCTCTGGGAGGAAAAGCAAGGAATATGCCCGGCGCAGTGCTTCGACTCTGCCGCTTGCATCTCTTGGTACAGCATCCAGCAAACTGCTTGGCTGTGCAGAGGAATGGGGAAAGAGAAGATGAATGTGTCCTGACAAAGGAGTGTTGTTTTGGCAGTGCGCAGCCTGTAGGTTCCCAGATGCTCAGAAGCCGCTTCCCGCACCCCTGCTGAAGAGCTCCGTTTCTCAGCTGCTCTGTACTGACTTATAGCTACAGAGGGCCGTCTTCCCATACATCCCAAATGGTAGGGATGCTGAATCTCGAATTGGAACTCATGCTAATTAGCTTACCAATAAAGCTTTTTTAAAATGAGATTGTAAGTCAGGCATGTGATCCTTTCTTCCGTCTCTTTTTCTTTTTTGCCTTCTTTTTTTGTTTGTTTAAAAAAGCATCTATGTGAGAATACGTTTAGTTACTAATTAGATGTTCGGTAACTAATATTGTTACAAACTGCTAAATACCGAGATGTAAATGGCAGTGGTCTAACAATGTTCTGATAATGGAATATCAGTGACCAGTGCAAATACAGGGAGTTTTTAGCGTACAAGGGACATGGAGTTGCTGTGAAAAACAACTTAGTTTCCAGGCTGTCTCATCTTAATGGATGGAGGACTAGAGAGAGTTAATCTTTTTGTCCTTTCCCTTTGCTTGAGAGTGCATTGGCTCCAGTCACAGCTACACAGGTGCCAGAGTACGTTCATTTTAAAATTCAAATCAATATTAACAGAAAATGTATACTTCATCCACTTGGCCCTAGTTATTACCCAGTTCTGCACAGGAGGCAAAGCCCTGAAAGTTCTGCCAGATTTGTAAATCTCTTGGCCTTTTTGAATGTTTACCTGTTTACTGCTAGGGTACACAAAAGGATGCTGTTAGTGTGCTGCTGTGCCATGTAGGATCAGCCCAGTCCAGGCAGAGCTGCTCTGCTCTAAAAATCAGGGAGGGGGATGTAGACAGAGGAAGCCAGGTCTGTGGCTACCTCTGTCTGGGGCATGGCTTGAATAGCAGAGGCTGCAGAGCCTGGGGGGTGGGTATTACTCTTGTGTGGGCTGAGGGGGCTCCTATGCACAGTTTTTTGCATCTGATTTATGTTCTGCACACCATTTCATTCTATGGCCCTAATCTGGATGTAGCATCATTTTAAAACTTCTTTTTTTTTTTTTTTTTCTGTAAATTATGCACTAGATGAAAGCAATAGATTCTCATCTCCACTCTAGGTGGGCAAAGGTGGTGAAATGCCTGTGCACCAGGAAAGGAGATACTGGGCAGCGTAGAGCTTTCATAGGCTGTGGCTACATGGAAGGCAACTGCACTCCATGCCATACCCTACACTTTCTTGTCTGCAGTGATTAAAATTACATTTTTTTACCAAACAAACAACAGTATGCCTGATGATGAACTATTAAATCCTGTGAGACATCGGATAGTGACTTCCACCCTGGAACGGTCAGAAAAATACAAAGTTTGAAACTGGTCACTAAGCTTTATTATTGCTTGATACTCACAGTATTGAATTTACTTGTAGTGTAACTGTGACAGTATTTAGAAAATATGTCTGGTTAGCACAACAGGTAATTTAACAGCAGACACGCACTTACTGCTGTATTATACAAAGCTACACCATAACTTCAGGCTCCAGAATACTCTATACAATATTCTGGACTTCATTAATCCCTTCAGCCATGGGATCTTTCCTAAACTTCAGTGACCATGGGACCAGGACTTAGGTGACTAGCAAGAAAGCTTTACTAATGTGTTGTGATTAAAGAACACAGTGAACCTTGCCAATATGATCCAAGTCTGTAAGCACGTTTCTAAGTAACACCCATTTAGTGATACGGAGTCTTCAAGAAGTGATAAGGGTTTGGTTTTTTTTCCCTGTAGCACACTGTGGGATATCAACAAAAGAAGTCGTTAAACATTTCACAGATTTCTGTAAGCTGAAAATAAAAATGTTTCATTTAGGCCACTGCAAAGTATTTTATTTTAATTTCAAACTTTCTGCTTCTCATTTCATACTCTCTCAAGAATGCTCATGTCCAATTAATTATCCTTCCAGGTTTTTGTCTTGAAAATGGAAAAAAGTATGGTTTACCAATCAAAAACTCTTTCTCCAGACAAAAAGAAGTTTAAAGTCATGAAATTTATCAAAAGAGCTACATCTGCAAACCTCTCAGCTCCAATGAACTGACTTTCCCCCCCCCCCCCCCCAGTACAAAAAACCCTAAACAGCTTTTAACCAAGTCTCATACTGTTTCTTGCATGCACTGAATTCTGCTGGTATGACTTTTGGGATGTTGTCACTGAAATGAGATTCAAATGGGAGTGAAAGAACTATAAGTTTTATGACTACTGGAGTTTCACAGGTACTTTACGTACTGTGCCCCTTTTTGAATTTGTGCTTTATTATGTTAGGGCCTTTGAAGGCTCATCGGTTTTTTTAGCAATACCTGTTCATTGGAGCACAGCAGCAATGCAAATAAGCTTGTGAAAGAGCTACAGTTTAGTAGCTAGAATCAGCAGTAAAAAAGAAAGCATTCCTTGGACTTGTTGTGTTGAAGCGATGCTTTCCTGTGCCTAAATATTGACTGTTGTTCTTGTTGAAGAGGAAGTAAGTATGTGCTCGGAGCTACTCAGACAACTATTCATCATTCTCTCGGCAACAGAAAGAATCGCCATGCCAGAACGCGAACTCCAACAGCAGCTACAGTTGCAGAAAATCAGAGGCCTGTATTAGAAAACTCACAGGCTAATCAGAGCCCAATTTCCAGGCATGATGCACTTCTTCAGAAGCATTGCTTGAGGACATAACTCAGTTCTCAGAACACCACAGTCTGCAACTTAATTCAAGCATTTAGGGGAAAATGAGGGTCTTTAAAATACACATTTTGTTCTTTATTGCTTTCTAGCGAAGCTTCAGTGGAGTACTGTAGTGAATAATGATAACATTCGTTCTTAAAATCTGATGCTGGCTCAGTCATTATGGCAAAATAGGATGGGGAACCCTGCTGTGAAAGGCGATGAGACGCCATTAATAAACATCATTTTTTATAAGGTAATAGTGAATATTGTTGCTTGGTAAACCCACTATTAATATCTCTAAAGGTAAATGACTATTGCTTGGTTACTTTAGTTTGTTGAAAATCATGTTGGTTCATAACCGCTGACTTAAATCTGACTGCTAGTACGAAACAATAGGTTAAAACCTATGTCACTGAATTTGTTGCCATAATTGGAGTCAATTGGAAACCTGAGTATAAGAAATAAAGAAAATAGGTACAGCCTGGCAGATTGAGTCTCAAGGATGTCTAGACTTGCAAAGCTTAGACAGGAGGCTCAGAGAATCACAATGGGCTCTCGGGGTACAGAGAAGATAGCAATCATGCTAAACTATATTCTGGCCATACCTGGATTTACGCCCTCTTGGCAGCATATGGAATGTGCTTACTCTTATCTTAACCTAGCGTTTATCCCAAAACAGAGACAAATACAGCAAAGATAGGTACACACAATTCTCAAACGAGTGCCTTCTGCCTTGACCACGGAAAGTAGAGTAACTGGGTTAAGATTAGCACCTACGTTATGGAGTACGCTTTCTGTCATGAGGGCTCAACCTCTCATTCATTTTTCATAAACTTCTATTATCTGAATTTTCTAATGAGAAACACTGTTTCTACAAGATAGTGCCAAAATTAAAACAATAAAAGAAACTAACCATTAAACCATCTCATTCTTAACTGGATTGGAAAACACTGGAAGATACTTGTCATTGCTGGTTTTCATATATTATTAAAAGCTTCATATGCTTATTGTAATGACTATAGGAAATGTGGAGCCTAATCTGAATTCAATAAAACCTGGAAAAACAAAAGCTTTATCAAGAAAAATGAAAGCACTGCTTGGAAACAAAAGCTAATTAAAAAATTCTTAAAAATGCCCTAGAGAGAGACAAATGTACAGATAGTAGTCACAGTCTGTTTAATATTGGCAAGTATGTCTAACATGACAGCACGTTCAAACCAACCTTCGCCTGTACAATCCAGCATCTGGCATGGTTATAATGATTAGACTTCATAACATTTATTAGAAATCTTATGCCTATTAAACTACATATAAGAGCATGTAATCTTGAAGCATTACTGTTATTTCTGTTTATTGATAAATATCTCGCAAATTATTGGATATATTGGTTTCATGTTTTTAATCTCATATTTATTTGTGAGAATATTTAAATGATACAGCATTAATGGGGCTTACTTCTATAAAGAAACACAGGAAATTTCTTCCTCCTTGAAAAAACAGTTGAACATAACTGTGTTAGTGTGAATAGTAAATATTGCTAAAACTAAAAGATAAATTATTTTTGTATTCAAATTTTAGGACATCTCTAATCATTTCTGCTTTGATATTTCCTTATTCACTGGTCAAAGAACAGTATCTTGCTCCATCTTTTTTCTAGAAAATACACAAAATCACCCTATGGGACTATATGAAATATATTAACATGGTACCTTACAGCTTATTATCTCCATAATTTTATATCCAAATGTAAAATGAAAGAGTTAATACATTTTTTCCATCTCTATGCTCCATCATTGGGTGAGTAGATGTAACAGAGTGCCATATTTTGTGTCTCTAACAAAACATGTTTTCCTTTGCCAAAATATCACCCACAAAGTTATCTGCAGCCACGGTGGCAAAATTCGCATCTGTACAGTTTTTCTCATTCCCCTTCTGCAGAAGAAGAAGGCCTTTTTAGTAAAGGAGTTAACATATTCTATAGTTTATGTGGGGTCTCCCCCACAATAATATAACACATCAAATCATCTCATCCTTCCAATCAGTGTAACACTGACAAGGCCGGTGCTTTAAAGGCATACAGCTTTTCTACCCAGTGAAGCCCTGAGTGCACTAATAAGCCTTAATGACACTGACTAATTTCACCTGGGTCCCTCTGCACCCACCACCCCCTGAGCTTTCATTAAGCTCAGCCTGGGGCTGTTGGTCCCTTCCTCAGCTGTGCCCTATGAGTGCTGGTCCACCCCTTGAGTCAGAGCTCATCCTGTGGGTTGACTTTTCGTCTTGGCTGCAGACCTGCCTCATCTCCGTGAAATTGCCTTATGATTTGGACTCTTGGTTGGACCTGGCTGCCGTTTCTAGGGCTGTGCTGCTTGCCTTGCTTGGCTACTGTGGGATGCGCCCTGGCTGAAGCAGCCACTGCCTTGCCAGGTATGGGATGCCCTCTGCTCCAGGCTCACCTCTCCTTCGGGAGCTGTGCTGATCCAGCTGCTCCCTGATACACTGAACTGAGCCAACTTCCCCCAACAAGGAAGGTGGGACGGGCACTGGGGTTGAGCATGCTGTCAGAGAGATGCAAGAGGTAATTTTATGCACTTTTTCTCTTCCCTTTCTCAAAAGGCTGGTAGCCTTTCCACAAAGCAAAGCTGGGAAATGCCTTTGTTTACCTGTGTGCCTTGAAAATACATAACTCTAATTATTCTAGGTCTAGTACCCATTTTCTAATATTAGGAGACAAAATTTTCTTCCCCTCACCATGTATCTGACTGTTCGGTTCTGAAACATGTTATTTTCCTATGTTATACACCTCCCTGTCCATTTACCCATCAATAGATGGATAGGATTTCTACCCATCCATGTATTTCTATGTATCTTTGCATTTTTACATCTAACAAAGGTTGTTCTTAAGTAACTGTAGAAAATAAATTTCTTTATTGTTGTTTAAAATCGTTTTATGTTAGAGATCTTGTGAAGAAGTTGCATCTGGCTTGGACATCGCAGTTCTTTTAAGATTAATGCTGATAAACATACCTATAATAATATATATTTGGGACTTTTCTCTATGGATAATTATTAAGAACCATAACATCTGTTGCTGGTAATTTGCTGTGACATTCAATGTATTTTTGAGATTTCCATGAGCTGAAAGTGCTGCATTAATACAACCTGGTTAGTGAAGGAAATTAAAAACAAATGTGGAAGTTATTTCAGACTTTTAAAACTTCAGTACTTTGGTACCCATGGTATGGCATGTTGTCCCCTCTCAGTGGTAAGCAAAGACTTATCTGTCCAGACAATTGAAATCTCCTCTGAGGGCAGTATAGATATAACTTTATTTTTTTAAATTTCCTTCTTGTTGAAGTGGTTAAAAAACAACAGAGCAAAAGGAAAGATTTTGACTTCAGATCCAGATATAATGCAACAAAGGGAAATGGCAAAACTACAATTACTGTGAAAAACTCAACTGTAATCACGGGCTCTGGAGTCTTACCCATAGAGCAGAAGCTGGAGAAGGAACAGCTATATACTTTTCAAGTAAAATCCTGATTCCGAATCCCATATTTAATCTGTAATTCCTGTATTTGAGGAAGCAGCTCAGCTATAAAAGTAGTTTTCCAGTACGCTAGTGCTGTCGGCAGCTGTCTATGCATACAACATGTCGCTTAGCAATGCCGCGTACAGACATTGCCACTAAGCAATGTGGCACGGATCCTACTGTCTGTCATTTTGCTGTATCTCTACAGTGATGGGACTAGTGATATGCATGGGATAGCCACTGCTGCTGTCTGTGTGGAATGCAGGTGTGCTCACTGGAGATCCAAGCCATTCTTTTTTTTTTTTTTTCTTTTTTTTGATAGAGGTATAATACTTTGTGTATTATACTCAGTGTTTGAAAATAAATCCTCTGTACTTTTTCCAGTCTGCCTCCTTTTTATGAGAGAAGGTGAAATTCACTCCCAAACTTCACCTTCCGTGGGTTTTCTGTGTTAAAATTACCTTTGAGTATTAAGCTTAGGATTTTACACTCAGCATCATGTCTAAGCTGCCAGCAGCTGAAGCTGGGTGCAAAAGGCAGAAAGCTCTATTCCCAAACTGTAACCTTTCTTCTTTGTAGTACTCAAGTAGGAGGGGAAAAGGGATCGAAAAATAACAGGCCAGGCATCCAAAAATCCAAACCAGATTGCAGTGACTTGTGTTCTTTAGTCTCAGAGCAACATGGTGACTTATACACAATAAAAAGAAAAGAATGATATACATAAATCCACTGAGTTTGTTACGTGTCACATCAAACATGACAATAGACTTCTTTGTACCTTTAAGAGAATACATTCAGCATCACGAATATCATATTGTCATTTTGCTAAGGAATTCCTTCACAATCTCAAATAGAGAGAGACTGGGAACGGTCTTTCTCCTTCAAGGTATAAAAGTGAAATGAAAATCCCCACCAGCATAGCTATGAACAGCTTGTTCCTGAAGTTAACTTTGGAGTTGCATGCAAATCGGACGCCTGTTGTCCAATACCTGTGCTTGTTTACGCTGAGCACTTCCTTTCTGTCCCATGTGGAAATGTGGTGGTAAGTCAGCTGTACCTTCATGTACATACTGCTGCTAAGGAATGTGCCTCTCATGGCTACGAATAGCCTGTGACTGGGCAGACTGGTCTGGGTATGCTACCTAAGGGCTGGCAAACCAGTTAATTTTCAGTTCAACACTGAATGGTCAAGTCTGCAATTAACCTTATGTGTAACTGTGGGCAAGTCACTCCTCTGTTGTTTTGGGTTTGTTTGCATTTTTTTTTCCAACATTTCTTTGTACTGGAACTCTTCTAGAGTAAACTTCGACAATCGTTATGTGCTGTGCATCGCAGTGCAATTCCAATTGCACTTCGAAGCCCTAATACTGGGGGCATAAGCAATATCTATTTTTCCACGGGAGTTATTGGTTTCATGAACATCACAAATGAACCAACAAAAAAGCCCAGCAGCTGGCTCCCTCCTAACTTTTGTACATATTTAAAAAAAAGAGGTAAATACTGCAGAAAGTAGATTTTTACCTTTCTCTCCCCACTTCCTACTCCTGTTTCTGTGAGTAATAGACGTTAAAGTGTCAGAGTTCCTCTGCAGGTAGAATAGTGCGGTAATGTTCACAAAACAGGGAAAAATATATGTTGAAAGGCAGCGGATAAATTTAAGTGCTGGCAAGAAGCTAGATCTTGTCAATGTTTAAAATAACCTACCATGACTTGGCAAGCTACCACTGCCATTCATAGTCACTACTTCAGTTTCTTTTAAAACCAAACAGCAACAAACCATTTCAGGCAAAATCAGCCTTACACAGAGGAAGTCCTTGTGTCCGTCTATCGTTAGTAATTACTAGAAGAAAATAAAAAGTAAGCATTTGTAAGTATGAGAAGAAAAAAAAAACAAGCCACCAAGCAACTCAACAGTTTATTCTCGTTTCTGTTTGCTTGTGTGTAACTCACAGGATTTCTTATAGGCCCAACATTTTGCTTATTTCAGAGATTATAATTCCAAATATGAAACAGCAGGCACTTAAAGAGAAAGGTGGAGGGGGTCCAGTGGCAATGCTGGCTATAAGCTTGAGTCGTTTAACAACCTAGTGACCAAAGAGCTACTTGACCTCAGAAAAAATAACCAAACTAGTTTTTGTTGGCAGCCAAGGAGCACCTAATAATATGTAGCATTTTATTTGATTGCTGATAGTGTTTTTGGCGAGATGCTTGACAAGAAACAAAGCCTGTAGTTTTATTTGAGTATCTTCTGTTTGTGCTCTAGGAATGGCTCTGGCGAGTAACACTGGTGTGGATGACATGGATATGGTCTGGAAAGGGAGGTAAGCACCTATGCTTTGCTTTTAAAGGAAATGAAATATACTTTACAGAAGTTTACTTCCTGGAAGTTTACTGGATTGCTGCTTCTAGAAGCTGAGCGTGATTCAACATGTATTGTGATGTGTTATCTTTTAAGCCTGTTTTGAAACATAGTAGTCCTGTTCATGTATTAAAACTGTTCACATGCTCAATTATATTTATGCTTACACTTCTTGATGAGGTGGAGCTTTTACCTCCAGTATTTATCACTATTTTTTAACATTTATGTTAATCTTTCTAAGGTTAAAATATTAAAGCTATTAAACATTAATATCAATCTATTACATTTTAAAAATTTTTGAAGGGTAACCCATGATATTTTGAAAATAGTTCTATGTATCAAGCTTTTGCTAGCATGTACACAAATGAGAGTTATAACAAAAGCCATGCATTTGTAGAAAGAAATAGAAAATGAAAATCCTTTATTAAAGATGTTTGTGTAGAATTTTACAGGAGAGGAAGAAAGCACAAAAGGTAAAAGCGGAGAGATTAATTCCACAGATTGATAGTGAAATTATAACCCTGTATTTTCTGCATGGAGTTACAAGCTGTAATGGAACCCAGGGAGTTAATGCTAGATTTCTCCATGTTCTTAATAGCATCAGCTCTTAATGAATCAGGAGGCCAGACACTAGACTGTGCAATAGCTTTATCCAGGCTGAGGGTTTCACAATAAGAATGTTTGATTATATTTGTGAAATAATTTACTCATCAAACAGTGCTGTTAAATGTAGGATGCCTTTACAGCACTATTTGTATTGTTGTTTTCACATTCTATTTTGCTGGCAATAAATCATTTTGAAGCAATTCATTTTTTACATGTTGAGAGATAGACAGCAGATCCTGAACTCAGCAGGTGACACATTAAATTCAGAGACACGTCAGTCACATTTAAAGCATATGGCTAACTCCTACAGCAGATCACTCCAGCGGAAAAAACAGTTTCTATGCAATTCTCTATCCATGTCAAGCTGAAATAGAATTTTATTTTTCTTCACCTAGATAAAGAACTTCTTATGAATATTCTGTGCTTTGTCACATAGTAGTAATAAAAGTCAAACCAGTATCAATATATTAAGTACAGAGTTCATCCCTTGAAAGCCCAGTCTCGAAGTTTTGATGAATGCCACCTTGATTATACATATTTTATTTCCCAGCTAGAAGGTATGTTGGACAAACGAAAATCAAGCATGTCATTTCTTGTTACGATAAAGAAACGTAATGCTTCAGACATGCCCACTATTGGCCTCTACCTTTGGCTATCAACTGGTGTGTAGGGAAGAAAATTGTGAAGCCTGCTGGCTTCCATCTGAGAAAATGCAGGTGGACTTGAACTAGCCTGGAGCCCTGCTCTCCTGCAGGTTGTAAGACTCACTGCTGAACAGGACTGACGCCTCCAGCGCTGTTCCTCGAGGGTGGATTTGTTTGTTGGAATTTGTTTGTTTTGATAAACCATACATAAATAAGACTACTTAATTAAGTAGGAAAACCTCATCAAAGGTAAGCTTTCACTGACAAACTATGATGTTTGCAGTTCTTAGCAGGTAGGAAAGTTAGCTGCATCTTCATTTTAACATGTTTAAGGAACTACTTCCTCACTGTGGCGTACAAGCCTGACTTATTCAGATTGTTTAGTATATTTTTTTTTTTTATGCATCCAAAGTTAGGCTGTGGCATGAAGTTGCACTGGATTATAGATTTGAACTGTCCAAATCAGTTAACGTTAAGAGGTAATTTTGCACCTTGGCTTTCAAGGGGTGATAAGTAATGTCTGCAGCAATTGCCTATGTTTCCTTTAAGTTTTTGCTGTCTCTGTTATTTAGTGTTAAATGTCGGGCTGCAGAGGACTGTGCAACTCTGCAAATTTTCTCAGGATCTTTTGCATCTATTATTTCCGCTAATAGTTTTAAAGGGAAACCTTACAGTATCACGTGTTGCAGGGCATCATTGTTGGAGTTTTTATGAACATGAGACAGAAATTCCGAACAGTGCTGAGAAGCAGCATGTTGTGATGACCAATTTACCTTTTGCTACAGATCAAGGGTATTCAGATTTTAATAGGTGATGTCCTGAGTATTTCCTTTATTGTAATTATGATTCCAGTGGGGATGGGCTTTTTTTCTCTAATGCAGCCTTTCTCTGCTGCAAAATTTGTGATGAGCGTATTTCCTTTCTTTGGTGCTAGTCGTCAAACTTATCTGTAAATGGGAGTGAAAATGGACACAAATGTGACAGATGTGACTTTCTAATTGACATTTATGGTGGAAGCTCTTTGTACATTTTCATACCAGAGCACTACAAGTATTTCCCTTAAGTAACATGATGGCTCTTGTCGAATACTTACCCAAAAGGTCAGTTGCATAGGCTGTAGCTCTCCTTCTCCCCTGATGCTGCTGCTTCACATTCCATCACCAGCTGACATTAGAGTGAAAGCAAGTACGGCAGCCAGGAGACCTCCACTTCACCATTAAAAGATCCCCTGAAGAGAGCAGGGACGGGACTTCTGTCTGTGGGGTGAGGCGTCACTCAAAGAGAAGTGGCATTGCAGCCCTGTGCCTGCTCTGTTTGTCAGGTAGGCTTTTTTTTGGCATAGGATGCAACCTCCAGGCTGATTTCCTTTATGCAGAAAATTAATCTGCCTCTCTTTACAATCCCTCCTATGTGCAGCGTGTACTTTTTAGCAAGGTGTGATAATCAAGGCGTTGTCACATGCTGACACTCTGTATTTCCTGGGGTGTGTTTCTAATGCTTTTGATTAAAGCATATTGAACGCTAAGCAAAAGTCAGAAAAGAACAGGCTGTATCTGTAGTAATTCTCCTATACATTTGATTTTATTACACGTTATCTAAATGTTATACATACCAAACGTGTAGTCCAGTTATGAACCTGAAGAAAAGATTTCATAATTCCATTAGAGAGAAGTAAGAGATTCTGTAGAAGAATCTGTCAAATGTCCAGAGGGCAGGTAAAACTAACGTGGTCAGGCAGGAGGATCGAGGACGTTTCTTAAGCTGTATCAGTTAGAGTAAGGTACATGCAAAGATTTCTAACTGCAGACCTGAGAAGTGCAGATGGATGCATCTATATCCAGTTTTTGTGATTTATCTTGACAGGGCGTATGCTACCACTGCTGGGAATTATTTTCCCCTGACATAAAGGTCTCTCAATAATTGAAATTTGACCTGAACGTGAGGGATTGGTTGGGGTAGTTCAATATTATCAAATTTTCCATAAATTTCTTGAATGGATTGACCTTTAGCATCTTTTTAAAACCCTAATGTTTCCCACTGCATCTCTGTGATGGCCTAAATTTGTATCTCTATCCCTGTGTAGCAGGAGATGGGGATTGACGTGTGTTCATGCTTTACTTCTCTGCTCCCCCATCCTCCCCAGTCGAGTTCTGTAAAGATTTGGTCATAGATGAGAGTTTTCAGCCTTCTTTTAACAAGAGGATTGGTGAGATGAGTTCCATCTAATGCATTGACATTTTATGATTAAAACATCTTTACCTTGGATCGTTAAATTCTTGTGCTTTCTTTTTGGTGAAGGTATTGATCCCCACCCCTGTTCTTGTTTGTTTGTTTGTTTTGTTATTTTTGTTGCTGTGTTGGTGGCACACATCTCTCGTAGGCATGCAGACTATTTCAGTACAGTGGGTCTCCATTTGTGGAGTTTATGGCGCACTCTCTCTCTCATGGTCAAAATATTCAGTAAGTGTTAATATTTGGATCAGGAATTTCTCCCTCTGCTGGTTTTCCATGAGTGTGTACATTGGCATCCCACATTTATCCTTGTAATTTTTTAGTTAACTTCTCTGAGGACCAGTAAATATGAGTTTACTGGTTTGGAGGTGGTAATTGGTGAACTCACTGTCTTGCCCTTAAAATTTCATCATTGCTGGCTACTACTGAAAATCTTTCATCTTAGCTGTATTTCTAAACAATGAAGAATTTGTGTTTTTGAGAAACTTTCAGCAGGCGCATACTGGTTCAGATTCACAGGCATCCCCAGTATAATCACGTCTTTGGGGTTTTCTGGCTTCTTGAGGTGTGTCTGCATGCACATGTTCACTGTTAGTTTCTTGCATATTGTTGACCTCCACAGGTACCTTCCAACTTGCAAGTTATTCTCGGAATCTATGACTTGTGTGATATCAGGGCAGTAAGAATGGTATGTCAGGTCTTGTTTAGTAAGATTGATGTGTGTGTGTGTGTATATATCTCTCTATATATATATATCTACTTTACAGATATACCGAACACTGGTTAGGTAACAGCACAAAAATAGTATGAAGCTAAGCCCAGAAACTAAACACGCCACTTTAAATGTAAATATATGCTTTTAGAGTAGCCAGATTTAGAAGGCTGAAAACAACTATGAATGAAATCAGCTGGGGGAGGGGACTTAATCAGAAAAATGAGAATGATAATGGAGAACTCTTTAAGATAACTTCCCGTAGGTAATGATGTGTGTCTTAAAGGCCTAAGAAGAGAGAAGTGCATACTGGTTCGTGTCTATTGTTTCTGGGAATGTTCAGTGCAATTCTTGCAGATTTTCCTATTCATAATTTTGGACAATGAAATACAAATTATTTTTTTAATTATGTAATTTTTTTTCTATATGGGGTTGTTGGTGTTTGGCAAACGTGCAGTAATACCGTTTTGCATAAATGTGTGTGAAAGGTGTTATCTCTTACCTCTTTGAATATATCTGTTAGAGTGGGTGTTAATAACTCTTTGGTAAAAATATTTGTGGAAGTTAATGTCTGTATGAGAATTGTGGGAGAGAGCCACTGCGACTATTACTGACTGTATCAGTAGTGTGTCCAGAATGTTTTTCAGCGACCTATTTTAAGTGATGTAATTCTACTCTTTAAATCTCTTTTACAACTACTGTTGTGTGCTCATGATGAACTATGATACAATTCCAATGGAACACTGTTTTATTAACTATAAATGCTAGTTGCGTATGATGTCCTCCTGGAGAAACGTTTTCTTGGCAAACACTAGGTGGGTTTTTTTGCTTTATTTTTCTCGTCTTTTTCCAGAACCCCTTGAGTTGCTTGGGAAAACAAAGTGGTTTCTTATGTCAGTGATCAAATGTACACGTAATTGATTTAGATCTTGTTTATTTTATCCTTTATCTAGAATAGAGTTGGGGAAGAGGATGAAAACACAAAAGAGAATTTGACAGTTTTCTCTCGGTTAGTTTGTATGCAGGGTAATGACCCATTCTTTTAGTATTTTCAGATCAGTGTATTTCAGTTGTAGTTTGATACCTTTCATACCTTGCTGACAAATTATCAAAATGAATATCAAAAGTTGTACAGATTACTTTCCCCAAACTCTCACAGAGAATTTGGCAAGCATTATTTTAAGTTTTAAACACTGGTCAACAAACTACTGTTTAGATAAGCCATGTGTTTGCTGATAGCATTTTTTGTATGAAACCAATACACAATTAGTGTATTCTTTATTCTTATACATTTCTTCAGACATTCAGACATTTTGTATTCCTCTAAATATAAAAATACTTATTTCAAAGCAGTAAAAAAAAATATATTTTACTGTATTGTAAATCCACGCCAGCTTTCCTTTGTTTGTTGATTTTTCCAATCTCTAAATAGAGTGTGGTTGTTTTCACTGTTTTCTTTTGTTGCTTGTCTTTTCTTTTGCTTTTATAACCTTTTTATGTGGGGCATTTGTATTCGCCTTGGAATTATGTGTCTCTTTTTTGCTCTCCCTTATCGGTTCCATGTCGTATTGCCTCCATTTGTTCTGAACTACATATTGGTTTTGTTTTTTTCAGCTCACATATTCCATCTTCCTCCTAGACACTTTTAATCCTATTAAAAAAAAAAAAAAAAGCTCTGTATTACATTAGTATACTGTGCTGTAACTTTTTTGTGATATGGTCAAAGTTAGTCCATGGCAAGGACTATTAACTAAATCTCTTCTCCCTACCCTAATAAATCCCTCTCTAAGGTACACAAAGGAACAGCAGCAACAGAACTTCTGGGTTCAAGTCAGAGTGAGAGTTCTTGCCAAACTGCAAATGAACTTCACAACATCTCTTCTGGATCACAGGGTTTAAAGTAAGAGTTCATCTATGTCTGATAGTTCTGAAATAATACTACTTCCTCTATTGTGGAAAATGTTATTAGTTGTTTGATAAAGTTTTTGGGGAAAAAAAAAATCAGCCCCAAAACAACAAAAAAAGCAAATACCATTATCAATACATTCTTAGTTTCCATCTTGTTTGTTGAATGGAAATTTTATAAATCTGATAGATGGGGAAAAATATCAATATCAGGGAAGGTATGCAGTGCCTTATTCAATAAAAGATGTAGTGTTTTAAGATGATAACTTGGTTTCTCATTAATTAAACGTGGCCAAGCAAAGATTTGTTCCTTAACTAGAAAAGGAAATCAAAATATCAAGCAGAACCTTAATGAGAAACATGCATTTAATTAAACTGTAAGTCTTCAGGGAAAGAGATCATTTTGTTCGTATTTGGAACTGTTCTTAGCTCAACAGGATCATGACCAAAGATCCTAGTCTGCTACTGGAACACCTTCTGTGATGGACATGGTCATAAATAAAATATTCGTGTGCATGTAAGTGTCCCAAATGCCTGGAAGTGGGAAGAACAGAGTGATAGCTATTTTTCGGTGTCTTTGAACAAAACAAATTCTAATTCTGACTACCCAGTTTATCATTTAACTCCAGAGAGCTGAGGAAGTGTTAAACTCCTGCCCTCAATGTAATTGCAAGTGTGGACAGACTTAGAGGTGTGTAAGAGAGGATATAAATACACAAATACACGTGTATAGACTGGAGCAATGCTTCATCGCTATGACAGATGACCACTCAGAATCAAACAGGACTTTTTAGTCCCCTCGTTAGCAATGCACACTTTGATATTACTGCAGTGGGCTAGTTGCTGATCCACATCTACCTCCCAAATGAGTAGAAGGGCATCTTCTTAATCTTCCCCTCTGACTGAGAGGCAGGATGTCTTCAACATCACTTTCTTTGAGTGTTAGACCCCTACTGCAGTCTTCTTCACAGCGCTGTGGTCCTTTGCTGAAACGCCAGTAACTTCTTCAATCCTCTGTGTGGGTTTAGCATTGGATCTGCATCTGTTTTGCATCTGTTTTTGTATGTCTGGCCAAAATGCCGCCTTGCTGAATGGTACTTTCTCTCCTTATGAGGTGATTTCCTTTCTCTCGAAACCACATCACCTTTTTATACCTGGAAGAATTTACATCAGAGTCCTGCTTGTGATCCTGTGGCTGTGTTGCACCATGTCAACACAGTTTTTGAAGGAAAGCATTCTGTGCACTAATGAGGAAAGATCTTTGAATTCATGTTCTTCTGAAGAATCGGTAGTAAATTAAAGATAGATAGCTTAACTGTTTCTTTACATAATTTAAAGAAAGAAAACATTCCCCTTTTCATGGCCTTGTTGTGAGTGTTTAATTCTACGCTTCAAAGTTTATTGAGTTTTCTGAGCTATATTGAAAAATATGAATAATTGATATTTGAAATTACTACCATTTTTCAGGTAAAGTTGTTTTTACTGGCACTTTTCATAATCTGGAAAGAAATACATTCCATTTTTTTATACAACACTTCTAAAACAGAATTTGCTATGCAAAAATGCATTTTAGAAGATTAAGCCAGAATGTCACTTTATCTACTCTTCCGTGACCCTTTGACACATGCTAATCTGAATTTATTCCTATGATCTCATGATTTTACTAGTCTATAAAAGCAAGTTATTATCGCTGTACACATTCAGAATAATAGCACTTAGTCTTTAGGTAATGATTTATCATTTATTTCCCTCCACATTACGCATGCTAATTCATGAGTTCTCATTGCGTGCAGAAGAACAGTGTTATTAAACCCCAATTTATAGGTAGGTAAACTGGGGCACTTCAAACAGAGTTTGAGGACTTTGCCAGCTGTCAGACAGCAAGTCAGCTTTAATGAGGGCTAGGCTCAGAGTGTCTTGATTTTTTCAGCCGGCTTACATATATTAGCCCATCAGTTGAATATAGTTCACTTGAATTTGAAGTCATGTTGCTAAACAAAGCTCTCCCATGCTGGTGTGTGGGTGAAACAATCATGTGTTCTGGAAGTGGAAGATTTTTTTTCACTGTGATGAAGGAAGTCAGGGCTTGGCTGTGCGAGGTGCTCCACTGAATAATTCGAAAGCTTTACTCCGTTTTGTTGTGAGACTGTGATCTGTATCATAGAAGTAATCTGTTATATAGTACTCTCCTGTGTTGATGGCAGTGATTTTTCTCTCTTAGTTAGGGCAAATTATCTTTCACTAATCTCAGTCATGCTCCATTTAGAGCATTGCTGGTATACTGGTAAATTGTGTTGGTTTGGGGTTTTTTAAGGTCTCCCTGTCATCTACGTGCTGCACAATTTTCTAGGTCATTGAAATTTTCTTGTGGGGGGAAAAAAAAATCATTCAAAACTTGCAGATGCATAATACTTCAGAGCAACACTGGTGCTTACAATCTTACTGGAAGTCTTGATAACAGGTTTCTGGTTAGCTAGTTAGGCTGTTGACAACTAAGAACAGCTATGTATAATGCTGTAGACCCTACGCAAATTCCTCCTCTATTTCCTGCCAATCCCACTTTATTTACTAAGGCTCAAAATCAACAGCTCTAAAGCAACAATTTAAAACAGCCATTGCTCATGTGGAGCTATTATGTTCACCCAGTTATCTGAGCACCAGTGTCGTAGCTCTGTTGTACCCAAGATCTACTGGAGTAAAGCGGGGCAGGCACATTAGCATTTGAGAGAGGTGGTGGGGAAATACTACATTTATGGTATGATATATCTCACAGTTCTCTGCAGACTGCATTTTGTCCTCAATTACCATTTCCCCTGCCAATATCCACTACTAAAATTGAGAACTAGGGGTGAGAGAAGAGAAGAGAAAAATTAGAGTGTATTCCTATCTGCTGAATTTGTTGACCATGCAACTTTGCCACAGTTATAGCAATTGTCAATTAAACTTGTTCTTTGCTCTGCTACAAAGGAGGACACAGATTAATCTGAGTTTTCTAAGGACAGCGTTTTACCACTAGGTGTATTGATCTAATTATATATTGAGTTTACTGAAGGAGAAATATTTGTCAAGTGGACTATTATTTTGGTAGGATTGTAAAACATGCACTAAAGGATCGGATGCAACAGATTTATTCTTTTGTATATATGTACATAAAAAACAATATAGAATTGCAGGATGAGGTGGAAGTTTTGAGAACACATGACAGTTTCTTTTTATCACAGTTTCTTGGGGAAAGAAACATTGCACTCTTGCTCTGAGAATGATGAATAAGCAATAACACTTTCTGGCTATTGAATACAAACACTTCTGAGCTGGTTGTAAAGGGGATATACTAACCACTTCTGTACTGTGAAGTACAGAATAGATAGAGTGTCTGAGTGTCTGTTCTTGGACAATGTGTAGTTTGAAACGGTGTTCGGAAAACACTGTCAAGGGTTCCTTGGTGCACTGTCCACAGGTCTTTGAAGACAAAGGAAAGGCTTTATTCACTTTAATAGTAATAGTTTTTCAATAAGCTGTTTTATGGTCACTTCCCTAATACCTCTGATTTGCCCTAGGTGACTTGAACCGACCTGTTCAACCAAAAATTTACTTCTTGCTGCAGTAGCTATTACAGAAGTGAAGGAGATAACTTTTACGTTCCCCTGGGTCAGCGAATGCCAGCTCAGGTCTGCCTCACCTAGAGCTGGTGCTGCCATCAAGGGCTCTTCAGAAATTCTGTTTTCATCTGCCTGAAATATACTTGGAATTTTGTAGCAGTATTATGCATCTTAATCATACAAGGCTACTTAAGGAAGTATTCCTGGGGAAGTAGGTTAGGACGTTGGCGTTCCATCTTTGCTTGGAGATACTCTCCTTGTTTGTTTGGCTATGTGATCCCAGGATGGTTTTTCTAATACCTCTGAACTGAGGAAAATATATTTATACTGGAGCTATCTTGTGACTTGTACATGTCTGCAAGCAAACTCAATGCTTGCAAAAGGCATTATGTACAGCACTCTACTCCTGTGCTTTGGAGAATATTGTCTTTGCTGCTTACATCATTTTTTTGCCAGGAGTCTTATACATATTTTCTGTGTCAGTTATATCCTCCCTTTTTCTTAGGTCAGTCATTGAGCATGATTTCTGAATTAACTTTCAGTCAGAATCAGAGTTTTTTGTCACTTTGTAACTTCTGAGAATGTTATTCAGTTCATGTTGTGTTCCTCTTTCCTGACAGCAAAAACAGAACATGATTTTTTTATTAATATCTCTTATCCAAGATCCACCTTTTTTTACTTCTTCTGAACCACACCATGGTGATGCATTTCTGTATTCAATTTTTTTTTTTTTGAATGTTCACTGAGTTTAAGAATCATTTCACAGAATACTATTTCTAGATGAAGGTAAGTGGGAGACAAATATTGCATCTCCTCGTTGTTTGGATTAATGACTGACTTGCAGCTATCCATCTTTACCTTCAGTATTCTGACTCCAGTGAAGCACCCCAGGGCTCATCATGGCGTTTCCTTTTCTTCCTAGTGAGGGGGGTTTAAGGGTATGACCATTCATTCAAGCTTCTGCCGAATAACTATTGGAATGGACCTCAAACTGTAGCTGAATCCTTGAGAAAGTTAAAGGTTTGGAGTGGGCAGTTTTGTATCCTGAAAGTCTGGGTGGGAAACTGTAAGGAACTTAATGTGGCATTTGTGCAGGAGCCAAATCTCTTCACTGATGTCGTAGGGGCTGTTGGCAGTAAGTAAGCTCCATGAAAAACATACAAACCGTATTGGCCAACATCAGCAGGAATATACCATTTTTCGTGAAAGAATTGTCTACTTAGCTATTAGCTGTTTTTTTTCTATGGGAAGGAACTAAACTGTCATTTTCTTATAATGCTTTCTCCATTTGTGTCTTTTTTTTCCCTGCCTCTTAATTAGTCTGTGTGCTGCAGACACGTTAAGCAGAGTGAATCCTATAGGTTATCCTGTAAACCTAAATTCAGAGAAGTAAGGTCCTTCCGTTCTTGAATTTGTAATTCATATAGTTCTATAGTTAATTCACTTACCTGTCAGCCTGCCATCAGGGCACAGAGAAAGCATGTCCATGATCCTTCTCTCTGCGGGTGCATTCTGCACCTTTTTGGTGATACAGGGAAGAAACAAAGTATACTGGGAATTAAATTACGGCTGTGCAAGTCTGAAGGAAGTTCCATATGCCTTCCACGTCCCTAAATTAGTAGATGGCAACAACTGCAAAGGAGGTTGCTGAAGTTCTAATTGGTATTTCCTCTACCATCCATTGAGGCAGACAAAGTACATTATTTTCCTGCTGCTGACACATAAAGGTCATTTGTAAGAGCCACTGGCTCAAGAAGTATTTTCATCGCTAATGGAGAGAACGAAGAGGCTGATACTTGGGCGTATTTTTAATAGGTTTCTTCAAATTCCGTAGGCAGCTGCAATTTCATTATTTATTCTCTACTTCTTAATCTCCAATAGCGTTTATAGATGCAGATAAGGATTTTCAAAAACAAAGCTTAAAGCAGAATGGGCGCATTTGCAGATGCTGATTTCTCCGACAAAGTGCCATTTGAACTTTTCAGGCAAGTTTCAGTATTTGGTAGTAACAAGACCCTGTAAAGAACAAAATACTAGTTAATGAGGTCTGTGTTTCACTTCTCTGTCTTTGTATGGCACCCCATGGATCTAAATGTTTGATATATTATTAAACATATAAAACTGACAGTAGTATTCAAGCTCAGTAATTATAAAACACCCGCTTGTCTCTACACAGCTCTGAGTCTGTAGCAGGATAAACACTTAAGAGAATGCTTCATCTTCAGCAGAACAGACAATTTAATTTCAGTCTTCTATGATATATTTTCCTACCCATGGAGTACCAAAATGCTTTACAAAACAGTAAAATAAATAGCGAAGTGAATATATGGACAAACAACAATTTGTATCATGTTCAGCAAAGCTAAATTGCTGTTTCACTCCAAAAAGTGGATGAAATTCTTCTTGCTTAGTGTTTCAGTGAAAATAGAAAATTCATGGATTTCACTTTTGTTTGGTTGACTTCGAACTATTTGTTCTTATTACAGAACAAAATGGTTTGAATTTTTTGCACAGAGTTTGAAACTTAAAGATACAAAGAAGAGAAATCAAAAGGCTAAAGGCATGACAGCTGACTATATTGTAATACAGTGCTAGAATTATTCACAGCAAGTGAAATATACAATAAATTAAATAATAAAAACCTTTACCGCATTCACCAATAGAAAAAAAGGACTACATTTATGAGGCATATTGTCCACCATTATTTACTCTCAGTTCTGTCTTCAGAAACTGGGGGTTTCCTGTGTAAGTTTTAGTCCCTTTAAAGCATAACTAGATATTCACCTTCCGCATAATCAGCTGCAAAGAGAAAGGAAAAGGGAAGGACGGTACTTGAAACAGTACAAGTAGGAGTGCTGTTGACTGAGAAACAGGTATGGTCGTGAATCCTCATGCTTAGAGAAGAGACTGGTAGCAAGAAAATACACTGGAGCGGAGGCAAGACCAACCTCAGATGTATTCATGTAGGTACCGTAAGTTGGAGGGAAAAGTCATAAACCCATGCAGATTTGCTAGACATGAACACAACTTCAGAAGAACTGGTTGTTACCTTTATGTGAAGAATGTCCAACAAACTGTACCAGAAGAAACCAACCTGCAGATCATTTTGTTGGACCTGGCGCTTGTGAGCCGGCAGTTCTCAGCTCTGCGAGATGATCGCTTGCAGATGGGCGGCATACTGCAGTCTGTGGATCCTGTTATGGCCGTGCTGCAGATGCTGCTGCCAAACAGCAGAAATACACAAGCCTATCCTCAAAACCAAGACTTTACGAATGAGCTGGCATGAAAATCTTTGAATAAAAGAATGTTATTCTCAATGTGCCATCCTCAAGGGAAAAATATACCATTCGGTAAATTAACAGAACAACCAAACTTGGCACCCTTACCACACAAATACGTTTACCAGTGTTTTTTTGCAACTCTCTTCGGTCCGAAGGGACTCGCATCAGTTGAGAATCTGGTTCACAGTGACTTTCAGCTTCACGTGGCACCCAAAATACAGACCTTGATTATTACTGAACTGTTTTACCTATGTAACTCATGAAATGGAGTTTTTTGTAACCTTGGTTAATCAGTGACCTAAGTCAAACCTTACGTTCAAGTTATTGAATTTCACGTTGTTTTTCTTTGAAACCGCACAAACCAGAATGTTTTTTTATTTGATTGTGTTCTGAAACCTTAAACTAGCTCCTCTGTTGGCCAACCATGTGCGATGCACCATAGGGGAAAAAAACAAAAAAAGACAAAAAACCCAAAAAACCAAAGGGAATATGTTGCTGATTTGTGTCTGTATTTCAAATATAGATTACCACTCTCCTTTTGAAATACAGCACACATGTGAAATAAGAAACGCTGCTAACACTGTATTGCTTTATTTTGGCACTGACCTTAGTGTAACAGCCCATATACTAGAGCTGGAGCGTCATCTGCACTGTGGTGTTTTCATTGCTGTTCAGCATCTGATGGGCAATTGTATAGCAGTCTTAAAACCATGATGGAAAAAATGATCGAAGCTTCATATAAAACTTCAAATGGCATCAGTCTTCTGTGTTTGAGGCTCTCTGAATTTTTGGTGGTGTGCCTTGTTTGTCTAGAAGTCATTGTGACACTTTTACGAAGGTTTACTGGAAATGAATAAATATAAATTGACCCCGGGGATTAAAGAGCAAAACTAATGGAAAATTATTAATAAAGTAATTTTATTAAGGAGCCTTTAGGCGCGCATCTTCGTATGATAAGAATGTACTTTTAAAAACAGATAATAGGAAAAAGTTGGACCCTTTGCAAGGAAACATAGTATCTCACCTGAAAATTGAGAAATGTGCAGTTTCATACTCCTAACGCTGTCATGTAGAATCACTTATTCTGCTTGTCTCTATTTAAAATATTTTGAAAGCTATTGCTGTTCATGTACAGGATAAGGATAGGAAAATAAAGTAGTTAATTATAAAACAGGATTTGATCTATTCTGGGGCCAGAAAAAGCACCCTGCTCCTAGGACAGGACTTGTAAATTTATATAGCTTGCCTTCAAATTCCAAAATCGCAACTTGTGATTTTAGATGCCCATTCAAAGTACCCAGAAGTGGATGCTGAAATGTCTCATGTCTTTCACAACCCCTATTCTGTTCTTCTGTAACAGCACTACTCATTTTGGCATCTTAAATCCTACTGAGTCAATAAAAAGCTATACGTGACTGTCCAGTGCTATATATATTTTTAACAACTTTCTCTCTTCTGGAAATGTCTTTCTCCTGTACAGAATTTTTAAGCTGTGCCAGCCTGATTTATGATTTTTGTGATTTCTGCAAGTGCCTACAATGGCCTAAACTGTGGCGGCAACACCTCTTTCTTTTTCATGCTTCATCATATATGAATGTAAACTGTTGCTTAAGGCAAAACCAAACCTGTATTGTTTCTTTGGATACTATTTCCTGCCAATATTGGTAGTTTTCTAACAAATTGTCAGTGTCTGCAGGTTGAGGTTCCCTAACGGGCATCAACTAGACAGCGTAGGAGAAGCAAAATAGCAATTTCAAGTTGTAGGAATAAAGTAAGAGGTAAAATGTGGTCATGCCAGTGATATACTGAATGATAGTGCTGACAGGATGTGCCATTTCTGAACCACTCTTGGGGAAAAAAGAGCTTTTTTTTTTTTTTTTTTTACACTACCAACCGTGTTCATTGTAATATGAACGGCTCTGCAGGATAAATAACTATAAAACCAGTTTCACGACATTAATTTTTAAAATGTTTACTGTTCATTTTTGAAATGAAGTATAAGTCTTAGATTACATCTCAGCCTTTCTGTACTGGTGTTCAGATCCTGGCATACAGCTTTTGTAGTATTACCATTGTATCTATTAATCAATGATGCATTTTTAAAAGCATTTAATACATTCATTCTTTATTTTTCATCAAGACCTCCTTCAGTAATTTCCTGGAGCGATAATTGCGTAAGCACCTCAGCAATAACAGTAACACTAAATAGTAATTAATACTGCGTAAGAGGTCAGATAAGCTGGTATTATTCCTTCTCGTTTCTGAGTTTTCTAAATATTTTATGAGTTTCAACTTTGCAATGTTTGAATTAATCTGTCTCCAATATTCTATATTGCGTTCTGTGTGAAACTGTATTGTTCTTCCAGGAAGTTCGGTGAATTTTAAGGAGGTAGGAAATATTACGTTGTTTTCATCCGTTAAATTAAGGTGCAGAGAAAAGTTTGTGCTTTTTTATTTAAATCCTGAAAATAAGATGAATCAGCATTTTTTTAATAAATGGCTTTGAGATGAAAAGTTCTGAATTATTGAAGGCAAGTACTACGCAGGCTTTTGTGACCCTTCCTGACATCCCTGCATTTATAAATGGAGCCGTCTCACCCTTGGCTTTTGTGGTGCCTCATAATAAACGTGGTTTCTAGTAACAGCAAGCATAGAAGTTAGAAGAAGGGAACTTTCTGTTGTCTTATCAAAGAAACAAAACTGGTGGCAGATAAAATCTGTGCAAATGCAAGCCCTTGCCTTCAATAATTAAGTAGTAGGACAATTTTGAAAGCAGCTCCGGAAAAAAACAGGATCCCTGCGGAGTTTCTACCTGCTTCTACTTGTAATTTCGTTTATGAAACTTGTTTCCAGTATTATATGGAAGTGACTTTTCAGCACAACCAGTACTGTGATTTTAGAGCGAAACAATCGCTAAAATGTAGGAGAAGACACAGGTCTTTAAAGCTTCCAGCCGGTGTGAAGGGAAGTACACGTCAATAGGAAATGAGAATGGATGCGAACTAGCAAACCTAGCAACAGAAAATATGTTACAAAAGCCAGGCAACTCATTTGTCATCACGCAGTCCTTTATTGTCTGTGCTAGCGTATTTACTTGCTGCCAGTCAATGTGGAAGAAATAAAAATCTAATCACACCTTATTATTTCTACTAACGTTCTTTATAAAGGAGGGATACAGTGTTAGTTTGTTACTGCACCATTGTCCTGTGGTTCTTTCCTGCAAGTAAAATCTACACCAGCAAAAGACTTGCACTGGCCAAAAAAAACTTTTCCAAAAAATTACAAACAGTATAAAAAATATGAGGAAAATGAAATAAGCTAAGAATTGAACTTTCTAACCTTTATCACCTCCTTTTCATAATTCCTCTTTCAGTTCCCACGGATATAATGAAGAAAAAAAGCATAGCAAAGGTTTCTTTTTTTTTTTTTTTTTTTTTTTAATACAGAAAGAAATCTCTTTGCTTCAAATTCATTGCTGGATTCAAATGACTGATTTCTTGCAGTGAATTGTATATTCTTAATCATGAGTCTAAATGCCTCACTGCCAAAAGTATCCACACGATGGGCGCTGTGCACCTTGACAGGAGTTGTGTTTTAAGATTTGCAAGTGACTGTGCACTGAAGAGAAAAGGTGTCCTCTTGCAATTACTCTTCCTGATTACAAAAGCACTGTTTACCAGGTAGAGACCTGAATCTTGCTTCTGTGTCCTGGCCTGTTATTTCCATAAACTTATTAATTGCTTGACATTACGTTAACATGGGTTTGGGATTCAGCGGAGTCAGAGCACGGTGCCACTTTAATCGGATTTTTTGGTCTATGTCCTGTCAACCAGGTTAGAAAACAAGTGTGTATTCTTTTTTGAAAGGCGTGGCAGTGTACATACAGTGTGACAGTCTCAAATTGCTCCCTTTTAACTGATGACATTCTCATTAATTTTTTAGCATATGCATCCCGTGGCATCACTGGGGAATGCGGTGTTGAGTATGATGTCTCTTACCTAACTTTTAAAAATGGATTGGTTTGAGGGTTGTAATTTTTTTTTCTGAAATTTATCTATTTAATAAAAAACTGATGTAACTTTTTAATGTTCTAATTAAGTTCTCTGAATACTCAATTATATTTCAAAAAGTTGTATCCTGGTACGGTTATTTCCTATTAAATTCTCTAGCGATTTCTGTTATCTGTGAAATAATTCTTACCATGTTGTTAAGGAAAGCATAGAAGATGCATGGTGTTCAGCTAATGTACACAGGCGTGCCTTTCTTAACTTCAAAGAATGGTGGTAGTTTAACTGCAGATGTGCTCTAGTGTTGTACAAAACACTTTGCCCTAAACTGCCGCTGCCTCTGTAGAAGTGCAGGAACTAGTCAAAATACAAGAGGAAAAGTTGCATTTCATACAACAGTGGAAAAGATATTAGGTGAACCCTACAACAGAACTGGTGCCCACTGCCTTGCAGGGAACAAAGTAAAGCCATCAAAATATTCAGAGAATTATTGACAACTGGCTGCGTAAACGGAATGTTCCCTCTGTGCGCTCTAAGTAAAAAGTTATCGCATACTGTTTCCTGACAGAAGTGTGTGTTTCACCCCATACACATGATGCCACCTGCTGAACTGCTTATTGTTTTTCCCGGATAGCTGGGAGGAGTGGGGGGAGCTATTTAACTTGATTTTTTTCTCTCAGATGTATAGTAGGATGTGTGTATGCATATTTACATATACATGCATACCTAATACACAACCAACTGAAAATACCCATCATTACTACAAGGGTCCAATGTTTCTTGTTGAAAGCAAACCTTAAATCAAATAATTTTATCTTTCTGGATGATACTATTTGTAGCATAGTGTCCTGCATACTTTTATCCCAGCAACTCACAGAAGTATTTGACTGAGGTTTCTTTTCTCCCTGGCATTTTTGCCAATGTGAACGCAGTTCTGAATGACTTGTTTGTTCGTGGTTGCGAATGAGGTGCTGAAAGAGAAAGGGAATGTGAAAGTCAAAAGCTAAAGCAAAAAAATCAGAAACAGCAGAAAACTTGACTCTGTTACCAGCAGTCAACAAACACCCTTATTGAACATAATTATGCTACTGGCTAATAGCTTTGGAGAGAATAGTCAAAATTATTCTCTGATCTAGCATTATGCAATTCAAATACATAGTTAGACCATGAAAGACCTGCAGCTGATGAGACAGTCTTGTTACTTTCTTTTCATGAGATCTAAGGTCAGCTCACTCAAGAGCGAAGGTTTTGTAGTACTTTACATCCTGTAGCACAGTCCTCTAAATAACAGCATCTATTAGCATTTTGAGCTGACCCTACAGGCTCCCTACCGCTATTTCCTTGTACCTGTCTCCAGACGCTGTGACATTCTGCGCCACCGCACCCCCTCCAACTGTACGGCCTTCTGCACGCCATCTCAGCCCATGCTCACGTCTCCAACAGCTCATGGTATCTTTTGTCCTTCAGCTTTCGTTTTGTTGCACCTAGACCCATGCTTTCATCGTTTGCATATTTTTCACGTATGTCACCCTAGGAATCTGCCATCAAATACCCATTTCCCTCCTACTGTGGACTCCCAGCTCCACTCCTGTCCTCTTCTGCCCCATGTCGGCAGGCAGGTGTGCAAGCCCTGGCTCTCACCCACGTGCCAGGCAAGCAATGGCTCAGTTAGGGCTGTGCCAGCCTGGGGACACTGGCTTTAGCTGGGGGAACACACAATTTAGGCCAGTTTATCAGAGGACAGCAAGTCGCTGTGCATCACTTCTGCCACGGTAACCCACCACAGTGCTGGCTGATGCACTTTGTGGTGAGTGCTAGGTTGCCAGCGAGTGTCAGTTTGCCTTACTGGGTAAGAGCGAGTGACCAGATGGTTAACAAGACGCAGCCAAGGAGTGGTAGGTCATTACCCGGTGACAGCCTGTTCAGGTTGCCTTGCACCATCAGTGGCTCAAACAGCCAAGTCTGCTGGGGCCGGGAGGCATGCCGAACCGCACTGCTCCTCCCCTGTGGGAAAAAGCATCGCATGAGCTGTACCTCCTGGTACCAGTCCTCTGGGCTGCTGCTCCTGACTCTTGTCATTGGCCTGGTGGATGACCTTGGCTACATCCCTTAATCTGCATATAGCTTGCTTTCCCTCTCTGTGAAATCTGGGTAATGCTATCAAATTGCTTGGAAAGCGCTCTAAGATCTAGTCATAAGTAGACAATA
This sequence comes from Fratercula arctica, assembly GCA_947846985.1. Classification (NCBI taxonomy): domain Eukaryota; kingdom Metazoa; phylum Chordata; class Aves; order Charadriiformes; family Alcidae; genus Fratercula; species Fratercula arctica. The sequence goes on along the minus strand of CANTUZ010000004.1, from coordinate 29,205,764 downwards.
TAAGAGTTAGGTCTAACAACTTCATCATTAATTTGCTTTCCTGTCAGTCCTTACATTTAACTTCAGGGCTCACTTTCTTCTCTGTTACTTTGAAGTCTATTGCTTTACTGGTGTCTCACATTTGTGTGGCTATAACTTTGGATGTCAGTACATACCCAGTATCTAAGTATAAATACATGCTTACTGACCTTACTTTTTAGAATAAGCTTTCTTCAGGTATTTGTTGCCTGCCCAAGGAATTTTTGTAAATTCTTTAGTTATTGAAGTTGCTAATTTTCACAATGAAATAGAGCAAGGGAACACAGAAATGCTATGTCCTTGAGTGTCTGCTTGAATTTTAAAATATGCCTGCGTTTTGTTTTTGTCTGAACTCTGTCCTGCAAGGTGATGAACAGTCTTGTCCTGATGGTTTCAAATGAACTGTTCACGTATTTAAGTGTTAATGAGATAAATATGTGCTTTGTTGGATTGGCTTCTGCCGGACAAAGCCCATTAAAATTTAGGTCTTTTGCTACACTGAGATGAAATTCATTTCGTACTGAAGATAATGACTGAAGTCACCGGGGGCAATACTTAAACACTTGCACAATGTTACATTTAACTTGTGTCTATCCAACCTTTTGTAATATAGATGATATTGTGTCAGGGGTTTTTTTGGGTTTTTTTTTTTTTTGGTGGGGCTGTTACCAACCACAATGACCAAAGAACACATCTAGGAATTTTTTTCCGTAAACTGATATGAATCTAGACACCAACCTTATATGGCTAATTTTAGCCTAAAACTAGTTTTTACTTCTCATGGAAAAACAGAGGTTTGTAACACAACTGCTGACACATCTTTAACTATAGTGTTGCTACTAGGTGCTGCTATAATACAGTACATATTTCTTTGTGAAAGATCTGAAAGCTGCAATAATAAAGCTTAACTTTATGGTATCGAAATTCGCTGTGTTTGTACCTCCAGGGAGAAAAACAATTAGAGAAAGACAATCTACCTAAATAGGCTGGGAAACTGAATTGCTCTGTCTATGCTTCATTACCCTCCCTCTTTCTCATCTCACACTTTCCACAAATAGCATGATTATGTTTACCTGACATCTTCATGCTTCCCTGCTGAGCAGGCTGAGGAAGCCTTGCAGCTGAGGTCAGCAGTACTTTCTATGGGGAGCGACTTATATTTTTTATTTAAAGGATCCAATTCTTAAGCCATTTCAGCGAGGAGCTTCAGAGTGTCCCTGAACTCAGGTAGGGAGCAGAATACATGAAATGCCAGTGGGCATTTCTGAAAAATGACCCTTGCAATAACAAGTACCAGCTTGGCTGACATCATGGCGATACATACTTAGGTGCTTGATAAAAAGGCATGGTCTGAGATACAAAACGTAAACTTGGTGACCTTCATAACTGGTAGAAAGCCTGATTATTTTTTTTTCTGGGACACACCTCTGAGAGCTTCTTTTCAGAAGCTATTTGCCCCAAAGAGTGGCACTGAAATAAAATGCCCTTTTACAGATAAAAACCTTAATACAAAGGAAAAAGATCTGGAATGAGGCATGCAGTGAAAGTTACCAAATGGCTTTTCCATGGCTCCCTTGGAGAACTGAATCATAAATCCGGAACAGCAAAAAGACTTGAGAAATATACAGGCTGCCCTTAAAAGGAACAGGTCTTTTATTTTTCAGACTTCTCAGGTAATGGAGAAGAATTCAGCGCTTTCTTGTTCTGAGTTGCTAAGTTATAAATCTGAATAACTAAGCTACAGATAATTGGACACAATTCCTCAAATTAGAAACCAATATTACATGTGAGAATTAATGACATTTCATTATGCATTACTGTCTACATTAATAAACTATGACTGTATTAGTCTTAGCAGCAGCATACGAGCCTCTTTTTCTTGTAGCCCCTGGGATCTTGCTCTAAATCTGGTTTTAATCTAATGCTGTATCAGCTGCAGAATAACTGAACTTGAATTCATATGAATGTTAGTTTGAAGCACTCAACAGTCCTCAGTCAAAACGCTATCATGAAATATGTAGATACCTGTGTATCTATGTGTAAACTCAGAGTCTGCATAATACAGTTTTAATATCAGTAGCCTAAGCCCCTGCTATTGCATTTGGTTTCCTAGCATTTGGAAAGACATTGGCTGGAACGAGGATTTGGCATTTCTGCTTTTCTGCCTTTGCATCTTACAATGAACACAGCCTGAGCCTGCTCTTCAGGTGTCAAAAGCTTCTTCTGGTCTCAGAGTCCCAAATAACTGGAATTTAGTCTTTGTTCCACATTTTACAAAATGCCATCAAATGGAGAGCTTGGAATTAATAGACACCCCGGCTGTTCTGCGCTTTCACTTGTACTTTCTCTTGCTTGTTACCGTGAAAGGCACTTCACTAATACAATGACTGGGCAGCTGTCCTGAACTTTCCTTAAAACATGCACTACATTAAATTGAAATTTGCAGGGTTTTTTTTTTAAATGAGCAGCAATGTCACGGATCCCACCTTCACATTACTGAAAAACTTAAGCCAGGCTAGTTGAGATCAGCCTGGATGAAGGCAGGATTCCCTTTCTGACCGCCTCTGAACTCCTGCTCCATCATCTCAACGCTAAAACCTCCTGCAAAGTTACAATAAGTTGCTGATATTGCTGGCTAACAAACCTGGGTCTGTTAGCAGTCCTGCATTAATCATTTTGGGTGTCTCATTATTATTGGAAAAGTGCACATAGATAGGCGGACACCTTACAGATTCATACCTCAAAGGACCCTGGAATTCGTGTTCATTATTTGTTTTAGGAGAAACGCTGCAGGACCTAGGCAGCCATCATGGCCTTCTTTGACCTGAGACAATAATAATCGCAGCATGGTTCCCACCCCCAAAAACTCATAACATAAGGAAAGATGTCTCAGCAGACTTGGAAATATCAGCAAGATAGTTACGATTCATTTCATGTGCAACGACCAAAGCCAGGCTATTGACCCCCTGCCTGTGTTACAGCAAGGAAGTGAAGGGTAGCTATGGCAATACAATAAACTAATGTCACACAACTTGATCTCATTCAGTAAGAATACCTGGAAGCCTACATATTTTATATTAACGTTGATCTAGGCTTAGATCTTTCAATCACTAATTCAAGTAAAGGATTTAACAGAAAAGAGTTTTATGGCATTTTACATTTTAATACATTTGTATGAATGTGTAACTTATACAAATAGTGCTTAATACATTTGTATAAGCAATACAAAACAACGTAAGGGACTAGACTGTCAGCTGTGATTTGTGTGTCTGTGGCTTCTCTGTTCTCAGCGGTGCTCGAAACAATAATAGCCAGTAACGGTTTCAAGGGGTTTTTATGCCAGCTAACCTAGCATTACCTGGAACAAAGTGACTCTTTGGACTTATGCCCTGTCTCCTGTCCACATATTTTGCCTCCTAGTGCCAAGAAAGTATTGATAGGAGCCAGCACTGTCATTCACAGATTACCTTAGATCTTGGAAACAAGCCACTTATATGATCTTGTTAGCCTTTCCTCTGCTTTGTTTCCAGCGCGGCACTGGTTTGCCAATGCGGAGTGTGGCCTTACATTTTTTTTGTTGTCTGGTGGACATTCTTTCAAAAGTTATCACATTTCTGTCATGGAATTTGACAACATTGAATTTATTGAAGCTCCTTATTATCCAGTGAAAATGAACGTTTAGAAATGCTCTTGAGTCAAATACAGACTGTAGACATTTTGTCCATAAATGGAGTTAACTTGTGAGACCTAACAAATGTGGATCTCTCGACTGGATGACATGGAGTCATCAGCTGAGGGTCTAGACCTTAAAGTGGGAGAGCGAGCGCTACGCAGAGGTACAACCTAGCTCTGAAACAATGACCTCTAGAACTAGAAACCACCTGGCCGCCTTGGTGGGGTGCTTTGCTGACCCAGTTAGTCCTGGCAGAAGGCAGCACTGATGTAACTTCGCTGCTTTTAGAAACCAAGCTAACACTTCTGCGTGAAGTGCTCTGCCAAGCGGCTATATCAGGTCATCCAGAACTAGCTCGAAGATTTCTGTGTTGCAGCACATGGCACAGTGCTAGGCTTACCTGGAGAGTCCTTCCCGAAGGCGTGCACTGTGTGCTAAACTAGGAATTGCTTAGATGCGCTGAACGTTTCTTAGTTTTCTATCGCTATTAAAAAGAAATGAGAGGGTAAAAAAAAAAAAAAAGGAAGCGCACCTTGCCAACCCTGTTGCTTGAGAAATAGCAATAAACAAGTCCATTATTAATAACCCAATAAAAAACTCTTCTGCACTAAATATATCAGGTCAGCTTTGTGATGGGTGTCAGTCTGCCTAGTTCTACTGATTAAAGTGCAGTGATTTACACCTGTGTTGACTCAGCACGCTTGCCCTTGTAAGTAGCCTGTGATAAAATAGACAAATAAATAAAATAAAAGCACAAATCCTGTACTATATAGATATTGCTTAAATAATTCATTATAGCTGCAGGGATAGAAGTAAATACAAAGAAAAATGCTTGCCTTTTGAAATACTAGCTAGAGCAAAGTCTTTTATTTTTTTTCAGGCTGGGGTAGCTCATATTTTCATGCTACATACTCTTCAAGAACTTATAAAAGGGCACAACTCTTTAGGGTCTCACTTATTTAATGTGGTGAAGCTGACATAGTCCCATAGATCTAAACACTGCTCACATCTCCTAGCACTGAAACAAATGTGACCATGCAGCATATAAAACTGCAGTTCATTTATTAAGTCAGAGAACAGCTCTGCGCTATTAAACCCCCGTCTGGCTTCTTAATGATGGCTCACTGTTGTCAAGTTGCTCAGCTTTCTTCAGCCCGGTGATAGAACTGCACTTCAGCTGCGTCACAAATGTGGCCCTTGCACCTGAATTATGCAGGATTCAATAGATGGCTGTTAAGCACCATGTAGACTTAATGCTAAATGGTTAGTGTTTATTGAATAGTAAAATAGAGAGGGGCTTCAAATATGAAAATTACCAGGATGCATTTATGTTCACCCCGTTTTTAGAGACAAATGGCTCAGCTAAGTAGAAACTGATCATCTGTATGGTGCTGCCACTTTCACTAGGTGGGAAAAGCCATCTATCAAGAAGGCAAAATGTTAATTTATGGCCATGTAAAAAACAATCGAAAAGATTTGTATAATACAACTTCAAACATCTGAGGGTTTGGGGTGGGTTTTTTTTGCATTCTTTGCATGCCTGAAATGTTGGTTAATTTATTTGGTGGGTTTTTTTTTTTTCACAAAATGCCTATTTTCATGTTGAAATCTGCAGTACTTTGTCTATTCTCACTGTAAAACTCCGAAACAAAAACCAAATCACTCCAAGATCCCACCCTGAACAAGCCAACTGATTGGTTCTAGCATGTGAAGAAAAGAAAGGAAAAAAAATCTTTTATTGATGAGATGCTGTAATTATTTTTCAAGGTATTTAGAAGATCTCTGCTTAACTGTATGGATCTCATTGATTATTTCCCAGTTCTATAGGAGTCCAGCATAGCCAGTGTCAGACTGTATCCAAGTCATTAGAAATAAACCTACAGTTGGCTTTTTAGTGATATTTAACAAGTGACTTCAAAACCATATGCAGCTTCAGACCTGAGCAAGTAACTCGGGACACTGCTGTTTGACCAATAGCCTTTTATCTGCCTTATGCTGAGGGGAAGGAATTTGGATGCGGTACGCACCAGCAGATGAATAGATCCTGCCTCATCCTTTCAAGCAGTTACAGAAATGACGAGATAAAAGAAACCTTCGTCTTTCCAGTAAATGGGAGAGATGATGCTGTGTGTCAGTGGCATCACACATTACCACAAATGAAGTTCAGGGCAAGATGTTGGCATTTCTTTGTGTTTGTTTGTGACTGTATTTTCCACCAGCAATTCTTGTATAGGTAACTGCTTTTTAAGAAATAAAAATTTAAAATGGAATTCTCTGTAAATAATAAGTTAACTTTAAAGGCAGTGTGCAAAGCAATGTAAGTGTGACCCTCTTACAAGTGCAGGCCTTTGTTCAGTTAGGCTTTTTTGATACTTAAGTGCAGAATAGCAGTATGTAAAGAAGTCTAAACTGGTACAATTTACATATCAAAGCATAAACAAGCGGATGTGAAAACAGGTACTTTACGAGCTGCCATATTGGTTGAGACCAGCATCTTATCTCTAAAAATGTCAGAAGTAGATGCTTAGAGAAATAATTTAATGGCACGAGGAGGTAAGGGAGCTTCCCTTGTTGGGTCTTTCAACAAGGAGAGATTTACTGAGCTCCTGAGGCAGAGGTTGGATTCAGAAGACCATGTTTAAAATTCACTAATCTATGTTTAGTAACTACTAATCTATTTGTCATTCCTGCCTTCTCTCATGGCTTTTTGGCCACCAAAATATTCTGTGGCAGTGGAGTTCGCAGTTTAATTGTGGACTGTATGAGAAAATGTTGAATTCATTTGAATGCCCTCTGCCTGTCACATTATGAACAAGCGGAAGACCTTCTCCATCTATCATTCACAAATCTACAGACTTCTGTCTTATTAGTCAACCTGATCCTGGTTGAAAAGTCTGACTCTTTTGACTTCTTTTAGATGGAGGTGAATGAATACCTCTGATCATGTGCATGGTCTTTCTTGTGCCTTTTCTTACTAAATAAGTTAAAATATGCAAATCAAGCAAGACAGGGGTACCAGCACAGCATGCTGGTCTGTACTCTGCCTGATCTCCAGGGTGAGCAAAACCCATGCAGCCAGGGTGCTGAGCTGGGGCTAGCTAGGCTGCAGAGCCTTAGGGTCTTGCTAACACCATCACCCAGCCTTTGGATTTGGGGTGGGTTGTCATGACTGGGTGGGTATGGGCAGAACTGCTCTCATCTTCGTAGCTGCCTGCAGTACCCTTTGTCGCTGTGGTTTAAATGCAGTAAGACAAGAATCCTCAAGCTCAGAAAACTCTTAGGCCCCTGAACCGGTACTGTTAAGTCTGATAGGAAAGTATTCCAAGCACCTTCTCTTTGTCTCCCTTGGTTTCTTTCTTTACTGTTGTAAAGGCAATACACTTAAATAATGGATGTGAAATCCCAGCCGTGTTTAAATCAAAGGAGAAGAATTCCACTGACTTGACTTTGTCTGGGATTTACCTGAGGATATTTATTAACTTATTCCATATTCCCATTTATAAGCTCTGCTGTAGAAGAATATCACTATGCTACCCACCAAGGTCACAGTAGCTGTAACACGTGTGTTTTTCCAACACCAAATGCATGTTACCTGTAAATAATTACAGAAAATATGCATCTTGTTCTGTATCTGCCCTTTTCTCCTCCAGTAGTGCTGCTGCCAACATCTTCATTTTTGTTTCTCTGCCTTGCTCTCTAGTAGAATTTCACAAAAACTGCTGGGAAAGAGAGCGAAGTGCCTCCATTCAGCTGGCCCAATAGCCACTGGAGGAATTAAGATTTCGCTGTAGGAAGCCTATATTCTTCACTGTAACCATGGTTCCATTTTAAAATGGTGTAACACCCACAGCATAGAAGACATTTTCTTCCTGCCAGGTGGCAATGATATTTCCATGTGCATAACATTCAGTGGAAGTCTTCCAGTCCCCAGAGAAGGAGAGCAAAGGCATGGCAAGAAAACAAAGATGAACAGATGGCTCAAGGATAAATGCTGTGAGGAAAGTCTGAGGATGTCTGACCATCGGGAAGCATTCATGGAACAAGAGTTCCTCTGGACTGATGAACTCCGCTGGAGTAGCTGGGCTAGTAGCCTTCTGGGGTTGAGCTGAGCATGGCTGATAGAAGTGCTTCTTAAATATACTGAGATGGCAAAATAAGGAGGATATAACAAAGGGTGAAAGTATACTGGAGAGTAGAAGGTTGAGCATCAGGGAAAAAACAGTAGTTCTTGTGAGTCACGATGAGACAGACACAGTGAAGGAAAATTCAGAGAAGTTTCCTTGCTGCGTTTTAGAAACAAATGAAATGTTTTTGTAGTGGTGCAAGAAGAATGGGCAAGAAGGTGGAAGAAACATAATTGCTGGTGGAAGATGTGAAATTGACTATCATGGGGTAACAGAAACATGGGTTCACAGTACAGGTACTGGGGGATACAATTTATTAAAGAGAAAAATAAAGATAGAGATCCTGGTGTATATTAATACAGAAATAGATTGTTAGCAGTACCACCCACCTGGGTCAAAATCACTTGCAGCAGGAAGGAGATGAGGCTATTAGGGAAGTTTAACAATTACAGAGACATAAATGATGTAGGTGACAAAAACAAGTCAACTGAAGTTAGTGTGACTTTGAGAAGGGTTGACATTTCCTAAAGTCTGGAAAGTCTGTTGCAAACAAAGAGCCTCTGGTTTTCATGATAATCAGTAGAGATATTACATGAGTGCAGAAAGCTTACAAAAAGCATATAAATAGAAAAGAAAGCTATGGCTTGTTGAAGTGCACAGATCCAGTAAGACCTGCTCTAGGTCTAACTTGTGCAGGAAATTAAAACAGGCAGTGAAAAGCATCTGTGTGGAAGAGAAGGGATAATGACTAGAGGTAAAAGTTCGGTATGACTCCAAAGCTAAGCACAATAATTGCCTGGGATATCTCATATGATTAATGAGAATGTTGTAGTACATGAATGCAGGGATGGATTAGGAAATTAACAGTACCAAGTCAAAAGCAGAACTGCAAGAGCTCACACCATCCAGTTCATGGGAAACCTACACAATCTTCATTGCAGGACTTGGAGCGAAGGGGTACCTAAAATCACAAATACCATCCCCTTTCTTCCCAGCCTTCCTCTTTGGATGTGGTTCCATGTAACACTGTGCCACTGGGGCTTTCGCTGGAGTTTTCTTTCACCAGCTGATCTCTTTTCCTTTAATTGGAAAGAAGCAAAGCCTGTGGGTTATGTAAAATGCCTTTCTTCTTAACACCTCGTGGATTACACCTCAAGAGAATCTACATGAAAAATAACCTTCCTGAAGTTTTCCTTGAAAACATATCTGATTTCGAATCCCCATCTAACAGTACGGTTCGCAGAATTTAGCAGAAAGCTTATAAACACAGTGCCTGTTTCAATATAATTTTGTCCTTAGAATTATCATTTTAATGTAGATTCAGAGTTCTACAGCTCTATAGCTCTCAGTCTCAGCAATATCCTGATCAGTCGAAGCAAGCCTGACTTATTTAAATCTCTGCTGTTTCCTTTCTGCGGGCTCTGTAATGATATACTGTGGTTTGCTGCTCTCGGATGACTGCAGTCATACCCATAGCAAAACATTTCCTTACCGAAAGTATCCCCTTTCGCAGAGTTAACAAGACCACCCTCAGGCCAGCAGAGTGGCAGAAGTACTATTTTATGAGAGTCGCTCATTCGGGCTGAAATTTACTCCTTTGTAAAAGGTGAGCTCAAGCCTCCGGGCTTGTGTAGCCTATGTGCAATGTGTTAGTTTTGGACCGACCCTCTGGAATATTTTCCTCTCTGTTTTTCAAGCAGTGACTATATATTTTTTCTGCATATGTCCTGCACGTTGCACACACGTTTCCTGGGGCTGGTTACTGTTACTGGAATATAAAGTATAATAATATTGCAGGTCTTCATGCATGATGGATCTTCTCAGTCTTAGGGGAAGGGGCCAGCATTTGATGTTCTGATGAAAGAACAGGTATTTGGCAAAAAAGACCTCTGAGACTCTATAAAGACGTGAGTCTATAGAATGAAGGTGTGAACTTTGCTCATGCTGATCAGGTAGTGACATAGTCAGGTCATCTTCTGGAGTACGATAGATTGGTGTCTCTCATGGTAATGCATCTCTGTTCCTGGATTTACTTTAGTAAACGTTTACTTGCAGTGCATCAGCTTAGTCATGTTCAGGTGCATTCTTGTAAATGTTTGTCAAAATGCTTTCATTTTGTGGCTGAAGAATTTGAAGTGACATAACAGTTTTTACCAGGTATGGTGTCTTCTCCGTAGTAAGTGACAAAAAAGTTCTTCAGTGGTTTAAGTCATTTAACAGGAGATTACTGCATGTGTGGTAGTTGTAAAAAAAAATAGCCTGGTATGCTTGGCTGCTGCCATGAAACTGAGCGGTCAGGCTCTTCTGCAGCCTCTACCTCTTCTTCTCAGACAACAGCATGCAAGCGTGTGCGCATGTGCCTGCATATGAGAGGGAGAAAGACAGAGATACTTCCTTTGTATTTCGACTGTGATTCATTGTCCTATCACCAAACAACGTAGACCAGAAAAAATTTAGTCAGAGTTTTTCTCACCAGCTAAAAGGCAAAATACGAAATGTTATTTTTAATTTCTTCATCTGAAAGCAAGTCTCATTCTGGACCCTACAGATTGTGCACGTTTCCACACGTTCATCCCCATCTCTCACTGATCTGTTTTTAGAATTGTGTTTTGTAGAAATGATGTGGAAGTGCCCAAGAACGAGGCTGGGTCAGGAGCTGCCACAGCTATGGAGGAAGGGAATCAAGCAGGCAAATTTATGACAGTTTGACATTTCAGATAACAGAGGTCAGTCCTTCAAGTTGCAGTCCCCCTGAGATGAGTGGATTTCTGCAGGTGAATATGGGAAGAGCTGGTACCATTAAATTGTCCCTTTGCTGCAAGTGAAGCATGTGATGATAGGCTGGAAGAAAAGAACTCCTTTAATGATTGCGAGGCTAATTCTGCTCCCTTTCTGATGTGGATGAATGATGAGTGATCCCGTTCATTTCAGTGGTCATACCTGCAGCTGGAAGAAGAACAGGATTTGAATTTCTAGAATAAAGCGTTATGTTGTGAAGGAACTGGAATGAGATGTATTAGTGCATCAATATGCAAAACTTGTCTTTCTTGTGCTTTCGCAACTAAGAGCTTGAAGGACTGTTTACTGTGAATACTGTTTACGATATCTGAGACCAAATAAGTTTTGCCTGCTTAATAACATTTTTTTGTGCACTTTGTCGAATGAAGATTCAATACTGCTTAGTCTTTAGAAGTACCGATGAGCCCTGTCCCCTGAAGTTGTTGCATCTTTCTGCCTCAGGTACTTTTCCTTGCAGTTGCAGGAGCTGGTGATATGCCGTGCAATAACAGTATTGGGGCGAGGTTTAGAGTGTAATATTTACTAACTGTTTTGAAGCTGGGACTTGAGAAATGCCCTGGAAGAGCAAATAAATTATTATTTGTGTAGTCATTTTCATTAAATGTTATGAGAACATTTTTGTAACTTTTTGACAATATAAAATTTAATAAACTATATTGGCCTTTTTTCAGAACTGAGGATAAAGCCCCCAGACAAACTAATGACAGATCTCAAATTAGAAATATGGCTTTATTTGTTTGTTTGTTTTTAATTAAAAGTAGATTTCTTTTATTTCAGTTTGTTCTTGGGACTTCTTCCACTAAAAGTATCCTAATTAAAACATCAAGAGCTGCTCAACATACCGCTGTTTAAGTGAACTGGCTTATTTCTTAAATATCTATTTTTGAATTTCCAATGGAGAAAGCAAAGAATTAGAAATCTAATTTCTGTAGAAAAGAGGGAGAAATTAACTCTATATTCACTTTACCTTTTTGACATTTGGACTGAAATCTTTGCTCCATAGAGATTTAAGAAATAACAACATAAAAGCTTGACTGTCATGTGACCCAGCGGTAACTTGCTATAAAGAAGCAAGAAACCAAACGGGGAAAAAGAAAAAAAAGGAGTATAATAAGACCATTTGTTATTTACATTAAGATGAACTGTAGTATTAACTACAGTAGCTTTTCCTGAAAAAATATGACCTGATTGACCCCCTTGGTCTTTGTATTTCTGTAGATGCTGTTCAGAAAATTTAAACGGGTTAGGATTAAATCTGGAGGAAATTATCAATCTCTTTTCTAATTGAAGACAAAACTTTTAATAAGTCTTGTAAGCTTTTCTATCTTAAAATGAAACTACCATATACGAAATTGTATTTAATATACCACTTCCTTTATGTTTCCTTCTGAGAAGCAGTCTTGTGCTTAGGTAGATTAGATGCCTGGGAGCCAAGTACGTGCCAGTAGCTAAAATATGTGCCTGTGAGCTAAAAGGGAGAGATTCTTGAGTAATTTCTTCTGGGAAGAAGTGATATATGAAAATAAAAAGCATATTTGTACAGTAAATATACAATAGTTACATTGTATATATATTTTTATACATCGTATATAGCTTACAACTCAACTACTTGAAGGAGAAATGAGAGAGACTCTAAACATGTTTGCAAACATGATGACTGTACTAGGGAAAAGGGATACTGAGTTTTCTTTCTTGATGAACTGTGATTGTATCCTTAGGGTCAGATAGCCAAATTTCACAGTTCTGCAATTATCTAAATCTTTAGAAACCCTGTGTTGCTCAGGGCAAAACTGACTCTTACCAAGATGTGCATTTCCCTCCAAGCTGGTAGGGAAAGTGTAGAGTTGCTCTCTGAACCCCCAAATCGCACATGTACGTTTATTTTGTTGCAGGTTAGTTTTTTAGATTACCACTTACTTGTATGCCCTCTTTTTACTTCTGTGATCTTACTGTAAGAATTATTTTACCTCTCCTTTTGGACTTGCAAAAAGGGAGGGAGGAATTGTGATGCTCAGGTGATGAGTTTGAAGAGCCGGGGAAAGAAGAGCATTCATTTCAATGGGCTCCCTTCTTTCCTTACCACCCCTCCTACAGTGCCAGCATCCCAGGCGTGAGTCCTTGTGCAGCAGCCTTCCCGTCTGGCCATCACAGCCAGGATGACTCCTGCAGAACATGGTTTCTGGGAACAACGGACACCATGAACAATACTCCTGTTAGTGTTTCATTCAGTTATTTTGTTGCATCATCATTGTCTTCAGGGCAAATGAAAATTTGCAGGAGTTCTCGGCATTCGCTGTAGGGAAGACCTAAGGGTAGAAAGAGCAAAGCCAGGAATTAGGGCAACTAGGATTTTTGTATTTTGTAAAGACCTTCAGATGAAATATCATATCGCATTACTGCGTTAATGACTATGTATGGGGCTGACTTCAGCAAAATTATAAACTCTTCAAAACCAGGAAAATGTTGAAAAATTAGCAAATTACTTAGGATGAGAAAGAGCAAAGATTGAAAGAACATAATGCTTCTTATGGAGAGCTGTGTGATTACAAAGCAGAGCTACAAAACTCCCTTTAGAATAGCTGCTATCTATGAGTTACCAAGGTCTGTCTGTCTATCTAACGTTCATTGTCTCTTGTCCACTTCAGCGTGGAGTTGAAGTTTTTCTTATTGTACTCTCACAGCAATTATTTATTGAAGGTGCACTTTGCTATAAATATTGTTCCTGTCACTTTACTGCTTTTAAAGGCATGCTTTAATGATGGACAATCCGAATCACAGTGCTGGACTCCCTTTCTTTTGCACTTCTTCAGAATTTTTATTCTTGTTGCTTGTCTCTGCCAGATCTTCTCCGGAATTGATATCCGTACTTTTAAAAAGTTTATGAGCAGAATACTCTCATATATTACAGGCATGCTTTCATTTTGTTGCATAGATACTCCTTCACTTACCTTTTACTTTTTCAAATGGGACATAGAAGAAACTCTTTGTGCAGTTACTCTGAAATAAGATTTCAAAGGGAAAAGAGAAAAAAGTTGCTATCTATCTCTTTACTTTGATTTGTTACAGTGGAACTACAAACAAAAAAAGTGAAAGAATAAGTGTAACTTTGTATGAGAATGTTGTTAAATCTCAGAAAAACATTGATATATCATCTGTGTATTTGTACAGAAGGGAATTGAATTAGTCTGACATAAATTGCTTTTGCTCAAAGAATTCAATACTCTTGAGGTCAAAAGTCTAAAATTCAGAGCCGATCCACAGCCCAGCTGAGTCTTGCTGTTGGCCGTAGAAATGGCTGGATCAGGCTCAATCAGGGATTTTTTTACTGTAATTGATTTCTGTCTTTTTCAGCCAAAAAAGGAACTTAATTGTTTTTGTAAATAACTGCTACCTTATTGATTTGAGTCTGTAAACTGTGTCTGCAGGAAATTGATATTCTAGAAATATGTATGATTAAACTGGGGAACTGGAGGTGAGAGCTACTCTGTAGTTCAAACCGCCCAGGCTCTGATGCCATACTACGCAACATCACAGGCTGGTGATTAACATCTCCTGTCCTGTGATAATACTGATTACACTAGCAAATTCCTTTATTCATTAAATGTTCTTATTATTTATTTTCTTTAACCCAAGCCTGAACATGAAAGTAGCCTGAATTCTCGTGTAGTTGTATAATCTTCATACCTGTTGCAGTGAAGTTTTTCCAGGAAACGGTACATCTCCCTGCTTTCCTGGCTCTCTGTTGATATATTGCCATCACTTACGCTTGTTATTTAATATTTGGACTTAGTACATATAAACTACATCTATTTTAGCAAATACTGCAGCCCATATGAACAAATTTGTATAGCAAAAAAGGTTGCAACTGAGACCCCCAAATCCATGGTTTAAGTACTTCAAGGGGTTTATTTTGCACTGGTTCTAGCCCCAGTCCCACAGCTGCCCTCTAGTGAGTGGAGCATGTCAGATGAAGCTCTGGAGCCGTTATCGTAGCTTAAATCCAGTTTCTGCTGAGACCACCCTGTGATATGAACTGAAGCAGGGCCAGTTGGTAGGGGTGCTTCAAAATGCCCTGCTGAATGCTGAGCAGTGATGTGGATATGCCCACAGGTGACTGAAAAGGGAACAGCTTGCCGTAAAGCAGGTGCACAGAGATCTGGTCCAATTTTCTCTTGATACATTACCGTTTTTAGTACAGCTTAAGTTTCCATTGAGCCTGACGAGATCTTTGTGGTTTGATAGACCACAGGCTTCGGTGTGCCCAGAGTCTTCTGCCACCATTTCCTAATGAAACAGAAGAGGTTCCGTTCATCAAGATGAGGTGCGAGGAGTAGCTCTGTTTGGTAGGACAGCAAACTCAAAGGTGTTGCAGCACCAGATTTAATATCAATATATACATATTTTAATATATTTATGATATAGATTAGCAAAGGAGTTCTATTTCAAATAAGCAGAATGATTTACAGTAGCTGAAAATCTGGTTGGTAATTTCAAAATATCCTGCTGTGCGTGGTGCAGTATCTCTTCTAGGCACACGTATGGTTTCCTGGTGAGGAAACCATCATAAAAAAGAAGATCTCTTGTCCAGTGTGTATGGCGGTATGGATTGCACACGTTTAGTGTTACTGCTCACTTCACCGAAATAGTAATTCATCAAACTGACTGGAAACAACAGGTTTCACAGCATCCTCAAGGTGTGGGGAATGACAGGTTGTGTCTTAGATACGTTGCTCTGACTTCAGTGTGTATGAGAAATCTTGAGATTCTTGTGTGAATGTCCTGAGATTTTCCTGCGGTGAAATTTGGTCATTAGAGTATGCAAAAAGATACAATGAAGATAAAAATATAACAGCAGGTGCTTAATTTAGCCCCCTGAAATCCTGTGAATAACCCATTTCCTATCCTCTGGCCAGGCTACTAAATGAGGCATGCTCGGTAATTACTGAATTATCCCTTTCAGCAGGGGGAAAGAAACATCAGTGCTAGGCTTTTGTTATTTTACATTCACCCCCATTAGTCTTACTTGCTGCACCTAATAGGCTGATAAATGGGGTATCGCTACTGTCAGTGACTAAATGGCACTTAATATTCCATTTTGAAGTTCAGGAAATCAGAAGTAGGAGGAGAGGCTTTTGATGGCCATTTGCTCAGTGACACAGACTTATAATCGAGGAAATTGATGTTGAAGGTTCAGTTATGCGGATCTTACCACAAAATGGAGCTGTAAAATTGTGCAGCGAATGCAATGGACTTCGGCAATATAACCCTTCACCTTATTAGGATTACCTCCAAAAATAGTATTAAAAGTTAGAAGCAGACCCCAGTTTCTCATTCCTGTAACATTACTTCACTAGAGGTAATGAAAAGAAGAGGATTTGGAGCACAGTGCTGCATTTTATTGCAGAATATAGCAGGCCACTGAAGAAGGTTTAAGGTGGCAATTTCTGCTTTGGGGTGCTCAAAGTCTGTGAGCACCCTCTGCTCAGGATAACATCTGTGAGCACCTTTGCTCAGGATAACATCTTAAATCATTCCCACCAATGGCTTCTCTGGACTTGCTCTGGGACAGCTAATCTGTAGTTGTTAAAGCCAATATGCAATTTGATAAACCCTTTGTAACTTAGCAGTTGTTATCCCTAGGCATAGTTTTCTCTTTGTAGCAGTCTAGATAACACACTGGAGCACATTAACCCGTGTGTCCTGTTTACAGTTCAGTTGTATGTAGTTCTGCCAGCACAGAACAAGAAATAGCAAAAGTCTGGCCAATTGGCTGGTTGGACAGAGGAGAAAGCCACTCTGAAGAAAAGGGATTCAGATCCAGACAGAGAGAGCTTGCACAGCTGGATCTGGATGCAAGTCTGGGTTTTAAATATTCCCATTATTCAGAGTTGTTTGTATTTGGACAGCTGGTTCTGACCTTTTCTGATTCTCCCACGTAGAAAGATACTGTCCATTGATTCATGAGGAAAAGGTGATGCAGCAAGCAGCTTAACAGTAGACAGAGAGCGACCGGTGTAACGTTATGCTGAGTTTTTATAGTCTGAGAGAAGCAGCTTGGTCTCTGCTTGAGTCACTGGAGTGAAGCCCTCTTGGGCTGTGACCTCTTTCTGACGCAAACGTCATCGCAGGATTGGGTGGATTCAGAGTCTCCATGCCCTCCCTGCTGCTGGACCTGTCCTCTTGATCCGAATTTCACCAGTGTTTTGAGAGTCACTTTCTTCACAGCTCCTACCATCTGGAATAGCTTCACTGTGGCTCTCTGCCTCATTGACTCTCTTCTTCATTTCAAATCTCGGTTGACCATTTATCTTTTCTACCTTGCCAATTTCTTTTAATTTCCCCGTCCATCTGCTTGGTCTATTTAACTCTGTGAAAGCTTTTAGATTACATATTTTATAGTACATTCATGGGAAAATGGTACCATATTATGTATGTGAGCAACTTCCCCAGCTTAAGCAAGTGTGCTGTCAGCATCAGCTGAAAAATCCTACGTCTCCTGATGTGCTTAGTGTTACAGTTCACAAAGTTAGAGAAGGATGTTGAGATTGCATCAACAGCCAAAAGAATATACTTACTTTCCTGGAGCTGCAGCAAGTAGAGCAGATGGTATTTTCCCTCACTCCACATCACTCTCTGTCCTTTCCTTCCTCATGCCCCATTGTTCATTTTTCAAACCTTTCTGTCGGTTTGGTTCGGATTCAACCCGCTGAAGTCAATGGAGAATCTCCCACTGACTTTATTTGGCTTTGCATCGTGCTTCCTGTGATCTCTCCTCCCTTCAGCTATGCCTGAACCCGAATCCCGTCTCTGACCTCTCAACAGTTTGGATCCTTGCTGTGCATCATCTCTCTTCTCGCTTCCTGCACTTTGCCAAGAGCCTCAGCAGAGCAGCGATGGGGAAAGCTGCGTGGAATAGATACTGCTTGGGTCAGTAGCTGGAAAGAAAACCTGTGAAAAATTTTTGGTTTGGGTTACTCTGAAACAACATTTTCTCTAGCTTTTTCCTCACTGAACCAAAAAGAAAACAGGAACATAATCTTGAGTTAAATATTATGAGAATGAAATTGAAATGTTTTGTTTTACTTAGGTTTTTATTTTTAATTAGAATGAAAAGTCATGTCAAAACAGAAATTAAAACCCTTTGTTTTAAAATGTCATAGTGAAATATTTTGCCTTTCATGAAATAATGCGGTTTTACACAAATCATTTTTTCCCCAAATTCATGGGTTATGTTTATTAAGCCCAAAACATATTTTTCTTATGTGGTAAATCAATTACTCAGTTATTTGATGCTATTTCCACCTCCTTTCTCTGTATTCCAAAGCACTAGGTACCCTCTTCCTTGCTGAGATCCTTCCCAATCACCTATTTCTTTTGTAGGCCTGGAAATGGAAGACGGGAAAAAAAGAAAAAAAAAAAAGAAAAAAAAGAAAACAGCGTTGCTGTGGCTCTACCACCAACTTTTGTTTTATTGTTTAGGCTGGGTGGTGATTCCCTTGATTTTTCAATCTAGTACAAGACTGGCATAATTGTTATTGCATTCTCCAGTTAACGCTGCCTGCAGCCCCATCGAGCTTCAGAACGCCATCTTGTCACCTCCTGTAGGGTGTCTCACTTCAGTAATGACTTTGACTAAAGTTTATATGATTTTCTCCCATAAGAAGAAAGTCAAAGGCTTTTACTGTTTTTCTGAGTGTTCAGTTTTAAAGGACAAAATCATCGCCCCAATTAAGTCAAATGAAAATTTCCATCAACTTCATGTAGTCAGAATGGCTCCTCGTACTCCTAACAACCTCTGTGTTAGCTGGCACGTGAATCACTCCAGAAACAAAAATTCTTCTTACACTAACATTACAGTTGTCGTAAGCAGTACCTCAGAAGGACCAGTCTGCACTTTTCTAGACCTGGGAAGTATTTTGTGTTTTAATTGACATCCCTAGGAGTTGTGAGATTTCTCAGCAACTTGCAGGATTTAGCCCTAATAGTATTTACAGTAGTTAAGCACACTAATTAAATAACAAAACAACTAATGACAAATTGATTCAATGCCAAATAAAGGACTCAAATAAATGCTTAATTAAAGATGCTAATAAAATCCCCCTCAGCCCTTTACAGTCCACTCCCTAGGGCTAAAGATGACTTCCTACCTCAGAAATCTTTATAGCCCTTTACAAGCCCAGTCTCTAGGATTACTGCCTTCTTTAACCTCTGGATTAAATGCTTGTTAGCTAAACACTGTATAAACCCATTTAAAATGCCACCAAAATAATTAAGTTGGATCCAGAACGCTCTGTGTCCTCCGGATATGATATGCCATGACATTCCCCTCTGCATGCAGGTTCCCATTCACCAGGGTATGCAAGGTTGTGTCTTATTTTGGACACCTGGGCAGGAGGACGTATGTCTGATCATCAGACCGCCTTAAGCCAATGGCACAAATCATGTGTTTAAATTCAGGCTAAGTACCTTGATGAATTGAAGCCAAAGTGAGACAAAGCATAGACATAATGCAGTCCAGTTTAAGTAAAGCAAGACAGCTGTTTTGTAATTCATTATTGATTCTGTTAAGCTTTCTTATTTATCACCTAAGGAGAACCTAGCAATAAAAATATATATTTTTTTAAAGAAATGCTTTGTAGAATGGAGCTGCCATAAAAAATGGCTATTAAGCACCGCTTGAAGAGGAGAGAATTCTTTAAGTTACTGTTCAATATTTCTTTCACGCACTAGGAATCTCTTTCTCACCCTGGCAGATAGCCTCATTAGATATTTCTCTCCTTATCTGTACATATAGCTTTTTACATTTTGTGTCAATAATGATAAAACAAGTGCTTATAAAAGTAGAAAGTGAAGAGTAATTTCCCAGCCTTTCATAGAAGGTTTGCAGAAGAAGATTCAAGCAGACAGACTGCTGTGATCACTGGGTACACAATATATAGTGCATGGCAGCCCTTTCCACTTTTATCTGTAATCTTCTTTTGTGATGGGATTGTTGTCTTTGGGGTTGTCAGCAGATAGGCGATCTCAGAGTTTTCCTTTCTCCCCCTGATGTTTTACATCATTTCACATTATCTCATCTAGCAAGCCAGTGTGATTTCGGATAACACTGTATGAGTTTAACTTCAGAAGAAGCTCTGAGCCCAGCTTGGGTATCTCTTATCAGGTTTGGTATTATCCAGCTCCAAATCTGGGGCAGATGGAAGTATATGGGGTGTCAGTGAGAAGAAAAGAATTCCTTGCACTTGTATAAACCGCCTCTATCTCTCTGCTATTTGCTTGTAAAAGAAAGCAGGTTGTGCAGCCTGTGAGGAAACGATTACACTGATCTCAGTGATATAATTTAGATTCCATTGGAAATATTAGCTGCATTTATCCTATATGCCATCTTTAGTTGGGGGGGAGGGCGAGGAATGGAAATGGAGAAAGAGCTAATTGACATGAAGGTGCCGCTTGCAGTGTGCCAAATTACCTGTTGGGTATCGGAGTACTTGCAAATGTTGCAGATAACTCGCACTTATCCCTCTGGAAAGCCAAGAGAAAAAGCTTGCATAGCTGGCAAGTTAAGAAGCATGAAAAGAAATGAACATGAAAGAGGCTTAAGAAAAAAAGCCCCAAAACAAAACACAAAACCCTGAAGTGTGAAAAGAAAAGAATTGGAATTAACAACCGTAACCGAAACACAGTTGCTCTACTACTGATCTTTCTAAGCTGCACTGCTCTGCATCCTCTAATTATGTCCGCATGCTGCTTTCCATCAAGAATAAAGAAAAAATCCAATCCTCCAGGCAGTGGTATTTCAAATGATTCATCACATCATGAAACGATGTACTTCAGTGTCAAATCAGTGTTTTGCTAAGTCACGTTCTGACCCATCAAAGATTCTTCTGTTTCCTTCTTCTTGTTTGTTCCTGGCCTTTAAAATATCCACTCTTACTTTGTTTATATCTTCAGTAACTTTAATTAGCTCTTATTTAGTGTCATACTGGTATTTGTGTTTCCCACTGTTATCCTTCAGCACATATTACGGAGTTTGGGTGGGACTTTTTAATCACAACAATGTGTGTGCATTTTTCAGACATTAAGGGCCCCAAATCCTCTCCAGTGGTTTTTAAATTCTAGCAACTATTCAAGGAAAATATACTACTTATACCTATAACCTTTTATTGTTTATCTTTAGACCATCATGACTACAGCAGTAGGACTGTAGAGCATTTTAAAACCCTATTACTAATGTCAAATGCTATTTTAAGCCACTGTGAAAGACTGAGAACAAGGGTGGAGCTCTGGATCATGGCTTGTATCTGTTAGAAAAAATATTTAACTTAATTTCCCTCGAAGTTTGTAAAGTAAAAGAACAACAGCAGCGCTTCTCTGCCAGGAATTTGTTTTGCTGCAGAAGAAATATGTGGGGATCATTGAAAAGCTCAACAGCAAGGGATTCTTCTGGAGTGCTGCGTCCGTGTCTGTAGGATTTTTGTCCTTGCTTGTTTGAGATACGATTCTGCAAAGTGAAATGGGGAGTTCAGCGCAAGACAGAGACAAAGCTGACAAAAACAGAGCATCTGTAAGCCCTCCTTAAGGGACTTCCTAATATTTGTTTGTGTGTGTCTCTCTCTGTCCTTTATTGTTGCTGTTGATGAAAATAGTGATGTCTGTTGAGGTAAATCTATACAAGCAGCTTCACATCCCTGGAGTGAAAGGGGCTTCTATTCTCTACGTAGCCTCAGGAGAAGTTGAAATACGATTCTGAATCCTAAGTCTTTGAGCAATTATTTGAATTGTTCTCAATATCATGCAGTATTTCCATGGCTAACTCGAAAATTGTTCTATTATCACCACGGGAAGTAGCCTAGAAGGGAAATGCTACTCTGTTATAAACAAGACACTGTCTGGCATGGCTGTACTAAGATGAAGGAGGAAAAAAATCACCATACAGTTCAGCAATACTTAAAAGAAGCAAAATGATTCCAATCTGAGTAAAATGTCATGGTTGTTCCCGGAAGTGTCACAACATGGGAACATGGGAATAAAAGATAAAGCTCTGCTGAAAATGTTTATGTCTCTTGATAGCTTTAGTCAGCTGTGGCAGTAAAAACAAAGGCATTTCTTGCTGTGCTGCAGAAATGTATACTGGGCAGTAATAAAGAAATAAAATTAGGAAGTCACACTGCCGTAATAATGCAATGCAAATTTCATTTGCTTCAGTAAAAGCATAACAAATTCTCCCTATCCTACAATAATTTCGGTTATTCTTTTAATGGCAGCAATTCAAGATTCTTCCATTGAAGAGTAAGTTGCAATGGTTTGAAAGGTGGAAATTGCATCCTCACTGCATAAGAACATGCAGGAGATGAAATTAAGCTTTGCCAATAAAAGAAGAAAAAAGCATGTCTCCAGTTTCAAGAAAACTTGATTTCAATTAATGGCATAGAATAGTTAAATATTTTACTGGAACATAAGAGGTTGAGAAGGACATTTTCAAACAAATGTTGGTGCTGAGCCATTATTTTAAAAACTTAAGTAATTTTGATATCTGAAATTCAGAACGTCTGGGAGATGTCACCTATTTACGGTTCAGTAGAACAATTAAGATCTGGAAACCATTACTGAAAACAGAGGAGATACAGGTTAGTGCTAATAACATAAATTGAATAAATCCACAAAGAAAATGGTTAAAATGAGAAGAAGTCATGCTGAAAGGGGCTAGAGGAAGTTTGCCAGGAGACCTGAGCTAGTCTGATTCCTCAAGATCATATCATGGAGTTGTTCTGCTTTAATGTTGGTGTGTTTGTTAGTGAGAACTAATGTTAGTGTCTCTTAGAGGCAAGGTAGTGTGGGGAAGTTTCCTGGTGACACAGTGTTAAAGATCCCATCGATATAGAGGAGAAACTGTGTATTTTTCAGAAAGAACCAGGTGATCTGGGTGATCACACTGGTAAATATTTGATGAAATATAATCATGAAAGTGTAAGGTTAAATAGTCAGTAATGTATAAGCAGAATTTCTCCTATATCATGGGAGCTCATTAGTCAGAAATGATTAAGGATGAGGAGGATCTGCACCTACTAGTTGCTCATAACAGTGATTAGGAGCTGCTCGTATCATGTTGCCATTAGAAAGGCAAATGCAATTCTAAAATACTTTTGCCAAGCTGTTTCCAGGAGAGCTAGTAATACTGGTGGATATCTCACCGGTTCATCTGGAACACTGTGTGTGCCATTTTGCACACCTGCATATTAAAAAAAGAGAAGAATTTAGGCTTAAATAAACATAAAGAAGGAGACTAGAATAATGAAGAAAAAGAAATTAAGGTGGTGTGGCTATGTTGGTCTAGCAAGATAAACACTGAGAGAGAATGTCATTTATTGGTGTGAATGAATTGAGAAACAAGTGCCAAAGAACCCTTAAAGGTAGAAAAAACAAGTTATAAGAAAAATGTGTATAAATTAATGCCATTAAATAAAAATATGAAGTTTAAAAATCATAATCATGGGGTTCTGGATTATCCTTCTAATAAAAGATGGAGAAGAAGCACAATTAATATTTTTAAGGTGAACCCCTATTAGTTTATGAAGGGCATAGAAGTGGCAGCAGGGTGCTTGGCCTGGGTGGAAATTGAGGGGGCACCTATTGTAACATTTCATTTGGAATCAGAGGTTTGCATTTTAAGAGGGCTCCCCGGCATGCCCACGGCTGCACTTTGTTTTGCAGCGGGGCAGTCTCACACTGCACAGTTTCCTCTCAGATGAAGCTGAGCTGGAAGATGCAGTGCAGGAGCACCCTTGGTGCTGCGGCTGCTGATGGCTTCTCAGTTGGCAGGACCAGGCTAGAGGTGCTAGGAAGTAAAACCCTGGGAAATGCGTCTGCTGGGGATGTCGGGCTCTTAGCACAACTGTTTCACTGTCTCTGTCTGCTGCTGTTCCTGTAACCTGACCAAAAAGGAAAAATGCTGAATCTGTGATTCAATTTCTGTTCGATTTCTTGCTCATAGCTCAGAAGGCTAAAATGCAATCTGTCTTAATGCCAAAGGAAGGCATTTTGTATATATTTATATAATGTTAGTGGTTTGCTGGTATATGAAAAGTAGGAGAAGGACTGAAGTGTTTAATGCTTTCTAGGAAGAACCGTCTTTATTTATAAATACATATATGTATTTATACGCACACAGTGCACATATAGATATATATGCACAGTCTCTTGCAAAACAGAGTCCTATATCACATTACGAATGCCATAAAAGAACAGACCATTAATATGGTCTTATTTATAACTTTTTGTTTTGCTTAAAATATTTATTGCATGCCATTGTACTTATATTAATTGCAAGGACTTGGCCCTCATTTGGTCCATTAGGAGATCACAGAGTCTCAGTCCCCAGCTAGCTTATTGATTTACAGAATAAAATAATTTGCCTGATATTGTAAGATAGGGCAAAATTTGGCAGCCTGTGGCTAGCTGGGGAAACTAGTGGTCCACAGAGATTAAGAAAATCACCTTACACATACGTACAGCTTGATTGATTGGTGTTTAGAGAGTGCCTGGTCGTGTGATCTGGCACTTAAACATCTCACTGCCTTAGTTTTTGAAGGTACACTCAATAACTGTAAAAATAGTTGTTTATTTAGCTAGCTAAGCATGACAAAAAGAGGCCTACTGTCAGCACCGTTTTTAAAAACATCTGTGTTATATTCTAGAGAGAGTGCAGCTATGTCTCATCTGTGCAGCAGGTATGTATGCTGGTAAGGTTGCTCATGTTCACTAAGTATTTTACTACTGATCCACAAGAATGCTGGGCAGCTGGAAAATATGAGGGGTGTGTGAGAGGTAGATATATATGTCCAATAAGACTTCACTCTTCCAAAACTTACCTGCCATGTAATGTTTATTCAACCATTTTAAAATGAGAAGCACAGTGCAAGCATTCCCCGCTCTTAGGTCGGTGCCATTAGCAGTGGGCTGCTACGACAGGCTTGAAACAGGGGTGCCCAGAGCACGGGGAAAGTCCGTGTGGGGTTCTGCTTTGGGCCAAGCCATCGAAGAGCTTCTGCCCCTCCAGCTGCACCGCTGAGCTTGCTTTCTGTAAGTTCCTCGGGCTGACTGGCTCCCCAAGGCAGGGGATCAGGAGGTGATCTTTGTTACCATTGAACAAATGGCTTCTTGCAAACCGAGGCCTTGTAGGATAATGTAGGTGAATACAGAATTGCTCTTGGTAGCCCAAAATGCTTCTGATGAGGTTTTATGCAATATAGGTGGACAAGTAAATCGAAGCACTTGGGCAGCTAGACAATTTATCCCTTAAAATGTCTATAAGTGCTTCTAAAAAGAGCCTTGTGTTTCTGTCAACAATTGATTTTAAGTATTATCTCTGTCTTGAAGAGAAATGATCAGACTCCATCCTTCTGCTGGAAAGCGGTCAGTAACGCAGGCAACCACAGAAGACTTTGATTTTTAGTAAAAGTTTGCTGGCTCATTCAAGTACTCTTCAGTTGTGCTGTGTTTCTTTTTCAGAGTGAAGAGCCCATAGCATTTCATTCCCTTACTTTCAACTCTCACGTGTTAAATACGCTCTGGATTTGCTGGAATATGGCAGTGATGGTTGTGCTGTTTCTAATTGATTCTCCTGTTTCTATTCAGGCTATTTTGCATTTTGCAAGTAGGCAACTTTGGGAATGAAAGTAATGTAAAAATCCCACTGGGTTTAAGAAGGAGAGATTAAAACAGCATTTAAAATGGATCACTCCTTTTCTCTATGTATCTGGTGCTTCGGTATGTTTATCACCAAGGCGCTGTCATTTATAGTAATGAAAAAAGGGAGCCATCACCGACAACTTCTTTCTGAAGTTGCTGCATTCAGGACTGTGAGCAACCTTAGACCACATGGAAGAAGGCTTTTCTTTCACTTAAGGTTGTCAGGGCAGTCCTGTCTTGGTCAAGAGCAGATATAGTCGCTGTGCACTTAAGTCTGAGTCTTTTTGTCAGAGAGAAAAGTCTGGAAGGTTTTTAGAGGTCTGCAAAGGTAGTGAAACCTTCACTCAATGTGTGACTGCATCTCAGCTGGATGTCCCATGATGGGCAAATCGTTTGCTAAGGATTGCTGAATATTGAAATGCTAAGCTGCATTCAGTCACCCGAGTATTTCAAGTATTAATTGCAATGAAAGGTATTCAGGGCTCCCAGAGTGTTCACGTCAAAATCTGACAGGTTTGGGCTTGGGGGCTGTGGCTTGCACTGCAGTACTGAGGTGCGCTCTATGTTAATCAGGTTGCTGTAGGAAGGTCATTAACAGACTTCGTAAAGTCAGTAACGTTTCCTTTCTTTTCTCCCTTTCAGGCAAGTTGTAGGATGGCAATTTGCTTTTCTCTCTCTTATTTGTGGGTGAGGGTACACTGTGGTAAGGAGAGATTCTGTTGTATAGGGGAGTGTTTGGAGAAGGTGGCCTGATACCACCACATGACAGGACCAACCCTGACTTCCTTCTCGAACTTCACTTCAGAGCCAGGTTGCCTGCACAAGAATGGTGAAAGGGGCTAAATGAGTAATTTTGAATCTCTGAAGAGTATTCTAGCAATTCACTGAATATAAGTGTTCATTCATGCATCCTCCGTGATTCAGTCACAGCAGGGCTCGGGAATCTGGTTATTTAATAAATGCTTCTAGTATTTAAAGAACCATTTACCTCTTTGTCAAATTAGTATTCTATACTCATACACTACATTATGGTGCTGTAAGAGCATTTTGGAGGCTAATAAGCGCTTTGAATTGTTGGTTTGATAAGAATTCTGTGTTTACTCCTCAGAGTTTGCAATGTGGTAAACACTCATTACAACAAAATGAGAAAAGATCCTATATGTGATTGAAAACTATTCTCATGAATGCAAGCAGACCGACCAAATTCATCCCTCACCTAGCTTTTTTTGCCATCAGGGGAAAATTGGATAAGAAAAAGCTTGACCTAGCAATAGCATGACAGATATACACTGCCAGGATTCCTCTTGGTGATTGTTAACCTGGGGTCTAATGCTCACCTTACCTATATTGATGCTGTTCATAGTTGCTGAAGCGTGTAGATGGATGTAGAGAAGTGAAGATCATGGATTATCCTTTCTTTCCATACTGAATACCTGATTATGCCTCTTTTACATATGTTTTCATTGAACAAAGAAGTAGGCATTGGTCATAAAATCAGTAGTGGGAGGAATATTGTTCTTCCTTAACCTCCCAGCAGTATGGACATCTCATGTCATCAGAGATCTGAGCACAAGTTTTCTCCTTGTCCAGTTCAAGGACAGTTTGAGCCAGTAAACCACCTCTGAAGTCAGTCTTCATTGGGTTTAGGAGCGCCACATTACTTTATTTTTCTTTGGCGGAGTCTGCTAAATCAATTCAAAGGCACTAATTTTAGATCACCTAAAACTGCACCTAAAATGGGTATGTGCCAGGTTGTTATGATTGTGCAGACAATTTCTGAGAATAATTAAAACCAAACACAGGTGTCTCAAATGCTCCCCAAGAGCATTTGGTAACTGCTAAGATTTACTGAAATAATAAGAAATAAATCTTTTCCTATATGTGTTTCTAACACACGCTTGAAAAAGTCTCCACACAACATAAAATAAAGCTGTGTCAATGCAATGTCCATGGGAGACAGGCAACAATTACTATATACTCTTTGTTCCTTGAGAGCCTCCCCCCAAGCCTAGTCCCTGTGCAAACATGCAAGAGAGCATCCCTAGCATGCTAAGCTTCAAGTGCAAATGGGGAATTTGATAAGGCATTTCAGGCTTGTGTGTGCACCAGGCTGGTTATGGAGAGGTGTATTAACCTCAACTTGTGTGTACAGAAAGGAGACATCTCCAGCTGAAAGGAGAAATTTAACAAAGGAGGTGTCTGGCACAGAGAGGGGAAAGGGAAGCAAGGAAGGCAAAGCCTGGAAACAGGGAAAGATGTTGAGCTCTCTTATTTATTTATTCAGTTCCTTCCTTTCAGGGATATAGGTTTATAGAAAATGGCCTAGTGCTGGGAGGAGCTGAAACTGAACTTGAAGCACCGCTGCAGTAGCAGATATCCAGAAGCATTTACAATCCTCAAACTTTAATGAGTCCTCTAACTGCGTAGGATAGGCGCGCAGGACTTTTTTGTCTGATCAATGAAGCAACTGATTGTGTCAGTAAAAATATTTTGGTCCATCTCTTGTTAAGGTTCTCAACATAATAATAGGTTTCTGGTTTACTGCTTGATATTCTTTCATCTGTTATATAAACAAGTAGTCAAAGAAAAGCAAACTGTGACATCCTCTCTTACAAAGATAAATAAAGATCAATCTTTTCTGACATTCTGCCTAATAAAAAAGCAGCAAACAAGTCAGAGAAGGAAAGTAAACAAAAATGTTTTAAAAGAGAGAGAGAATAAGAAGTAGGGAACAACTGGCTGGAAAGATATATGTTCCTCATGAAAACCAAAAAAAAAAAAAAAATTGGCTGAAACTGACAGCTCTAAGTTTGAAAGATATTGAAAATATTTATTTTCTTGTGAATTTCAACATATATTGTCCTAATTTTCACCCCCGTCCATTTAGATGCCTGCTTCTGAACCCAAAACTCCTCTTGGTACCACAATTGTGAATTAAAGCAGATGAATTCACAGATGAGGCTTTTTCTAAGTGAAAAAGGACTGAAAAAAATTAGCATTTCTTTTCTCAAGTGATTGAATTAGCTTTTCGTTTTCTAGGCTTTGGTATATATCTTGATAAACATATGTTGAAATAGGATTAAAAACAACTTGTGAATATTAGTTGATGAATAAAATTCCCATTCTGAAAAAGTTTTTAAAATTTGAGAGAAAATGGATGTGCGATTTGAAACTACATTTAGGTGCTTTCGTGAACTGATTTCATGGATCAGTTTGACCTTGGGAGAATTAAAATAATGTAGGTAATAATCTTTTATGAAAGCATTGCTTAGTAGATGTTGAAATTAATCCTGTCTATGTAGTACTCCTCATTCTCCTGTTTTTCTCTGTTAATATTCTCTTTCCTTTTGGTTGTAAATTGCTCATATTCTGTCTACGCTTAGACCATGTCCCAGTGATGAACTCATTTTAAAAAAGTTAAGCAGTACGACACTGCATCATTGGAATTATCATCCTTTTGAGGTAATCACCTAATATCTTCAATCAGAAAGATACCACGTTGCACGGTGTGAATTATGCAAACTAATCCCTCATGTGACAATGAAGCATGTCCATAGTTTTTGCTCACATAAGTAAATGCATGTGCATACTTAACGGTTTGCAAAACCTGGTATTATGTCACGGATCGTATCTTGGATTGAATTTCTGCAGGTCTTGGAGGAGTTAAGAGTACAGGAATCCATATACAGGTTCAATGGCTATTCCTTTTACTGCATACTGAAAGCATTGCTAATGTGACTGAACTTGGGAGAAACATAACACAGAAGAAATGAAAATACTGCTGTCATGTCTGGCTGCCAAAGTTCCCATTGGAATGATTATATTAATACTGATGAAATTTCATTGTATAATGGGGCTTCTAGAGCAGTGAATATATATATATATATTCTTTAAATAAATTAAATTTTAATAAATAAAATAGAAAGGGCTGAATCCTGAAGAACTTTTCCCATCTCTTTTTCTCAGTCATTGTTATACTGAGATATTGCTTTCTTTTCTTACAAAAAGACCTTTCAACGTCATAAAATTGCAAACTGGAAAGATATTTTTTGTCAATTTCCAATTTTAAAGTGAGAAAAGTCTGTTTTGAGAAGTCCGTGAAAAATAAAACCTCATCATATCGTGAAAGATCCTAGCTTGATCTCTTATAGGATACCTCCTAATTCTCAAAATGGCATAGAATGCCACTGAATTTGGAGATAAAAGGTAAAGTACTGTTGACTCTAGATAAACGTGCTGACTACTTCGAACAGAATTTAACACAAATTTGTCTTGATTTTGATCTCTAAAGAAAATTACACAATGAAGAAATTTGCCAAGTATGCTTCCTTTTTCAACATTAGAAGTAACAGGTTCATATTTTAGCTACATTTTTCAGTAGAACATAGAATAAGGATTATGTCACGGAGTGTGATGAAATAAAACTTCAATTCTTGAAAGACATAAAATCAGAAGATTGTACAAGGTCCTTTTCCAAATTTTTATGCTGGGCAATTTAATTATGTATTGTGCTTTGCAGTTGCAGATTAACCCTTTAGTAGTATGGATAGACTGTGCAAATCTGGATTGTAAGTTCACGTAGTGCTTAAGCAAATAGTCAACTTTGTATATGTGAATAATGCCATTGAATATATGAACAGATATTCATGAATATATGGAAGACAGCTGCACGTTGTCGCCTTCTGTTTGAACCACAAAGAAGACAAAACCCAATCACATATGTTACATGCTTGGCTCTGCATTTCATTCCTTGGTGTCTCAGTCCAGACCAGGAGCTTCCAGAAGAGAAAAGGAAACTCATTCCTATGCTTGCCCAGTCCCTAAGTCCAGAAAGTTTATAACAATTAGTGTGATGCATGATGATAGAAAAGAGTTTTAAATCATCTTCCATCCATTCATTTTGGGAACACTAATGAGTTAAGAGAAAATGTGTCGTGAATCATGCTTGAAAAGGAATTCAACCAAACGCTAGAAGAAAAATATGTATCAAGTCAAGAACAACAAGAAAAAAGGGGGCAGATCTAGATTTCATACACAGTTTACACTTAAAACTGTCATTACTGAGATAACGATATCAAAACAAGTTAAAAGAAAACTTTTCAAAGGGACAAAGGTGCCTGATGTCTGTTAGCTTTCAATAGGAATTGCACAACTAATGCCACTTTCTGACTTTGAGAAGTTCTTGCGATTACAAAATGCTATGAAGCATTTTTCAAATATGTTCTTGAGATGTCTGTCTCTTGCTCTATCAATTTTTATTGGTATCTGCATAGTAGTTTTAAGCTACTGTAAAGTACTTTCAAAATGTCTGGTCAATAGGAAACGATATTTACTACCAACAGGAAGCATCTGAATTGAGAGCTTTCCAAACAACATTACTGGTCTAAGCAAAACAATAAAAGTAGTATTTACTGTATAAAGTTTATACAGTCTCTTCTCTAGCAGTGTTTTTAGACACAGTATTGGGTTAAAATTTTGGAAACCCCTCTGATTTCACTAGTGTATTTGCAAATTAATAACTAAACTGATTACACGTTACAGCAGTGCTGCTATTTTCAGAATGTGGTCTCATGAGGTATTGCTGGTGTGCAGTGAAAATGAGTCGATTACTTACCCTTTCTTCTTAAGAAACAAAGCATTACAGTCCTAATCTTTTCCAGTCAAAGTAGGCGGTAGTTTCTCTAGTTTGTTATTACAGGTGTGATCTTAATTAAATAACGTCAAGCAGTTAATTAGGGAGTGTCTTATGAAGCTTGTGCAGTGGCTAAATAGACCTGCCATGAGAAATGACACACAAGTGTGACTACTCAGCTTTTCCAGCTAGGAGGCCATCTGATGTTCTGTTTGATTGCCTGATCTATCTTTCAAGCTTAAAGCTATGTTTTCTGTCTTGAGCAGTTGTATTTTGGAATTATGCAGGAAAAGGAAAGACTCTTCAGTAGTTAGGCACCCACTGAGTTTTCCTTTCCCTAGGTGTGTTGAGAGCTCCAAGGATCAAACTGCAGTTCGTGCACGAGTTGTGCAGGAGATAAGGGAAGAACAAAAGTCCCTTTGTACAAATATTAGTTTATCAAAAGTCCCCTGAAAGCTGAATCAGTCACCCCTGACCAGTATTGCTGCTCAAATGTTTTTGATTATGTCTAGTCTTTGTTGAGAATTGGCAATGATCTGAAGGCATCGTTCCCCTTTATACATTCCTGTGAAATACACCTTGTGTGGTTGGAGGTAATACATTTTTCATAGCAGGAAGTTGCACTCTGATGTTTCAGCCAGTTAGCTGGGTTGTCTACCTGTTTCCCTCCTAATGAGGACAGTAATGAATAGTCATTTATGGTTGTACCCTTGGACTCGACCAAATTCAGTAGTAAATTTTCCTTATATTTGAATGGGAGATAGTTATAGCTATCCAAATTCAAGGGATATGTGTCTAATATTGGGGGAAATCAGAATGAAAAATGGAAAGAAAAATTAATGTCTTGGAAGAACTGTTACAAATTGATACTTTGATTAAGTTTCAAGTTTGCACATGAGAGGAAATCCTAGGAGAAAGGGTTAAGTAAGGTTCTGACTGTAATCTCAGATAGAAATTGGCACATACGTATACCCAAGTCAGTATTCCCAGTAGCAAAAGCATCACCCAGAGTGTCTTACCTGAAGATTGAATCCCATTTATAATGTCTGGTAACTTTGTGTTTGGAAGACACAGAAAAATCCCACGAAGATGAGTTAATATTTAGCTATCTGTAAGTGGCATTTTTCTTTTCATCTCTGTACATCTCTTTCTAAGCATAGCAGTAGTAGTCTTTCTATTTTAATGTAAGTAAAGTAGTTATTTACATTTGCCTAGTGTCATGGTGTAGCCACAGCTGACAGCTAAGCACCACACAGCCGTTTGCTCACTCCCCCAGTGGGATGGGGGAGAGAATAAAAGTGAGAAAACTCGTGGGTTGACATAAAGACAGTTTTATAGGTAAAGCAAAAGCCGCACACAAGCAAAGCAAAACAAGGAATTCATTCACTACTTCCCATCAGCAGGCAGGTGCTCCATCACACATAACAGTTACTTGGGAAGACAAACACCATAACTCCAAACATGTCGCCCTCCTTCCTTCTTCTTCCCCCAGCTTTGTATGCTGGGCATGATGTCACATGGTCAGGGATATCCATTTGTTCAGTTGGGGTCAGCTGTCCTGGCTGTGTCCCTTCCCAACTTCTTGGGTGCTGCCCCACTTTCTTGTTAGCAGGCCAGTATGAGAAGCTGAAAAGTCCTCGACTGCTTAGCAAAAATTAAAATATTAGTGTGTTTTCAACATTATTCTCATCCTAAATCCAAAACATAGCACTATACCAGCTGCTAGTAAGAAAATTAACTCTGTCTCAGCCAAAACCGGGACACCTAGTGTGAAGAATAATTGCCTGGTAACTGGTTCATCCCAGGCATGCCCTCTTCAAGTCAGGGGTATATAGAAATAATTGATCTTGCCTTGCCTTACTCAAGCACAGGCTGAAGACATTTTTTGCCACTAAAGTGCGCCGTGTAGTGTTTGAAAATGGGAATGCTGAGTTAGGAGTGTCATTTTTCAGGGACCAGTGTTACTTATAATATCCTTGTTATGCAGCTAGATGGTAAGAAAAGTACTATAATCTGGAGATCTTCCATGAGTTTGCGACAATAGCCTTTTAAACTGTACAAGTAGCATTTGTGAGAATATTTTTGCATATATTCCCTGTATAAATGTAGCTTTTCCAAACTACCTCCTACTACCAGATTAAACATCCTGGATGAAATTCTGGTTGCAGTAAAAGCATTTATGGTCTTGATAATGAAATAACCCAGCCAATTTCTATGAGACCTGAAAGCCTGAAGCTATAAATTAGTCTTAAGTAGCACAGTATGATGGAGAAGGCAAAATATGAAAGAAATTGAGATTAGAATTGGAGATGAACTTTAATATTCTTTGGGGACAACATCCAAAATTCTGTTCTCATGGTATGTTTTGCACTAACTGCTTGGCACAATACTTGTAGCATAAAATACTGTTATGGATGGCTTTCCTAGACTTGCATCTTTAGAAAATTGGATCTGTAGGAGAACTGTGCTGTTTATCCTAGTCAAAAGTCAAATGAAAAATTCTAATTTACAGACTTTTTTATTTCAAAATACTTAAGCTTCCATGAAATCCAGCAAGCAACGTTGTCTGCCTCAGATCCCTCTTTTAAAGAATGACACCAGTATTGTTATTGGTAATTGGTACTGATAGATGCTATATGCATTCTTTTGCATTAAGCAAACATAAATTCATACCATCAAAAAGAAGGCAATAATTTACTTAGATCAGACTAAAACAGGCAGTGGAAGAAGAAAATGTAATTTCCCAGCATATGTTTTCATTATTCATTTGGTGTTTGGTGTTAATAATACATTGCGATACAGAACAAGGTAATACAACTCATAGACTGCCTTATTATCAAGTATCCTCAAGGCACTTCACAATAACATCAAAAAGGAGACCAAAAGACAGTAGCTCATCTATAAGAGAGGCTTAAAGCTTTTCTTTAAAATGTGATGAGGTGGGGTCCCATCAACTTCAAAAGAATTTTGTTTAGGGCTATGTCTGCCGCTTTCTTTTTTGGTTTGTGTTTGTATTGTTTACTGTACTTCACAGAAGGAATAGTGTCAGAAATGGGGGAAGACCAGCCCTTCTAACAGTAATCTGCCTGGCAGTATTTGCAGACTTGTAGGAAAAGGAGTTTAGTGGGAGTACCATGGCAATGTGCTGCTGTCCTGCATGTTTAGTGTGGAAAGGAGGCCTACGTTGTCACTTGCTGTCACTGTCCGCAGGTATTATGGTCCAGAGCTGCAATAGATGGTATATAATTTCATGAGAGGATACAATTTTAGGGAGTTGCCAAATCCAGCAATTCTCTGATAGAGGCAAGGCAGCTGCAGGTCAGTGCTCCAGGTCCAACCGGTAGCAAGGCTGAGCATGTATTCCCGATAGGTACACGTGCAAAGGCAGGTGTAAAATACACATATACACAGTGGGCCACACAGATCAACGCAGGCAGAAACACGCAGGATTCACGCCTAAACAAGCTGCTCCACCAGCCTCTTCCTGTTCCCCTCCCTGGTTCATCAGGATGAAGGGCTGTTAGTGAGAAATTCGTACGTTTTTACCACTGGGACCTCTCCAGCAGCTGGGTTTATACGCGAACGTATCCTGCTTGCTGGCTAGTCTGGCTTGGTCTTCACTAGCAGCCACACACTGCCTTACGTACCCTCACTACCTTTAGTTGCTGGTAGCCCGGACACGTGGTCCCCGGTGACTCCTGGTCCTCAATCCAGCTGCTGGCACTTAGGCCTCCATGCACGTGCATGCACATAGAATAGGGATTTCCCTCATCCAGGAAAATAGCTAGAGTTAATAAGAATGCAGGACTGGCTGGGCTGATCAGGTGCAGGGCATGGCCAGACAAACATGCTAACTGGCACCCTACTTACAAGGCCCCTTTTATCCCTTTATCCCTCATTTCCCACACTTGTTCCAGAATAAGTCTCCTGTAATCCCAAAATGCTTTTGCCTACAACCGTAATGTGCCCCATACCCCTCAGACTGTGAGGTGCTCCCAGGGCCTCTCCCATTGACCCGAGATGCTGGGTTTCCCAGCTGGACCGCTGAGACTGATGGCTGTCCTGGGACAGCCCTGGGGGTGCTTGGGCAGGGGCTCGTTCCTCCGCCTTTCTTACTGAGCTTTCCCCACCTGCAAATGTGCCTCATTGAATGGGCTGATGCTCTTCTGTGATGTGCCTGCGTGGTGCTGGGGCAGGGTGGTATTTGGGTTCCCCACCTCCTTTTGTGCCTCTACTCCTTTGCACATCTGCAGATGAGCTATTTATCACACAGCCTGACATAAAGGAGTTCGTATTTTAGAGATTTGTGATACTCGGCACTGAATAGGAATACAAGTAAGGAGACAGGAGAGCAGGTCCAAGGTGCCACCCTGTTTCATACCTGTGTATTAGCTCTACAAAGTACAAAACTGCAGTGAAAGCTATTCTGCATGTTAGTGCTCCAGGATTAATAATGATGAGTCAGCCTGTGCTGCAACTGCTGTCATCACTGCAGCTCAGTTAAGATATACATGAGCCCCATTTAAATTAGCTGCAACCTTGCAAAAGTTGCTCATGATGATGGATAAACTCATATCTGGTTAACTAACGCTGCTAGTGACCTTTAGTAGAGATGTCACACCGATATAGCGAGGCTGCTAAAATTATCTTTGAAGATCATGCTGTTTTGTGATGTCTCCACTGAGTCAACTGGGGACGACTTCACTAGCAAATGCATCCATTTAGCAACACTGACATGAAGTGATTTGTGGGTTACCAAGGGCTTTGACCTCATTTTGCATCAGGGTAGCTAATATAAAGACTTTTGGCCGACTAATATCACAGAAAGGAAGCGTCACTGGAATAGCTCTAAATGTATTTTCATGGAGCAGAAAGCGTGGATAGATTTTCAATAGACATAGGTCCAGATTACCAGTGTGATAAATTCTTTACAGTTAGCCAAAGCACAGTGAGGGTATAAAACATATTTTACTAGGCACAGGCGTATTTAGTCAAAATACTGTTTACATGGGTATTGTGGTGATTGCATGAATGAGATCAAATGTATAACCACTTCCTATTTAATTAATACCCATAAGAAGATACAAGAATTTACAGCCCATATATCAATCTTAATTACCCCGTTTTAGCCAGAATATTAAGCTGGACACTGCATTAGATGTCTCATAGAAATCTAACGACAAATGTGGAGGCTGACGCTGTCATATAGTTTGAACAGGGGTAAAATGCCTGAGCTGCTCTTTATGCTCCTTCTTAACCAGAATTTCAAATGCCAATGAGATCAACTGAGGGTACACAGAATAAGTGAATGTAAAACGTACCCACGAATTAGTCAGAATGCACAGACCAGAGAATTTTGCTAGTGCCTTTAGCTAAGAGCCTGTCAGAAAAATTTTATTGCAAATTCCCCCTATTATGTAAAAGAAACTCTCTTGGGTGATTTTTAAAAGTTGATATAATCTTTTTGACAATACACCTTTCAAGAGTACAACAACAAAGAGCATTTTGAGATCACTTTGGTGCATGTGCAAACTTAGTTTACTTCATTATGTTTTCCATGGCCAGCAGACAACAGTGTGGACAAGACATGTCTGAAACTTAATGAAAAGGCTGCTTTGGTTTACTCTGGGACATAAGGGACAGAGCGCATTTTGTCAGTTGAAGCCAAGGGATGAAAGTCAATATGACTCGGTTTTAGGTGAGCCATAGCTTCTCTGTCTTTTGATTTACCCACCTGTAAAATGGAAATAATGGACAATGGCAAAACTACTAGTTTGTGAAGATTTAAACAGTGTTCAAGTAACCGTGTGTTTAAAGTTTGTTGCATTGAAAATGGCAAGGATAGCAGTTAATGCAGAAGTACTGCCGGTGGTGGTGCTTGCTAAGAACTTTACCGGCAGTTAGTAGTATTGTGTTCACATAGGATGGCTTCCCTATCCTATGCAAACCTAAAAGGTTAGGTTTAGATACCTAAAAGGTATCTTTTTTAAAGTCAGCCATAAACCGGCTAAAAGCAGGCTATTTAGTCCTGAGTTTATCTACCCATTTACTGGTCCCACCTTATCATTAATGAATTTCAAAACCATTTCAAAAAATAGGGAGCAAATGATGAAGCCCATTAAGAAATCTCTCAGAAACCTTGATACGTACGATGGGTATCTCTCATCAGATACGGCTAATGCATACCTCACTATGAAACCTGTGATGTCCTTTTGTATTAAGGTACTGTATCACTGGCCTTTGACATTCAGCTTCCAATGTTTTCTTTTCGTTAGTATATTTAGAGTTCTCATAAGCTAATAGGTGGAGCTGAATTAGTTGAAGAAAATAATGATTCTGTGTGCAGTTTTGGAAAATATTACTTGGGAAATGTCTTTGTATTCATCTAGATTATGCAGGATTGAAATGGGCCAGTCACATGAATCAAAACAAAATGCTTTGATAAGGTAATATTTTGAATCAGATGTCACCTTGTTCATGAGATGGATGGGCAGTAGAGAAAGCAGAGAATGAATCCTATTTATGAGGCATATTGCAGGGCAATTTCCTCAAATTATGCAGGACTTGAGACATGTTCCCAGAGAGAACCTTAAAAATAAGAGAAAAAAAAAATCAGTTCTGAGCGTTGCAGGTAATATTTCCAGACTTTAATTCTTCCTTTCTCCCTCCTTGTTCTCCCCTACGAGTCCTTTTCATAATGTCTGGCTAAATGAGTTTCTTTGTAATTACCTCTAGTTTTCCAAATTTCCTTGCTAAGTAAGGAATTTTCCAATAAAGTCTGCTTTTATTTTGGACAAGCTGAATGGCAGGTTTGCTGGAGCCTGCAGGGTAGAAGACGTTGTTCCTACATGAGAAAGAAGCCGATCTCTTGCCTCAGCATTATCTGATTCAGGCACAAAGTAATAACCTCAGTAGAGCCAAGGGTTGTAGTCGCTCTCTGATACAAAAAAATACCCTGGAAGGGACCAACTTAAGAACAGATGTAGTCAAATGACACTGAGGACTTTAGATTAACTTCAGTGAAATTTACGTTCTTGTTACTTAAAAATCTTTTTTTCTCGTGAAGATGAGAGTGACTGATACATGGTGCCTAATGAAGAAGGTTGTTCATTATTTCCATCTGCATTTGACAAGCTTTCAAAGCCGCAGCTGGAAAGATGAGATTTCTGAACACTTCTGTGCTCTCAACAGAAAAGCAAAGTTATGTGTGAAGGTGAACATTTAAAATTGTTATTTAGGTTCTTTATTTATTTTTCAAACTTTCTACTTAAACAGGAGAGTTTTTCTATTGAGGAAAAAACAGTTACTGCTACTGAAGATAGTGGTGCCTTCTTTCCCTGTCCCTCTGTTAGGTAGGCTTAACTCTGTAGCTAGGTTGCTGGAGGACTGAGGGATAATTTAGAAATCCCTTACAACTAACGTGCAAGCCTTGCCCAGATTAGGTTCCTCTTTATCAGTCTCAGATTTTCAAACTTTACCAGAGATATCAGGCCCCTGTAGGGCAAGAAATTGTCCCTGTCAGCTTCTTTCATGAATTCAGCCAGTCCCTTCTCCTGACTCACACACCTCCTTCTGCTGCGTTCAGGGGGGGTTCTCCTTTGAAGTATTTATTTTTGCATCACATTTGAGTAAGAACCTTTTATTCTTTCAGGCCCTAAGGTTCATGGTTTGGATCAGTCAAAAAATGAAAACTTTCTGTTATAGCTTCACCGTAGGTGTGTTTTATATCCCACCATGCCACAGGTAAAAATTAAAAACCTTGCTCAACTTTAGCTTCACAGCATTATGGAGACATTATACAAATACGAAATTATTCAAATCCCCAAAGCGCACTGTGAACTAAATTAGTGATTTGAAGTTCTCCCATTTAATGTTAAGTATCTGTCGAATCTTGAAGGTACCAGCTGAGTGCACTCATTGATAGCTTTTTGAGCCCTGTTCTTAATTTCTGCATATTATGAAGTTTTCACCACAGTTTTATCAATTTTTCCTTTTCTTTAGCTCAGCAATATAATAGAGTAATTGAAGTAATTCACTAGCATGTAACCACTTTACATTAAAAGATACTAATGATAACACTTCTGACTTATTAAGGAGCCTTTTCTTTCCCTTCATAGTCACGGGGTTGTATGTGTTAGATTTAGAGCCTGTTCCAAGTGAACAGTTATTTCACAGAGTCCTTAAGTTGCAAGACTTTATATGAACAAATTTACATGCAATTTCTCAATATAACTCCATTGAAATGATTGTGTAATTCAGTGTAACTACATAAAAATGACAATATAGCTGCTTCCCAATTGCATAATGGTTACAGTGTAGTCAGTGTAAAATGTAATTGATTCTTAATTATTCTATCTTGGAAGAAAGACCACTGCTTACAATTTCATTAAGGTGATGAGAAACGACTCTGCAAAGTGAAAGAAACGGCCACATATATGCATCCCTATTTTCTGTTTGCTGAAAGTACCACTTTTTGATTTATTTGTTCTTTCAGGTGAGGTTTGTAGAACAGTACCCTATTTTGAAGTTGCAGTAGTATCAACACCAGAAAAGGAGTTTCAGGGCTATTGCCTTGGTGGTTTGGGTTTTTTTTTTCGCTTGATATGCACTTATTTACTATCCCAGAAGCAATTAGAAAATAAAGCAGTACTGTTAGGCAAGTTATTTCAGGGGAAATAACAAAGTGCAATAAAAGCAAATAGGGAGCTTTTCTAGCCAGAGTTGAACCGTATCGATTACAAACTCAGTCAGCAAGCAGAAGTGGGCTACCCATACTACTGTCAATCAATTTGCTGTTTTTTCCTGGGCCCTGAGGCTCTTCCTCTTCTCTGTCCAGCGAGGACTTGTGCAACCTTCTTGTCCCCAACTCTCATGGGACCTTGGTTCCTCTGCCCTGCGGTCAGGGCACATGGGGCAGAGGGGGCAGGGCACTGTGGGGTCAAGGGGATCTGGCCACTGTATGAGTCGAGGATCTTGCATTATTTGGGTTTTGATAGAAGTGGAGAGTCAAGCGTAGTGGAGTTGGCCTCGCTAGTTCTAGATGGGGAGCTTCCTGCAGAAGGGCAGTTTTCCCATGATCTTCACCACCACCCTTGGGGTGTTTCATTCCATTAATACGGAGCCTTTCACCCAAGGGGTACAATTATTCTCCATGGTGGAAGCTAGGTCAGGTCTGAGGATACCTTTAAAAATGCTTAGAATAGCATAAAAAATATTTTCTCTGTTACTGGTCTACACTCATAGTGAAAATGTGGCCACGCTGCATGCCTTTTGATGTCCAATAGTAACTGTTATCAATAGGATTATTCAACTATGTACACTGTTC
This sequence comes from Fratercula arctica, assembly GCA_947846985.1. Taxonomy (NCBI): domain Eukaryota; kingdom Metazoa; phylum Chordata; class Aves; order Charadriiformes; family Alcidae; genus Fratercula; species Fratercula arctica. The sequence continues at coordinate 29,165,505 of CANTUZ010000004.1, read as the reverse complement.
AGATTACAGGGCTCTTATTCAAATGGAAGATTTCATTTTCACTGTGCAGCCGGGTTCCTGTCTTTCTCTTACTTCCACATCAGAAAATAATTTTAAAGGCCACTAGCACGAGGTTAACAAAAGAGGGTTGTCAGGTGAAACGCTCTTCCACGGAAATGAAATACCTTTAAACAATAAGTGAACATCCTGAAGGAGAAGTGGCCTTCATGGATGGTTGCCTAGTGATGAGATCATCCAGTGCAAGGCTGACTGACTGGCAGCTCCCATCTGGAAGGCTGTAAAAAGTCAAGGTTTTTTCCAGCTTGGCACAGGGAGCTGCATAGGGAGGGCTTTCATTAGCTCAAAGTGAGAGAAACCTTTTGGGTGGTATGGGAGCCCGTCCCGTCTACATATAGACACTCCTATAAGGATTCCCTGAAGCTGACCAAGGCAATGGTGGGGGGGCCCCCTATGCCTACAGCAGTTTTTCCTCATTTTTCTAACTTTTTCATTTACATAAGTTTATAGATTCACTACAAAATTTGTTTCAGGCCATAGTTAAAGCCCCACTGTAGCTTATGTATAAATTATGCTGCTGCTTACACATTTGATTTACAATGGTTGTGGTACACACAAACACATGTGCATGAGAAAAAGTGAAAGATTAAGTAGAAGGGAGAGGTCTAAAGTAATTTTTATTGGGGTGGGGAAGGGCAGGATTTGGAGTTAGAGGGCTTATTGCAGGCGAAAGTGCCTCTGTAACTAAGGTCTGATTGTATTAGCTCATACATTGTAACCCAAAAGGGCAAAAGAAAAACTCACAAATACCCAGGTGAGTTGTGTTCAGAGAAATGTATGTGTTTTGCAGAGGATGGGAATTTGACTGTGATCCCAGTTCATAAAATGAACTGGAAGGTCTCCTGCATCAAGAGTGACACTGGTGGCCGCCACTCAGGGGCTCTGACTGAGCTCTGTTTAAACTCCTGGGAGTTTAAAAGCTTTTATTTTTCATTTGAAGGAGCTTCAAAATCAAACACAAAGAAGTTAAATGACCTGAAAGTTATTACATGGTGTTTTGTTTTGGGTTGAATTAAATGTTTTAGCTTGACCATAGGTTAACATTTTTTCTTTTCTCTTTTGCAAAATAAAACAGCCTTACCCCAATATCTTTGCATACTTTTCAAAGTAGGGTCTACAACTATATTTTGATGATCTGGAATTACGTTTACTATGACATTTAGCATCATAGAATCACAGGATGGTTTGGGTTGGAAGAGACCTTTAAAGATCATCTAGTCCAACCCCCCTGCCATGGGCAGGGACACCTCCCACCAGACCAGGCTGCTCAAAGCCCCATCCAGCCTGGCCTTGAACACCTCCAGGGATGGGGCATCCACAGCTTCTCTGGGCAACCTGTTCCAATGCCTCACCACCCTCATTGTAAAAAAATTCTTCCTTATATCTAGTCTAAATCTACCCTCTTTTAGTTTAAAACCATTACTACTTGTCCTGTCACTACAGGCCCTGGTAAAAATACTCTATCCGTCTTTCTTATAAGTCCCCTTTATATATTTGATAGGCCGCAATAAAATCTCCTCGGAGCCTTCTCTTCACCAGGCTGAACAATCCCAACTTTCTCAACCTTTCTTCATAGAAGTGTTCTAGCCCTCTGATATGTCACTTACCTATGCCACTTACCTTCATGCCACTTACCTGTGAAGAAAAAGAAGAAAGAAAAATTAAGGTTAAAGTTCACCAAGTATTATAAAACTCGGTGTTTTAAAAGCAATGGAATTCGTAATTCACTTCTAGACTGGAGGAAATACAAAGGGAAAAACTCAAGTTTTAAATACATTTTGGTAAAGGTCAGCTTGAATGGCACATGGTTACAGAGACCATCCCGTGGGCTGTTTGGTTTCTTATTTATTTCTCACAGTCTCATTTAGCTGTTTTTTCCACCTCCCCTAATCACACCCACAGGGAAGGAGGATGCAGCTTCGGAGGCAAGAGCTGCCTCTTCCCATCCCAAGAGTTAAAAACTTAAAACTTCCTCTGAACCCACTCTAATAGGTCCATTTCCTCCTTGCGCTCTTGTGCCCCAGAGCTGGATGTAGTACTTGGAGTATTTGGTAAAATATTTTAAGAACAAAGGTTCACTGACCTTGCTTTGTAATGGTAGGTATCAAATGTTCATCTGGCAGAGCACTCTGCAAAAACTGGCAGTGACCTTGTATTCCAGTTAAACCAATGCAGACTCTTAGACAAGTCTCACTGCTGCTTTGTTATCTCATGTGTATTTCCTTCTTTTTTACTCATTGATACTTCAGCACCTTAAGCCAAGACAACTTTCACTCATTCAGAACACAGTTGTACCTTGTTTGCAGGTACAAAAGAATCACAGAATTAAGCAAAAATGACTATTGCACAATGTCCCTCAAATTGTTTTGGTGGTACAACTACTTTATAAGGGGTACTGCAAGAAGAGAATAATTAAATAACAACAGAGACATAGGGAGAATGCCTCCATTCGCCTAACTGAGACGTAGAAATCTGAAGCCTTGTCATCTGACACATGACTTTATTTGCTCATGTGAAAGCTGGTGGAATTGCCAAGTCTGAATATCCAGTGAAATTCCCGCTTGGTACCTCACAGAACAAGACTACAGTGGTAAAATTACTTTCATCCTGCAATGCCTGTGCTTGCCGGCTTTCCTGTCCCAGTTCAGTCTTCAGGTATCTGTTGTTGCCCTCTCATCATGATAGCCCATCTCCTGAATCTTTTATCATGATGTTTTTGATTCCTGATGCTGATTGCTTCAAGATATCTTGAGTCGCTTTGAGACCTGATCTGACCTGTCTGCAGATACATGGTGATGGTATTAAGTAGAGTGCTTGACCTGTGTGATAACACATATTTCTTGTTGTTAGTTCACTGGCGTGTTTCAAGGCTGGCAGAAGTTTCCCGAGGAGCAGGCAGGTTGTGCCGTTTCCCCGCACCAAGTTGCTAGTCACTCACTGGAGTGACAAATCCTGCCAATAAGCATCCCCTGCTCGCAGCTCTCAAAAGAGGGATGGTTATGTACAGAGAAATGAGCTGAGGGTATCGTGTGACAACAAATATCCACGGATACAAGGCTGTAGTGATTCTCATTTATAATTCTTGTTGCAGGAAAATTAGATCTGGAGAAAAAGCTCTGGCTATCCTGAGCTATAAAGTGCTGTGGCTTTGGGGGCCAGTATATTTTCAAGTTGTTATCTAAAGAATAAAAGGACAAGATTTTTTGGTAGTTTCAAATTGATTCTGTAATTTTTCCCTGCTGGTGTAACTAAGCCAGCTGATGGGCAGCAGTTTGCTGAGTTAGGCTTTTTGTCACGTACCGCCTGATATCCGCGAGAGGCAGAGAGGACCACGTGAGGCAGAAGATGAGCTTAGAGCGGCCCAGAGGTGGCATGGGAAAGCTAGGTCCCTTGGGGACTTTGTGGTGGTAACAACTAAAAATAACTTCTGAAAATACATTACTGCCTGCCACCTCCTCCGGCCATCGCAAAGAGCGATGGCAGGTGTCAGAAACTGGGAAAGAAGGAGGCAGGGGTGGAGGGGGGGAAGAAAATGGCTGCAAGAAGAGCGCTGCACCAGCGGGGAGGTTGTTGTCTGTCAAACGTGCTCTGGTTATAAGAATGCCTGCTGTGCGAAACGCGGCCCGTTCGGTCGCACTCATCCACCTGCATCAAGGGAAAGATGAAAATTCAGCTCAAAGGCAGCCTGGGTTGACAGTGTCTAAACGCAGAAGTAGCTGATAGCAGCTCAGCAGCTCGAGCCAAAGACCGTTACCTGGTGTCGGATGTGCGATGGATAGGTATCAAAACCACCATTGCCTCAACAGGAACTAACTGTGAGTGGTTTTGTGGGCAAACTCGGTGGGGGATCAAGAACTGCGGTAGGTCTCGTGCCCACGTTACCGGTGTCACCCCCAGGGCAGTGCTCCCCTGTTACACCTGCGCTGTGAGGAGAGGTGGAGAACAAGGTGGTCCTTGTTCTGCCATGGTAACGCGTAAGCAGTCAGTTGTCAGACAAACGGAAGGAATGAACATCACTTCCTCCCAGAAACCTTGAAAAGGTACAAGCAGTATAAAATCTTATCTTGTATCGGAAGAGTCATGCTTTTTCAAACACATATTCGAGAGCAGTCATTTGCGTGTGTGTTCATTTTTGGGTAGGTGCCCAGATCGCTTAAAATAATTTTGTCCTCTATTTGCTTCTTAGTACGATTTATTGCTTATCAAAATATTTTCTCATTTAGCTAAAAACTGTGGATAAAAATCTACATCCAAAATGAAGGAAGTCAGAGTTGGTGACTGCAATTCTATTTTCTGGTTTAAGCATTTATGAATCATACATAATGATTTATCCAGGACATAATCAGTGCAGAGCAGATATCTGTCACAACCTTTCAGATTCAATAATTTTTTACAGCCGCTTTGCACTCGTGGTCACATATTTCAGTACTTCTCTACCCCATACACCATACCAAATGAGCACACAGGCAAACAAATCAATATTTGGCCATTAAAATGCAGAAAGTTATTTTAGTTGAAAATTGTTCATGAATTTGAAGCCCGTGGGGTTTTTTTAAAAAAATTTCCCTGTTCGAGTTCCTCGTGTTGTGGGCAACTTGTACAATCTAAAGGAGTAATGAGCTTTTCTTGCTGTCTGCTGCCACACAACCCCAGTCCCCATCTGCTGTCAGTTAAAAGCCGCCCGGGAAGCCCTTGCATCTGATGTACACACGGCGCTACGCACGTGGCAGGTGCCTCATAAGATGCAGGGCACGGTCAGCAAGTGGCTTTAAGCGCTTTGCCATTCGCTCCTTTCGATAGGTGAGACTGGAAGGGTTTTGCGAGCCCACAGCGCGGGGGAGAGGGTTCTTGCTGCGAGGCAGCGCTCCCGTGCACGGAGGGAGGAAGCCGGCAGGGTTCAGCCGGCGCTCTCAAAAGCCCACACAGTTTGTGGTCGGTCATTTCAGCCTGGTGGCTGCCAGCTGGGGAAAGGGCGCTGAGAAAGAGAGGAGCATCTGCATCTCTCTCAGCATTTTCCTCTGAATTATCTGAACCTGAGTTTGGATTAGGAGCATCGCTGGTAAGAGCTGTGTTGCGCTTGGTGCTGTGTGAACACAGAACAAGACGAGCACTGTACATTGGAAATGGTTTTCATTTTTATGATGATATTAATTCCTTAAGTCATATAACTTAGTATAGTAAGTTCAGAGACAGTAAAGACAGTTCTGAACAAAATCTTTGAGTCATTTGATCTGTTCTTTTTTTTTTTCATCTTTTTTTTCATCTTTTTTCATCTTTTAAATATATTTTAGCATGAGAAATTCAAACGTGGCAGCAAGTCTGCAAGAGCAAGTAGGGTAGCAGGAGCTGTAACTTTTCTGACTGTATTTGTTTAATTCAGCTGTAGCTTACTGTACATATTATAGATAAACAGGGACTTTACTTCACTATCACAAGCTGTCAGTTCCACCTGTCATGTAATTCATAGTTTTTATGTGCTTTATCTCAATTAAGTTCCATCTCTAGAGCACACTGCTGCATATTACTGATCTGCTAATGAAGCAATAGTTATATGGCGTATCTTCCTGATTCCAGCAAACACAGAATAAGCGCAAGTCAAACATTCCCTTGACAAATTGTGTGAGCCAGGCTCTCATTTCTAGCCAGAAAATAATCAGTTTAACTAAGATGAGAGACATGTAGGTTACTATACATCTCAGCTCTGAGACTTTATTGGTCTTGGTTGATTTGCTGGTAGAATTATTCCAAATGCCAAGGGAATCGAGGAGCTCTTCTGGCAGGTGGGACCGTCTAGGGCCCTCAAGAGATCAGAAGGTGCAGGAATGGTTCCCGCCAGGACAGCTCACCCCAGGCCCTGTCGAGACCCAGAGAGTGGCTCCTTCAGGTAGCACAGCCCATGTCCGAGGCAGGAGGAAGGTGAGGAGAATGGTGATATGCTGGTAGCACACACTCTGGCATTGGACATTGAGTTCAAGATTGGCTGGAAGAAAGGTCATAGCACTAGAAGGAAAGTTTCTAACAAGACTTTTCCTTTTGCTGTTCTCTGCTTCCAGCTCCTGATGCAAGTCAGTTTTGTTCACCTTCACTCTACTCTCTTCCGATGATGCTGAATGCCGATGAGCCAATACTTGGCTCAACACCAGCAAGTAATTTCCTGGTAATTAATTTGTTTTCTCTATACCTGACCTGAATTTTTTTCAGGTAATTTGCAGGTTGGGTTACCCATCAGAGTCAAACAATTTTAAGGGGTACCCAGGAGTACAATGAGTAATGGTTATCTTGACTCTGGCTTCCCTCAGTCTCTCTCTCTCCCTCTCTCTCAGCATTAGGGTTTCATTGCTATTATAGCACTTTGCATATAATTACCAACAGCTTTAGGTTATAATTATATTGTCATTTAGTACATTTGTAATGGGAAAGAATGAACAAAGCAGTGAATTAAATATGTAATGACTGTTGGTGTTGTGTGCCTTTTCCTTTCTTAACAACTTCATTAATATTTTGCAATGTTTATGAGGAGCTACCTGGAAAAACAGCCATTTAAACATGTCACAACTCTAGCAGCTAAAAGGAAAAAATAAACAGGATGAGAAGATACCCTTTAGGATTTAGGATTTTTTAGTATGGACTTTAAAAAATACTGCAATCATTTGCATATTTATTTCACACGACATTTTCAAGAGGCAGCAGCAGCGAGCTAATGCTGCAATAAGTGGTAGAACTCCTGTTGACCTCATAAGAGCAGATGTAAATAGGTACCATTCACTCAAGAAAATACCACGGGGTGCTCACTGTTTGTAAAACAGTTTGAAAGTTAAAGCATACCAAGTCTCTGTCTTTGTTCTTGAGATAACATCCAAACTCGCTGTGTAATTAGTATTTCCTCTGCTGGTAACCAACATAAAATATGGTTAAACAAGTACATTTTGCCACTATATATGTGGAATAAACTTAAAGGTTGTCTCTAGGAAATCTGTGATGGCTCCAGTTTACAAACAAAAATTAATCAAAGCATCATATACGCTTGTTAATGTTGCATAATTTGTATGTATGTGTATACATGTAAGTGTACTCCGTTATATGTTTATCTATATACTCAGTTATATGTTTATGTATATATATATATATAGTTACAGAATGAAGAGCCTAAATTACTTAGCACAGTAATGACAAAGCGCTAGGTCTCAGCTGCCTGTCTCGGGGGATCATAGGTCTCGGGGATCTCAGAGGGTGTTTCACATCCTTGTCCTTCCTCCGATGTACCCTGTTGGGTCTGTGCCACTGACGCTTGGTTGCAGCACAGATTGCGGTGATGGGCTAGCACAACAGCCAGGTTAGCAGCAGGCTGAGGTGGAGTTTATTGTAGCGTTGGTGTCTGCATGGGTAGCAACGCTGGTTCACTCGCAGCCTAATTTGGGTCCCCTTCAGGGACTTAGGACTGCAGGTTTCTGGTTGATGGGCTGAGTAAGTTTAGAACTTAAGACAACAGCTAGTTTTCAAATTTCATGATTTTTTTTTTTTGTTTTTAATATCACCTGAATATGTCAACACCGGCTTTGTAGGGCACAAAGTTATTGCTAAATATGATGGTTAGGTTTTACTTTCCTATGAACTCTAGGGGTGTAGGCATGAAAGAAACAATATCTCTGAATATCTAAACAATTTCATGTTCCTGTGTGGTCACAAGAGAGCTATCAAACTTAAATCCTGGAAACTCACAGGTAATTCCACAAATCTAAAGTAAGACAAACATAATAGATTTGTTTTGTTAAATAATAATGCCTCAGTACCAGGACTATCTGTCTCTCTCTGGTCTCTAGCTACAGAATACTGGCAGTAAGATATTACTGAATATATGAGGTAGCATTGTAAAGCATAAAATATAGCAGATCCATTGAGAACATCTGTTATAAACTCTCAATGCCATATAAGCCTGTGTAAAATATACTTTTCCTGACTACGTTCATTGAGCTTGTAGTTATCAATAAAGACGATGAGTATTTAGTAAAATAACTGGTGCTTGTAACATATTTCAAGTCAGTATGAGAGGTTAGAATTTGACAGCGTGGATGGAGACGTTTCTAAAGATGGATCTTTCTAGCGATTTTGTCTCTAGATACGATAGACATCTCTGTATAGTGCAAGCACGGGCTTTACAAGTGAAATCTGAGCATTGATTTGTAAACAAAAGACAATTTACAGAGAAGGAGAATTTATTTGTTTTAGAAACAATTGTCAAGATAAGTGAATCAGCTAAAAATAATTAGCGATTGAGAGTGTATGTACATATTCAAATATTTAGGATTAAATGCTTTACGGTGTAACCCTTCAGTCCTACATATCTTTGCGTAGTAAGATAACTAACTGGCGTAGTAAGAAGAAGACTGCTGAAGGTAACAACAGTCAAACACAAGTGGAAACACTGGTTGACATTTCTCAAATGCAAAATTTCAATGAGATTTCTCTCAGATGTTTTACATTAATAGAAGAGTATTAAAAGGAAAATGTATCATGTCTTCCTAGCTAGAGGAACTAGGAGTTGAGACTGATACGGTTAAGTAGAAATCATGCTACTTTGTTCTATGTAGAAGCCATAATACTCTCTTGGCAAAAAGTTACTTGTGAAAAGATGGAATAAAAGAGTCTTTGAATCAAAAAGCCAAGCTGTCCGCCATCAGGGAATGCCACAATTAAGCTTGTGAGCATATACTTCAAAGTCACTCCACCAAATTGTTTTCTTGCTAGGTTTTCTCAGTGCAAAAAGGCACAAGGATTTTTTTTAAACATAGACAAAACCATTTGCTCCCATTTCTGAGAAATGCAGATACGGTAAAAGCTAAGAAAGCACCCTACAGTGGACAAACAATATAGACAATTTCAGATCAGTGCGTTGAAATTTGGCAAAACTCTAGGTGCAAATTAAGTACTGTAATGGGAGAATCTCACTGATTTTGTCATGCTTAACTGTCTTAAAGGATCTGGCCTAGGGACTTTAGCCTAGATGACAACTTAAATTTCTAAAGTCATATAGCCATCAGTAAGATTACAGTGTTACTTGTCCTTGAGGCAGCAAACATCCTGCATAAGCACTGGTAAATGCCAGATTGCTAACTGCTGGACCCAATGCCTTAACCCTAGCAGGATTCTGAACACTGAGATTGCTTTGTGAATCTTTTCAGTGAAACCTGATGAAGAAGGATTTTCTGAGTGAATGAAATCCCTGTGAAGATAATGATAACGAGCCACCAAGTAATCTATTGCTTAGAATAATAACAGAGTGTGATAGTCTCCAAGTCAAAACTCTCTGTCTCTACCCAGATTTGAAAACTGGCTCTAGGTGTGAATCTGAATACAAAATAAGCACCTGGAGCAAGGCTGGAAAATGGATTCATCAGTTGCTTCTCCTGACAATCAAGTTATAAAATTGTTCACGCTCTTTTTCCTCTTTCTGGGTCAATGAATGCATAGTATTTTAATGTGATCAAAGTTATTCTAAGTTTCAAGATCACTGTTAGTAATTAGCTAATTGTGGTGGATTGACCCAGGCTGGGCGCCAGGCGCCCACCAAAGCCACTCTATCACTCCCCTCCTCAGCTGAACAGGGGAGAGAAAACACAATGAAAGGCTCGTGGGTTGAGACAAGGACAGGGGGAGACCACTCACCAATTACCGTCATGGGCAAGACAGACTCGACTTGGGGAAAATGCATTTAATTTATTTAATTTATTTATATAAAATGCATTTAATTTATTTATATATAATAATTATTATTATTATATAATCAGAGTAGGGTAATGAGAAAAATAAAAACAAATATTAAAACACCTTCCTCCCTCCCCTCCCTTCTTCCCAGGCTCAACCTCACTCCTGAATTCTCCACCTCCTCCCCCCGAGCGGTGCAGGGGGACGGGGAATGAGGTTGTGGTCAGTTCATCATACTTTGTCTCTGCTGCTCCTTCCTCCTCAGGGGGAGGACGCCTCACACTCTTCCCCTGCTCCAGCACGGGGTCACTCCCACTGGAGATAGTCCTCCAGGAACTTCTCCAACATAAGTCCTTCCCACAGGCTACAGTTCTTCACAAACTGCTCCAGCGTGGGTCCCCCATGGGGTCACAAGTCCTGACAGCAAACTTCCTCCAGTGTGGGCTCCTCTCTCCATGGGTCCACAGGTCCTGCCAGGAGCCTGCTCCAGCGCAAGCTTCCCACAGGGTCACAGCCTCCTTTGGGCGCATCCACCTGCTCTGGCATAGGGTCCTCCACAGGCTGCAGATGGATATCTGCTCCACTGTTACCCTCCATGGGCTGCAGGGGGACAACCTGCCTCACCACGGTCTTCACCACAGGCTGCAGGGGAATCGCTGCTCCAGGGCCTGCTCCTTGTCCACTTCCTTCTTACTGACCTTGGCATATGCAGAGGTGTTTCTCTCATATATTCTCACTCCTTTCTCTGGCTGCAGTTGCCAAGGTTTTTTCACCCTTCTTAAATATGTTATGACAGAGACACTGCCACCATCACTCATGGGCTCAGCCTGGGCCAGCAGCGGGTCTGTCTTGGAGCTCACTGACATTGACTCTGTTGGACACAGGGGAAGCTTCCAGCAGCTTCTCACAGAAGCCACCCCTGTAGTCCCTCTGCTACCAAAACCTTGCCACGCAAACCCAATATACTAATCAAAGCTTTGTAGTTTGTTGTTTGTTGTGGTTTTTTTAAGTAGAAGGGAAACAAACACAGAATTTTTGAACTATGATCTTTTCAGGAAAAGAGATTAGAGAAGTCATTAGCTTATGACCATTGTGTACCAATTAAGAGGCAAATGATTTGAGTTTTCATTTTTCAAATTTTATGTATAAGGCATAAAATTCATTGATAGCAGCAATATCCTGACAGCATGGTCTCTTAGTAAACAAGCTTTCAGAAAAACTATGATAAATAAAGTCTCTTTCGTAGATAAATGAATGCCATGAAAGCTAATGCTGTGCTTAATGGATGTACAACTTTACCAGCATCCATTAATTTGTATATGGATAAGCTCTAAGTATAGGTGGTCTTCAAGTCAATTATACTTCAGATAAGCATGACGTGAAGAGCACACAATGAAACAGCCTCCTTGAAGATGCGGTAATGGTGAAAAACAGGACAGATAATCATGAATGATTATCTTACTGGCTCATAAATCCAGATCAATGCTGACAAGACTCAGCTCTGGGGATGACAAACCTCCTCTTTCTCTTGTGATGTTGACTCAAAGATGCCAGGCTGATGATCTTACTCCATTAAGATTTTTCTAGTGCCAACGTTTGATGGTGTCTTGTTGGAATGTGTATATCCATCTTAAAATATTTTAAGTTACCAGATGACTTTTCAAGCCTTGGTACATCTGACAAAAGTCATTCTGCAAAGTCTTTTTTCCACTAAGAAATTTGAATCCAAGCATTTGCTATTGTTTCTAGCATATTGCGCTGGTCAGAGGATGATCATTCCACTCTCTTCTGAGGCAAAAGTTGTGTATTTAATTAGGACTATTTAAAACACAATAAGAAATCAAAATTAACCCACCCACCCCCCCCAATGTTACTGAAATTTCAGAAAGACAGTTAATATTTTTGTTAATTCACCTAACTATTCACTTTGTGGGTTTGTAAGGGTTCAGAATGAAACTGCTGAGAGGTGTTTTTCTTGTGCTTTCTTCTTGCTGTATTATTATCAGAAGGTTGATCTAATAATCAGATCATTGTCAAATTTTTCAGAAGGGATTTTCAGTCTTTCCATGTATAAAATCTGTATCTCTGATCATTCAGTGTCCTTCTCTTACTCATGCATGCATATTGTGTCTGTTTCAAGAGAATTACTGAACATAATATTCAAGGTAGAAGAACACTGCCATGTCTGTTGTTATTAATACATTTACAGATCATTCATATCATATTAATGTGACTAGGTTGTCTGTATTTTCTCATGTATTCTCTGCTACCCTTTGTTTTCTCAGCAGTGAATTTCATTTGTCCTTGTGCTGCCCAGCTGTCTGTCAAAAACAACTGCCTAGTCAAAACAACTTTGTATATATATTCTAATTTATAATATATACTAATCTGCTTATAAACTAATTTATCTGCAATAAACTAATAACAGGAAGGTTTTCTGTAGTCCCTTTTCTTCTAAACTGGCTTGATTTTTGGAGCTGTATATATACATTAATAACTTCTATGACAATTTATTTTGTTTAAAAGGTCAAGTGGATGGTATCATGTTGTGCTCTCCTGTTGTCATGTGTTTGTGAATGCCAGCGTTATGCAGATACTGTATTACTGTCCACTTTAAAGCAGTGGATATTTGTCACTAGTCCAGTGGGTAAAAGCTTTGCTAATGTAGCTAATAGTTAAGCTCCTACTTTCTAGAAACAAATCAATATAGCATTAGGAATGTATTTTTTTTCCCCTCAGCTTTACCTGCCCTCATCTATTTACCTTGTCTGCCTCTATTATCTCTGTGCTAATACGAGGTCTCAGGACTGAAACTGGGTTATAAATGAGTCCTAGTGTCCTGTGTTTAAAAAAATCACGTGAATCACAATATTATGTGAACTTTTGGTCAAAAATTAAAACCTGAATGATGTTATTGGTTTCTGTGTACGCTTCTTTTATTCATTTAATACTACTAGAAAGTAACACTGAAAAGAACATATTCCCAGCAAAGGGGCATTTTTCTATTGCCATTATAAAATGTAACAGGATGGGTCCTGAATTTTTTAATCTTTATTTACTAGTTGTGCAAACATTGGCTGCTTCTTCAGTATGAGAGTTGGTTGAAACTGGACAGTGAATCAGCAAAACAGGGGGGTTTGACCTTGTTGTTATAATTGATACCAAGGCTATATAGGGTGAAGAATGCGTTGATACCCATAAAACCTTTTCGTTTTACGAAATTGAAAAATCTGATCCTAAAAACTTTCTTACTCATTCCACTAACTGTATTATTTTAGTTTTCCCTTTGTGTGTACCTCAAGTTTCTGAAAAGCACAGCCTACACACTGCCAAGGAGAGACCATTTGTGAAAAGTCTTGGATAAATCTAGCTTGAAAAGCTGCCCTAAGACTAGCATGTGAAATATTCTGTCCTGGGATCTTGACAAATGGACAGTTAAAAAGAGGGAGCATTACTTCCCCTGCCCATTCATTGCTCAGTTTTGCCTACAGAAAGATGAAAGGAGGTAAGGAAGGGTCTAGAAAGGGGGATAGCTTAGCATTACAGCACAACTCCTTTTCTTTTACATTTGCATGCAAATGGATCTGGAAATCTATCAGCTGACTCTGTTAATGAGGTCAAGAAAAACATGCAGAGTTAATCAAACTCAGCTATAGCTTTTATTGGTTAGCTGTCTCCAGGGGTGGAAACTCAGGAACATAATTTTTCTTCTGTGCTTGCAGAAACACCTTGCCAAAACAGTGGTATCGGAATTTAATTTCATTGAAGAGCTGGCTCTCTTCTCCCTTTTGCACAAAAGTTACCCATGCATGTCAGTCTTGTCATTTTAATTGAACTTATAGGCATGACTGGCATGTGGTGGAATTTACTCTGTCAGTATAACAATAACAAATTATTGCAGAAGGTTTGATACAGAAACATGGGACTTAGCAGAGAAGAATAGTAAGGAACTGGGAGTAGGAAGGAAGAAGTTCCATGAAATACAGCTTTGCCTGCCAGTCGACTTATCCAGTCTGTTTTATCCATTTATTCTTGTCATTTTTCTGCCTGTTGTTGCTTAATTATTCCAGACACTGTGCCCATCATATTCTGTGTCATAGCTGTTAATCAAATGGTTCAATCTTTTCCAGTCTACCTTTCAGAGTCGATAATGTTCCTAGTTATTTTTACAGCTCCTCTGATTTTTCCACCATTTTGCTTGCACTTTGAAATGCATTGTAGAAATAAGATTTATCTTCTTGAATCCATGAAGGATATTAAGGAGGAAATTAATTTTAACTTTGAATCTGATTATCCCTAAAAGATTAATTGACATTGGTAGTTGTGACCATGTGGCCTGAATAAAAACCATCATGGGAAATGCCTGAATTCATAAGTAGTCTAAATAAAGTCCTGCTTCAGTGCAGATATTCATGAGAAGTGTACCACAGAGGTCTCCCAAATTTCAGATGCAGCCAGTGGAAAAATAGTAGGGTGCTCATTTAAGGACTTGTGTAACTGAAATCACTACCAAGAGCTTATGAGAGGTGTGATGGAATTATGTAATGAAAGGCCGTTCAAATAAGCAGATAACGCCTGATGTGGTAGAGAAGGAAGAATCAGAGGACCCGAAATGATGCCACTGTTTCTCTGAAACAGCTGTTGGCCATCTTGCATCATTTTATTTTTTAAGTACTGAGGACCCTGTGTTGGCCCCAAATTGTGGCAATAGGATGTAGTAGCTATTTTTTTCAAAAGTGTGTGTACCTCTTTTGTAAATGGAATGTCACAAATATTCTAAAAATACCTAGTTCAGACAGAATTTAGACTTCTGAGTCAAAATGGATTGTGGATGTCACTGCACTAGTGACTGTCAGAACCATTGGAATCCTAAATTAAGGTTTCCACACATATGTAGAAATGTCTTTAGCTGTTAGATGGCCCTTTGCTATGTGCCAGATGTGAGGTGAAACAGCACCCAAAAGCAAAGGGTTCAAGAAGCCTGGATTTAGCTGCTAAGGGTGCCCAGAGCAAATCTACTCCGCAGCAACAGTCCCTGAGCAAATCTTAGCATCCCCACTCATTGCACTTTTCAGTATGGCCAAGGGATGAAATCATGACAGTGGATTCTGCCTCAACAGTTTATGCATTTTTTGGTTAGACAAAAAGAGGCATGAAATGGACTTAATCTCAGCAGACACGAGGCTAACTTGGCTGTCCCTCACGAAGGTGAATAACCTAAGTGCTTGGTGTCCTGGTTCCGGCAGGGACAGGGTTAAGTATTCCATGCCATGTGAGCCACGCCCACCCTGAGATTAAAAGGAGGGAGGGGGCGAGCAGTCGGGTTTGGAGCGGGCTGGTGCCTCCCAGGTCCGGACCGGTGGGGAGCGGCGGTTCCATAATCGCGTTTGTATCTTTCTCTGTCTGTGTTATTGTTGTTGTTTTCTTGTTCCCTTTGCTGTTCTGTTAAACTGCCTTTGTCTCAACCCAAGAGTTTTGCCTTTTTCTTCTGATCCTTCCCGTACCGGGAAGCGCTGAGTGAGCGACACGTGGTTCTTTGTTGCCGTCTGAGGCCAAACCACGACACTTGGATACTGAGTAATACTTCTTGATTACTGTCATGAATTTTGTCAAGTTCACAGGGTGTTTCTCAAATTGTAGAGGTATCTCCAAGAATGCACAAGAATGCCAGTTTGAATAAGTGGGCCACTGAGATTAGTGTGAGTTAATAGGTGGTAATCAGACAAGGGAAGGTCTTGGAGATTAGCAGAGTATGAAGAATGAGAGGTAGTGGGAGGATTTAGATTAAGGTAACACCCAAGACAGATGTTGGTCAGGAAGGATTGCATTTCTCAAGTGAAGAGAGCAATATTGAAGTAGCCAAGACCCAAAACCAAAAGTTTCCAGGGAATAATTTTCTCTACGTGAATGTATAAGGAAGGCACAATCTTAGTACTGTTACTCAGAAAGAATGTAGAAACTGTATTTTCAGATTTAGAAAAAAGTCCAAACCAAAAAAAATTACAGCCAGGCAAGTGTGACAGTAACAAACATCACACTGTTCACTCTGATGGAGGGTATAAAAGGAAATCTTGAAAGGCAGAACAGTATTTCTGTTTTAGCCATACGGAGCCTAAACTTACAGCTGCACCACTGTAAGAGGTGTCAAAGCAACTGACTATCATTTTAGCTTAGGTGGAGAGAGAAAATTTTGTAATAGCAAAATGGATCCATAAATTGTCAGAATAGAGAAGGTACTTAAGTATGTGCTTCATGAGAAGAAATTGTGGTCTTTAAGATCTGGGCCTGTCACATTCATGGAATAGATTTTGGAAAAGCTGTATTTTAAACCTGAATTGCGTAATCAAATATTATTTAAGGTCCCTGTAGTTATTAGGAAGAAGAATAGGAAAGGCTGTGGTTTCCTTTGACAGAGCTGTAAAGAAAAACAGTTTGTCTTTCATCAATGGCATTACCTTAGTGTTAATTTTTTAAGTAAAAGAACATTCAGTCTCTCAGAATCTTTCTAGCAGGTATATATTTGAGTGATACACACGCAAAGTTAAGGTTTTTGTTTCATATTTCCTAATTAGAAACTAAAGCCTTTGATAATGTGATAAGTGGTCCAAATGGGGGTTGCAAATAATCATGTCTAACTAATTATCCACTGTATAATCAAAAAACACAAGAGGAACAGACACCTGCATAATGCAAGCCTTTGGAACAGATGTGCCCCTATTAATAGACATGAGTTGCCTATTAAAAGTCTGTGATGACACAGAATGTTTTCCACTTTATGAAGGATACCCTGCCTAACCTTCAGTTTCTGTGTAATTATAAACAAGAAAAATGTAGAAGTGGTGCAGCTTTCCTCTTTTCCCCATTATGCTACAACATGTTACTCTCAGCCTTCCAAGGTTTTAAAGGTACTGCACCTCTTATCCAGTTGTCTGTGGTTAATTTTATGGACTATGTATTGTCTGAAGACATGACAAAAAATATCATTCAGTGGGAAGAGTGTGCCAGTAAAGAAACTCAGTATTCAAAGTCCGTTACAAACATCAGACAGATGTGTTGTGCTGATGATTATGGATGTAACAAACAACGTACTGTGGGAGAGTTTTCTTAAAGATACCAAAATAGCAGTTTCAGAACTGTATGACAATAAAAGAAGTGAGCTATTTAAAAATATACTAAAGGGAACAGAAAACTCATAGCTTTATTCTTGAGGATAGCATTTTAGATATTGATAACTGTTTCCTGGCCCCAGCATGTTTCACTGGAGATGAGCTTGAGTTTCAGTCTTTGTAGGTTCAGGTACACATATAGCATTATACATGTGGCTCATCCTATAGATTTTAATGGTATTATTTACATGCTTAAAACTAGATGCATGCATATGCATTTGCAAAATAAAGGTTTTAATTGTTAGAGGTGTTGCCCATTAAATTCCCTGAGTCATGCAGCTAAAATTAACCAGACCTAAAAATGAATGGTTTCCTTGATTCTAGTGGTCATGAGCTAATCTGACTTGAAATATTTTTCAGAGAATAATTTAAAAAATCTCAAATATTAAAACAATTTTTGGAAGATTGAGTGAAGTGGAGAAAATTAAACACAAGAATCTGATATCAGTTGCCACCTTTTTTTTTTTTTTTGTGGTGCCCAAACAAGCTAAACAACAAACTAAAAAGTTATGAAAAAGCAACACATTTCCAAGTCATTCAGGCTGCCTAATTCTGCATCCTTAGACTTTTTTCCTTTTAATATTTTCTAGAAATAGATACTTTGAGAGAGAGAATACTTTAGATATCTTCTTATTTGATATACCCAAAAATACTAGTGTCAGAGAGCAGCTATCTGAAATTAAAGTTTAAGTTTTTCAAAACCTTGCAGGTGAGAGAGAAATCCTTAAAGCACATGTAGTATTGGGGCATTTGCATCCATGGTCTTTCTTTTGGATTCAGCTCCATTGAGTTGAAGAATTAAATGAAGGTGAAGAATTTCAATCTTCCTTTTTTTACAAACCATTTCTGAGACCTGATCGACTCCTGCAAACCATGCAACAGTGTTCAGTGTCCGTGGACTGCAAATGCAGGTGAAGATTTTGGGTGCTTCGCAGCAGAGGACAGGGTATGCTGCTCCCCTACCCTCTAATTCCCATTTTTCCAGAGCATGGTGAAGGCAGAGGGACTGGAGTCCTGGGGAAGCGCCCCAACACCTATGGTCATACAATATTAGTTGATTTTTTTTAAAGAAGTAAATATTTCATCTTCACAGGTGGAATAAAAAACTGAACTGTGGTTAGCACTGAGATACTCTGCCTGAGTTTGCAGAGAGACGGAAGCAAAAGCTGTGATGAATGTGGGTTGTCCCATATCTCCCAAAGTCGAGCTAATGGAGCCAAGAGGGTTTTCTCCATCCCTGTCCAGGGCAGGCCTGGGCTGACTGCTGGGGAGAAAATCGTGGGGAATCCAGCTGCACCTGCATTACCACCATCAAGGTTTCTCTGCTGCTGGTTCTGTTTATTTGGAGTACAGGAGAGGAAGGGGGGCTTCTAGTGCTGAAAGAGGAAATCTCAATTAGGGAAACGTGTGGAGCTTTATGCATGACAAATGGAGAAGCCTGGGTTGAAAAAAGCTGTATTGGCCCAAGACTATGTGGTTAATGTGTCCTCCTCTATCCATGGCCTTGTACGTATTACCCATCCTTTCCTTGTTGTTAAACACCACGTGAAGCTTCTAACTTTCAGTGATGCAAACCACTTTCAAAGTGTTCTTTTTAAATCGTATTTTATTTTTTCCTTGCCAAAATGCAGGATAAGCTGAATTCAGCTACAAGATACAATGATCAGTTTAGAATACATAAACGGAAAACGTTGGCCACAGGTGTATCCCTTCAGGGTAACAGGAGCCTTCCTTTTGGAATGATGTGTTATGCATTTCTAAAATATATTTGACAGCATCAGGGAACTACAGTGAAGCCAAAGGACAGCTGAGGTTTAGGTATTTTCTGTGTCTAAAATATCTTTATTTTGACGAGTAAAGATTAGCTTAAAAGGTCAAACTGAATGTTATATCATGTACTGTAGTAAATGTAGAAGGATGTTAAAAATATATTCATAGAGAGTGAGCATGTGTGTATTCATTCAGTGAGAACAAATATATTCAAATATATACAGGAAATCTACTCCATCCATCTAAGTCTCTCAGACCTAAAGTACTCAACATTAAAAAGTCAGCAATTGTTAATGTTTATCGCACAGCGGCAATGAGATTACCTCAGCTTTTCTTTCCATTTAGGATAAAAGATATTCTATAACAACTGTAATTTTTTTTTTAAATGCATTCATGGAGTTAGCAGCTCTCACAAGTTGCTGTAGCTACTTGCATTTCGGGATTTTAAAGACTGATAGTGCTGAGTTATGTGTCTGCATGAAGCTAATGTGGTGGCCATTGCTTCTCTGCCTTCGTGCCCCATGCTAGGGATGACATTATGGATTGGAGACCCATTCCTCCCCTCCTTCTTCCTGTTCATTCTGGTAGTAGCTCTGCTACTGACCTACTTCATATTTGACATTTTTAGGGCTGAATTCACTGCTCCACATAAGGCATCTAATGCTTTTTGAGATCCCCTAGTGAATCAATAACATCCATATGGAGGTGACAGATAAAGGAATAGGACCTGCAAGAATCCAGGTGAAGTATCATAGAGCACCACAAGTGGCACTATGTCAAAGTGGCACTTTGATATCTATGTGTGGGAGCTTAAACTGAGCCCGTAGTGACTTTGTTTTGTTTGGTGAGAGGTAGTTAATTCTCTACCTGCTTTCTTTCCCTCACTTCTCACCTGCTTTTGTAGAAAGAAATAGCCTGCTTGTGCTCAAGTCAGCATAACCCATACCAACCCATACCACATGGGTAGCTCTAGCTGGATGTATCTGTGCGTGGCCTACTGGCAGCAAAGCCTTAACTCCTAGTGTTCAGGAGCATGCATTTATGTATTTTCTTTTCTGTGGCCTGTTCACTCTGTTCATTGCTATTGCCCTCAGGGACACATTCACTCGCAAAGATTTGTCATCTGTCATCCAGAATTCATCATAATTTTGTTGCACATTAGATTTGACACAACTATGATGAATACCCAGGGTATTGCTTTCCCATTCTGTGAGTGCCACTTGAATTTGTACAGTCTGTGTTATCCTGGTGACTCATTTCACTTTGATACCATTTTTTTAATCTAGAAGGCTGAACAGCATGGTCCTGACTTTGGTCTCTTGCCAACGGTAGTGAGCTTTGCTTTCCCATATCACGGAAGATCCTCGCCAAAAAGCAAATACGTGCAGCTAAGAACTCGGCTGATCAGAGCAGCCCCGTCCTTTCACGTAGAGGTGGGAATAGGCCATTGAACGCTGGAGGAGAGCATTTAATTAATTCAGATTAGCCCTTCCTCTTCATCAGTCTGGAAGAATTTCTTTTGTCCAAATCTTTTCAGTTGTATTTTGCTTAAATCAGTATGTCAAGGAGATAGGACCTTCTTTGCCAAGTCTGCTCCTGGCCCACCATGAGTGACTTCAGAAAGTTAATTCGCTTCCCTGGGATTCTGTTTCCCTATCTGTAAATGGGAATAACCTCCACTGTAAGGCACATGAAGACTTCCAGATAAAAAGAGAGCCTTTCTGAAAACTACGATATGTTACTGTGATGGTATCTGATGCGCCATGTATTCTCCATATAGTTACATGAACAGAAAAGTGTTGTATATCACGAGAGCCAGTTATTTACCTTCATAGCATGTGATAGCATACCTGAATTGATTTTATATAAGTCAAAATTATTTCTGAATTAGAGATGCTGTGTTCCTAGGTGCCAGCAACCACCAAATAGATACACTGTGTAACCACAACTGCCCGTACAACATGCAAAACAGAAATGTGGGATCTACATTGTACCAACTGGAGAATGATCTCATGGGTTCAGTGCTTCCCCAAGTGTAAGGGAATATACATTGACACTGCTGACTGTCGAGGCACCCACACTCAAAGCCAAAACCGGGGACAATCTTCTCTTTAAATAATGTGCATATCAGGTAGCTAGTCTGTCAACCAAAAGAGAGTAGTAAGCCATCAGCCAAAAGCAATCCTTCTAGAGAAGAGGAATACCCCACTTTCTGCAGAGAAGATTAAGAAGATTTTATTTGGGATGATATTTTCTTTCTCTCCTCCTCATCCATTACACAGACAAGAAAGAGAAGTAGGGCCGAGCATATGTTCCAGATTCATCTACATCCCACCCACGCAGAGCAGTCCCATGTGCATTTACTGCAGTCACCCACACAGAAAGAGCCTCTGTTCTGGGCAGCTGAGCACTTCGTCACAGCTTGGTTGCAAATCTGCCCAGGTCGCCCATGTAATCACAGACTGCTTAGGGGAAAACATGAAAATAGTTTTAAACTTGTAATTTCTATGGTGAGCTCACACTACTGTTTTTGTTATTATTTATTTGTAATGATGTAATGAAAAGCCTAAAGAATTTGGAGAGCAGGACTGCAAGTCTGTGTTCACATTATGAAGATTCATGACTGTTTTTTTCTCCTGATGACTCAAAATACTCAGGGGCTTGCAATTTTCTGTAACAAAATAGCATCAGATGCATTCTAGCTACAAACATGCAGAAACACTCAAGTCTGAGATTTCTCATCCTTAGTAAGTGTAGACTGAAATGATATGCAAAAGACAAACAGCATGTGGCAAAAGCTTTCTAAAACAGAAGAGCATGTATCAAAGTTGAAAAACCAAATAACATATGTGAGACTTTTAAGACAACGTCTGAGAGACAGGAACGAGCCTGTCTTTAAAACAGATACAAAATTTGGTAGAAAGCCGTAACAGGCTGATTTGGCAAATAAAATTGAATTAATCTGTTAAATACACATTTTATATACTCTGACTTGTAACGTGTATGCAAGTGTAAAATAAATTAACCAGTCTACTGGAAATACACACATCCCGTGCACCAAGGTTATACTGATTATGAACTTCTGTCACCTATTTTCACCTTCTGTAAGTAACATTAACTGTGTTGTATATTTTTGAAGCCGAGATTAGAACTAATCTTCACATTTATTGAGCACATTTGTTCCTTTGTTTTTAATTCTTATAATCTTAACAGATATTACATTCTTATAGTATAGTGTTTTTCTAACTATGGAGTGCAGTACAAAATTGTTCTTGTCTATATCCGATACAAGAAATAAGTTATTAATTGCAAATCCTCTTCTGTTTGTAATGATGATTTGTATTATCTAGATGTAAAGATGCAAGATTAAACATTGCTATAGTTGATTACACTGGACGCATTGGTCAAAATCAAAGCAAGAGAGTGAAAAGGCTCCATTCTGCTTGAGGGCACCATTGTTTGTACTGAATATATAGCTCTTAAGGTGCTCCTAATGCCTTACCCTTTGGGGTCAAAGCAATTAAGGCAATTCTTCATGGGGCTAATGCTTTTCTGTGCTTTGTTTTTTCAGTACAAGATGTTAAAAACTCTACAGTGTCATCATCTGCATACACAGAGCTTTTTTCCTAAAGGTTTAGAATTAATTTATTTTATGTATTTTTTATGATATTGTTAATCTTAACATTCTGTCATGCCTTTTTAGACTTGCAGAGTCATCATCGGGTATATCTTATGGCCTCTTATCTTTAAAGAAAGAGAGAACAGAAGATTCAAACCTGCTGCTAAATTCTGTGGTTTATAGCAATAATATGCTGATTATACTGGTTATAACCGTTAACAACCAAATGGGAGGATAATGTCTACTGACATGTCATTATAATGAATTAATGTGAATTCTACTTAATTAGATATCTATATCCAGCTAATATTTCCAAATTAAAGTAATCCTATATTTTGTGTGGCTTGGGTTCTGTAACTGAGCACTGTATAAGTCAGTGTCTGTTGCATAACAGATATGTGATTAAATATCACTGAAACAGAAATTTTTCAAATAATGAGCCTGATCCTTTACTCACATCTCAGACAAAATTCCAGTTGACTTGGTGGGCAGTTGGCTTGCAGACATTTTGTAATAATTTATTTTTTTCAGTGATAGTGGATAGTTGACAATTCACTTACCAGAAGAAAATTGCACAGTGGAACGATGACTATTTCAACAGAATCTCTAAATTTGATTAAATTATAAGAGATGTAGTTTTCCTCTTCCATATTCTGTCTCCATTAAAATAATGTGAGAGTATGATAGAGGCAATAAAAAATAGGTCTTTGGAAATCAAAGGTAGTGCCATTGAACTCATTGTGAGACAGAGGTGTGATAGAAGTTGTGCCTTAGGATTTCAGTTGAGTCCTGATTTCCCTTTTCTGTGATAGAACAGCAGGTACTGTTCTATTTTCTTTATGAAGTCAGTCTTTCAAAGCAGAGAGCATAGCATAGACAGGTATTTGACGTGTGAGAAAGTGATGCCTGCCATATGAAGGAATAATCAACTCAGGAGTCTCACCTAAAGGGCCAGGTTGTCAGCCCAATGCCCTCTCCATGCTGAGCCCTGAGGGTACGATGCGGGAAAGGAGGAGGACTTCTCTCCAACAGTTAGCACAGCACTGGCAGGTCGAGGCTGTGACCTCTACAACAGCCTGGGGGCAGCAATAACTCCTGTTGCTTAAGAGACCCTGATTCAGTGGCAGAACTGACTGCTACTTTAGCCGTGGGGTAACAGTAAGTCCTGTGGCACTCGAGACTCCAAATCCCATGAAGGGAGAATGGCTGGTGTAGCCATAGGCATCAATTCAGAAAACATGCCCTTCCACCTCTTTCCACTCTCAAATCATAACTCTTGCTGCTGGGCCCTCAGCACCAGTTCCTTAAATCCTTTCCCCATGCCATGCGCTAGTGTAATCAGATCTGCTGGGGCTCGCTGTGTGCTCCTGTGTGCCTGTCTCTGTGAATGCATAAGCATGCAAGAAATCATCTAAAAGGAGTGTGAGTAAAGACAGAATTCAAGAACCATATCACTAGCTACAGGGATTACTAACTTCAATTTTAATTGTACTATTAACTACTTTGAAAGCTAAGCAGATGGGACCCCTCACCACTGCAACAATTCAACAGCCAGTCACTTAGTTAAGACTTAGATTCCTGATGTCCAAGGTAGGAGAGAATCCAGCCCACCTTCAAGCGTGTGGCTGGCAGGATGAAAAACAGCATGCGCTTTTTCATTTTTAGAATTGAAGACTATGGTTTCAAGAAGCCATAGATTGGAATTGCAAAAGGCTTATTGAGTAATAAAGGGCATTTTTGAGGGTAAGTTTTAAAACCGTAAGTCAAATTCATTCTAACATAGGGCTTCTGATGCAGAAGTGTCCATCTTATCTGTGTTGTGACACTATAGGTTGGATGCAAAACAGGAAAAAGATAGGTGGTGGATGCGGGGGCCACAGGGGAAGTCACTGTTGTTGCATCTTCAACTGAGGAGGCTCTGAGAAAGCTACACATTCCTCCTACCAAAATCCTGAAGAAGGCAGATAACACTGTTACTCCCTCCTACCATGTAAGAATCCCATAATAAACTAGGCTCATCAAGATGTAATAATCTGTACTTTTTTATAATGGAAAGATTCAATCTCCTTCTATAATAAGAAGTTCATTCAGACAGTCTCTCCAGCAATATTAAATCTCCATTCTCTCTCATACGCTGCTGCATTTTTGGATCTTCGTTTTGTCAGAGAATTATGTCTGGGTTCATTGTGGGTATTGTGTCGTGGGATATCACATTCACAGGCTTCATCCAAGAAAATCTCTTTAAACTAATGAGTGGCGAATCATGTTTTACCTAGATACTTCAGTATTTGCAACAATCTCACAGACGGACTCGGCTCTTTTATTAAAAATGTTGTCAGCAAAATTAGTAGTGCCGCAGTTTGCTTTTTTAAGAAATATTTCAGACTTTCGAAACTAAGAGCCTTTCTGCTCTGTCTAGGGCAGCATTAGCGTAAGCCTGCCTCCTCAGCAAAAACGTTCCCCATCCCTGGTCGCAGAAGTTGTGACATTTAATTGATGCTGTTTGAATATATGCACTTAGCTGATGTAAATCAGCGCCACTGCTCTCCTTGCAGTCAAGCAGCACCAGCTTACATCTGACACTGGGCTGCTGTGATGAAAGAAGGCAGGTCCTTCAGGGAAACATTACACACAGGCGTGAAGTGTCGTGGAGAAGCGATGTTCGTCTGCACTTCAGCTCTTGCTTTTTGAGCAAAAAATATCAGGGATAATTAAAGTGCTTAGCGTATCCACAGTTGCAGTAAGTTATACTAGTTGGTAAAAAAAGGTATTATACCTCCTAAATTTACTCTAACTTTAAATATATATTTGTATTCCTACAGCTTAAATATAAGTTTTAGCAGGGAGCTTGTAATGCACTTTCCCATAGCAATATAATAACCAGTATTTTACTATTCGTTGTGAAAAGCCAGCTAAAAAGTAGGTATGTCTCCTCCCTTTCTCCTGCATTTTTCTTCTTCTTTCTCACCTTGAATCCCCCAGACCCTTTTCTGTCAGCCAAGGAGTAATTAGATGTATGTTTTTTTTATCCACAAGTCAGTCTACACATGTAGCTATAAATTCAAAATGCCTGGGTCACCTGTTTCAGCAAGCCGTGTATTCAAGGCATTGTTTTATTACTGTGGCTTTTAGTCAGATAGCAGGATCCAATCAGGTTTTCCTTCATCTTTATTTTTCTTGTGGAACATGTTTAGAATGACTGGAGAGGGGAGAGGATAAATGGCATAAAGCTGGCCAACATCAGAGGACGTCCTACATCAAGATACTTTCCTGGATGATTTGTACTGCCTGAAAAGAGTAAAAATCTCATTAAAAGAGAAAAGGAGCTAGGTAGGTTTCTTTTGACATTGTATTTCTACCTAAGGCAAACAACTGTGTCATTTCTGAGGTTGTCCAGCTACATGGCCTTGTGTCACGTCATGCTCGAGGGAGTGTCTAACAAATCTTGCGTTGTTGCCATTGCATATAACTTCCAGGGTAGTTTTTACTTAATTTAGTGGATGTATTTTGAATACCAACTAAATCATAGGCTTATGCATGGATTCAGAAGGTAAGTGGACTGTGTTCAGGTTACTGAAAGAGTGAATATCCCAATTTTTTACGTTTGAAGCAGTATAAGCAGGTGTCCCATATCAAGCACAGCGCCTAATGCACTGTAATTTTGCATTACAGCTGATGCTTGGAATTCTACAGAAACAGGAAAACTTTGCAACACATTTTCTCTGCTTGTGTTTATGTTTTGGTGTGAATTTTGCAATTCATCACCTTTGTAGCAAAAATGAAATCTATGTGTGTGTAACTTCGATGAAATATGAACTTAGTAATGTGAGCTATGAGCTTTAAGATGCTGCTAGACTGAAGATATCTTACCTCCAAAATATGACATTATTGGATTATTTCTAAATCTGGCAACACTCCACATACTGCTTGAAATTTCTGGAAATATATTCCCAGTGTTTCTGAATTCTTAACAGCTACAGTTCTAGTGAGAATGTACTAAAATATAATTTGTCTGTTAATCTCCCCTGTCATATGCAAACACCATAACATCTTCAAGGGAATTGCCTTTTTTTAAAATACAAAGAGACACATTTTGCCTAGATTGTCAGTCTAAAGCCCTGTCTGCAAAATACAAAGTAGAGAAAGCGTGCCCCAGAATAACTGAACTAACTTTGTCTATCAGCAGTGTAAAAATCGTAGTGTAAGTATCAGTAAGAGAAGGCCCAGGGTCTGCCATCCGTGGTTCCACTGACATCAGGGACGCAAGTAGGTGGAGCTGGGTAATTGTCATCATTAGCGAGGATATAGCAAAATCTGGACAGTGATGAGTAAGCACTCATCACTGACCACTTTGTGTGAAGCTGCAAATACGAATTGTGAATGGTAAATGGCAATTTGGCAGAAGGGAAGACAACTCCCTTCCCCTACCTGGTGTCTTGCTCCTCTGAAGAGCGGTTTCTTTCTTGTTCTCGCAGAGTTCTGAAGGAGGGTAAGTTGCGCACCTGCATTTTACAAGCATTCAGTTTCGATAATGCAACTGTATTAGCTGCAGTAAAATTCTTGATTTTTAAATGTGGCTGATTTGGATATCTTTGTGAAACTGAACTTGCATCTGTTTTCTGAACCACAGGTTTGGGAAGGGAAAATGCTATCTGATATATTCCCGTTAAGAACTTGCTATTCTCTGTATTAACATGTGGTGTGTCAGATTTATGGGTTCAGGCAGGCATCCTCTGTGTGTATATATGTTTGTACTCACACACACTTGTTTAAACACAAGAAAGTGAGAATAATTGAGAGCAGCAGTCCTTAAGGAGAAGGCACGTGGAGTAACTGCTGTTGACTCTCCTAGGAGTCCATCAGGGAACATGTTATTCCATTTACAACTCCAGGGGAAAACCACTGGTAAAAGCTATCCAGAAGATATTTTGTGAAGCTGAGGGGAACAGTGACTGCTCAGGACAAACAGCGTGGACTTCAGGGTCTTTCATACGCTCTGCTGAAGAGGTATGAACTGATAACAATGACTTGAGAGAAAGAAGGAACTGCTTAGTATTTAGGTATGACAGTGCTTTGGGTTGCACGTATGAGTGCCTGCCATTCAAAAACTCCTGTCGTTCAGGTCTTGCAGAGGTTCTTCCTTTAGTGTATCTCTGGTTACGTGCAGAAAACCAAGCCTGTGCCGTGATGCAGAGAACAGGTTGCCCTGTTCATTGGCTTCCCCTGCACATTGCGCTCCTCCGGGAGAGACTGATCCCTATTAAATGGTTTTGTCATCCACCTCTGACCAACTCTGCTCCGTTGACGAGGCTTCAGCAGAAAATGTGCCAGCAAAATAAGCTCCAATTTGTAATGAGGAAAACCAACCATGCAGCTCTGCCCTCTTTCAGTTGCCTTTCATTGCTCTCCTGTCTGGGCTTTCACATCAGGCCAGGCCGGTCACACCTCCCCTCTCGTGCTGAGGTCTCAAAAGCAGGGAAGCATGTTTTTCTCGGTGACATTTCTGTCCATTTGAGAGATCGCCTCTGTCCCTCAGGATATGGTCCCAGGTGGAGTTGCCTCCATGGCTTGGGGAGGGAGGGAGAGAGGGAGGAAGCTGACCTCAAGGCTTGTCAGCAACAGCTGCTGCATTTCCAAAAGAGGGGCTCGCTGCCTTGCCGCTCTGTGTCTCGGAGCTGAGGGCTTTGGGAGTCATTGCACGATTCTAGCATTCCCCCAGTTTTCAGCTGAGATTGAAAAGGTTGGGATTTAGCTGAGGAGGCATGACAGATATCATAGTGATAGCCAAGACTTTTAAGAAATACATACACAGGATTTAATAAATTTAGTTGTTGTGATCATGTTCATTTATTTTGTACTTAGCTTTTTTCTGTTCTCTGTAGTCATAGTTTAAGGAATGATTATTTGAAATCCAAATGGGTTGAGTAACAAGGGGATAGGCACGACAGATCTCACAACAGAAATAATAAAAGCTAAGCTATGGCCAGGGGCACGCTATTTGAAAAAGTAAATGGCCTTCAGCCACAGGGTCACAGGGCAGAACAGGGTGAAGAAACTGAGGGCTTGCTGGGCAGTACCATGCTGTCTGTCCCTCCAAACATCAGAGAAAGCAGCACCTGAGGTGGTGTGGTGTGGCATCGCCCGGCTGGGCTCAGGGGGACTGGGCTGCTTTGTACAACTGTGCTTGTGATGCCTGGCTCCAAATATGTGCTTGCTGCTGAGAGCACTCTTCCACGAGTCATAAATAGTAGCTACGTTGCTGTTTACAGATTTCTGCGTATTCTCTTCACCATCCATCCAAACTACTGAACCTTGACATGTGAAGCTAATAGGGAGTATACCTTATTACTCCTTTATTTTAAAGAACAGCATTTGATGATTAATTGAGGCTGGTTAATAAATTCCATAACCTTATAATAAAGTACAACTGCTCCAATTGGAGCCAGGATGTTAATAAGGTTGGTTCTTAAAAAACCAACCAAACAAACAAACAAAAAAACCCCAAACCTGCACATAGTACGAAGGTCAGTATTTTAAAACCATCAGACTGTGGATATTTTCTCAATGTGACCTAAAGAGGGACCTATATTTTTGTGGGGACCAAGGCTTATAAAAGCCATCCTTTTTAATAGAAAAAACATACTTTGACATCGGATTTATAATCCTGTCTTACTTGAACTATATTAATTTATTAAAGTAGCTTTTAAAAGGTAGCTATAGAACAATTTGAAGATGTCTTATAATGGTAAAAATATCAAGGGACTTCTACAGTAGTAAAACAACAGAGAGTGCAATTGTGAGTTGGAGGAAAAGTAGCTACAAATGTTGGTGTCTTGTTCTAGAAACAAAGTACTAAAGTATGTGTTTGTGTGTGTGTGCATCATATTAATGAGGTGTAAAAACTCACCTCATTAGGTGAGGGGAAGGCAGGAAGTTTGGAAACTAATTTTCCCCATAAATTAAATTGCAGGGGGGGGATGACTATTTTTTCCATTGTAAAGCTTGGAGTCGTACTGTAAGGATAAAGAAAAACAGGAGGAATTGGAGCCAGGATGTTAATAAGGTTTGAGCTTTAAAAAAAAAAGAGAGTGAGCAAGAGAGAGGAGAAATATAATAATGTTTTGAATTTGAATAACATGTTAGCTAACAGCAATGGAAAGAAACATCAATTCAGAGGGAAGGAAAGTGGCCCAAATTGCATTATGGAATATAAATCATAGAGTATCTAGAGAGCAAAATATGTAAGGAAGCAGCAACAAGAAGAAGACTGGACACCTTACAAGGCTTCTGCTATTGAACAAATTTTCTACCCCTACAATTTTCCTACCAACAACATATAATTCAGAACTTCCAGGAGAGAATAAATAACTATATAGAAACCATGACATTTAAGAAGCAAACGATTTTTAAATATGACTTTGACTTTATCATCAGCCTTGACTGCATAGACTGATGCTAACTTGTTCTGTGCTTCCGTTTCCTACAAGATCATCTATCATGTTAAAGAAAGGTGTCAGGTTAGTATGAGACTACCTTTAGTAAATAGATATTTTATTTACCTCTCTTTTAGTTGTTCCCTCAGAAGTTGTTCTCCAAGCTTTGCAAAATTTTGAGAAGCTAACTGTGGCAAACAGATACCTGGTGAATTTCTTTCTTTTTCTTAAATAATGGCTCTTCTTTTGGTGTCTAAGCAAGGTCGCATTATCCCTGTTTTGGCAGCGCTTCCCAATTCAGAGCTACCCGGAATTGTCTCCAGTAGCCCACATCAGTCATTTTAGAAAACTGAGCTGAGATGTTTAAGTCTGTTTTTTTCACTCATACCTGCACTATCTCTAATTTCTACCGTATTTCTCATTAGATAAGATCCCACTTTTCCTCCGTAACTTTTAGCATGTGTCTGAAGGACAATTTGGGGGTACTTTTAATCTACTTGATTGCTCTAGTTCAGCTTGCCTTTTTGTAATTCTCACTAAAACCTTCAGCATTTTGTCCCTAAAGACACAGCGTATTTTTGTCAGTTCTTTTTTTCCCATTCTCATCTGCAGATTCTCTGCTGACTCCCGGGGTCTTATTTGATGTAATTATTCATCCAGTTATGTGTGGAGCCTTTCCCTGCAAGTTCTTTTCCTCCTTTTAGCAACAGATTCTAGCCCATTTTATACCTTTCACACTGTTAATTTTCATGGTGAAATCACAAATTAGTTCTCCCAAACCAACAGCCATAGAAGAATTAAGGTTTAATATTATCAAATTGTTTCCTTTTACCAAGTCCATTGGCAAAAGGAATTGAAAGTTTTTTTTCTGGAACTTTCAAAATGTAAATCATACTGAAGTCAACAAATACAGGTTTTTATTAATTTTTTTATTCAAGCCCTGGGACTTACCTTTTTATTCCAGGCTTTTTACTCACAAAGTTCTTAACCCGAATGTAAATTATTATTCATATAGCTAGCTGATAAACACTTAAACCCGAAAATGACTCTCAAATGACTCTGTTATCTGCCAGTGGTTACAACAGAGACTGGGGCAAGCTTCTTTGAAAGGAATCACTTTAGGCCAGGTGGTTTCTAAAGGCATCCGCTCTGGTGAGTGTCGCTGTGCCCAGGGCAGAGGTTCAGAGCTATCCACCTGGTGCTGTCTATCCATAAGAGTGAATTAAGCAGGGCCAGGTAATGTTTTCAAGTGCTGGACCTCAATTATCTGGACTATTATGTTATTAGAGCCATCTCCAGCATGAGTTTGGATTATCCTCAGGAGGCAGTTTGCATGAAGCCACACTGTAATGTTATTAACATAATAATAATATAATAACTAATATAATAATAATATTAGTAATATAAATGTAATTTTTGTCCTTACTGAGCATCTTTCTCAGGTCTCCCCTGGGCCTCTTGTGAACTTAAGACAATTTTGTCAAAACAGTTTTTAAATTCAGAGTATCTAAAGTGGTGCAAGTATCGTGTTGTATTCCCCCACAGCGATGCCTTTCTGTTATTGTACCAGGTGCAGAATTGCATCTGCATTTGCCTCAAAGGTAACTAACTAGTCAGTTCGTTTCAAAAGTGAGCTGGGAAGAAAATTAACATAGATGTAGCATGGCTGGTCAGGGGACTGAGGAGCAAACTGGGGAACCAAAATACCTGCCTGAGCAGCTGTAGCCACAGAGCTTTCAGGCCTGGTGCCCAGCTTCTTGCCTGCGTGGTGACGTTGAACTTTGCTAGCATAAGAACCTGAATTAATAGGGAAGAAAGCCTGTCTTAGGAAAAGGAGAGTTTAATTGACCAGAAACCAGGGCAAACAGCTCTCGTGTTTGTGCTTTCCCTTTGGTTTGTGTAGGAAGTTCCAGATTGTTAAGTAAATGCGGCAGCTGTGAGTGTGAAAATGCTGGAGGAGCAGGGCAGGGCTTAGATCTGCTGCGCTGGGCTAGTGCCCTGATGTGCTCGGTTCAGACGGTGACCGGGAGCAATGTTCATCATCTCACTCACGTTAGCCTCAATAATATGATGACTTTTTTGTGCTAGAAATACCTGGGAACTCTCAGCAGCGTGCGTAATGCCTATGCAAACAACCCAGGTGCTTGCACGAGTGTCTAGCATTAGCTGCATGAACAATCTTGTTGACTCGAAGGCCACTTCTCATGCATTTACAATAAGGCACGTTCTTGCGCCTGCGGCTGAAGGGACCCAGAAGCCTAATTCTGCAGTCACACCATGTTACTTCTGTCTTTGATGCCTACCGTGATTTCCAGAGGAAGAGTTTGCAAACACTGGGACAAGATCAAATGTGTTTATTTATGCCGAGTATCATTACCTCAGCCTGTTGGCATTTCCTTTCCCTTCGGTGGGGCCATTTGCAAAGCAGGGCTACTTGACGTGAGTGGGAACAGCCGTCTGGGTAGTGATGTCTGTGTGACAGTACAAATCTCAGTCTGAGCCGCTTGGTTCTGGTGGTGCTAAAACTAGACCTAGAATCAATCTCCCTGTCAGTAAGTGCAGCGCATAACAACACTCATATTACAAGCCACGCAATATTACTTTTCAGCTTCACATCATTACTAGTAATTAAGGGATAATAGTAACCGCTTGCTGGTTTATGGGACAATAATCTTGTTCCCAAAGGGATAAACCACAAGACCAAAAGGAACCAACTTATTGACAGGGAAAACAGGGAGGATATTGTTCTTAGAGCTCTATGAAGAAATACAGGTGTTTTTGAGAATTGCTCCTTCGGTTTTAAGATAACAAACCACCTATTAGGAAGAAAAATGTCCATCTTGCTATTGATTTGCTTTTATCCTGCTGTGCTTTCAGGGCTGAATTAATAAATTGTTAACCTTACCTGGGAATCTAGAATCCTCTTTATTAAGGACCTTTTTTTACAAAAAAGTGTAGTTGTCTGTGAGTATAAGATGGTGATTCAGCTTCAAAAACCTGCAGCTACTGGAACAAAACCAACAACAAGCTACTTTTCTTCATGCTGATGTAGGCATGGATTTTACAACCCACAGATTTCATCCTCAGTTTTAAAATTGCTTGTAGTCACTTTGTTGTGGATAATAACATAATTTGGAAAGTAATGGTTTATAGGTAGTTAAGAAGGGATACAGCGGAGTGCTTTGATGTTGTTACCACTCACGACTAAGTGCTGTCTATCCAGAAGAGACACAGAAAACTCAGAGACTGGTAGCAATCCAAAGCTAGCATTATTTAACAGAGAAATTAAAAGGCAAATGAAACAGGTCTTAAACAGAAGCTAAGCAAAATAAATGGCTGTCTTCCCAAAGCCTATCTTACTGAAATGAGAAAAGTTAAGATAATGTACAGTGATGGAAATCAGACCCATTCAATAAAAAAGACCAAGGAACATATTCCCTTCCAGATGGGCAAGCCAAAGTGAAAATGAAGGTCACAAACTGAACTGTGCATACTAATTAGCTCAAACTCAGTAACTACAATACTCTTTTCTCCCATCCTAGTAGAACAACCAATAATCTTAGGCTGACAGTTGCTGGCATACATGAAAAAACAAAAACCCTGCAACAAAATCCCACCAAGAGCTTTGGCCTAAAAAGACATAGGGAGCTATTAAAAAGTAATCCCTGCTTGTGTAGTCAAATGAGTTTGCCTGAGGTCCCGCTCCACATTTTCAGCTGTGTGCTCAACAGATTTAGGCATTACTTTCTCTTATATTTGCATGTGCAAATACTCTCTCGGGCATATGGATATGTACTTGTTCATATCTGTATCTGTGACGCCTAAGAAATAAGGTGTGTGAAACAAAATGAAGGCCAAAGCAAATGCACAAGGAGGTGTCCAGAACTTGTGAAGTAAATGTTTTGATTAACAACAGCATTTGGAGACATTACCTGTAGAACTGGCAAGAGTGTGCAGACGCAGGGAGCATTCTAGCAGGAGAAAAACGGGGTGGTCCAAGGTGGCTCTGTACGCTGCGTCTGCCCCAGGCTGCTGCCCGCTGACACACGGTGTGGCTAGAAGGAGGAAGCACTGGGTTTTGGTCGGGATGGAAGAGGGACGGGGGACGAAGCAGGCACAGTTTCTTCCCTTTCAGCCTTCTGAGGTATTCAAACTGAAAGAAGCTGGGGTGCCTAGCAGACAAAATGAAATACCTGAAGTGGATAAAACTTGGTTCATGTGGCCAGAACTAGCTATGAGAAAACCAGTGTAAAAACACTGATATAGCTACCGAATCATTTGCTTACCATAGATCAATAAATTTTAAACTTCTATAATTATTAGCCAACATTGTTTGAAACCATATTACCCTGATAGAAAAATAGTCTGCATACTAAATGATTGGGGAATCTTTTGGGCATCTGTGAGACATAACAACTCAGATTCCTTCAACATCATCATCCCAGCAGCTGCAGAGGCTAGGGCAAAATTTAGGCTAAGCAGATAGCTGCTCAGTGGCTCCATTCTGCTTCCCACATACAACAAATGTTTCCTATCTTTTTATGTCACACTAATCCATCTGTAAAATTCTGGCTATGTGCAGGGAACAGGGCTGGGTCCCGAATGTGCAACTGTGGACACTATTTTCTAGCAGGATATGTGATGGCAGCCAGGATTTGACTGCTTATACACTTTAATTGTAAGGCCTAACTATTCACAGTCTTCTTACTGGTCACTTTCTAGTCGTCGTCTTCAAAATATTTGCAACATGAGGACAGACGGCCATGGAAAATGCAGCTTCATGTAATCTATCCACTTATTCATTTTGTGCTATAGTAAATAGTCAGGCAGAGTCAATTATAGAAGTAGAAGGGGAAGAATTAAAACCTAATGAAAGTTAATCAAAGAGAAGAACTTCCTTCAGGCTGGCCATGCATGTCTGTAGTTTGTCTGTCATTTATAATGCTGCAGCCTCTGGTTCATAGTCAAGCTGTAATTCTGCCAGTTAATGTATCCAATTAACCCCACTAATGAGCTAATCAACAGTGTAAAATCTGTGTAAAATCACTGAGGGTGTATGATGAATGGGAAATGCACTGAACTCTCCCGGTATAAAAAGTGCTTTATTGCACTTGTTAAAGTGGCACTGTCTTCTCCCTCTCTAAAGGGTAATTTATCACTAGGGTCTGTAACAGTGCCATGCCCTGATAAGGGAGAGGTGGCAATAAACCCATCATAAAATGATTACTCAGGAATGCAGAGCAATTAAAGTGTCTCTGCATATCAGAGTCATAGGCTAGAGAGCAAAAGTGGTATTTTTTGGTGTAGGTTGCTAGTAAAAGGTAGGCAGTTGCTTAAAGGTGATCCACAATTTGGGAAGTAAATACCTGTCTAATACAAAGATTTCAGTTTAGGGGTAGATAATTTACTGAACTGCTGTTGGTTATGATTTATGAAAATAATTCAAGACTAGATTCTGCCACCTTTTTCAGTATGAGAAATACTTGCTGCAGTGATAATCCTGCTAATTTCAATGAGATCGCCTGAATAGGAAAGCAATCTTCAGCCCAAATAAGCGTGACAGAATCTGGCTCAGAGAAAAGAATCAGATGAAACTATACTGTCTTTCCTACAGTAATGCCTAATCCAAAGCATTGATAACAGTAATTAACTTCAGTTATTGGTTTGTTATTTTTTTCAGTATCCTTACTACCTTTCTTTCAGCGTCTCTTTTTGTTGAGATACACTTTAGAGAAAAGTAACACATGGTAAGAGAAGAAAGGAAGGAAAGAGAACTGAAATGCTGGCATGCAAAAAACCCCTATAGTTAAGTAAAGGATAATAAAGAGAGGA
This sequence comes from Fratercula arctica, assembly GCA_947846985.1. Lineage (NCBI taxonomy): Eukaryota > Metazoa > Chordata > Aves > Charadriiformes > Alcidae > Fratercula > Fratercula arctica. Next base: position 29,129,926 of record CANTUZ010000004.1, on the reverse strand, counting down.
AAAGCTCTTCTTCATAACCTTTAAAGAAAAAAAAAAAAAAAAAACAAGAAAAACAAACTTCCCAAGTAGAGGAGTGAGGCAAACTGTCACAGGAATTTGGGAAATTATTTCAATGGAAATAAGCAAGTTAGAGGCAGCTATCAGAAACTCTTATACATAATTAAATTTGTGCTTACCTTCTGCAAAGGAATGGGTTACATGAGCTGCTAGAGATCCACGTTGTTCTGTGACTAAAGTTGAAACATATTTTTCATGTAACAAGAAAACCTTTTTTAAAATAAAAAAAAATTGCAAGAAGAAGAAATTATTTTAGTAGAAAGAAAAAGAATATCAAGGGTTGTCTGGGATATTGAGGAATACATACAGCTTCAGCTCTACAGTTTATACCACAGGAATAAAAACTAGATCGCAACAGGCGCTGCTAAAATATAGCCTTTGCAGTTGGTTTTGTTTTGTTGTTGCTTTCATGGGTTATTTTTAATGTAAATTAAATGAGTCATTTTTTCAAAAGAATTTTATGAAATATATGTTAGACAAGGTTTATAAAAAGCAGTGTTTGTCAAAGCATTCTGCAAAGAAACAAACTGCAGGACATTTTTTCTTGTCCGTGTGCTGGGTCTTCACAACAGAGTTAGTGTTTTGGCTCTTTTTGATCTTCCCTGCCACTCTTCTGCTGATAAAAAATAGGTTTACAGAAATAATTTGTGTAGACCATAGCTATTCTCTGTTGGTGTGTTTATATTACAGGATGAGGATGTGTCCCAGGCTGAGCTCTGTAGGGTAGTTATGTCCTTCTCCCACCTTCTCCTCAGGGTTTGGTACTGGGACTGTTCAACATCTTTGTTGGTGACATGGACAGTGGGATTGAGTGCACCCTCAGCAAGTTTGCCAATGACACCAAGCTGTGTGGTGTGGTCAACATGCTGGAGGGGACAGACGCCATGCAGAGGGACCTAGACAGGCTTGAGAGGTGGGCCCATGTGAACTTCATGAAGTTCAGCAAGGCCAAGTGCAAGGTCCTGCACCTGGGTTGGGGCAACCACCAGTATCAATACAGGATGGGGGATGAAGGGATTGAGAGCAGCCCTGCTGAGAAGGACCTGGGGGTACTTGTGGATGAAGAGATGGACATGAGCCAACAATGTGTGCTCACAGCCCAGAAGGCCAACCACATCTCGAGCTGCATCAAAAGAAGCATGTCCAGCAGATTGAGAGAGGTGATTCTCCCCCTCTACTCTGCTCTCTTGAGACCCCACCTGGAGTACTGTGTCCAGCTCTGGAGCCCTCAGCACAGGAGAGTCATGGACCTGTTGGAGCGAGTCCAGAGGAGGGCCACAATAATGATCAGAGGCCTGGAGCACCTCTCCTATGAAGACAGGCTGAGAGAGTTGGGGTTGTTCAGCCTGGAGAAGAGAAGGCTCCAGGGAGACCTTATAGCAGCCTTCCAGTATCTGAAGGGGGCCTACAAGAAAGCTGGAGAGGGACTTTTTACAAGGGCATGTAGTGATAGGATGAGGGGTGATGGCTTCAAACTGGAAGAGGGGAGATTTAGATTCTATATCGGGAAGAAATTCTTTACTGTAAGGGTGGTGAGACGCTGGAACGAGTTGCCCAGGGAAGCTGTGGATGCCCCATCCCTGTAAGTGTTCAAGGCCAGGCTGGATGGGGCTTTGAGTAACCTGGTCTGTGGGAGGTGTCCGTGCCCATGGCAGGGGGGTTGGACTAGATGATCTTTAGAGTCCCTTCCAACACAAGCCATTCTATGATTCTTTCTGCACTTTTCTGCTTTGCAGCTGTACCTTTAGAAGGAGGAAAGACAACTAAGTGAGCAGAAAGGGGAACTGTGAGGTCACCCAGGCAGCCCTGGGCAGTCTCCATCATCGCCTTGGAACGGCTCACTGGGATGGGGTGGAAGAGGGCTCGGGAGATCAAGAGACTCAAGGATTTGAGAAAGCTCTAGGGGTAGACCCTGATTAACTTTAGTTGCTAAAAAGAGAGCAATAAAAGGAGACAAACTAAAGTTAAGTGGGACATAGTGAGGATGGGAGCTCACAGAGGGCCTGGGAGGACTCAGAAAGGAGATCCCTGTGTGGTACACAAGCTGCAGGAGGAATGGAGGTGTCTGGAGAACAGGGGGAGGAGATTAGTCTTGAAGAGGCATTGGCATAGAACAGATGTGGTAATAAGAAATGTTTAGAAGGAGAGAGAGAATTTAATGGGAGAGGAATAACGTATTTAACAAGCAAAATATTGGGGTCTTTTACTACAGAGACAACAGGCATCTATATCTTCCCATTCCCCTGTCCTCCACTTTCTCTGTGCTCCCAAATTGCTGCCAGAATTATCTAATTTCTGTAGTTCTTATACTTTGGGTTAATAATGCTATCACTATGTTGTGATTTTGCAGGAAAATCAAGTCTATGGTTATATTGTGTTGATTGTCCATGTGTGTGTTCAGTTACCTGACTGACACACAGGATTGAGATAAATCTGCAAGTTATTTCTGAAACAGGTCATATAAACTATTATTATTATTATTGTGTTGTTGGGTTTCAAACAGTGCAGCCTTACGGTGACTAGAAACAATTCACATTTCTTTGGTTTTATTCTGGTTCGCAAACTCAGAAAGACCATTACACGCTCTCAATTACTCAGTTGCCATTTGGAAGGTTTTGATGCAGTCACAAGGGATGGAAATAGAAAGGGGGACGTGCCTTCTGCTGACAGCAGGGTGAGTGATGCACACTTGCATTAGGCCACCAGACACCAGCACTGCCACCAGGCCTCTGGCTGGTGTTGCTCCACGCTTTCTCTATGTCAGCCTAATATTCCTGAGCCTTCATTGTGAATTAAGCTGTGGAGCTGCTCTAGGTTGAGGCTATTTTTCATCTTTTTCTGAGTTAGTTTTAACCCAAGCCAGTTTCCCACTCTGGTTCTTTGCATGGCACAAGACACAGGGAGGCAGAGGATTAATTGGCCCAGGACAAGGTGAGAGCAGGATGCTGCCTTTGAGCATCAACACCAACTCATGCTGCCTTAGCGTGCTAATGCCAAACAGCCTATACACCTGCCTGGAGCAAGCTACATCCTTAACATTACCACTATAAAAAATATAATGACAAAAATTGCTGTCTGCCACTAGTCACATAAGGATGGCTTCATGGATACTACAGTATGCTTTATATCTAGTTTAAAAAAATATCACTGCATTGCATTTGCTCACTTACCTGGGAAAATATTTGCTTGCTAAAAAGGAACACCCCTGCAGCAGGGGTTTCATATCAGACCAACAAAATAATCCAGAATTTTAATTTTTTTTTTTTTTTCCAATGCGCTTCATAGATGAAAGCTGCAAGACTGTGTACCAAAATCCTGTATCTAGAGTCTGGTAAAACTGATAAATGATCCAACCTGAATTTATGTATAGTGGTAAATAAATTACTGTTTTGCAATGTTGCCTCAGGCATCAGACAAACATAAACTTAAAAATATTCTCTTAAAGTTCTTTTTTACCTAGAATTACAGCCAGAACCATAGCTTTATGCCTGAGGACAGGAAGTGTCATATTGACAGGAGACTTGTAAGTTTCCCTCTTCCTGGATTGGGCACTGGGGGCCCGATTCTCTTCTCTGTTAAACTGTGCTGAATTGAACGGTATGGCATTGACATAACTGAGAGCAGAAAGGCAGCTTGGGAGTGCCTTTCAGGATCAATAAAAATAATTTCGTACGAAGATGAATTTTCCAAGTGGGTCAGTATTACTTAGGGTGCTACTGCTGCTACTGGAAGTACGTTTGCCCATACGCAGAGTCTGTATTCATTTTCCTTTCCAGGAAATTTGACTTTTTGCCAGAACATTTATATGAATTGTGTTCTACTAAGTGGAAATAGAACTCTTACTCACATTTTATGAAGTAGCTGTTTAGGAGATAATTCTGTATTTTCTACAAGTTTTGAGTATATTTTCCTCTATGTATTGAATGCCTTTTCTTTATCTCCATAGATCTTACCTTAGGTAATACTTTCCTGTAAATATTGCCAGTAACAACACAGCAAAATAGCTGCAGGGTCACCTGTTGATGTTAGAGCTCATCCACATTTCAGGCTCAGTAGAGATATACGCTGATTAGTATAAATGTTACCTATTACACTTTTCCTGTCTCCTTGTGTTCCCCTACTTTGTATCTGAACAGTGCGTATAGTCAGTGCGAACCAATGGGTCAAAATACTGCCTGTACGTTACTTCCACCCATGTCCCACAGGGGGAAAAAGCTGGACATCAGACCAACTGCACACCAGCAGTGCCAGCCCCTCAGCCCTACATCTCAGCTTAGTGTCCCTACTGGGCAAACAAAATCTGCCATTCCGGCATTCCTGTATTTGAACGATCAGCACCGGGGCCCAGCCTAATTTATTTCAGCGTTCAGATTTTTTGAATCAAGTATTTGGAATTAGTCCAATATGAAAAAGATTTGGGGCAAGAAAGATATTCTGAAATCTTTCTTACAGTTGGGTTATTTCTGCATGCCATTAAAGGCATATCCCAAAATTGAGTGTACTTCATCAGCAGTTCTGACTGGGAACAAAAATTTGGCAGTCAGCTCTTGTCCATTTCCTCCTTTGATATCATTTATAATGTCGAGGTAGTATAATTTAGAGGTAAGCTTTTCCTTAAAACCTTTAACTAGGAAGTGTGTTAAAATAAAAACAAAGTTGTACTTATATACTCCCTCTTTAACCATATCCTTAGATTTACTTCTAAGTGCACAGATGCCCGAGGCTCTTTTTTGACTCAGCCCACTACAGGACTCCATTATGTTCTATACATTCCATTCCAGACCCTACATTATATTCCAGGTGTACCTACATGGTTCAAGTTCAAGTTTACTTTATACCTTTCACTATTAAAATATATTTTTCACTGTAGGGGTCTAATTAGAATATATATTTAGTTTGTAAACAAGTTACTGTGCAGTTGAAAGAAATTTCTTCTTCTTTCCCTTTCACAGTATAAGCATTTTAGTTAGAAGCCGATATGCAGATCAGCCAACCTTGTAGGAAAGGTAAGCAGTGTGAAATTATATGCAAGTTATTAATAATTCCTAATAGGAGGAAAAGACCTGACAGAAAGGGTGAATTAAATGACTGTAATAATCACAAAGAGATGCATTACTTGGGATTCATTTCAGCACATTTGTGATGCTCTGTAATGGAAGAGTCAACTTTTCACTCAGCGAGAAAGTATGTTCTTCCTCATTAACAATATTTCCTCTTGAATTTAAATTCTTTTACTTCACATTCATACAGTGATGCCAGTACTACACTGGTAGGATGGCTTTTTATTATAAAAATGCTTGTCTAAATGCATCCATTGAACTACAGTTCCCAAAACATGGAACAGATAGTTTATGTCTATTCTCAGACCTTTATCTATTAATCTCCTTTTTCACCGAATTCCAAGAAGGCACTAAAGAAGTATTTGATAAATACTGTCATAATAGCAAAAGGGTCTCTGCAAGGAAAACAAAAGAAAAGAATAACATGCTTCACTATGCAGAAAAAGGGTGGGAAACTATTTGGTGATCTAATTATGCTAGTCTTATCTGTCTGTTAGAAATTTTAATCCTGCTTTGATCCAATTATCTTTCTTACAACTGATTTTCAGATTATAGTATCTCTTTCCATGGGCATATATTTTCAGCACAGGGCTGTCTCTATGCTGCTTGACAAAGCGAGATCATCTGGGTAAGATTGACAACAGATTGAAATATTTTAAAGAAAAGGCTTTTATTATACGCCACTAACTTTTTCTAAAGATCCTGCATGTATTTCTAGGAGAGCTCGGTGAGTCAGACAAGCGTGTATGCATGTGTGGGTACACACACACCACTGCACACCCGCTTCATACACCCAAACCCAAATATAAAGAAGGCATCTTTTCTAATGAGGAGGAGGACACATAAATGTCAAAAAGAGAGGTAAATAATGGCCATTAATTTGAGCAAGAAGACAAGAGCTGAGTGGCAAATTAAGGTGAATAGCTATGGAAGAAGCCTTGATAAAAGAGAAGTGAGGAGAAACAGTTGTAATTGGCTGAACATGTACACAATTATGGAGAGCTCAATGCTAGATGCTACATGAATCACAGAATGGTAGGGGTTGGAAGGGATCTCTGGAGATCATCTAGTCCAACCCCCCTGCCACAGCAGGGTCACCTGGAGCAGGTTGCACAGGAATGTGTCCAGGTGGGTTTTGAATGTCTCCAGAGATGGAGACTCCACCACCTCTCTGGGCAGCCTGTTCCAGTGCTCTGCCACCCTCAAAGTAAAGAAGTTCCTCCTCATGTTTAGGTGGAACTTCCTATGCTCAGGTTTGTGCCCATTACCTCTTGTCCTGTCACCGGGCACCACTGAAAAGAGCCTGGCCCCATCCTCCTGACACCCACCCTTTAAGTATTTATAAGTGTTGATAAGGTCCCCCCTCAGTCGTCTTTTTTCCAGACTGAAGAGACCCAAATCCCTCAGCCTTTCTTCATAAGAGAGATGTTCTAGTCCCCTAATCATCTTTGTAGCCCTTGAGGAGGTACTTGAGGAAGTACGCAAAGCACCTCTGCTGTTATGTATCAAATTTTATCACAATCCAACTTTGGTTTAAATACAGGTAGGAAGTACCAGTCTAGTCTACAGAGAAACTGGGACAAACCTTAGAAAACAGGACTCTACCCCACAGTGAATGACTTCGGTTCTCTAACTCACATAGAAGATGAGTAGGATGTTCATTGCAAACATACATACAGTGTTAAATGACTCTTCAAAATACAAAATTGCTAAGTGAAAATTACTGTTCCTGTTTAAATTAGAACACCTGGTTACCATGAAATGGAATGTACCAGCACGTGTGTGGGAATTTGAGGGTGGAGGGGAAAGAAGTTAGTTATTTACTGGGGTTTTTGGTGGGGGTGTTCTCCTATGGTTGTTCTTTTTAATACTTATGTCCTGGTTTGACTATGGTTTATCTGTCCCGTATAAATTAATATTAGATAATTTGTATTTATTTATATTCCTTGGCTGGTCAACATTACCTCTTTCTAATAAATCAGCAGTATGTTTTCCTCTTTTGGTTTTGGTTATCCGTTGAGAAGTTTTTTAGAAGTTTTGATGAAAACACAAACATCACAAGAATATCATTGCATGCAATGATCAATTTGCTGAGTGTTTAGCTCTTCTGAAACTGAGAATAAAGTTAGCATTCATCTGCGTTTGAGAACAGGTATATGTATACACTGATTAGTCTTCTCATCTGCCATGATCAACGGATGCCTCTCAGGAAACAAATACTTGCGTTCTCATCCATATCAGTAGATTATCTCATGTCTTTAAGGTCTTTACCTGACTCGACAAAAAAAGCAATTGCTGTTGCATCTTTTCTTTTTGAAAAATTGCATTTTAATCATTGCTTACATGGTCTGTTTGGTAAGATCAAACAGCAGTGAAGTGTTCTTGTCTTGGAAGTCCTTTCTACTTTTCTCAGTAATCTCTTAATATTAAGGGGTTTTGCCTAGGCCAAACACCATCATGAGCATTGTGCACAATTCATTTTTGTTGGGTAGGCAAACAGAATACCTCCCAGCACAAATTCTTAGAGATTGTGTTCTACTTTGATGATATTTTCGTCAGTGCAAACAGGAAAGCAGAAAACGCATATGATCTCTTCCTCATTGTTTGAGATCAAGCACATACTCCAAAAAATACATATTTGGAAAAGGAACAGGTCTCGTGCTACTTCTTGAGTGGCAACAGACCATGCACTCTGTAGATGATCCTTGGTTCACTAATCTGTTATTGCAGGAGATTACTGACATTACAGATTGTACCATTAAACTATCGATTTGCTTTACAGCAAAGTCAGGGCTGTTGAATGAACAGAAAATAGAAGACTTTATAAATTATGCCTTGTCTTACTAGGTGTCATGTGGGGATTTTTATTTAAGCCTGTCCAACATTGTGCACTGTAGGATAACATTGTCACCTGCTTTTGAGCTTTAATTTCTTCAATATGGAGATTGAAATTTTCTATGTTGATCATATTTCTCTTTGAATATCTCAGGGAAAATACCAAATCAGCCAAACACTTCTGTTTTGGAGGCTTCAGGGATGTGGTTTAACATGTAGCTCAATAAAGAGTTGTGTCAGCACAACTGAGGGCATGGAAAACTGTGTCGCAGGACAAGCTGTCCAAGGTTATAAGCTTTTGAAAGCTTGCACTTCAGAAATTTGTTCTTGAAAATGCTGCATCGGTTCTAAGTTCAGGATTGAGATCTTTTCAAGAGCAAAGCATCAGAGAAGATGTTAGGAAAAAGGGATTGGGTACTGGAGTCAAGGAAAAGGAGGTAGGAAGAGAAACTATGATAGCCTGGGACTGGGTTTTTGTTGAGTGTGGGTGTTTGTGTGGGACGCATAAATTTTAATCAAGATGGGAATTAGAAAAATGGGAAAACACACATGAGAATAATGGTATGAGAAGATGAACAGGAATCATACAGCATATCAAGGAAATGCTGGGACTGGGGAAACAGAAAGATGAAATCGAACCCAGGAAGAAAAGAAGACTGGACAACTAAGAAAAAAGAAAGCCAGAAGCCAGTGGTAAGTGGGCATGGCGTCTGTGTGACTAACTTGTGCCTGGGTGTAAAGAAAGTCAGAGTATACTCAGAGCAAGGAAGCAGCAAATTGGAAGAGAAAATGAGCTGGATGCAAGGATCTGAGGGACGGTGAAAGGCTGGGTATAGGTTTACAGGGGATGAATTACATAAGCCTGAGGGAGGCAGATTGAAGTCTGGGGAAATGAGCAGAAGTGCCTGTACTCACTAGACCCCCCTGTGCTGAGCAGCAGGGGTAGAACCGATTCCCATTTCTCTCCATTCATTTGCTATCGTGAAATATTCATGGTTCTCATTTCCTAACAGTGTTGATCCACATGTAAGATTACAACTCTGTTACACAGTTGTCAATTGTGCCATTATCCTAAATGACAAGCACCTATGTGGCAAGTCTCCATCGTTAGATATATTCCAAAGCCATCTGGACATAGTCCTAGGTGGCTGTCTCTAGGTATCCCTGCTTGAGCAGGGCGGATGCACTAGATGACCTCCAGAGGCCCCTTTAGCCTCAGCCAGTCTGTGATCCTGTGAAGTGGTAGCCCGATGTCAGGCAGTGTGAAGGAGGAGCAGGGCTGAGGCTTGGGTTTCACTGAGTCCTGTGAAATGCTACATACCCCTCTCTTTCTCTGACCTGCCCGTACACAGCAATCTCCCAAAATTAAAGAAGTGCTGGAATGAAAACTTCCCTCTGGGCCATTATTCCTGCTCCCATATATTCTATAAGACTTTCAACTGCATAATTGTATACTATTTGTGTACTGTTCCTTAAGACTTGGGAAATCATAACTGATTTAACAGAGCCTGATTGCCATAATGCAAGAAAATGATTTGCAAACAAAATGATTCCTGCCATTAAGGGAAACGGTATGCATACTTTGAGTTTCACTGATCTTCAAACAAACTGGAAAGAATCCTAAAAGTCATACAATATTTATATTATGTATTTAGGGAACATGCTAGTTACCCTTACTTACATCTTTCCTGAGAACTATTCTTTTTGCGTCTTAGAGAGACCCGCTAACATTTCTCTCTACGATCCGCAATAGAGACTGAATATAACAGACGCTAATAACGCTGCATTTTTGGTATAATGATGAGTATGAAAGTGAACATTCACAATTTGATTATGTACCAGTGTAGAATTTGTGGAGACAAGTGACCTTAATCTGTAGAAGAAACGGCAATAAATATTTGTGTATCTATGTGTGAGCTAACGATGCGATAAGGGTTGTATTGACATATAGACCGGGGTTTGGTTTTGCCCACAGCCACCAGCCCTTTGGGTGTAGCTTGTTCTGGTTCTGGCACAGCTTCTGCTTTTCTCTGTGTTCCCTTTTCCCATGGTCCTGAAGCTGTGTTTCAGATGCCCACAGGAGGAGAAATACACAGGCCACCACTGGGAATTTTCAGAGGCATTTCGGTAATTGTCGGTAAGAACAATTCAGTGATGCAAGGCATCTCCTTAAAAGCACTTTAATTCTTAACCGCTAGGGCTTTGAGTAGGAAGAAACTAAAGGCTATCGTGGGAAAACACCAAAGAAATACAGATGAGCTCTAGGGAGATGTAGGGACTCATTCTCTGTCATCTTCTGTGGTCGTTTTCACACACAACACAACTGTAAGTGGTGGCATACAGGAGTAAACGATGACAAGTTTCAGCAAAGTTGGAGGATCATACTACTGCTTTTAGATCATAACTCCATGAAATAAAGGGTGAAAAAAGACATGACTTCTATCCATATAGAAGAAGAGCAAAATTTTAGATTGGTTTGGTTTTTAAATTTGGATAGTTCTTCGGTTCTGCGTTAGAACTGGTTTCCCCTCTGCCATGCTCTACTTTCCTACTCCCCTTCTAGCCTGAAGGAGCATCTTTTCTCACAGCTACTGACTCTGCATGCCTCGAGTCCAGTTGCATAAGTGTCTCATGGGCTTGCACAAAACGTGGTGCCACGCGGTGCTGCGTACTCACAGCCTGGAGTCCTGAACAGCACTCAGTGTGAGCTGCTCAACCCCATGTAGGGTATGACATTGACGGTTTCAGAAGCACATGCACTGTCACATTTTTGAATGTGTACTGGTGTTCAGAAGCTCCTCAATAATTTTAGATATGTATATATACTTATAATATGTATATATGGTATGTATGTGCGTGTACTTCTCAAAAGATCTGAACTATGAGCTTAGAATGTTTTTTAAAAATAGCTTTCTGAGAAAATACACAGTAACTGATTCCACTATTGACATAATTCATAAACAGAATAGTTGATTACCTGTTGTGTAACTGAGTCAATGAATATTCATAGTTCCCTTGGTGTGGAACTGGCATATTTCAGCTAATTAACTCTTCTGCTTAGTTGGTGCATATGCACACTTTTTATATGATACCAAAGTATGTTTAATTGAGGTTTGACAGATAATACCAAAGACAGTTTGCAAACAAACAAACAGTGTAGACTCTGCTGTCATTTCCATAAATGAAATGGTATCACTTAATGGGAACTTGTATAAAAATTAACTTTGTCACCTCATTTCAGGAGGGCCTACCATTCATACTCTTAGGACATGCTTCAATTAGAAATTGGCAAGAGGAACACTTTTTTTTTAGATAACGTACTTATTTCAAAGGAACATACAAATTTCTACTCAAGAGTGCTTCTAAATGTTGTTGATATTGACATTATCCCCTGTACTGAATATATTTGAGAACACTGTGTAGCCTTTGAATTAAAGTTTTAAGATGTCATTTTTCCTTTGAGAATCTTGGATGCAAGCCAGGGTGAACGAAAGATCAGAAATTGAGCTGCTTTCTCAAGCAGTTTCTTTTTTAACTTCTTAGTGTCTTTTGCTGGGAACACATATAGCGGCTGGCAAGGAGCACAGCCTGCCCCAGAGTCCAGCTCCCCACCTTCTTCAAAATAAGATGCCTGGTAACATGCCCTGAGGCTGGTTTTGGTGTCTGTACCCAGGTATCCTTTCAATGGCTTTGCCACCTTGCCTCAGTGGTAGGGCGGTCAGATCCATGCCTGGGTCTTGATCCAGTGCAGGGTCCAGACACAGCCAAGGTGTGTCCCCAAGACAGGAACTTGGAGCGTTTGTGGTCTGAGAGCCTGGAGGCATCCCAATATCCAGTCAGAAGGAATTGATACAAGTGATGTGCTCTGCTACTCTGCTTCCATGGAGCCCTTGATTGATATCTCTTCTTCTCTTCCAGTTGTCTTTCATCCCTCCCACAGCTGAAGGGTTGTAAAATTTCAGTTCAGTGCCACAATGTTCTTGCATCAATGGGGCACATTAATCCACCCACTGTTCTTGAGTTATTCTTTCCTGCCTATCATAATGATAGCTTACTAATTTTTAGTCTTAAATTATATTTCCCTCTTTTTCTAGTCTTTCCTTCATCCTATAACCTTGCCCACCGTAGTGGCATTTTCCCATGCTTTTGCTTGATATCTGTTATTGCACAGAAGACTTATGTGAGTCCACCATCTGCAACAGAATCTTTATGTCTAGTTGACTCCTGACTCTTTTTGGATCCCATCCTTTTCTCTGACCCATGACTGTTAACGCCTTCTATAATAAAAATATCTAATTCTGGAGTGTGGGTGATTTAAGACCTGGTGAAAAAACAGAGCTTTTTAACGAAAGTCATTATTTCAGACCCACTCCTTGTTATACAGGGCTGGAGTCCATCTGGAGGAATCACACTGACATAAGTTTAAGGGAATAAACTGTGTTTGCTCTGTAGCGGGTGGGAAAATGTTCCCATGTATACAAGCTCAAAGACATCCACGGCAATATTTATATCAGATTAGATGTGTAGCTGAAAAACAAGCAAATCAAACCACCCAGAAAAATTCTCCATAGCTTAATATACAGTGTCATCAGAGTTATACATCATGTTAGAGTATAAGAGTGGTTCTTTCTTAATTCAAGTAAATCTGCTTGTTGCCTAACTCAGGTTTACTTAAGCAGTTCTGAGGAACTCATCTAGACCTGTCCTCTAAGGAAGGTGTCGCTTTACTTATAACCTGAATTATGAAGTTCTGATACATACTAAATTACTTTTCTGATCTCAGCCATTGAAATTTTATTCAACTCAATGAAAATCAATTCTACTCTTCATTTTTTGAAATTGCATCATTTCTGTGCTGCTCTGAAACACCGTAGCACTTTTCTGCATATGAAGCTATCAAATAATATAATCTCTTATAATCACAACCAATATAGTTTTTATGTTCTTGATACAATTTATCAAAGGATCTCATTGAAAGGTAAGGTCTGAACTGCATTTTCATTATTTCTTTCATGAAACTAGCAACAGGCTGGTTCATGTTCTGCTTCAGTAACTTCTCATGAAGAAAATACATTTAAAAACTGATTAGTCTTTTTCCTTTTCATATGTGGTTTTTTTTTTTCTGTCTGTGATGCTTTAAAAAATTAATTCCATAATGAAATTATTTTCGCTGTAAAGCTAAGAAGTTGAGGCTAATTATAACTTACCTACATGATGATTTTATCATAAATATCTAGCTATTAAGTGGTAAAGGCCAATCAGATCACTTAATATATAAATCTTATTTCACAATAGCCTTCTGTAGATTTTTGAAACAGCAGTTATGTCAAAAGTATTTGGAAAATAACTGTTTTTAGGAATGTTAAAGCTGTATCAGACTTCTTTTTTATTGTCAACCATGCTTCAAGGAGAAAAGTAATTTTGCGTCCTAAAAATGCTGCTTGGAATTTTTAAAAAAAATCAAATTCAGCATGGGGTTTAGTGTGAACTGTTTTGTTGCTTTCTGGTAGCAATAGGGGACAGCAGCTTGGGAGAATCTTTAAAATTTTAAAGATTTTAACATATGTCGGCATTTTTTTCCCCATTTTACCCCAGTGCTAGTGAAAAAATAGCTGAGTTTAAAAAAAAAAAAAAACAGGAAAAAAATTAATAATTTTTTCTGTGTCTGGTGATAAATCAATTCACAGAGTGCCTAAAAATGTTTAAAGGAGGTATTCAAACTGGTCACAGGAAAGCCAACTGATCTGAAGTGGTTTACAGGGTTTTACCAGTGTCTACCATGATAGAGACTGGAGAAGACAAGAAACAGGTGGCTTCTCTAAAGACTCTCCTTCCCCTGAAAAGGTAAACCAGCAAATGTTTGGTTGCCGATGTTTCTCTGTCGCCTGGGACAGCGGCTTCTGCAGACGCGTTCGTAGTTGCACGGAGATGGCTGTCCGAGTGGTGAGGAGTTGCGGTGCCGCAGGCTTACGCTGCCTGGGGCAGGGCAGCAAGGGCAGCCCAGGTCAGGGGAGACGCCAGGAGCGGGCAGGCACGGACGTGTAGTTCCTGCTCCCCAAAAGCTCTCCACAAGCAACCTTGAAAGACCATTTTGATTCTGAGCCTTTGAGCCTCACGAGATGGGTTTTTTTCTTTTATAATGCCATCGTTTTAATTAGTGTAAGCACTGAAATTATCTGATAGCAATACTGTAATGACCTCAGCTAATGCACCAGTTTTAACGCTCCATTTTAAAACAAGATAATGAATCTGGATGTGGCATGAAAATATTACGATAGGCATTTTATAGTACTTCTGTGTAGATGAAACTACAGATTTATAGTAATGAAATGTTCAAGTAAAGCAGTGACATTGCAGCTCTCCCACCCATCACAAGACTATTTGGACTAGTATTACCTTTTAACTCTATGATTCTCTAGCACATATTTTTATCCAGACCAAAGCACGATCCACTTTTGTCTAGTTTAATCAGTCTCACAGGAGACCCCCTGGCTTGCTTGCCCAGAAAACTGAAAAACAGAAACTCACTTGATAGTCTTGTGACCTGGAGTCAGAAATCAAATTGCAGTATCTCCCAGGAGCACTAACATTCACTTTCAAGAAGCCATGTATTTAGAGGCACTGGCCTAAGTTCCTATTAGAAGGTGAGACCTGAGACAAGTAACTCATAAATAAAACAAATAAGGTTACTTGTACGCTGACACTCCAAATTAATTTACTTCAACAGACAAAGATACATAATGGAGTTGTTTCAACTTTGGGTTTCTCTTACACAGTCTGGCAGCAACTTCACAGAATTTGTTGGAATTATGGGAGCGAAAAGTAGGCAGAATTATGCATGCTACGCGTTGAGCACGGTGTTTTCTGTTTGCGTTATAGACAATCAGTGAATTGAGTGGCTAGTTGCAGGTACCTTGCAATGTTCTACTTTGATTTTCACCTCGCCGGTAAATGAAATATGAATTTTCTAACTTGCTAATAAAATATTCCTTTTCTGGTAAGTGGTATATGTCCAAAGATAGTGCTTTACTGACAGTAAAGCTGACAGTGTCCACTCATCAAGTCTGCTATGTATCCAAAGATCCACCTGCTAACCAAAGGAAGAATTAGAATATTTTGTCTTGTTCCCTGTGGGACAGCAAAACATCAGTCAGTAGATATGATCCAGAATAAACTGCAGTGATTTTTTTTCCTGCAGAATTTAAAAGTCAGATTCACATCCTCTTGATTTTATGGAGGCAAGGACATACTACAGTCGAAATTAGTTGAAGTATTTATGGACTAAGGCAATAATGTGGAAAAGGGTGTCAGAATCTAACCATCTAACAGTAAATAATTAAAAGTGAGATCATCATGAAATTCCTTTTTGCCTTCAGGTGGCTATTTTTCTGTAACCTTTTTGTTACATGCTAGGAATAAAATGTAAATAAAACAGGCAGAGGCATTCAGTTGCATTATAACTGTTTTTAACTTTAATAGCATTCCCTGAGTCTGAAATAGCCACTGTTATTTAAAACTTGACCTCTTTGATCTGGCAATAACTTAGCCCCTTAAGCTAGAAAGTAACACAGTCAATAATGCTTCAGCGCTGTTTTCACAGGAGACTTGGCCTTCCTAATGCAGATTCAATGAAATTGATAATGTTTGCCTTAATTTTGCTTTTGCATAGGTAGAGTGGCAACTGATTTCATTTATACTTTTTCAATTGAAGGTGAAATAAGAATATGCTTCCTGGTCCATCGACTAAACTTACAGGACGCAGTTTCAACTTTTCTTCTCTTACTCAAGTGCTACCTGTGTGCCTGGCTCCTGCTCGCTTTGCTAGTCGCTACTATTTCATTATATGATGACATTTAATCTGAAAGTGTTTAAGTCCTTTTTCTAGCATGTTCTGGGCGACAGATTTGAACATGCGTATGTATATGTGTTTAATGTCCATTAAAAAAGAATCCTTGGTGTTAACTGAGGGTTGAAATATTTTTCAAGGCTACTGGAATCTGAAATGTTTTACTTCCCATAGAGCAGTGGAAGTGCTTGTCCAGCAGATGAGCTCAGTCCTGTCCTGAAAAGATCAATCTCTTTCGTGTTTGCTATTAAATGCCAGGTGTTTTGGTGTGTGGATGGATGTGAGCAGGAGTAACATTTTAGGGGTAGTTAAAACTAATTATCAAATATTGGATCTGAATAAAGGGATTGAAATGAGAAGATTAATGATACTTTATTTTTATCACAGATATTCACAGATTTTCATGATGGGCAGACCGTTCTATTTGTGCTAGAAGTAATTTGTAGATTTATTCTTGACTAGAAATTTTTTTTGTTATTATTTTCTTAATTCTGATGTTATGAACCGAAAGCATAAGCTAATGCCCGACATAAGTCCCTTTATCAAGTTCACTGCTCCGCCATCGCAGGGCTGAATGTGATGTGGAAATGTGAGTTAAAGTCTTCTCTGCACAGCACGGCCTTGCAATGGCAGTGGTCCTTCGGGCTGCTTCACCCCAGCCTTTCAGGGGGGAGACTTAGGCCTTCCTGCATCCCTTACTGACAAAGTACCTTTCGGTGTGGTCACTGTATGTCAGGCTTTAAAACTGCAAGGAAATTGCCTAACAACCAGAATGAACACTGCTACAGAAAGTAAAGACCTTGCAGTCACTTGAGATCCACAGGTCTCTGCTCTGGCTGGCAGCTGGGGAGGCAGAGAGCCATCAGAAAGGATCAGTCCTTTCCCAGCCACGGCCAAAATCAGTGCAAAAGGGTTACATAACGATATAAGAGTACAACGTAGTTACATATCAACGATGTGTTTCACCTCTCCCCTATGTGCAAAATGCACAGAAAAAAACCCGTGCAGTGAATTCAAATACTGCTAAAGCAATTCAGGGATGTGTTGAGAATGTGCGTGAGCGGTGTGTTTCTGTTACAATAAGTACAGTGAAGTCCTTCTGACTTGAGTCCACAGCAAATATTACAGAAGGAGCCGAAACAAACATTTCCTTGCAGACTGGTGTGGCTGTGTGCATTATGACAAGAAGTCCTTCAGAAAATTTCAGTCATGTTTCCTACCTCTTTCCGGCTATCTAGGACTTTCCTTTTTCTCTCACTTCCCACCAGATGAACCATGGGACATTATTACTCAGAGTCACTGCCTGTAAAAGAACCCAGAGATCTCCTTCCGTCTTCTGTGCTGCAGCTCGGGTTCAGGAGAGTTTCTCTGTCAAGGCTGTGGGAGCTACTAGGTAGATATTTCTCAGTTATCTCTGTTAAAAAGGAGTCAAGTAGGGACACTGAGCACCTTCTTTCTCCATACACTGTTAAAAGCCTGCGTCTCTCGAAGGGGAGCAGAAGAGGCTTATTATACACATCCGAGGCAGTGCCAGAAGATGCCCCATTTGCGTCCATTTTCTATGTTAAAACTTAGGAGTGGGTGAAGATCTTTAGAACTATGCATGGTAGCTAGGGGACCGTAGCAACCTTACCCTTACAAGGTATCATCACGTAGTTGCTAAGGTACCACTGAACAGCGATAGTTGCCTGTAGGCTTGGTTCTACAGACGAGGACGGGAATGCTTCACTCTCTCAGTCCTCCATGGAACACAGATGGATCCCACAAAGCAGGAAGGAAACCCTCCTGTTTTTCAGATCCTCTCCCAGGAGGCAAGATGTGTGTGGGAAGCATCCAGGGACATCCAGAGACAGCAAGGTGGTTTGCCTCCAGTAGCAGGAGATAATTTTCTTGGTGGCAGAAGAGAGAATTTTTGTGAGGAAAGGGAAAGAAGCTTACTGTGGAGGAATGCAAGTGAGAGTCCAAGCATGGTTGCTTTTTGCAGATTCTGGGTTTAGTTTGTGGAAGATATTAGGTGTCAAATAGTGATTAGAGGGGAAGACCCAATAGGGTCCATAGATCAAGCAGTGACAGAACACTTTCAGAAAGCTGCTTCTTTTAGAAAGATGAAGCAACTGGCAGTCCTCAAATATACAGACTTTCTGCTTCTAAGGACAGTAATTTTCAAAGCTATTAATCAGTGGCCACATCCCAAGACTTTAAAAATCACTATGTGAGTTTTAACTTTCGAAAGCTGATTTGTTTATAAATGGAACCTGTATTTTTTCTTCTACTCTTGAAGAGGACAAAGGTTTCCAGGAAAACTTTTGTGACCAGCCAAGCTTTAAAAAAAATTTCCAGTCCACCTCAGAGTTGAACTGTTTCTCCGTGTCTGTCTTTAGAGTGATTTCAACCATGATTAAGATTTCCAATTATATTATAGCTGGAAGGATAAAGCACATCAATGAAAGCAGAACAAAACTGCAAAGCAACCTGAGGACAATAAAGAAACCAAGCCAGAGGGAATGAGAAAGATACTCACTAGTAAAAATATAAGCTGTTATGAAGTGCCTTTCAGTTCTGCTTCTCAGAGCAAAATGCACATTCCTGTTCTTTTAATCTGAAAGGAACTGAGGCACTAAGCATTGAAATGACACAGGGAAAGGGCAAATGCAGAGAAATGTGTTGTAAACGTGGAACGTAAAGAGATGACATTTGCCATGGAAAACGTTTAGAAGTGGGTTGGAAGGCAATTTTCAGTGGTCAAGCTATACGATATTTCTCACTTTCATTTTTGACTGGAACAAAACTACGCTTTTCAGTATTTCTCTAGAAAGTACAATTCTAGAGGGAAGAATAGTAAGTTTGGGTTATTGGAAATATTTTGCATTTATTTTGATTTCTGTTTCAGAATCCATTACAGAAATGAGATAAATAAATATGTTATGGAAAAAAATGAAATTCTTTATTGAGAAAAGACTGCAATATGGCACTTTGACGTTAAAATTCTTCCCCTTTTTTTTCTCTTTGAAATAATGTTCAGCAAAATCAACACAGTTTAGCAAAGTATTTTTAGTTTTGTCAGAACTATATTTTCTGACGGATAATGGTTCCCTTAAAATTTTTTCTGACCGTCTCAATTTCAGAGCCATATATCTAGACTATCCTTCTGCTAATGCAGAATTGTCCCCTGCAGTATATTTTACCAATGCTTTGTCCAGTCTTGCTATAAATGTCTCAGACAATGAGACTCCCACTGAAAGATTACTCCATAGTCTAATAGATCTGTCAGAAAGATTTTCCTGAAACTCAGACTATATTTTCCTTGTCTTAATTTGGGATGTCGCGGAGCAGCTCATGAAATGCAAGCGTAGTAAATCACTTGAACCAGATGGTATTCATCGGGGGGTTGTGAAAGAAATAAAGTGCGAAACAGGGAAGATACTGGCAATAAATCATTAAAAATAGCAGCTGTTCCCTTTAAAAGGGAAAATCTAGCCTGATGCCTGTATTTAGAATAAAAGTTATTATTCTTTTTTAACTGAATAAAAGATCAATTTCAAGAATTGTGGCCTGATGAGCTTAATCTCAGCTTCAAGGAAATCTACTAACAATCTGACTATAGTCCAAATATTAGATGATTATAATTTTAGACCAAACCGTGGCATCTCCCACAGGGGTGAATAATGGCTCTCTAGTGTGAGAGAAATCTTTGGAAGAAAAACAGCTGCGATTGTGTAGGAAATTCCAGTCTAGAAAAATTTATAACTGAACGGCTCTGACTTTCCTGTTTTTTTGAAAAAGCTTCTGGAAAGGAGTCTCCAGAAGAGGGGTTGATTGAGGGGTAGTTTGCTATCACTAAGCTGGATAATGTAAATGAAGGCTCCTAATGCTAACAGGAGCTAATGTCTGGGGAGGCAGCAGGGAAGGAGTTTATCACACCAGGTGTCCAAACCTGTGGTAGTAGTGTCTGTCATGATAAGATTTTTATTTTGCTTTAAAATGCAATGATGTGCTTATATTACAATAGGCAAGGTGAAGCAAATAGGCCTTGCAAATGGAGCATGAGCCAGTTAATATTTGTAATGGTCCCTAGGTCTGGTGGCAACCCTTTCTTCTCCATGACCTCCAAAAGAGTCCATTATCTCAGCCAGTAACCGTAGGAAATTCAGTGCATCCTGCTCTACTTTGGATGAATTTTCCATCAGTAAAATTTAAATAACAAACAAACCTCTCCCTGTGAAGTTTGCGTGAATTGTCTCGTAGGTAACTGAAAAAGTAGCACAAGAAGGGCATATTTCTGTTTTCTTAAGAAGCAGGTATTTGTATTACAAAGCAGGAGCAAGACGAATTGGTATTTCCATATAGAGATGAAGAATTACATTTATTATTATTCAGATTTTGTCTCCAATAGTGTTAGACATTTAGCAGGTATTCCTGGGGCTTCAACCACCTGTGGCGAAAATCTCACCGATTAGTGTTGCATGAGCAAGTTACAGGAACAGAATTGTGAGCAGAGATACTGAAAGTGGTCACAGAAAGTCGAGCATACACTCAGCAAAAGGCTTCTGGGAGCTGTGTAAAAAACCAAACAGGACCGACAGCTTTAAAAGAAATTCATTTATCTGAATAGGGAAAGAGAAATTATTTGTTTCTTTTCTGCTGTGTTATTGTGGTGCCCACTTACTGCATTTGGATTTCTTCTCTTTAGGTCTCATTCATGGTGGCTCCATCCATCCTGTCCTGCTAGATCCGTGTCAGGAGGAACAGCCATCAAGGGTATCTGCAAAACCTCGCTCCTAACATTCATTTTGGTTTTTTGTAGCCATCACACATTTAGCCCTGTCTCATGCTTACATATCCCATCTGCATTTGCATTAGACTCTAAGCCCCCATAGAAAGTACACTGGAATCCCTGTGTGGAAGGACTGGATCTGTTTTCTATAGATAACCCAGGAGGATATAGCTGAAGGCCTGCTTTATTCCTACTGCAAGGGCTTGGGGAAGAAGGGATTCTTGCAAATACTGACCACACCAAAAGTTTCCTTCAAGCAGTCCTGGAAGGCTGCCCCAGAGCCAGCAGTGGCACTGTTCCTACAGCAGGAATTTTAACTTTATTGGTTATTTTGTTATTTTGACTACAAAGCTGTCAGTAGAAGGAGTGGAGAACTCTACCTGGGCATGTAAGCATTTCTACTGAAGTCTTTCAAAAAAATTTTGTATCCGCTTAACTAGAAACGTATCCACAGGTTTTTGTCACTACAAACTTTGTATTCTACAGCGGTATTTTTTACTGTTCAAAATACTCATTGAAAGACAGACTTTTACAGCTACCTCTGGCTAAAGAAACCCTTATTTCACAAGTACTTTGGCATAGCACTGCTATATTTTACACCTGCCTGCCCTTCCACAAAGTGCAACAGCTACAGAGTCTCAGGCAGAGGTATAGTTGAGACCCTGTCCCTATATCACCTTGGTTTAGGATTCCTCCACGGAGGAGCAACCTCAGGCAGCTGACTGAGGCACCCTTCCCACTACCAACTGATGCCCAAATGCAAATCTCTTTAAGTAAGAAATCCAAATTCTGGGCCAGCGTCCACACAAATCTGAGCACATTCTGCCTGGATGTAATAGTATTAGCACCGAAATCCATCTGTGAGGGAACTGGACATGGTAAAGAAGAGTATGTATTCCATTTCTGTGACTTCTCAAGAAGAGGGGTAAATCTTAAGAACAATTAAAAAAAGAAAAAACTCCCCAAGCAAAGATTTCAGTTTCTTTTGCCAAGTGCAACAATTCGTGAGAGTCACCTGAAGCAGGTGTGCTCTGTGGTCTTCATGGAGTCCTAATGCCTTGATTATCCGGAGTGAGAGATGCACTGGGGTGCTCCTTATGCCGTTCGCACCCAGGTTTCTCTCCAGTCTGCAAGAGGATGCAGCCCCTACAAGGCCAGGAGGCAGCCAAGGTTTACACCTATTGCCAGGACTGCAAAGTGCACCACAGAACAAAGATACAACCGTTGCAATCCAATTTGATCCATATTTTTATCTCAGATTTTCCTTCCGGTACTATAATTATATGGCCTTCAGAGGTATTTGTTTGATATGCAGTGAGCTCCCAGAGCAGCATCAAAGTCCGAAGTAGCCTCTCTGATTGAAAGCTATCTTTGGAAGACTGTGAAACCACTCACTCAAAAACTTGGAGACCAGCTTAGGAATCACAATTTCTTGAAATATGATCCATTTGTTTTTCTTTTCATTCCTCTCCCTTTGAGGTTTGCATGTTTTCAGAGTAATCTCTATACTGTGAGCGCTGCTTAAGCACCTCCCTCACATTGCTGTAGCAGCTGAGGCTGTAAGAAGAACTGTAGATATTCAGAATTTACCATAATATGGCTTTTCTTCTCTCTAATGATTTTTTGCATTAATTTTTCTCTGCTTCTCAGAGGTGCTATCTGGAATTTCTACCAAGCTATCATGGAAAGCAGTGGACATGTAAAACAACCAGTAATCAGTTTTTCGGGGCATAAAATGGGTTATTCCTGGTGACTAGATCCGTGGTAGACTGTTCAAGATGATACATACTCATGCTGTCAGTTTCGATTGAGAACTAAATTGTTGATACTGGGTTGTGTGACTGCCTTAATAATTAGCATAATTTTTATGTGCCACTTTGCCAACATATTACCACCATGGTAGAAAGCCTTGTTGGCTCATGTCTCTGTGAAGATTGCTCCCACACGTGTGCCATCGTTTCTTGCCAAGGAAAGAAGTATTGTCTTACTATCGTTATCTTGGACTACTGTGGTAACAAGGTCCCACTGCAGTATGGCTCGCCCCCATTTATCTCAACGTAGGGCAGGGTCTCAGACACGAAATTCTTCAGAGTTTAACATACAATACACAAATATGGTGAAGACGTCATCATTTTCAAAGACACAGAAGAAATCTTTGGTTAGGAAAAAAAAAGATAAAGACTTCCAATATAGGGATTATATCATGTGAAAGGAAAACACTGTGCTTTTTCTCCCCTTTTTGTAGATAAAACATTAGTGGATAAAATAGGGGATCATATTCCTCTTTTGAAAAACTTACTACTTAGAGATTTGAAGAAAAATCAATGTGACATTTGAATACACTTTGAAGTTCTTTCACAGCTTGAAACTTCACAACTTTTGTCTCTCCCTTTTTTTATCAACTGTATTCATTACATTTCCATATAAAGCAGCCTGCTTGTTAAATACCATCTCTCTTCCTCTTGCTCTTTTCCTCTCGCTCGCTCTCTTTTTTTCCATTCCCCCCCCTCCTGCCACTTTGCTCTCCAGGGGGATGGAACACTTTCTCTCAAAGGTAGCAACACACCATTCAATTAAAGCTCCAGCCTTTGTAAGGACAGATAATAACTTTGATCGCTGCATTTGTATAATTAAGGGACAGGCCTCCGGTTTAAAGGGGCTCCTCGTTCGCCTTTGAAACGGCGAGAGCATGATGGGTTTTCTGCGGCACCGGCGCGGTAGGAAAGTCCCGGTCTCCTTTGGTGTCACATCTATCTGCGTCCCCCAGCCTGCTCGTCCCCTGTCCCAGGGAGGACGATTAGGCAGCCCCCCCGCTGGCTGCAGATGGAGTGAAGCGGAGCGATAAGGCGAGCTGCCTTTCTCCCCTGCCTCAGATCGGCGGAGGGAGAGCTCTTCTTCACAGGCAGCCCAAGTGTAAGCCGTTTAAACAAGCGTGCAGGAAATATTGGGGTAATTACCAAGCACAGGGAGGGGGTCTCTGGCTATCAGCGGCATTGAGAATGGATTCAAAAACTCGCTCGGCAGATTAATTGATCCTTTTTCCGCAGCCTGTCTTTTGAAATAATTCTCGCAGCAGCTCGCAGCCGAAAGTTGGGAGAGTGCAGTGTGCCGAGGAGAGACGTCCTCACCCACAGCCGTGCCTATTTACTAGCGTCTGCATCTGACTTTCTTCTTCGCCAAAGCATTAAGAATTTTAGCGATAATTCATGCTCGGTAAATTTGTTTTCTGTAATAAGATCAAGCCCACAAAGGCAGAATAAAAAGCAGTGCCGCCTGCGCTTCCTTATCGGCGGTGACGCCGGCAAAGTGCTCTGATCACAGGCAGCTGCTCCGAGGCGCTCCCGCCTGCTCCTTAATTCACTTTACTTAGAGGAGAGTTTGCTGCGGTGTTAATTTGCAGTTTCGCACCAGCGAAGCGGGCCGGCAGCTCAGTGGAGCAGCGGTGGCCAGCGGGCCCCCGCAGAGAGCCGGCGGGCTCCTCTCCATCCCGGCAGGCCGCTCAAGTGGAACGTCAGCCGAGCGGCAGGTTTGTTGCTGGGGAGATGAGGACCAGCCTCTCCGTCTCCTCCGCCCCTGCCCTGGCTCTTCCCAGCTGGCGGAGGAGGGAAGCTGGCAGGGAAGACCTTGCTGCTGTACCCGCTTCTCACATTTGCCCGGCGAAGGATGCGCCGACAGGAGGGGAATGGCGTGCGGCGCCTTCGTAGCCGGGCTCGTGGGTCTCCTCTCGAGCTGCGTTTGTACGTTTGCCTGCATTTTGTGCGAAAGCGGAAAAGTACGGGAGAGGAAGAAGAGTTTGCGAGAGCTATGCCGCGCTGCTCTCCTGGCTGACTAATTTTAATCACTTATTTAAGGAAAATAAAGTACTGTTCTGTGATTTAGATGCCGTGCTACAGAGAGGAATTTCAAAACCCTTTATTAGCACTGTTCTAACAACTTCAGATAAAGCAAGTGAAAAAAATGTCCTGATCTAATTTTGGATACCTATATTTGTGCAGAATGATCTAGTATCTTGGCAGTTTCTGTCAGGGCACCTATCAGTTCAGACTGCAGTTAGTCAGCACACAAAGTAAATTGCTAAAAAGCTGTGAACAGAGCAATTAAAATCCATTTATATTATGGTTGCCAGCTTCTTCATACAGGAGTAGAAAGATATTTTAGAAGGTCTCTTAAAGCCAACAACTTAAAAGTTACTGTGTGTTTTCCCTGTGTCCATACATTCCTGCCTTCTCCAATATTATTGGTACATCTGTGAGTGTCATATCGCTCACTCCCAAAACACCAGACTTTCGCAATTAAATTGCAAACATTTGCGTGAGGGAAATTATGTGCTGACATTATGTGGGTTTAAAAGACCAAAGATTCACATGATTCGCAACCGGGCAGATGTCTGTTCTGCCACTAACGCGTACATGTCTCTTTTGCAGGCACACGCACGGACATCCGCGTGGGAAGTCTTCACGTACTTGCACGCTCAGGGTCGCATTACAAAGCCCTGACTTCTACACAATGCTCTCAGTAACCCTTATTTATTGTTTGATGTTAAGAAGTTTTACAATAGAAAATACCATTTAGTGTAAGCAGATGGATTTAAGAAAGGTGCTTGGATTACTGTGACTACATGCCTGTACACCTCCATCTTTCTGTCCTGTAAAATGGTGAGAAGCATGTCTGGATGATTTCACAGGGTCTCATGCAAGTATTCTCACGTGTTTCCACCCACAGGTCGTATATTCCTTCAGCCTTGGATGGAGTGATAGAGTAGAAAGAATCCCAAATCTCGTTTGGCACTGATGAATTTTGCCTGTCTTTGCACTTCAGTGCAAAACAGAAGGGTAGAGCCTCACCCCATTCAACTCCGCTCCGTTTTGCATCCTGTTTTACCCTTATTTCTCAGGGACTGGGGTGCCTACAGAGCTAGAATTGACAGGGTATCTTTTTTCATGCCTGCCTTTGGCCACAGTTTGGTGGTCAATGAATAGCAAAAGCAGGTATCTGCTCAGGCAGGGGGCTGAGGACCTCTCAGCCACTCAAGCTTGCTTGGAGGGTAATGGCAGTCAGAGGACCTGACTCCCTAAGGCTGCCACAGACCAGGAAAGCACAGAGAAGCACCCTTAAATACGCCAGCCACTAGTCTTGTAGAGACGTTTACCATAGGCCGGTCTTGATAATTGCATTAGTTGCATATTTAAAATATGCACTTCTCTGTAGCTGTGCAAATGACTGTTTGCAAGGAAACGTATTCCTAGACCCCAGAAAGGGGGACGTGGTACTGCTGCGCTGAGGGATTTGGATGCACCCGTATTGACAGGGTTGCACACGTGGGGGCCTGTTTGATTTTGAAAAGAGTACAGCATATCTGCGGCTTGCGCTTTGTCATAATGTGTCTAAAAATAATATCCTACTGTAAGTGTATATAGTGTAAAGGAAACCTTTTGTACAGTGCACAATCTTGAAATTAATCTATAACTCCTGAAATGCACCCATTCTGAGAAGAAGAAACAAGGCTTGAAAGCACTCCAAAGAACCATGTTGACACCACAGCTGCTGTTTTTAATACCCCACTGTGCAGGGTAGCATCCTGAAAGAGACTGAAAGCCTCTGTCCATCTACTCATGCCAGATCCAAAGCAGGTGGCTGTTAGAGCTGTCTTTTTACTGTTGCCAGACTTTCTTTTGGGGATCCATCATAGAGCCAAGGGCAGTCTCCAGTGGGACTTCCACCAATTGTTTACTCTATTTATATTTAGCTAATTAAGTGATAATCCTAAAGTATCAGGGCACATGTGAAATAATAATTATTACTCGCAAAGCACAAACTGAGCAAATGATTTGTTTGTTTTGTTTTGTTTGTGCCTAAAGATAATATGTCTGCCTCTCCAAAAGCTGTAAAACTGCTGATCGAAAGTTGCTCAGTTTATCCTGGGACATAATTCTGCTGGCAAAATGGGAATTATAGACAGGATGAGTTTGGCCCACAGGAAAAAACAGAGTTATGGTTTCAGGGAAGGCATGTGTGACAAAAATCCATGGTCTGGACTCAGCTGTGACATCAGTAATTTTAAGTTCCCTATCAATGTAAGTGTTGGAAAGGCCATAACTCCGGGTCATAGGAGAGATTCAGAGATGAGTGGGACATCTTTAATGGCTCGGCATCTCTGGAGACATAGAAACATAGAATCAAGGAATCATTTAGGTTGGAAAAGACCTTTAAGGTCATTGAGTCCAACTGTAAACCTAACACTGCCAAGTCCACCATTAAACCATGTCCTTACCGTGACAGGGGATGGTCTCCTCTTGTGGCTGCTCCAGAGGCACTTTGAGGAGGTAAACCAGGAGGATGTGCCCCACCATGGACTTTTCTCCAACCTGTTGTATGATCAGAGAGGAGTACTGAACTGACCTGCTGCACAGGAACATGTCTTGCTGTGATGCTGTCTGCACGGAGGGGGTTGATCTTTGTGTTCAGGCCTTTCATACCATCACACCAGGTTAAATAAAACGAGGTTTTATTAATCCTTGAGCAGGCAAAGCAAGTATAAAATGTGGTAGGACATATCTAACATTTTCAAACTTTTTTGTATAACCATCAAGGCTGTAAAAGTGCTGCTTTTCAATTTGTAGTAGCACTTTGATACTGCTGTAGTCTCAGATTTGTTCCCAGGGTTAAATAAAGCATAGTACAAGATTCTCAACACTGACAGTAGTGGGAATCACCAGCTGGAAGTGGTACAAAAGACTCCCTGACTGGAATGGCAGTAATTTGCAGCCACTTTGCATGGAAATAACATTCCATTTCTTCTTCTTTCCTCTTCTCTGCTGTCTTCACTGTCTTGG
Organism: Fratercula arctica; assembly: GCA_947846985.1. Classification (NCBI taxonomy): domain Eukaryota; kingdom Metazoa; phylum Chordata; class Aves; order Charadriiformes; family Alcidae; genus Fratercula; species Fratercula arctica. The sequence goes on along the minus strand of CANTUZ010000004.1, from coordinate 29,102,521 downwards.
AAGAAACATGACTGATAAAAGATATCTCAGAGGTCTATTAAATCATATGGGACGTACAGAGGATAAATAGGGATCAGTTGTTCACTGAATATTCCAGCACAAGGCACCAACCTGCGTGGTCAGATGGCAGATTCAAACCAAAATTTTACATTGGTCCACGGGACAACTGTGTAAGTTCATTGGAGAGAGGCTTGCCAAGGGCAATTAAGTACAAAAGCTCTGAACCACAGAGAGAGTAGCCTACGACAATATCACTGCATGCTTCTCTGTCCTTATACTATTTTTCAGGCACTTACTGTTGGCCACTATCCGGGATGGGATCCTGCACTAGATAGACTTTTTACCTAACCCAACATAGCTGTTCTTGTGTTGAGCCTTTTCATTTTTATCCCTTTCTCATGTTTTGTTTTAGAATACACTATGACTGGAGTTGTTGGGAAGTTTTGTTTGTGTGACCGCACTCTTGCAGGAAAACTAGCGCTGGCAGCGATACAAATGTGATGGGCTTTAATTTTAAATTATGAACTATTGCAATTCCTTTGATTTATGTTAAATATTTTAATAGAAAATAAGAGGAAAATGTTACTTTTCTGTTTGACCACGTGGTGAATTCAAATTGGAGGAGTTCTAGTGTTTAAAAAAGAAGAGTTACGGCCATAAAGCCATTTAATTGCATTGTTTTCCCTATTTCTTTTCCCTTTTATTTCTAAATAATTTATCAGTTGAAGTTACTCTGTGTGAAAGCTAAAGGCAACTTTTCTCAAGCCTATGAGGACAACTATCTATGACTGTTATTGTTTAGATAAACTGTCCTAGAAGATAACCAATCCTATATGCGTGGCAACTATTTTAAAGCTAAGAACCATCTTAGTAAAAAGAAATGGAAGGATCTACAAGATGGATGGATGAACTGAGCAGAACCAAGTCTTTCAGTCTTTTTACATGGGACATTTAGCTCACTGATGGGTTAGGAAGCTGGAGCTATGTTGGGCAAATGAGCTTTTAGGATTGGGACCTCAGCTATCAAGCAGTGCAGGAGTTAAGACAAAAAATCAGGCTTCGTTCTGACACAACAAGGTTAAAGAAAAATGTGAAGCTGAGTTTTTATGGCATCAAAAGTTTTAAAAGAAAAAGGGAAAAGAAGAAAAAGATGAGGGAAGAATATAGCTTAAGACAAAAAAAAAAAGCGGAAGAAATACATTTAACAATTGCAAAAAACCCCCCACAATTTAGCAAGGAGATGTTTTTTTTCTTTTAAAGTTGTCTTAAAAGGAGTGATGCACATCTTTCAAATGTGTAGTGGGTCACTTTTTCCATTATCGTAGTCTCTGCGTCTTGAATCATGCAATGCAAACCTGTTACTTGAGATTCAATGACTTGTTTAAAAGGACGCTCTTGGCTTTGTGGGCTTTTTGCAGTGACTCATGCAAAAAAGTTGAGTTTTTGACAGATCCCTGGAACAGAAGGCCTGCTTCTTTGCTGTAATGACTGGTCCTTTTGCTCTCATTTGTGTTTGAAAAGCTGCTGCCCATCCTGCTCCTCTCTGCCCTCACCTGGCCTGTTCTCAGATCATCTCCAGTTTCAGTTTCAAGTCTCTATGGCAGCTGTTTCGGGTAAGCATTGCCTTCCAGTGTACTGCTCACTCACTGCAGACAAAAAAAGAAAACAGGAAAAAAAAAAAAAAAGATAAGGAAAAGGGCAAGACTGGCAGGAATTTTCCTGTTACTTTTACTTGTAGTTGCCTTGGGGGTTATTTGTAACAGTAGTACATAGAACATTTTTAACAGATGTTAGGTCGTCAGCCATGTCTTTAAATTACTGCATTTGATCACACAGCTCAATATGGAAGCCCTGTTCATGTGTCATACATGCTCATAAACTGCAGACCATCTTGTCGCAAAATAGAGGGGTGTAGGTAGGACACCCATCACTTAAAACTGCAGCAGAGTACCTCCAGTGAAGGCCAAAGTCTCACTTAATTTTTCTATTGGCAGAAATGGACAGTAGGTTTTCACAATGTCTTTCCTGTAAGAAGATTTCACAAAGGTGGAATCAGAGACGTGACAGAACATCCCTTCTCTTCAGCACTTACATTTAAACAAGTCCTTTTGTCTCTACTCAAGACCGCTTATTCGAAATACAGATTTTGAGAAGCCCTTTGTTTCGCTTGGCTCACAGACACTGAGGCCCTATTTCCGCTTAGTTTAAATAGCTGAAATAATGAGGGAATGCTGTTTAGGGACAGGGGAAAGCAAGGGGGACAATGGGTGAACCTATCCAATTTCATCCTCAAATCTCCTGGTCTTGTATTTGGTTTATGTGAGGTTCGACCTTTCAGTCTGCTTCGTTGTGCCATATATCGCCTAAAATAGGTCAAAATAAGTCAAAACAAGTCAGCTTCCCTTTACCTGCAGTACTAAAACCTAAAGATACATGAGTCTGGACATGTCAGAAAGTGTTCTTCTGCTTTATAAAAGTGAAGAGTGTGATGAGGTGGCTGTGCAGTCCCTGCGCCTCTGCTTGTTATTTAGCGAAGAGCCAGACACCCCACAATGTCTGCTTTGGGCCAAATGGTAGGGGGATCAAGCTTGCAGGGTGTGCAGTTAGGGCCTATAAAAGTATCTGGGTAAACACTAGCAATCTCCTCATGTAAAAGTAAGATAAAGATAATTAAACAGACTGAACAGTGCATCCTTTCCACTCCACCAGTACTTAAATCAGCTGGGATCCTGATATGCTGCTCAAGAGCTGAGTCTGCCCAGTTTATGCTTTTTATTCATAACTTGCACCTTTGTGCAGAGTTGATAATTTCCTAATAAATAATGAATTAAACCATATTATACCTGTCAGACAGTTGCACATACCTAGAGATACTATTACATGAAAATGATTGTGTATTCTCCATTTTGGGAAGAAAATGGTGTGTTCCAGATTAATGAGGTTATGAGCAAGTGAGCAGAATAAACCAGTAAAATGTAATTAAGCCATTTAGCACTCCATAAAAACAGGAACACATAAAAAAGTAATGCAAACCACAGGGTGCAGTTAGTTACCAGCCCCAGTATGTCAGCAGGACTTAAAGAGGCACTCATTTTCTTTTCTACTTTCAAGGCAAAAAAATGTTCAAACCACTCTGAGCTTTCAAAGTTATCCAGCCATGTCCCATCCCCATTGTGTATTGTGCTCCCCTCTCTCCCCACATTAATATCTTCAGCAGGAGGAGGAAGATTTAAAAGAAATATTTTTTTCCCCCCACTCTTTTCAGCTGCAGACACTCCCCCTTCTTCAGCAATTGTTAGTGTGCTCTGTCTTAGATAGCAGGAGATGTAAACTCATCAGGATGCAAGCACACCAACCAAAATCGCTAGTCTGTGACATACTTTAGTCTTTTGCTTCTGCACTTCAGATTTCAGTCACTTAATCAGGGATATGTGGACAACTGAGCCCTCGGAAGTGCAGTACTGCATCTAGAGACAATGAAAGGGAGTTAATATGTGTTCATTTTAGGACGGAAATAGACTCTCAGAGATAACCCACGGCAGCTGCACTTCAGCAAAGATATTTTTATTGAGGAAAAAATACATTTCAAATTGTTTTTGTCTATCAGAGGTTGTAAAAGTAGATTTTCATTATGCATAAAGCCATTCGAAATGCCACCATGTAAGAGGAAAGGGATCAAACGGAGAGAACTTAACATGCTGGCAGGGTGTGTTAGATTCCCTCTAGTGGCTGATCTTCCAGAATTTAATAAATTACTATTGCCAGGAGCTAATACAAATATAGTCCCTCATTTAGCTCAAGCGGTACATGTTCAGACCACGCAGATGATACCTGTGGGGAATGACGGCAAGGAGCAGAAAGGAAAGAGGAGGGAGGGAGGAACCAGTGCATTAGCAGACAACTGCATCCAGGAAGGAAACTTCTGGGAGAGACATAGGATGTGAGGTGCCAGCAGTGGCTTGATGTGACAGATCAATGGCTCGCGTGCACTACAGAATGCAGTGATGGTCTTGGGATTTACACGCATAATGATAACAGTCAGATAGTAGCAGTGAACTTCAGTAAACCCAGAAAATTGTTTGGCAAGGTCTCATAGGGAGAGATTCAAACACCAAGCGGAGAGTTGGAAGTTTCTAGGGGAGAAAACAAAAAAGGCCAACCAGAAAACTATCTATCCTAATGTGAAGAAAATAGAGTGATTGTAGTAAAACACCAGAATGCCACACCAGAAGCTCTTGAATGACATGAAAATCAAAGAGAAAACGTGAGCAGAAACAAGGTGCTGGAGTCTGATTATAAAAGAATACATGGACATGCATAGACAAGACCAGAAAGACTAAGGAAGAAATTGAACTGCAACTAGGGATGGATATAAGGAGCAACACAAAATTTCTACAAATATAGTTTCTTTATGGGAGACAGAGAAAAATGGAGTCTCATGCCTGATGGAGACAGGAGCAGAAGCATTCCGCTTTTTTCTTTTTTTAATCTAAAAACGTAATGAAATTGTGGTTGCACCTCTAATACGATTAACAGCAGTTAATGAGAGGACAAGAACTCTGGCCAAATAGTCAAAGATCAGGTCAAATAATACTTAGATACGTTTTGTGTGCTGCAGTCATTAGATTTGCTGAAATACACCCTTTGAGTATTTAAGGGATTAGGATGAGCAGTTGCTGGGTAGTGATTAATACTCTGAAAGGATGTGTGAATTCCAGAAGTCTGCAAAAGGACAGACATAATGCTTACCTTTAAAAGAAGAGAATAAGAAATAGTGGAGAATGGGAATTAGAGACCAACAGACTGAATTTCTGTATCCTTAGAGAGTGGAAAGAGCTTTCCAGTGCCGAGAGGTTGCAGTGCTAAGACACAGCAAGAATGGATTAATCAAGAACAAATCATGTTGAAATAATGTCTTGTTGAACAGCATTGCACCTCCAGTGGGCACTGCAAGGAGGCAAAGGATGTGCTATGTCTCCATTTCAGTAAGGCTTTTGGCCCGTTCCCATATGTCATTGTTGTAAGCAATCTAAGAAACTATGGTCCAGGTGAAACTACAATCAGGGTGATGCGCAACTGAAATCAATAACATGAGGTTCAAAAAAGACCAGTGCGAAGTGCTGTATTTAGGACTGAGAACCCTGTACACAAATGGGAACTGGAGACGAACAGGCTGCTCAGTTACATGGCGGTAGTATGACCTGGAGCTTATATCCTGCATTCTGGGGATTATGCACCGAATGTGAGTCATCAGGGCACCACTGCTGGCCTCACAGAAAGCTTGTGCATGCAGTTTTTAAAGTCTTATCCCTTAGTGTTAAAGAAATGTGTAGCTCAGTAAGAGTTGTGAGTCAGTTGTGCAGAGAAAGAGGATAGCAAGGAGCATGGTTGCCCTCTAAAGTCACAAATCTTTAGTTAAGGACTAAATTCTAGACTATGCTGACTTCTTGAATACGTGGTCTCCCTTGGCTTCAACTTCTTAGTCATAACTAATTTTTAGACTGTGAGGATTGAAAAGACCATTTTTAATCAAGTAGCCTGACCTCATCTGCAATACAGATCTTTCCTGAGTTAATTCTTGTCTTAGTTAACTAATTAGGCTCTTCTAGAGTAACCTCCAAGCCTATTGTTAACATTTCCAAATTTGAGTCTAGCACAGCTCTTTTTCAATTGTTTCAGTGATTAGTAGAAATGCTGACTTCATTTCTACTGTGAGTGTTTCTGACTTTTACTTCTAGCCCTGAATATTGTCATATTATTTTATTATCAAAGTTTTCTTTCTTATTTCTTAAAGACTCTGATCAAACTATCCCTTAACCTCTTTGATGAACTAGCTACATGGCTGCCCTGGATTTTAAAGGCTTGCTTTCCAGTTCTGATTTTCTCTGAACCCTCTCCAATTTATCAACATCCCTGATGAATCATGGACACCATATTTCAGCATAAACTTCCAAACATGAAGCACCAGTGCCAAATCCAGACTTAATATAATTCCCTTCTGCTTGCCTGCAGACTGGTTGCCTACAGAAATTCTCCCGTTTATTCTTCCAGGGACTGTATTTGTCTCTTTTGGATGCAGCACCACGCTAGACACTCATAGCATTGATTATCCACTATGATTCCTGTATGCTTTTTAGAGTCTCTGAAGTAAACTGTCCCTGTCCTGTAAGTGTGTCTTACACATCGTATTCTTGGATGTATTCCTTTACATGTAGCTGTGTTATAGCATTTAGTGTTTGCTCATTTGTCTAACCTAGCAGGTGATTTTTTTCTTTATCAGCTGTTTTTCTGGTTTAGCACTTCTCCGATCTTACGCATCATTGGTAGCTAAGATTATGATTTTCCCCGGTCTTCCGGATCATTGATAAAACTGCTAAACACATTAAGGGCCAAAACCTGATCACTGTGGGGCTCTGATAAAAGCACAGTCTATCATTGATGATTGTCTGATTTGAGTCCATTAAAAATGTGCTGTGCTGGTTTTCCATTGCTCTAAATTCTTGATCAAAATCCCACACCAGCCATCAGATCGTCTTGACTAGAGGCTGTATCTGGTTTGTGGCTTGCTGACAGGGTGCAGGCCAGTCTTCAGATTACAGTGCTGTGCGACTGAGTGGAGGGGGGCTAAGGACTTTGTAGTCAAAAGCAAAAATCGTACCGTACGTGAGAATTACTGTCTGTTGGGGGAAGGTTCAGTAATTACATTTTAGCATTGCAGTGCAGTGGTACATAGTTCATCTTTGACTAGTTTCTGTGAAGATCAATGTGAGCTCTGAGTGAATTAACGCAGGTAAGCGTTTGCAAGTCGATAACTGTAAAATTATGATAGACACCTTATATTATTATGTTGCCACTCTACAACATCCTGCAGAGGTTTTTTTGTGGGTTGTTCTTTCTTTTAAAATCAGTTTACTTACATTGGCTACCCATTTCTGAGTCAGGGTATGAATTTGCCTTATTTGTTTCTTGTGTCTTTTTATCTGCTAGAACTTCAGTCTTTATCCTCAAGTAGCAAATTATTTTAAAATGGTCATCAAAATACCACTGATATTTATGTAGTTTTCTGAAGAGACATTGTATTGTTCCTTGATCTCTTTTTAGAACTTGAAAATTCAAATTTTTAATTATACTGCAATAGTGCATATGTCCTGATTTTTTATTATATGTATAAAATGCCACCATACACACAGTTGTAACTGATCTAACAGAATTCTGAAAGGGGAAGAATCGCTAATATTCCCACTTTGCATACTGACCCATTTTTCACTGATGTTCGAGGAGTTAAGGGCCATTACGTTAACAAATATTTACTACTCTGAGTGTTGAAATGTAGACAACTACATTTACATTTGACTTTTACATTAAGTTTGGGGCTTTGCAAAAGTGCTGAGCACTTTCAGTGTCTGCAAGTGCATGTTGTCCTCTTAAGACACGGGTAAGGAAAGGACAATAAGGAGAGTGTCGGCAGCATCCCCTTTTTATTCTATCATATATACCATGCTTGTCACACAAAATACAGCATAGTAAGGTAATGACTGCACTGAGCGAGCGAGTTTCCGAGCAGGAGGCAATACCCCGGCTGCTATGTGACTGTTTTGCTGTTCCCAGGCGCTGAGCCAGCAGCTCTCTGTGGCTCTGCTTCTGCTGTGCCGTCAGAAGCCAACCTGGGGGTCTCTCACCATCCCTGCACTGCGCCGCGCAGTCAAAGCCACAGACAGCATTTGCAGATTATTCCTCGACTGCTCGTGCATTATTCTGTATCTCCGCTAAGCCATGGCCCCTGGAGGCCCCGGGCAGTGTGAGGGTACCTTTATCAGGTGCCATATGAGCAGGGAGATGGGGGTTTGCTACCCCCTGCCTAGCAGCGGTCTGCGTGTTTCTCCGGCCAGGCGCAGGCACATAATGGCACAGCTCATGTTCCGGATGGAGGAGATGGGAGAGCATGCTGAGAAAAATAATTGAAAACGAAGCCGCATTTAAAAGTAATCAAATTACTCCTTGGGATTAAATTTTTAGAGCCAAATTTTAGCCCTCCTCATTCTACGGCGGTGCCTTGCCAGGACCGCATAGCTTGGCCCAGCTCCATGCCTGGGGAGAGTTTACTACTTTTCTGAGTGAATAGAACATATGAAGCCAGATTCTCATCGCTTTTATGCCTAAGTAAATGCACCGCTTTTTCAATGGCATCCTCCCTGATTTATACATGTGTCCATGAAAGAAAACAGAAAGAGAATGGCTCCACAGCTGCTAAACCCTTGCTGCTGTCTCTAACTTTGCTCCCAGGGTGCTTAGCAAAGGCACTGGCAGTGAAAGATAGGAGGGCGTGATTACCTGGGGCCTGATTACTTCTTCGTGGATCCTGGACCTGCTCTGTCAGTTACGAAGGGGATAAGTGACCATTAGGATGAAGAGAGCAATTCCACTGTGGCACCTAAGAAACGCAAAATTCCACTGTTTAAGGGCTCCACCCTTAAGAGCATTGGAGGATTTATCCTAAAGTGCTTTGCCTTACTGCCTTTTGCCATTTTACCAGTGAGAGCAGTTACTGCAAAACAAGATGAGGAGGAAGGTTTGTAGCTCCTGTAAAGGAGAAGCAAGAAGAGGATGTTGAGAGGGCATGGCATGTCTCTGATCTTCCAGTCCACTGCAATTCATAAGAGTCCAGTCATGGAACTGTCAGGTTTTGGTGCTCAGAAAAATTAAATCTGCCACTGAGCTGCAGTGCCTAAGAGAAAATTCCAAAAGGAGCAAAATGCTGCAGGTACCAACCACGAATATGATTTTTTGTGGCTTATGTCTCTAAAAGGAACCTCACTGATCCTAGACTCTCTCCTCTCTTCCTGGGGTGTCCACGCACACGTGTGCAACATGCACAGGTATGTAGGAGTGGGACCTTACTCCTTTGAGTCAGGAGACCTGATTTCCAGCTAACATCCGTGACGCCTGCATGAGGAAGCACCTTGCTTGTACCCAGTGCACCATTCACACCCAGGCTCCTGGTTTTAGGCAAGGGCTAATAACATGATATAGGCTATTGTAATGAGGTCTCTCGGCACGTGAGCTTGGGTGTCTTACATTGTCTTAGGGAGATGGTCTTAAAGAAAATGTGCGTTTTGTAAATATATGCGCACATATATATGTAAGCATGAATATTTCTCTGAATGTTTAAGCAGAGCACAAATGAATAGTTTGAGTTAAACAAACAGAAAGAAAACTGTTGAGGATGGTGGCAAGATTGCTTATAACTAACTGTGACAAATACACCAGCCTAAGCTCCGTTGCACTGAGGTGTTGCATTATAACATATGTATCTGTCTCGCCCGTTTCTTACTCTGAGCCCATCAGCATGTTATTTGAAGACTTTTATGTCATATATCCTACATGGTGCTCTGACAGTATCTAGGCACTACAGAGTGAGTTAAGAATGGACTGACACTTTCAAGACAGTCCCTTGCTGTTAGTTTAGCACTGTTTCATGTGAAAAATATCTTCAGAATGGCAGTTTCTTTCTCAGATAACAGACCTGTCTACCCTCACAAGTGACAGCTCCATCCCTTCCACTTCAGAAAACAGAGGGTATCATTAAAATGTTGACATTCAACAAACACTGGTTAAATTTATCATAGTATTTCCTGTTCTCCATATAGGAATACCACAAAAAGAAAACAATGAAGGTAAATACCAAGGTCTGGTAAATGTCAGGATTTTAATGGAACCCACACTGTCAAAGATCTCAGAACCAACCATTTGCTTAAGAAAAATGTCATCACTTCTTTACTGTTCTGGTTCTTGAAAATTGGTAGACAAGTTTTACTAAAATTAGATATGTAGTGCCCCAAGGTGAGAGTCACCGCATCTGTGGTCTCATTAGAGGACTTCTCTTCCTCCACAAACACATCTATCAGAGGTGGTAGGAAAGCATTCAAGTCACGAAATTCGACGTGCTGGCTTCTTTGGGAACTTGGTTCAATATCCACTGACATCAGTGGAATTTTTTAATCAGGTCCTTGTGCTCAGTTTTGGTTTTGCAGCCTGCGTTCATAAGTAACAGGGCTATAAACTCTTTTTCCAAGTTGTTTCCAAGATGCAAAAGAACTTTTAAGTAATAATGTGTCATTTTCAGATTGTGCTAAATCCATGGGTGATTTATGACTAAAAGTAAGCATTTAGGGGTGTAAGAATATGAAAATTGCCAAATCAGATCAGACTCATTCAGACACTGAAAATGGACACATACATGACAGGGCATCATAGGAAATCATGTACTAGAAGAGTGCAAACATAGAGTAATTTTCTTCCTGGCCTTCTGTCAGATAGAAAGAGCTCTTTTCTTGAAGTATACATGCTTATTTCTTCTCAGGTTTTGTTGCTCTTCTAATTATAACCATGAAAGGTCTTATTGTCCACGAATGAACAAAGTACCTGATGCCCAATTCTGGCTTTTTTCCAAAAGGCAGATAAAAAGCTCAGCTTCTCTCTCATTAGTCTGATGGCAAAATTCCCATTATTTGTCCTACCATAGGAAGATTTTTTTTCTGTTGAGACTTAATTCACCAAAAATGTCACAGAGTCAACCAAAAGGATTTGTGAAGCCCGTGTTTAATTTCTAAAATTATATCAGGCAAAAATGGGGAAAAACTAGAAAAGCATGGAAAATGAAAAAAAACATGGTTTTGATTTTCTTTTTCAAAATTGTCGTGCTACATCTTCATCAACTTATTTTGTACAGTTAAAAATCATCAAAAAACTACTTCATTATTAGTTAAGTATGCTCACTAGTAAATAAAGCTTCTTTTTTTTTTTTTTTTTTTTTTTTTTTTTGTCTTTTGCCTCTAGATAGTATTTTTGCTCAGTCCAAAGTTTCCTTTATACCAGATTTTTGTTTTGGCCAATAAAGAAAAAATATCAGCTGTTCAGATATGCCTTTTGTCTTTAGCTATGAAGGACTGGGGTTAAGACTGCATTATCCAAAATGCTAAAAATGCTTTCTGTTGCTGTTCACTAATTAAGTAGCCCCTTATCAAAGGACATCCATTCACAGAGGAAAGGAAATCCCATCATTTAAAGGGCCAGTAGTCATTAAATATAAATGACAAGATAACAGGAAGGCTATGTTCTCTTAGCATGCATCATATCCCACGGTGATTTTTTTACTTATAAAACATTAAACTGATTGCATACGGTTTTGCTCTGTATCACTCGCAAGGACCGCTCCTGGGTAATGAAGTGTAATTAAGAGGAATCGTATGTATCTCTTCATTGAAAGCCAATGATTTCCTTTCCCGTTAGTTACACTCTGGAAATACAGTGCTTTGCAGAGGTAATCTTTACCATTGATTTAATTGATCCAGCTGTCTTCAGAGGTTGGAACTCAGTATCAATGGCTAGGTCATTTAGATGTGCTTCTGCTTAGCTCAGAAGTTAAACAAATATAAACATATAATATTCCTTCACAATCATCAGGACAGATTATTAGGCCCAATGCTAAGCAGCCAGTCCTTCCTTTTTCTTTTTCTTTCTTCCTGGGAAGTTTCTTTGCATTTGAGTTTGCCAAACTGAGTGTAAATCAGGTAATTTTCTTTACATTTTTTTCTATCCTGCATTCAACTACTGTGCTTTAGAAGCTAGTGAAACATTAGCAGGACTTGGAAATATGTAATACCAAACTGTTGGCTTTCTGAGCCCTGAAAATCTGCAGTAGCAGTCTGTGATGTTGATGTGAGGAGTGTACAAACTGTGGGAAGGTTGGTGCCCCCTCAGAAATGCACCAGCTTACACAGATGTGTTTTTCTTTATGGTTGACTCCTGACATCTCACGTGTAATAATGCCATCCTTTACACCTCGCTGGAAATTCACAGTTCTTTACTGTGAAATTCTGAAGCCCAGTAATGATACACTGGTGAAACTCAATATAGACGTGCTGAAATAGAGAATAACCTAAAATTTTTAAAAGTGAGCTTAAGAAATTGAACATGCTCTGATTTCCATTTGGATTTGACAATCCTTTACCTTGTTCTTCTGTTATGGAAAGTACCTTTGAGTGAAAGAGTTAATTCACCTACTCTCGAAAACTATTATGGGCAAAATAAGTGACTAACTGCCACTAAAGTAACTCAATTACTGGACAGCATCATCTCAGTTTCTTTCAATTTCTTTACCAACAGTTAATTGTAATGCATTTCATCAGCAATATTGATACCTGCCTACAAGGAAGCATGAAAGGGATCACGGAGACTAAGGAAAATGATCTGAAGGAGAAGGTGCTCTGGTTTACAAGTGGGTGAAACCAAAGAGAGTTTGTTATACCGATGTTTGTCTAGACTGCAGCTGGCTTTTCACAATGGGATATTAAAGCAAGACATGCTTTCCTGTGTGGATGGGATAAGTTCATGGGATGATTCATTCTTCATTCCTTCCAGAAAATTATCTAGTCTGAAATGACTGCGTCCTTGCAACATCTCTGCTCTAGTCAACAAAGTGAGGCCAGGTTAGCGATGGAGGAGAGGGGGCGTTAAAGGTGGAATCCTGCCAGAAGACACACTCTCCATCCACACGCAGCTGTCCAAAGAGAGGTTTCCTCCCATGGGAGGCTGCGGCTTTGCACTGCACCATGCTCACGCTTCTGTGAAATTGCCGCCTTTTGTGCCTGGAACCAAACCCTGATTGTGTCCTCTGACTAGGGTAAATGGAGAAGGACCCCACACAAACTGAGGTCCAAAGCCTCCCCTAATTTCCATTCTGCCAAAAGACAGTCTGAACAGAGTTTGGCCTGTGGGAGTGACAGCCCAAATGATTTTGAAAGGAACCTTTTTTTTAATTTATTTTGGTTTCTTCCAGTCTAACTCAAGGGTAAATCCATCTGTTTACTACTTTTAGCTGCCTAGAATGACACGAGACCACTGTAAACCTCACTTCAGGCCTGTAGTCTCCTGCCAATCAGCGCTGCCACCACTGTGTTAATGCTCATCAAATGTCAAGAGTCACTTTCACCTTGAAAAAAGCTTGGAACAAGAGAATAATGACTAAGTAAAGCTTGAAGCTTAGGGGCAAACACGTGATTTACGGTGCACAACAGAAGGAAGGTTACCTATATAGCACTTCCTCGGTATGTGTATGCACACACAGAGAGGAGAATCTGTTCTCCTTCAGTCACAGTACATATTTGTATATGTTAAAGACAGGGCACAGCTGACTTTAACATGGCGAAGAACTATAAAAATGTTAGTGGCTCGCCTTTCAGTTTCAGTCATCTAAAAAGTGTTTTAATGAAGTACTGCAAACTAGATCCTGACAAGTCATATGGTATTTTAAATAACTACCAAGGAAAGAGCTTACTTTTAAATACTGTATTTCAGAGCTCACAGGAGGCTTCAGGTAGTTTGTTATTCATTTCAACCTACTGCAAGTATTAACAAGCTTACTGGATAAGGCTTCTACTTTCTGAAATGTCTTGACTCTTTAATGCATTATTAATTGTTCTAATATATATAATTCAGTGCAATTTATTGTATATGTCTGAACATTCTTAAGAAAATCAGGATAATAGGGTCTCTGGCCATTAAAAATGCCCTGGACAATGTATTTTATTACTTCTCAGTTATCTTCTGTTTTGAAAATATAAATTCAAGGAACTCTTAGAAGAGAGGATCATTAAGAGGGCAAAAATATCAGTGGCAAAACAATGACATTCTTTAGCTGCTAATAATCTCCGAACTGCTAGAAATGCTTTCTGCGATCTGCGTTTTAGAAACCAAGGGGATGCTAATGATATTTTGTATCCTCAGGATCCTCAGTGGTGTCATTGGTACAAACCCATCTCAGGATAAGCTCTCTGTGAGGCTGAAGGATGGGTTTGGGGCCTGGCTTCTGCAGTTATCCCTTGTGTGGTGTGTAATGTGTAATCCCCTGTGGGATGTGGGCATAAGCTGGACACCCCCAGTGCAAGCGCCAAGGGCTGGAGCCTGGGGCGAGTGTCACAGTCGTGAGGAGCCTTACCCAGGTCCGTGGCACTGGCTGCTCCATGGCACGCCAACCCCAGCGGCTGTAGGTGGGGATGAGCCGAACTCACAGTCTTGTAGCCATTTTACACTGTAGGAGAGGAGGTTTGATAGCTGCAGGCACCAGCAATGCTGGCCAGATTTATTTATTGCATTAGGTGAGAGCAGTGACTGTGGTCGTGTTATTCCTCCGTACCAGAGCCGCCTTGTGTCCTGTTCTGCCCTGCTTGTTCATACAGTCACGTCCTGAACTTACACAAAGGCCTTGCTAGGCGAAGGAAACAGTTGTTATGATTAGGGTTGACTGGAAAGCAACATTACACATTACGAGATCTGTGGAAGGCAGGAACCATCCTATCTATGAAATTTCTTTCTAATTGTGGCAAATCAGAAAAGCATGTGGTTTGTTAACTGTGGTGCTTTCTTGTGTCCAGGAGCTCTGGTTTTTTCTTACATGTGAGCAGTTCGTAGCGCAACGCGGTCTTGGTTCAGCACTTAGCTCTCACAAGCTACGCTGACAGAAGTAGAAATAAATAATAAATATAGCAGTACTAGCGTCTCCCAAAATATGGGTGCTTGCTGATTTTGGAAGGCGCAATAGAAACAATGCATCACATTTCAAGCACAATAAAACATGTCAGTTTTGTAAAACTTAGGGAGATATAAAACCCCCTGTCGACCTTTGTCCTTCTGGCACTGCTGAATTTAGTAAGCTTAATCTTGAAGCATCTGGCTGACTTAAACCTCTCCTGTTTTATTCTTCAAACGCCACTGATTTACATGATAGTTTGCCTTAGATAGGGCAGTCAGGCTTTGATACTTGATCCCCATGGGAGTGTTGATTAATAAGGGCTGAGAGGAAAAGTTATAACTGCAGAAAATGAGAGTAAATGAGAGTCCTTTGTAAATGAGAGCCCTGGGATCTGCAATAATTTCAAATTACATTTCTGTGTACGTACGTGTGCGTGTGTGTGTGTGTGTGTGTTTGTGTGTCAGTCCTTTAGCAGTCAGTCCTTTAGCATGCCAACAGCTCTTACTGCACTTTAGAAAAGATGCTCTGAACACAATAATCTGTAGAGCTAAGCTTTCTCGGTTCAGATAATTGTATAACAATAGCACAATCAGGGTGTTACAAATGCAAAGGAAAAAAAAAAAATCAACCTGTAAAAAAGATACTGTAAAAACAGGAGGCTAAAGAAAACAAAAGTGCTCGATATTACAGCTGAGAACTGTACGCTTTCTTCCTGAAGGCATCATAGGAAAGAATTTATTCCTTTGCAAAGCAAAATCTGAATTTGGGGCATCAAGAAACATGAGAAGTAAACTGTAGGCTTGACACTGGGCCAGCCACCTGACCTCATTGCTTTGGGCTGTTCCTGAGCAAATAGAAGTTTCTGCATTTCCCATATTCCAATTTTGAAAGGGTCACCGTGTGGTCTAATAGCCCTGACTACACAAAGCATCTGACACTTTTTCATATGACCACACGTGACCTTCCTTAATGTGGAAAAGGCTGTGAATCTCCATTACCACTAAAAATTAATAATCAGTTGTGTTACATGCATGTAACAAAGCCTCCACTAAAATTTATTGATAAATGCTTGTGACATATGCAATCAAAATTAAAAAAATGTCTTTGGAAACTTGAGTTGCAATAATCTCAGATTTTGCTGGTGACCTTCACTGAACTGAACTGAACTGAAATCCATAGAGGCTACATTTTGCAACCAGCCAAATGTTGAATGCTGGTTATGATTTTCAAGGCATATGATTAGCTTAATATTTTATTTTATTTTACCTCTGATTAGTTGTACATGGAATATTAAAGCTGGCATTTTGCAGTCAATATAACAAGGGATATTTAAATCAGAACATAGATCTCTCTTCTAAGTACAAATGAGAAGGGCAGACACTTAATAGTTTTGAAACATATGGTTAATAGGCCTATATTTTTAA
The DNA here is from genome assembly GCA_947846985.1 of Fratercula arctica. Lineage (NCBI taxonomy): Eukaryota > Metazoa > Chordata > Aves > Charadriiformes > Alcidae > Fratercula > Fratercula arctica. Next base: position 29,086,567 of record CANTUZ010000004.1, on the reverse strand, counting down.
TTTACAGCACTATGATTATATTTGATTTTTCATTTTTTAGATATTGGGAAATGAATCTTCAGATGGTCCTTAATTATTTTGAATTCAGCTGATGAGATATGTTGCTGCAGTCCAAACTCTAGGCTTATAATATACAAAAGCTAAAAGAAGGAAATATACCCATTCTTGTTTTCTTGCTAAATGTTATTTAGAAAAAAAAAATTACAAAATTTCCTAACTACTGAGCAGTTTTTCTTTTAAAAATTGTTCTACATTTCCAGAATTTCATTACTGCTCTCTGTGCTGGGTTTTTGAAAGTCCATTTCCACCAGAGCGGTAGGTATGATTTAGAGGGGAAAAAAATGCGAAATAGCTCATTGAAGAGGCTGACCAGAAGTGGCCGGCTGTCAGAGCCAACAGGAGCTGAGCACTCGCACAGCCCCTCTGACCGGCCGCTCAGCGCTTGTACGCTATTTCCCCTCGTTGCCCTGAAAGGCAAGGAAACGGGTCCATCTCATTCTTCAGGTGAGAAGGTGAGGATGGGGAAGGGTCGGGGTGAGGCTGTGTTTCAGGTTGAGTGCCCAGCCTGGGTTACATGGTGGGAGCAGCCCCTTTTTGATGAGATGAGGCTGGCCACGTGCTAGAGGTGCCATGGCCCTGGGACAGGGTGGGATGGAGTGCCTGCCCACCCGCCGTCCTGCTCTGCAGGGTCTCGCTGGCTTGGCAGATGCTAGAAGGAAGATGCAATATATTGCTGCAGCCAGGGCCATCTCTAGTGCACCACTGTGACTGTGGAATACAGTATGGGACCGCAACAGGCAGATAGAATCATAGAATTGTTTTGGTTGGAAGAGACCTTTAAGATCATCAAGTCCGACCATTAAACTCACATTTGCCAAGTTACCACTAAACCGTGTCCCTCAGCACCACATCTACGCGTCTTTTAAATACCTCCAGGGATGGTGACTCCACCACTTCCCTGGGCAGCCTGTTCCAGTGCTTGGTAACCTTTTCAGTGAAGATTTGGAGGAGAGCAGGGATGGTGCCTTTATCAACGTTCCTCTCCTCCTGCTCCCAGGAAATACCCAACTGGCAGATAAACTAAGTATCTTGCCCATCCTGCAGGTAAAGGCTGACAGAAACATAAGATGACACATGCTTAAGGCTGGTATCCTGGCTGTTGAACCAGACATCTTCTGTACTTGCAATGCTGTATTTGGACTAATGTTCCTTTTCCAGTTCATTTAATGAAGATGGGATCTTACGGACCATGCTTTCCACTTGTGCTTAACAAATGCTGCATCCTCTCACGGATACAAGATGTCCGTTGTGACCAGCAATCTGACTATGCCTCTAGCAAAAAGCTGTCATTTGAAGATTAAAATAGATACCCGTTTGCATACTGTAATTTTTTTTTTTCTATGTCTATTTTAAAGGGTACAAGGAAAATATGGAACCCAGGTTGCAGCTAACTCCATTTCACTATAGCAGATTTGCTCGTGCTTTGGCCACTGGTTGGACTTCCCCTGACAGTTTTCCACTGCTGTGGGGGGCTCCTGGCCTTTCTTGTGTGTTGTTTCTGCTGTTCCTGGGGATTCTGTGGAAAAACAGATTGAGGGAAACCATAGGAAAAAAGGGTCTGATTTTTTGTTCCCTTTCATTCATCATCAGTACTCTCCGAAAGAAAAACAGTAAGAAAGGGAGGAAGGTAACACAGGACTTAGCAGAAAGCCAACGCACAGGAGTCCTGCAGCAGGTTGAACACTCTAAATCTTTTGTCCATTTCAAATATCCCTGGTTTATTCTGAGCTGTACAAGCCCTTATTCACGTGAGCAAGCCACTTATGCAAGGCGTCACCGCAAAACATCATGTTTTCTGTTGTCCGCTCCAGTCCTGATGAGCTCTCCGCTTTGGGATCTCATCCTCTTCATCCTGTTATCCTTGTCACTGGAATTGCTCAGTGTATATCAAAGTAGTTTCAGGACGGCTGCTCAGCCTCACAGAAGACACCGAATGCTTGATGCGATAGCCGCTACTCAGGCGTTACTGATTCATACTGAGGTGCGTGAACTACTTTGTACTGACAACAGTGGTCTGATCCCTGAGGCCATCATTCTGTGTCATTTGTCCCGTGTTTGATGGCATTGCTGAGGATCACCAATCTTTAACCTCCCACCACCAGTCCTCCTTGTCCCTGAGCGTTCTTCTTCTGTGTGCGTGTCCCCTTTTCCTAATGCCCCACAGCCTTCTGAAACCTTCCGCAGATGTGGGGCAGATGCACGATTTTTGTTTGTCCCAATGGCTACCTTCTACCAGAGAGAGAACTTCAAGTTTTTGGTAACCAGCTCGTTTCCTGTAGCATCCGACTTTTAAAGGAGTTGTCGCATTCCCTCTGGATTGAAAGCATAGGTAGTTCTCATCCAGGCTGGTAATATAAGTAATTCCTGGTGCTGGGTCTATTCAGGGATTTTGGATTGAGCCGTGTTCCCTTTTCAACTCCTAAATAATAGAAAAGAAGGATACTATATTGTTATGAATAAATTATCTTAGAAAGACATATGTTTTGACCTTGATTTAAACAAGTGCTGCTAATAATATAGGAAGGGAGAGAATGGAGATTGACATGATTTCCAGCAAGGTATTTATAGAACTGTTCGAACAGACTTTACAGTAATTAAAACAGAGTATAGGTTATGTTAAAGTAAATGAAGTCAATTTAGTTCATAATTATTTTTACAGTGTTGCAAATTAACATAACAATGACAACTCTAGTTGTCTCTGACTTGAGCAGCAGCAGTTAATCATTGCAATTAATCATTATTAATACATAATTCACAATGATCAATCATGCTTGACTCTAGGATCTTAGTGGGCTTATATTAAATACTATATAAATATAAAAGGGTGTTAATAACTGTCCAAAAACTAGGAGAATCAGGCCCCCATTGTCCATTTTGATGTACTGTTATGAGCTATCGCTGCCACGTGTCTGGGTTTGTTAGGACTTGTTTAATTTGAATTAACCTTGGCAGGTGAGAAGTAAGATTGCAGCACATGTATGCAAATTGCATAAATGTCCCATATTTGTCTAAGACAGCTGTTGTACGCGTCACAGATCTGGGAGGTCACTCAGGAAAAACTCTTTTGCTCAGAATCGAGCTGGTGCTTTGGCTCGCCAGTTCTCCTCTAAGTCTCTCCCCATGGCACGCTGAACTTCACAAAGAGTAACCTTTGGTTTTTAAGAACAGCTCTCAGTTCCTTCTCAGCCGCTATTCTCAAAGTTTATTGAGGAAGGGCTGCTGCTGAGGTGGACACCGAGCTGTGGTTTATAACTATTGTCATACTGATGTCCAGGAGCACGAGGACTTCTGAAGAGTGATTTTGCAGGCTGCCTATACGGCTTTACAGGCTGCAGGTATTCTGTTGCCTGTGTTCTAGAAGCCCATGCTCTATACCATGTTTTGGTTTTTTAACAGTTTCTCTCTTCATGGGCTTGTCTGCTTCTCTGGGAAGCAGAAGAGCAATGACATAAATTAGGTACTTTTTCAGAAAGCTTTGGAGTGCTACTTTTCAAGTTAAATTTGCCTAGATATTTTAATGAGTCTTTGCACGGAAAATCAACCATGGTTCAGACACATACTGCACCCCAAAACAAATCAATTTATTTTAAATGGAAGGCTGTCTTAGAGGGTTTTTTTCCTTGAAGAGTGAAAAGCAAATACATACTTCAATTTAAATTAATTTTAAATATTTTAGTTTGCTGTAAGGAAAACAAGAGAGAACACAGTGTGCATATCCATCGTGAAGTGCAGTAATACTTAGTTCAAAATGACTGTTGTTTCAACATACAGCAGTGCTCAGAGAAAGCCAAAAATTCAATGCAAACAAAACAAAGGCATTAAAGTTTTGATAGCCACATGGTTTCTGGGCAGAGGGTAAGGACCCACTGGAGAAGCTGCTAAATGTGCTGGTACAGCAAAGGGTGTTTTAAAATCAAGTGCTTTTTTCTTAACCAAACAAAATATTTCAAAAGCAGCAAACCCCTTTTAAATTCCTCCATGAAATGAAAGTCTCTTCAAGGGTGGTTTGGCAGAATTAAACTATTAATTCGTCAGATTTCAGCAGCGTCTGATCTCTGAATAGCATGCATACCATTTTATGCCTGAAGGACAAGCGGAGCCACGTGACTCCTGCGAGTGGGTAGATGTCCTCGGAGCAAGCTTAGAGCAGCAGGTAAAATCATGCCATATCTGCCTTAAAATGGGCCAGGCAACAGGGAGCCATCCGCTGTCACATACTGAATTCAAAATTAGTCCTCCTACCACAGGTATAATTTCAATCTTGTTTTCTACCTAGGAAAGTGTCGTTCCCCTCCCACCCCACCCCCTGCTTTTTTTTTTTTTCCATCTTGACAATAATCTTTTGCCTGAATTTAAGGATCCCTCATGAAACTCTTATTTTTATCATGCTGTGGTACCTGTCCTCTGGGAAATCACTCCTCACACTGCCAAGGACACGAGTTTGCTTTTCAGCTTCAGTCCGGTCCTTGGCCACGTGTCTGTCCTCTCCTGTCAATGACACTCTCACCTTCTGTGGCTGCCGTGCTCAGAGCAGATGCTACCAGGGCAAATTGTTTCCCCATGTACTGTAACCATGCACAAACCCTGCAGTACGAGGCTACCAGTAATGTGGAAGAGCTGGGAACAAGAATCTTCTGTGCATCTTGTTTCTGAGACCCGGCAGGGAACTATTCTTTGATTAAAATGGGACTGTGCTGGCTTTCTCCCCCTGCATGTTCTCACCGTTTAACTGTGATAAAATGATTTATTACCTAAATTAATTCCATCTTTGTCCTTCTATTTTTTGCTCAGAACGACACATGGAGCTGGAGGGAGGTGAACAGAAGAAAAGTGAAAAATAATGTTGCTATTAAAAAAATATTTTAAGTATCTCGCTTCCTGAAAACTAATCACACCAAAAGTTTTCAGAGAAAAAGTAGGCCTGAAATGACCTGAGATAATAGCAGGTCATATTAGGAAAAAAAATATTCCTAAAAGATCATATTAGGAGTTAGGAGATTGCATCCGTTATGGGGTTTTGTTTTAAGGATTAAAAAAAAAAAAACCTTGACTTGACTGTCAAATCTTCAACATTTACATTGTCAGGTCCTGGCCCCTGAGAGAGGAATCATATGCTGAGCGCCTCAACTCCCCAGAGAGTGGGGCGACTCGGAGTTGGATCCAAACCAGCTGAACTGCAAACAGGGAGAGCTGCTAGGGAGGGGATGGAGAAAAACCACTTCAGTGGGTAAGCGTTCCTTCTGTCAATTTGCAGCTGCACCCGGGCTTGCAGAGAGGCACCTTTGTCCAGCTGGGGTCCACAGCCTGAAGGAAATGACCAAAACCTGTTTTTTTCTTCTTCTTTTGGTAATGAGGGAGTGAGCAGGGTTCACTGCTCTGACTGGGGAGAGCGGCAGCAGCCAACGTACGCAGGTGCGAGCCTCGGTGCTCGGGGGATTCAAGGTTAAGGAGAGCACAGGTCCCTTCAGGTTGAAGGGGTGTCTGGTGCCTGGTTTCCAATTGCAGCTTTGGACCGAGAGGTGAATGCTCTCTGTAACTCCTCCTTGCAATGCTAAACCTTTTGTTGTGTCCAGCTCTTTATCACTCGGTTCTCATAGATTCAAGGTGAAGAGGACAGAAGCTCTTTCTAGGCACAGTTTTTTCTGTCTTGTTTATTTATATTGGTCACTCTTCTGTTGATGAACTGTTGCTACCCAGATACAAAGTGCAGAGTGAAGGACTCATCGAGATTGATGTTTTCAAGAATACTGGATTATAAATAATAATAATGTATGTATGTGTTTACCTTGTCTGAGGTGGCTGGTTAGAAAACTTGTTGGTTTCTGAAATGCTGTGAACCTATAAATTTTTCAGGCTGTTACTGTAAAAAAGGGTGAAGTGGAGCTTTAAAAAGTCAACCAAATTATTTTCTCCTAAAGAATTTCTCTTTGTGTGAACTCCTGAATATAATAATTTATCAACTGATTTCCCTTCTGTTGTATGTTCCTGTTGCAGCCCTGTGAGTCTCATAAGTAGAAGAACTGTGATTCTTTTAGTGACAAATTGAAAATATATAGATAAAAATATTTTTATATGAACATAATAAAACTCTGTAACATATGGTGGGTGGTCCTAAATATAAAGATAATAAAAATAAGCAACATGTATACAAATTAAAATTTTAGATATATTTGAATTTTCGTCCCTGGAAAGTCAGTGCTTAACTTAGGAATATAGAAACCAATTAATGGGTATGTGAATGAGTGACATTGTCACACTGACATGTGGCAGGCATGAGGAATGTGTCATGGTACATTCTTCTATTCCTCACTCCACTTAGGAGTGCACACAGATTATTGCAAATCCCAACAATGCTAAATTAATTTGCATATTACTTGTATAAGAAGCTGCAGGCATCTGTGTGGGTAATATGGATATATCTCTACACAGAGCAGAATAGGAATAGCTATTTTTCAGACCTTGTTAAAATTTTGGTAAAAATCTTAACTCTTCAAAACTGAGAGCTCTTGTTAGCCGAAGTTATGAACGAGAACTCTGAAAATCTGTACTCCTGTGAAAATCTATGTATTTCCTGTTTGTCCCCTGCTTGGGTTACCGAAAGATAATTTTTCCCACATGGCAGCTTGCTGTGGGTTTTTTCTTACCTTGGACTGCACGGCTACCCTTGTGTAACTATGCATTTCATTGACGTTATGTGGAGATTGAATTATCTGAAAATGTAGTCCAGGGTCTGCTCTTCAAAAAGACAGGTGCTTATTACCTAGAACCACTTATCAGTCAATAGCGATAAATGTTTACTTGGTAAGGTCCAGGTGCTTGGAGGGAAAACAGTGTGAAGAGTACGCTAATAACATCATCAGGAAAACACTGTGTTTCAGTATTCATGTTGTGTGCAAACTACCTCTGCTCTGAGGATGTCTCTCCCTTCTCTTATCCACAGCTATAATTTGGCTACAACTCTAATGGTGGCTACTCTCACACATACCAGTTTTGTGTTTGTGGGTTTTTTTAGGGAGATATGGCAGTGACCTTCCTCTTGCATCCTCTTTATCATCTGAGACATTGAGTGAGAGTTACCTGCGATGTCTGTATAAAAGCGTCAGTACAGCTTGATCTAGATTTCTTTATTATTATTATTATTTGTGCAGATTCGCTGTTGAGTCCCTGCTTTGGCAATGCAACTTGAAAAACATCCACTGATGTAGAGCAGGAGCGCTACATTCTTTGTGGTACTGCAGTAATGGGGAGGAGTGAAGGAAGCATAGAAAACATCTTTGTTACTGAACCAAGGTGTAAAAGTAGTGGTTTTCTGTGCTGTTGTGTTCCTGTCAGGAACCAGCTGCTGGGGTATCCCAGTGTCAGCATGAGTTTGTATCTGCTGCGCCTTAAGAAAAGCCACCGCTGTGGGGCCTGGTGAGGCTTGCATGGCTCAATGAGGGCCCTCAGGAAACAGGCACCAGAACTCCTCAAGAACTTCCCTACATACTCCTGCAGCCCCATCTGGTTGATGCTCGGAGACTGCTGCTGAGACTTTGGACTCACAAGTGTGAGCGCGCTCATTTGTTCCCCACCTGTGCCCACAAAGAGGCCACCATTGTTGTGCCTGGAACTCTTTTCACACCCAAGCCCAGTTTAAATTGCCATTTTATTAGATTATTTGAAGAGCAAGACATTGTCATGGTTCAGGAACTTCCAAGTCCTTCGACGTGGTGAGAGAGAACCTCAGTTATCAGTTACCTGGGTTAATGAGGGCTAGTGATGCATGATGATTTATTTCTAAATACTTTATTTCAAGGAGGCTGGCTGATTTACATTTATAGATGAATAGCAATAGTGAAGGTTTTTTGGCATCTGCTGTTGCTGTGGCATATGTTTCCAAGAACTTCTTGCTGTACATGTGGTGAATGCAGCTTGTTTTGGCAAAGCGTATTTCCTCCATTCAAATGCGATTTGAGGGTACTTTTTAATTTCATTGAATTCTTCTGGTTATAAAAAGTCAAACAACAGCATACAATTTACCTTCCGTACCACACTCCATTTAACTTCTCTTGTGGGATACCAGTTTATGAGTAATTTTTCCATTTAACTCCTGTAATGTAATAATCTACAAAAAAAAGCACTTCCATTCTTGTTACAGCTAGGAACAGGTTTAAAAACTAAAAGATCATGTTCGCATAATATCCATGAATTACTTCAATGAAGTTTTGAGCTAGATGTCAGTGTTTTAAGGTTGGTTTATTTTATATGCCTAAATTTATGCACATTAATGGTCATATTTTTTCACATAATTTATTGTTCTCCATTACCACGTTTTGCTTTTAGCCTAATTTACTATCCCTACTTTTAACACTGTGTGTTACTTTGTATAAAAATACTCTCACCCAGACCCTTACCAAGCACCTTTTCCCTCTGGGTCTCATGCTGCCTGGAGAGTGGGGTTAAGTGATTCGGTTCAGAAGATCTTTTACAGACTTGAGAGGTTAAAAACATTTGACTCAGTTTCTGCTCGAGTAAGCTTCTAATTTTCAGAGAATTTCGGAGCCGGCAGAACACACTATACTGACGGGGTTTGAGGCTGCAGTCATCATCTACACAAACAAGACTGCACACAGCAGCAGAGCAAATTTTGGGTGAAGGTTTGTCAGCTCCTATTTCATCTGAATGTGTCACACAGCCCCATTAAAAACTATAAATATGGGACAGAATCTGCACCTTTTTTCACATTACTGTGACTGTTCTTCCTAAATTATCCTCTCTACTTCCAAAATATATGAAGTATTACCCAGCACAGGGAACAGTGGCAGGACTTAGTTGCCTCATGCAAAAGACCAGGTTTCTTAAGTGTATTTATGTGCCAAATGATTCAGACAGAAACCACAGAGACCTGAGCACTTGAGCAGTCATCGTAGTTCTGAGTCCAGAGACCTCAAAAAAACCTGCACAAAGGCCCTTCCTAGACCCATCACTAATCATGCTGAACTTCCAGACCATTCATCCAAGTGCGTTACCCACCTCCATTTTTTCCTTAGGCTAATCTGAGGATGCTGGCACAAATCTTGAATTCCTCTTCCTTTTCTAAAACTTTCCAGTGATAGTGAAATAGATAGTGAAATCAGTGAAATAAATCACAAGGAAAATGGTACTGCAAATTCCCTCTTCTTCTCCCTAAACATATTGATTATTGTGTTTTCTCCTACATGTTAACATCTTCCAGAGTAACTATCCTTAAACAAATTAAAACAAAAGTATGTAAGTATTCTTCAAACTATAGTGAGTTTGGAAATGGGGAACTTTTACTATTCATATCTTCATTCCGACTTTCTTTCTCGTGTATGTTGCTATGCCACAGAAAACACTTAAGTAAATTTAGATCATAAAAAACTAATGTGATCCATTTATGGGTCAAACAGTGTTTTCAGATGTTCTTTTGAAGTTCTTCAGTGGTTTTTCCCAATCATATTTGGTTAACATAGAAGAATACTTCTGCAGAGGATAGAGTAAGATAGACTTTTTTCTCTAGATAATTTGTATACATCTTCCTTGGCAAAACATGTACAACACAGCTCAATCTTTTTTTCTTTTGGAACTCAGTCCTATCCACAGTGCCATAGACAAGTTTAAATGTTAATTGAAATTAATATGAAGAGAAGGCCTTATTTTTAGATCCAAAGCAACAAAATCCTGATAACCATCATTTCACATTGAATGCAATTGTAACACTCTCCAGTCTCAGAGGTACTAAATAACAACTCGATATGGCTCCACTTCACGTTATAGATAGTGAATCATTATGAAAATCAAGCTCTTAAATTTCATCTTTCATTTCCTTTCTTTTTTTTTTTTTTTTTTTTTGTAACAGGATTTTGTGGTTTTTGTTTCTAAATTCTAATTCTGAGGTTAGGTGCAGCTCATTTTGCATTTCGTGGTTTGAACTTCTTATAGATTATTTGTTTCCATAAAAATTGATCTAGCAAGAGAAAATGCTACTTTCTCATTGAGATTTGTACCCTATACATATTAATTGATTATATAGTTGAACTCTATGGCCTATTTATCTTCCTGAAAGCAACAGAAATGACTTTGTCACAAGCTGCAGAATATATGCAGGACTGCACAACGCTCAGTCCCTACTGCATTCTGAACAGTGATATATTTTAGCATCTAATATTTATGTTCATTTCAACTTGTATTCTCATTTTTCACCTGCAGTGCCCTTGGTGATGATAGAAATTAGTTTTATCATGGCTTTCTTTAAAGGACATCCAGGCTTGGAGAAAAAACAGGGAGGGGAAAAGCCATCCGGAGGCATGGGCTCCAAATTGATATGTCAGGAAAGTATATCCATGAATTTCTTGTTGAAGTATAGTGATCCATAATCGTCTCTTGTTTTATACACTTATAAATTACATTCTTTTATGGTATGTCATTTAACTATACACGTCTTTGTATCAAAACTGGTGTTTCAAGCCCAGGCTGGAACCGTCAGTGCTGTGGAGGTCACCCTGGAAAAACAAAATGGATAGCAGTCTCGACAAGCAAAGCCTTCCATCAGACTTGGGCACGGACGTGGCTGCTACAAGTCCGTGGAAAGTCTTCGTGGCGGCATTTGTTCCTCTTATGCGGGACAAGGCTGACACTGCTATCTGTCACTCCCTGCCTTGCGCAGGTTTCGTGTTTATGCTGCGTCTCGCTTTTTTTTCCCCGAGATGGCCTCCCCCTAGACTGCTGCAGCTTAAATCTTAGCAGTCAGGTGCTATTTTTCCTGTGTCTAGGCTGTCAGCCCGGATCTTTATAAAACCTCCAGCAGGTCCTTTTCTCCTCCCCGCTTCCAGAAGGGAGGCATTTTAAGTAAGCCAAGGTTCAGGATGTGACAGGAAACAGATGAAATAATAAAGCATCCTTCCACGCCATATGAAGTTGTGGTAGAGCTGTAGTGAAGGAAAGGGTAATTACAGAGGAAAAAAAATGTTCCGCATCGCCTAATCTTCTTCTTCAACATTCAACTTGCTAAAAAAAATCACCGAAATTATACTGTAGCTGCAACATTTTTTTCACGACTGGCCCTAATTATCTGACACTTACTTGGTCAAATTGACAAAATCTATTAAATATATATGAAAACGTTTTGCAAGATACAGATAATAACCTTGCCCTTTAGACCCGTGGTTGCAGAGATAATGATTTGGGGCTTGCTAAACATTTCACTCATGTTTCAAACTTCTGCAAGCTGTTTTTCTTCTGAGAAGGAGCCTGCGAGTTTCAGTAGTGTCTCTACATCTCATTACAGGGAAGGAAAACAGGCAGGCAGGCATAAAGTGTATAATCTAATGCTGTTTAAAGAGAAGGTGAAGGGGGGAGTGAGCTGAGTGACTGATAGAAATTCCAGGCCTTCCAAATAAATTGACAGAAATGCCGGCTTGCGGTCTGAAGACAAATGTGCTATTCAGAGTCTTCTGGAGTTCAAAACTTAAACCTGACACCGCTTCCCGCTGTGGCCTTCAACGACTTGCCTAATTTCCTCTTTTTCCCCGTGTGCAGATGGGGAAACTAATACTTACTTACAGGAGTCATGCTACTCTCGAGTCATTTACAAAAGCCTGTCTACACAGAATGCGGGTCTCAAGGATAATCTTTAATTTACAGAATGCTTACATGAAAAGCAGTTTCCAGAAGAATTGCGTGTCATAACCCCCCAAAAAGAGGGGGTGCTAGAAGGACAAAGTCAATAAATGAAATTTTTGCACCAGTTTTCTTGTTGTCTTTCCCCCCTGGTGTAACCTGTATGATTTCAGTCCGTGCCCCTAAAATTTGCATTAGCTCCGTGAGGAGGATGCAGTCTAGGTGCAATGTAGATGCAGGAACAAGCTGCAAAGGTGATAAAACCAAGAATATTTCAAGCCAGCTCTGCTGCTAAAGGGCGCTTTACACTGGAAGCTGTGCACTAAATCTCCAGAGCCTTTGTTCAGTCTGTGTTGCAGGTTATTTTCTCTCCTTTTCCCTCAGCTATGCTGCATATATAAGGGTCATTCTGGAAGCAAAAATTATCACTAGGTATGATGCAGCTGCTGTATCTGGGGAAGACTGACACAAAATTCTTGCATTTCATTCTATTAAAAGTCATTTGCCCCTTCCAGCACTGATTAGTAGGAAAGTCCACAGCTGACCCTGCCTGGTCTCCAGGACTGTAAGGTTTATCGTTAGCTCCTTCAGCTCTGTCTAGACTTTCTAAATCTATAAAACGGTACTGGGAGAGAACTGATGCAGGGCCTGTCAGTGGTGCTTCTTACAAACCGGCTGTTTGCAAAAGCACCACAATAGAAATTCAAAGATCAAAAAGTAGGTAAGAAACTAGAAAAATGCTATTAGCAGTGATTCCCTGTGAGGGGATGGGTGGGTGGGTGGAGGGGGCGGGGAGTAGCACTGAGGAGGAACCCATCCAGCCAAGTGTTTGATAGAGTGCTTGAATAAGACACAATTTACATTAGAATTGACATCATTTTCTCTGCTGTAGAGAAAAGTTCAGACTTAAGCTGTCAGGCTGTCTGGTGGAAGCTGTGTAAGGATAAGGGGGCTCTTTGTGGGAGCAGCATGGGTTTGGGGGTGCTGGTGAGTTATTGAGGTATGGAGGAAAATCAGGAATACTGCCGGGAGGCCAGTGAGAGTCCCAGGCTGTTGCTTTCAGTACAGGCAGGACATGATTGACTGCAGGCTTATTTTTCCAGCTTCACAACACACTGTGAAACACTTCTTTGTGTACACCTCAGCTATCGCCGCTTCTGAAAAGCCCAGGCAGAAGGGAGGATTGCAGCGCTTTGTGACTGCCGTAGCATCTTCTGTTGCTTCCCAGCTGCTTCATGGAGGAGCAAAACCTCTTGGGCGCTGCCCTGCCCTGCAGGCGGAGGCTCTGAGGAGGGATGAGTTCAGCCAGGTGCCAGCGCAAAGGTCGGGCCTTGAAATTTCGGCACATACCGGTAAAATCCTATCTGTAGCAGACTCGCCTTGTGCATTGCAAATGGTCCTCCCAAGCCCGTGGGGAAGACTGGAGTGAAAGATGCTGTCTTCTGCGAGGGGGTACCAGAGTGTAGGCTGCAAGCCAGATTTAAAAATACAAAGTGCAGTGGTTTAGGGCATGCCCTTCAGCAAAATGAAAACGAGATGCGCAGCGCCTGTCTCTTTAGTGAGAGCTGTGATACCGTGCATTGCGTGTCTTGATGGAAGAAAATGGCAGTCCAGGTGACATATCTGACCGTCTTCATTTTTACCTCTTAGGTTTTTTCCAGATAGTCTTCAGATCACATTTTATTTTTGCATAATAGGACCAACTAATTGTATTCTCTAAATTAATCCAAACAAGTTCTCACCCAATATTAAATCCTGATGCCGGGGGAGTTTAAGTTACAGTTATTATGCCTGTGTTTAGGGACTATATTCTGAAATAAGTAATCTAAATGAAATACAGGAAAACCTTGTGTGTGGAGTCAGCCATCAGCTCTGAAGTAACTTATTATGTTTGCTTTTCCCTGTCAGGGAGATATTTCCCCCAATATTCCATCTTTTTTTATGCTGTCCTCTTTGTTTGACAAAACCAGGACGTCTTACCTCTAAAGAGAAAATTCTGGGACTTGTTGCTGCTTCTTCTCTTTTGCATTAGGAAAATAATTAAACATTGATGGATATTCCTCTTACAACACTTCCTGAAGTGGTGGCATATTTTCCAAATAAATCTAGCTGTCCACATAATATCTGCAGTGGCATTTGGCAGGAAGGTTAAACTTGATAAAGTTCCCCTGAAACTTTCACAAGGAAGCCCACCTTGTGATCGAGTAAGCAGACAAACTGTGCTTTGGTTTAGTATGAAATCTCAGTCGGCCTTCAGCAGCACAGTGATACTACATGCTTGTACTGGCTACTCTGTGAAGCAATCCCAGCAATGCCAAATGCAGTGTAACCTGGCAATCTTGTAGAAAACACATTTGGCTTTGCACCTGGATCTCAATCTGTGTTCTATTAAACTGTCAATATAAATTATTCTGCTTAGTAGGAAGGTCTAACTGCTGCTGCTGCTGCTGCTACTACTACTACTACTACTACTACTACTTATTATTATTATTATTGTTGTTGTTGTTGTTGTTGTTATTGTTATTATTTAATAATAAATAATAGTGATAAAGGTTTACAATAGGTAATGAGTTAGTAAAAGTTAATTATCAGATGCTGAACAAATCAATAAAGAAAAGGCCTTTGGGGCAAAGAGAGCAAGGAGGAATGAAGTCTGGGAATAGAAATAAAAAGGAAGACAAAACAAAGAAGGCACTAGAAGGCGGCGAGCATCATACAACTTTAGAGAGACATGTGGCAAGGCGGAAGCAGAAAATCAGAGATGTTGAAAGAATAAAGAACAGGAAAGGTATGAGAAAATATGCTAATATGGCATGGGAAGGAGAAAAAGCAGTCTAATATGAAATAAGGCCTAGAAGAAAGCCAGATACCGAAGTGTATCAAAGTGATAACAAAGAATCATAAGAGAGATGAAATATTGAAGAGAGCTGGAGGAAGTAAGAGGATAAACAAAACACAGAAACACTATGGGGGTTTGAAAGATTTTTTTATGTCTTCCTCCTTATTAAACCTCATCATTAACAGGAATAGTGTTTTATCTTATTTATAGCATCAATATACCGCTGCTGTAAAATCTTCTCCAATACTATATCAGCAGCAGTAGCTACATGGAAATTCGAAAGCTTCAGCAGATTAGTGCAAGGTAAAGCCACAATCAGCCATTGCTTTCTTGCATTTCCAATGATGCTTACCCCTTGGACTTCTGCAGTTCAGTGCTCCTCTGCTGAGAGGCTTTTGAACCTCTCCAGCACCTTCATTGGACAAACGTGCAGAGCAGGCAACCAGAATGACGAAGAGCCTTGTTATGGTAATGACTGATTAGGAGGAGGAGAGGAAAGCAGACAACTAAGGAACCCACATTTGTGGTTCAGTGCTGGAAATAATGGGATTGATACTATAAATTAAAAAATAATAATGAAAGAGGGCTATGGCTAATACAAGAAAGAGGAGAAGATTGAAGGGGGGATGGGGGGCGGGAACACTTTGAATAATGGGAATAAGGTATGAATGCAGAAAATAGATACCATGTGTAAATGAGACTTTTGAAATAAAAACCAGGAGTAAGATAAATACTGCCATACACTGATGTCAGTTTTGACAGTAATAGTGATTAGTATGAGTTGATAATTAATGACAAGGAGCTACAGCCAGAGCAGAAGCTGTCTGCACCGAAGTCCTGTGCCACTATTACTTAACTCAATTAGTTCAAATTACAGACATGTAGCTGAATAAGCAATATTATGAAGTGTGACTCACATAAGCATTTCACTCTGGGAAGGTAATTCAGAATCTGCTAACTAGAAGCTAATGGGCAGCAGAAGCACATGCACAATTTATGACTTTCATTTAAAGGGAACTGCTTACCACAAAACAGCTACTTTAAAAATGAGAGTACTTAAGTCTGTTTTAACACCTTTCTGGACACTGAAGAGAAAAATCTGTATTAAAATCATCTTTCCATGCTGCAAAACTTGCATGTTTCACTATTAATTTTGACAAAAACAGATATAGCATAATTGATACAGACACTTCCTAATATCAGAAAGGTGTCATTAGCTTTACTTCAAACATCAGCTGAGCTGTGGTTCAGAAGAGATACTATCAGAAGCATAAACGGTATTTCTGAGTGCATGTGGCTTCATTTAACCACTCACGTTGACTGCCATGTTCAACCTTCCTGCTACATTGATCCAGGAGGGGTTTCTTCTGACTCTAACAGCTGCTACCTAGGGCAGAGTCAGGTCAACTGACTCTGTATTAATATGTCTGTGAGAGCTTTCTCTGAAAAGGTCTTCAAAATTTGCCCCAGGAGAAAAAAAGACTAGACTCCTAACAAGCTCAGTGCTCACAATTGCTACCTTATGTTCACAAGCTCTAGAAATCACCTTTCTTAAAACAGGATTAACTTTTCTCATCACTGCATCATCAAGTATATCCAATCTGAGAAAGTCATCACTTCTAGTGTCATCAAGGAATACGCACCCTTCTTATCTTCCCTTCACATTCTTGTCTGTACATTTCCAGGGCTTGGGGCATCTTGGGTGGGGCAGACAGAGTGTTGTTGAGTTGTGGGTTTTCGGCCTTGAGGTCTTTTCCCATTGAGTATTTCCCAAGCTTTCTCTCACAGCGCCTTTTTTGCATGCCACGAGAAGATATTTTCGGGGTTTAATAATGTAATAGACTGAGCCTTGAGCTTTCACAAACAAATCTGTTGAGCAGTACACAATGCTGAGAGAGAATTAGATTATCCTCAGAACATCTGCCAGATGTAGCATGCCCCGGGGCATATGATCACATTGATCCCATTGAGTGACGGTACAGTCTACTGTACTTCGGCAAGTCAAAGTAGATGGCATTAGAGCACATAGTATTTTCTGCAGCCCACTTTCTCCTTGGTTTCCACTCATTCTTGTGCTTAAAAATGTAATCCCTGCTTTGAATACATACCTGAAATGATGATAGCGTAAGCTTTTTTGTTTTCAAGGATGAAAGACCAATATTGTTTAAAAAAAACAACACCACACACAAAGAAACTGATGTCACAGGTGTGCTCCTTCTCATTTAATAACTTCTCTCCAAGGTCTCTTTCTTATAGCAATTGCAGCTGGTGTGGCATTATCTCATTTTGAAGTACCTGCTCAGAAGGCATTCTCAGTGAAGTCTTTCTGCCATGCCGTTAGCTTAGCAACAAGGACCAGGTTAAAAATGCCTAGAAATCTTTTGTGGAATATAACACAGTATGTGATTCAAATCTAGGTTCAGGCCAGAAAAATTTTTGGAGCTGGGCATGTAAACATATGTAGTGTTCCAGGCCTAAACTACTAATAATTTCCATTATCAAAAATGACTGTCAAAAAGCTGCAAAAATGGATTTTGAGACACACATCTCAATTGCTATCCTGAGGTCTCTTTGCTCAGCTGGTATCGGGAGCATTTGGGGGTTGATTCTGTACTTCACAGCTCCTCAGGTGCCTGGATTTGCTTCTCGGCCTTGTCTCAGCACTCCCAGACAGACTCTGACTCCCAGCACCAAGTGTTGTGTCCAAGCAAGTTGCTTTCCAGGCACTGGGCTTTACCTTTGTCCCTGAGGAGCCCATTCCAGTAGGTAGGGGCCCAGTGCGCCTGCTGGGTTGGCTTAGTTGGGTTGGTAGCCCTCAAAGGCTTCTGAAGTGAGACTGAAGTCAGGATTGCCAAATCAGGAAGGTGGAGATCAGGGTCCAATATGTTCCCTACACAAGGATTTTACACACCCACGTGTGTCATGTCACAGGAGACTGACCTTGATGTTAAAATGCTCTAAATGGTGTCAATAAGACACTCTACATCACTGATGGAAAGACTACGCTGTTGTGCAAAGGATGCAGAAAGGATGCAGAAAGGATGCAGAGAAAGAGCTCTGCTCACAGCCCGCTGCCACCAACCTGGGAGAGAGGGAGGGAGGGAGGGAGGGAGGGAGGAGATCTGGGATACGCGCTGCTGTGATCCACTGCTCCAGTGGCTCAAAAAACTCAGAAGACCTCATGCATTTTTCAGTGTTGACTACCCTTCTTTTGCAGGTGATGAATTACAGATCTTTGTGCAGCTATGACACTCTCTCTAATCATGTTTCGTCAAATTAGCTCAGAGCTCTGAGAAACTGGCGTGCAGCGAGACAACCCAGTGGGAGAGTGGGATTTTCCTGCCCTTGCAATAGTGCATAAACAAAAGCTCTTTTCTATGATGTTTATGAACAGATAGCCAGCTCCTCACCTGTAGCCCATCAGAGTAGATTGAGACACTTCTGTGAGACTACGTGCATTTACGTCAGCTGAGGATCTGGCCTGAAGTACTATTAAATTACATATTTCAGTTTTATAAGTGACCGTGTCCTGCTGAGATGATGTGCTTGATTCATGGGGCCTGTTTTGCCACGGAGGGCAGTGATGGGCAAGATAACTAGTAGTCAAATCATTAAAACACAATTAGACAGAAGGAAGCCAGAAATGCACCTGCGATTCTCCCTCTCCGTTTTGTGCTTCCCCATACGCTGGCGGTTCCCGCAGACAGCTGCACGCACACAAGGACATTACCTCCTAGCTGCCTTCCCATACCTTGTCTGAGGAGAGCAGCAGCCGAAAAGCAGATTGTCTTCCTGAAACTTGGGCATCCTGTCAGCAGGAAAAAACAAACCGAACAAAAGGTCTGTCTGGAAATAATGCCGTCGTACACAATGTATATTCGGACCAATTTTTTATTAACTTTTTTAGGTAACTGGTCCAGATAAAAAGCAAGTAGTAAGTGAACTAGCAAGATATATGTGGATATTTATGGGTTCATTCCTAAACCAAGGCTTTTCTTGCAGCTACTGCGATTGGCATGTTCACAGTAGAAACACTGAAGCTGCATTTGTGAAGTGGGAAGTTAAAACAATAGCTGAATCTGAAAAGTGTACCATCCCTGTTTGGTCCTGGAAAAGAAAAGAAAAAAAAAAAATTCTTCATGTGCAAAAAAAAAAAGAGATTTTATTTTGATATAATGCCTGAGGTCAGAGGACCCTGCCCTGTAGGACTACAGAGGGATGTCTGAAGAACAATCCTTCCCCTCTCTCCTTTGCAATAAAGGAGGAACTCCCCAAGTCTGGTGGTTTTAGGCACATCTTTATTCAGCTTTTCACTGAAGTTTCTTAGGTGCTCAGTAAAAGTAAAAAAAAAACCAAAACATTTTGGAACAAAATATATTTGTTATCATTTCAAATAGACGTGCTCCTTTTTTTTGTATTTGTTAGCTTGTGAAAAGACCTTGAGGTGCTGTAGTTGATGATCCGCTTTCAGCAGACTTCTGGGTCTGAACCTCGGTGTCTGGTCATGTTTCTGCTACTGGCCTAAGTTTGCTGCCTGGGCTTTGCACTGTTGTGGGAACCGCATGCACATGGAAATAGTTTCTGCCTGAGAGGTGTTAGGCAGGGCCAGGCAGAGTAGGAAGACTGCTGCAGGTTGCCTTGGGGCTTACGGGAGTTACCTGCCCCAAGGAGGAGCTGCAAGCACCAGCAAGTCAGGCCAGTCCTGCCAGGTGGCTTTTGGGGAAAATATCCCTGGCAGAAGTGGCTTTCTTTGCAGTCTTGGAGGGGGCACAGCTGGGCAGGAGGGATTTCCCCTGCTTCAACAGCTGCCCCCAGCCATGGTCTCCTCCCCAAGGCACCCTGTGGGTCGCGGCAGCAGCCAGCACCACCACGGTCCAGTGTGACCCACCCTGGCCCGATGGAGCAGCCCCTGCACAGCGAAGTAGAGGCAGGAGGTGCAAACCAGGGTGCCTCTGGCGTTCCTTGCTGCAGCCCCTCGCCCCCCTGCTGGGGCACGTCAGTGGGAAGAGGGGCCCAGGTGCATCCCTGGTCTTCCCATTCTGGCAGCTCGCCCCCACCAGCCCCGCTTGTGGCAGCCCAAGCGGGCAGCTCGCTGCCTTGGGCTGCCCTGAGATGCTCTTGCTCATGCTGATGGAGTTGCTTGTGCCCTCTGCCAGCAAGTAATGCCCCAAATGCCGATGGTGGATGGTTTGGGTCCTTTGTCCACCCACTAGAGGATCCCCTGATATTCCTGACCCATGCCCCTAAATTCCCCTGCTCCCTTGACCATCCCTATTTCCCCCAGGCCATTCAGGGGCAGCTCTCTGTGGTATGGACCCGGGCATACGAGTGGTGCTGCACCATGAGCCTCTCTCCCCCCGGTAAACATGCAGCAGCAACTCAGGAAGACGCATGAGCAGCAGCTCAGCGTGGGAGCTGTGAAAGGGGCCTGCGCAGCAAGAGCCGTGCGGGTGGTGCTGGTAGCAGCAGGCCGGGGGGAGCATAAAAGAAAGCTGTTTGTGTAACTTGAGGATTCCCTGAGCAAGAAGTCAGTATCCCTTCTGTAATATCCCTCCGTAGACTCTTTCTTTTTTTGTTATTACTCTTTCAGCCAACGTGGATATGTTGTTTCTCCTTCCTGTGACCCACTCTGGGAACGCGTGCCATGCCTGGTTATGCGGATGCGGGGTGCGAAGCAGCATCTGCCGCTGTCTGCTTACTCACTAAATTCATTTTGGTGACACCAGTTGTTGTATTGAATTTATTCATGAATCTCTGATCCCCATGTATACGCCTCGAGATTCTCAGCATTTTTTACACCTTTATCACAAGCTTCAGAGTTGGGTTTTTCTAGGCTTAGGAGGTTCTGTTAGTTCCTTATATGGATCTATGTCTCTTACGATCCTTATTGCTCTTTTGTGTTGTTTTATTTCCTCTGTATGTTTTAGTGGAGGGTCTGCTGCTGTTGCAACAGTAGCAAAGTAATCGGGAGCCAGGTGAGGTACCAGCTGGTATCAGAGCCTGCAATGGGCTCTGTTCGGTTCTTTGTAACAGCTCATAACTTTTTCCCCCCCCAGGTGGTATTCCCTAGAACTATCTAACAGCAAGACCTTTCCTAGACAGTTAGCTGTCAGATCCGAGCCCATTTTTGTGTATACAGAGTTAAAATTGTTTTTCCTCGTGTACACTACTATACCTTTATCCGCATTCAGTGTCTCCAGCCCTTTCATCTGCCAGTCAGTGCCAGAGGTCTTTCTGCACCTTTACACAGCTGCTTTCCTTTTTACTACCTTGGGCAATGGAGTACTATCAGCTGCCTTTGTCACCTGGGTGTTCGTGCTGTTTCCCAAATCGCCTCTGAGTTATCTAGCATAACTTGCTTTTCTTCAGTAGAGTTATGCTGAAAAAGAATTTGATGCACTGGGTGAAGCCCTTCTGCTCTGCTGTCAGCAGAGTTTTGTTACTGACTTAAATGGGGTTAGGGCTGGACACGTTAGGCTTAGGTTTTTCCAGCACTTCCTTTATTTGATTTTTAAAAAGATAGAAATTAACGTAAATTTTGGTTCTTTCTCCTCTTTCTTTTTTCTTTTTCCCATGGCTAAAAAATGAGTTATGTTTAAGACAATGTAACACACTGGGAGCCTTCATCCTGATTAATAGATATTAATATTTTCTTGGGCTGTTCTGCCTTGCACTATGTTACTATTGATAGTTTGCGAAATAACATAGTCTTCTTGCCTTTAAGATAACTAAGGTTTCATTTGTTGCAGTTAGATGGTGGCAAGCACTGGTAAAAGTACTGGAGAATTATTTAGCAGAAATGTAAAGTCATTTCAGCTATGTAAACTGAACTTCCCAAGGTTTGAAATTTCCTCTTTGTGTAACACTTAGCACTTATACAGTGTCTTGCATCTTCGACACAAAGTACATTCACTAATTAATCTTGACACCCCATAGGTAGCCTGGAGTTGCTATTCTTATTTTACATGTGAGATGCTAATTTAATATCCCGACCCTGATCAGCTACGGGGCTTTTAGCAGTTCTCAGAGGGAAAAGCTAAAGACTCCGAACTTTCTTTTTTCCACACTACCGGTTTTCAAAATTGTCAAAGCCTAAATTCTGTTGCTCCTTCTCCCTTCGTCACAAGCTGTAAATAAAGTCTTTACCTGTTTGGCCACTTTTGGAAACTTTAGTTTCTTTCTTTTGACAAAATAGGAAGTATGAAACAGTATATGTAATTCAAAGAAGCAGCAGGAGCTTCAGCTATATGGTATGTAACGTTCTGCGAAAATGTTACTTTTTAAAAATTCAGAAAGTGCATAATGACCCATTTTGGCATACAGCTGCATGTAGCTGATTGCTTGATCCTTCCTTTATGCCTTTTTTGGCAAGAACCATAATTTCCGATATCTTATTCCTTTGCAATAAGTAATAACTTTGATTATAATTAGTTTCAAAACTTTTCCAGCGAAAGTTTCCCAATCTTGCTACCACTTAATCTAATATTAACTGTTTTTATATAACCTTCCTGCTCATTTATGATTTAAAGTGCCCAAAATCTACAAGTAGCTCTTCAGTATGCCGGTAGCCCTCTTAATATGAATCAATGTTGTATTCGTTTTAAAGCTGTGATTTTAATGCTCCTTTAGACATTCCTAGATTCATGCTTTCTGGCAATGAGATGACATATATGAGTGTGATGAAGAGGAAGACAAAGTAGGAATAATTAGTAATTATTGCCGGTGGACTCTGAATCTGGGGAGAAGGGTGTTGAGAAAGAAGATTTAGCAGGGGTAGTCATTTGTAATGTGATCTCTTTCTTTTCCAAATGGAAGACCAGCATCTTAAGTGGCACATCGTATATCACTTAAGGATGAACAAGATTATTTTGCTAGGAGCAATAAACAGCATACATACTACCTGACTCACAAAACGTGCACATGGGCTCGGATTTCCAGAAGTGATTTCTCAGTCAGGAAGGCTGCTCAGAGGACACTTAACCTTAGTCTTCGGGATCAGTTAGTGGACTCTGTCGACGCCGGCTGCTTTCGTTACCGTGCACAGCTTCACACACCTGAGGTGCGAAGGGCAAGGATAAGCATCCAAATACCTCACTGCCCCATTCTGTCCTGTCTGCTTTGCTCCTACCCAAGAACTTGCTTCTTATTTCTCCAGAAAACTGAAACATGTAGTTGTCAAAATTGCCATTTCCCTGTTACACAAAATATGTTGTGCGTTAGGATCTGATACTCAGTTTTGCCTATACATGTGTTTACAGCTGGTTTTTCTCTGTTTTATTTCTTGGCATCCTAATGGCTGTGACGGTTACAGATAGCTGTGTATTCCTCATGGTGCTGTTACTGATGGTAGAGAGGTGACCTGACATGCTCTTCTCCATCCTTCTCATCCCAACAGGTGGTGAGTTTGTCTCCCATTCGGTGGCTGGTATTTGCCTTGTGGTGTTTAGCATTTGCCTTGCAAAATGGCCAGTGAGCTCTTCTCAGGTGCCCAGCCGCTTCTGATAAAACGAGCATGTTTGTGAAGGGTGGCGATGGCAGGTAAAATTGCCCTCTTTGTCCTGTAAGTGCTTCTCAGGCCCAGATGTTTGCCTCTTAATAGGCACTTCTGGGTCGTGGCTGTTGTATGATGCAGGAGCTGTCAGGAGGAATTCCATGTAGAAATGAGGCAGACATTTCTAACCAGTCAATCAATTTGAAATTTTCACATTCATTTTATTCTTAGTTTGTGCTGTCTTGGTCACACACACTCTCGATGTATTTATTCACTATACTGGTAACTGTCGTCCTAAACTGCTCTTTGTCAGTATAGAAATACATATGCTTCAAATTTTGTATAGTAGGTGATCTTGGTATCCTGAATACTTGCAAACTCAACGGAATCCCATTTTATGAATTGTAATTTAAAATTGTAATTGTAAAATTGTAATTTAAAATTGTAATTGAAATTCGCTATTTTTTATGGAGTTGAGGGAGAGACCGCAATTTAAGGAGAGTTGCCCACAGCATTTTCCATACAGTTTTTATATTGTTCACTGCTGCAGCACTGAAATGGCTGAGAGTAGGATGTCACTCAAGATTATGAAATTTTTCAGAAACTGTCGCAATTCCAGACAAACCAAGTCACTGCTCAGTGCTGCTGGACTGCTGTGGGTTGAGAAGTGTTTAAAACTCAGGCCAGATGTGTGGCCTAGGTAAGGGAAAGTGGCTTTAGTTGTAATTGAAGAGACCCAAAACCAGCTTGCTAGTAGAAGGCTGGGCTATGATTTGAGACCTGCTAACGCAGTTCCACTGGGAAGATATTCAAGATGTAAACAAAGTGATACGCAGCCATGTGAATGTGACTGAGATTATTTATAAATGAGAATCTACATATAATGGGGAGTCAGTGGCTGAAGACCTGGGCTGGGTGATGGACTCTGGTATTTGGGCACCTTCCTGCAAAGAAACAATCCTTGTGCATGTGCTCTGTAAATAGTATCTTATTACATATGCCTAAACATATAGAAGTCAACTGTCCTTGAGTGTCTGATTCCTGCCAAGCATAAAGCCGGGACTGACAGGGTACGTGGAAATGGAAAATGTTGTTATAGGGAGTGAAAGATGGTAAAGCTGCTAAGCTAGTAGGCTGCTGGGATCTTATGTTCTTCCTGAGAGCATTTTAGAATTCATGAGTTACAGAGAAGGAGCTAATTTTAGGTCTCTCTAAAGTTTCCTGAAAGTCAAATAAGTCCTTTTACAGTGCAGCTATTCTGTCTTTAGTGATATCCTCCTTTTGACTCTCCCTTGCACATGTATGAAACACTGAGATGGAAGGCACATTTTGTAGAAGGCTGCCTATCCTACATCTTTCATATGCCTTCCCGGGATTCTTGGTTAACCATATGTGTATGTATATTTTTCTAAATTGTTGCTGAAAAACACATGCAACCTGATGGAAAATGAACTGGGAAGGGCAAAACCCCTCTTTTTTTTCCATGGGTCTCTGCTTAAAAAATGTTAAATGAATGCAGTACGGGCTTTTTAGTGTCTGACAAGAAGTCAGCTGTGAATTCACTTCAGTAAAGCTTTAACGATGAATTGCGCTATTGAACAAAGCAGTATTTAAAATCAGAAAACCATGTGTGCATTATTTGACTGTGAAAACTACTTCTTTTGCTGTGCAAGCCACTGACATCTGGAACTTCTGCAAAATTTTTTGAAGTCAGATACATGAATAATATGGCTAAATATCTTTAAAGTCTGGTCACATACTTAGGAATTGAATATGAGTTCAGAATTGTCTTCTAATATTTTAGATTTGTTAATGCATAAGAGCTGTTGATGTTCAGAGGACAGTTTGTAATGTACCTTGCTTGCATGAAGAAAGAAACACTTTTCCTTCCTTGTCTTCGGAAATCGATTTCGCTCTTCTAAAACAAACTGATGTATCTTTTATTCCTGGAGCATACACAGACACTACAAATTCAACAATGTCTTTTTTTTGGCATGACAGGAGTGTATTATTCAGAACAAGAGTTTAAAACCTTCAACCTGTAGCTTTCAACCTGCAACCTAACAGCTCTCTTTTACTGCAAGACCAGGGTATTTAATTCGCTCCCACTGACCGTAAGAGTTGAAAGCTTGGTCCTGCTTCGTTTGTGTGACTTCAGATCCATGTCGGACTTCAAATCAAGCTTTAGAGCCCGTACAGCCAAAGGAGGCTTTTCATCACAACACCGGAGGAAAAAATAGTGCTCCAATGAGATCAAAACTTTCAAAAGCCTCCCTGTGTGGTCTGAGTGGAGTAGCCAAGCAATCCTGACTGGATCTCCAGCATTACAGTCCATTATTCTCAGCAAAAGTCTTCCTGCTAACAAGATGCCCCTTTGCTTCTCTGTGTGTTGCGAACAATTGCTAGTTAATGTGGGCATTAATTACCTCTTCTCTGTATTTGGGCACCCATGGGAATAAAAGATCTACTGCATACTTGCAGAAGATATTCTTGTTAGCGTCGCTGTGGTGTTATCGATCATTCTGCTGTCAGTCTTCTGTAACCTTTGATCCCACCTGTCTGGGCTATAACAGGTTGATAAACCTAAATTGAAAGCACCACCAGCACACGGTCTTGTTTTTCTAGATAAGCTTCTCAGAGATGTGAGAGTGAAAAGTTCTTCATCCTCCCTAGCCTTCTGCAAGACTGGGTCCTGAAAGACTTGCCTTGCCCTTCACAAATGCAGTAGATTCACATATTCAAATGTAATCTGAGCGTTGCTAAAGATGGCTAACTATTGGAAATAATTAAAAATCTCTAGTGCAGTAGTGGTATCATTACCTTTTATTTCCTTGTAAACTTTTGAATGGATAGGATTCCAGATTGACTGGCTGACAGTGACAGCATTCTGTTACTGTAATACACCAGCAGTCTCGCTCTTGGCACTTGCACACATTATTTGAATATTTACAGTAGAATTATTTTAGCAAAACTGTAATCTGAGGCTGAAGAGTATAGTAGCTTTAGGTGGCTGTAGACTAAAATTTTTTCCAAGGTTAACAGTGCTGTGCTTATAGTGCGCCTGATTACTTTTTCCTTATTCAGCATGGACTTTGTTAAAAAATAAATAAATAAAAAAAATCAGGTAATTCTGTGGCCAGTCCCTATTTGTTCGCAGAGTGGTAGAATGGTCTGCAAGGAAAAAGAAAAAATGGCCTCACAAAAGCTGCAGGTACCTTACGTGAACCACACACATTTCCTGACTTACGTGCTGACATATTCTGTGAAAACTCAACAGCTGATATTGGCACTATGTCTATAGAGGTAGGATAAGTTTAATTTCTCTGAAAACTTTAAAATCCAAAATTTGGACTTGTGTCCTATAATTGACATTAGACTTCTCTGTTATGTTTATTAGCAAGTCTGCAAAGCATACACAGGGAGCGTTCACACGTTACGCGCTCGCTCAACATTTATCATGCCTTTAGTCTCCTGATATAATGTTCTGCATTTTTCTAAGAAAACTAGATATATTTTATTTTACATTTTTTCCCATGCATTATTTCTTTGACTCCCCTTTCTCCTGTTTTTTTTTTTTTTGTTTTTTTGTTTGTTTGTTTGTTTGTTTGTTTGTTTGTTTGTTTTTAATAATGCACATTGCCATTTTCCAGGAATCTTCTTACTATCTTCTGAATGATGGCAGCGGAGGAGTTTGTGATAAATTTGAAATCTCATCCATGGTCTTTAAACTGACACTCCACTGAGGTTAGTCAGATATAGACTAGACTGGCTGAGAAGCTGGGATGCCAGCAGACACCACTTTTTAGCTGGTTCAAACAAGGAAAGGTGTTTTTATGACTGAGTGATTACCCCCCTCCCTCCACCCCCGCCATGCAGTGGGAACAAAAGACACAGGTCAAGCCCTAGGTTGAGTTTTTAACACCTATGACATTTAAAACCAGCATTTGTGAAACCACTGTCCTCTTCTGATGGGGACTAGGAGTGTGTTTGGCAGAAGGCATGAGGAGGAAATAAAGCAGGAGAGAGCTTTTGCTGGTGGGAGCATGAGGGGGAAGGGTCTACGCCAGGTTTTTGGCTGCAGCACGGTGGCACAGTCTCCGTGAAGTGAGTATGAGCACAGCTTTTGATGGCACTGAGTCCCTTGAGTTTCCTAGGGGGAGTACAGCTTGTGGGGTGGCTGAGACGTTAAACAGCACCTGGCAGGGGGGAGGAGGAGGGTTTGATTACATCCAGCATCTAATTTAAGATGTTAATGCATTTTCCAATGCAAAAATAGTTTATTATTTTTCTTAAAATACGTGAAAACGAAAAAGCCTTTCCCAGCAGTGGTTTCTGTGGAATGTGCTTGACAGAGGTTAGACTACTCCAAGGAGCTGTTTCACCAGCGTTCTGCGCATTACAGGAGCTTTCGGATTATGCACTGTGGACTATTATACGTGCAGCTATTATTCTTGTGTCATTTATATTGATTTTCACTATTCCTATCTGACAATCTTACTCGCTTCCTTTTATATACAAGTTTATATGTGTGTACGTAGGTATAAAAAGACATTGCCTTGGCTTGGTAGTTTAGGAATAGCTTATTCTCAGGCACAAAGGTGCAATTGGAAAAAAGAAAAAAGATACCTACAGCAAGCATTGCGTGTTTTGTTGAAACACTCCAAGGGCTGGTTTAAAAGTAGATGTTCTAAAATGTGAGACAGGGTTTCTGAAATTTAGGTAAATAAGACTGTAGTAACATCAGTAATAGTTACCTAATATCTGTTGTAAAATGTAATCTGTATATTGCTTATAATCCATAATATGTTTCATGATCTTGTAAACATTTCTTAAAAAGTCAAAGAACAAACTGCCTACTGGACGCTTCTTTCTTCTGACTGGTAAGGTTTCTAGCATATAGAAGAGATTCTTCTGTAGCCCCTTTGTAAGGACTGGATTTAGCATTACTCTACCCTGAACATGTGCTGGTGCTCCTGGGGAGTGTCCACGTCTTGTCCTTGGGGTGCCTGAGCAAGGCTCTTTGCTGTGGGGAATGCTCCTTTCTTCATTGGCATCTGACTTCACGGCCAGCAGGGTTTTTTTATGGAATATTCAATTTGCAAGGAAAAGGCATTCAAAAAAAGGCAAACAAATCACAGGCTGTGTCATTTTTACCCTGGTTTCCTCAGGACTTTGAAGTGCTGGATATCCCCACTCTACTTTTGATCTGCTCCTCTGCCTCCCCAACAGGCTGACTCTGCCTCCTCAGAAGCAGATCCCTGGCTCTTCACAGCTATACACAATATGTAACAACATAAACCAATTGAAGAATTCCCCAACAGTGAAATCTGCCTCAAATATCTCCTTCCTCCTGCTTAGCTGTAGGGGAAGCATCATGCCCCAGGTAGCTATGCAAGCATACAAATGGATTTTAGTTATAGAACTAATTAACAATTATATATGGATGTAATTCCATTTTATAACCAATGCCATTTGGATGATTGCCTGTTTGTGTATTGTATCTTTGCAGTGAGGAGGAAAAAAAGAAAAGGAAGGGGAACATGGGACTCGAGGGTCCTGTATATTGAATATTGCACTACTGACTAGTAAAGTAGCATCACTAAGTGGTGGGTTCTCTAGCCGTCCCTCAGTATCCAGTACAGCAGAGCTTTCACTGTTTGTAACATCTTAATTAATTTCTTAGCATTTTTTCAACTTGTAAATACTTACTGGTGACTTTGAATTTAAAGTACACCTACAGCCAGAATACTAGATGTTGTGGTTTTATTTAATCCTTTTTTCTACATAGAGTTTATGTGCTTGAAGCATGTTTTTGTATTTTTCTAGCTGCAAAATCAATACAGGTATGGCAGAGCAAGCTGTATTCCTTTGTCTAGTGCATAATAGAGCTGGCTGGAGGACAGCAGTCCCTTTTCACAACAGCCTTTGAGATTTTAGAACTTGTTTTCCTTTTGTTTTCTTGTCTTTTAGGCTAAAACTGCTTTCAAAGTTTTGGAAAAAAACTGAATTGCTTTAAAGGTCAGTTTGTATGCTTTCGTAACAGTTATGAAAGTTATATGAGAAAAAAAGAATATAAGTCAGCCCACAATTGATTTACTTCTGCAATACTTTACCAGTGGTAAGCAACTCTCCTCAGATCGCAGGCTGTGGTTCATCAAATATATTTTATAACTCAAAGGTCTGTAAGGACCCAAATAGATTTAATCTGTAAACCTATTTTATAACATGCCATATTATTTCCTCCAATGAATTTCAACTCATTTCTCACAAAATAATCAAAAGAAACTCTTACGATTTTCAGTGTTGATAGATGATCCAGTCAAACTGTGCATTGTTTGCAAAAGATACACGTTTTTTAAAAAAAGGGAAAAAAAACCAAACCAACCTGGCTGGGAGGCATAATGGACTACCATTTCAGTAGGAAGATATTTTAACCTTTCCATTTCACCTTTTTCACCTTTGGTTTGTTTTGCTTTAAATTAAGGTATTCTCAAATACGGCGAGCGGCCCTCTTGAAGACAAAAGGCTTTGGGCTTTTTAAAGATTTGGTTACAGACCTTCAAATAGATTTTTAGTGGGGGAGAAAATAGTAGCTGTATCCTGTCACCTCTCACCTGAGCCATCCAGTCCCTTGGCGGCAGTGATTTTGGGGGTAAGACTTTGCAGAGCAGCAGGCTGACTGGCTTTATCTCCTGCTACCCGCTGGCATCTTTTGTTACTGCATTGGCCTTCACGCTTGCTGTCGCAACACCAGGAAGGAAAGCTTGCTATGCAACGTGCCGGCAACCCCTTTGCAGTCACCGTTGGTGACAGGTAATACCTGAGCTCCCAGCGTGCGGCTGAGATCTGTGGCCCTGGCACAGCAGCAGCACAGCCCTGAATTCTGTACGTCCAGGCTGCTTTTCCCAGGAGTTCAAAAACTGCAATATGTTGGTGTACTTTGAATACTATTTTGTGAGAAATTCCAAGGTTAACACATCTGCTGTTTCCTCTCATCCTTTGCAAAGGAAGAAAATGAGAGAATTATTGGTTCCTGGGCGTGGGGGAGGAGGGCTGGTGGCTGGCTGGAGAGGTCTGCGCAGCCGGAATGAATTCTCCTGCAGGCTGTTGAAAATGTCTTACTCGGAAATCATCAGCAGCAATTGCTGATGGACTTCTTTGACGCGTCATGAATATATTCTGAATTGAATGCCATGCTGAGACCTTCTTGGTGCAAAACCATGAAAATTGTTCCCTTGGCTCATCGCAAGTGATGTATTTGAGGTAGCTGCACAGTGACAGTAATACTGCCTGTTCTGCACAAAAGGAAAGCCTCCATCGAGCTCCTGCTTCTCCTTGTCTTCCCACCTCTGCAAAGCAAGACATTGGCATGAGTGAATCCATCTGAGGGAGTGAAGGACCCAAGCCTTTTGTGCTTAATATAAAAAAAATGGGCCTGTGGTTTCTACCTCAGCCTACAGGCTGTAGGTGTGAGCCTTTAAGTGCTGTACATTTTTGAATCCCCTGAGCCTTCATCGGTCTGGTACTGTAGAACGCAGAGAGGAAACTTGGAGTTCTTGTTTAAAATTATGTTCTTAATGCACAATCTAAAGAAACATGGCTAAACACCTTGTTATAGGATGTTTTGTCTCGGAGGAAAAGCATGGGCCGTGCAGTGTCTTACGGGAAGGTTTAGGGGTTCTTTTAATACTTTGTGGGGGATATGTGTATGTAATGTTATTATATATTGATTGATCACGATATAACAATTCAGCATTTTATAGCCTGCTATAAGCAGAAGAAAAACGTGATGTGCTTGAAGTAGTTTGTGTTGCTAAGGATATATTGTGTGGTTGTAGTCCAACTGAGCGATGATCAAGGAATGAATAACTGAAGCCATGTTAGTATTCATCAGATAGGAGTCCCTTGCCAACCGGAGATAGAAATCATAATTCACAAAGGTTGCCATGTGAGAATTTAGCTTCAGGAATCTAAATAGGCACAAACTGAATTAATAAGTGGTTGGTATTCACTGTCTATGAAGAGACACCTTGAATCCAAATTCTTTGAAATGTTTTCTTATGCTGAGCAGTAAGATCTTTCTCTTATCCGGGCTCAATTTTGTCTGTCCATTGTCCACCTTTCAGCTCAGTTGTGATGATTATGAAGTTTCATAGCGAAAAATAGTGGAAACTTGAGGTCTATAGCAAAAGCTAAGATTAAAGCAGTCAAATGAAAAACTAATTTGAACTTTTTAAAAAGTTTTATATGGCTGGCTTTCATCCCTCTTGCCATTAGACACCAAACCACTGCCCTGAGGCCTTGTTGACATCTAATCCCTTCACAGCAGCGACAGAGGGATAAGGAAGTTGCCTCCACAAAGTAATTGAGAGCTCGGGTAAGGCAAATTGCCACGAAGGTCTCTGCAACTCCCCCTCTTCCTCTCCCAGCTCCGGTGCCTCAGGGGGTGTCGATATTGAGGAGGGCTGAAGGGCTGGTGTGACCAAGTCCTGTGTGTCAGCAATGACTAAGGAAACAAGCTCCTGCCATAATCCCACACATCACTATTTCTTAACAAAATTACATGTTCTACTTCCAGGCTTAGTAGATTCTTTCATATTTTCTTCTACAATGTGATCTGGGGACTTAGGATAAGCAGAAGGATGTACTAGTAGCTGCAGCTGGTATTTGTTGTGTGCCAAGGGTAAAATTGTACTTACAGGAACTCCTGGGGTGGAAGGGCCAAAAGTTGAGGAAAATGGGATGGGCACAGCTCAAAATATCCAGGAAAAGAAAAGAACAGAAGAGGCATATGTTAGGATTTATCTCTTCTAACAAGCGTCCATATCTGTCCAGACTAAACAAGGTTAGGCTGGTGAGATTGTTTGGCTCTTTGCAGAAGCTTATGAGGGCAAGTCTGTCCACAGGCCAGGGATGAGTTTAGGTCATTCTGTGGTTTTAATTTGGTTGCCTGAATGACAATAAGAAAAAAAAAAACAAACAAGCAATGTAAGTAAGGCAAATCTGCACCCCTGTAGCTGCGTGTCTTTGCAGCAGTGTAGCGTAGCTACTGGAGCAGATCTGCATCTTTGAGCACCTGCCATGGCTGCCAGCCTTGTGCTGGGGACAGCAGGAACAGCTGGAAGCCCAGGGATGCAGCTTCCTCCCCTCGATCTGTTGTACTGGTTCCTCCTCAGTTAATCCACCCGCCGCTGCTGGGTCTGATTCTCCGTTGCAGTGTTTCTTGTGCCGCCGCTCACCGCTGTGCAGTAACTGTGAATGCTGACCTTCTTGTTTATTGTGTGGGTGTAAGAGGCTTTTAAATAAGTAAGCATCATTTCTTTTACCCTTTCCCCAAGTACAGTTTTGCCTGTTCTCTTGCACTTTACCTTCTGTTGACTAAGAGTAAGAAGACAATTAGGGATTTTTTTTGTTGCGAGCCTGCATCTCTCTTGCTCTCTTGCTGTACCAAGCACTCATAGCATCTCAGGGACAAGTAGTGCTTTGCTTTTATGCTTTCTGTGACTTCACTGAATCCAAAGTGTAAGTGGCATTGAAAATCAGCTGCTTCTCGTTAGTTTAGTAATTCCCTTTCAAAGTGAAACAGATTGTGGATTTATATTCTCCAGAACCCTCCCAAAGACTGGGGGGTTTTCTCTCTTTTTGCCACTGTTGCTGGTCAGACAATGGTAACTTGTAGGAGAGTTACGGAAGATCTCTATTTTAGACTACAAGAGTTTTCTATTCATCTGAATGAACTTACCAAAGATGGATAGGCCTGATCCTCTTTTACTTGTGCGTGTCTGTGGGAATAAATGCTTTGAAGTAAGCAGACTTCCATCAAGGATGAGATCGGTCCTGCTGGTTTCCTTCCCCATGCGAATGTGCATGTGTGCGAGAATATATATTTATAATTATGCTTGTATCTGCAGTAAAACCACTTATTTCAATAAGAGAAAGGGGGATGAGTGACAGTAGGTGTTAAGCCCGTAGAGTGAGTGACTAGACAAAGGCGAGGGACGCAGAAGCCCTGCTGAGCCAGCGCCGGCAGAGCGTGTGCTGCCAGGCAGCGCCGGCTGCGGCTGCTTGCTGTGAACCACTGATCCATTGGATGAACAAGGCTCGAATCAAAGAACAGGAGACATGCCGTGCCCTTTCCCTTTCCACCCCTTTGCTACCCATTACCCACCCCCCCCACAACACACACACTTTCCTCCAACACACATGCAGACATACACACACACACACAGAGACGATCATCCTTCTCACTGTGTTTCATTTCCAACGAGACTGACAAGGGGAAGAAACCTCTACCGACACGTTCACTGATAGCGCATCAGGTGGTCATACAGAAGCTAAGCAAAAATAAGATAACTGTATCTATTTCAGGATTTATTTTTTTCTGTAATAGTTAGGTGGTCTTCCATATCCTGAAACGCAATAACAAAGAAATATGCAGGTACCTCTTTAGCTGCAATGCTAACTGTGAGTGACTTTCAGTGCAAGAACATTTTGGAACTTGAATTGGTAATTGCAGCTTCAGAGGCAGGTAACTCTGATGGATTATGGCATAAGAGAGCTATGCAACACTTCGAACACAAGGCTGAGTGAACTAAAGGCAGGTATATTGGTCTGTATTTGCTCAATGATAAAGAAAATGTACTGCTCATACTTAATGTACTTTTCAGCCATGCATCTGAAAATGTTAACAACGAAAAACATTGTGTAAATGGCCTAATAGCATCTCCGTTTAGTTTTTTGAGCTGTGTGGCACTGCTGGTGGGGAATATTATCTTTAGTGCTGAGCACAAGGTGGAATGCTTAGATCCAATGCATCTCTGTGTTTCCTCAAAGTTTCAGTGGTGTTTGAACTGGGAAGTGTCTTTTAAAATCAATTTAGAATGTTACTAGATTTTTTTCTGATCAGTGTTATCAGGATTATGACTAAACACAGGCATGAGGTTAAGTGACTTGATTTTTCTGTCAGCATGTCGATTGGAGTGGGCTGTCCTACAGTGGTGTTAGTTATGTCTTTTTCAAAATAACCAATGAAAAGCTGTTTTTAAAAAAATTACTCATAGGACAGAAATTCAGCACATCGAATGGCAGGGTGAAATTGCACTGTTTACATTGTAATCCTGTGAAGGAGAATGATGAAAATTAAAAGGCAAGCAGTGAAACTAAGCTTAAAGATTATTCAGAATATGCTGTGCTGGTTTTTGCTGGACTTGGATTTCATGTGGTGTGTAT
The DNA here is from genome assembly GCA_947846985.1 of Fratercula arctica. Taxonomy (NCBI): domain Eukaryota; kingdom Metazoa; phylum Chordata; class Aves; order Charadriiformes; family Alcidae; genus Fratercula; species Fratercula arctica. The sequence continues at coordinate 29,052,329 of CANTUZ010000004.1, read as the reverse complement.
CCAGTGAGGATTCGGGGTTCAGAGGCAATAATGTTTCTCCCAAGAGTTTTGTCATATTCGGACAGTGACTCAATGCCAGACTCCCTTTTGCCAATGGACCTGACTTAGAAAGCCCAGGCTGAATTTGTGAGCGTGTGAAAGGGGCTTGCATCTGCGCTTCTGTTCTGCAGTGCTCAACTTTTCATACTGGAATAGAGAAAAAGAGGGAAAAAAAAACCTTAAGTGTTCCTTATCAGCAGAAAAGCAAGTACTGTGCGACATATGGTTCTGTGGGAGACAGTCCCTTAATAACAATCCAGATTTCAAAATTGATATTTGCTTCTGGCAAGAAGTTCAAAACTGCACTCTAGTGTCTCTAAGTTACTTGTAACACTGGTTTTGGCCATGACTTTCAAGGCTGTTGAAGGACTTTCTGAGCTCTGTCAGGATCACAGAAAAGAAAAAAAAAAAAAAAAAAATTATATATATATAATTATTTCATAATCTTCAAACTAAGCCACTTCCTTACATTCCAAGATTTCCCTCATCTTAGAAGAGTACTATCATGGGGAAGTTGCTATCTTTACGTTTCTCAGGGATTTCCCAGCTAGAGGGAGTGAGATCTTTGCCTTCCATGTTAAAGTGCTTTGAGGTAGTTGAGCAAAAATAGTATATCATAGGGAACTTTTTATTTTGATAAACATGTACAGTTTTTTGAAAATTTGACTCGGTGACCGAATTGATTGCAGTGCATACCTCAAAAGAAATGGAAATTATATTTCACTTACAGTATGATGCTTAATTACACTGCTTGTCATCCATGAAACATTTCACAGTAAGCTATATATAAAATGCAATGTCCACAAGAAAGGAAGATTGATCCAGGGAATACTGATGATATCTACTTTAATCAACTACCAAATACTACTGAAACGTGTCATATTAAGGAGCCTCTTATTCAATGTGCCCTATCCCAGCACAAACTGCTCTTAATTAACCAGCATGACCTTGCAAGCACCAGAAATGGTCTGTCAGCTCATGTCCCCTGCATCATTAAGAACACAAAGATAATTGTACGTTGCTCTGCAAAGTGTTTGCAGCCACCTCTAGCAGCACAACTGGACAGGAATAAATCACTTCAGGTTGATTTCCTGAGTTGCACTGGAGTGACAGGATGCAGTTTCATTTGTAGGACACTGCTACTTAAGTATTATTTGGATAACAAATTCACTTAACTCAATTACCTTTAATGAGTTCCAGTACTTGCATGGAAAAAAACCAAAACCATAAACACCAATAGTTTTCACATTGTGAGAGCTGAGAAGGGGTTGATTTCTTTGTCCTGCCCAGTGGCCTCCTGGCCTCTTTTCCCTTTCTCAATAACACTTCTTGACTGGAGCAGCCGTGGTGGAGGGTCCTGTGTGTGATAGGCTCAGCCCCTGGTTAGTTGATGACCCTGGATGAATGGTGTCACCTCTTGGAGCCCCACAGTTTCTCCCTACAAAGTTGAGGCAATCAGGCTTTTCTCCACTGGCTGGTAGACAACAAATCTGTATTTCATTAGCAAGGAGCGCTTGAACGCTTCCTTCACGCAGTAAGGGAGGAGCATCTACATACAGACGCTCCCCTCAATATCCATCCACGGCTGCTTCTCACAGTACAGAAGAAAATATGTATGAAATGTCTGGATGAATAGAGGCTAAACCTAATGTGTTTATAGGTAAGTGTTGGAGGAAAGGAGTGTGCCTCGTTTTTCCCAGCACCGTGCAGACTATCTATAATGGTTTAGACAGAGGAAAATAAAGTTTGTAGTAACTGTATTGTTCGGTGAAATGTACATCCTGAATCTCTATCTCTCTTTGAGAAGAGAGGCACTGCTTAATGTCATTCATGTCTTTTTAATATGCATACAAATTACACAACAGGTTTTTCTTTTTCACTTCATCCTTGTACTTCAGAAGCGTGTTTGAAGTGCTTTTCTCCTTTGAGAAAAATGTAAGCTCATTTCCCTAGATGGCCATGTACATTATTGGCAGGTGTCGAAAGTGCAATTCACCCACCAAATAGGCTTCTGCCTGTCTCTAGTGAAGCCCTTTTACAGTTGTCTGGCTCAGAAGTGATTCTGGTTTGTATCCTTTCATCCACTGCACTGGGACAAAGATGACAACAGATTTCACATGTAAAGCACTGGGTTTCCACCTCTGGGATTATGGCTCACATCCAGCTTGACCCTCTTAGTGCAATCACTGAAACAGGTGGAGATGAGGCTTGGGTGGGCATAAATCTGAACAGGTAGGAGGAAGGCTTGGAGCAATTTGAACTCACTAGACAGAGAAGACAAAATATACATGAGTAATGGGAACCACGGTGAGCACATTTTTTCTGGGGAACACCAGCATGCACACAGGTAAGAGGAAGAAGTAAACTGGCTTTCAGAAAACTCATGAATTGGGATGGGGCATGCTTCCAGAGGAACACGGAGCAATGGGTAGGTAACAGGGCTTCCTGTCCCACATTACAACAACCGAAGTCGAAAGGGGTTGTACTGAGCCTACGTGTGTTTTGCTGTGTGTCACTTCCGATGATCACAGGGCAGAGGTCTGATTAATAAAACTTAAAGGTAATTGGAAAAGAGAAAAAGGAGTTCAGAAGTGTGATACTGAACGTAGGGAGCAGAAAAGGATATCTTTGATATACTTATGGCTCTCGGGGCAGCTGCTCTTTTTCTCCTTGGAAAGTAGCTTTTTGGAATGTTCAAAGCCTGAACACTAGTGGCTTCGATAAACAGCGTTGTCCTTGGATATGTAGAATTATTGCTGTTGATTCCATAAGTCATCTACTAGTTCCTTATGATCTTTCATGGTTTTCAGTCAAAGGTAAAGTGGTCCAATCTATGTAGTGGTTTTTTTTCCCTAGTATCTATATTTAGGCCCAGTAGAGAGACTTCTGCAAGTCATCTTTAATACTACAAGATCATGTTCTGTGAGCTTTAAGTGCAGCTGGGGAGGGGGGTGTGTGTGTTCATTATTTTCTTTAAATACCTTTAAATACTTGCTACCTGCCCCAGGTAGCATTTTAGGTTGCTTTTAGAGTTTTTTTGACTTTTTTTATTTGCCACAGATGCTTTTTTCCTACCTCCGCACCCCAACCCCAAAATACCACAGCTGACTTTTAGTCAGTTTTCAGCTTGTCAGACTTTGATTGCTGGTGTTAGCAATTCACTTTTTTTTGATCCCATATCTGTGCTTTTCTCTTAATCTTTAAATTATGTTTTGAATGCTGGTGTAATTAGATCAGTAGTTACTGGGTAAGAAAAGTTGAAAAAGCTTGGACAGTGTGAGGGGTTATGTGTGTGGGGGGGGGTGGTTTTTTGTGTTGTTTTTTTTTTTCTCCCCAGATATTTTCAGATGCACCCTAAGATGGTAATTTGAGTTTTAATGGCAGTTCCTGAGCCTTCTCATGCAACTGGGGAGCTGGCAGGGTTGCGAAGGTCTCCCATATGAGGATGTGGTTGAACTCTTGGACTGGCCAACCCAGAGAACTGGGCAGGATGGTGCAGATCCATAGGCACAGTTATATGCCCTTACCAGCAACTTGCAGTTGGTGATGAGAAAGCGCTTTGGAAACAGATGGGGAAACAAGGCCATCAGTGATGGAAAGGAAAAAACAAAAAGCCTTCCTTTTGAAGCACAGAGACATCTATTAGTCCAGAAATTGTGGTTTATTTGAGTTACAAAATACAGGCAAGAGAACACTTTATTAGATATTAGCCCTCAAGACGGTAGCTACCAAGTAAGACAAACAGAAAAAAAAAAATCTATGAATGAACTTTAATTTCATGTTTTAACATAAGATAGTAACCTTACTTAGAACAGAATTTTGTGACAGCTAATTCATCTAGGCATATAAAGACTCAAATTTCAGAAAAGCCTGATGCAGTCAGGTGCTTAAAAAATAATTGATTTGATTTACTTAAAAGAATCCCTTAAATGCCTTTTATTAATCCCGATTTAAAATGTGTTGACACCTATTTGAAACTGTCAGTTTTCCTTAATTTTTATACAGAAATGGTCTGAGTATAAAACCACACACCAAAACAGCTGAAAAAATCAACATCCGAATAGAATTTGATAGATCTATAGAAAAGAATTTATTTTATTTATTTGTGTACAGCCAGATTGTCTTATCCGTTGGTTTGTATGGCTTTACATCCGTAGCCCCACTTTGAGAAATTCATAAGCACTATCCCAAAGAGCAGTAGTTTGATCATTAAAATTCATACTCTACAATTTGAAGTCCTTTAAGATATGTTTTGTTTCCCTCTAACCACACTTGTATTTGAAAGGAAGTAAAGTTTTCTGAAAGTCACTCAAATGGTTCTTAGTTAAGAGAAAACAAACAAATGAGCACACTGCAAGCAATCTGGTGCAATTAATATGAGAGCTGTCAGGGGGGTATATTATAATAAGATGAACGGACAGTGCTGTTCCACCTAAAGTTTCCACTCCAAGGAGGAAAAGGACATTTACGCTGATTATAACTTCCTTTTCAATGACAGCCTTCTTTATGAAAGATGAATTTATTTTGTTCTGTGGGTAGATGAGGAAAAAAAAAACCCTGTTCTTTTCCTTGAAGGAGCTGGCTTACGACTTTAAATTACAGTAGCTGAAACATTAGGGAAAAATAGAAAGCTCACAACAAACACCAACCAGCTGCTTCTGCTGTATGTTTAATATGTACAGCTCTATTAGATTGGTTTATTAATACATCTGCAGGTATCTTGCAACAGGGGCCAGATGGCTCAGGAGATGGATAATGGCGTAAAAAGGGTTGCAAGTAGCAATCTATTGCAGGTCAGATATAGCCAAATGATGTTGCCTTCGGATGTCTATTCAGTAACCAGCATGAAAGACTCCGGAGGGAGGGTCTCACTCCAGCGCCTGGTCCTGTACCACCAAAACTGCCACAAGGATTTCTCCCGCGTGAGCAGAAAAAACGAAGTGTGTGGAAGTGGTGACAGGTAATTAGGCAAGCGCTGTCTATGCATTAGCGATGATGCTCCTTGGTAGGATGCTGCAGGACGTTTGTTTTATTCTGGGGAGTAACAAGAGGCAAGGCCCAGCAGGTGACTGCGAGGCTTGTCCGTAGGTGGGAGTGGAGCCGTGTCCACAGCTGGTTCCTGGGCTCTGAAACACACACCCTGCGGGTTTCCAAACTTGGCATCAAGGGCTACGCTGGAAACCTGCCAAGGGACTGCAGCCTACCCTGATTCGTACCCGCAGTAATACAGTAGGCTGCGTTTTTTAAATTTACATGACTGACTCTATGGTCCTGAACTGCATACTGAAGTGCATTCTTAAGGAAACCCTTTTATCTGGGTTTTTTATTTGAAAACCTAGGCAACAAATACTAGGAAAAAATAAGTGCCAGGCTTTGTGCTTGTTTCTCTACTTTTATCTTCTAAAAGTTTTGAAGTAGTTTGTTGTTTTGAATTTATGAGCATGGAAACTGGTATTATTAGGTGACAGCAGGCAAAAATGTGAGAAGTTATGGTACTGCAGTCTTAATAAAGCTGGTATAAAATGAGTTATACAGATGCAATACAAACATGATCCTGCTTTCTCTGTTTGATGGGGCCATAAAGAATCACGGTGAAATTTATCATATGAGTAAACCTGCAAAAAATCAGTTTCATGGTCAGAGCATGCTGTAGGTGTACTTGTCTAGAAACCCCACCTGTGTGGGGGTATTATCTGGTCACTCAGGGTAACGTGTCATAGTTGTAATACAATATATGCCTTGTGTCAGATCCCTTGCATCACTTCTGGTTTCAAGCATCAAAAGTAAAATTAGAGGGTCCCATCTCTCCGACCCCAGGAAGGCAATCCTTTGCCTTGAATCCTTTGAACGACTTTTGGAATTATAGGACTGATACTGCCTTTATTGTAGCATCGCATTTGAAGAACTTTTCTGATGTTAGCTAGCCCGGGTGTACCACATAACTCGGGGGACAAATGGTGCCTGTGTATGTGGGTGTGTAAAGGGTATTAACCGCAGCGTGAATACAGGCTATACACGACTTTGCACCCAGGCGAAGAGGGATGTTGCTGCCCGGCGCTGCCCCGTTGAAGTCTAGGGGGTGTGCTTGGAAAAGCTGTTGAGGGTGGTCTGGGGAGGTATCCGTGACACCAAGATAAGCGTTTCTCCGATATCTCTGTCTCTTGTAACACGCTAAGGTTATTTGTACCTTGCAGCTCAGTTTGTAATAAATCACTCTGATGGCCGTTTAGCACAATGGTGGCCTGTTCCTGCACTTCAAGTAATCCCCCTGTCTCCCCCCCTTTTCAGGGCATCTGTTGAAACTTAAACTCCTCATCCCCAAATACTAATGGATATGGCTGTCAAAATAAACAGATCACCCCTTTCAATTAATTATTGTTTTGGGATTTGTTCGCATGCTGGTTCTTGGTGTGTTTTTTAATTATTATTTGTTTGTTTGTTTGTTAAGCTCTTCCTCATGCTTTGTTGTTCCTAGTCCTGTAGATTATAACAAAGACAGAAAATGCTGAGATTTCAAATGGGAGCAGGGACAGGGCTGGGTTCTGAGTAAATCCAAAATCAAAAAGGAAAAAAAATGAACAGCCACAGCTACATGCATGTAATTTTTGGGAATGATGCTGTAAAAGCATATCAGCCTTGCACTGTGAAAGCACAGGATGCATTTGTGTGTGTGTGTGTGTGTGAGCTGATGTACGCGTGTGAACTCAGTGATATTAAAACACAGAAATAAAGGCCAGATCCTTAACTGGTTTAAATAGATTCACCTCCATACCTTCCTCGGACCCAGAGCAGTTTACATTTGCTGAGGATTTGACTTAATATAATGAGCCAAATATCTATAAAAATAAAACATGTAGAAACAGTAAATAAAAATTAAGACCCATGTTACATAATGCATTTACAGTCTTCATTATTCCATGGAATAAGCTAATTTGACATGAAGATACAACTTTATTACTATAGATGAAAAGGGTGGTTATTAAACTTACTGTTAATATGACCAGACAGTAAGAACTATTCAGTGAAACATGAGATGAAGGACTTGGGGAGGTAAAAGCAGTTATTTCAAGTCTAAATTTACATCTTGTAAGAATTCAGGTGGAAGAATCAGATTTGCAGTGTTAAATCTGAATCCAACAAGAATTTGTTTCTGCTATCGAGTGACTTCTGACTTGATCTGCTCAAGCAGATAAGTAATTATCATATCTAAAAATAAATAACTATTTTATTTATTTAGCATGATCTCAGGCTGTCAGAAGTGTTAGAGTTAGATGTGAAACAGCATCTACCATAGATAAAATAAGAGAAAGTAGAGCAAGAAAGTCCTTCCCTAAAATTGAGTATGTTTGCCTTTACAAGGTAAGGATGTAATCAAATGCTTTACTAGCAGAATAATATATACGACTTCATAAATCAATCATAAATTCATTTTATAATTGCTGCAACTAGCTAGGTGTCGTACCTATGGAGACTTCTGTAGCTGCCTGTTTAATGTCACTTGGCTGGTTGTAGACGGTCTTTTTTTTTTCTCATCTGTTGGCTCCTTTGGTCATGTAATTCAGTTTCCCTTGACCGTTTTAAAGGAAACTCTATTGTGTTCTATAACTGTCCACCTCTCTCTTTTATCTTGACATCGCTTATCTTCATCACACATCTCTTTTAATCTGCCCCAAAATTCACTCTTGCTTTCTGCTGTATATCTCCTCACTGTTCACACATGGTAATGCTACATTCTCCCACTCATGTATTACTCCCTCAGTCACTTTTAATATATGGGAGGAAAAAGGCTTTTCACGCTATCCACTGTCAAGTGCATTTAAGGGACTGTATTCATGGCAGAGTGTAAAAACTATGTCTGGGGGCAATTAAATGCACTAGTGAAGCAGAGGAGTTCCTGACTGCAGAGTCCACGTGAGCATAGTCTTTCCAAGACCTGAGAAATTCTCATCCTTCGCTGGAGCCATGGGGAGCTGAAAGGCTCTGAGTGCTTTGCAGGAGCACATCATGAAATTTATGGAGAAGCCAAAGAATATTTCATAAGGATGACTTTATGAAACGCTACTCTTGCTCTGTAGGGGTATCATGGATTCAGTGGGGATAGAGTTAGCTTTCTTACTAGCAGCTGGTATAGTGCTATGTTTTGGATTTGGGATGGGAATGGTGTGGTAGTACACCGGTGTTTTTGGGTTTTGCTAAGCAGTCAAGGCCTTTTCTGCTCCTCACACCACCCCACCAGCGAGTATGCTGGGGGTGCACAAGAAGCTGGGAAGGGACACAGCCGGGAAGGTGAACCAACTGACCACAGGGATATTCCATACCATGTGACGCCATGCTCAGTATATAAAACTGTGGCGAGAAGAAGGAAGAGGGGGATGTTCAGAGTTATGGCATTTTGTCTTCTCAAGTAACCATTATATGTGATGGAGCCCTGCTTTCCTGGAGATGGCTGAACACCTGCCTGCTGATGGGAAGCAGTGAATGAATTCCTTTGCTTTGCTTGTGTGCACGGCTTTTGCTTTACCTATGAAACTGTCTTTTTTCTCAAACCACAAGTTTTTCCTCACTTTTATTCTTCTAATTCTCTCCCCCATCGCATCTTGGGGGAGTGAGCAAGCAGCTGCCTGGTCCTAGTTATCAGCTGGGGTTAAACTGTGACAAGGGCCCTGCAGGTTTTATGGTACTTGATCAATGCAAGACCTTTGTCAACATAGGAAGAGCCTTGGCAAAGCATTAATTAAGAGATAAAAATGCAAAATGCTCTAGTGAGACCTAGATTTTGCTGATTTCTCTGATGCCATGCTACAGCAATGGCACTGCTTTATTCTTCAGTCATGAATAACCAAACCGAACGACACATAACCATGGCAGTCAGAGTGCTATAAATGTAGACAGTTGTGCTAATAATCTTTCCCCTTCTTTTGGTAAATGGGTTGAGGTGATTGGTTGTTATGCAAATAGCTGGAATCACATCTCTAAATGTGATTTTGTAGTCTGAATTTGTTAACAAGCTAATTGGTGTGCATATTAAAAAGGAATCTTAAGGTATTTACACACGTACAATAGATGATTTTCAATCTTTTATCAACTTGGCTGCAATAAAGAAAATCAATTAAATGAAATAAAACGCCATGTTCAGTACTAGGGATTAGTGCTTGCAGAGATTTCATGGCAATAAAATTTTTCTAAGAAGAAAAGCCTAAACTGATAGACTTGGGGGATTTTTTTGTGTGTTGCATATTTTCTGGTGTGTTTCAGTTAATTTAAATGTTCCACCTGTGTGTTCCTCTCCCCATCTACTACTACTACAAACAAGAAATTCATGTGCTAACCCAGAACAAAATTGTAATCCTTTAAATTACGTTGAAATCTTGAAAATGTAGAGAGGCAAATATCAGAGAGGTTTCAATGATACGCAGCATGCTTCCAGTGAATGTGGATGAAGTGCAATAGAATTAGTTCAAAATTAGTTAACTCCAAACAGCAAAAATCCTACTCTAGCTTCCTTCCAAAAACTTGCTTAGGTTATTCCACATGGATGAAATGCAGCTGAAACACCATCTTCATCAAGAAATAAGCCCATGCTGCTTTCTTCATCCCTCTCTCCTTCAACATGCCTTGGTGACTAACAGTGGACAAATGTAGTGTCCAGTGTATTTCTGCACTCAAAATGTTAAATCTCGTGATACACTCAATAGTATTAATGGTGATGATTCCCTTCTGGGGAGGTAGAAATTGGAGGAGCCCAAAGGCGCTGTGCCATTGTATTTTTTCTGGTGGTCAGAAAAACGTTTTCTTAGCATAGTCCCTCTATTCCCACTCATTCAGCCATCCACACCGAACAGAAAGATATCCCACATTGGTATCCTTTGTGCATACAGGGAGGGTTCACACCTGACATGTACAGATGCAGATTTCAGAGCTGTCTTCTGACTTTAGCACCAAGTTTGACCTGTAACTGCAAAAACTGTTTAAACAAGATGGTCCTCAAAAACCAGTTAATAAGTACTTCAGAAGGATAAATATGCTGCTGGTTTACAAAAGACTGCAAAAGTTCTGCTGAATGTGAAGGTACCTGATCCTTTAAAAGATTCGGTAACTCAATTTGCTGCTATCTGTTCCCAGATGACCTTACATACTGATTTAGTGCTCCACTCGAGCCTCACTGAAATTTGTAGCAGTATTTCTCTTGCCTGCAATAGGCTTTCCGTGTGTGTGTGTGTGTGTGTGTGTGTGTGTGTGTGTGTGTGTACCTGCATGGTCACACTCAGTGAATGTCCCCTAAGCTATTTTTTTCTTTAGTGAAATGGTGTAGGGGCGGGAAGGAACATGCAGGTGCAGGTCTGTGCCGGAGCAACCTACTGATATTTTCCTCAGTAAATGTGGCTCGGCAGTTTCAAGAGTGGATTAAGCTGCTCCGTTGATTTTGCATGCAAAATCTTGTCCATGTTAAAATATTCGACCAAGGTAGGCTAATAGCAATATTAAACTCTCAAAAGAGTCAGCATTCTTTTAAAATGTCTGGGAGGCATAAGGGCCAATCTCCACCGATAGCAATAGGAGTTTTACTACTGATTTGTCTGGATTTGGGATTAAAATACACATATGTTATTGTATTATATTAGATTATATTAAAACACATGGATATGTATATACATTCAGTATCCACTGAATGAGGCTGGATTAAACCATCCCAGCTGACCAAAGAGTTGCATTTCTAAGAGATGATTCCACGCCTGATGGATTCCTAATCAGTACAGTTTTTATATATAATATTCAGATTAGAATTACACTGGAGGAAAGAATAGTGAACCATCGTGATTGTATTGAGGTTGAACAATTATAATACAACTAACTACACTGTTTAAATATTCATTTTTATGAAAGACATTCATTATGCTCTTCATCTGGTAAGTTGTGGTCGCTTAAGACTCATTCCAGTGTTCAATCTCTGATAGAACATTGCAAAAAATAATAAAATATTTAAATGCTCTCATTATGTTTTGGACAGCTTGTATTGACAGTGTATCCCATGCTTCACTTACAGCAAAGCTTACTATTTTTACCACTTAGAGATAGCTGCAGCTCCTCTGAGGCAGAAAGTATTTGCTACGAAGAGTTAAAATGAGAATTGCTGGGAGAGCACAGATTGAAAAATACAGGGCCCTTGACTAGCCTAACATTTTTGAGACTTGCACTGAACCATTATTTTAAGTTATAGGCTAGATAACAACATTTAGACACACTGCATGGCATCCAGCGTAACACACAAGACCATCCAGCATAATATGTAACACCAGCATGAAAATGGCGTGAAATGGGATCCTTGTACATTAAGGCTATTTAATCCCTTAGCTCGTGTTTTGTTCTCTCTTGGTCAGTGCAGCTTCTGCCAATTACTGTACAAACCTAACAGGTACATCTGTAATTTCGTGTACTTGCTAAACCACCTATTGTTGAATGTGTGACTGTGTCAGACTGAATTGTTGTGCTAGCATTATTTTTGCTATGTACCTGTCTTCAAAGTCCACCTCCCTAACAAAAAAAGGTTCCTTTCGGAAGGGAAAGTATCAGGCTGTGATGTCTGGATCACTTTTGTCTTTGTGCTGAAGTCCTTTCTGTAAGGACACATTATGTGAGGACAAACTGAAAAAAAAAAAAATATATATATTATTGGACAGAGGCTAGTCACAGGAGCTGTGAGGGTTCCTTGTGGATAAGCTCTTCAAATCTGAGTTCTTACCTGAATATTTTGAGGAAGGCTGAGCTTTTCCAGGCCATGTCTGCCTCCTTATTCTCTGTAAGATCTGACAGGAATATTCTGAATGCAGAGGAGAACTGCAATCGCCAGCCACCCTCTGTAGTTGCAGAAGAAATTGGTCTTTGCTAAAACCCGCCAGCACAGCCTTCAAGGTGATGCTGTTTTGTACGTGGTGCCGAGAGCTAGCAGGCCTGCAGCAAGTGCGGAGGGGGCTGTGGTTTGGCCCCCACCACCCTGCAGTGCCCCAGGCTGCGGGCAGGGCTGGCTCCCCCTGGAGCCCTGTGCTTCAGGAGGGCGGTTGTTGCCCTCTGGCTTCCACCTGACACAAGCTCCCTTCCCCCAGCATCTCAGGTCCACAGCTCCCGGCCATCCGCGCCTCTCACAGCCCTTCCAGCCTGCAACATCCCTGCAGTTGCCACTGCAGTCTCATCTTCCAGATGCATCCTCGGGCCCTGTCTAATATCTTAAGGCACAGATGGGGAGTTTCAACACTTTTTCCTGTGGATTTATAATGAGCAGAAAAGTTGTAAATGAGTATAAGATATACAATGAGTTTGACTTCAGCCTTCTCTGCCCTCCTTCTGCATGTCACACGTCCTGGGATACAGGCTTTTCAGGGTAGGGCGTTGTATAAAAATACCAGTGTTTGCATAATGCTTTGGTCAACAGTGCCTTAGTGACCTGAAGGTGTAGGTATGGCTGTAATGTAAATATAAATAATAATGTAAGCCTCTGAGAGGGTAAGAAGTTGTTTGCCCCTTCCTAAGGTGAAGAGAGCAAGGAATGGTCATAGCTGCTTCCGCTGCATGGACTATTTATGGACAGCGTCTGATAAACAGAGATGAAGGAGCCACTCAGCTTTTGGTGGCCATGGGGATTTTAGTGACAGATAAAAAGTTGTTGACTGAAGCTTTCTAATCAGAATTTCTCGATGATGTTTTAGGTACCATTTTAACATACACGAACTTAAAATCCTCTCTGTCACTAACCAAATGGCAGACAGGGAAAGGATGCTCATTCTGTAGCAATGGAAATGCTCAAGGGATGTTTGTGGAGCACCAAGTGCAACATGGACCCTGCCTGGGGCTCAAAAGAAGTATGGTAAAAGAAATAACAGGAATACTATGCTGAACTTCACTGTGTAAGGTAATATTGACTGAGTATTTCCCAGAGAGAGGTGTTGCAGATAACCTCACAGCATGGAAGATAAGCAGAGCAAAATATGATGGGACGCTACTATCTGAAATACCTATAGCGGGATGAGGGATGAGAGTAGGACCAGGCGCTGGAGGGACGCCTCCATTTTGGGATCGTGCTGTTCACTGGAACTGAAACATGGCAGGATTTTCCGTAAGGGAGGAAAGATCAGCAGAGTGGTGAGGGAACATTTGATTATCAGATATTTGCACTGCAGTGTGGTGAACAAACATAGCTTATTAGTTTGTTCTGAAGCAGAGGTTCGCCTTTTTTCTTGTACAGATGTATTCTTAAGTGTTTTTACAAGCTGCCCTGGTAATTTTCTTTTCCTCCACTAAGTCTTTTTTCTTTCTTTATACGCATTACTCATAAATGGGAGGATATTGCTTATTAAGAGTACCTCAAAAGCTGACCAGTGATCCCCTCAAATTCCAGATCAGTGCACATGGCATCATTTTAATAGGGAGTCTTAGTTTTTTCTACCCAGCCTTTGTGCCAACTGTATCTGACAGAATGGTTATAATAATAATCCATTCCAGGCTTGATGCTTTTGCAACACTGACTTATTCAGTAGCAATCATGAAGGATTATTCAAAGCACAGACCATTGGGCAGGATGGAGAACAATGCTGTCACAACTGCAGGGTAATCAATGATTTCTATTTTCTGGGCAAGAATACTTTCAATTGTGCTGCAGGCAGAATTCCCTCTGGTTGAATAAGTTGCTGAAGTGGAAAATTTTATTTAGCAGCATTTGGTAAGAGTCTCACAAGTCTCCACTGAGTCATTCGTAGTACAAAAAGTCCGCTTTAGCTGAGAGTTAAATTGTGGCTCCTTCCTGGGTGAATATTGTTGAGAGGCTGTGGTAACCCTGCAGGTATTCTCTAACACCCTTCCTCCCATCCACACAGGGCAGCCACGTGAGCACTTGGTCAAGGACTCCTGGGGAAGATTGCCCAGGTTTCTAAAATTCCCCAGTTATAGCTCCAACCTAAACAACTGGGATGCTTAAATATGAGAGAATTTGGTTTTATCGTTACATCAGTGGTTGCTGGAATCCCCTAGACTTACTTCACTGATTGTCAGCAAGAGCAAATTTATGCCTTAAACATTGTTTGATAATGGCCAAGTTGACCAGAGATCCATGAAGCTACAGAGGTCTAATATCAATTTTACCTGTACTTCTTAATTTATTTCTCTAGAACCATGAACGTTATATGTCTATATCAAGAGCAAAAGGTTGCTGGATGGTGTTCTGTCATGCCTCCTATAGCTTCACTGAGGTATTTTCTAAAATGCTAATTACTGTCAGAAAATGCCAACTGATCAACGTGCTCCAATTTTGACCTCATCCGGCCCAAACAGGTGCACAGGATGAGCATTTCCTTGGGAAATAGGAAACCAGTTTTCAGGTTCTCTTACTACTTGATTGAGCCTAAGTGCTCAAGTCCACCCTCTTCTGTGAGGGGGCAGGTCAGTCTCTCCTTTTGGGGATGTTCCACTCTGTATAAAGTGGCTGTTATTTATCTGCCTTGATGCAAACTTGGGCTGATCCAAACCACTGGCCCATACTGAAGTTACTAGGCAGTCTGTCCTTCTCTCTAATTCTTCTTTCACCTACATTGTTTTTTTGGGGGGGAAGAGAAAGATATTACTGTGAAATATTTTGATCATGTCTTGATGTAGAAGGGGAGAAAAATATATAATAAAATGCAGGTTTCTCAGAAAACAATTTCTGAGAAACTGTATTTCCAGAACATATTTCACTTGGTTATCTTAGAGTTTTCTGGGTGAATGAACATGTTCACTTTCTGGTCAAATTAGAAATCTAAGACTAACCTGTTGCTAACATGTATATGTCATTGCTGGAGACACAGCATCATTGGCAAGATGAGTAAACGCGTCCTACAGCTTTTGCATCAACTCAACTGCGATGGCCCCTTTCTGGGTCCAGCTGGAGCCTGGCACAGGAAGAGAGAGCAGCAAGAAGACTCTGCCCTTTCTTCTCTTCCCTCAATGTCACGCTCTGCATTAGCTGACACAGGCTGGGTCCCCAGCCCCTGGCCCATGCTCCCCTGAGACAGCACTGCACTCGCGCTAGCCCCCAGGGCCAGAAGACAAACGAGGGCATCGCAGGAGGAACCTGAGTGAGTAATAGAGGTGCCAGATGGAAAGGTTAAAGGCCACCCACCATTTGCACTGCGGTAGGTTAGCATCACCGGCCTCCCTCAGAGCACAACCACAAAAAAAAGGCAAAAGCTGCCACTTTTAACCTATTATTTGGATTTACCAGAATGCTTTAATTGAAGGAGAGCAAGCAAAGCCAATTCAAAACATTATTAACTGTTTGTCTGCATGGGGGACATCAGGACAGAACACTGTCCTCTCGTGAAGGGATACCCGAGCTAGCTCTCTCTGAGCTAGTTCAAGTACTGTGAGTAATATAACCAGACTAGCATGGCACTCTGCCCAGACTAATTTATCTGTCTTTTCAAAGGCAGGAAGTCTGACAGGTCTGCGTTATTCAGTGCCTCAGTTGTCACTAATGAGCACTGTGTAACTAGAGCCTCTGAACAGCACAATAATCAATTTAAAACAGCTTGTGCAAGAACTCCTTGAAGTTGAGTTCTCAGTCCTGTTAATGATGCGAGATGAGAGTCCATCTACGTAGACTAGCTGCCTAGAGTAAGCTTGCATGATAACTACAGAAGCGCAACATGAGGTGGAAAACATGTCTCCGTGCCTGGAAACATGCACCCCAGCTTCAGCTTCTGAGAGTCGTTTCAGAAATAGTAGGGCTGGCCCACCTGTGCACCTACTAAAAGCCAAAGCCAAGACATCAAGGACTGGGGACAGTGCTCAACTTGTGCTTGAAAAATCCCACCCGCAGTCTGTAATGACCCTGTTTCAGCTATTACTGCATTTTAAATTCTTCAGCGTGCTGATAAGTCAGGCCATCAGCGAGAGGGCAGCAGAGATGTTAAGCCTCACTGTCTGGCCCTGGCTCTTTGCTTTGACATTTTTATCAGTTTTTCACTTCTTTTGTCTGTTTAATCTATTTCATTTTCCAAAGCCATCAGCTGTCTGCTAAAGTTATTTTCTTTTCAGGCATTATTACTTTTTTTATTTTGAGATGTTATTGACAGGTATGATGCGGGCAAACTGATACCTAATGCAATAATAAATTAGATACAGCTGAATCCCAGTTTCCCAATATAATCATATTAGAAGAAAGTATTCTGTTATACACATGAGACCCTAATGAAGTCAACACAGCTGCTCATGTGTAAAAACAGCAGAATTTGATCCACTGAGTTCAGCTGGATCTGGCAGCTTTCCAGATTTTCTGAACTGAACTATTCTCGTTTCAGACATCACGGTCACCAGTAGGAGCCAGTAACATTCAACATCAGAGCAGCACTTCCCAGAGATAGTCCTCTCTAGAGCTGATTAAAATAACATAACCTCCAGAAATATATCAACAACTGTATTTATATGCATTGCTTGAGGGGATATTAGTTTACTGTGCATTATATTGTAACATTCAAAATAATATTTATCACAGCCTGAACCAACTCTTTGCTCAGAGCCATTTGTAAAAGTCAACTAAAATACAAATTAATCTACTAACTCTATTGTAATGGTTCAGAAACCTGTATTTCTCTTCAAGCTCTGCTATGCCCTTTCCAGAAGATGGTGACCAATAACTCCCTCCTTCCTCACGTGCTCTTTTCCACTGAGGCATCTCTGTGCCTGGCATCCAGGCTATGTCTGCTTCAGAGAAGGGTTTAGGAATTTTTTGTCCTGAGCCCGCGATAGCAGCTCTAAGATACAATCTTTTTTGCTTCTTTAAATGTCTAATGAGCTCTGATCACATCTCAAGTGCTACAGCATTCTTTTCTCTGGTTTTGATAAAGGATGTCTTACACGGGCAGTATCTTCCTGAAAATAATGTCTCCCTTAGCTAAGGCTACTTCGTTAACTTCTTTCACATCTATCCTCAGATGTGAAAATATACACTTATTTTTCCATGATGCTACAAAATTGTTTAGTCTGTTTATGTGGTATGATTCTTGTTGTCATTTTGGCCATGCATTCTTTGCAAGTTCCTACCTGTTTATATTATTTGTACATTGTATCTTGAAATTTATTTTTACTAAATTCAATAGGATAGAGTGTTTGTGTGATGCACTCATACAGTCTCTAGCATAAAGGGTTTCTAATAACAAGGATTTATAAGCACTGCACTAGTATAAATTACGATGTCAACTATATCTTTAATTTATATAGAAGGAATAGCAGCTATCACTTCACTGGTTGTTTTTTTTGACTGCATACGTATTCTCATGCTTGCCACTGCTAAAATAGATATCTGGAACACGGAGCTTCTGAATAGTGTGAGATACTGGAAATGCAGGATGATAAGATAACCTGTGGAAATATTTTTTAAAAAAGAACAACAAAAAAAAAAAACCCAAAACAAAGAATAATCAATATACTATGACTCAAGCAAAACCAACATGAAACAAATTACTAGTGGTGTTAGAAGCTTCTGCTATTTTCTTCCACATTTTCACGCTACTTGGCACACAAAAAGAATGAAAACAATGACAAATTCCACTAAAGTTAGATATTTTGTCTTTAACCTAATGTACTGGACTCATCATTATAAAAGCTAAACTTCCGGTGACACATCAGGGAACGGGGGGAAGCGGTTTTGTCCAAGCTTTGCATTAAGCCTGAATTATACAGTAAATTCAACACTAATATAAGATGGAAAAATGTTATCACCACTACTATTATTTGCCGAAACACATGTGGCTTCAGTTCTTCAAAACGTGCAGCTCTTCCCCCCTACCTCTGAAACACATGCCAGCAGATAACTGCTTTTGGAACTAATACTTTGGCCTTAGAGAAGAACATATTAAAACATACTTTATTTTATAGGTCTTTCTCAGAATCCTTTTCCTGCCAATATGTAAATAAGATGCTAATCGAGAGGTGTGCAGGGAAAGCATATTCTGACACATTGGCACATAGCATTTTCAAGCAATACACAGCACATTTATCATTATGTTAATGTGAGATCCCAAAGGCAGCATTGCCTTTAAGGCATATTTGAGCATGCCAAAGTTTTTCCTTTTGTAGGAGGCAAAACAGAAGATAGATTTGTCATTCATGAAAATGTGAAGATTCCCAGAGTTATGCACAGCAGTCAGAAACCCTAAAATAAAATAATATTTTGCTTTTGTGCAGTGATATTTTTTCATTTGCAAACCATGAGCAGTTTATTATCCACATTATTTTCCCCCTTTCAGAGATGGCGTAACTGAGGCATAGAGTTTAATGCAGCATTTTTTAAATAATGCTGGTGGAGTCCCATGCAGTTGGGCTGCTAATGGCGTTAAACACCAGTGGCTTCCTTTTCCTTTCCTTTCGTAACTTATACCTGAAAACTGTCTAGATAAACAAGTGACCAAACAACAGTCAAAGAACACAACATCAGAGAGAGCTCCTAAAGTGTTTGGCTGAGCCACTTGCTCAAGGTCACGCAGCAAGTCAGTGCAAGGGCTGGGAAAAGATTCGTGACCCCTATTTCTCAGCTCGTTCCAACCCGCGTGTCAGATAATACTCCAAAAGCTTAAAAGATGTTCCAAATACCATATAAATCTTCTTTGAAAAGAGACGCAAATCTCAAGGATATAGCTTATGGTGAGGTTCTGAGAATAGCTGTTTCCTGTGAGCTTTAGGTGGTGAGATTTAGCTATATTTCTGTACCAGTAAAAGTCCCCAAACTTTCAGGTATGCCAAGCTTCATTTGAAGATGTAATTGATAATGACTTAGCCTGTATCTCCTTATGTTTCTCCTTCTACTTCCTGTTGAAATACAGAAATAACAATGAAAATGTACAAAATTTAAGGTAAAGAAAACCCTTCCAATACAGAACTCAACAATTTGCTGGGTCACTGAATCCAGGTCCTTACTGCCACAACTAAATGTACATAACATGCATAAATGCATCAAGAATCATTTGAACATCAGTTAGATGTCTTAGCTTTCTTCTCTCTTTACTGGGAGGTCACTCCAGAAAATTAGTTGTCGCTCATAAAACCTAGATCCCAGACACTCGCAAACTATTAGCTATCCTCAAACCGATCAGTAAAAAGCAAACAAATCCCCTCAAACGAAGAGCAAGCACTTTGTTCCTTCACCTCCAGGGAGAAGTTGCACATTCAGAGGACGTACTGGACAAAAGGGTGTGTTCGGTTTCTACTTTAACGAAAGCACCCTGTACCTTTCGGTATCAGGATGCAGTTTGCTACTGTTATGAACCACTACTCTGCCTTCTATTATGTTGCTTAGAGACAGTGGGCTCAAGTATCAGAAAGACGTTCTGGATCGTCATGGACGATTATGTACCCATCTGGGCCTACTTACACATTTATGTGATTTTGCTGTGAACATATGCAAAAACATGCCCATTAAGGGTTTCGGATGCCCTAAAAGACAATCGAATTCAAAGTCAGTAATAACATAAAAAGCATGAGAGCAGCCATATCTTTGTGGCTGTTCATACCTTTAATACCTTCATCTCAATGTGAATGTTTAAGGTAGGTTTAATCACGGATCGTTTAAATGCACAGGGTTCAAGTAGGCAATTTTCCCCGCAGTGCAGTAAAATTGCACAAAACCAAAATGCTTCTGGTCAGCAGTGCTAATATCTGGAAATGTTGCTAGTTTTCACATGGCCAGGAAAGCTTTTTTCTTCATCTTATGTTACTTTGTTTTTATCTTACCTATTTAGGCATTAAGGTAGACAGTGATGGTTTAGAATGGCAAATTTGCCACAGTTAACCAAGCAAGCAAAATCTGCATCTGAGGAATGCAACGTTCACCAAGGGCTTTGGCTTGGGTTTCTCTCTGTTGCCAGGAACCTTCAATAAAATGGGATGTATTTATGAAAAAGAGGACAAACTATAATTGACATTCAACCCTGTTAAAGCCAGACAGAAAAGGGCACTCTGCTTTAAGATGTTTATGAGGAATAATATATGCATTGAGCAGCGGGAGACCTTAAAAAAGTACAAATAGCCTGGCTAAGGAAGACAGGAATATCTATTAAAAAAAGGAAACCACAAGTTAACAAGATAATTGAAAACAGAAAATAAATGAAGAATTGTTAGCTGGATAGTTCACTAACAAAACAACACAGTAACTGTGAATGACTTTCATTAGTTGTGCTCTTACTAAAATGGGGTAGTTTATATCAGCACTGCTGCCCCCAAGCTAGTTTCGAACCTGCACTTGCTATTGGCATTAATGGGCATAAACTGAAAAATCAGAATCTGTATTTCAGGTGCTTCATAGCCTGTGCATTCAGTTCATTTACCTTCATGGCAATCAGGTAATGCAAACAATTATTTTCCCATTATCCGTAATCCTCTTATATACCAGCCTTTAAGCCAGTGAATTTTTATAAAATTAATTGAATAATAATATAAAATAGAAATATAATAAATCAAAGTAGTGTTCGTGGGAAGGTTGGGAAGGCAAAACATTAGGAATAGTTCTCCTAGACAGTAATTTCTTTGGAAGCATTGCAGCGGGCATTTTAAAGGACCGGGTGAGGCTTTGTTGTGCCCATCAGTGAACAGAGGAGGCTGAACATCTGCTGCTGTCTCTGACGGTGCTCAAGTTGCTGTTGTCACAACAACAACATTATTGTCCCCAAACCTTGCCCCCACACTGAAATTTAACTTGAGGAAAGTACACGTTGTCCTTCACAGATGTTTAGTTGCAGTTCCCTTAAAGGCCTGCTTCTGAGTTGTAAAACTAACAAGCGAAGGCTTGTTAGTCATGACTTAATGCACAATATACTTCTCCTCATCTAACTGCTCAGGTAAGTGCCCAACTCCACCAGCACTAGCTGGAAAGTATTAGCCGCCCAGTCCGAAGAAGAAAGGATTAACTGACCTTCAGGTGTCAGTGAACAATTCACACTTCTTTCTTCTTTTTGCATTGTATTGTAAATATTCCAATATTTACAGGTGTATATCTAAATGTGAATAATTCAGGAGATGAAAGTATAGCTCAGAAAAGGGTGTCACGAGTTCTCCCTTTGTGTTGCATTACCAGCTGCAGGCTCTGACAAGGAAGGAGGTTAGTAGAATAGTGTAGTGAAATGTGCGTCCCCACTGGTACAGCAACATGAGCGTGCCCACGTGCAAACCCACTGCCTAAATGGACAAGGAGGACACAGGTGGGAAAGGCAAGGGCAGTACGGGAAGCTGAACCACCCGGCTGAAAGGTCGTGCTGCGGGTTAACAGCAGAGCCGGGATCCTGAGCCCTGACCACCACAACATCCAGGCTCGGGCACACTGCTTCCAAAGTCCTTGGCAGAAGTAGCTTTAGGGCTGGCAGTGATATCTCTGTGTCACCCACTGTGAAGCTCTGTCTCAGGTCATGGAGGTTAATTGCCGGGAATGTCAAATGAGAAGGGCTAATGATGAGCTCAAAGAAATTTCAGTATTGCTACTGAACCAGCTGATTACTTGGGTAACACTGTGGGAGTAAAACACTCTAATGCAATCATCATTTTTTTTCCAGAGGTTAATTCTTTTATATATATTTAGATATTTTTATGTACAAGCACATGCACACAAGATACATTTTCCCATTCTAACAATGCTGGGACATGCAATAAGAAGGCCAGTTCTTCTTGTCAGTGCTGACCTGCCAAGATGCCGCATCAGCAGCGCTAGAAGCGAAAGGCCTCCTGAATGTGTTTTACCTCTTTGTTAGTGCTGACTTGATACTCATCTGCCTTCTTGTTATCCAAAACTTACATACATTTATAACGTCTGATACTTCTAGGTCACGTGTATCTAGAATTTTCCTGAATTTTCAGCACTTTTAAGGATTACTTGGTGACACGTTCTTATAAGTAATAATTTTTGTTCCAGCTGCAGCTCCTTTTTATTTTCATTCTGTGCCCCGCGTACATAGGAAAAGGAATATCCATCTCCGGCGCCTCCTCTGCAACTGTTATCTGACTGCTAATGAGATAACTGGGTGCATCAACAATTGCAACTATTCCTACAGAAATTTTTGCGCAAGTAGTGATTCAGTCTTCCAACGTTATTGCTTTAAATATAACTAAAGAAATAAAACATTTTTCAAGGAAACATTTGGAACTATGAATAATATCACAAATGTGTCTTTCTGTGCCCACCACAAACACACAAGTGTAGATTCTTATAATCCACTTCAAATTCCACGTCTTTTTCTCTCATATTAAACACCATTAATTGTTTGCTGCTGAGAGTGCAAAAATACCCTTTTGCTTTACCTGTTCCATTTCAATTAGAAAACTTCTTTTTTTTCATTTTCACAGTACTGCATTTCTCAGATTTAACTTATTGCCATGTAATTGCCCAACATTTAAAAACAGAATGGCATTCAGTCCCAGAACTTATCACAGAGGAGTCTTAACCAGCGGGAGATGGTTGTTTAATAACTACTTTGAATTGTTACAGCTACAGCAGGAGAACTATAGAAAGATTTGCCTTAAAAATTAAACCATGGAGAATGTTAGGACTGCCAAAGATTGGCTTTCTAAAGAAAAAAGAAAATTCTGATACTCACAAATAATCTGTGACTCTGTTCTATGTGTTTGTGACAGTAATGCTTTCCCGCGATCGTACAGAGAAGATTTAGGATTTCATTAAAACCATGATACCCTGATCATGGAGACTCACATAATTTGCTAGCGCCTTAAGGTAGATGTTCAACCTACCTGCAGCGCACTCAGGATGCAGCACAGTGTTGCAATGCCCAGAACACATGCTGTCCTCATGGTCATTATCCACCTCACACCTCTCTGTAACAGAGACTGGAAAACACTGGAAATGGCTACACCAGTAAAGTCTTCTCTTACAGTAGAAGTGAATCCCTTTGTAGTCATTAATGTGGCATTCCTAGTCCAACAGCAGTTCTAAATGTATGGCCAGAGCACTGGCTCACATGATAAAAAAAAAAGGGTATTGTAAAACTGAATCAATATTATTCGGTAGTCTGCGGTGGCTGCCCTCTGTCTGAAGTAATACATGTTCCTAAAGCTGGTCAGATGATCTAAGCATCTACTCAGGAAGCCCCAATGACTCTGAAAAACCTGCAAATAATGTGCTTGCTCCCAGACTTCATTTTTCAGTGAATTCTGAAGAGATTTTTTTTCTGAAGGACTTTAGGTACAGTGAAGACCCTTTTTCTTCTGTGTTATACTCATATCAGGACTGTGATAACTATTGGCTTCCTTATCAGAGAAAGAGACCTTCTGAAAGCCTATATAAGCTTGTCAGGATTTACCAGGAGTGCTTTGCGTAGTTTCTTAAAGATCCAGCAGAGCATGCAGTATGAAGCTCATTCTCCTGGGAAAGCTAGGAAAGACCTTCTTGCTTTGCCCTGCATGCTGGTTTTGTCTTTTTCTTTGTTACAGTGGCATTAATTTCATTACTAGAAAGTCACCAATTAGCGTATTTATTATTTACACTGTTTATTAGCACATGGGTGTTATCCCTGGGGGAACCTCTGTGTGGCTCTAGAAGTTACTACCTCAAAACTTCATAGTCCAGGATCAAGTAGAGCAGGCAGCACAGATATCAACATAAACCAGTATCCTTGCCTCACTGCTTGCACACTACCAGAACCAGAAGTTGATTAGTCCCAAGAACAAAATTTAAGGTGCGTGATCCGTGATGCTGTGCTGGGGCATACCATGCTGTGGATAAGGAATTGGCTGGATGGCCGCACTCAAGAGAGTTGTGGTCAATGGCTCAATGTCCAAGTGGAGACCAGCAATGAGTGACATTCCTCAGGGGTTGGTTTTGTGACCAGTGCTGTTCAATATCTTTGTTGGCAACATGGATATTGGGCTTGAGTGCACGCTCAGCAAGTTTGCTGACAGCATCAAGCTGTGTGGTGCAGTTGACACACTGGAGGGAAGGGATGCCATCCAGAGGGACCTGAACATGCTTGAGAGGTGGGGGCCACGTGAACCTCATGAAGTTCAACAAGGCCAAGTGCAAGGTCCTGCACCTGGGTCATGGCAATCCCAAGCACAAATACAGGCTGGGTGGAGAATGGATTGAGAGCAGCCCTGAGGAGAAGGACTTGGGGATGTTGGTTGATGAGAAGCTCAACATGAGCTGGCAATGTGTGCTCGCAACCCAGAAAGCCAACTGTACGCTGGGCTGCATCACAAGAAGCATGGCCAGCAGGTCAAGGGAGATGATTCTGCCCCTCTACTCCACTCTGGTGAGACCCCCACCTAGAGTACCGTGTCCAGCTTTGGGGCCCCCAACATAAGAAGGACGTAGATCTGTTGGAACATGTCCAGAGGAGAGCCACAAAGATGATCAGAGGGCTGGAGCACCTCTCCTACAAAGAAAGGCTGAAAGAGTTGCAGCTGCTCAGCCTGGAGAAGAGAAGGCTCCAGGGAGACCTTATAGTGGCCTTCCAGTACCTGAAGGGGGCCTGCAGGAAGGATGGGGAGGGACTCTTTATCAGGAAGTGGAGTGAAAGGAAGAGGGGTGACAGTTTTAAACTGAAAGAGGGGAGATTTAGATTAGATATCAGGAAGAAATTCTTGACTGTGAGGGTGGTGAGGCACTGGAACAGGTTGCCCAGGGAAGCTGTGGCTGCCCCATCCCTGGAAGTGTTCAAGACCCGGCTGGATGGGGCTGTGAGCAGCCTGGTCTAGCGGGAGGTGTCCCTGCCCGTGGCAGGGGGGTTGGAACTAGAGGATCTTTAAGGTCCCTTCCAACCCAAACCATTCTATGATGCTGTGATTTTCTTAGAAGAGGACTACATCAATGCTTACACCCTCATTAACCACCAGGGAATTCTACTTTTGTCTATGAGGTCGGTATTCCTGCACAGCACAGTTAAAAGAAAGACGTGATGAAGTTGTCCCATTGCAGTAAGTACTCATATACTGTTTGAAGTGTATGAGTTAGTTCATCCATAATATAAATGAGTTAACTATTATTAATAATAATAAAATTGGTGGTGTTTCTGCATGACATTACGTTACACTGTCTAGCCAAGAATGCAAAATATTGCTACAACCAAAACAGAATGCTGTAAAGATGGATGAAAAGTTATCTGCACCTCCCAATCTGCATAAAGATGATGATCCGATGTTGTATTAGCAATTTAATTCTCTTGTGAAAACCGTGCATCTATCATGGTTTTTTTTCATACACAAAAACTGTAGGGTTTTTGATTTAGTCCTAAAGCTGGCATTGCATTTCCACCCCCCCCAACACGCACCGTCCCCTTCACTAGCACCAGTTCTGGCCTGAGCAGACATTATTGCCTCTGGCACAAAATCAGAAGATACAGTTGTATGCACAACCACATAGGTGACGACCGCTGTAACCTAACAGAAAACTTTACAAAAAAAAAAAAGGCACTGTGGTACCATTAACTGTGGTTAATGATCTTTTGCTGTGACAGCGTCTATTTAAAGAAAGGTTTTCTTGCTTTAGGTGTAATTCCACCAGTTAATTGGAAGACTTGCCCTTTCTTTTCTTTAAGCATTCACCTATTCCTTTGCAGTGGCTGGAAAGTTTTTGTTGAAACAATTTCTTTGTTAAAAATGCCATTGAACTAAAGTAATAAATATATAATATCGTTTTTTACACCCTTTTTTTAGGAAAAAAAAAGTATTTGCAATACATGCCTTTGTTCAGCTCTTTTGGAGTATGGATTTTAAACATTCAGGAGCAGGGCCCCATTATCTAGATTGTAAGGATACAGTGGAGGAAAAAGGTTTACTATAATTGTTTCCACTGTCAGTAGATGGCGTGTGGCAGTGATGCCTTATTTCAGAAGTTCTTGCCTTTATGAGGAAATAATAAATTTATGTGCTCTCTTTGTTTTTAGGAAATATGATTAATGGTTCTCTTACACTAGAGGTGAAAAAGTATACAACAATGCACAGATTTAATTCCTATCTACTTGTATTCAGGAGAATTTTCTACAGCATGTGTTTCTGCTTAGAAATCTCCTGTAGCATATCCCTGCATTCAAGCCACCGAGGCTTGGCTTGGATCTCGTTTTTGCTATAAAATCCCCATTGTACACCATGACTTTTAAGTCTTTGAGACTGTGCCTGCAAAACAGCTGGGCAGTCTTAAGGAGGTTTAAGGGCTTTAAATTTAATACTGGACTATATGCCCTGGTGGACTTGGGAACAACAAATGCTGAGCCCAAGCAGTCCCATGGAGCCTTCTGCTGGCACTTGCTCTGAAGCCCCACACTCCAGGCTTTCTCTTATCTCCCAGCCTGCGGCCAGTCAGGTACTTGAGAAAGGGAATTTTTGGCATTGGAGAGAACTTGGAAATATCATTTTACCTCCTCTGACACCTTCTGAAAAAAAGGATAAGTCTTTCCTAAATTTGACACAAAGCCAAAGCCTTAGCCTTCTTGATGCTGTCAGTGAGTGGAGAGGCAGGGAAAAAGCCTGTATTGATTACAGAAGGTTAACCCCAAAGGGACTGTGAAAATGTGTTTTTTCACACAGCTTTAAGAAAAATTGTGTGGGCTTCAGAGATGCTAAAATGTTGTTTTGAAGTTGTAAGCCGTGTCTAACGGCTTTAGTAACATTGCTATGTAAAGTTGGACCTGCAGAAGTTATCCAATGTGTATGAACTAGGTGTACATAAGAAAGTATATTCTGTGTGTATGAAGAGTGCCCTACGCCGTTCGAAAGTCTATCTGCTTTTTTCAGTTGATTACATACAAGTAATCAAAAAAAAAAAAATCCTCTTATAAAAATGTGGACAGTCTCCTTGTGGAAACAAAGCGGTTTGATATATTGCATTTGTTCACACATGTGCTTTTTATCTATGATACGGTTGCAGTATATATTTTGCCAGTCAAAGTGCGCGCACACAGCTTTTTGTCTAATAGTGTCTGGAAAAGCTACATTAAAAGTACCACAGGCTTCTGAAGTTCTGTTCGATGTTTTCCAATATCACGTGTAAAAGATGCTCTTGTCTGATATTGGAAGTGATCCCTATCAGTTCTACTTCATAAAACTCCTAGAGCTTTGATTTTCACACACCTTCACAACCAGCAGTATTGCTACGCCATATAACAGCCTATCTCTAGGATGACTGCAGTAAGTAAGTACCACTAAAAATATCACAAAGATTGATCCCTTTTTTTCCTGCCTAGTTGTCTATGCTCAAATGATTAGACAGTTCCCCTGGACATAAACACAAATAGCAAAAAAATGCCTTTGAGAAGCAGCACAGAACGTTCTGGATGAGCACCGAATTTTCAGGAGAATTGGGCAAACCTTGACCCAAATTTATACACTTTAAATCACTCTCTCCTGTGTGAAAAGAGTGCAAGATCAGAATATCTATGGTCATCTACTCTACCCAGGGTTTTCCCTGGCCAGTTTGCAATGAACTTGGTTTATTGCTACCTGAGGGGGTGAGGCTTGATTCTGATGCAGACTCCGCTGGCACCACTACGAACGTGTTTGTAATCTTATCCTCCAATGTAACGCAGTTTCATTATGCTTCAGATGAGCTGGTCTAATCAGTAATAACAGATCAATAAGCCTACATGCAGTAGCCTTGACGTGACAGCTTATGTGAGCTGCTGTACCTGCGCACACCGGTGCGCTCCGTGCGGCGCTGACACCCTCTTCTCACTGCCCATACATGCAAATAATTCCCAGAAGCATCCCGGCCTTTTTAAAAGGCTACTTATAAGCCCCCAGTGTCTGGTAAGCAATGAAGAATAGCTTCTGCAGCAACACCACTACTCCTGTTGAGTATAACCTGCTGTGTGAAAAAAAGACATTCAGTCTTGGTGTACAGATTCCAAGTGACTGCATGAATGGTGTGCATGTGATAGCACTTACCAGGTACGTGTATTTACAATATATGTATGTATAAACATCAGCAGAAAAAACCCAAACAAACAAACAAACAAAACATGCACCCCTGCTTACTAGCGTGAAGACTTCTACAAGTTTTGGGACTGAACTAAGAGAATTATGAGCATTTCTATTTCATCCTCTTGACTGGGCCTTTCAGATGTGCAGAGAAATGGCTAAGTCACCTGAACTACCCTGTGTCTGACAAATGGCAGAGGAGAAAAGAAGGAGCCTGGAGAGGAGCTCAGAGGTGAGTTACAGCCAAGAGTCCTTCAGCAGCATTGAATATTGCCTTGTTCCTCACAGCAGCTTTACTCACTCCCATGCACCAACATGCAGCCACCCCCTGAGAAAGCAAAAGGATTACACCGAGTACCTGACTCCTACCCCCAGAAAAATACTTGCTCTCTCCATTCAACCAAATGCCCCCAAGCCCCAGGCAACCTAACGCCTTTTTTCTTCTTACCATAGGCCTTGGTAGCAGAAGCAACGGACGTTTTACCGTGCACTTCAAGAAGACAAGAAATTTCCGTTAGAAACTTGAGGTGGAGGAGCACTTGGTCTAGAGGATCAGGGTGTAGAGGTGGGGGGGACAGAGTGATGAGCAGCTTCCCAGGGAGCAGTGCGGACCTTCTGGGTTTTTTTCCTCTGAAGAGGGCAAATACAGCAGCAGTGCTTTGAGGAAAGCAGAGCATAGGATTAGTGGATTTAGGGCAAACCAACATAAGCAAAACCTGTGGAGATGGACCTTCACTTAAAATATTGTCAGCATCTTGCTTTGGCTTACACTCCCTTTATCAAGTATTGGCTTTCAGAAAGGAGATGCGGCAGTTTGATTACTTTGGTTTGGTAACAGATCATATAGCACCAATAAAAGGTAGTGGTGGGGGGGAAACCCATTCCTCCTAAAGCTAAAGCATTCCCAGCTAATGAAAACTGTGACAGAGTCATTACCACCATGGGGGTTCTCATTACATCTGTTGATACAAGATTGATTTTTCTTGGCCCACGATCAACTGCCATCTCTGCAAACAGTTCACAGCAACACAGCCCGTGGCGGGGGGTGTTATTTTAGAGCCGCTGACCTGGGCGGCACTGTTTGGTTTACTGTTTTCTCGTGAACGCTCCCAGACATTTTGGTGCCTGCGTAAGTACGGGGCTCGCCAACAGCAGCCAATGCAGGTCATAAAACACTGTAATAGAGGATTTCCATTTCAGCTGTGACTCTGTCCTGAATTCAGGGCGGCTGCCTGTGAAGCACTATACTTACGGGTGTTTACGATTCAGAAGAAATTTCCAGCCCGTACGGTAGTTGCAGCTTTTATCTCTTTGGCTTTGATCTCCTCTGTATTCTCTTAAATATAATTAAACCTGTCACATCATTTCCCTCCTTCTCGCTTTCTCTCTGAAACAAAACATTTATGCACAAATTAGGAACTTTAAACAAAGACAGTTCCAAGGAGTAATAAAATAAATTTGGGACGTTTCAGCTCCACCTCATATATCATTTTCCAGCAAACGTGGTGCATTCCATCCTGGCTAACTCCTGAACCAGAACTTTTTATTTCATTTTTCCTAGCACAGTATATTTTACTGCAATTTCTCTTAATGTCTGCCATTGCTAACCTGGAATTGGGAGTGTGAATGTTAATATCCTTCTTACAACACAGCATTAAATGAATTTGACAACGCTGGCATGCAACCAAAGCACAAGTCTCACTGACAAACTGCACAAACTCCATCTTGTGGTTTGACCCGTTGATTAAACTAATGAAAAAAATTTGTAAGGAGACCTTAAATTCATTGAAACTTTCAACAAAGCTGTGCATTATTCAAAGTTTTAGCACAGGCTAAGGAGAGGAGGGCTGTTCTTGCCCACTTAAAAACTTCATCCAAGCTCAGTGTCTAAAGAGCTATGAAGTGCACAATATCGCTGTGACCCATTCATTTTATTCCTTACAGTGTAGGCAGTTTTGCACAGCACAAAAAAGCAAAAAGCAAGCTACTTTTCAGAGCTGTTTTGCATTGTCCTGTTAAAATCTAAATTCAGGCCTCAGAACTTTTGTATCTCCAGCAAGGATTCTCCACTTGTTATTAGTAAGATCTTTGCTAACATATCTAATTGCAATATGCCATTACATTCCAAGTACTTATGGGCTTATCCTCACAATACTCCCTCCCATAGCAGCCAAAGTATTACCATCTTACAGATGAAGACCTGAGGCACAAAATGATTACATGATTTACCCACCGTTGCAACAGAATTTTGAAGCGCAGCAAAATGTTATCCCACACTGAAGGACTGCTTTTACACTGACACCAGAGTCCTAGGCAATAAGGAGAAAAATTAAAAATAGCATGTTAGGAGAGACACCTGGTACGATTAGCTCAACTGAAGCTAATGGATGACATGAAAGACTGGTAATTACATGAAAGACTGGTGCGTTACATGAAAGACTGATGAAACTACTGAACGTACTGTGCCGAGTTGCATTAAAAGTGTACTTGCTTTACAGTAAGTGACGGCTCGCTCAGAAAGACAGAAGTTAGGCTGCTTGTCGTTAACACCATAACAGCTGAATCACAAAATGGGGTACTTGTTGGACTGTACTTCATCTTGCCAGAACATGTGAAGAGTTTCTCTAAAATCTACCTGAACAGGGTGTTGCCAAGTCACTAGCCCTGTCCAAGTGACGTGAGCCAGGTGAGGGCAGCCGGGACGTGTCAGACTCGCTGTGCCCGTGCAGTTCGGGTGTGATGGCATTGCTTCTTGTGCTTCCTGGGACCACTGGGGCAATGGCACACACCCAAGAACTTTGTGGTGATTCTGAATGCAGATACTGCTTAACATCAGTCAAGTGACGAGTCTAGAAATTAGAGATCCTTGGTTTAATCAGTTTATTCTTGAGAAGATTACAAAGTGATCCTTTCAGGTTTGCAAATACTTGCAGGAGGAAAAAAAAAAGGACAACAGACGTTTCTTCAACTTAATACAACAAGACACTGCAAGATGTTGCCAGTGGATGGGAACAGAAGCTACATAAATTTCAGTGATTTTAATTGACGTGGTTTTTTTCACCTTTAATGCAAGTCTCATGATGTAGGGATTTTTCATAAAGCCTCCAACTGCTGTAATTATTTCATTCCTAGCATCTCTGTTCCCACTAAAAAAAAAAATAAAATTGATTTCTATCCTTCAACGGCTGCACACAAAACACATTTAAACTATGAACACTGAAGTCTTAAGTACCGGAAAAAGAATGAAAAGATGCCTACAACTTTTTTATGCATGATGTTCACAATAGGGAAATTAAGCTGGGAATGAAATGCACAACAGTTTTAAGTGAAGATGGGAGGTACATAGGAACAGATTGTACAGATGGGTTGCCCCATTACTTGCGGTCTTTAATTTGCATGAATATCAGGAATAAAAAAACCAAAAAGTTAACTCAAACTTTTGGACATGCAAATATTAAAGGTGCTTTGGTCTGTGTTGTGCAAAAAGTGGAATTAGATGCCTGTTATGGTTCTTCCTCAACTTTAAAACAACCCCCCAGAGTATGAGTGCCAGCCCCGTGTCCCACTCGCAATGCATCCTGGAGAGATACTCTCTCAGCCTCCCGCTGCAAATACCCCACCATACCCACCTGGTGTATCCCCAGAGTATTTGTCATCTTTCAGCCACAGATCTTTGATACTGCTGCTTAATAAAAGCTTTAAAAAGAAAAAAAAAGAAAATAAAACAAAACTACACGTTCAGAATGAAAGCATAAAGTAAAGAGAAGCACAGCATCCCTGAGAATGCGTGACTGCTCTGAGTCAGTGTTTTACAAATAAGCGAAGGCTAGATGAGGGAGCACACAGCAATCTTAAAGACAGCACGTGCTCTTTTTCGGAGAAGAAAAAAAAAAAAAAAAGAAAAAAGCCACATAATCCAGTCCTGTTAGCATACGTTGTGTAAGGTTGTTTTTCAGTCATATCAGACATTATCTGATGTAACAACTTATGTCAGCAGCTTGATGTGACAGCACAACACAGCTCGACAGAACCTCAAAGGAGGTGATTGTTTCAGGTGTGTTTTGTTTAGAAACGCAGCCTTTTCCTGGGTTCCAGTCTTTGAAATAGTGCCAGCCTGGAGCAAACTCACATCGCTGGAAGACACAGATATTTTTGCTGTGCTGACAAGATGTTCCTTCTAGACACGCTCTGTAAAACATGTGGGACTGTCACATGTGTCTCATTAAATGAACTGACATGCTGAGGTAGCAGCATAGGTTATTATTTATAAAGCCCTACTACTTCAGGTATATACATGAAATAGCACAAATACTATGCAGGACTATCTGTATTTCTCAAATCTGTGAATTTGGGCACTGAATATATTCGTTTTGGAGAAAGAACTAAAAAGGTGAAGTGTAACAAACAGAGAAAAAAGGAGGTGAACTATTTGTAAATGCCACCTTAAGGCTCTATTTTGCAGACCACTGCCCATTCATTACATCAATAAATTGTCCTATTTACCCCATCTAAACTGAAGTCTTCTTGCCCAATGTCCTTGTACAGCACTTGGTCCATTGCTGACATCTCACTCTATCCCAGCAAAACCAATCAATTAATTATCAAGAACTCACCTGAAGAGAAGCAGCAAGAGCTTCTTCCTCATTCTCACAGAAGAACCTTCACGGCATGCTGCAGAAATAGAGGACAAGGTAAAAAGGATACAGAGAAATATTATTACTTATTACCTGTGATTTATTTGGGTAAACGTTAATGCCAATTCCTCAGTTGTCCAAAGTGGGCCACTTTAGTATTATATATCTAATTACTGTACAAAACAAGGGAGGTGTCACGTAGGACCTAGGTGGGAGGATGTGACTGTCAAGTTGCCATGATGTAGTTATGGAAGGTTTGTTGTAATTTCTCAGGACAAGAAGAATTAAAAAAAAAATGAGATTTATCCCTTCAATCAAATAAGATCTAAATGTAGTCCTTTTTCTTTAGTAACTCGGTATGACTTAGGAGAAAAAAGCCCTCTGCAGTGACTGAAGTATAATGTAGACCTATACATTGAGAGAAATACCAAATAAGTTCCACAACCCTCTTCTGAGCACACCAAAACCTGAGGTGAAATGCTATCTTCACAGAAACAGGTTCAAAAGTTATACAGCTTGACCATTTCCTCATTTCCTTTTTGACTTATAGGTACAAAACACCTTCAAAAGCTTGTGAGCAACTGAGGCTATGATATGAAAAAATCAGATTCAAACAGTGAGAGCCATATTATACCTGCAGTAAGGGAAAGAAGAAAAATGAAACAAAAAATCACAAAACTGAACACATAAATTCAACAATCACGGCAGTCAATAATATCTACAACTCTGCCATTACCTAATAACTGTGCAGACTTGAATGATATAATGAATTGGGGAAAAAAATAAAAAAACCACCCAACCTATGATTAGGAGAGCTACAGTAGCCAAATTTTGTCTGAAAACATCTCCCACCCCCCTCTACATTGGCTGAAGAGCTTTGGCTGTTTTTATAGCAGGCCAAAAGTTGGTAGGAAAGCTTCACTCATTTTACTTCAATATTTTTAACTTCACAGCCTTTGGAACAGTTTTGGGGACTTAATCCGCTTCTTATGAATCGGTGCAGTTGGGATAACAGTCAGTGTGTTACCTTGAAGTGTAAAAATACAACAGCATAAAAATGGGCGTGACAGAAAGGGTTTTAGAAAGCCACTGAGATATGTATAATACGGAAGGTTCAAAAATAGATAAGAGAGCAGGCCAGGGGCCTAAACCAATACATATGCTATATGCTTCAGCTCAGATCTTTTATCTTTGCATATTTGTTTCTTGGCTGTATTCAGGTATGTTTTATTCTATGTCCTTATTTCTAAATAAAGGAATATGTGAATCAAATGAGTCTTCTGTTTCCTATTGCCCTCTGAAGTCCTGAGCATCCTCAACACCCACTGGAGCTGAGAAGCCTTTCAAGAGCCACTCCGTGTCCAGTAACAGTTATTCACATAACTTGCATTGATAAAGCAAAGAAAGTCTTCTTTGTGCAGCCAGCACTGTACCACACATATTATAAAGGCAGCCACGCCAGATCCTTAATTACATTTGTTGGCTTTTTCTCAAAAACCGTGTGAAACAACTGTATGTCCTATTTGTCAAGAGAGCTCCAATTGTTAGCAAGTCAGATCCGTAATTTTTTATGAGCTCGACATGTTGTTTCTGCTTTCACTGATTAATGAGATACTGCCCCTTTTAGTAGGTCACAGATTGGATTCTGAGAAAGAGGACATCATTACAGGTTTACAGCTTTGGGGGGAAAAGAAAGAAAAAACAAAAGCAAGTGCAAGGCACAATGGACATATTGACCAGTTCTTCCTTTAGGACTCTGTCACTATAGCACCAGGGAACAAGCGATCATTTCTCAAAGACTACTGATATTCTGATCTACAAGGCAGACACATTCAGGGTATTTTCATCAGGCAGCATTTATCCTCCCTGAATCTTGCATGTAAACCTAATAAGGTCTTGGTATGTGTCCCACTAGATGTATTGTCCTTGGGAACCTTAAAGAGCTTCCCAGCAGCTGGCTGGCTTTAGGTGCCTCTTCATCACTTCTGAGAAAGGATCACTTCAGTGCATTAGTAGTAGTATAACAAGACGGAGAACCTCTTGAAACCACCGCCATTACACAGTATACCACAGCTGCTGACAAGGCACCTTACCTACCATCTGATCTTTCACTACAGTGATTGCACTTTTGTGAGCTGTTAAGGCAGGAGTTGCTCTTTTCATCTGCCGTTGTCCAGCAATTTGACAGGAACATTTGGTCTTAATGATAGGATGTGGTGGTCAAATATGCTTTCTTTTTAATCACTGTTTGGATGATTTGGTTTGTGTACGTTCAATCTAATGGGCAAGTACTTTCAAAAGTAAACATATTAACCAGCTCTTGAAAAACCTATACAAAACATGACTCTCAATCTGTTTGCAGTGCATTAATCAAGTGGCAGAGCAAGCAAATACTAATATGTAATTTAATCTTACAAACTGTCCACAAATAAAGACATATGGCTTCAGACAGAGGGTTTCCATATCTGGCCCTCGGTCCATGATCAAGTATAAAACCCACTGCCTTGTAAAGCAGGGAAACATGAGTTTAAGAGTGTGCTGCTTAATCATTTGAACCATAGAGTTGAAAAAATACATCAATAATAGTCTGTAATTAAAGGTGGCAGCACTGAGGGTGGAGCAGTGTTTCAGGGTAAAGTGGCTCAAGAGCACACAAAAAGGAGGAAGGAAAAAAGCAGACGGCGATGCCAAAAGCAGCCTCCTGACCAGCAAACTGGGTTTGTCCATCCTGGCTGAACACATCTCTAGGCAGGCTTTTAATGTTTGCAGTGGGCTCTAGGACAAGACAGTTAATGGTAGGGTGTTTAACAAAAGCCCACAAGCTGATCTGAAAACACAGCAACGTTAGCAAAATTAACTGCAATCAGTAACTGCAAAGAATATGTGCTGTAGGCAGAGAAACATCAACCGATGCTGTGACAGGAATAAAACTATCCTGTTCCTGCCTGAAGGGAAGCAGTGCTTTAATGATACGCCCTGGCTCTGGGTGACCCTGAAATACATCTGTTCTTTCTGCATCTGAGCTCCCACTGCTCTGCCGTGCCGACCCCTGTACAGGTACAGTGACTCCTTCCATGTAGCTCACGTGAAAGCCTGTTTAGAAGCACAGTTCCCAATAGCATGAATCTCTGCTGCAGAGATTCCCCTGCAGCCCCTGTAGTGACCACGCTGGAGCAGATATACACACTGCTGCCCAAGGAAGACCCACGCTGGAGCAGGTGGATATTCCCTGAAGAAAGATCCCACTCTGGAGCAGGCTTATCCTGAAGGACTGCTGCCCATGGAGGAGCCACGCCAGAGCAGGGGAACAGTGTGAGGAGGAAGGAGGAGCGAAGAGGAGCTATCACAGACTGACCGCAACCACCCATTCTTCACCCCCCTGCACTGTTGTGTGGGTCAGGTAGAATAGTGGGAATGAAGGAGTGAAGTTGAGCCAGGGAAAAAGCGGGAGGGGGTTAAAGTGTTGTTTTAATTTTGTCTTTGTTTCTCACTATCCAAGTCTCTTTTAATTGACAATAAATTAAATTCATTTTCCCTGAGTCGAGTCTCTTTTGCCCATGATGGTAGCTGGCAAGTGTCTTTATTTTGACCCATGTGCTTTTTCATCATGTTTTCTTACCTTGCCTTATTGAGGAGGGCTGGGGGGTGTGTGACTTACCCACCTTGTTCTTACCCTGCCTTATTGAGAGTGGTTAGGTGGGTGCCTGGCTGCTGGCCAAGGCTAACCCACCGCACATGCATATTGAAATCACTGTATCCAAGAAAGAATAAGGCTTAAGTTAGAGCCTAGAGAAAACCAGGTGATGCTACCAGAAGCTCCAAAGCACTAGGTTTGCTAAGTTTCTCAATAAACGTTAAGATAGTTACAGAGTTGGGAAGGCAGTTCTCACCGGGTTTGGGGGTAAGGAGATGATATCCAGACTAGGTCATACCTCCCTTTCATCTCCCAATAAATTTAACTGCAAACTGAGTTGAAAGTTGTCTTATTTCCTAAAATAAACAATGATTTGTGGAGAATCCCATTTTTTGCTTTGGTTAAACACATAACTTGAACCGTAACACATAGGACAGGCGTGCTCTTCTGTCTGGGCAGGGCACTTGTCTGATGGGGGTTGGAACTAGAGGATCTTTAAGGTCCCTTCCAACCGGAACCATTCTGTGATTCTGTGATATTCACAAAGGTGAACCACTCATATGTATGATATGATTTGTTACTTTATTGCAAGCTTAAACACAATTTACAACCCTCTGAAATCCTGCCTTATTTGACTCCCAATCGGTAAACGGCACCCGCTGACTTCTGATGTTTACTTACAATAATTTTATTTAAATACCTGTTAAACTATTGCGAAGGTCAAGACCAAGGTGCGTAAATCTTCTAGGGACAAAGGGTGCATGTGCAAAACACTAGGAAGCAATAGGAAATAAATTCACAATGCAATAATGAGAGATTTTACAGTTACATTATACAGACCAGTATGATTGATGAGCTTTATCATAGAAAAATTGCAAAAGCTCTCTGATTTCTTTTAGAAAAGGATTATGGGTATCAAACCCTCAGAATTTATTATTATGATAGATATCATATGGGAGGTATTTTAGGTATCTTTCAGCATAGTGACCAGAGCCTTTGTATCAGGACAATACGCATTTCAAAGAGTCGATATGCATTTAGTTTCCTTCAGTAGAACAAAGCTGAACATAAACAAATATAAAATATTGGAACAGCAGTACTGGATGTGAGTACAAATTAAACACACTCTCCCTTTTCATATGCCACATGCAGGTGAGGACAAAAACCCTTCACTCAAACTAACTTTAATATTCCTATACTATGAAGTCCCAAATCTAGGAATGATTTTTCATAGAACCCTTAGTTTCTGCAGGCAACACTATATACGGTTGTTTTGCTAGATAATATATTTCCTGTCAAGTGTATCCACCAGGCCATAACCATACCTGTCTCTGTAGTCTATGCCAGAAGGACGATTCTCGCTACCAGACTCCTCTGCAAAGGGAAGCCTACCTGTGTCTTACTTCAGAGCTGTCACATGCCCTCATTGCTGTGACTTCTGCTGGCACACACTCTGTCCCGTAACGCTGCTCACCAGTGCTGCTTTGGCAATTGAGTGCATGTGCAAAGCCAAAAAGTCACCTTCCACATTACAAAGATTTAAATCATTCCGGGAACTGTGGGTTCCTGAGCACGTGGAAGCGGCGCAAGAAGGCAAAGCTGGCTGCACAGACCCTTAAATAAATGGGAAGAGCCTTAGGGCTCCTAGAGGCAGTTCAAGCAGCAGGAGCAACCCACACTCTGCCCCTTGCACTCACGCCCTGTAAAAAAGTCAAGAGCTCAGGCTGTCGTACTCTCTGGAATGAAAAGGCTTATACAATCTCACTGCCCACACCACCAGACATTTCAAAACTGTTCTCCAATTGCACCACGTCTGGCTCCTGCCTGCCTTCTTTACGCTTCGCAGACAAACAGCAGCTTACTTTGAAAAAGCATGCAAAAGGCACACCTTGTTAGAGGCTCAATTCTGCAGCGTGCTCAGGGACTCCGTGCCTCAGAGCGGGTACTCGGCCGCCTGCAGAACGATGCTCTGTGACG
This sequence comes from Fratercula arctica, assembly GCA_947846985.1. Classification (NCBI taxonomy): domain Eukaryota; kingdom Metazoa; phylum Chordata; class Aves; order Charadriiformes; family Alcidae; genus Fratercula; species Fratercula arctica. The sequence continues at coordinate 29,014,115 of CANTUZ010000004.1, read as the reverse complement.
CCGCATGCTAGCCAAAGATGTTAGTGTCGTTACGCTCTGTACAAAGTGCGTTTGTTGTAATCGAATATGAACCAAAGTTCTGTGCTGCAAATTGGCAATTTTTTCACCTGCAAACTGTAAACAGAGGCGGTACAAACTGCAAGCCATGGATGACGGCTTCCTGAAGTCCTTAGAAACAAACAAAAAAACCACCCTGTTCCAAAAATAACACAAGATGCAAAGCAGCTCTGGCAGAAACAAGAGCAGCAAAAATGAGAAATCAGGTTGCTGAGAATGTGAAGGCATCTTCCCCATCAGTTCTGAATTTGTGCATTTTACAGTCTTGAAATTCACTGTGAATAGCTGAATTTCCTGATTCTCCTTCAAGATTTATTTCTAACCAGGCATTCTTGTAAGGATTTCTGATCATCAGTTTACCCTGTCGGTTTCGTTTGAAGTTAATAGGGTATGTTGTGTGGGAACTGCACCTATCCAATCTACTACGCTTCCTTAGCCTGTGAGATACAATACACTGGATTATTACCCACTGAAAGGGATCGCTGTGCAGTGACAGAGGAAACGGGAAGGCAGCAGAAATCAAGGAAGGATTTAAAGTAGGTAGATCTGAAGGGTGAAAGGTTGCACCTGGTCTCCGGTATTTCCAGACTGTTGTTTTAAAATGTGTGTAGCTTGTTCATAATTAGGTGTGAGATGTCAGGTTTGATTCTGGCTTGTTTTGATGATTGCCAACTATACCAAATATGTTTTTTAAATGGAAAACAAAAGAGAGTGATACTTACTGGCTTATTCAGTGGCACAGGATGTCATTAAATAATTAATATTTTCCAGTCTGCAGAGCTGCAGCATTGACACCTCTGGTATTCTAGGTACAGTAAGAGAATCTCAGTAATGTGTGGTTTGTATAATATGTAGTGAGTTTGTAGCAAAGCCTTTTCTAGACCTGCTCTACTGATAACATGCACCTTAGATGATACAACTACATCGTGCTACCTTGCAAACCAGCATCATTTCATTAGCTGGCAGTACCTTCCAAACACTTGTATCTTGTTTTGCAGGTTGTTTTGTTCCTTTGTAACAAGGAGTTATAAGCTAGAATGAAATAAAAATTGAGTTAATTTTTGTCCCAGGTCTGAATTAGTATTTTTCTTTAATTTTTTTAAAGAAAGATCTTAATGAATATTCTAATTTTGTTTTTCTAGTATTATTTATTATTCTGTGATCTTTACACTATTTAAGGATGATATAATAATATACTAATAATTTCGGCCCCTATTCTCCATGAATTTCTATCTAAAGTGAGTCTAAGCTAATTCCCAATGAACCATGTTGTTATTTTCACCGTATTAAGAAATGAAATTGAAATTTCTAAAATAAACTGATGGTATTTGGTTCCTATACACTACAGATGTTAATTGGGATCCAGTCTATGTTGGGTGGGGGTTTTTTTGTGTTGGTTTTTTTTTTTTTTTTTTTTTTCCCCAGCACCAAGGATTTAATGGCAAGGTTGTTAACTGCCTCTAATTAGCAAACTGACTTCACATTTTCTGACATTTTCTTCACCTATGTGTTCCACACTTAATTCAATGGAAATTAATTTGAAAGCGATAGAAGGTAAGGTGTCGTTTTACAGTTGCATCTGTTTGTGACTTTTCTCTTTTTAAAGAAGGAAATACTAACTGTCTCTATACATGCATGTCTTATCTTGACCAAATCAGAAGGACCAGATCTGCCATTGCCTTTGCGGTGCCCCGTCTCCACGGCTGCCTCATCACCTCCCCACGCAGTTTCATGGGAAGGGAGCACTCACCACAGTTCTCACCAGCTGCATTAGGCTGACACGCAGCAAAAAACATTAATTGCTGTCTACATCCATTTGCATGCTAAATCTAGCTGCTTTCTGACTTTGGAGAATATTGCATACGAAATCAATAAGCTCAGGGAAAATGGCTATAAAAATACAATTCTTTAAGTGGAAGGAAAGTAAATTGCCCGTGCTGCTCAGGTAGTTTTGGATTTGTTGCCTGTTTCCATATGAGAGATTTTCTTCCCAATAACTTAAGTCTCAGAAATTATTGTTAGTCAGTGTAAGCCTAAAAGTCTGATGCATTAATCTTTATATATGTTCCCTTCTATTGCCTCTTGCTTTATTTATGGAAATCATTTTGCTGGAGTAATACCATAAGCTATACAACTTGTTTTCATGAGGAACTGAAGTTTTAAAAAATAACTCAAAATAAAACTAGACATGAAATATCATTTGAAAAATGCCACATAACAATTACAAATATTTATTACCTGCAGTAAATATTGCCCCAGTTTCTATGTAGGTAAAGCTTTTTACTACCGCTACAAGGCACTATTTATACCTCTTCTTTATCATTCAGGAGTTTAAAACCTCTCAAGTGCCTCCTCCTTACTTTGAGGATTCACAGGCCGCCTGTATCTTTTAACACATTATCCATCTAAACAATAGATTTACATCTCTGAAAGTAAACTCAGACTACATGTGAGAGCTTTGCCCACAGCATAGGTAGCAGAGTTGCTTTTCGGACAGAAAAGAAAAATCTCAGCTTGTTTATTCCAAAAGTAAAGTAACCAAATCTCACATGAATGGCAACAAAATACAATATGAAAGGTCATTATTTACCTCCAGTATGTCATCAGCAATTCTCCAGCTGTTTTGATTCTTTAAGACTCATGGTATGCTCCAAGCTCATATACCAGGGAAGCCAGACACTCAGCTTGGAAGTAAACCATCAGAGGAATAAGCACTGTAGACATCATAGTGTTTACAAAGCCTGGTCCATGAACTAAATAAGGAAGATTATGAAATGTGTGCAAATAAACTGAGCTTGATTTGCATCTGTATCTCTGGAGCTGGGTATGCAAATAGCCATCTTTATGCACTAATGTTGCACCTGCAGGTATAATCAGAAGCACTGTGTCAGGTGTGCCTTTGTTGAACGTGTTATTTTAATTTTTAAAAAAACCTCTAAGACCTGTGAAGAGCTTGATGCTGGGGTACTGGGGAGAAGGGGAGGGAGTTAAGAAATTGTGATTTAGTTATCACCTGGAAACCTCCCTCTAAACTTTTCTCATTATATGTAATTCTATGAAACACCTTTAAGCCTGTTACTCTGTTTCCATCCCTGTTGCTAGCAATCACACAAGGTAACTATTACTGTAACAGTGCAGTATGGACCCTATTTGTATCTCTAAGTGGCACATGATGTATGTTTTCAAAAATATATCAGGATATTCTGCAGATATTTCAGGACTGAAATACTCTAATAGGAAGAGAATATTTTGATCCACTGGATTTACAGATGCTGGAGGATTTGTGCACCTGCTCGACTTAAGCACATGGACATCACCATCAGCAATCTTTAATGCTCACAGTCAGGACTGTATGTAAATCCTTGAAAGATCTGTGATGTAAACAATACTGCCTTATCCCTCATCCCTGCCTAGCTACACTAAAAGGGCAGATGCTGTTGCCTGAATCAGTTCACTAGACTGCTAGTTAAAATATCATTTCCATTAGTGAAACACTGCGAACTTGCGTTTTCTGATTTTGTTTTGAAAATAATGCAAAAAAGTGAGAAATTAATAAAGCACATAAGTTATACTAGAAGTGATTCAAATCTGATCCATACCCAGCATTTATGAATAGGTTTATAAATAGCCTCAATTCGTATTTCTTACAAACAAGTTTAAGCTTTGCTGTGATTGATCAGAAACATGTTTCGCTAGACCCAATCCCTATCTAAACACATTCATTTCAGTGTTAGATAGCAGCATCAACATCCCAAATTAATTCGTTTACAAAGCACCTGGTAAACAGCTCAGAGTACTTTTAAACCTCTTTGCAAATTTGTTTATAATTTCAGTACTGATAAAATAATAGGGCTTTTTACTTTTCAGTAACATTGACAAATATTTTACAATAGCTTGTTTATTCTTCAGTTAAAAGTCTAGCATTTATTGTCCTGTGTATTACATAAGCGTACTAGCCCCAGTCTGGGTTATGAAATGGTAGCCATGTACCAGATAGGTCCCCCAGAGATGGTGTGAAAGGTCCATTTTTGCAGGATTTTAAGAACAGGTTAGACAAAGACCAGGCGGGGATGGTTAACACGCTGCCTTTGCGGGAGCTGAACACCTGAACTTGGTATTGCTCCTTTGTTGGCTTGCAGACTGCTAATAGCCTGTGATCATAGCAGCTGTTTATAAAATAATCAGAGTAATAAAAAGATACAACCAATCGAATAAATGATTCCTACTTCCATAAGCAACAAATATTTTAAACAAGGGAAAATGGAAGTAAGAAATGTACGCTCCCAGGCCAGTTAGCTTTCCAGATGAGCCTGTAGAAACTCTCCAGATGAAAGTGTGGCAAGTCTGAGGTTAAACCAGCAGATCAGGTTAAACCCCTGTACAAGAACTATGAGCATTAAGCACACCAGTCCAGCTGGTATGAAGAAATATCTTTCAAAGACCAATTCTGGAATATACATCAGGGTAGGAGTTTGCATTTTAGTAGGCTGGAGAAAGAAAAAGTGCAAAATAGTTCCCAGTGCTGATGGCTGCTCGCAGACACTCAACTTGCCAGAGGCACCTGACAAATGACCTGCTCTGGACAAATGCACGTTTTCTAATGCAAAGCATTTGAATGTAAAAATCCCAACAAGGAATGCAATCCTGCAGCTGGGTTAATCCTCTCCTGTACCTTGTTTGCTACCAGCCATGACTCCCCCAAACCTAGACTCCCCCTCTCCTGACCCACCTCCTCTGCTCCCTTTCTCTGTGCCCAGTAGCCAGCAAACCCTGCCTACCACTTCAGTGTCCAAGGAAGGAAACCAGCCTGTTTTCTCCAAGTGCTTTTTGCACCTTCCCAGGAATACAATATACAACAGCTTGCAAACGACCTAACAGTCACTGAGGGTACACATGTCTTCATGTGATTCTGAACAGGCAGCATTTTGCCACGATCCCATAAAAAACCAAACAACAGAGGATTTGGTGTTTAAAATTCTTTACTGAGTGTTTGTTTTGTTCATCAGTCAGTATTGCCTTCTATCACATTTGAAATAATTTTGTTTTGATTTTTATAGGTCCTTGCACGATAGGGCTCTGTTGCATGATGAGGATCAATTCCTACATGCTACAGTCATGTAAACAGTAATTAATGATTTGAACAATTTGTGCTCATCTTTGCAGTGCATTTGGGCTATACAAACATTTTTAGAAATGCTGGCAGCTGGCAAAATACTGGTAAATAATGAATAATACAACTTAGTTAATAACAGAAAACCAAACACATTGGTTTTATTACAAATCAGCTGTTGGTACTTGCAGAAAGCAGTATCTTTCCCCATATTGCTAATTACTTCAAAACATCAAAGGCTTTGAGCACTCTAAATTTCATAGCTTAATTACTCAAATGGAGAGAGATTTGCATTTCAGGTAGACAGACCCACTGGAATTAGACTGCTGTTATCACTTTATTTTTGACACCTAATTACAAATAAGTACTTTAGGTCAGATGACTGGTTGCATCCAAGATCTGCTGACACAGCAGAAGGGCAGTAAAATAAAGCCAAAGTCAGCTTAAAACCATATTCGAGAGCTCCCACATTTTAGCATAATTTAGATTTTTAGATATGCCTGCAATAATCTTTAGGAAGCAATTATTCTAAGCAAAGATTTTGGCATTTCAGCAAAACCCAAGCCACTCCATCTTCTCACCATGCACTTTTACACTCTCTGAATTAGGGCTTGTCCCACTGCCAAACTGCCCTGCCCAGCTGCAGGCACGTATGAGAGCTCTGCAAGCGTAAGGCTCTGCTTGATAATGAGGAAACAAGTATGGGGCAAGAAATGTGTTTCTGGGGCATTTTGATCAGGAAATCACAGTACAACAGTAAACTGGGTTACAGTATCTGTCCCACCTTATGTTTTCCATTTTTATCGCGTGGAGTTGACATAGTAGGCAAAAGGAAAAAAAAAAAAAAAAAAAAAAAGGTGGTTCCAAAGGCAACTTGCAGCCAAATGGCATTTAAAAATTGAGCCCACCCATTGCGTTTAGAGGCACTGCCTTTTAAGGATTAGCTACAATTTCATTTGCATGCTGCAAATTGACAGCCAGCATCCACAGCACGCAAAGTTGCTTCATCTTCCTCTTTAGATGGCAATAACTAGAGCCAGTGGTTAAGCAATGGAAGTTCATTCAAAGCAACATCTGTTTGCACTTCAGACTTCAAATTGCACTGTTGTGTTTGCTTTTCATCAACACTTTAGTTGTGCAGAGCAGTGGCGTTTTGCATAATATTTAGGAATTTGCTTATGTAAAACACAGAAGAATTACTTGTAAGATTTTTGAAGAACAATCTCATATCAAGTCACATTTTCTACATTCTCATCTATATTTAAAATATATACATCTAATATTCTTCCACTCCTTGTCTCTTTCTGAGCTTTTGTTAGACAACATGTGCTGCTTTGCACATGAAAAGCGTTGTTTCTGCAATACTAGTCTTCTTCAGTTCTTTTGGTTTGTGCTGATCTGTGTTACGCTGCTTTCATTGACTCCTACTGCATGGCCCTATGGCATTGATCAAATGATCCGTGTTCATGTGATAATTAGATCCTACAGATTCTGCTTGCTGACTAAAAGAAAACTTTTGAGACTATCACTGGGTAACTTGCTTACAAGTCTTTATGGTCCAAACAGCATAGACCGATACGGTGACAGTGAGTTTAAAGGAGTTGTGAAAATTATATCAGCTGTGGGTCAGGATATTCACCAGGAATACTGAGATTAGAGCAGTGGAGTTGCCCAAAGTACAGTGGAGGTGAAGGTGGTTCAGAGGAAATTTATACCTGCAACCTGCAGTGGTGAGCTGCATGATCCCCCATGCTGCTTTGCTCATGTTCTTTGAAGTCCTTCTTAAGGGAAATGCTGAAGTAAGGAAGGACAAAACTATAAAGGAAGAAAATAAATTTTGAATTACAACCACTTTTAAAAGTTCTTCAGGCTTTGACCAAGATTTCCAAAGGTGACCAGTGAATTTATGTTTCTCATTGGCAACACAGCAAAAGGCCCTGATATTCCAAAAAGTGCTGAACAACCCAGAATATTTAATATACTACTGTACAGTCTTGGAAAGCCAGGCCGCTCTTTGCATAAAGGTGAAAAACTTAAAAATATCAATTCCATTGGAGTTATATAGTTGTCTTCTTACAGTTGAGATTTTTTGTTTGTTTGTTTTATGAGACCATGACAGGCTACAGAGAAGGTGGGTGGTGTGGAGCTTCCTTTGTTCACAGCTGTGGGGACATTCCAGCTGCCTGTAGGACTATGACATGGTACAGGCTGGGACTATGTGTGTTTTCTTATCCTTAGGTCAATGTCCTTGTACAGCGCTGCAACACTCTCTGGCTAAGTAGTGGAGGAGGGTGAGGACAGGAGCATGCCATGATCTGGTCACATCCCTGTCCAGAGCTGAGGATGTCGAAACCAGGAGAAATGAGAACCAGTAGACACCCCCCATCACCATGAGCAGCCCCTGCCTCCCTGCACAGGACTCTCCCAGCCTCAGGCTAAGGCTCCTTGTCCCACATCTCCCTGACAGCCAGGAGGCATCTGTCCCAGGCCAACTATGTCAGCAAATCCCTGTGACATAGCCACCATCAATGTTCTGCCCACTGTGACATGCCCATAACATCACATTGTTGGATCAACAATTTAAAGAGCAGCAGCTCAGCAATTGTTAAAAAGGAATTAAAAGCAACAGGTCCTACCAACTGCCCAATTTTAAGATCTGTACTTGCTGCTGAGATTTGTGGACTTAAAGGCTAAATTCTGAAAGAAAAATGCTTTTTGAGTTGACTGAAGGTGATATTTCACATCTTTGGAATGAAAGACATGTCCGGTGCCAAACCTTGCATCCACAAGTGGCTGACAGTGCCGAGGATGTTTCAGCATGGACTGCCAGACTCACAACTGTTTGTCCCTGAAACGAACCAAAGATTTTGCCAGGGACTGCCTTGTGCTGCACGCTTCTGTTTGTCACTAGAACAAAATACATAAATTAGCTTCCATCTGCTTGGTTCACTGCAGACTATTACACTCTCTTGAACTGACAGAGTAAGGGGCAATAGGCACAGACTGAAACACAGGAGATTCCCTCTGAACATCAGGAAACACTTTTTCACTGTGAGGGTGACCTAGCACAGGTTACCCAGGGAAGTTGTGGAGTCTCCATCTTTGGAGATATTAAAAAGCCATCTGCATATAGTCCTGGGCAACCAGCTCAGGGTGGCTCTGCTTGAACAGGCAGGTGGGACCAGATGATCCCCAGAGGTCCCTTCTAGCCTCAACCATTCTGTGATTCCTAAAAAAAAAAAAAAAAAAAGGGTGCATTTTGCCTTGCAGATCTATGTTTAGATGGATCTACACAGTGTAGATATTCTCATATTCTCCCCTCTATATTTTGTTTTTATATTGGGGGCAGGGTGTGGCTTTGGGATATCAGGGATTTTTTAGTTTTCTTTCTGGGACCACATCATCAAGAACTGGCTAATGAGACCTCAGGAAATATAGAAAACATCTCTCCCCTCAGAGAGTTACGCAAGTTTCATGAAATTATCCTTTCTTTTTGAAAATCTTGGGTTCAAACCCTGTCTTGCTCAGAAGAATTCAGAGCAAGAACTGGTTAGATAAACTGTGTGCCTCCTTTCTTCCTCCTAAGTGATAAAAATAAAAATATGCGCCACTAAAAATAATAAACCCGAAGACTCACTGTAATTAAAAAATAAAAAAAAAAAAAGAAAAATATATATGGTATTTCTATTGTTGAATGGTGACCTCTCAGAGAAGAAAACAGACCCTGAGAAAGTCCATGGGCATAAAAGATTTTGAAATGAGGGGCTTATCATGTCCCTCCCTTCTGACTATCACATTGCCTTTTCAGAGGAAGAGCTCAGCACAGAAACTGGTGCTTAATTAGGTTTAATTTTTGCTTTGCTCTTGCAGTTCACCTTTAAAAGTTGAGAGCCATTGCTTTTCATCAGGTATGCCAGAAGTTGATGGAAACAACACTCTATGCATTCTGTTGCAGATCCTTCCTCAGAGTCAGCAATTGTGCAGCTATCTCTCCACCCCGGTTTCCCTGGGGATTTCTCAAGGACAGGTGGTCTATTTTTCTCCTTACAGTGTCCACATCTATCCTAATTAGCTTGAACCAGGCTATATGGATTAACGAGATCCCCTCAGTAAGAGGCTTTGCGGAAAGGGTGACCTCCCACCCGCCCAAGTTGTATGTGTGTGAGCTCAAATGCAGATATCTGGAGCGGTGTACATGGTAGACCTGCATTCAGAAATGGCACAGGAGACTACTGTAATATTTTCCCTTTAATCTCTAGAAACCAGACACTGATTTTTTCCCTTACACAATTTTATACCGGTATAAATGTCACCAAAGTCGACACACAAAAAAATTTCTGATATCTCCTGAAAAGGGAAAATGGGTCCCTGAACGTACCCTCTGTGGACTTCAAGGTTTTGATGTGCTGCTTGTAATACTCAAATTATCCTGCCTTCTCATTTCCCTATCTAGGTTACTGTATTTAACATGGTGCTATTAATCATATAAACACTATCGACTTCCTTCTGTTGTAATCATTGATTTCAGCCTAATTTCTGGAAGTTTTGACTGCTTTTATAAGAGGACTATGCTGCTGTGGCAGAAACCGGATTTGTTTTAATGGGATACCAAAACAAGAATGCAGGCAAATTAGAAGCTGTAGGTCTGCAAAGGTTTCCAGTGACAACGCTTTGCGAAACTTGATAAAGCTGCATGTGAAGTAATGTTTTTGGAAGCTGGTAAGGACTAAATGCAAAGACAAAAAAGCACAAAGTAGGACTGTTAAACAGAATGTATGTGCAGTTCATAAAAAAGGTGAGGTTTGAGAGGACATCAAAACCATGGCCCTGAAGTGAGTTCGGACTTTTGTATTCCACTGTGATTTCTACTTAGTGCTAAGATCAATGGGATTTTACCTTGGCTGTTTTAGAAGTTTCCTGTAACAAAAATGCTGAGTTCTCACTATGCAGCGGATTTTACTATCCTGGCTATTCTGCAGAATAAATCTCCCAAGGACAGATTTTGCTTCCCATTGCCAGTCAGGATAACTCCAGGCTTGGAGTTGGACAACTCCAGATTGACACTAGTGCCAATCAGACCATGGTATCTTTCCTGAAGGTCACTGTCTTCAGGAAATTTTCTTCTGTTTGTAACAATTCCTATTTTGAATTGCCATTCAGTTTTACCATTTGTTTAAAAAAAAAAAAAAAAAAAAAAAAAAAAAAATCTTTCTCCATCCCTTTATTGTTCTTCAATATTGTTCTTGCTTCTACGTCTAATTCTGCCACCATTATTAAACGACTCCTCCTTATGCTTTTTATTAAAGGTACTTATGTTACAGGGATATGCTTCTTACTCGCTTTTGATTAAATAATGCTCGAGTCAAAGCCTACTGAAGACAGAAAAGCTCTCTCTTTGACAAAGAGTATAAAAAATGTATTACTACAAAATACTGCACATATTATATAAATTTGCACTGTATTTCCCAGCACTCTTCTTTTACCCCCACCACAGTGGACTGTAACCACATCTGGCTGTTATACCAGACGTAATTGCGTCTTAGTTTATCTGCATTTTAGCTGTCCTCTCCTGAATCTCATCTAATCTGATAATTTCAGTTTTCTGATGAGAAGCCCTAAACTGAATACGTTTTTGACTGCACTCTTACCAAGGCTGCCAAAAAGCTGTTGCTTGGAAAGAAGAAAAAGTTATTTATTTCAGTCACTCCTTCTTGTCCTTAGCAGGCCAGGCTAAGCTGCACTAGGGACATTTACTTGTGCAGGAGGCTTAGCCAAATGTGGAAACTCATATACCATATTACATCTGTATCATAGATATTACTCCCTAGTACACTAAGGACAGCAGACTTAGAGGAACATTATTTCTTTATAAGACAACTCATTCTTTTTTATATCTATCTTTGTGTTATTTTTGCAACATAACTGTAGAGTATTTTAACTCTTTCACTCGGTATACTTCCCGCTATACACCATAATGCCATCATCCACCAGTATTTCATTTAAATCAACAAAACTGAAGGAATGAGTGACACGTATAATTCAATTGGTTTCAATTAATTCTCTTCAAGCGGTCTAAACCAGCCAGTCACCCGTGGTCATTTCCAATAGGTTACATCTCTCTAATGCTGCACTCCGTCCTCTCTCCTGGTTGTTGCCACACCAGCATGCCAGCTTGAAGATAATCAAGCTATATTAGTCCTATTTTAGACAGAGGGCATTAAGAGAGCAGGAAGCTGACTGACTGACTACACCATCAAGTGATTCCAGTCATGGGACACACCACAGCCAAAGTTTGCCATGAATGAGGGGAAAAAGCACTGTGGAGCAAGTAATGATATTGTAATAACACCTAGTTTGGATGATATAATGCTTTTCAGCCAAGTGATCCATAGCATTTTACAAGCTAAGTACTACTTCACCAGATCGACTGTAACACTTAAGTAATTTAAGAGCGTAAAGTAATATTGTCAGTAGTTCCTGACAGGAGGTTTTGGAGAGTAACTTACACTGACTATTGAAATGGGATGCAATTAAAACAAAATATATCAAGAGATATTTGACCAGAATCTGAGCCAAAATAGTCTTAATTTTAAAGAAGGATTGGAAACTAATATCCCCTCTGCTCTCCCAGAAGATGTTATTTACAATGAAGGACAAGAACTTCAAGTGATGAATCCATGACACCAGGCTACAGTATTGATGGGGAGACGATATGCAAAAGTAGTGTGAAATTTGGGTCACGCATTGTTTTCTCTCCTTCAGAAATACCATCCATTTCAGAAGAAGCCAGAAAAGAAAATGCCTTCTTGAAATGATGCTTGATTCACAGAATATCCTAAGAACCTAGGTACCATGGAGGTACCATGGAGGTACCACTGAAGAAAAATTCACTTTGTTCCTCTGAATAAAAAAACAACAAAGCTGTAATCACAGCAGTTGTCTTAGTTCATACATTCCAAGATAATTTCTAATACATTGACAAAATGGTGGCTCCAATATTGTTAAGCTAGTGGGTATCTCAACAAGAAATTTTTGTAGTAGGGGCATGTTTGTACATGCATACATGTGTACTTGTCTGCTCGGATAAGGCAAAAGAGGGATTTAAGGGAAAGGTATTAAGGAACGTGTACTCTTGTTTTCACATTACCAAGACAAAAATATGTAGCTGTTATACACTCGACAACAGAAAAAAAAAGGGAATTGCTTTGAGGGCATTGTAAATCCCTGCTGCAATGTAATACAGAGCTCTTGTCTGACACAGCTTATTGAAATCAAATACACCATACATTTAAAATGTCTGTATTTACTGTGACAGTTGTTTGCATTATGCAGAAGAAATAACAGAAATCATAAACTGTGTTCTAAAAGCCATGATACTTTTAACCACAGGAAGTGTCGTGATCCATAAAATAATAAAACTCTGCTATTTAAACATGAAAGTCCAAATGGTCTGTTTCTTAAAAATCTAGTACTGGTTTCAGTGAAGTCAAGTGGCTACTGGCTTTAATGACTTTTCGACTAGGGAGTTCCTTGGGTATTTAAAAAAATAAAAAATATAAACACAAGCACTTCAAAGGCTGAAAAACAGATCAAGTCCCCCCCACTTATTTTCTGATGTATGTCACATCCACATAATTTTTTCCAATTATTATGGAAAAGGTTTCAAATATGTATCCAACAATTATTAGATACATACATTATGCAATGCAAACTGTATTCCTTCCTATCACAGGCTTAATGCTAAATTAATATCAGAGAAAAACAAAAAACAAAACTAAACAAAAACCCAACAAAACAACCCCCCATCCAGAAAAAACACCCAAAAGCAAAACCACAAGAAAATTTACTAGTCCTGAAATTCGGTACAACTTTTTGTTTAGAAGATTTCTTGAGAAGATGCTGCACACAGATTTCCTAAATACCACAAATGCAACTCTAAAATTAAAGTCAATTTCAATCCATGGACTATCAAAGGGGAAAGAAAGACAATGTCTCTGTAAACAGCCACCCTCCCAAATCATGTGCAATCCAGAAGCTACAGAGTTGTTCAAGCTAACACTGACTTTCTAGATATCTGGGCAACCATACCAAACCTGAGGAAACATATTCACACTCTTGCTGCAAGTTCAAGGGTCTGCACAACCCAATATGACTTTGTGGTCTTGAACCTTTTGGTTTCCTCCATATAAGCCACCCCTAGTTCTGACTCTGAAGACTCAGGAAAATCCCGCAGTGCTCTAGCTTCTAGGGTGCTTATGCCTATCAGTGCTAATCACGAGTGTGATCTTAAACTCTGACCTGAATTTGAGACCAAGGCCCTTAAGAGACAGAAATACCATGGGGATCTTATTCTCCCTGTTCAATGAAATATCAAATTTAAAAGCTATTTTGTTTTTCTAATCTGAAAGCCTCTCATTCACCTGTAAAATTACACAGTAACAAAGATAACACCCCAAACTCCAATGAGAGACATGCATCCCAGTAGAAGTTTTCTTTCTGTCACACTTCCAGAAATCAACCCTAATAATATCAAATGTTTTCAGCTTACTGGTGTATTCATTACAAGAATTTTACAAGAATTCAACAAGGTCTCAACCATGGTTCAAGTGGTTGATGCAAGCTTATAAGAAGTAGTGAAAAGTGAAGCCACAGGAAGAAGCATATCTTCTTTTCCTTTTTTATTTAATTAGGTGAAAATGAAAGACACACAACAGCTTGGTGCATTTCCAGGTTCTTGGGAGTTTGCTTGGAAGGCTACCTACTCTAATGATTTCCTGCTGTAATTGCATAAAAAGGAGTTTCCTCCTCATTCATTTGCATCTCTTTCTTGTCCCACTTTTTTCAGTGAGATGATTTAGCACCAGTGTCCACTGAATAAAAAAAAAAAGCCTGATTAATGTGGAGCAGCTGACATTATAGCATACACATTCACGTTAGTAATGGAAGAGCCTCATGTAATTGGACCAGAAATTGAATAAAATAATGAAAAATTTAACACAGCCTTTGTCTTTATACGTTACAGGCTGGGAGGTCAGTGAGTGGGAAACAACTAGGGGCGTTTTATATTCTTTTCTGGTAAAAATTTGTTTAACATAGGCCCATCATTAAAAAGAATGTGGTATCCCACTGCGACACAGAGGTACAAGAGAGGGACTAATAAATCGGTGGCATTGACAAGGTGCCATTTATTATCTGCTTTAAAATGTCAGGTCATGTCATTGCACTGAAATATTTTCTCTCTTGATGTATGTCTTACAAAGCAAGTTCAATGTTTGGCACTTTTCGATTTCAATAAAAGAAAACAGCTTTTAATCTGGAAAACACAGTAACCAACAGGAAAATAAGGTCAATTCAAGGCTCATGTTTGAACATTTTTTCACAAGCTTCTCGGAAAAACCTATTCTAAGTGGCCTAGTTTATCATGGAGCCCTGTTCTTCCTCATGGAGCCCTGATTGGCTCTCTGCCCTTTTCTTTTTTGTCTTTTTTAAAAAATTAAGTATGCTTCTGTGATTTCAGTAACAAAAAGTCAAAAAGAGATAAATGTTCATTTCTGTAGAACTTGAGTGTTATGATAAATAAATCAACTTTTCAATCATGGAAACTATGGCTGACATTAACTACATGCTGGAAATACAAGTGGGGAATTAAAATTAGTTATGAAATTATATTGATGACACAATCCATCAAATAAACCAGACATCTTATAGGAGAATAGAGTGGTTATTATATTTGTATTGTTTTCCATTAATGTAGAATAAACAGAGATGAGTGAAATCCTCATTGCAAAAGCCTTTTTTTCCCCCCATAAATCTATCAGAAACATGGAACCTGAAGAAGTGGGGGAATGGACTGATAATGACAGAACACAATGCAATTTCTAAGTAAGTCACAAATTTTACTCACAGGAAGCATTTGTGAAAAATAAAATTAAGACTAGAAGCACCAGTCAAGGGTTATGGAAGAACTGAAGCTTGCTCCTACGAAGTGCTCACAAGCACGCTTCCTAATGAACCTGAGTGTTAGTTACTTCTTGAACCTACTCTCCAAAGAGTACTTTATGTTATTGTTTGGGAAACATGCTGCAAATAAAAGCAATATGACAGCACCGAGAGTCAGCAGCAGCAGATTAAAACCTAACTCAGTTGATGTTTTTGTGAGTAGGCCTAGACCAAAACACCATGACTCCTGACTTCCCTGGTCCTTGAGATACGAAATAGCTGAGAGTAGGAGTGGAAAAGAGAAAACTCCCTACATACTTACAGGCAGATTTGGAGCAGTGGATGACTCTGTTTTGCTGGTGTTGTTGTTGGACCTTGCTGTTCCCAGAGCAGTATTAACCGAGTAAGCATCTAGAAAGCGCTGTTGCATTTAAGTCTGTGTGCAAGTCTGCTTTTTGCAGTCTTTTTCTTTCCTCCATTTGTACTGCCCACAACTTCGGGGCAGCATCATTGTGCAAGGCTGTAAACCTGCCTTCACAGATTCAGCAGCAACATTTCCGCTGGTACAAAGGTGTGTTTCCTGAAAACAAAAGGGATAGACTATGAAGATCCTTGGCTTGGCAGGACCGGCATGCAACAAGGTGAAAAAAAAAAAGAGTGAAAGTGTTTTGTAGCTCCTTCCCCTGCCTGGTTCTTACTGGATCCTGCTTCTCTAAGCTTTTTCTTAGGTATTTTTTCTCCGTTCAGCTCATGAATCCTCAAGTGGATCCTAAATCAAATTTCTTGCAAAGGAAGTTATTTAATGTCTCTGCCCCACTTTATTTCCACCAGTCATTGTATATTTATTCAGAGGAAAATTTGGAAATACAGCAAGTAGTACCACAGGGGTGAAGATCCTACGATTTTGACTAGACTTTATTCTGCTTCCTCTGTACATCAGTAGAAACACAGAATAGCTCCACCAAAATCAGCAGCTGCTCTTTTTTTCCTGTCATCCTAATGGAGACCAAATCCTGGTCCAGCAAATCCCTGTTTCTCCAGTTCAACCACAACTCAGTATCAGTAATTTTCAGTCTCTCCTTACTACAAGTCCTCTGGCATTATACCCAGAATTCCAGGAGGAAAACATAGTAGTGAGAGGGTTGGGGAGGAAAATCCAATTTTTAAGGAACAGGATGAAATTACATCCCAAAAAAAATGATTCTATACCACGTCTGCATTAAAAAATAACAATAATAAACCAATTTGGCCTAGCTTCTTGGGCAATAACTGCTTTCAATGTTAATGGCTCATTTGTACGACATAATACTGTAAAATCTAATTTATGATCAGCACCGCACAGAGCACACAGCAAGTTCTCTTACATTTTTCATATTTCTGAAGTCCAGCTAGAATTTTTTTACATCACCTTGAGCTGAATGCCTTGAAGACACCAGAAAAAGCAAGTACCTTGAGTTATGTGGCAATGTTTCACGTCAGCTATTACAGTACAATTGTTTAGACTAGTAGAGTAATAAATGGCCCTATTGTTCACAAGGGACGAGGGACTGTCGGGCAGGGGGGATTATTGCTGTTGTCTGTGGTTTAGTAGCTAGTATTTTGATTCAATGCCTGATACAGATTCATAATTAAAATTCAATTTGTGTGTGAACTTGCAAGACAGAGACAGGCAGAGAAAATCTGCATGCATTGTACAGATGATCGAGAGAGAGGTATTTTTCTCTTCATATGGACTGGTTCCAGTGAGGGATTTAGGAAGTTTCTAGTGAGGTGGCACAGCAGGGAAGCTTGAGACTGAAAAAACCCCTAATCTCTAGGGTCAAGGATCTGTTACAGTGCATGAAAGATCATCCAAAATATGGGCAAAGAGGGCAGGCAGTTACCTAGAACTAGCCACTAGGAAATACTAACTATACAGACGCTCAGGAAATCTCACCTTTCCAGAGCTTAGGTACCTGCCGTAAGGATGTCAGAGATATGCCTTCATTCCCTTTACGATACTGCTCTGGGAATCAATTCCTAAAAGTATTAACCTACTCCTCGAACAAATCTGCTCTGCCCTCTCCTTTTTTTATACTCCAGGAGGAAAATTAGTTGCTTCTATCACTCAGTTTTAATGTAATAATCTATAAATTGAAGCTACACCCTTCTTTTTTTTTTTTTTTTTTTTTTTAAATGTGTCATGATACTTATATAAGACTTCCATCATTTAAGTGATGGGATGCTAATACTAAGTTTTCCCACAGGATATATTTCAACAGTCTTATCCCACTTGTTGAAATAAGTGCAAGTTTTATCACAAGCAGCGTTAGCAAGATTTTACCACTCCTAAATGCAGTGCACTGGGAAACATCTTTTAGCAGTAGGAAATAAGTATTTGGCATGTATTGCCTGTGAGGAAGCTGTGACAGAGGGAGCTGCTGCTTTAGACGTGCATGTTCCACAACATCCAAAACACACAGAGACACACTCAGACTATCATTGCTAATAGCTCCGTCAGCATTGGAAGCAGTAAGATACTGCTTCTCCACTGCTGTAATCATCTGTTGCATGCCCATAAACTCCTTATGTAATAGAAGTTTACTTATAAATTAGAGATCATTCAGACTTTCATGCAATATTTTCTGACAGAAAAATCACAAAAACTAAAACAATTACGATTTACTGGTGTGCAGCTGTAGCATTGGACTTTGTTAGCTTCTCTTAGATTTATTAGGAGACTAATAACAGGAATGCCGGGCTGCAAATTGAATTGTGCAGGCTTCACAGCATACATGCCTTATCCCTTTCCCCATCACTGACCAGATTATGTCCTAGGGCATGTTCTCAGTGATTCTTTAAGTTCTCCAAAAGATACACGATTGATGTAATAAAGGGGCTTGGTTTCAGTTCTAATGATAATGGTGATATACACAATGTTTCCCCCCCTAACTGATTTCATCTGAATAATTTACTTTTCTAACATCTCAAACTACTTCTTCTTTTTCTTTTATTAAAATTTAACAAGCTTTCTAGGGCTGAGAAATAAACAGTGGTCTATGCATCTAGTGGATGCCACTTCCCTGCTTCTACCAATTGCTCAAATAAGTATTTTTTTTTAAGAATTAATAAGAATGAAAACAAATAGCAATGAATATTGGCAAAAAGGAATAAAAATGAGTTGTAAGCAGAACTATCAAACAAGTGACCAAAATTAAAAAGGACAAAATTTTTTTTTAAAAGAAAACACATTTATTTAATATGGATTTCAATTAAATACTTTTTTCAGTCCAAACCCAACTATTCAGTTTCATATTTCAGCTCTTAACACTATTGAAGTTATATTTTGGTACTTAAAAAATGATTTTAAAATATCTTAGATATTTCATTCCAAAATGGCAAAAATTATGCACTTTGCATTTCCTAAATTTATGTTTTATGCAGAAGCCGTTTGCAAATCTAGGTGAAATTCCCCCCTAAATTCTAATCCTCTGGAATCCTAATATTTAACATATAAAACTGTCCCTGATCGGTTGCAAATATTTTTTTCAGTTTTTCTTTAGTTTTAACAATAAAGTATTTCAAATATTATTGAAAAGGCAGGAGAAAAACTTGGATTTGGAAACAAATACATCTAACTCCATAATTGTACTAGCACAGCTTCCAAAAGCAACAAAAACATGGTACCTGA
This sequence comes from Fratercula arctica, assembly GCA_947846985.1. Lineage (NCBI taxonomy): Eukaryota > Metazoa > Chordata > Aves > Charadriiformes > Alcidae > Fratercula > Fratercula arctica. Next base: position 28,995,339 of record CANTUZ010000004.1, on the reverse strand, counting down.
ACAAACCTGACATATCTGTTTTCTCAAAGTCCTACTATCAAAATTCATGAACAATTTTACCTGAATATGCTATTAGAAGCTGGCTATAAAACAATAATGTTATCAGGTGGAAGTAAACAATCTTTTTTTTGTTCTTGTAAATAATTTCTGCACCTTTCCTCTCTTAGTCCAGATTTCACAAACAGCAGCATACCTTCTGGTCATTAAAACACATATATTCTTTCAAAAAGACACCAAACCTTTGCAGATGATAATCATATATACAATATTCTAAGTGTTTTAAGAAGACTTTTTATACAAAAAATTATTCACATATTGATATAAAATCATTGAGCTACAACACACACAAGGGAAAAGTATTGTAATAAGCTTCTAGCATCCATAATTGACAGTTTCAGTCCTAAAGTATAAGAAAGGTACAGTAGTTGCACTGATAATGCTGAAATGTGCTCTTATTTTGTAGTACCATCTCTTGACAAAACAAATTTTCTTAAAATACAACATTTTTATCTAGATACTGAAATTGAGGCAGATAATAATTTGCACATTTTCTTATTATTAATGGTTGTGTTCAGTATATGAATGTACTGATGCTCTCATTTCCATGTTTGCATCTATTTCAAATACATAGCTTGGATCTGGGGGTTTGGTGACACTCTCTCCCGTTTTACCTCCTGCCAGAGCTCACCACAGAGGAGATGCCAGGGAGATGCCCCCTCTTAATCAAACTGGGACATAGCAGTGTCACAAGAAGAACTCAAGGGAGCACTCATGGGCAAAGAGAGGCAGCTCTCAGGGTGCAAAACTTGGCTTATTGGGAATGTGAGATCTTGACAAAGAACAGAGAACATGTCAGAATGAAATGCTATAAAAAGAGGTCAAAAAAGTCTCCTTTTATTGGATTAAGAACAGGTACCAAAAGATGCTGATGAACATTCATGTCTAACTTGGCAAGATCCAAATACAGCCTGGTGAAAGTTAAGATGAGTTATTTTATGTTTTTCCTCACCCTCTTCTTTTGAGTTACTGAAAATCAAGACCAAAAGCAGCTATATTCCGTAATTTCATTTTTCAAAACAGAAGCCTGCTCTTGAGCAACTTTGGTATTTTCCAAAAATAAAATTCACTTCTGTCAGGCACTGGAAGGCAAAATATTCATTTAGGAATAATGTAATAAACAGCCATTGAGCTGTACAGTATGGGAAACTTATTCTTAGTTACATGTTATTTTTTTTTTTTTTTATAATTACACTTTTTGTTAAAATAAACTAGCAGGCTTGGATTTGCTTTTGGTTTGGGTTTTTTTTTATGCTAAGAGAAATGACAGAGCTACTACCAACTGGGGCAGAATTCCACCAACTGCAAGATCATAGCGTAAGGAAGAAAAAAAAAACCAACACATTTTTGGAACAGATCCAGAAGAACTAGTCTGAGGTGAATTCTTTTGCCTTTCATCACAGCCTAACTGAAGGGCACAGATTATACCTGTCCATAAATTCCTCAAACTTTTTATAAGGATACAAAGAAGTCACTTTGATCTCATATTAAAATAAATATTAATGAATAATAGTGCTGAATTGAATGAAGAATAACTTGGTCCCAATGACACTCTTGGAAATCCAGAACCACTCTATAAATTTCAATAAAGTTGTTGCAGTTTAACATTAATACCAAAAAAGATGAGAACTGGAACCACTGCAGCATACCCGCTTAAAAGGCATCTCAAGTCAGTGATTAGTCTCACAAACACTGGTTTTCCTCCAGAATAATTCCATGGGGTGACATTAAAAAATCTTATTTTGTACCAGTCTTTGTATAAAAGTCTGATGGCAGCAAGTAAATCACAGCAGGAGGACTGTAATTTAAAGGGAAATGCAGAGGATTGCCAGCAGAAGTGGTTGCACTTCAGTGGATCTCCAAGTGGTTATTGCTGCTGTATTAATAGCACAAAGGCAACACAAAGCATACTTGCTGGTGAATGACAAGTACACTGGAGACTCAAAAAACGTTAAAACAAAACAGTAGCAGGATATTTTTCCCTCACACCAAGTGGTGCGCCCTCAGCAGCTGGCCTGCTGAGCGGCCGTCTGTAACCTAAAGCACTGTGTTTCAGCAGATCCACAATCTCAACAAGCACTGCCTTGTTGGAAAAAGCAATGAAAACCCATCCAATGTTTGCTGTGGCTGGACTGGGTAACAAATATAAGCAGCTATTAAGGAAGGTCGATGAGATGGAAACCCGTGCAACCAGAACTGGGGCATGCTGCAAAGAGCCTATAAAAGAACTGAAGCAGCGAGCAGCAATCCCAGGAAGCATGGCACAGAGGATGAAAGCCATTCTGGGTAGTGTTAAACTGCTAGAGAACAATATCCGAGGAGGATGAGCATTAATGAATCTTTAGACGTGGAGAAGTCCAATCGAAAGCAATATCCTACGTATCCTACTACCATGATGAAAACTCTTAGTGTGAGGCCTAAAGAAAATTTTCTGCTCAAAGCAGTACAATCTTAAATACAGCTGTTCAAGTCCCCAAATTAATAATAAGGTCTAACTACCAAAAACACTACTAGGGAACACTGGGGCACCTGTGCTTCATGCTGCTGAACTGATGGTCCACCAGGCAGGACCACTATTCATCTGGTTCTGAATAGCCTTGCTTCTTGCCTTTTAATGACATACATAAAAACATATATAAAATACTACAAAATCAAATGACTGTACAATCTATCACTTTACCTAAAAGCTACCAAACATCCTGGGTGTAATTTGTATTTCTGGTGAGCAAGAGAAAGGTATCTTTGCATAAAATATTTTACTGACTATGTGAAATACCACTTCAGAATTGTTTGCGCAACAATACCTCCCCCCCACCCCATTTTTCTTAAAAAAAAAAAAAAAAAAAAACAAACAGTTTCTGAGTTTCTAATTTTTTTTTTTTTTTTTGGCCCCACATTGGAATGAAAACTAAACCTTTACAATATTCAGAAATCAGAACCACAATCTCTCTTCTCTGTTTCTATGTCAGAGACCTTTGGTTCAGGGCTTCCCTCTCCTACTTTTTGTCATGCATATAAGAAGTGGTCAGAAACCAACAGAGGAAACGAAAGCACACAGAGACTAAACAATTCTCAACATATCACTGGGCAAGTCAACTGTGCAGCCAGAAGAAAGAACAGATTTCTCTATTAACATTATGTTGCTTTAATAATTAACCAGCAATGTTCATCCCAAGACCCAAAAAAAAGCAAAAAATGTGACAACAAAATCTAGCTGAGATAATGTGCATATTTCCATGAAAAAGCACTAAATGACATCTGTAAAGTGCAAAGCCGAACAAACTGCAACCATTTTCATGCAGGGATATATAGAGTTTGATTTATCATTACCTAACATCTGTTTCTAAGCAAAAAATTAGACTTCATAACGTGTTTACATTCATAAGTAACTTAAAGCAAAAGAAATGAGCAAAGTATCTTTAATAACAGTGCAGTTTTAACTAATAGGACATACTAAAGGGTACTAAAGGGAACAAATTACAGTAAAACTTTCATGTAATCTTACCCTCTGGGTAGGAAAAACAATGGTCTTTTCTACTTAATGTTTTCTTCTGGAAGAAAAATTGTGTAATCCAGGCCTAGCTTTTTTTGCACATGTATCCTTACCTTCAACTTCTGTCTAAAGGAAACAGAGGTTTATTTAGGCTGCAGCCTAGTTTTTCCAGTCTATTTATACTTCTCTCTATTGAAAATTTTATTTGAAAAATATTTAGCATCTACAGGTTGTGACTATACAACAAATGAACGACTCCAACTAAGAATTGCAGATCCTGGGGCTGAAACCAACAAAGCTTTACTAACAGTCCCTGACATGGACCATTCTGGTATATACCAGTAGTTCTACTTTATGTCATTTTTTTGTCATTTTGTCCAAAATCCATGAAATCAGAGAGGAGCTCTAGTGGTTGCACATAGTAAAATTTTTCAGCTTGAGATTCATTTCATTTCATTGGAAGGGGTGGGGGAGGGAAAACTCATTTGAAACTAGAATTCAAAGGAAAAACTGCAAATAAGCTGTTGGCTGTCAAAATGCTGCACTCTTCAAAACTCAAGTAAGTAAACTGTTTCAGGGGGGAAAAAAAAAAAGTAAAATGGCAGATTTTCTTATAATTCCCTCTTCCCCCCCGTTCAGTCATTTATATACAGTTCTGCTTATAATCTTCCTTTCCAGCAAGGACAGATTGTCCTATTAGAAAGGACACTTCCTCCTACACTACCAACAGGAAGATAATAATATTGCGTGGAGTCATTCTGAAAGGAAGGAGGCTTTTTTTAGGAACTCAAAAGAAACCAAAGAGCTGAAGAAATGAAATTAGGTTCCATTTAGCTTTTCTTTGCTTTTTTATTTTTAATTAAATTCCTAAAATTTTTTAGATTTCTCACTGCAAGCAGCAGTTTAAAGTTAAAGGAAAACCAAGAATAGTTCTCTAACATCAAGAGAGGGTCAAATAAAGGACACCATGTACCTTTCCAGAGGCACCTGTGCTCAGCAGCCTGAACACAAAATGAGCCAACTTCACTTGGCAAATGATTTTTTTACTGGCTTTAGCAGGGATCCCTTGGCTCTTGCTGCTGCCCTAGGTGTTGTGAATCAGCAATAATGCTGTACTCCTTTTTCTACAAGTTGTGGTTGTTTATCTTTACTTCCTTCACAGTGAATTGAAACAAAGGACACAACCTCTCATCGTGTGTTTGATGCAGCACTATGGAAAAGGTTAGCCAATTCTAAGCAAAGTGGTTACCCTTTCAAAAGGTTTTCCTGACAGAAACAGATTTTTTCTTGTAAAATCTGAAAACCTGGGAAAAGATAAAGATTAAAAAAAAAAAAAAAAAAAAAAAAAAAAAACCACCCCAAAACAAAAAACGTGAACAACCCACTTTTGAACAAAAAATAAAACTAGGAGTTTGTCATCAAAGACCCAGTCTCATAGCCATCTGAACCAAATCAAAGAAAACACAATGAGATTTATTTTCCTTAGATAAAACCATCTATGCACTTCTAAAAATACTTAAAATAGAAGAAAACAACTGTTCCACTGTATGGAACATTATGTCCCTGCTGACTGGGTTATTCTTTGCACACTAGGATACACTAGCATACACTACCATACAAAACCTTCCGTTTTTCCCTCTTAGTATAAGCTAGTGAAACTTAAGCAGAGTTATCCAGCAAACTGCAGGCCAACACAGCAGCTGGCTATACTTATACAACTGTTTCAATTTGGCACATCATAGAGTAGGCAATATAGACTCTGCATTAATAATGCAACACAATCTTGCAATGGCTGGATGAGCTTTTTCCCTCCTCATTGTTTTTTAGCATCTCAAATTCTCCTGTTTGTTTCAGATGTCTCTGGTGCTTAAACTTGAACTTAACTCAAGGATTTTTGTAGGACAAAATATGTACCTCCAAACAGTTGAAGCATATAGCTATAGTATAATGATTTCTTTCCCTCCAGAGAAGGTTAAATTATCTACCTTGCAATTCCTTATATTGGTGCTGCAGCTCTAACTCTTACCCTTCCTGATTTCACAGAGTCACAGTGCAAATGCTGTTGCCATTGCCTTCTCCAGCAATCAAATGTGTTCCCCTGCCTGCAGGATCCCCTGCATACTGCTGGCAGGGAACTGACCGCAGGGCAAAGCAGTTTCTTCCATCCTTCCCCGTGAAGCAGGGGGAGGATCAACATGGGCTGTGCTTTGAGCCCAAAAACTGTTTCTGCCCTTTCACAGAATCACAAAATGATAGGGTTTGGAAGGGATCTCTGGAGATCATCTAGTCCAACCCCCCTGCCAAAGCAGGATCACCTAGAGCAGGTTGCACAGGAACATGTCCAGGCGGGTTTTGAATGTATCCAGAGACAGAGACTCCACCACCTCTCTGGGCAGCCTGTTCTGATGCTCTGCCACCCTCAAAGTAAAGAAGTTCCTCCTCATGTTTAGATGGAAGTTCTTGCATTCAAGTTGGTGCCCATTAGCTCTTGTCCTGTCACTGGGGACCACTGAAAAGAGCCTGGCCTAAACCTCCTGACACCCACCCTTTAAGTATTTATAAGCATTGATAAGATCCCCCCTCAGTCTTATTTTTTTCCAGACTGAAAAGACCCGAGTCCCTCAGCCTTTCTTCATAAGAGAGATGTTTACTTAGTTGATCTCTTTCCAAGGCATTAAAGAAGGATCCCTCAAAAAAAAAAAAAAAGGGAAGGAGAAGGGGAAGGGGAAGGGGAAGGGGAAGGGGAAGGGGAAGGGGAAGGGGAAGGGGAAGGGGAAGGGGAAGGGGAAGGGGAAGGGGAAGGGGAAGGGGAAGGGGAAGGGGAAGGGGAAGGGGAAGGGGAAGGGGAAGGGGAAGGGGAAGGGGAAGGGGAAGGAAATATCTGTAAAACCAAGTAAAACCAGTAGTATTTTCTTTCTCTATTGACAAAGGCAGAAATTTGCTGCCATAAGTACTACCATTTCCTCAGGCCATTATGTCACATCCTTTAAGGATGCCTGGGAATTTACCTCAATTAAAAAAAGGTGCACTTCAAAGCAGCTACAACTCTGCTCAAACGTCCCAAGGGCTCTGAGCTCGCATCTTATAGAGACGATACAAACGGGGACCTTTGCGGCACAGAGCACGAGGTGGCAACCGCTGTCCAGGGTGCTGATGCCCGTTGGGCAGATACAAATCAGGAGACGAAACCGTGGAGTCCATGAAGCTTCCCTCATTCGCGCTCGCGTGACGAAGTAACTCTCACTTTATCTTCATAAACTCACAAGCCCTGCAACCGAGTTCTTAAAAAAAACAAGCAGAAAGTGCGGTCTCCATATATAAGATAAGGATCAAATTCCATCCCAGCTGGCAGGCGATTACTGAAAAGGAGAAATGTTTTAAAGCAGCTGCAAGCCTAAGCAGGATTTACCTGGTAATACAACTGTATCAGAGCTTATTGAGAAAACTGGAGGTAAGTACTGTCTGCTAAGAATATTATCACCTCCACAATATGCAAGCATTACTTGCTATCCACAGACCAACAGTTTCTTTCCTCTTTTCTTCTCAGCAGTCGTTTTTTAATTCTGAACCAAGGTTAACACACATATTTTTTTCATCCAAATATGAGGATGAAGTTTACTAATAGCTGCACACCAGGATCTTGAATCAGGACATGCTTCTGGGGGGGAAGAACTCCTGAATATTATTTCTTCACCGTTTGTAACAGGCTCTGCTATGCTGTGTATTTTCAAGTCAGAATATGAAACCCTGGCAATATTTCTGGATCTTTAAAATGATCAAAAAGATTTTAGATTAATGCCACTGTTGCTTTCAGTAAAAGTTGATTTTCACTCCCCCACAGTTATATCCAAGAGTATCTCAGCTATCACAGAAGTCCTCTTTCTTTTTGTTTGTTTTTCTTTTTTCTTTTTTCTTTTTTCTTTTTTTAAACTTTTCATTAGCCTACTTTATCACAAAACAAGTCATTGACACACAAAAGATCATCTATAATAGAGTTATTTCAACCAGGACTGTAAGAACCCCTCATGATAGTCTGCCAAAAGGCAGCAAGCCACCCAGTGATCAAGAACAGCAGCATGTCCTACAAGCAGAAAGGTCATTGTTTTAAGCTATCCTCTCCCCTTATAAAACTTCAGCGCTCAGCTTCCCAGCTAGATGCCTACTTTTCTACCCTCATCAAATTTCTTCTGTTATAAAATTCCATTGAACTGAGTCAGCTTCCATCATTCTCAAGGCATAATCCAGACATCCCTCCTGTTCTGGAGCTGAGACCTATGGATATCCATTTTCACTGTGTACATTTCCCTAACTGAGAACCTGAGAAAGAAAGTTTTGCAAAAGTTCAACATCATAGAATCATGGAATGGTTAGAGTTGGAAGGGACCTTAAAGGTCATTTGGTTCCAAACCCCCCTGCCCTGGGCAGGGACACCTTCCACTAGACCAGGTTGCTCAAAGCCCCGTCAAACCTGCCTTTGTTATTGCTTTGTGGGCTGTGTCATAATTGCTTGAAAGAAAACTCATGATATATTCTAGCACTTCATATTTACTATTACATTTTTTACAGTCAAAAATTATTACATTCTGCACTGAAACACATTTAAAAAACACATCATTTTCCTCTTGCACTGAATTTCACTTTTGTAGAAGATTCTGAAGGAAGAAGTTACCGAATGTTTTCAGTAATATTTTTTTCATTCACAGTGAGACACAGAAATATAGTGGAAAATCATAAAAGTAGAAAAAGATCAACATTTTTCAAGCAATGTTCTCTGCTCTACCTGAACAAATCATTTGGTGTTGTCTCTGATACTTTGTGTAGAATCCAAATTAGACAAGTCTGTTTATTGGCCGCTTGACTATCCGAATGAAGCCAGAGAACAATCTGCAAGCTATAACACTCATCTTCCTGCATGTGTGGGTTAATCAGCACCAACATATCCGATTTACTTTTACCATTATGTTTGCTTATTGAATTTATCTACTAGAAATATAATTTCCCTCCATTATATACTTCATTCATTGCAAATCAAGAATACTCATGTGTTTTATCCTGAAGTTATTTCAATTTACACAAGTAAAACAACAGTAGAATTTAGCTCTCCAACTAATGGCTGCATGCGTTTACTACAGCATTTGAATGTTACTGCAAACTTGATGATGAAATGTCTTCCTAATGAAAATTATGAGTTACACTTTGCACAGAGCATAGAGGAAGTATCTTTCACATGCAGGTGCTGACAATTCCTCAGGTCCATCTCCGATACGAATTCAGGCTGCTCTTCGTAGCTGCTGGACAGCCACAGACCATCAGCAGTGCCCATTTACTGTGGCACAAGCTTACTCAGCATAACAAGAGATAGCTTGAAAGGCCTTCAAATATGCTCTGTGTGATAATTGTATTAGCTTTATGCATAAAGCACCAGAAATTTAACTTCTGATCTGGAAAAATAGAAATACAAATTATAAAACTCAGGTGGGTTATATATCCAAGCAACTAGAATAAGCTGCTAGTCTCACTAACCATGTAGTAACATTGCTTCATTTTTAGAAACTTTTGGCCTCTTATTTTCCAGAGCTTTCATTATTTCTTGAATTGAAGTGGCAAAAACTCACTGTTGCTATTTACTATTTAAGATTAAATATCTCATATTACAAGTGCTCAATTGAAACAAATTGAAATAAGACCTCTGGGCTCCCAAACCATCTTGAGGAACACAAAATAGTGAGATGCACATCACATAAAGCTATTCAGTAAGTCAACTTTTAAGTAAATAAACACAAATACAGCAGTCATAGAAGAAATAGTAGTAAAAGAGGCTAAGTAGGTGGCTCTTAAAGAGGCTGCTATTTTTTTACCTACATAAAATCTAGCATAATCTCTTCAGAACTTGCTACTTCATAATGTTTTGAAAGATTCTGCATTTTAAAAAGTCACCGAATCAATAATAAATACATGCATGCACACACACATGTACATAGGTACCTAATCAGTTTAACATTGCTTGGATCCGTAAAGCCTGCTTAGAGTGAAATTGATTCAGATTGTTTATACAACGTGGAATAAAACTTTCCAGTTTGTTAATGAGAATAAAAAACTGGCCAAGAAAACAGTGTATTTCCTTCTTCTGTCCACCAAAATGAAGGTAGGGGGTAATTCCTTGAATTCAGATATTTTCAATCAGATTTGTTACTTTCATTTAAGAGAAAGCAAGTATCGTGCACATCTGGACACTTAGAACTTCCAGTTTTATGCATGATTCTTCTTGGTATGCATTACAAAGAAGCACTGGCACAATTTTAGCCAATCCATCCATTTTGTAGGACTCTTGCCACGTACCACCTGTAATTTACATAATAGAGCATGTAATTTGAGATGTGCACTTGCTCCTCCCCACATTCATTTTCAGTATGGTACGGTTCACCTGTTAAGTAATAGCAATTCATCGCTCTGACAAATAGCACAATAAAATTGCTCACTGTGTCTTGTGATGGGAGCCAAATCAAACCAAAAGAAAAGGTCTTGCACTCACATTTTGGACTAGACACAGACCCATGTAATACCATCACAAACTCAATTACTTTGCACTGAGATTATTAATGACAGAACAATGTAATGACTCCGAGTGAAGATAAAATTCCTCTGGTTAAGTGAGTCCTTGATGCTGAAATTTCTTTACCAAATTAAAGCACTTTTTCCCCAGGCATTTGGGAGTCTCATTAAAAGCCCATTTAAGCCAATGAGAATCTTTCCATTGACAGACGTAAATTTGAATTAGGTCCTCACTGCATTAAAATTGAAACATGTGGGGGTCAATTTTTAGGAAAAACAGTTTCCTGGTACTGGCTTGAAAGTGTTTCTGTACGTGCTCATGTATCCAGCACAGATTTGTGTGTTCGTATGAAGCAATTACACACAAATGCATAGAAAGAAATCTCACTACATAGCTACATGTAATAATCCAGTCTGCAGATATAAATTGTGACAGCAGATAATTTAAAATAGGCCTCAGAGTTCTTTCAAAGCCCCTTAGCTCTCATAGGAATGCCCTGAAGTACATGCCTTATTCCTTCCTCTCTTATTACTAAGAATCACAGGAATTTTGCACTTAAGTTCCCCACCCATAGCTATATAATGTTATCCACAAAGAACCTACAGCTACATTAAGGAGATAGTTGCCTAAATCCAACCTAATTCCCACTGTGGTGTCCTAATTCCAAAACTGCTTCTCAAATTCCCCTGTCACTGATCACCTAAGCCTGTACAATCCCTAGACATCTCTAGTTTTGGCATTAAAACTTTTCAGGTGCCAGAGGAATTGTGGCTTCCCAAATGAATATTTCTCATTCCCCAGGAGGCTGTGAAGGATGCAGTCACCTCCCCTTCCTGAAACTGCTCAACCCTTTCTGAAAAACATGTGTGCATGTGTGTGTATATCTATTATATGTGTGTATATATATATTTAAAAATATACATATATAAAAAATAAGATCGATTTTGAAGACAGTGAGAGCAAGACTGAAGAGGACTATGCAGCCTACATTAAACCTTAATCTGGAGGCTCCTCAATTCTAGTTTCTCCTCTAACAGTTGTTATATGTATATATATATATTGTGGTTTGTGCCAAACTGGCCACTGAGACAACTGACAGATGCTCTCTCCCACCTCTCTCTCCAAGGAGAGAAGAGAGAGAGATAAAGAGATTTATGAGTTTAGAAAAAAAATAAACTAATGAAAAGATTAATAAAATAATAAAGAAGAAAATAATGAAATATATACAATATATACAAAACCGTGTCAAGCTCCCAGGATGATGATTGTGTCACCAGCAGGCACAGAGAAAGTACCAGACTGGATTCAGCAACAGACAGGAGCTAGATTCTGGAATGCATGAATGGGGATCAAAGGGATGAACAGAGTCTTCCTTGGATGATGGCTATTGAAGAAAAAGGGCTGACCCTTTTATCCCTCAGCTTTTATACTGAGCGTGATGCAGATGGGATAGAATACCCTGTTGGTCAGTTTTGGGTCACCTGTCCTGTCCACTCCTCCCCACAGGTGCAACCCCTCTATGCTTTTCCCCTTCCAACCCTCCAACCGGGCAAATAACAAAGTTAGCTGACCCTGGTTGTTAAAGCAATAAGTATAAGCAAGAGCCTCTCTGCATACCATTCCTCATCATAATCAGGTCTTATCACTCTGAGAATGAACAGTATCTCTATAATATGCTGTTCATTTCAGAGTTCAGTTAGTTAGAAGAGGCTTAGCTAAAAAGTAAAATTACTGAACAGAAAATTGATTCTTTCACCTCAAACCAGAACATTATTACACAACATGGGACAAAAAAAATCACTCCTTTTGTCCCATGCCTCAATGGTTACAGATGTTGGTTATTCAGTGGATTGTAGGCATTGTTCTTCTTTGGCCTAATAAACCTTGAATTACACTGAACATAAGGGATCAGCTTCAAACCAAAAGTCTGAGTCATTCCCATTCCTTCCCCCATCTCAGTACCCTACTGGAAATCATGCACAGGCTTTTACTGAGAGAGTATCAACCACTGAAACAGATTACCATAGGAAGTTACGACAAAATGACAAATTCAGGTCAAGATCTGGTACCTTTCTGGAAGACAATCTTTAGCAAAAAAACCAATATATTTCAGACACATTCAAGGTAGCTGCATGAAAAACATAAGTGGCTGCCTGAAAGAACTCAAATTGACCCACACTGCCTCAGGGGTCCCTTTTGCTCTTAAGCTCTATGAACTTTAGCATGTAGCATGCACATTTAGCTAGATGCAGTCAAATCCATGTTGTTTCTAAGACCACTTTCTATCTTTATTGCAAAACTGTTTCAAAAGTCCAAATTACTGCGTGAGTTTTTCTGGACTGTATCATGCAGATAATCAAACCAGATGATCTCATAGGTCCTGTTTGGTTTAAAATTTCATGTACCGGCTCTTACTTTTATCTGCCAAAGACATTTTTATATTCTGAGCAGTTATGTAAGGAAAGACAAAAGCTGAACATCTGTAATTTAAGTATTTCTTTGCAAATGGCACAGCCAACTTCCCGCTTCCATGTGTGATATTACAAATGGAAATATCAACTGATCAAAGAAAGGCATCTGAAAAAGGTGACACATTTTCAATATTCTGAGGTTAATTTCAGAATTACATTCAAACTGGAGATGCCTTTGGTTTAGCTATATATCTCCTCCTAATGGCAACTGAACAGCTAAAACCTCTTGCCTCCAGCCAACAATATGCTCTTGCTTTCCCAGATATAAGATCACTATTTGACTGAAGCTAGTAGACTGCAGTCTGCTATTGAAGTTAAAGACAGATCAGCACTGGCTTTGTCTCATAAGAGAGATTTTTATAGCTCCCTTGGAGCCAACTCCATTATATATAATTCACATTTGCGCTAAAATTCATAGCCCTTGGAAGAGTTTGAATTCACTCGCTATCCTAAGCATTTGGATCTGACTTGGAATAGCTGAAAGAGGATGTGTTGGCACTCAGTTTGTTGCTGCAAATAAAAATTCAAGAGAAAAAGCGCCTTTTCCTTTTTCCTTTCTTTCTGAAAGTATTCTGTAACCTCACAGTACAATGTACATGTTACTTGAATATTATCATAGATAACTGAAACTTGAAAAAAGTTGGCAAATTCTACTCCGAGTATACATAAATCTTCAGAGAATTTAGAAAAAAAATACGTAGAAGTAACTAGTTGATTCATTTTTTCCATCAGTTGCAGAAAGCAGTGAATAGAGAGGAAACCACTTGAAACTTCAGTATGCCAAATCACATTTGCAAATAATGTAGCACTCTCAATTAAACAATTCTGACATAGCAATATCAAGACAAAAAAAAGAAAAGGAAGAGATCTCAGTTCAACCACCAGACCAAGGTGATCCAAGGTTCTGTTACCCGGGCTGATAACAGTTAAATTCTGCCTGCCAGAAAAATTAGCAGCAAAAAGTGCTCTCTGACAGATCTTGCAAGGCCAAGAAAATATTTCAGGAATGTGGACACACCTTTTTTTTAGTCCATTTATATTACAAAAAGGTCAAATGTAACCTGATAAATAACCGATTGAAATCTTATCTCAAAACAAGATCAACTTGGATCAGAAAAAAAATTTCTGCAAGTATAATATGGGTTGCGTAATTTTCCGGTCTCAAGTAGTCTGTCAGTGTATGGGTATGAGTAAATGCACAACTTTCTGTAGTTAGGACTACAGAAACACCGTAAGTCCAGAATCTTTTGAATCTAAATGCTACAGTTCAAAGCATAGCTTTGCAAGTCAAAGCTGTATTGTTTTACCTCAGGGGTTGTTGCCGTATTGCCTTTCTTTATCTGATCAGAAACAGAAAAGCTTCAGATATATAAAAAGTTTTCAGCATGTTCTAGGAAGATTTCTAACCCAATTTTGTAGCTCTAACATGTCAGAAGATTATACTCAACTCTGCATGACAGACGAGAGAGAGCCTGTAGTCCATTTAAGACCTCAGATGACTGGGAGTAGAGAGGGATGTCTTGGTAACACTGAAGTATATATTTTCTGGTCTCTAGGAGTATTTGAAAGGCATATTTAGTGATCAGTGGCCCCTAAACCTAGTTTAATATTAGATAATCTTCCAAACACTTAAACACTTATCTAAAAAACATTCATAATATCCGTTACTAGCTATGTGGTTGGGGTTTTTCTGTGAAGGATTTAGGCTTTTGATAGCATCAGACACTAATGCAGTCTAAACTAATATGAACATTTTAAAACTTACATGTTTAACTCCACACTACAAGGCTGTGTTGCTTTAATTATGAGTTTGCAAATGAAGCAATGTGAGTTTGCAAATTATTTGCAATTATGAGTTTGCAAATGTGAAAAAAAGCACATCTACCATGCATAGAAAAGCAGTTTAAATTAGTTTCTACCCACCCTCTTTGACATACAACTATAATAAAAAAAGTTAACAGGTATAATAATAAAGAAAAATCATGGTGTTAGCACATAAATAACACTGTCAGAAGTGTGAAATTTACTTAACTGGCATTGATGAGACAGAATCACACAGAAGCTGGGAGACCAGAAAAAAACCCACCCAGAGCCATCAAAGATAGGAGCAGCTCCCCAACACTGTTACTTTTGTCTGTGTTTCTGCTTGTAGGATGATCTGTCTGCTAGGACTGTACGTGCTGCAGTACCTCTCCTGGCCTGAAGCTTCCTGGCGCAGTGTTGCCCTTCTCCTCTGGTCCTTGGACATCCCATGTGAAAATGTTGTGAGGAGCATGATAGAACACCCTGAACATCTTTCTCACTCATTACATCTGCGCCTCTTGGGACTCTCTCGGCAAATACAGAGGTCTAAATTCCAAATGTCTCAAAAAACAAGAAATGCAGCCTGCCTTTTACTAGGCAAGTAAAAAGCACCCACAGTGCTATAGAAAAGTTTGGACCTTTCCCAATAATTCCTTCCAAATAATTTATGTATTAAATAATCAATATTTAATTGCACCTTTTTCTTTTCTTTTTTATTTTATTTTTTTTAAAGAATTTAACAAGAAAGTAATAGAAATTATAATGGTCTACCTAGAAGCAAGAATGTGTTAATTTTCTTACCAGGTATATCTTGCTAATGGAATATTAGCAACAGCATTACCATATCAGCATGTCAGAGAACTCAGTTTAGAATTAATGGGAACAATAATTACTTGAGAGTGAATGTTGCTTTGGGCTTTATTATTCCTTTCTTATAATTTTGAGCTTCTTTGTTTTGGACTCTGTAGAATGGTAAACTGACTAGATCGCCAAGTAATTGAACTTCTCTTATTACACACACACCATAAAGAGCATGCCATGCAGCCAGGACTTATACAATGCTTTTCTCATCCTTGTTGGATCATTCAAACCCCTTTAGTGGGAATGAGTCAGACTGTTATTACAAGTACACTATTGAAACTCAGTGCAAAGTCCACAAATATTGGTAGATATTCTTAATTTTCAGGGGGGTTCTATAATCAAGATAATTTGCACTATCGACTGCATATTCAAGCAGACTCAAGGCTTGTAGCAGCCTTGAATTAATTAGCAAAAATAATCACATTAAGGCTTGAACTTAATACTAAACTGGTACAGCATTAACATTTCGGTCATTAAACATTTTTAATTAAATTTAATCGAGCTCTCACGTTATTATGGCTACAGTAAACTAACTAACCACATTGTCTTGTCCCTCTTCCCCAACTGCCACCAGGAGAAAAGAAGAGAAAGAGGAAGAAGAGAAGAATTAAAAAAAAAAAGGAAGAAAATAAAAAATTAAATCAGATTTCATCAGAGGTAGACTGATTCAAAAAGTTGTTGAAAAAGCACCTCATATCACAGCTGAACTTCATGAAATTAGAGAATGAGATCTTTACAATCAAAGAAGGAAAATATATTAGGTCAATTTCCCTAATCTCTCAAATCCCCTGTGATTGCTAAATCATAACTTTCATTATATGCTTTTTTGCAACTAACATGGAATTATTTGTGTTTAGGACAATTTGACACTCCTAGTGTCAAACAAATAATTTAGTATTAAATCATAGGAAACACTAAAGAAACTACCATTTAAATACTTGTTGGACAAGTGTACAAAACATGACTCAGCTGCTTTTTTAAAAAGTTTCCCTCTTCTGTATTTGAAATGTGCTGAATTTTATCTTTTGGAAATTCTGCAACACACTGAGTTAGAAATTTCATTCTCTTTCAGAAATGCTACTGAATTAAAAGTGCCAAAGTCAATCTTTTCTGAAATGCAATTTAATTATATAGTATCACTACGTCAGTATTCACTTTTTCCAACACTATGTACATTCCCTTATGAAACTACATTTAAAGCCAGAGAACTTACCTATCATAGTGCTGAGTTATGACTCTCAATTTTAGTGGCATTTCCCCTGAATTATGTAGATGAGGAAATCTCTGTATGTTAGCAGCTCCACCTCTACCCTGTCAGAAAGACAACCGAGGCTTCATTTTCCTCATAGATTAATTCTTCACACAAAATTATTATTTACTGCCACTTGAAATGCAGCCTGAGCCTCCCCTTTTCCAGCTAGGACCTATGCAGGGATGTTGCCAGAAGCAGCACCTATGTGCTTTTCCACAAAAACAAACTGCTTGACAGGAAATTGTCAGTTCAACTAAATTTAAGTGTCTGCTTTCCACATTTTTCCATCAAAATATCAGGGAAATTAAAATATTTTGATTCAGACATGTCACTGGAGTGTTTCACAGCAGTTAGAGACAAACTACCCCATACTTTGATTCTTTGGTATGTGCTAGGTGCTTTAAGGAAAGACTATAAGGCTTTCTGTTACATGTAAATTGGCTGGAGGCATAAACAATACAGATTAATGGAGTCGTGAGACACTAAAATAAGAATCCTCTGAGATATCGTGACAGCAATCCCAAATACAAATACTAAAGATTAAATATCAAAAAATTAGGGTTTTATTTTTCAACAGTTCAGACTTTTCCAAGGATAGAAAGGCCCAATTTTCAAACAGGTCAAATCATCAAGATTTACAATGTTTAGAATGGATCCTGGCAGATCTCTGTGCAGCAAGCTCCACTAGACTTTTCACCTCACCCAAGTGTTTTTAGGATCTCTGGAGATGTCTCCCAAAGGCTTTGTACTAAAACGCTCATTCAAACCTCAAATATTTTATTGTGTTTCATTTGAAGCTCATAAATAGCATACCTTCTGCTACATCCAACTTCACTGAACCACTTCCAATATTCTTAAAGAAGCTTAAGATTTACAGTAAAAGTTTTCCAAGAGTAAATCCTTTGTATAAAATAAAGATGCGTTTACAATTTCTATCAAAACTTTAGTATTTTCTGTCCATTTCATGATATTATAAAATACCAGTCCCTAAATAGTAAGGGATATTTAGCAATTAACAAAGATTTAAAGCTGGGGGAAAAGTAAAAAATAATAATAATTAAAAAAAAAAAACCAACCCACATTTGCACAGCTTGAATCTCCCATTTATGCTGGGAGAGTTACCATAACATTTTGTTGGCTGCTAAGTATCACTGTCAAAATGTCAGAGAGGTGTGGATTGAAAGGCTGGTACCCTAATGAAAATAACATGATTGGAAGACTTGTCATTCTAGTTAAAACATAAAGACAGACAATAATTTTTGCAATCAGTAAACCAAATCTATACAGAAAAGGGGACAAAGGTTTTTGTTGCAAATATATTGCACCCCTTGAAAAAACACAGAACTGATAATAGTCAACAACTAATTCAAACATTTCAATTAGCTGTAGAAAACTGCTTATTTTGCCAGAGTTCATTTTATGGAAGACAAGGACCATCACAAAACAATCTAGAATGTATATATACATGCCATTAGATTTAATGAGGCTCACTAATTCCTCTCATAACAGTAGCAACAAACTTACATTATGAGCGAAAAGTCTTGGTTTCAAACTGCTCAATATCCTGTTCTACTACACAAGCAGATGTGTCTTTTCTCAACTGAAATAAGCTCTTATATTAGATATTTATGGGACTGACTCCTATCCACTCTACCTTTCTTTTTAGGATACTAGTATGACTAAGATGGGAAAAAACAATGGAGAATCTCAGAAGTGCTACTTGAAATCAATTTGTATAGTGAAACAAAATGTCACCCTCATAAATATTTATAAGAGAGGATTTCACATTATATGTTCAGCATTGAATGGTGCATGTTACTCTTATTAATGTTTCATAAACATTTGTACAAAAACCAATATGCTTTACTTTGCTTCTAAGTATTAAGTAGAATTATAGCAGCATCTGCTTCCAACAGTTGAGTGCACAAGCTATTCATGCCCTGTTGTAAATTCCATGATGCATTAAGATGCCATTAAGCGTACCTTCTGTGGTTGTCTCCTCATTTACATACCTTGTAAATCATCAGGTAAAAATCAAGTGAACTGGGGAGTAACCTCCTGCACTCTTCCCTTCTGCCATAGAATCCAGTGCCATCCACATCTTCCTCCATCAGAATCATCACCATCAAAACATGAAGCCAATGATGTCAGTGATGAGAAACCTAATTGCTACAGGCAATTTGATTTTTTGTTTTTAACAAGTCCATTTTCTTAAAGAAACACATTTGAAAGCCAAGAGGTATAGACAAGCCAGAAGACACGAGCATGGTAGTGTGCCCTTTTTTCCTCAAGGATCCTCATTTGTGAGTCTTACTTCTCTTAAGTAAAATAAAATTTAAAAAAAATCCACAACCCACTAGGGGAATGAAAACAAAAGCCTCTTTCTCTTTGAGGGGCTTCCCTCCACACCCCCCCCCCAGTCTCTTGAGCAAACTTTCCATACTGCCTCTGTACCTGAGAAAAAAAGCGATGGAGAGTATCTCATCTGTTGCAGAACTAGAACATAGCTGGAGGAACATCTCTTTTTTTCTTTCTCTAACTACTGATTTAGTTCCTTCAATCCAACTTTTAAGGAGATATCTGGAAAAAGTTTCCTTTTATGAAAACATGCAAGCAGTTTCCTGCATTGGCTGGCACAAGAGTTTTGTCAGTTGCAGCTGTAACTCCACTGTCTGCAGATGATATCTCTCACCACTATGGTAATTCAGCCTCTAATGGTCAGGAGCTTGGAAACAGGCACCTGCACCTGGGTACCAGAGCTGGCAAAACAGTGGGCTGCTGGCAGAAAAACCTGTTGGTTTGATTGTTTCCCCTCCAACATTCAAACATTTCAGGCCCGGTAAATTAGTCAGATCAGCTTTCCCTGAACTTAACAATTACTTCCACACATTTCTCATGAGCTTTCCTCTTTCTATGAAGCCAGATAAAAATGTATACCCTAAAGAAACATTGCCCAATATCTTTATTGTGTTGCAGTGTCCTTGAAAGGGAACAAGCATGGTGAACTGCAAGGCCTGAAGTCAGCAACAAAGGAAGGCTGGAGAGGAGGGAGGGAGGGAAGGAGAGAGAATGGTAAGCAAAACTGAGTGCACATATGCATCCAAGGTGAACTACAAGACTGCCAGAGGTAACTTATTTATTTCATTTTGAATCTGTTGACTTCCCTTGGAAAAATATTTTTTGAACTTAAGAAAATTAAATAACCTTTTATTTTAGGGTCAGAATTTCACCTAGCACACACAGCTCCCATGCTATGAGAATGCAGCCCATGGGAGTTCTTAGTATACTTTCCAAAAGCAACAGCTTCTTAAAATGATCAGATCACAGATTTTTCCCTCAGAAGGAGAAGAAAAAAAGGAGGAAGCTAATAAATAATATACAGTTTCTTACATTTAGTGAAAAACGTTATGAAAAACTCCACAGCCCTTTGTAACTGATGCTTCCTCCTTGCCTGTCATCTGTGTTTATACCATACCTGTCAGTCTTCGCAACCCTCAGTCCTTGAACTCTTTCTGAAAAGAATAGAGAAGCATCTAACGCTTTGTTATCAAACACCGAGAGTCTTTCTTTAGCCTTCCAAGAAATAGTGGGGGAGGAGGGACTGGAAATCTTCTGAAGATTAGAGGAAACAGATGCTGAATTGCGGTGATACGCCTACTATAAGCTTGTGGGTACAGAGAAGAGCCCCCACAGGTGAAATGGGGACAGTTTTGCAAACTGAGCCCACCCATGTCAAACAGAGCTTCTGGAGGAGAGCCCATTTCAAGCCAGCTCTTCAAACAGGAGGAGGTCAGGTTTGGCTGGATCAGGTACCCTAAAGAGCCCAGGTAGACAAAGGAAAACCCACTTTTACAGGTATCTCCTGGTATATCAGTCATTTAGAGATGGCTATAATTATTCAACCCTATTAGTAAAAATATTAACTTGAAAGACAGATGAAACTTTGTCAGCCTTACACAAGAACAACGTGAGTACAGTTAGAAGTGACAAGCCAATGAGTTTGGGTGCCAGTACAGTTGCAGCAACAGCAACTGCTATTCCCTCTGAGCTGCCACATAGTTCTGGGTGGACAAGCCGATGGAGAAGCTTGTACTCCCACAGGTTATGTTGGGTCACTCTCTCCATGCAGGCAAGCCCTGTATTGGCCAGTTGTCTCTCTCTGTGCCACTGCTAATATTCATCCCACATTTACTTATCTCGAATCAGAGGCTGAATTTCTGCTGCATTCTCACTTGGGAAAAGCTGTTGTCATTATAAATACTTAAACCCTTTTCACATCTTCTTATTCCATTTTTACCAACCTCTCTAAACAGTTTACAGATCAGCCAGCACCGACAAAGCTCTCCTGCCACTTTTTCAGTGATAGCCGCTACTACACAATTTTATTTTCTCATTTAGGAAAACAATGAGATTCTCTGTTGTCCCCTTGCTTTTTAACTTTGGAACCAGAGGGGGAAACTCTTTGTGATGCTGACTAAAAGCGTAGCACTGAAGGCACCAAAAAATTAGAGCATGCATTTGCTGTTGAAAGACTGTGTGGTCACTTCAGCCTCTCCTGTCATTACAGGATCTCTGTGTACTTAGTGATACAGTCTCTTACTGCAGCCTCACAGCTCAGAATGTTTAAAAATAGATTTGCATCCTAATCTAAATTCAGAGTGCTAGTCTATCTCCATTGAGAAAGTCTTCAGTTTTACTGTCCTACAAAACAATTCTCCCTTTGTAATGCTATAAGCACCTCTATATATTCATTCATAAGTAAATTAGCAATAATCTCTGTATCACTCAGACTAGGCATTTTTCAGTCCTAACTGCAAAAGCCAGATCCTGCAATTGCTTACATCTGTGCAGAGTTCAGTCCAATTCAGTCAAAGGCTACACAGACAGAGCAATCTGCCCATGTGGCTTTGTTTCCCATGAACTGATCCCAGAAATTACCACATTACATTTCTGACTCTTTAAGAAAGCCAACAATGCGTATAAATAATTAAAAAATCTAAGAGAAGTGCTTGAGTCATCTTTTTTTTCTACCTATATTTCACCCAGTACAGTCTGACTGTGCTCCGCGACTCATGCTCCCGTGCACTACCACTGCCGTAAATAAGTTGTGATTCCTTTAAGCAGTTGGAAAACATAACTGAATGCAGAAGCACAGCCTAATGCTTAACATCTAAAATCTATTAATTTTTATTACCATAAGTGCAAATACATATGCATATACATATCTACATACATATATGTAGATATCTCTTGGCCTTCCTAACTTCACAGATTCTTTTTTTTATTACCTGCATGGGTAATTAAGGATATAATTGTTCCTACTGTTTTTTCCTCCAAGAACACTACTACATGTTTTGTGACATACTATATACAGTAAGAGAAAAGAAGAATTTGCTATGATTTTCTTTTCCTAGACAAGTAAGCTGAAAAGAATTACTCAAAGGAAGATTGAAAAAATGAGTACAAATTTGAAACCAAACCAAAACTTTTTAACTAAGCAAAAACTTAATTTCACTCATATTTTTCCCTGGAGAATTTTGAGGAAACAAAACATTTCCATTGCTTTTGTATTATTTTTTTTTCCCACTCCATTTCAGTTTTATATTCAAATAGGAGAGGGAAAAAACTCCTAGAACAAGAGACATTTGGTGTACTTGTAAAGTCACTTCCTTAAGGGAAATGAAACTTTTTCATGAACATTTCCACCTCTTCAAAATGAAAAATGTTTTGTCAAGAAAAAAAAAAGCAGCAGCAGACAAGTGTTATAAAAGGTATTTTAAGCATATCTCAGTCATATTTATGACTCTGAAATGTGTGCTATCTCAGTACTCCCTGCTCCGTTACATTATTCAGCTGCCAACTGTCCTGCGTTTCACATCCTTTACAGGCATTTAACATAAAGTACACTTCATTCTGGCATTGAATCTTACTTTTTTCCTTCAGATTCCCATATCATCTCTATTTTTTCCCTATTCATCTAGATATTTGACTAATGCAAGTTACTATAATGTTTAGGAGTGGAGCTCTATATATTTACTACTTTACTTTGCACATCATTGTATTCACTGAATACCACGGTTTTGCTACACATTTTCCACGGAAAGTCCCTACTAGACATTATGTAAAATCAGTAGATATTCCAAATAACACCTCTCAAATTATTTTTTTTGTTTTTAAGATTTGGTTTCCTTTCTTTCCCTCTATGGCTTTCAAGCCTTTTCCTACCATTTCCAGCTCTCTCCTTCACAGCACTCACAATCCTCATGCCAACATGGCTTGATGGACATGTCAACCCTGAGAAGTGCCATCCACTTCTACAGGGAGCCAAAGCCAGGTTGGTTGCATTCAAGAAACCTATCTTGGTCTGTCTCAACATCCTAGAACAACTTCCCCTTCTTCTGTCCTTTCTTTTTGTACCACTGAAATAAAAAATATAATCCCTGTTACAAAATATGCAGAAATACTCTCACCATAAGTTAAATTACACAGAAGCTGTCTTGGGTTTGACTAGACAACTACTGTTTTATATATCAGACTTGCTTTGTTTGTGGCATAAACACAGAGGGTCAAATCTGTCATTTTAATATGGAAAGCCATTTTGCACAGCACACAGACACGCAAACACTCATGATACGAAATAAATGTTGTAGCCATATGCAGCTTTACTCGCAAAGCAAAAACATCTCCCAAAAGATTACATTCTCAAGTAGTGTGCTGTTGTGATCTGAAATAAAACAGCGTACATATTGTATAATATAAGCATGATAGCATTCACTTCAGAAGTAACTAGCATTGGAATAATAATAATAATTTGCAAAGTGCTGGCTGCCATTCAAAACTCTCCTGAACCCACTCAAAATGCTTGATTGAATAAACTAACAAACAGCTCCTTTCTTCCCTCTGCTTCCTTCTCTCCGCCAAAAATAAAAACCAGACAAACACAGTATGGCTCATGCCTGCATTTCTAATTGATGTCATTCTGACACAGCCATTTGAATTTTACCAAGTCCAGAGCCCATTTCAGAAAATCTGAATTATCTTTTAAAGAAATACCATTTATTATAGTATAGTTTGTACCAAACTCTTCACCTACTGGAACCCAGGCTGAATGTTAATGCCAGATTCTTACTGTAGTCTGTATACAAGTAAAGTGATTTATGATTCCTGTGGAAATTCAAAGTGGATAAAAGCTTGTTTTAAGTTATATTTTTCATTGATTTTAAATACAATTCTTGAACCTGACGACTGTGTGAATTGCCTTTCCCCAGCTGCTCCAAAATCTTTTAGGAAAATTCTTTTGTTAAACTGCCTTTTTATTTAGATGTACTGAAAGCAAAGTTTATATTTCACCTGATTAGAGTACAAACCTTGTGTTGGCAGCTACTGAGACAGAGAGCAACCACAACATAGTCTCAAATCTACGAGGAAAATGTCTTTCACTATACCTAGTTCTAAATACTGTATGCAGAAAAAACAGGGGAGAGATGAAAAACACCTACAAAACCTACTGGGAATGAATGCATCTGCTACTTGTTGAATTTTCAAGAAACATGTGTTTCTATTTTCCAAATTATATATCTAACACAGAGCTGGCTTCCACCTCCTGCCAGCAAATGTTTTATTTATTTATTTATTTATTTTAAATTGAGAGACAACATGTGGGAGAGAGAATGACATTTTACTGGAGCACCAAGATTCTGAAACTCTAATTGAATTTAGATCACCTCTGTTATTTTCAGTCCTAACTGTCCAGATAGCGTAGAGAATTCTACATTGCTTAAGTCAAATGTTTTCAAAAGGCCTATTGAGGATAACTTATCTGTGTTAAGATCCTATTTTTAAGGAATGCATCTTTTAGGATACATTCTCAACTTAAATCTACATAAAACTATTTACCAGAGTACAATAGTAATATTGTAATACTATTTACCAGTGTGCAATAGTAATAGGTACAACAGTGACAGTTTGAGCCATTCAGCCCAAATATTCTTGTAAGTATTCATGTCTAGAGCTGTGACCCACCAAACCCTGCTCAGCTGCCACCTGCTGGGAATGACACTGGAGCCCATGAGATATCCTCACCAATACACCAACAATCTTACTCCTCCTCTATGCCCCACACAGCTTCAACAGATTTCAGAAGTCCACAGTTTAAAAGTGGACTTAAAATATTTAGTTTTTTCTTCACAGACCGTTTTAAAATTTTATCTGTTATCTGGCTTTTGTAATAACAAAACAGAAATAGTCCAGGCACAAGGGAACAAAATTTTGATGACCTAGGGCTTATGTTAGGTTTGTTTCGTTTGCAGACATTCAGAGTTTCCCCAATTAAATGCTGGCTTTAATCATGCCATCCATTCTTAGTTGGCAGACACTAGTAATTTATCAAGATATTTCAATAGATGATGTATTCTGCAGGATATAATAGTCATCTACATATTCAAATGGCACAACTTGCAGACATTAATGATTTAAATATAAATTTAATACAAATTTAATATAAATAAATCCCTATTTTTAAAAGGTGCTGCTCCTTTTCCCCTCTTTATTAACCTAAATTAGAATCTAATGACCGTATATTCTTCCCTATTGCTATTTGGAAGGATTTAAAAAGGAAACAAAAAAATTCTCCGCGTGCATGTCAGAAATGGCATGAAATTTAGTATTTCCTGATATTTGCTGAAATTTTAGCGAAAGAACGCATGGTTTAGAGAGAAAATGGCAAAACAAGCCCGTCACAATAACATTGTGAGAAATTATATAGGCTATTCCCTATTGCCATCACAACAGCATGTTTCCTAAACTGTGTATTCAGACAGAGCAATTAAGAATGCAATAGTACCTCCCAAAGAAAATAAAAATACCACATTCTTACAGCTTCTTACACTCCAGAGTCCTGAGCCCAAATTTATTCACATTCAGGTTGAAGTCTGTAACAGCTCTGGAGATGGATTTCATTAACGTGATCTTCATTGCTTCACTTCTCTTTCTAAGTCCTCCCTACTCTTCAGCTCTGAAGAGAGCCGGTGGTAGAGCAGTCATATGGTAGATCAATAACCTAATAAGGGCAAAACTTTAAGTGCAGGAGGAGAGCAGAGAATGAAGGAGAAAAACATTTCACAATCTATGTTTGTTCCTCCCCTGGTGACAGATGTGAATCAAAGTCTACCAATGTGAACTGGGAGTTCTGGAGCAGATCCTAAAGCCTACCCAAAAATCCAGCTGGATTACATGGTTATTTCAGTTCTAAGTCCTGATGTTCATTTTAACCCAGCTCAGCAGCTGGCAGCAATACTGGTAGTTTCTAAGTTTGGATAAATGCATGCTCCAGTGAAAATCTCTTTTAAGGCCATGATCAATCATGAAGGGTTGTATACTACAAGATCCTAGTTTACTACCAACTGTTTTCACAAAGAATCAGCCCTGCTGAGGAACTTGGATAAAAGATCTTTTTTTTATTTCAGTGGGAATTAGATGCCCCAAATGATCTGAGAGCCTGCATCACAGTGCCTGCTAAGCTGTATGGTAATACTATGATTATGATGATAATGATCTACAACAGCGTACACTAGCATACTTTTCTGATCTGATAGGCATCCAACAAGCAGTCATCAGACAGGAGAATGGTGCAGGGTTAAATCCTCAAATATCTCTTAGGTGAAGAACTTCCATCTTTCCTGCAACACAGAAAATTTTGATTGCATCCAACCAACCTCATGACAATGAATGCAACAGTAGCAAGTTAGTGATATCTTTCAGCTCACTGGGTTAGGCAATGTAAGTGTGATTTGGCACATATGTTATATTTGTTGTCCTTTTCATCCAGAAAATCAGAAGCCATGTCAGAAGAAACCCTGCGAGCCTCTAAGTAAATGCAGGGAACTCTCCTGCAGCAGCCAGCTTCAATGAGGTATTGCAACACCAACCAGTGTATTTCAAAGGCAGAAAATCCAATGGCTTTCTGAAAAACAACTCACCCTCATCCCGTTCTCACCAGCGCTACAGCCTAACATGCATCAATTGGTTTTTACTTTTTTGTGGAAGGATATAGTTTGACCTAAGCCACCAGAAGTAAATGATTATATGATTTAACAGGCACTAATGCTTTTTAAAAGCTTCACCTGAGAAGCCAATTTTACACCCACAGCAAACACTTCCTGCATTACTCTAAATACTAATCTTTCCAGGTATCACTTGCTACAAGTTACCTATTGTTTTTGAGTTAATTACCTTTCTGTGAGCATCATGTGGTGTTGAAAAAAAGACATTAGAGCTAGTTCGTGCTCCTGGTGCAGGATTTTTCTTCATCATACACTTTACTACAGCTTTACTGAATCCAGCATCCATGCTAGTGGGCTGCTTCTTGTTGCCCCTGTGCACAGAGGCTGCTCCTGTCAAAGGAAACTTTTCTCTCATAATCCACGTAATTCTATCCTCTTCAGCTTCCTCCTCTGAACTTCACTTTATTACAACTACAGATTCACCTAAGGGCGACAGCTCACACTCTGCTTGAGTGATTTATTTTTCTTCTAACAGATTTTCATGGGGTTGTTAAAGCCAGTTTGGTTTTAATCATGACTAACAACCTTCAAGCACTTTTTTTTAAATACATCTACTGAATCATTAAAACCATGTATAATTAGAAATATCTCTGTTTTCAATATAAGTAGGAATTTCATTATTCTCCTATTCCTGAAGGAAATACACATTAATTCATAATTTTAAAATAAAATTATTCTGCAACAAGTATCTTTATAAATAAATGTTGGGTTCTTCTTTATGAAATACATCTTCAGTATTGACATTCTATTCACTTTCCTGGCTTGGTGGCTGTCAGATGCATACAAATGATAAAAATTTATGTGGATATTAAATACACAATACTTTTACACTTTATTTTAAATTTATTACGTACTAAAGCAAATAAAGCATTCCATAAAACAAGACAAAATCTAATTGCAGAGAAAAGGAAGTGGTAACATAAGCCAATAAGAAATCCTTCAAATTATACTAATTCTACAAATGATTACATTTTAAAAAATTAATACCATGGGGCTATTCTACACTGTGTGCTTCCATTCAATGAAATTGTATGCCACAGAACAGAGTAACGTTGCGATGAATGAGCACCTCTGTGTTTTGGGACAAAGAAACTGACTTCTTACTTTGTTTTGAAGAGTCTTCAGAAATCTACCTCTTAAAATTTATATCCTCTGCAATTCCCATTTAGAATGGTTGATCTCCCATATCAAGTTCAGACATACAAAAACAATGATCCCCATAAGAAGCACTTAACTTAATTAGCTTTGCTTTGTTCTCTAGCTTCAAGTCAGTGCAGAATACTCACACAACGTGTGGACCGAACCGTTTCAAAATAACATGCTTTCTGCTGTTCTGATACAGTTTTCTAAGACTCATGTTCCACTGAGCACTTAACTTCGCCCGTCTGTAAAACTGACATGTTAAAGATTAAATGAAATACTGAAATCTGGGATGACCAAAGACCTGTAAATTGGCAAACAGAATTGTTATATGAAACAGAGAAGGTCATTTATTATCTCTCTGCCACAGCTGACCCATCTGCACAATGAGGACACCGAACTACCTCAGCACAGCACTACAAGGCTTTCCATTTATAAGCTTTTTCAAGGTCCCTAAGTATACATGTGGAAAACATCACTACTAAGTCTTATTAAAGGCCAGCCTCTGAACATACTAAGCAATAATGGAGCAATTGCGAATACCACTATGTTTCTTAATAAAGAAAGAAAGCTTTCTTCAAAGTGTAACTGTTTATGATTTATCATTGATCCTCAGAAACTACTTTTATGCCCAAGAATTCAATTTATGAAGCAATACTTTAAAAGCTAGCTATAGGAAAAGCAAGAGGGCTTTAAATTGACAAAACATTTATTTTCTCGGAAGCCATTAGAGTTGACGTTTATATTCCTTTCACATGTCTGTCTGACAATTCCTTTTGCTATTTTTTTCCAATGAGCATTGTTCAGTTACACTTTTTCTAGAAGAACTGGATTATGAGAGAGGATGCGGAACTGCAGGACGGGGTCTGCCCTGGTGGCTCAGAAGGAGAAAAGTGCTACGGGCTGGCAGGCACAGTCCAGCACTGAGGAAAGTCATGGCTGAAGTAAAAGGGAGTGGGATCATGGGTCTTATGCAAGAGTCCTCTTTAACTGTGTTCATCTCAGGAAAGACAGACGTTTGAAAAGCTGGAGAATACCCAGTAGTGACACAGGTGGACAAATAAATTAAAAATTTGTCCAAAAGTTTAATGAACATAGACTTTAGCAGTTATTAATGCTTGCCTTAGGTCACCCTTTGCCCTTTAAATCTAACCCTTGGCTCAAGTTAAACATATCCCTCCTCAAAAGTATTTTAATAACTCTGAGGAACATCTCAGATGGCACATACTTCAGGAGAGAATCTGCAGTTTGACAATAAACCACGGGCACACTTCTCCATGCACCACAAAACAGAAGGAGCAAGGCCATGAGGACAAAAAAAACAGAACTAGATTTGGATTCTCTTCTCTCATCTTGTTCTTGCTGAATGAAAATTGGAAGAATAGGGCTTCATCCAGATCTACTATAAATACCTTTTTCCCTCTGGAGAGGGCATCTGAAAGCTCTTTAACAAGAGAAATTTTTTTTCCAAAATTCCCATCCCTCTACAAAAAAACACCTAAGTTGGTTTTTCTTTTCTTTTTTTTTTTTTTAAATACTTTCTTCTTAATGTAGAAACAAACAAACAAATAAAACCCAAGAAACAAGCAACCAAAAACCAAACCAAATCCTCAACTAAATACATGCCATTTGTTTAATTGTGGAGACAGAGGGGGTGATGATAGAAGCTGAACTAAAAAGAGGAAGGCAAACATTCAGAAGCCAGACTGATTAAAAACCTGGACATAACACTGCATTTAGAATTTGCTATTTTTGCCGTTATTCAGGGGCAGCAGAGTTATGCCTGCACTCCAAGAAGCTTCAGAAGATCGTTTTGTTTAATAAGCTCAAAGATCCGAGAAAAACATTTGCTGGGAAAAATACCAGAGGAGCTCGACTTTCAAAGTGATTCAAACACAGCTTTTTACTACAAAGTGTCTTTTCAATTAGGATGCTAGGAATCAGAGGAGGCTAAGATGTAAGGTAATGAGGGCAAGCATGACATGGCAGCCTTAGGGCTCTGGGGGATTTTCCTTCAGCATTTGATTCACCTCCTTGGAGGAACCTGCAGTGAATCTGATAGCAGGCGCTTGCTTCTCTTGTCTCCTGCCTCATCTTTCATCTCTTATGTGCTCTGTCATACCTTCCCATCTATTGTGCACACACCACTGCAATTATAGAGCTTTTGTTTCCAGGAGTTCACCATTTTATTCCTTAAGAAAATAAAATAACTTTAATAACATGAGGCCAGGCCTGTTTCTAGTCACTGGGAGATTAAATGAGGGAGGGAGGCATCATCTGAAAGTCTCTGTGTGTTGGAAACATCAAGTAATGACCTTTATTACTAATGACCTAGGCCCTCCAGCAATGAACCTAGACAACACTGATTAAGAGAGAAGCCTGCTGCGTTTTACAGGCATATAAAATAAAAGTAGTCTTTGTGTTAATAGGGAGGGGTATGACACAGAAGGAAATGTAAAAATGAATGAGCTATAAAAAGAAGGGATTTTTCCTCCTCTGTGGAAGCCAATAAGAAATTAATACAGAGATATAAAAGCTTGAATCATAGTTTCATAACCCATTGCAGAAGCAGATCTTTACAAGGTAATGTTAACTAAATCTCACACTGCATATTTGCAAAAAAAAAGACAGTATCTTCCTTCCATGTATGGTATAGAATAGAAACTTATGCCTAACAAAGTATCAACTGCCACCCTTAGAATAAATAACTCATCCTAAATTTTTTTGCATCATATACCCATTTAAAAAAAAAAAAAAAAAGCAATGGAAATCTTACCTATTTCTACTAATACTGTAGCTAAAGCTTCCAAAAGACCCATCTTGCTTTTGCTATGTGAATACCAAGTCCTTAGGCTGGAACAAAGTCATGAAGAGTCACAGGACATGACTGGTTGTTACAAGACACCTGTTCTGGGAATGCATCTTCAATGGAAAATGTTCTCATCTAATCTATGCCATTCCCAGCACCACACTGTAAGAGCACTAATAACACATAAAGCTTTTTATTATTAAACAGTTACAGTTCACAGCCATTGTTAAGAGCCTGAGCATTCATGTTCACGTTTATGACAGGCACTAGACGCAGCAAGAGAAACGTGAAGAGCATGTTACAGAAACACTTCTGTGGGGAAAGATGTCAAAAGAAAACAAAAGCTGCAAACAACAGGGAAACTCCAGAAATATAAGGTAAGCGGATAACAAATGACAGCTAACATCAGAAGGCAAGTGTCCTTGCTCATCCACTACAAGACAGTTTGGGGGTTACCAAGTGATGAGGAAGAGCAACGCAAACTCTCAGCAGTATCATCTGGCTATTTCTAATGATATGGATATATGAAATTTGGTAAAACTAAGGTGATGGTAAATTATGCCTGCCACCTTCTTTGTTGTTATCTGCAATGCAGTCAAAATATTTGTTTTTCCCTTTGAAGAAAGACGGGATCCCCACTCTTATCACAAGCAAAAGTAATTCAGCCTGGAAGTTCAGCTTAAATTATCCCAAATTAGGGGAAGTAAAGTCTGAGTCTCAGAAACCTAACTAAGAGGGAGCGAATTAAAAGAGAAAGATAAAACATCTGTTTAGCATATTACTTCTGTTGCCTCAAATTTGAGGAGTAACAAACAAATCAGAATGGAAAGATGGACGAAGGCTGGCCTTTGTAAAAGAGGATACATATTTCTAATGACTTTGAGCTTTAGTGAAATATTTGTACATATTAACATCCCCCACCCTCTTTCAGTCTTGGCCTCACCACAATCTCCACACTGCTTCAC
Source organism: Fratercula arctica (assembly GCA_947846985.1). Lineage (NCBI taxonomy): Eukaryota > Metazoa > Chordata > Aves > Charadriiformes > Alcidae > Fratercula > Fratercula arctica. The sequence goes on along the minus strand of CANTUZ010000004.1, from coordinate 28,963,874 downwards.
ACCTTACACTCGTCCTCTTGATACAGTGCTGATGTCTGGAACATCTCCTCATTACGTGCATGTGTATACAAATAGTGATGCCTATTTTTAGATTGATGCCATATGACCTTATACCCGACTGATTAAAGACAAGTTTATCTGTTTAGGTCATTTACTTATTCACATCTCTCTGAATCCAGCACTTTATCTTGATATCTTCTGTTGACACAGAGCCTGTGAAGGCTATCATGGTCTATCATGGGCTAAATTAGGGTTTAAAATACCTTTTGTCAGGACAGATTAAAGAACAGAAAACATTCCTATGCACTATAGTTCAATGCATACACAGAGTCATGAGTCCACACACACGATCACCCAGGGCAATAAGCAGACAGCTTTCTTCAGGTGCTAGGCTCTCATCTGGGCTGGAGGGCTGGAGCACCTCTCCTGTGAGGACAGGCTGAGAGAGTTGGGGTTGTTCAGCCTGGAGAAGAGAAGGCTCCAGGGAGACCTTATAGCGGCCTTCCAGTACCTAAAGGGGGCCTACAGGAAGGACGGGGAGGGACTCTTTATCAGGGAGTATAATGATAGGACACGGTATAATGGTGTGAAACTGAAAGAGAGTAGATTTAGATTAGATATCAGGAAGAAATTCTTTACTGTGAGGGTGGTGAGGCACCGGAACAGGTTGCCCAGGGAAGTTGTCAATGCCCCATCCCTGGAAGCATTCAAGGCCGGGCTGGATGAGGCTTTGAGCAGCCTGGTCTAGTGGGAGGTGTCCTTGCCCATGGCAGGGTGTTGGAACTAGATGAACTTTAAGGTCCTTTCCAACCCAAACCATCCTGTGGTTCTGTGCTCTGGGACATCCTAAGATTGTTTCCAGCAGGAAGGGTAGGACACCTCCCTCCTCATGACCCCGGTAGAGTGTTCAAGACCAGGGCATGACTTTCAGCAAGTCTCCTAAATGGTGCAACAGTCAGGGTCTCCTTCCTTTAATGCCTCCCTCCTTGATGGGGGCAATCACATGCTAGTTTTTATCCATCAGACCGCTCTTCAGCACACAGAGACTCATCAGGTACCCACTGTATCATTCTGTGACATTACTTGACCACTTTCTCCTTGGACCACTTTTTGATCTGCTGTGTTTCCCCAGGTGACAGAACACAGTCTGCAGCAGGCAATCCATTTTCTCCTGGCACCACAACAGCTTGCACACTGGTCTTTTTAGGACTTTCTCATTCTCAGTGTTGGCTTGCCAGCTAACCTCAAAGCTATGCATCAAAACTTCACAGATCCCTGTAGTTTCATCTGAAATACCATCAGAATTCACAGATCAACCTTCCTGAAGATCTATGACTTTGTTATAAGAGAGTGGTATTGCAAGCACACTCCATGTCAAAATTCAGCACAATACCAGGAAGTCTTTCTCCAAGATATTTGCATGGCATGAACATATGCAGCATTAGTCTCCAAGCCTTGATACTACCTTTTCCAGAGAAAATTCTAATCTTTCAGCATTGAGTTGTAATTTCAATCACCCAAGTGAGATTTTGATCTTTAAGAAATGCAACTCTCATACATGCTTTATGAAAAATCCTGTGCAGAACATGGCATCATATCAAATGTATTTTCCAGACCCACACAGATTATAACTTTCTGTATGTCCTCTGCAGTATGTCTACAATTTTTAAAGTCTTTTCTTAGCTAGATTCATCTGAAAAATTCAGCTTTTGTGGAAATATGCTGGCTTAGTCTTTATATTCGTTTAAATGACTGATGGACACTTTAAGAATTAAATTCTATACTATCTATACCACTGAGCTCTGAGACTTATGCTCCAAGTTTTCATAGTTCTTCCTCAGCTCTTTCTTAAAACATTAAAGAAGTGTTTGCTTCCCTTCCAGCTGCCGGTTCTACAGCTACTTTTTTTTCACTTTAAATTTGTTATTCATGAAAACTATATGAGTTCAAAAGAGTGGGATGACTTGCATTATATTCTTAGCTTAAAAGGTTCATTTTTATTAAATTTGTTTATATTCACAACAAATTTTTACTTGGATATTTAAGCTACCTAGAGTCTATAAATTGTTGATAACTTGAAAAAAAAAAATTCACTTCAATTTCAAAATAATAATTTTAGAAATATCTGTGCAGAATAATTTACATAGTCTGCTATTCCAAAAAGATCAGTGCTTACTAGCTTTCCTATCCATTATGCTACAGCCTCCAGAATAGCATGGAGAGCAGCCAAGTGTCAGCCTGCTTGCAGAGCTCTGATAAAAGGGGACAGAAAATCTCAAGTTGCTCCCAGCGACTGTGGCAGAAAACACCAAAATGCCATAAAAGAGGAATGAATTCAAGTACAAAGTCCCTGCAAGTTGAAACTCTCAAGAGAGAAGATAAAGCAGTAAGGGCAGTGCAAGTTGTCTGCTGACGTGCTCATAACTGCGCTGAGCCTTTCCTTGTCTGGCTGTTGCTCTGAACAACCACCAGCCAGGTTAGAAAACGCTGTCATTGCTCATCTCTCATTACCAGCCCGAGCACAGCTGTGCCTCTGCATTTTCTGTATGGGATCGTCTTTGTCAAATACAGTGATGCAACTTGGCAGCTGGGCAATGTGTCTTCCTTCTGGCCAAGGTAAAACCACTAGCTTACAAACAGACCCCTGCAAGTTTTCTCTCCATTAGAGAGTCAACCCAGGCTTTCACACAGCTATAAATACCCTACTCCCTTCAACTACCTCCTCATTATGTAGAAACATCTGCTGAGCTTAATGGTAACCTAAACTCAGTCTGTCTGGTTCAGCTGGGCACATAGGACAGGGACTGGGATGTTCATTCACTCAGCTGATAACCTACTCGCTTTCCAAGCTGTTCACAGTGGGGCTGAGCTTCCAGTGGCTTCCTGTATTTCTACTGAATATCCAGGACAGACAACTTCTTAAAAATATGCAGCTTCTTGCAAAATAAAGAAGGTTAAGATGCACCCAAGTAAATGGAACAATGTAACACCAGAGGGGATACTCCAGACTGGTTGCACAACTTTGAGCTGTTCTAAATTTTGTGATCAGATTAGTTTGCTTCTCACCTGGGATAACTCTAACAAGCTGGAGAATAATTTTTAAAGGAAAAAAAAACCAATCCTTTTAGAGAGTTTAAACACTTAATTTCCTTTGAAAACAATTATTTGAACCAATGGCCTATTGAAGTCAATGCCATTTGCTGATTATCACTAGCACCCACAGTTGTAAAAGTCTAATTACATAGTTATTTTAAAGGAACGTTTTTTAAATGATTAAGCCAGATTGATGTACACAAACCACAAATTTGACTGTAAAAGTCTTTATTTAAAAAAAAAATGGCATCCAAGGCTGGATTAAAGAGTAGAAATTCCTAGAGCAATAAAATATTATAGCTCAATTTAAATAAGGTTTCTATTCAGCTTTTACTTATGCCCCAAAAATGCTGGAATGGAACACATTTTCTTCCTTATTTTACAGCTGCAAAATCAATGTATGCCTTAGTTATGTTAACATCTATCTCTCCAAAAGCATTAGGACTGAGAACAATTCTACTTTTTTTTATACATTAAGAAATTAGAAGTAAGTATGGCTGGTCGCACAGATGTATTTGTGCCTGAGAAATGCAGAAAAATGTAATCAGACACCAAGAAACAAAGAGATCAAACTCCTAAAAATCTCATCCTCTATCTGAGGCGGTTTTGCTGAACTAAGTAATATTCTGGGACAGGACAATTTCCAACAAAGGTATAAGAGTTTCAGCACAGGACACCATCTTGGCTGGACTAATAATACAATTAAAAACCCCTACATCTTGCTCAGAAAAAAAAAAAAAAAAGAAAAGAAAACCAACAAAAAACAAACCCCAAAAAACCCAGAGCGTGTGATTCAGTCTCCCCACAGCTTCTGTGCCATTTCACAGGGGTGTCTCCTTCAAGATATTCTGCTAATAAAAAAATGGTAATTCCCTACTCTTATTAAAAATTACTTTAAAATAATTTAAAAAGTGCTATTGGAAGAGTAATATTATCTAGAACTTATTTCTGCTATTTTATCCCAAAATCAAGAGGACCCTGTTGGTCTCCTCTGGGCTAAATCATAAGATCTCTGCCCACTCTTTCCCCAAAGTTCAACAAATTTTTCCTATGCTTACTGCTGCGATGTTATTGTGTGCAGTTCCCACTAATCATTTGAAATTTGCTGATTTGTGATGTATGTGATTTAGGATGAACCATCCCATATTCTTCTGTAGTTATATGCAGTATACTGTAAGACTATTACTGACTAGCAGCCTAACTTGAAAACATCTGTTAAGTTTAAATTAAAGTCATTCTAGCCTAGCTTTTACTATAGGTAGGAACGAAGCGTGTTACACAAAAACTGTTGCTTTACAACTGTCATAATTCAACAACTCAAATCATAGATTATAACCAAAAAAACTATGATAAGGCTGGACCAGCACCCCCTACAAGCTATATTAGAGAAATACAGAAATCATGGTGTTTGTCCCAAGCAGTTTACAGTATGTAAGAAAAGAGACCCACACAGAGCATCACAGGTAAGAGAGCATGGGGAAACAGCTCATAGCAACAGAGGCCACAGCATATCAGCCTCCTGACCTTACTTTAACTAAATTGCATTTTTTATTCAATGGAGAAAGCTCTTCAAATGCTACTGCTAGTAAAAATGAAAGCCTTTCCTAGGTACATCTTTTATAAGCAATTTGTTGATTCTCAGCATTGCAGTATCCAAGCATGCCATTCATTCTGCTTTGTTTCTTGCAAACTGGCAATTTTGCAAAACATATCACAGCTGCAAGTATATCAGTATATAAGTACATGGTAAGAAAAAAAGCATCCTTTTATAACTGAAAAAGCTATTTTCTCTTTGTTGTCTTTGTTACATTCCATAATCATTAACCAACCCCAAAATTAGCAGTATGCAGCTGGTCTAGCTGCTGGCAGAATCATTTCTTTTTTTCCATGGGATGGAAGATTCATGTTTTCCTGTTTCTAAAAAGACCAAGTTCACTTACACTGGATGGATTAAAAGGGTAGTGATGTTTTTGGCAATGGTTTGATGTGAAATAATTTCATTCCTTTTACGGATAATCTGAGTAATCCCTTAGCAACACCTATCATTTTTCTCTCCCTATCACCTTTCTAAAGGCTGACAGTTTGGAAAGCGCATTAAAATTGAGCTTGATAACAATGCTCAATATTTCACCTCCCAGTTGAACGCATTGTAGTCAAGTACTACTATCGCAGGTGAAGAACCCTCACTGAAATTCTAATTAACAGCGACTAAACCCAACTGTGCTTAGTTCTTGAGGCACAAATACAAGGTTTGATGGCTGCAGGCACTACCATCATGTGAGATTACTGCTTTTGCCTTAGTGATGTTGTTATTACTCAAGTGGTTACCACGTGGTGATACAGAATATAACAGGGGATGCCACACACAGAGACAGAGGTCCCCAACATGAACAAACTGAGCTTCTGCAAACCTGCCCCAAACAGGCGTTTGGTCCTGCAGCAGCTTCACAGCTGTGCTACCAAGTTTCCAGGGAGGCTGCCTCCCCACCCCACCAAGGGGGAACACAGTATTTCACAAGGCCCTCCCTGGTCTCCATCCAACCACTGGTATGGCTTTGGGAAAGAAGGTGTTTTTTCTTTGGGGGTGTCAGTGTTGATAACCATCAACATGGCAAATCTTCTGCCCATGCTGGAGTAGCAGTCAAGAGACCCTGGTTGTTTCATAATTAGTGTGAAAGCAGTAACAGACTACCAGGTGAGCAGTCTAGAAGCAGATAGAGAAAGATTTCTGCCCAGTAATTTTGAGAAAAGGTCATTTTGCATCAGAAAAAGCTTCTGAGTTGAAAAAATCCTTGTTCCCACCCACTGCCACACTATCCACAGGTGGGCAGTCTTCAGATCTCACTAATCGAATCTGCATTTTCTCCCTTGTGCACAGATTAGCAAGACTCTGCTCTGCCATATTATTCATTTACTTGGGACATATAACAGTACCTAGGAAACAAGAACTACCGTAACTTGATTCTTTTTCCATATGCAGTATTGTATACAGCACACAATAAAGTCTAAATCCTCCATGGAATACTCTAAAATAATAAATAAATTGGTTTTCTTTCTCAGTGAAACCATATTAACCAAGAAGAATACACAGAAGGAAGCAAGAACTGAAAGTCTGTAAGAATCAGAGCATGCAGGTAGCAAGCTGTGTATCTTACAGTGCAAATGATTCAGGGTTCAGACCTACTGAAATTTAAATAAACACCCCACTCCTTTTATTAAAGAGCTTCAAGGATGCTAATAATTTGTATTTAAAACAATGGCTTTACATGTTCCAATGGATCATCTTGGAACAAGTTCCTTCCTCTGATAGTAGAAATTCATATCACCTTCACCAGTCCAGAGGGTATACTTTAGGCATGAGAACTTGTCCTGTGCCCTGCCTTACTGTCTTTTCAGATTCTTAAGGAAAGTCAATAAAAGCAGGTGGAAGCAAAAGTATTATTTTGCTTCCATGCCAAAATATTCAGGTTCCCTTCTTTCAGTTGAAAACATTCTTCTCTTCCTCGCATACCCCCGTCAACAATCTCACCAAACATTAGTTTCCTGCAAACAAATTACCACTCCTTAGATCTGCAAAACTGGATGGGAATTGTAAGAAAAAGCAGCATACATTATTGTATTATTAACACATTTTAATCAAATCCCAGCAGAAACCAGAAGTATAACAACAACTACAAAAAGTTTGAGTCTAAGTTTTCAGTGGAGATTCAGGAACAGTCTGTCCTTAGGGCTTACAGTTTCTTTCAACCACTTCACACATCGTTATCCAAACTTCTCATTTGAACTGCTTGATAATTTTCTTCTGAAACACTTCTCTCTTCATGAGATTGATAAACCAAATGTTCTCAGTAAAGGTCTGTTTTGCTTTTTCATTTTGCTCATTAGAAAAAATGAGAGGCAACATTTCAATTTTTTTTAAGACTTTTTTGCTTTTAACGCAAAATAATTACCAAAAATGCAAACAGAACTCTGCTTTCTCGTCTGATAAAAAGTTAATTTTACCATTTAACATTTGAAGCCAAATGTTTGTTTTGTCGTAAGTATCACAGAAAAATAAACAATGTCATTACTTTCCAGTACAATTCACTTATTCTTCAGATGGAACTGATCTATTTCCACCAACAAACTTGGATAACTGGCAGAGATTCATCAGCCTGCTCTTGTTATCAAGCTTTTAAGGTAAAATAGTTTTAACACAACTATATTTTCAGTATATTTTTGGCTAATGCTATTCCCTCATTGACTTTGTTGTTATTAAATATAAACCCTACTGCAGCAACTACTTCCATATCTATTTGCTATGTAAATGAATATTCATGTTTGTTTCAGTTAATGAACCCAAACATGGACTGCATCATACCTTTTTAATCTCTATGCCAAGCTGAAAGAGAGTAAATCGCGAGTTCGTTGAAGAGTAATAAGGAATGGGAGAAGAATAGCATATCTATTTCATGCCCTGCATTTAAGAGCAAATATATCATAAGATAATGTTACATTAATAATATTAACAACAATGTTACAGTTTCAGATTCAGATTTTGCAGTTTCCATGTCACTGATATTATATTAATATAATTTTCACTTCCAAGTTCTAAATATTATTTTACCAAGATGAAACAAGATAGTTACAATCCTGCATTTGAGAGGTGGCCAAAATTTTTTAAATGTTTCAAATTGTATAAAGAACACAGAAGAACAAGAAAGGAAGGCTGAACAGCGGCAAAAAACCTACACCTACAAAGCAGTTGAGCACCTTCCTGTTAAGAGACTTCCAAATGCAATAAACATACAGGTATGAATCCCACTATAAACTAAACTCTTTAAAAAAATAACCACACAATGAATGTGCCTTCATGATGGAAAATGTCTTGGCACTACATATTAACTAGAGCACAAATAAGGCTATTGCTTACCATGCACAGTACTTGCATTTGAAGGTACTAAAAGGCTGTGCACAAGGTGTCCTCAGCTATACAGAACAAGGAAGCTAATTAATCTCCACTCTTCAGAAGTGAAGGAAAACTGATATAGGAGAATATTGCATCTGTAGACATCTCTCCCTGTGTCCTCCAGATCTTTGACTTCCCACTGCCTCACTTGCATAAAATTTTTTCTTCTGCCGTACAGCTGTTTTCCAGATTAATTTTGTAATATCTTCTCTATTTAAAAATTGCAGTTAATTGACCAACCATTTTCATCACCTTCATAAGTCCACTTTTGTCTCCTCATCACATTTGTCGTCTGCTCTCAGCACAGGAATCTGAAATGAGGCTAGGTCAGTATTTCTACTCTATCAAAGATATTTTGCCCTTTTCTTTTTTCCTCTTTACTGTAGAACTAATATCTGAAGTGATTTTCTCCTTTAAGAGACTTTATCCAGTGTCATGCAGAGAGAGAAACAGACCGAAGCGTTCTAACCTGTGCTTCTGTACTGCCTGATCTCTTCATTGGTGGGATTTTGGCATCAGAAGTAAGCTACCCTGCTGGACGCTTATGTAACACCTAGTCAAAGCCAGCAAATTGCAACAAGGTTGAGTTAACTTAAATAGGCAAAAAGATGCAATTGTATATTGAACACTGCAACCTGAAACAAAAATGTCAATGAAAAGTCAGAGCTAGGAAATGATAATTTACATTTTTCACATGTGTACAGGACTTCTGTCTGTAGATCCCCAAAATACTATCAATCCTCCGCATGGAATAACTAGGACAAAAAGAAACATCCTAAAGCTCAACAACCAAGGATATAAGTTTATTCCACCTACCATATTAGGGCATGCTTTAAATGAACAGGCAGCCATAAAGCAGTAACTTTTTTTCTATAGAAGGATTTTAGTATTAGCAATAAATATGGTACACATTGCTTTAAATGCAGAAATATTGGCAACATGCAAAAAAATTGTCACTAATTTAAACAAGGCTAACCATTTACTAACTCTACTTCTAAACTATGAGTCAGTTGGAAAAGAGGAATTAATTGGCAAAAGAATTCTGAGATTAAATATTTGGCTTGTATGAAGCCAGTGCTATATAAACTCGAGACAAACCCCTCCCTTCTCCTGTTCCATCTGAAGTAGGTACTGTAGCTACAAGTCACATACCTTTACTGTCTTGGCACAGTTGGTCGTTATAACATTTATGATGCAATGAAGTAGACCATAAAGTGCAGCAACTTGTTGGGAACAAAAGACATGTTGTTCTTTTGTGATGAGTGCTCTAGAAACAATTTCTCTGTGAGCTCAATTGTCCATTTATTATTTTATTTATTTTTATCTAATAACAATACATATGTCTCTAAATCTTTTTGATATGAAGTGCGATAGGATAGGCTTGTTATAAGGTCCAATGAACTCCTCTTGCCCAATAAACTCTCAAGCATTCAAACTCAAAAATAACACCTTGGACTACAACTTACATATATTATGTCATACTGGAAGCTTGGCAGAGTTTTAGTGATTGGATACCATCAGATAAAGGCATGGTTAAATTTCTTTATATTTTCTTTATCACGTGAAGAAGTATACAAATTCCTGTGGAAAATTAATCTAATTTCTCTTTATCATGTGTTAATTTACCATGACTGAGAGATGTTTTTCTACTGGTACTATAAAGTCCTTTGAAATCTTTATCATTCTCCAGTCCAGATTAAGACAGCAGAAGTCCCTTGCCCCTTAATTCACCTCCTTTGGCTCAAAATTTGACCTAAGAACATTGTATCCCATTTGTTTACAATTGCAAAGATTTAGACAGGGAGTACTACATTTGTCTAACCAGAAGGCTCACAAACTAGCAGAGATATAAGTCCACCTCGAATTTACACAAAATTAACTCTATCTGGTCAAGATTGTTTGTTTCCTTGTGCACATACTGAAGAAATCTAACAATATAGGTAGCTGCCGTAAGGAAAGGCGGCTTCACAAAGAGCCACCAGGTCTCTCCAAATTCTTCTGAGCTAACAGAACATTCATATCAGTTCACAGATCACAAGATCTAGGCATTCTTCATCTCTTTTACTCTGCACTGAAATGCCTCCTTTGTGGAAAACACACATTGGAAGAGCCTTTGGGGTTTTTTAATCCCCTCCTTCTGAACGCCAAGTCCTAGCAACTGATGGAACTTGATATAGTATAACGAGTGTTAACTTGACACACGTCCTGAGTGAACAGGAAAATTAAGTGACTACTATTTCCATTTCATAGTCAACCTTAAGTGCAGCACAGAGAATGTGCATAACTTATCACAGTGAGACAGGAAAGGTGCAGTGTATTTCAGACACAGATCAGGGCTGTGTTATACACCTCTCTCCTCTCGAAAGTAGTCATTTCATATCCTGTGCAAGCCATGGCCATGTTATTTCTACAGCAACACTTGTTGGTCAACATCTGTAAAGTCTCCAAGATGCACCAAAGACTTTGCAGAAGGCAGATGTGATTAATACTTATTAATTTTTACTTTGGGTAACTAACACACAGCTAACTCAGAAAAGTCAATTTCCTTCCTGCAAAACATTTCGCATTTGGGGGAAAAAATTAAAAAAAAAAACTTTCTTCAGTTGAAATAAAGCCTGTGTGTATACATATATCCCTTTTTTTGCAAAGGATATTTTCTGGCTTGTTCTTAAGCATCCACTCTCCTCCTCCTCCCCCCTTTCCCAGGGGTCGCCTTTCAAGGTTGCCTGACTCCATGGCAGACAGCTCTGGGAGCAGGCAAGACAGCTCCAGCAGCTTGTACTGACAGGAACAGGGGCAGCTGGGCAGGCTAGCTGGGGGGAAGAGGTAGGGGAAGGCCCAACTAGCTCTATTAGGAGGCTGAGGTTCAGCACAAAGACCTAATAGGAGACTCCAGAGCTCTCGACTCTGGAGCCAGCTGTGCTGCACTTTCCCCTTACAGGGTCTGGTCCTGAAAAGGCTCATGCATGTGCCTGATTCTACCTGGTAGAATTAGATTTACTGATTTCACTAGGACAAGTCGCAGCATGGGAAATAAAACAGAGTAATAAGCATGTTTCATAGCTATTGGTAACACTGGAGGCTCATAATAATTATCTCTCAGTATTCGATTTAACACATATTTGTAATATACAAACGCAAATAAGCATATCTGCCTTTTTTATGACAAATCAGTTGTGTTGATATTAGTCCCATCTTTTCCCCTTATAGTAGGTCATTTTCAAACCATTAAAGGAAGAGAAGCAGCACTGGGCTGTAAAAGTACCTTCCAACACTGAGATTCAAAAGCCATGCAGACTTGAAAGACAAAAATATTAAAATACTTCACATCATTTTCTCCAAAACTAACTGAAACAGATATTTTATTCTTCGTTTCCTTAGTTTACTGTATCATTCTAGTCCTTCCTATGTTGTATAATTACACTGGGCTGGTGGCAAATTATTGCACTCTTAAAATTCCTCATCCTTGAGAAATACAACTCCAATCATTTGCTTAGCAAGCAACACATGGGAATCTACAGAGGTTCCCTTAAGATGAGGCTGTCATTGCTTTATACTATCTTGCCTGATGGCTGGTAAAGGTCATCATGATTGTCCTGGAAGAGAGGGGACATTTAAGCAATATCTTCCTTTGCAGGTTTTAATTGTTGAAAGTATATGCAAAGTACAGTGAAGGTATGTCTGACATGCAGTATGCATAACCCTCAGCACTGATTAGTACTCCATTGCCTTTGTTTTGCAAATAAAGCAAGGGAGCACTATACATTTCCAACTTTCCTGTCCTCCTCTTTGTTCCTTTCCCTAGGGCCACAGAACTATCTCACTGAGTAATCACAATTCATTCACTGTAGTTATAAGCAGAGAATCAACCTCAAACTAAAGCTGGTGCTTTTCCTGTTGCTTTTCTTTTTTTTTTTTTTTAATTATTTTTTACTAAGGCAGGTGTGTTCATTACCCCAATTTTATAGATGAAGAAAGTGTTGCAGAGGAAACCAAAGAAAGGAAAACAAAGCACACAGTAGGTTAATTAATTCCCAGCCCGTCTGCCAACAAAACTATGATTCTTTTCACACCAGGGTTTGTCACATTGGGCAACAGAATTTAAACTGAGCATAGGGAGGGTTGGACTGGTTAGAAATAAAAACATTTTCTTCATGAGGACATTCAAGCAGTGGCACGGGTTGCCCAGGCAGGCTGTGCTATCCCCAACCTTGCAGGTTTTCAAAACCCAAGAGGAGAAAATCTCTGAGTAGCCTGGCTTGACCTCACAGCTGAACCTGCTTTGAGGAGGAGGTTAGACTGGAGATCTTCTGAAGTCCTATCCAACTTGAGTTATCCTCTGCTCCCTGTGGTCAGAGGGAGAGTTTCAGAAGTCTACAGATTAAAGAATCTTTAAGCCAGTTATTTTACATTTTGTAACAATGGACTGAACTGTTGTGATCTGCCCAAATCTTCTGTTTTTGCTGGTCGTTGCTGTTGGAGGTGGTTTGTGTGTGTGTTTGTGTGTGAATTACTGTTAATTTGTGAGCAAGCAGTCCTGAGCACTCATATTTGGGAAACAATACTTACAAGTGCTCTGCAGAAGCAGTGACAAGCAACTAAAAAACCCGACCAAGTAAAACCCAAAAAACCTATTCAAAAGGATCCATAGGAAGAGTAGAAGACAGTTCTTCACTCTGTTTAAAATGATTAGTTGCTTCACAGAGTAAAAGGGAAGGAAAAAAGAATAGTATATTATCTCCTTAAAAATGCTGAATGACACTTTTACTTTTCCCATCTCTTTTTTTAATGTATTCCACAGTCATATTTTCTAACTACTTTTAAACCACATTCGGTATGAAATAACAGACAATAAAAAGATATTTTCAAATAATAGAAGTTTCTTTTTGTGGTAATTCCGAGAAACATGAAGAAAATGAAATGTCATTAAGGGAAAAATACCAAAGAATAGAGTACAGGAGATGCAATTAAATTCCTTCTCTCTGACAAAACTCATAGAAGAAAAATAAAGATTTTTCATGTTTACTCTTCCCTTTAAAAATCAAATATTCCAGTCACTTCAAATGTTCACCCTTCAAATTCTAGTACAAGTGTTGCCATCAGTACCGCTACTTCCATTTCTAGCATTGCATGATTATTTCAGAGATGAAGGGAGACAGTATCTCGGCTTTTGCTGATATGCCAGGCCCAAAACTCCCAGTGAGGGGATTCACTTCAGATTCCCTCCATGTTTCTATAAATAGTGTGTCTGTAAGAGGACAGGGCAGGGGGACCAACTAAACCAGTATTTCTCAGTAAATAATTTACTTCTGTTCCTATTTGCTGTCACCCACCATGTGCCTGCCTTGTCTCAAACTAAGCTGTTTAGATCAGGGACTTTCTTATACTATACAGTAATATACAGCACAATAGGACTTAAATCCTCAGTTGGGACATATACCTGCCACAGCTAGACACACACACACACACAAAATCAGCTATACAATCACAGCTCTAGAGAAAATACAAGCAGATGAAAGGGAAGCTTTCTCACAATACAGGTAGTTTTGCAATTATAAATGTAGAAATTTATATTAGATCATAAGTCTCTTCCCCCTTGGTTGGTTAGACTACATAGACAGAGGATATCCTGCACTTCGTCATTTTTAGATATTCTGGTCATGACCTAATAGAAGAAATGCCCAAGTTTGATGAGACCTCACAAATACTGTAACCAAGCTTTGCTTCAGTGAAGCTACATGAATGACATAGGAAACTTAGGCTCAGCAGCGTGATGGCAAAAGTTTTCATGTCTTTGGATGCTGTGTCCTGAGGCTACTTATTACAACACATGGGAGAAGGAATGGAAAAGGGAGAAATACCTGAGTGGGATGAAAGATGGTGAATTGCTTTGAACTATCATTAGGAAATGCTGAGGAAAGGGATGATGCCTTGCTCAGATTTTGGTTTTACTTCCACAAGAAATTCACAGCTATATGTCTGCTTGCAGAGTTCAGCCTTTTGCATCAAAAGTGAATCCTGCAACCAAAAAGTTTTAGTGGCTCTTCCTACCCATCCTTGTAGGAAATACTGCCACATTCGTTGGAAGGGAGAAATCCTGTTTTTTTCCAGATGACTGCTTTAAACAGCAGCACTACAGGGTCATTCCTCTTCTTTCCCTCTGGCCTAATTAATACACAGGCAACTCACCTTCACCCAAGCACACTCTCTCCAGGTTATTAAGCACGTCACAAATGCAGAGAGGGCAGGCCCGGCTCCACTACAGCCAGCCCAGATCTGCAGAGTTATTAGTTAATACAGGCACTATGTGAGCATCGCTAAACTGCTTGCAGGCATTGACCCAAGTCAGTAAGACCTCTGGACCTAACTTAAGGCATGGCAGAGGCAGCTCCAGTACATTCACATTGCCTTCCAGAAACTGGATCACCACCATACACAGGATGAAGCAGAGAGATTGTACATAGAGCAAACCTAGATATGGGCTGTCTGCCCTTCAGATAAAGCTAAAACATCTTGCTGGAACTGTGACATCTATTGCAGAGTCAGCTTTGTGGAATAAAGCACTCATCAGTGCCTGAATTACCTACAGTTCTCTAGGTTATTTTTGCCTTCTGTTTATCCAGATGTTGGAGATCTGCCTACGTCAGATATCGTACATAGTAAAAGAGCTTCTCCAGAACAAATTAAGAAAAGCCTTCCTGAAAATTTCTTGTCTTTTAAAAGCTAGGGTTTTCTTATGGTTGGGAGAGCTGGGTTCAAATCACTGCTCCAAGATCGGGCAATCAAGGCTTTTAGCCAGTCTTTCACATCCTAAATGAGTGCTCCAGCCATGCTCAAGCAGGACACAGAAGGTGTCGCAGTGGTTAAAGAGTGCATGCTCCTGAATGTGCGAGTATGCCTCCTTACAGGCACAACCAGAGAATATCTCCCTGACTACATGATGGATTATGCAATAAAAAGAAAAACTGTTTGTTGAGACCCTTCAGATGTAAGCACAGAGCTGCCTAAAACCATGAGAACAGGGGTTGTCCTCAATAGGCTGAGAAAATGGCTAGGAAATTAAATGCCTTCAGGATTTGCTGGCAATGAAGTAAGGCCAAAAATTCAAAGTATCTGAATTATGGATACAACACACCTCACTGCTTTCTTTAGACATGGAAGTCTACCATGTAGTTAGGCTTCAGCAATAAAGATTACTGTGAATGTGTAACAAACTAACTTTTGAGAGAGAAGTTCAGTATGATCACAGGAGTAGTGTTACTGACCAGCCAAGCTCTTACTCCAGCTCTGATCTGCCTCTGTAGTTGTCTACTTCTTATCTATTATTTATCTGGCTCCAGTTTCTTCATCTGCAAAGGGAAGGTAGTATTTGCTTAATAGAAGTGCAGGAAAATCAGTGCTCAGGTAGTATTTGCAAAGCTTTTGCTGAAAATTTCCACTTTCTATTTCCCAAAATGTACATGAGTGTGGGGTCTGATCTGGAGTTGTGCCAACAATGCATGTACAAAAATTAAGTATAAAGAACTGGTGTGGCTTTACTCGTATGGTGACCATCTGAGCTCAGATTTGTGCAGCCAACCCACCTAACTGCACACAGGAGAACACTCCGTGTTGTGGAGATCTTCACCAGGTTTCCAGAAGATAACGAACTTACACACAACTGGAACATGTTCAGCAGAAGACCAGCAAGATGGTTCCAGAGGTTGAAGCAGCTGCCCTGTGAGGAAAGGTTGAGGAAAGCAGACTTGTTCAGAGTGGAGGAGAGAAGGCTTTTGTGGGGTATAACAGCAGCCTTCCAGTACCTGAATTGCACTATGACAGCTTTCACTAACATTCTTTCTAACCATCTCAGTTAAGACTCACTGCCCACCCAACGTCCAGAGGCAACATTTAACAGAGAGGTAGTGAGATACTGATCCACATGAGCCTCCCACTCTGCTTAATAAGAAAAGACATCATGTCTTGAGGTGTGATGGGGAGACGTTTAGGTACCTGCCTTGATCAGCAGCTTCACAACATCAAAGAGAAATGGAAACGGAACAAGCAGACAGGGTCTCTCACTGAACTTGAGTCTCACTCCTATAACACTGAGCACCAAACAAAGACTCTGCTCTTAAGAATGTGTGCATGTGTGGGGGGGAGGTGGCATCTTGTCATGTTCTGTTTGTATCGTACAGACATGAAAAGAAACAAATGCTTATGATTTGCTACAGAGGTTTTACTTCATAGGCTCCTGGCAAATGTCTCCTCAGTTGGAGGGAAAAAAAGAGAAAAAAAAAAAATCTTCTAGTCATCAGCTTGCACACATCTTATTACAGCAGCCTCTCCGCTGAAATTCATGCATGCTGATGACAACGCTGGTACACACACATGTCATCTGAGCTGTTTATAGCCACTCTTTCATTTAATGTGTGTCATCTGCCACGTTTTTTTGCAGGTTTTGTCTGCTTTACCATGTTATCTTTTAAGTCTTTATCTATAAATCAAACTCATATGTAAACCAATTTGTCATCTTTTGTTTTGCAACAGATGTACAGTAAGCAGAGACTGCT
Source organism: Fratercula arctica (assembly GCA_947846985.1). NCBI lineage: Eukaryota > Metazoa > Chordata > Aves > Charadriiformes > Alcidae > Fratercula > Fratercula arctica. The sequence goes on along the minus strand of CANTUZ010000004.1, from coordinate 28,947,281 downwards.
TCTGAATAGGAAAAAAAGAGAAAACAAACCAGGTTGGGATATGCATGGAAATTCAAACGAGACAAGATGGGTTTTCTTACTGATAACCAAAGGCACAGAAGGATATTTATAAAAAGAATAAGAGAGGTGAAAAAACCGAGATGATGACACTCTTTAGATGCACTCTTTCTTCCTCTCTATAATCAGGCCAAGGATAGCAATATGAAGGAGTGCCACATGGAATAATTAGGGCTGAACTATTTGCAGGAGGCTCACAGGACACAGACGCCAAAGCAATAATTCAGTTGTATATAAAAAGAACCTAAGATAGATTTTTGCTATGTTAATGAGCTTTCATTGACAAGCTCTGATATTTGCCAACACACTCTGACCACTCCAACCCCCTATCAGGACTTCTGTGATACTATTACTACTGAGAAGACTATTGCTTTTGTTCTCAAATTAGTAACAAAAAATACAAAACCACTGTCCAGTTCAAAAGGCTTCAGAACATCTACTTAGTGATGATAGAAAGGGTTTTATGCGCAGTGCAGGATGCCATTTTTCTAGGTTTGCTTGCTTTCTTGACACTATCAATTGCATTTATTATTAGCTCTCCTCTTCTGGAGGCCTCTTTCACCATGGAGAGTTGAGCTGATCCAAAACACAAAACACAGATTTCTCCCAGGAAATGGGCAGATGCTAAGGTGCAGTGCTGTAGACAAAGACCTACAGTCCAGTCCATCTTTGGCACAGACGACACTGAAAGCAAAGGCACGCCACACAAGGTCAGATATCTCAGTAGATGGCTTGCATGAGCCAATGGATCCCATACATCCTCATCTCTAAACCATCTTAAGCATTAGACACGATCTATTTGCCTGAAGTGTACTTTCTCATTATTCTTGTAATCCACATAAACATCCAAACACCTGAAAGTTCCTTAATCTCTTCGTCCCAAGAGACTGCTGTCTTAAGAACAAACTTCCTTGCGAGATTTCAGGTACCTAGGGTTTTGGTGAATATGGGGGGAAAAAAGATATGAAAAGGACTCTTAATCAGTTAAACTTTTAGCCAACCAGATTTAAATATTGATCAAATGTGAAGACTGAAAAAGTTAATAATTACTTCCTCAAGAATCTTATTTGTAGTTCAGTTTTGGAAATGGCTCCAAACACCAAGTAGTGTTGGAGAAAGACTGTATTTTCTTTTCCGTAAACCCAAATACACTTGTAGGAACCTTCTACCTAAGCAATGACCTTAGTATTGGCAAAAGCAGATTTTGGAAAACTCAGAGAATGCAATTAATTTATACTCCAAATAAAATCTTTATATAATAAACACTGATTAAAAATCAAGAGCAGACTGAATATTTTGGGAGGTGAAAGAAAGGAAGGATGGAAGGAAGGAAGGAAGGAAAAAGAAAGAGAGAGAAAGAGAGAGAGAAAGAGAGAGAGGAAGAGAGAGAGGAAGAGAGAGAGAAAGAGAAAGAGAGAGAGAAAGAGAAAGAGAAAGAGAAAGAGAAAGAGAGAAAGAAAAAGAAAGATACGTGTATAGAAAAAGTAAATTACAAAAGCAAACAGAAGCTATAATTAGCAATTTTCAGCTGTTACTCTAGCAATATCACTGATGACAGATAGTATAGTCATCAAAAATTGGAAGTGGTAATGAATTTATCAGCCTTCTTAACTCTAGGAAATTACTTAAAATAGAAAGTAGCATGTGCATTATTATTTGTACTTTCTCGCCTCATCCAAGTTTGAGTCTTCATTTTTTTTTCAAATGCTGAGGGTTTTTTTAGTTTGTTACCTGTTTTTTTTTAAGCTTAGAATTAAATCAAGAAAATTCTAAGAGGTCAACAAAGTAAATAGGCATTAGGCAATGACAGAAACAGATTGCTGAATATTGCTGTCCAATGTTACCTCAGTGCCTTCTCCCAAGACTATCCTGGAAATCTGATGGTACACTTGAATATTACCGGATTCCGATAGCAAATTGGTGCTGGAAAAATTGTTTTATGGAGATGCACTCCTTTCAGTATTTTTTACTGAATATTTAAGAATCCTAAATCTAATCATGAGTTACAAAGCAGGTTTAAAATCCAACCTTAAGACAGCTCACCAGGCACAGGAAGGTAGGTCCTTGTCTGTCTGCATTTCTTTCTTTTACTTGACCAGAATTTGTTTCAGGGTCTAATGCAGTGTTCTCGCTATCTTCAAAACCTACAGAGAGTCTTGGGCAGTCAACTCATCCTTGGCTATGTGGGCAAGTGAAGAATTCAATCAGTTATCTTAATTTCCTTGCTTTTTCAAACAGTCTTACAACTGTATGACTGCAGTTTGATATGCTTTTCCTCTATAATTAGTTTAAATATTTCCATTAAATTAAAAAATTGTGTTCTTGATCAAACATTCTGAGGTTTTTCAGGTCTCACACTGTATCAATCTAACCAGAAGCAGAAGCATTTAGTTGGGGTAATTTGCCTCTTCCCTAATTCATTTTAAAATCATTAGTATGCAAGAGAAAAAAAATATCTCTTTAAGATTTTTTTAATGTTACTATTTGTAAAGTTGTATTTAGTTTTAAGCACTTAACACACTGTACCTAAAGCAAAAGATAGTCCAGTTTTAGTACTCCGAATCTTTTTCTTTTTTTTAGTTTATTTACAGCCATTTATAACCACATCAGCACCTCAGAAGGCAGAAGTTACTTTTGACATGATACTGCAACTGGGGATGAGAAGCTGATCCCAAAATAAGCAATGTAAATTTTTTTTAACCCTAATAACACTTTAGACAAAACAGTATAAACCAATTTATCTGGACAAAGTATTACTTATGCTAAAACAACCCCCAACACTGTGCAAAATTTTCTACTCCAACTGGTATGCTATTTTACAGAACTAAAAGCCAGGGATTCTAGTCTTGCAGTCAGACCAATTTCTGAATATCAATCAACAGGTTTGGGGCTTACCTATATTAGTAATGATTCAACAGATCTAATACTTGCCTCCTATAACCTAGCTATCAGGTAATATTTTCAGACACTCTAGAGATTATTCAGATTTTGAATAAAAGCATCTGTCTCTGAGAGTCCAATTCAACAGATGAATCATGCCTATAATTTTGCCCCAGGTATTAATTTGTGTTCCCCCGAGTGTTTTAAGCACAAAACGCTTGCTTCCCAAAACGGAGGCCAAGTTGAATATTCAGGGCTTGGGACATGTTTTACGTCTTGCTAGAGACCTAGCTGTGAGTACAAGGCAAGGAGGCACAGATGGGAGAAATAGCCAGCACAGTAGGAAATCAGGACTCTAGTGCCTGCAGCTATTCAAGCCTGGTATGCCACAGCAGTCACTGCTATATAAACCACCAGCACTGATCTCAATGAGAAAATAAGAGCACTCAGAAACAAGGGGGAAAATGAGAGAGAGAGCAACTAGTCTAATAATTACTTGATTACAGAAAGGAAAAATATCACTTAAGAAACAAGATGTCTTCACTGAACTGAGAAACAGAAGCCTACCAGTCTCTGTAGGATTCAATTAAAATGCTTCAAGCTTTGCTTTCAGACACTGTGAGACACCTGCTGGTAACAGGCTTTTGCTGGACTTTGCTACATCTGGAAATTCTGCATCCAAGCCGTGCAATACAGGATACTTTTTCTGAGAAGAATGCTTTCTTTTATTTTATTTTCTCAAACCTCAAGAGCACAAGTCAATTAAGACACAATAGCAAGCTTCTCAAACTGAGAGGTCATACTGTAGGGCAACTTACTCCACAGTAGAACAGATAATCATCTTAAGTAGTTTGCAAAGCCTTAAAACATGCTTCTCTGGCTATCCAAAGATCAATACTAATGTGCCCACCCTCCAGCCAAGCTAAGCATGATTCACTGAAATATGTTTTTACTGTGCAAAAATGAAAGGAAAACTTTGTTAGGCTGAAGGGTTTCATTTAGGGATGCAGCTTTCACAGCAGTACAGAAATACTACCTTGTATACATCGTGTTCTCCATAGTTATTAACCTCTTTGGAAGGTGCATGTATTAGTGTTTTTAATAAAAGGCTCACAGAGGAACATCAAACTGAGGTTTGTATCCCCCCCCCCCCCCCCGATTTACCTCACTTCTACAAGTTTTGTAGTCAATTTTGCCCTTGGTTTCTTATGCATAACTCTTACTGAAATCAGTCAACAGATTTTACAGATATATATGTGGCCAAAGGCAAGAGGAAAGGCATTAGCATTGGCTTTTCAGAAGAATGCAGTGCTGACTCCTTTTCTCCCATTGAAGTCAAAGAGAATTTCATCACTGTCTTCCAGTAAGGAGCACAGGTAAATCTGTTGTGAATGCTTAGAAAAATCTTGCCCCTAATTTGAACATATTGCTGATAGCACAATCTCAATATCACAACAGGGCAAAGAGACAAAATCTTGGACCTGTTGTCAATCCAGGATACAATTTCTGCACAAAGCTACTGCACCACTAAAGAAAGCCAGCAGTTGAACAAAAGCTTCCAATGTGCAGAGGAGGGAGGTAAGCCTTAGTTCACACAGATTTTCCGATGCATTTTGACTGACAATCCACAAAATCTTTTACAGGAATACTAACCTGCACCATATTTTTCCAATATTCTCTCTTTTTCTCGGAAGAAGGGTTTTGCACTAACCTATGCAGACACAAGCTCCCACCTTCTCAAGAGCTGCATATCAGTGTCAAACAACAAATGTAATTACATTACATGTAATTACAAAATACATTTGTGCCTTTGCGTATACCCTAAACTAATCTCAAAAAAAAAAAAAAAACAACCCAAACCAAACAAAACACAATGACCCAATTTCACACTTCATGTTCTTCAGTTATTCAGTATTTCCTGGAGCACAGGAATCCAAGTGCTGTGCAACCTTTTAAATCTTCTCTTACTGTTTCAAGATACATAATCATTAAGACCTACACATATTTGGGCTGAACACCTCTAATATTTTAACACAACTTTCAGATCCAGCATCACTTGCAGCTTGAGTTCATTTTTTTTTAAGCAGGCAATTTCCGTTAGTTTATAATTCAATATTTTAGCAAAATAATCTACCTTTTAATTAAACTCTAATTTATCTATGACCCTTCAGCTCCCTGATGAAAATTATATAGGCCAAGATTATTGTTTACTACAAGTGTTAATGCTTCATTGTCTGCTCTGCTTATAGCGCTCTCTCATACTGAAAGCTGACCCAGTCTGGACACCAGTTCTACAGTTGTTCATTCATCACTTCTTGTTAACCAGTGAATAGCAGTTTGCTACTCACTGCGATCCAAGCTCCCAAGCCCTTTTGTATCCAGTGACTAATTCCATCAATCCCATACTGGCTAATGAAATGTACTTGCCTTTTGGGTGGTACTGTGTCACGAAGCCTTCCTGAAGTCATAATACATTATATCTTTTTCTTTACCCCTGTCAAGTCTCATTGACCATCTCTCCTTCTCAGAGAAGTTAATTGGATATGTGAAGCATGACCTCCCTTTCATTAACCCACACTGACTTCCTGACCAGACTGTATCGGTCCAGCTTTTCCCTAACTTTATTTTAATTAGTGGCTCAAATCTTTCCTAATTCAAAGGTTACATGTGCACATATGCCATTTTCTCATTTATCCTTTAATCCTTTGCTAGCTATAAGCATTACATCATGTGAATTCATATTCAACTTGTAACTGATTGAGACTATTGAGACTAAAGGAATCTCCTTTTCCTACTCCTACACATAGACACACACCCTCTCCAAAGAAAATAGCAAAAAACCCTCACTTTTTCTTTAAGCTCTGATATCTGATATCACCATTAGAGGTAAAAAAAAAAAAATCTTATTTATCTTGAATTAACAGATAATCAATCTGTTATTCTCGGTGGGTCACCATTATGATCACAAAGTTGGCAGTTAAATTACCTGCTTGGCCAATATCTCTCCCAAGAATTGAAGGTTTTCAAGAGTTCAAATTCTGTAGCAAATCAGTCTGTCACATGAGAGGGTCAAAGCTTTAGGGATTAAAGAGAAATCTGTGAGAACCAAGTGGATATATTTTGATTAAAACACAATTTACAGAAGTCTATTATTACATCAAAGTTATACTGCTTCATAAAAATCATGACAACAGTCACAATTTTATGACAAAACCAGGAATGGAATTGGAGCGAGTACAGGAAACATGTAACCACAAAGTAGTGTAAAATTATTATTTTACAAAAAAAATTACCATTTTTTAAAATGAATTCTCACTTAAATTTCTGTATACATAGTAGAAAATAAAGTCAAATTTGAAACTGTTCTGTCTGCAATAGAACATTTTAAATAACCCGTAAATATACACTCAACCACATCCACCACTTCAGTTTTCTGTCAGAGAAAAATCTGCGTGCAGAAATTTTTTGATTGAAAAATGGGACTAGAACGAGACTAAGATTTTGTCTTTCCAAATCCTTCAGAAAATTAACCATCTGTGCACTAATCAACCTTAGAAACTATTAGCAACTGGAAAACCTAATGAAGGACAAAGCCCACTAACACCAACTATTTTATGTCTTGTACTGTAAGTATCCGGACCAGTTTGTTTTTACAGTCTGACTAGAGTTTGACTTCTGCATCTATATTAAGGCTTCATTTACTTTTAATGTTGTACAACCAACAAGCCAAATTAGCTTCTGGATCTTGTACTTGTGGAACATCAATCTGAAATTTAGCTAACTACAGTGCTGAAATAACCAGCTTAGATATTTAATTTTAAGTGTCTAACTTCAGTTCCCTGTATGCAAGTGCATATAGGCTTGCATTACATTTTAAAACCCCCTTAATTCTACAGTTTCATCTGTTTTCTACTGTCCTTTAGTATCTTGATACCTAGTTGACATTTGCACAAGATTTATTGAGGTCTTATCCATCCTATGGGATCAATAGAAAAAGATGTATAATTCTGGGTTACTGTGGTTGTAGGAGAAACGTTGCAAGTACTGACAGTTTTGATCTAAGGCTTGGATCAAATCTCTCTTTATTCCCAATGCCAATATTCCACAGATGCAGTATTCTTCCAGCCCAGCTCCAAAACTGTTTTAAAAATTAAATATATATTAAAAAAAAAAAAAAAAGAAAAAAAAAAAGAAAAAATCAACTTGTCCCAAATTGTTCATTTAAGTCCAAATCATAATACCTCTCCACCATCACATCATGTGTGAGGATTTTAGATCCTCCTGATGTAAAGAGATTTCCCAGAACTGGAGCTTTAATAAAGCAAGATAAAGCCAAAATCTTTCAGTGAGTTTTACAACTTCTTCTGTTTTCATCAGTTGGTACTACTGGAAAGTTTAAAGCAGTGTGGAAGAAGTTATCTTCCCAGCTACCCAGCAAGTCACTTAAAATCATATTTCTGATTTACTCCTCCAAGCCTCCTTGCTAATCTGCCTCGTGAACACTGATTTTAAAAAGTCATTTTGTTTCATAGAAATATCCACATCTTCTGTCATAAGTTTCCTTTCACTATTTCCCCACAGGGCCTGCAGTCTCTCTCATCAACGTCTTACTCCTTATACCTTACATTTGTAAAACCAATTATTATTCATATTCACGTCCTGTGTAATTTTTCTTTCATTTTTGATCTCAGCATTCTTGGTCATTTCCTTACCTTTTTTCTTTTGACTCCTATACCTTCTCTTTCAGAGCTAACACTTCTGATTTATCCTAAGGGATTTCTTGGAAATGAGATGTTAGCTCTCAGTGGGATTTTCTTGGCAAAACGTTTAAAAAAAAAAATAAATTATAGATGTCTTGGCTGCATTTCTCCTGGCCTTGATTTCCTCCTGTATTTCCCTGGTCATCCATATTGATCATTTCTGCCACTTCTTGAATATTTATATCTTGACTAGATACATATTGTATTTGCTGAGCTCACAGTAATCTGTCTTTGGTACTTTGTACTCATTTCACTTCCCACTGTGTTTTGCTCAGAGGTATGCACAACTACATTGCTGCGGAGATACATATCACTGTGACTACAGAGACAGAATGACTAGAAGTTATCACACAGCAACCGAAAGTACTAAGTTTTGTGCCTGGAATGTCTCATTCCCTATGACAAGATAGCAAGGGGACAAATTCTCCTACTATTACTCTTTTTTGGGAAAAATCTGAGTAAATGAAATCTACATTGTCCAAGTTTATTTGAGAGCAATTATTTCTAATTCCTTGATATGAAAGTATCTCAGAATATAATTTTTCCATTTTTCAATCTATTGTAGTGTGTAGTAGTAATGCATATTGTGGTAGATAACATACTCTGCATGCTGTCCCCTTCCGCAAGGTATAAAATTTTACCAACCTATACAGTGAGTTTTTATTGTAGTCACACTTTTTAAAGAATCATTCTCTCCATAAGAAAAAAGAATAAATAAAGAAAAAATTCTCCATAGTGCATCTCATCTGACTACTGCACAGTATTTTCACATGACATACTTATATTCTTACTTTGTGGGAGAGCTGGTATGACCTTCATCTCCTCAAAGAGAGGGAGTGCCACTGTAACTTTACATTCTTCAGTTCTCCCAGATGTAAAACTGTTGTGAAGAACCTCCTTGGTATTCATGGCTGGAATGTGGCATCGTTGCAATACAGACTGTGTATTTCACTGTGTTATGTGCAAATCTGTCTAATCCAGAAAAATAGTCTCCATCTGTCTTTTGAATTCAAGTTCTCTTCTACCTAAGACATCAAGACGGATTATTAACCAGAGCTCCTCACCTACCACTCCCCAGCTACATTTGCAGCAGGGAGTACTAAGAACCCATATATCTCATTCTGACAGCTGAGAAGAAAACTTTGAAAATACATGAAAAATTCATCTAGTGGAGGTACTCTGAATTAGTGTGGGATATCCAAAATGCCTCTGCTCTACATATAAGTTGTTATTCTTTTCTTACTACTTGTGTGATAGGTTAAAATAGAGCATTGAATAAACAGAATGATGTGCAAATGGGAAAGGTGGGTGCAGAGAGACCATGTATATGTGGATGGGTGAATGATGAGTGGAGAGCTGGAGATAAGCACTTGTGTTTGTAAAGAATGGAGACAAATTTGATGCTGAAATTGTGTTCAGTGCTACATATGAGCACTAAAAGTGTGAAACTAGCATTTCAACATTTCCCAGAGAGATAAAAAAGCTGTCTGTTTTGCACTCCTATTATTTAGAGCCTCTTATTACTTCACTACTTCTGAAAGCCTCCTGTTTGCTCTTGGTTTGACTGCTGACCAATATGAGGGATTTCTTTACAGAGGGCAGACAGACAGTGGAGTCTGAAGCCTTGTGCCTATCACATTACAAGGCTATCAAGTTCTCACTGTGAACAGCAGCGAACATACCCACACTTGGTGCCTAGTGCTGCAAAATGATGAGTGTGTTCGGGAAGGCACTGAAGGTTTTGCAGGAAGTTACAAGGGTTCAGTATCATTTAAGCTTAGGCTTTTTGCCTCTAGGATGCATTTTGGGCACTCCTGCTTTCTTTCTGAACGACACAATTATACCAACAGGAAGAGAAGTGAGCCAGGAAGCTTCAGGATTAACAGTCTGCAAGTTAAGGACAGTTGACTCTGGAATATAGTTTTGCACTCTTGCATTATTTCAACAGATAGTGGTGAAGCAACCATTGCAGGCAGCCAATTACAGAAATAACCACAATCAGCTAAAATACGAAGCATGCCTATGCCAAAATAGAATCACTGAACAAATATGTTGGGCTTTTGGGATGTTTTGTTTGGATTTTTTTCCCCTTCTTTCTCTCTTTTTTCCACATCTGCATTTGCTTTACCCAAGGTCAAGGTTTCTCTGCTCCTTAGAGAAGCAGGCAGAGCAGCCAGTGGTTTCCACAGCAGCGATAACACCACCATGTGAAACTCAGGCTTTTGCAATGCAATACCAATATATGTCCTTCAAGTAAATTACACTGTCAATTTTACATCAGGAATGTTCTGCATCATCACTATCAAATGATGTAGTGTTAAACATCTTTTGAATTGGATAATTTGGAAGGATACAATGTGAGTAACGTAACACTATTAAGGATTTCCCTGTTTAAAGAACACCATAAAGGCAACAAAAACAGAGCTCTCATTTAGATTCAGTGCTGTACTGTACCATCACCACTTACTTGAAATGAGCACTCTCCTGTCTTAAACTTCAAATTACTTCACTGTGGATACTAAAAGTTTCCCCAGCAAGAAAACAGTCAGAGCTTTTTATCTGAGGAAATGCTGATCTCATAGGAGAGAAAAGCCAAAAACCCTTCCTGGGAGGAGAGATGATCAGTGGACAAGCCACCAGACTGGGGAGTCAGTAGACCTAACCTTCCAGTCTGCTCTTTCCCGTTAACCCATGGGCTGAAGGAGGTGGTTTTGCCAGTCTGGCTACAGCATGGGTGATGCACTAGCAGCTTTCTGCTATAGTTTGTACAGTAAGACATACAAGCGGTAGAGCTAGTGATAATTCCCATCTGAAACAGACACACAGAGTACATCCAAATTAAACAATTCTTGGTTTGTTAGATGTCAATGTTCTTGTCCTGTTCTTACCTGTCCCCAAAAAAACACCTAAAAAGAATAAAAACTGCATAGCAGACCCAACTTCTGATTTTAGTGTTATCTGTTATGTCCACATCAGCAATCCCCTATCTTTCTCTCATGGGGAAGAAAAAATAAAATAAAAAAAAAGCCCAAGAGCAGAGAAACCTGTTTCTTAGGAAAGCCATTGAGATCTCTCCTGCTAAGCTGCTTTCAAGTATTTTACCATGAAAATCTTGCCTGTGTGAATGACCTAGTCAAAGCCTATTCTCTAGTTAAGTTAACTAAACAGGACTTCAGCACAATATAACTGGGTTTACACTTTTTGCCCAAAGAAGAACTGTCTCTCATTCTTGCTTTCAGGACAGTTCACTTTTATAGGTTGAGAGAAAAAAAAAAAACCATTTGCAATGCAGTAGGTGGTAGGAGACAGCAGAAAGATAGATATCTACAGAGAGAGCAAGAATGTTTAAGGAAAACAAAGTGATCCAAACAGACATTCATTTTTGTCCTAGCCTGGAACTCCTTGGTTTTGATCATTGTGACCAAAGATTCTTTCCATGTTCCAGTTCCACTGGAAGTAAAGGGCTAAAAGAAAATCTGGTCTTGTTAAAAAAAAAAAAAAAAAAAAAAAAAAAAAAAAAAAGCTTAAAAAAACACCCAAAAGACTGATAACTGGTTTATGATTTCATGTTATAAGACATGAAAAAATACTTTTAAAAAAAAAATTAATTCCCAAGCAAGTTAGGTTTCCTGAATTTTTCCCTTGGAGAATAGTTTACCAGAACAGATTTTCAGATGCTCATCACACTTTATCTCACATATTTTCCCAACAAGAGTTTCTTGCTCTTCTCTCATTGTCTGCCACAAATACGCTGGAGCTTGCAAACTCATTTAATTAAAAATCATTTAAGATTAACACAATAAATTCTGCTGAACACTGACTGAATATTGAAGAATTGTCTCATCATGGTAATTTTTTATTTGATTGACCAGATACTGTGCAGCCTTTTAAAATGATTCCAAAATGTTTACGTTTGTGGATCTCAAATTTATAGTAAGATAATTAAAGCTAAGAGTATTCCAAAATGAGGTAAAGATAACAAAATATGCACATTTGATAGGCAGGTACAGTGCTACTAATGGAGTTAATATTGGCAAGTTACTGGCACAGGTTAGAAATCCTGAAATACATTCTAAATCTCAGTTACCAGCTCTAGTAATAAATTAGAATATGTTCATTTTACTTTCCCAACAGTGATCACGAATATCATTATAAATCACCAATTATGAAAAAGGAGTACAGCACAGCACATCTCTTTATCCATGGAATGGAAATGTCTCTGGTTTTTCTGTTAAAATCAGTAAGTAGTGGCTTTTATTTTGTTTTTACAGATTGTTTTTGTTTTGGCTTGGGTTTTTTTGTGGGTTTGGGTTTTATTTTTGTAGCTTTGAAAGAAAACCTTTCCAAGTGAGATTCTCCAGGATTTAATCTGATGAATCTGCCATGTAACAGTAATGGATGTCAAGGTAATCACACCAATCAACACAATGACTTGAGGTATAGACAAAAATTCACATCTTAACCCAATTTTAAACTCTTCAAAGCCTAGAAAGCTAAGAAACTTGCTCACAATGTTCACTATCAGTTTTTTCCCCCTCTCCTTTCACTCATCACAAACTTTTAAAGAGTCTCTCGTGCATATTTCTGCTTTGAATTTGAGTTTGCTGACAAAGAATATAATTTCTAAAGTAACTGTCACATTCACCCCATCTAAGTCATCATATTTCCCCCTAAGTTGACACAATGTTAACCAGTTACTTTTAAATTTTCTACACCAATCTGAAACAATAAGCATAAGAGAGAGCTGAGCTTATCAGCATTAGCTCACAGTGTGTATCAGCAGGAGGCATCTTGGCTCACATAGCCACTTTCTGAGATGAGTTTTGAATAAATGGGATGTAATTGGCAGGGGAAAGGACAAGCAATGAGAAAGGATAAGCAGAAAGGCTGGAAGGCTTCATCCCTACATGGACACAGAGGCACCATCCTCAACACATGGTTTTCTGCAGAAGAACCAGTTTCAGACAAGCCATCAGGCTGTTGCGCCTGTTCCTGAAGCTGTGGCTGGCTGTGCAACAGCGTTCAGTGTCTGTCACATGCTGTAACCAGTAGCATGGAAAATGACATCTGCAAGACCATCGCAGCGGTCATACCTCACCGCTACCCCAACTGCGACCGGGCTGGTGCCGCCTGCCCCCCTCCCTGTGCTCCGGCCAGCTGCCAGCCCCGCCACAGCCACCCCTCGCTGCGCTGCCATACGCCGCCCTGGCACAGGGACGGGGCGCTGAGCCACGCCGGAATGGGCAACGTGTTCGGGCCACCTGACAGTGGGGCTGAGCAGTGCAGCAGGCCTCAAGGTTGCTTTGTTGAGTGATGAGATCAGACAGGGCACCATAGCCCCCCCCCGCCCCCCCCCCCCCCAAGTGCCTTGTCTGCGTTCTTTTAATTGAATGTGGCACCAACAAGGGACCTGCACTTGTGCCGCACTATCTGGTCCGAGCGAAACAATTGTTTTAAAACAATTGCTGTGGCAGAGGGCTTGTGGCCACTGAAGGTAACCTGACACGTGCTGCTTGAGGGGGAGGCAGAAACGTGGCAGTCAGTTGTGCACAGCCCTCTCACACCCTCCATACCTCTCCCACCAGCTTCACCAAGAGCAAACACCACTGGGCAACTCTGGTTTGATTTTTTTCATTACATTGAACAACTCTAAGGATGCTTTTTGCAGTGTTTTATATTCAGTGAGAGAGTCCTTTTTTTGTTTTTTAAAAGGCTTTTTGAAATGAAGCCCAAGTGATTCATAATTATTTGAATTAAGTGTAAGTGTAGAAACCCAGAGCATGTCCTCAGCATTTGTCCCCAGCATAACACTCACACCCAATCCACAACTGACAGACAAACCTGACACGGCTATAGGCATGTGTAAGCACACCATAAGCTTTTCCAGCCTCTCCAGACTTCCACTGGGCTGAGTGCCCTATTTGGGTTTTATCCCCTGAATCTTTGAAAAGATCAGATCACTCAATAAACTCAATGTCCTTGCCCCTGCCACAGAAAAGTCAAACAGCACCTGTGTTCAGGAAGTTATTCCTTGTGATGGGCAACTGTTAAAAGCTAGAAACAACAGTGGCTAACAGCACAGTATTGGCAAGTTTATCAGAAATCTCGAAGATTAACATTAGAGACTGGCAAGGGGAAATTAACATAGGGGGGAAGAGACTACTTTGCAACTTTGAAGAATTAAAATATATACACAAGTGAATACATAGATATATCTATATATATACCACACACACATACATACAGAGTTTGATTATGAGACATGAGTCCTCTGAGGGGAGATGGCATCCTTACTGGAGGAAGCTTACAAGAAGCCAAGAGATGCTCCCAGGCAGCAGGAGCTTGATGAGAAAGAGGAGATATTCTCTCACAGAAAAGGGTCCATTTTACCAGAGTACAAGGCAGAAGACCTCCTGCTTCTCTGTGCTGCCAGAGTCTGAAACTATGCTTTTAATTTGTTTTCCCTCATCTTAAGCACTGATTTTTTGTAAATAATGCACATACTGCACACACTTTTGAAGGAGGAAGCTGACCCTGTAACAGACATGTTTTCAAGCCCTTGGGTCACATTCTCAAAGTAACTTCTGATATTGCTTCAAAAAGGGTCTTGTGTTAATCAACAAAGAAGCGTATCTGAAGACTTTTTTTATGAGTTTCCATCAATAATTTAAGTTTTATTATTATTGCTGCTGTTTGGCTTTCCTTGTTTCAATTACTCTGCATTGTGGTATGATGTTTTAAGCGCCTCAAGTTATTGTTTTGAGTCTTGACATTAGGCAAACAAATAAACACATCAATTAAAAATATTGCAACTACCAAAATTATACATACTTTATTTTGAAAAAAAAAATCCAAATACTAGAAAATTCCTTTATACCACATTACAGCCTCTAATCCATTTCCTGGGCTCCAGAATCTCTAATTTTATTTTGGTTTTGGGGTTTTTTTTTTGTAATTTTTTTTAGTTCAGGAGGCTCTTGATACAGTAATGTACATGTTCATTTTCCTAACCTGGAACAGAATCAAGCACCCTCACCAGAACTGACAGACATCGCTTGCACAATGACTGATAAAGCAAGACTCCTTTTTAAGTAGTTATGCTCCACTTACAGACACAAAACTTGATCTTGGTCCAAGGTAACGAACAATGAAGCACAAAATTTTGAATCAACAGGCATGGATACAAGTCACAGCACCTTGCAGGACAGACTGTACAATAAAGTGATTATATTCTCAAACAATACTCCATAGACACACAGCTTTTGGCTGAAGTTATTAATTTACACTGTGTGAAAGCAGAAAAACAAACAGGTTTTTTTTTCTTTGGTCTTGTGGGGTTTCTAACCAAGTGATATGCATCAAGAGCAATGCATGGTCACAAAAAGCAGAACAGAAGAAAATCTGTCCTGAATTCAGGTTTCACTCAAGGAGAGCATCAGGTGGACCTTGGGTCTCATCTGTGAGTAGGCTGAACGGCCTACAAAAGAGAAACAAGGTGGAAGCGGCTTGTGGTTGCTGTGTGGGAATAGAAACAAGAGTAGGAGCTCTGAAAAAATTTCTCACCAAACCTTCCTACAAGATTGGACTGGGCTTATCTCCCTGGTCCTTGAGGTGTGAGACTCAGCCCTGGGGGCTTCTGCATGCAGGTTTGAACAAATAACTGAGGCTAGAGCTTACACCTCAGGTCCCTTGTCTATAAGGTGAGGACCATCAGAGCCCAAAAGTGTTTACACAGGAAGGTTGTTTTGTTTCTTTGTTTAAGACTGTCTATGACTTCCACGTAGAGATTTTAACTCATGCCTTTGCATTGAAGATTTGCACACCCTTTTGCACAGTTGCCTATGATACTGGAGGTTTAACAGGAGACTCCTCAAGGAGAAATCATATGGCAGTCCCTTTCCACGCCCTCTTCAATGAGAGCACTGTGCTTTTTCTCCACCTTTATCCAGTTTCTCATCAGAAGACCCTACACTGACCATATAAAATACTGCAATGTTGCATCCTTAAAAAAAAAAAAAAAAAGAAAATCTAGAGCAGAAAATATTTTAAAGAGATTAAAAACTGTCCGTTAGTTTAAAGGAAATGGGAAGATATATAGATATAGTCATTACCTTGCCTTCCTTTCATATTAGTTTTTTCCTAGGCTTTTTTATTGGCATCTGGTCAGCCTGTCATGACACAGTCCAATTAAAGTTATATATTATCAGAGGTATCCTTTTGCTAGTGCCAACCTTCCCACTGGACAGGAGATTCTTCTGATAGCACTTTGATGTCCACTATTCAGTGTTTTAATTTCCTGACAAATTTATCATGTGTAATTTACCATCAGGGGTGTTCAATCTTACAATAACAAAAGGCAGAGAGCTTGATGTTTTCCATACCATTTCATGTATAGAATTTATTTTTTTAATTTAAACTTGTATTAAACCTGACGATTCCACTAATGTGTACATGTCAGGAAAGGCATATATCTTTGCATTTGGTCACATTCAGAAGATGTTATTGGTCTGCTTAACTATTCAAATCTAAGAAAATAGTTAATTATTGTTTCAGTGCCAAAAATCCAACTTGTATCTAGTCCCCAATGAGCTGCAGCAACAAATTGAAAGAAAATGTCTTTTTTAAAAGCTTGTAGCTCAAAAGAGATACGCAAGTGTCATGAAAGTCACATTTTCCCCATTTTACAATGTGGTAACAGAAGCAAGCAGAGATTACTAAAGTAGAAGGAAAAAAAATAGATTAGAGCTATTTGTAAAATTGCAGTAGAACTTTGTGGGAGAGCCAAAGACTTGATAACTGAAGTACATTTGGGTACTTTCACTCATTTGTCCTTTCATTTGTCCTTTCATAAATGTCAAATAGTGTTAGCAAAAGAGGGTGACTTGCACAGTACTCTTATTACGTCCTGACAATCATCTACAGACAAAATCCTAAATTCTATCCCAGTGAATATTTTAGACAATTTAAAGAATTTCCATTTCTCAGAATTTCTTCAGAACTGTGACCTGAAGCTCGAAATATTTATTTCTGAAGTTGTAACAGCAGGCAACATTTCTGCTTCTCTTTTAACTGGGAAGGATGCTTAGCATGCAGGATAA
This sequence comes from Fratercula arctica, assembly GCA_947846985.1. Taxonomy (NCBI): domain Eukaryota; kingdom Metazoa; phylum Chordata; class Aves; order Charadriiformes; family Alcidae; genus Fratercula; species Fratercula arctica. Next base: position 28,930,486 of record CANTUZ010000004.1, on the reverse strand, counting down.
AGCACATTTTGAAACTAGACTGAGGCAAAAGACAATAACAAACCCAAAAGAATCACTATGCACTGCTGGGACAGTGATTCACAAAGGAAGGAGATGACAGTTGGTGACTAGAGTTCTGGGTACTGTTCTTCTCCCAGCATGGTTAAGTTTAAATTAAAGACTCTTTAGCAGGAGATTTCAAAACTTACACAAACTACCTGTGCTTCAAGAGGATCTTCCCTTACAGCTTCTGAGCTGTCTCATCTAAAACAAAAAGGTAATATGCATGCGATCCACTCCAAAATAACTAAAGTTGGATTTTGCTTGTCTACACAGAAATACTGACACATGCCTTCACACACCCTTATATTAACAGCAAGAAACATCTGCATAATAAGTATGTCCTAAGGAATGTAATCTAAAGATGTCAGATCATGACATTTATGCATTTCATTCACCATTAAAAATTTTACAGCCTGATTTGTGAAATACATTTATTCTACAACACTCTGCCTCCTACTATTTAAGAAGTTATTTTAAACTTCAGTGTCCATAACTGTAAGCAACATACATATTCCTGTTACACAAACTACTAAACCTTGAGTACTCTTCTGTTCCCAGGAAACATATAAGAGTTACATACATCTCTCTGAATAACACACATTTAAACACCTTCAGTTTCCCTTTTTGAGGAGCACTTTCCCATTTGACCAAGATAAATGTATAAATTTAGAGCCACCTGCAATCCAGCGCAGATGCCTACAAGGCTTTGCATCCTCTCAGTCCATCTACGTTTTGTACTTACATTGGACGACCACATACTGAACTGGATCTACTACTTCGTTTCACATCAGGTATCATAAATTACCAGCTTTCAACTGCTACTGAATTTTATTTGAAATTAGAGGGCAAAGAATACGTAAGCCATTTACCAAACTTCTCAGTTAGTCTTCAGTTCTTTACTCCTCAGTTATCCTGATCTCAGCCTACAGATACACGAGGGATCTACATGCCTATCAAAGCCCCACAGAACTGCGTTTTCTCTCTTTTATGGAAAGAATTTTGCAAGCAAGGTGAAAAACATTTTTAAGTAGTATTTTTACTGATTTTTCCATTATAATTTTATGACGCTTATAAATTTATAGTTCCATACACAAGCTTATTAAGTTTGAAGGCCCGTAAGAGTTTCTTTTTATAAGGAACAAATTTTTTTTCCAAGCCTTGACTGGAATGATTATGATGGATCCCAAGACACTTAATTCCTACGTGGTAGCATCTGAGGCTGTCAGCAAACCCTTGTTTTGGACAGCATTCTAATGATAAAAAGCCATACTTCTAGGGGCACCTATTGCTGGTTGTTGACACAAAAAATGCCATTGATGAATCCATGGATTTCCTTTTTTCAGCCCTATGAGTTCAAGGCCTGATTCTTCTTTCCTATACATCAGCTGTGCAACTTATTTATATTGGGATACAAGAATTAATAGTTAAGCCATCCGCACGTGACAGCTCCTACTTTTTATAATTTATGTGTCAGCCTGGACACAAGAGTCCTTATTTGGCTATATACTGTCAAATTAACTGAGTCAGCTCAAAAACACAATCTCAGCCCCTCTGTGTGTTACCCGGAGTTTAAATATGCCTGTACCTGCAAATATCCTTGTGTTGCTTGTAGGTATGAGTAGGGGAAATTCTGATGCTCTGTCCCCTGGCATAGAAACATTTTCTACTTCATTGCATCCACCCCCTGCCCACATCAACTGCGAGTAGTCTGAAGCCCACTCGCCCTCACACTCCTGTTATCCTGTCAGCCACAAGACAACCAACCTGATTCCAGACCTTTGCAAGTCACAGAGGTTCCTCTCTTGAACAGAAAACAAACAAAACCGAAAAACAGAGCAAGTACCTGTGGGTCACCGCAGGCACAGCTGACTTGTGGAACAAGTGTTTTAAAGAGGCAGAGGTGCAGGTACTCACCGCCTGACCGCAATTCACTTTCTCACAGCAAAAGCCAAAAAGGCACCTGGTGAGTCATATGGGAATGACAGGGTCAGGGAAAAGGGGATTAAGAAAGGGAATAAGTGTATGAAATGTAAACTACAGAGAAGGCTCCATTACACTGAGAAACGTGTCAACAAGAAGAGCGATTTCCAGACCTCCCAGAAGACACTGGAGATACAAGTCAAAGGGCAGGTGTCTGTAATCCAAGTTGGAAAGTATTTTGAAAGGGGAAAAAAAAAAAAACTAGTGGTCAAGAGGTCTGTGAAACCTGTATCAGAATCAAAAATCATGATGGGGAAGGGGTGAAAGTTGAAGAAAAATAGCGGCATAAGTATTAAAAAAACCCAACCAAATAAAGACAGTTTAAAAAGCTAACTTTGGAATTACCATTTCTTTTCCTTCACACTTAAGTATTTCCCAATCTCCTACTGAGATACTTTGATCTTTTTTGCTTTATTTGCAAGTACCTATATGTACAGTATTTTCTTCTCAGCATTTTGTTCCTAGCATTCCACTCATCTCTTCCACTATAATTTGCTCTTTCCAGCCAGCCATGAGAAAAATAAATACAAATGAAAGCTGAATAACAACATACTTTTCCTAATTTATTGCCTTCATTCAATTTGTTCTAGTCCTCTCCCTTTGTCTCTACTTCATTTCCTATATAGAATAACATATCCTTCCTCTCCTCCTGTATTTTTTCTTTATTAGTGTGAAAGACTGGAACTTTAAAATAATTGTCTCCAAGCTTGCTTAAGCTTCTGCAAATCTACGGCAGGCTTGCAGGCTGATAAGAAGCTTGCTTGTATCTATTTTGCACCTTCTGCAGACCATCCTCTTGCTTACCAGTCACCACCCAAAATTGCCATCAGCTGAGGAGGGTGTGTTGCTCCCCCCAGCTGGAAAGGGTGTAGGCCTCTGGCTATCAGAGTGGCCAGACCCTGCCTAGCCCAGGGCCCACCTGAGCCTGTGTTGTTAACTCCAAAATTGCTGAAGCACAATGACTGTGCCAAGTGCTGCCCAAACAGCAAGGGGCAGGAAAAGCTTACATGGCAACTGTGTAAAATGACAATTAGCTGGGCAAAGGCCACCGTCATGCTGATTGGTCAAGCTATGGACTGACCTAGGCTACTTGGACTATAACTGGCACAGCAAACCACCACAATTTGGGAATCAGGACCAAAACTCCCACCACCATCAGCCATGGATCAACACCGCTGATCTTCCGGAGGACCTCCGAGATGTCATCGGGCCTGTGGTGGTGACTATACTCTTGCTACGCTCTGTGATACTGCTTCTCTTTTCTGCCTTTCCTCTGCTTCTGCCTTTACTCTATCACTTGTCTTAGTGACTTTTGCTGGGGAATAACAATAAACCTGCAAACCTGCAGTGAGCGGCATCTGACCTTGTTTGTGTCTTAATTTCACACTTGGAATCATTGCGAACCTCTCCCGGGCCCAATGTAGTTGGACCAGGACATAACAATTAGCTACTACTTTATTTCTAATGCCTATTTCTTTGCCTTTTTCGATAGCCAGAGCCTGCCTCCTAATTTTTGGTCACTCTACCCTTCTATATCTTTCTCTTTGCATGCTGCAATAAGAACACACACGTATACACACACTGCCCTCTCTCCTTCCCATATATTGCTGCCCCTCCACCACCATACGGCCATGATGTCCACTCTCACTGTCTCATCTCCATCCAGCTCTCCTTCCCATGTGAATTCAGACATCCTTCCCTTGAAGAGCCATGTCTGCAGAGCGAGTCATTCATCTGAGCTCCTGGCCTGAGCATCTCCCCTGTTTGTCTTGAAGTTACATTGCACAGACAAGATGGGTTGAGAGAGGAAGGAGTAGCTGGAAACTCGTTAGCCTCCTCACTGATTGTGACTCTTGATCCTACTTAGCTCCCACCCTTTCAAATATGGAATAAATGGAAGGAGCAGCTGGTAACTGCAGATCACCATGGTGGTTCATCCACCAGTAGTACCTGAGAGGGATTTTGTATTTTCAAGAGGGCAAGCATCACTAAATAGTAAATGCGACTTTAGCTTGGAGAAAAAGATTGCTTTGTTTTTATTTAGAAGTAGAGGGAGAAGAAGAAACATAACCTAGATTCACTCACATCATTAAGTATCTAGATAAGCTTTAGTGTGTTCAGAGAAGTTACTCCAAATAGTGTGCAATTCCACTAGTGTCCTAAAATCCTCCTTTTTGTTAATGAACACTGTAAGGACTGGGCTATATGTTAGGTGCACTGAAGACAACTACACATGCATTGAGATACAAGTTGTTGAACATGCAGGATGGCAACAGCTGAAACTGGTAACGTTCAGGAGGTGACTCATGAAACATGGGAGAAAAAAAAGAGGCAACAAAAGAATCAGCACAATTCTCTCTTGACAGCTTCCTGACAGACTTCCTCAGTGGCAGAGTAATTTATAGAAAAATTATGTACTAATTAGCATTTCACTTTTCTTTGGCATTGTCAGAAATGTAAATATACCTGATATCTGCATAATAACAAGAAACAACTAATTCCTCTATTACATTTAATTTTCAAGAGGATCACAGAAGTAATTTATTGCCTACTGTGAAAAATATATGGTGGTGGTGACAGATAGTTGCTTTCGCATCTTCATCTACACACAATTTTCCTTCTACTTGCAGTTTGGTGTTGCACATAATTCATATGGCATTCACATCAATACAGTAAGAAAAAATGGTGTAATAAAGCCAGCTATCTAGACCTCCTGTGAGATTTCCCCAGTACTGCACCCAGTTCTTCCAAACCAGACAGCTGCTCTCCCTCCCTTCTCAATGTGCCAGACCTGCATTAGTGCCTAATTTGTGGTAGGAATTAGAGGCAGGGAAAACATTTCAAATGAATGAAGCTGGCTTGAATAGATTTTTCTCCTCCTTCCCAGTACAAGTTTTTAGCCCCTCCAAACTTCTGGCTGCTATAATGTCATGTTATTGATTTCCTCTTTTGCAATTTTGGAAGACAAAATATGTAGTAGGTCAGAAAAAAATATGAGGCCATAACCATCATGTCCTTACTCTACTACTACACACAGTTATATTTTCTTTTCTCCTGGTCCTACTTAAAAGTACTTGCATTAGGCAAAATCTACTTGTGGGAGAGGAAGTGCCCTCCTGCCTATGGAAAGCTTTACTAAAATTCAGCCTGAGTGCCAGGTGGGGTCATGGGGGAAGACTATGGGGAGATTAGTCAGGAATGAATTTATTTTTCTTAGAGAGGGCTTTGATTTTTAATGTTGAGAAATCTAACTTTTCCTCTTTCTATCTTTTTACTATTTCTTTCAGTTATAATATATTGGTTGTCTTTAGTTAAATTTCACATTGCATTGAATTCATGACTCTCACAGACTCCTTTTACATGGCCATGCTACTCGTTAGATCATCTGTGAGCACACTATATTAATCATATCACATAGCACCACAGACGAAACACAGATGCTGAGATTCCCAAACAAAAGTGATTGATTTGGGCCACTGGAAGACAGCAAACAGTGTATGCCCAAGTCTCCTGCAATGTTCTGAAAATCTCTGCAAACAATTCTAAATCCCAGCTATAACTTAAATATATAAACTGTTCTCTCTATATTTTATATGTATATATATAGAGAGAGAGGCTGCTATATAGATAGGTAGGAAGTGAATCAAGTCTGGTTAGAAATAATAAGCAAAGACAAAGTAATGGAGCAGAATGGCTTATAGCTCCACTGGGAGCTGCCCAGGAATAAGAAGCACTTAGTACTGGCATGAGGCAGAGACAAAATAATTTTTTTCTATTTAACACTGGTATCCTTCACCTGGATAAGAAGGCAAAAAAGTACAAATAAAAAAAGACATCAGAATAACAAATAACTGCAGAGAGTCACTCCAGACCTATTCTGAAACAACAGAATACACTTTAAAGAGCAGTAAAACCAATAAAAATCCAGTCATCTTGAAAAAGGAGAGTCTTCGCTGCAATAAAGGCAGTCAATAAAGAAGCTCTCTCATTTAAACATCAAATGCGCATTGTTTTGCAACACCTGTTATTCAGCCATAATAGCTTTCTTAACCTGTCAAAGTGTTTAAGCTGAGGAAAAGAAATGGGCCTCCAGCTGTGCACTTTGGTGGAGAAAGCCTGCGCGAAGCGATATTAGTTTAATGAAATGTGTACAGATTGTAATTGTGGTAATAAGAGGGCAATTCCCCGAGGGGCAGTAGGAAGGCGGTGAGTGCAGCCAAGCAGAAAACAGAAGCTGCAGACTGGAGAGAGAGAGACTGATACCCTACGCATGGACTCTCGCTCTCCAACCTGCTTGCTGACTGCACAGCCCTACAAGATCTCCTCCCTGGCAAGCCCCAGGGCCGCCCCATGCCCCATCCTCACCCATCACCCTGGAGTACTTCCTGGAGAAGAGACCAAAGACATTCTGGCTCTCAACAGTTGAGCCTACTGGTATCCATAGCAGTATCACAAATACACACAGATACAGAAAAACAGGACACACACACCAAAAAAAAAAGGCACTGGAATACACCAATATGTCTTCCGTTGCTCTGCTCTATTAAGCCTGAGACTCTGCAATGCCTGGTAAGCTACAAGGCGTGTTTTCCTGGGAAAAGAAATTGTCAGAGTCCTGGAAAAATGAGAGACAGCACTTAGGGAGGAGATGACGAAAGAGTAAAGTCAGACAACATAAAGAGCTTTCCCTTCAGTTTCTTAAAAGAAGGACAAACACTTGCTTTGGCTTGCTTGACTGTGTAAGTACAACAAACCCTGTCACACCAGGCAGATTCCTATATGAAACCTGCCAATGCTCAAGCGCATCCCAGGGTTAGTCTAAGAGAAAGCATCAAAATCAGCAACACTCAACACAGCAAGTACTATTTACAAGAGCTTCTGAACTATGAAATCTTTATCAGATGGGTCTGCTGTATTAATTTGACAGTGTAATTCAATAAATACATTCTTGTGGTAGTTTAGTCAGCCTAGTGGGCGTCACAGAGATGAGACGTACCAGTTTCCAGGAATATTTTTGTAAGGAAACATCTCTCTGTCTCTCCAGCCTGTGAATAGCTCAGCACCCAACAAGAGCTAAAGAAGAGAGACAGAAGCAAAAACTGATTTCTTTTCCATGAATGTGGAGGTATTCAGGAAATAGGGGCAAAAAAGGGACAGCTCAGCTCCTTCTAAAATACAGAGATAAACTGTAACTAGAGAAGGCTGAAGAAAGCTGGGAGGGGGGAAGATGTTGGTAGAAAGCTCTGGAATTCAGGCTATTTCATCTTTCTCACCGGCTCAGCATTTCATGTGCACAGGGAAAAGGACCAAGGACCTGGGAAAGCTGCTGCAGGACTGGAAGAAGTATTTTTGAAATAACAGAAAGAGGATATTTGGGAGGCCAGGAGGATCTGACGAAGCACCAGTGCAGAGATGGAAGGAGACTGAAGACAGACTCTTGAGAGTTATCTCAAGACCATACACTGCTCCTGGCTATACTATGGGCTTGTAAATACATATGTATGTGTACAAAAGCAGAAACAAATGAATAAAATGTTGCTTCATGGAACTCTAGAGTTCCTTTCACTCTTGGGGACAGCACGAGATAACCTCCAGAGGGCTCTTCCTAAATAAATTATTCCAAATTTCTATATAAAGGGGGTGGGGGTGGGGTAGGAGCAGAGTTGGAGACAGGCAAAGACAGCAATGAAATCAAGGAAGAATGAAATGATCATAAGAAAGGAAGAACTAATTACAAGAAGGTCTGAAAAAGGTATGAGAGAAAAGGAAAAAAAAATGAAGACATTTTGGACTGAAAAAAAAAACATGAGCACCAAAATCACAGCCCAGAAAAGCATCAAAACAAAGGAAGAGGCAGAAAATGGAAAGTATTTTATTTTATAGGCATAAATACAGCAGAAAAGAGGAGAGGGAAAAATAGATATCAAGCTAAAGGAAAGCCCAAGTTAAATGCTGTATTTGGAGTTGAGGGTGGGGAGAATTTTCAGCCAAGGTCATGATTCAGGAATAGAAAAATAATGATTCATCCAGTTTCTCCTAGCAGTAACAAGTACTATGCTGCCTTCTCATTCTCAAAATTGTCTTATTTACCAGTGATACACTAGGAAAAAGTCCACAGCTTTATTAGATGATTTGCAGAATAGTCTTTTTTTCAACATGGGCAACTCACCAATGAGCGCTGTATTGCTGTCAATCAGAAGAGCAGCTGAAAAACACAGTTTGGAAAGCAACCACTCCTCTGAAAAAGTGAAACTCATGTGAGTGGTGAAACCCATCCTGCCTAACACTGCTCAGAGTGCTACTGACACCCGGTTATAGAAAATGTATCTGTGATAGACATTAGGGAGAGTATTTCCTACAGCTGCTGCTGGCAAGCACAAAGAGATATTGCAGGCAGCGAGGGAATCTCAACTATTTATTTTAGATACAATTGGAAGGTTAACAAGGGCTATCGTTTCAGATCTTTGCTTTCCAGCTCTGCAACACATTTCTACTCCTTTTCTATGGGAACAAGCCAGAGCTGCCTGTAGCTATTCAGTGACATTAGCAAGCTGTGGACCTCTGACAGAACCTGAGGGAAGTTTGTGATTTTTTTTAATTCATTTACCTGGTTGCAAGGAATAGCTTGCGAGATGACAGCTGTGATTAGTTAGGACAATGTTGGGAGCATGGTGACAAGGTTCATCAGACTCAGAGCAACTACAGTTGCCCACAGATAAATCTATGCCACAGATACAGATGTCACAGAGCTCCTTTCTACATGCCTTCAAAACTTCTTCAGCTACAACTCTTGATCCAGGCTAACTTCGGTGACACAGCTAGCAAAACATGTGGTGTGAAAGGGACTGGAGAGCAAAGGGGGGATGTAAGGCAGCACTCTGCTTCTCCATCCCGTGTCCTTTTTAATGATGGTTGAGAGAATTGTTCAGACTTCTCCATCTGAAGCCTTGGTTGTGTTGTGGCACCATCACCTCTCATCAGTCACATCTCCTTCTGAGCCAGGATGTCACAGGGGACAATGTGACTGATGCAACCTGACACACCATGTCACTACGCCAGGTCTGCCAGCTGGGAAACTCGGGGCGGGGGGAGAGGGCGTGGGGAAGAAAAAAAAAAAAGAAGAAAAAAAAAAGAAGATAGAAGTGAAAAAAACCCCAGGCTTCAGAAAAGGTATTCCTCAGAGTCGCAATGTTAGGGGAGTTGTTTTATATTTAAGAAAGGTTATATTACCTGCAAAAGCCAAAAACAATGATCCAGAACAGGAAAAAAAACAGACTGGGGACAAATCAGTGACCAAATAGTCTACCAAAAGTCTACTAGAGGTTCAGGCAGACCTTCCATAGTGAAGAGAGGGACACAACAAGGCAGACAGGTCTCTGTTTCTGTTTTAGAAACCCATCTTTATCACTTTTACCCTTCCTGAAAAACTGTCCAAGCAAACTGAGCCTTTCCTCAAAGGAAAGATTCATGTCCCTAATGACTGGTCTAAGACACGTGCATCAGATGTGTTCTCATTTTCTGAAGTGAGAAAGCAGAGAAACACACATTTGTTTATCTTTCCCTTGAAAATAGTAAAATAATTTTAATTCAAGACTATACACAGTTATAAAAGTGAGTATACAGTCATACATTTCTGCAATACATACATTAGTATTGGCTGGGAGAGTAGAAAGACACTCGGAATGCAGCTTTCCCACTGTTGTAGAGAACCCCATTGCTTCTTCACTGCAAGCTGGTGATGAAGCTGTACAAAGCAAGAGGATTTACCTTGTCAAAAGTCTCCTTCTATAGTCAGATGTTGTGACTAAAGATCTTATGAGACACAGGAGCTTCAGTTAATGGCATCTCAGCCAAGACCATTTCTGCCACAAGTGCGTGATTTGCCTTAGTCATGATTTAGCAAATCACAGATGGCTACATAGACAAATTTAACAAAGAAAAGGCACAAACACCTTGGGTTAATAGCACAAAGTTAATTTAGAACAACTTACTGGTTTTATTTTCTTTTCCATTTTTCCATATATCTCATAACCCAAATAGCAACTGGACACTTGCATATAAAAAGTTGTAGCACTATGCAACTGCACAATTGAAAAAATCAAATAGTGGAATATTCACATCAGTTTCCACTCCAACTTTAGCAAGCTACATTTTACATATTGACCCAGATTTTACTAAATTCAGCCCCTGTTTTTGAACAAGCAGCTTTTTGACACAAAAAAATGCTGTCACTGGGATGCCAGAGTAATTGTCTGCAGACACAATGCACTACATATATTTGCAATTTAACAAGCATTGTGCCTGCCAATAATCACCAATAGAAAAAGTTTTAGCTAAGTAAGATCAGCCTGAAATTCTGGCACATTACACAATGTGTTTTTTGTTGCTATTTTCATAGCTAAATGCAAATTTGCCTTTGAAAGAAATACCATTTGAGTGCCATTACCTATTTTACTAATTCCTATCCTATCAAGTACCAGACTTAACAAGGAGAGTTCCTGATATTCTAATGCCTTAATTACCAATATTATTTTTTTAATAACAAAATAGGTAAAAGTTAAATGTTAGGGTCAGCAAAAAAATCACATCTCTTTTCGTCCCTAGATAGTACTGAAACATGCAGTCAGCCTGAATTGTCCTGACTGGGCAGCCCCATACTGGCAGGCAGGCATTGCTATCTAGTCCTTCTCACTTATCAGTTGGCTTTGGGCAGTTTAGCTGCTGATGACAATCATGAGTGAGAGGTTTTCTAGTGACATCTGCCCATCAGCGAGTCTGGCTGTTCGTGTCTGTCTTCCAAGGCAATTTTTCTTACCTTAAATGTCAGTTTGTTTAACTATAGTCCAGACACAGCTGCCAACTACATGCCATGGTAGCATTTCCAGTAGAAAACAAGAAAAGGGAAAATCTATTAAACAAAAAAATATTTAATTCTGGCTTAGCCTCAGGCTGCACCATCCTCAAGGACTGACCCAAGCTCCTTGCTGATATCAACAAGTTCTTTTTATTGCCTTGTTGGTCCTTTGCTTTAATTGATTTTGTTTTAACATCTGACTGACCGTAATTTGCTGATGACCCACAGGCAGCCACGGTGGGCTAGAGACCCTACTATTTCAGTTATGGTGTAGCTCCCTCCTCTTTACTAACAGATTCCTGTCCAGAAGGCATTCACTAGCCCGCTTCTAAAACAAGGTTCTGATTCCATTTCATGGAAGTTATCCAGCTCTCTTTCTAGGTAGACAAAAAGCCTATTTTACTGGCTTTACTTCCTATCACTGGTGAAGCACTTCAAAGTTTAACCATCTGAACAGCATTTCCGACTTCAGTGTTACCTGCACACTACTTTAAAATTAAATTCACATTTGCTGATTTCTTACCTTTGGTATTTGTGGAAGGGCTGAAATATTAGCTCCCAAAAGGTACCACATATTAGCAGAATTACTGGGGGGAAACAAGGCAGGAAAAGGAAAGATCACTGCAGATCTGAAACAGGCCAGTACCTTGCAGACACATTAAGGGCCTTCAGAATTAAAACCACAACCTTTAGAAGAGATGCAAACAGCCCAGGGGTGTACCCTCTATATGATAGAGAGAAAAGCCTCCCATGTGGTCCCTTACCCGGGGCATCAGTCAGTCCTGCCATGGAGAACAGGGTGGCCACCCAGCCCTCAGCACTGCATGGAGATGTCCACTGCCACTGTTAGAGATGGCATTATATGCTGTGATACAGAGCAAAAGTCACTTACATTCACCATTACGTTCGTATCTCTTATACAGGTGACTGAATGATCACACATGGCCATAACTTTCACTCAGAAGATGAACAACACGACGAAGCTACAAATATTCAGCTGAATTTTCAAATAAGTACAAATGAAAGTTTCTACATTCAGCTTCAGCCCTACATACATTTTAACTTATTTTTGGTAACTATTTTTGCAAATAAACTTATTAATAAAATCAGTCACCAAAACTCAGGATGTAATTGCAACATTTTAAAATAATAAAAAAAATCCTACTTACAAACTATTGGTAACAAAAATTTACCATTTGGAGAAAAAACATACCCAGTCAGAATAGAAGGAATTGAAAACACCTAATGTTCACAGTGATTCTCCCTTGGTAAAAGTGGGGAAAATAGTTAAAATGCAGCGATAAAGGAAAAATCTTGCTCATTAATATAAAGCCCAAATATCACAACTTCCCTTGGTTCATTATAGGACATGAGACATACCAAAAATACATGACAGAGATTAGAGGCAGTTTGCTTAAGAGAAACTGAAATTCAGATCAGGTTCCAATGTCCAGATATCAGGTCCATCAATGCTATCTTCTTACTCCTTTATCTTTACCACTGCCTTTGAAGGAGACTGAAGCCAGCAGCCTGGATATGAAATGCTGCCTCTACACAGCCACCCAGATTTGTGTTTCAGATTCATTTTCTTCTCTTTCTTTTCTGTTTATGCCTCTCATTTTTAATTTCCTCCTTTGTAAAACCCTACACTTTATCTCAAGCTTCTAGCCAGTCAGGTATTTTTTCTATCTTTCTGTGTATTTAGCACTGGACTGACATGAAAATTAATAACACATTTGAAAAAACGTGCAGGAATCTATATGTACTACTGAGGCCAGGAGATCCTACTGACAGAGCAGTCTATTAGTGTTGTGCAGTTACAAAGCTATTCTCCTCAAGTAGCATGACTGGTTTTTAGCTCATTTTGTTAGAAGACCCACACCACTCAAGCCACAATCCAGTACTACTGAGGTCAAAATAAGGAGTAAGGCCCTAGAGGGAGCACTGACTGCCAACACACCTGCCTCTTTACCTTCCTTCTCATTAATCCACACTCTCTTCTTTCATTCCATTATTTCTGTCACTTCCCAGATTTACTTCATTTTTTTCCTTCTGGAACTCGGCTGCCTAAGTTTTCCTTCCCTCATGCTTGCTCCTTTTTGGGTTTGGTTTCTTTTTTTTTATGTTTTCTCTCTTATTCCAACAAATACTCCATAGCAGACAGATTCATTCATCTCTAGCACCTTATCTGGTGGAGCATATGTTTCTTTTCTTTGAGGTCAGATTAACTACTCCTCATAAATGGTATAAAGAAGAAATATGTGTTGGCAGCAAGTTCTGCTACTCTTAGCCATCATTTCTGTCCACTGCATTAAGCCAATTTAACATGCTTAAACATGCCTTTTGTCAACAGCAACAAAAGCAAAAAGCAGCCGAACTCTAGTTAATAAATCATTTTCTGGAGATAGAAGCGGCCTGAGAAATATGACGCCAAGCAGTTACTGTGTGCTATTCTTACAGAGAGGAAAAATGAGGAGAAAAAGTTTAACCAGCTTCCTGTGATTATAAAAGGTGCTTTCTATATGTATCTGTGTGTATCCACATTGAACTAGTTTTAAAGAAAAAAAAATAATCACACTAAAGTCCAGTATGTCCCTTTAGACATGGATTCACCCATCCCCAGGTGGTCTTATTTGCCAATTAAAAAATCAATTCACTGGTATTTAAATTTGAAACATAAGTCTCTGTCCTGTTTAGGCCAACTCCCAACTCCTGCAACTTTAATGTATATATGCATATACGTGTGTGTATGCATTAAAATAATATGCAAAACAATACAGCATATGAAACCCTAAAATCACACGACAGGGAACCCCAGCATTTTCCAGTAGCTCATAGCTTTACCCGTCCACAGGAAAGATCCAACAACCATAATAAAAAGAAGGTTAAAAAGTTAAAAAGAAGTCAAGATATTTTAGAAGTTACTATTTTAAAACTAGAATAATCATTATTTTAATGGCTAGGATGGACCAAATTTAAGTGTAAAACAAGTGAAAGCAATAAAATCCAATTAAACACCATATTATGATCTGTCATTAATCTGTGCTGGTTACCCAAAAAGATCATGAAGAAAAGACAGGAAGGATGAAAGGAACAATGTGTTTTTCTTCATCTTTTCTAGCTACCCTATCCTTGTTTCAGATGGTCAGTGTAAGCAATAATGTACAAAATGTGGGTTTCATATCAAGACTACCATTTTATACCTTTTACACCTTGTGCAGGCAAGTATTATAGGAATATATTAGAACCTATGCAAGCCTGGTCAGACAGGCATTACAAGCTCCTGTAAACTAGGACCCACAGAAGGGCCCACCACACCGTCTCCCTTCGGGAGGGTAGAGGCATAGGTCAGAGCAAGGAGGATTGCTTTCCCCTTGAGCCACAGTCAGTCAATGCAAGTATATCACCATCGTGTCACAATTCCTGTGATTCAGAGACTCCTAACAAAGCTCTGAGAGGCATTCACAGAAAACTTAAGTTTTGTCTAAAGACTGGTGGGCTGAAATGGAGTTGCTGGTCTTTTCTGCTCAGGCAGATTTCAGCTTTTCGCAGAGCGCACCTGAGAAGTGCATCACTCACCTACAAGCAGAAGCACAGGGAAACCTGACATCCAGCCAACACAGAGGGGGGTTTGCAGCAGCATTTCCCTCAAATACTTTTAGTGTTTGCATACGGCAGATAATTTCTGGTGGAAAGACATGCATTTTTGAGCTGATGTCATTCTGTAAACATCCTTACTAACCACAAATGAAAGAGACAGTGGGGATTTCGGTGCCTCTTACTTGTCCAGTCTCTATGGAATAAATCTTTGTTAAGTTTAATCTTTCTTTCGAAGTAGCATGTATTTTCCCTCATCCTATTCAACTAATGTATGCATGTCTGTACAGAATGTCAAATTCCTTTGGTAGTAGGTAAGGGAATATTTCAAGATTTTTAAAGAATGAGCACTTATCATAACAATAATGATGTTAAATATAATTCTAGTGAACTTTTCACTCAAGCTAGATTTTTAAAAAATGAAACATCTTGGAATTGGCGTTAAGAGATTCACCAAATTTTTATTTGAACCATATCTGACAGACACATATGTGACTAGACAATTTATTCCAAGAAAAGAAAAAAAAGCCTCTTTCAAAGATTAATGATTTCCTTTGGGTCTATCTAGCAATCTTATTTAAAAACCTCAATGGAAATTCAAATTCAGAACAAATGCAGAATATTGGATAGTGAGACATAGAAAAAACAAACCTGTCTCAGCTTTCTACATCAAGACAAATAAGCTTCCTTTATTCACTGTATCTCTGTACAATAGCTAGCGTACAACATGACCATGCAGAAAACCTCATAACCGTTATGGCATACTGTTTAATTCCAGTGTTATATGTTTAATATAAACATAATCTATCTTAATATCAAACTATTTATAGTTTCACAGACCTTCTCAGTCAATCATTTTCAAGTCCAATTAGAAATTACAGAGTGTGGCATGGTTTGGGGGGTTTTTGGTTTTAGGGGATGTTTGTGTTTATTTGGGTTTGGGGGTTTTTTTAATGGATCAGTATTAAATAATCTTATTCCCCTGTTAAAAATCATCATCATGATGCACATTGCATCTTCCCCGGATGGCATCTTTGTCTGAGTGTTAACCAGCAAATACACCAAACACAAAAACACCGTTTTTGATAATTTCCATTCAATAAAAAGTACACTCATTCAAGCACATTCAAGTACATTCATGCCAAGTAGCTCAAATTGGTCAAGTATGAAGTTACTCTATTTCATTAATTCTCAAAATATAGCTAATGAAATAAGGCATATCTTGCTACAATTTTTTTTCATATGGTCATCTGTGATATGCTACAATCAAAGTATTATTTTCCTTGCAATGTGTGCTGCTAAGAAGGGACACTTCTGGATGCTGTACAAGGCAAACCAGTGCACAACCTTCCACATCAGGTTTACCAAAGTGTTTAAAAAGATGCAATGCAGTGGTAGGCCCAAAAACATAGACTTTTTTTGCCCCATTTTGAGTGTAGCTATAAACAGTGACTCCAAAAGGAGATGAGAGTAAGGCTTCAAGCACCAGGAACTGTGATTAGACTGACTGTGAGATTAGCCTGCTTATCTCAAATCACAATTTTTTTCCCTTTTACGGCAGCTCCAACATAATTTCCAATATCAAATTTGAAATGCTATCCTGACCAATTGTACCAATGTATCTCTGAACTTAATCCCACTTTCTGCAGATGGCCACAACTCATTTAATTTAACACCTTTTGCTTTTTTCTTTCCTTCTGATGACTCTGTGAATCATATCAGTTAAGCTAAATCACAGTTTTTAAAGTGCTATGGAGCCATAAACAACAATCCCTTGGGGTTTTTTTGTGTCTCTGACCTTTACCAGACTTCATAATTTTAATTTATATATACCTGACCACAAGCTCTCACCTCATCCCCATGAAACATAATTGGTAAAGGTTTACTGTCTCTGGACAGGCTCAGGATCAGCAAACTAGAACACAGGCTCTGCAGTCAGCATGCTTTCAAAACAATGGTACATCAGATTTCTATTCTCTACTGCTCACTGTTAACCATTATTGAAACCTACAGCAGCCATAAAATAGAAATATAGAAATGCAATGCATTCCATTGAATTTAAACTATAAAATTTTGCAGGAAAAAAAAAAAAAAGGAAAGAAAAGAAAATCTGTCTCTTGATTGGGAGACTATTCTTAGATTCTGGAAATGCCTCTGAAGTAACAGGCACTCAAATTCCTATGATGAAATTCCACAGAAATTCTCCATAGGGATCTAGAGAAAGAAGACTCGATCTGCAGTTGAGATTGCAAAAGCTTTCTGCCTCAGAGGGAAATGTTGAGAGCTCATTAAAATTATCAGAGAAATTACCTTCCTGCTAAATGCTAATGCAGCACATAGGATTGGAAGACATGACCATGTCTGTGTTTTCGCATGAACCATCAAACTAACCCAGAAAGATGTGAATGTAAACAAAAGAACATTTCCTTTGGCTAAGAAAAATTTTATTGTGTTTTTATTCCAACTTTTTTCCTTAATAATGGCCTTTTAAAACATCATGTTGATTTGGTCAAGATTCTATTGCATTTTATAAAGTCAAAGCATTATGTCACTGCAAGGCAAGTGTCAGAAAAAGAGAGCTATCAAATCAATATTAATAAAAAAAATAAATCTCTTGATTGACCAGTTAATCAGAGGTGGGAAAAAAGTAGAACTCCTAAAAGTTTCAGCAAGGTACCACAGTCATTGCTTGCCTTCAAAATACCAGGAATTTTTCTAAGACATTTCTAAGACATTTTCTATTTTTTTTTTTTTTTTTATAATAAAGAAAAATATCCCAAAAGTCATTGGAAATAAGATTGCTACCCCAGATTGGGCCAAATCTTCTGTAGCTTTTCACATAACTAAAACATTTGATCGAATGCAAGTATCAGATGCGTATAGCCAGGGAAAACAAGAGAATATAGAAACTTTTCTTGTGAGAAGTATATTTTTGAATCAATACATAGACGGTTGCTTAAAATACTTCTACATACGGTATGCTCTTTGAAGATCAATACAGACAATTCCTAGATAAAAAATAGCCATTGTAGACTTAATGAGAATATATTTGCAGTGAAAGCATGTACAGTATTTCAAAGCCTACAACAAATAATTTCCCTCTTGAGCATTCAACTGTCTCTAAAATATTAGCAGGGGAAAAGTGAATAAGACAAATATAGAGATGCCATTAAAAAAAAAAAAAAAAAGAAAGAAGAAAGAAAAAATAAAAGACTTTCATAAAGATGGGGAAAATAACCTAGAATGTTTTTAGTCTCTCATGTTAGAAACCTGCAAGTCTGACACAGCTCAGATTTATTAAAAATATTTTGTTTTACCAGTGTAACATACATGAGAAAACTTAGGTAGATTCAGATGGCTTGCGTCAGAGATGAATTTGGCACTTAGCTTTTGAAATTCAGTTTGCTTAGTAGCAGGGTTCACTTTGTGCTTCCCATGGCTATAACAGTTTTCATTTACATTTTTACCACATTTTGCTACAATTGAATTTGAATTCTATGTAATATCTTCCATGTGGTAGCAAATGCAGAACTAATTCTGAAAAGAGCATACAAATTTAAATGGCACAAACGTTTTTTTTTTTTCTGTCCACATCCTTTATTTTCAAACTAATGGGCTCACATAGAACATATTCCTTCACATGGAGTACTGGTAAAATAGGTTTTTCACATCAGAAAATAGATGTGTGCATGCCAGACATGCTCCAAAGGTATTGTATGTGTATGAGTGAAGACAGATGACTGAAAAACCTGTGCTGGTCTCAACAAGGCCACAGCAAACACTGATAAGCTCTCTAAAAATTCATCAGTGTACAAAGGGGAAATAGTTGTGATGTGATATTCAAGCACTGAATTATTCTCCTGCTTGCTGAGCATCACAGCTACCCAATGATGCCACTAATCCTACAGTACCTATTCAGTACAATGCAGTAGTGTCACAGTCGATCCAAAAGATCATTCTCAGAGAGCAATTATTAGTTCATATCTATTACACTCAGGGGTTATTGTTCCCCACTCAGGAATTTTTCCATATGAGGAGGAGAGTTTTTTTCTGAAATAGAAGGAAATGAGAATTTGGCAAAATCGGAGCTGATGGGAGAAAGAGGATGCCAGGATGTACAGAGAACCCCTTGCATATTATCTCAGCTTTTATCTTCATAGTCCTATCAGTGATGTGCAAAGTCTTCTCCTAAAAATATCCTTTTAGAAGCACAGCAGATCTTCTTTCTGCTGTGTAGCCACCAGGTCCTCAGTAACTGGATAAGGGGAGGTGGAGGTAAGAGGGTAATGTTCTGCCGATTTTCAGAGAGCAAATTGACACTGGTTATCTAATCAAACAAAGCTCATAGGGGCAGCTCAGGGCTCCTAAAATTTTTACCTAGGCAACAGAAAGCTGACATTGCAAACCTCCTGTCAAGGTCACTAGTTACATCCCATTAGTGAGAGACCATGGCAGGACCAGCCACCACTCAGTTCTGCCCATGGGCAGCAGTCATGGTCAGGACTCTCAGAAGGGCCTACAAGAGCATGGCAATGAGAGCTGCATGCTCCAGTTCACCTGAGTCCCATCCAGCTACACCATAAATGCTCCATTTACAGCGCAGTCTTTTCTCATCATCTAGATCCATGCACTGATATTATCAAATTCCATTATTCTCCCCCCCCATCGCCATATTATACACCCATGAGAAAAGGTGGGAAATGAGGCTCTACACACAAACAGTGTTTAGCTCTGAAGGGAAACCACCCAGTGTGGCTGTTCAGGGGTCTCAGCTAATCTAGACAATTACCCAGACTGACAAATATTCAGAGCATAAACTTGTACATGCACATACAGAGGTGTATATACATACAAACACAAACTGAGTCACCAAAGTCTCTAGCCAAACGCATTCCTGGATCTAATTACTTAACCCTGATAAACCAGCGTGTTTCAGGATATCTCCCTCAGTTGCACAAGGAGATAAGCAACTCAACACATAGGTTCAGAAATCCAGAAGCTCCAACTTAAACAGATGCGAAGTCATAGGATGATTTTCCCTGCTCCGGCAACAAAATTACAAGGATTAGCCACAGACATATTGAAAAGTCAATTTTAAGGTAAGAAATCTAATAAGCAAACTTCAAAGTTACACTATTTTAGCATTTGTGATGCATTTGGGGTTGCTCTTTAAATCTTGTTTCCCTTGTTAGTGATGCAAATTTGTAATCATGTTGAAATAAAATGCCCGTGATGGCATTTATGTGCCTAAATGTCTGAACAACAGCAGGATTTCATAACCAGAAACGTAATGCCAGCACTTACACCCTCAAGAAATCATAGCTATGTTCATTGAAAATTTGTACTATTTATAGCTACAAGTGTTGCAAATGAAGTTCACCCAATCAGCCAGAAACAAAATCCATTAGAGAAAGAGAGCGTTTTATGAGGCAGCACCACTCAGAGCAACTCCAATCTGAAAGGACGTGCAAGAGCACAACACGTGCTCCCATTCCTTGAAAATGCTACATCACTTTGAAACGCTGCAAGATACGAACGACTAGCTGCAGGATTCATTGTGCAACACTTGCAATCTCCTCAGAGGGTGCGCAGTACACAGACACAGTCCTGAATTACATGTCCTAGCTGAGCAAGACAACTGCTTGCCCCATGGTACTCACCAAGCCAGCCTCTTCATGTGGGAAACCCTACCTTTTGGTGATGTTCAGCTCAGATGACCTCAATTCCTTAATCTTCCCAGGTGTCCTTAGGAAAATACCTGCTCAGGTATTTTCAGGTATTTGTCCTTAGGAAACTACCCACTCAGGTATATATCACCACCCCTCCAATCAAGATTAGCGATATTGCCTGCCATCACAGGCTTGTTTCTACAACTCCCATTTTCTAAATTTTGATTTGTAAATTTAGGTATCCATTTAAGATTACAAAATTTCAGCTGCTCCTAATTCAAACGAACAAGCCAAAGGTGCACCCTTATGCCGTTCTTCTGAGCCATTCACCCTCTGTGATTTTGAAAACTCATCCAAAGACTGATACAAATAATTTTTCCTGAAACTTGATGTTCCCAAAAGTCTTATAATACTAGTGAGAAGCCGTTACTTTTTAATGTTGCTTGTAAAGCACAGGTGAGCAGGTGCACTTTAAAGCATAAAATGAAATATTAGAGGCAAAGTATCTCTTATTTATTATCAGAAGGTTTACCAGACTTAAAAGATTTCAGCTCCACGCTAGCGGGTATCTTTGTCACTATCCCTAAAGAGCTGGTAACATTTAGCCAGGCTCTTGGACTAACCTTTAAGATGCTGCTTACAAAGGCATCACAAGGGATACTTCAAGATACACAGGCTGCAAACTTTTCATTGCTAATGGGGGGAGGAGAGAGAGTAGGAGGGAGAACAGAGCATGCAAAATGTAATGTTCTTTATTTGTAGTGTATTACATGCAAAAGGCCAGTTAATCTAAACAAGACATACTGTAGATAAACATTTTAAATATGTGTCTTTCTTAGGTATGTCTCTCCAGGCTCTCAGAAGGTAATATTAAAAACAAAGCAAAAAATACTGCCTTTAGAAACAGGAATAGTCATTAACTGAAGCTAGACAAGATAAAGATTTTTCACAAAGGATTTTCAGCCTAGCAAGAAATGTGGGAGGTTATAGAGAAGAAACATCTGTATCTGCAAATCAGATCTAGACAGAGAGGAAAGATCCATCAGTCAACTTTCATACAGGGTGTAAGTCTATAACCACTAAAAATAGCATTTTAGTGGTTGAACCACTGCTAGATATTCCAGCCATTTTACCTAACTTCACATGAAAAAAAATCTGCCCCCTACAAACATAGTTTTAAAGGCTACCTTTCACCTAGAAATTGTATGTTTTCCCACATGAAAAAGTCTGGTTGCTGATGAGGAGCTATGTATTATAAATAAAAGCTATTAACTTACCCCTCAGGGCTGGTGGTGCATGTGACACTATTACGTCACAATTTACATGGTCAGCAAGCCTTACTTTTGAGTAGGCTACATTAAAGAGAACAAAAAGTTAAGTCTTTAGCTCTTATCAGCCCCCAGGGGAAAAAAATGCAGGTGTATGCATATCATTAATTGCCTAAGAATCAACAGGATGTTGGGGTTTCAACAGCAAGGCACCTCCTCTCACCAGACCTGACCTTATCAAGGAAAACTCCAAAACAAATGCCAGTGCCACTAACATCCTGAAAGTCCTGCTTAACAGAAAACGGGATAGGTTTTAAGATATAATCATATAGCAAGCCTCCAAATAGCACAATCACAAGGACAATATGAATCATGAGTTGATTAGTCCACCATTGATCGACGAAACTCAGTCACATGTCAAAACTTTTTTAAAAGTCTACCTTATGATGTCTAAACTTTGTATTGATATGTTGCCTCTAACATGTCAAAACAAAATCTGACTAACTTTGGATAAGCCAATTCAACCGTTATCTTTGCTGCCAATGCCTGCAGATTCTTCATGCACATAAATTTGTCCTGTAAAAGACCCTAAATGTTTTAATGGCACTGAAAACTGTAGAAAGAGAATTCAAATATTCAAACCATCCCACAAGTTCCAAAATAACAGATGTTTTTCATACTTCAAAACTGCACCAGATTTCAGATATCTGGGTGTGAGGTTGAAAACAGGTGAACAAGTTTCATACACTGGGAATGAGGCAGATACAGCACAGCAATCAGTAGCAGAACTGCTACAGGGACATGAGCTGTTCTCTGTCACTTGGATGGCATTTATGAAACCTCCCAAACTGATGATTACTATTTGAGAGTTAGGGGTAGAGAGGTACAAAAGATCTGAGCAATCCTCATGTCTCGGACACAAGCATCCATCGCATAAAGGCAGTGACAGGATTCCCTCGACATTTCTGAAAAATCTAAGTCTTTCCATAAGTAAGAAAACAAATGAGGGATTCACTTCAGAGCAACCCACTATTTTCCCTCAGCCCCAATGACTTCCACGTATCTCAGCTCTTCTGCGCTTGGTCTTGCGTGCTTCAGACTGTGAGACAAATGACATCACATTCACGGCATTCATTTGTGCTCTGTGATCATCACTCTACACAGGACATCAATTGCTTTTCATTGACTCCCAGCAGAAGAGCACAGCAGATTTTATTTACGAGAAATATTTCCTAGAAGTTTTTTACAAATAGATTTAGATGACATCAAACATGTAACAGGAAGAACTTATACTATACATTAGTCCCTAGACATACTTTTGTTCATATGCCCATGTTGTCAAACATCATCTGATCTTACTACAGTATTTCAAGTACAAATGAGTTTTTGTCACAATCACTGTCTCTTCAAACAACAATTGTGATACTGATATTTCACATATTTCTCCTGAACAGTTATCCACGCCATTTCATAAAGTCCTCAAATGTTTGCTACTGAGCAAGCTCCAGTGTTGCTCTTTCCAAGCCACAGTCAGGTCTTATAAAACTGGTGCTGTTGGAAGACATTCATCAAGCAGGCACACAAGAAAAAAAAATTTAAAAAAGTGCAGTGATGTGTTACTGGTGCAAGGGTCAGCTCCTCCCTGGAGCTACAAAAGTCATTTTACCCCTTTTCTTAGCACTTATTAACAAGGCAGGTCAGTCTGAGCATTCCTACTTAGTATCAATGGGTAGTAATTGTCCAAAAAGGCAAACTAACAAGCAACAGGGAGCAACACAATTATAACTACAGACACATGCAAAGCAGAATCTGGGCACAAGTTATGGCTGCAGTCCTGCACAGATCAGACATTGTTCAATGTCATGATTTTTCTTAAAGTCAAAGACTGAGGAAACGCCCCAGATAATTTGAGTACAGAGAAGAGTATGAAGAAGGTGATGATACATTATTCATGAAAAGACCAAACATTTGAAAACAAACAGGGACAATGTCTGCACACTGTCATTGTACCGGGATCTAAAAATCTCACTGTCATCCAGATTACTTCACAAAAATCAGTTTGAAGCACCTGAGCTGTTTATGTGCAGCTTTCTAGTGTTGCTCGTTTTGTAAAACACGCTTACATGCTGATTTGACTTGTATGACCTAGAGCAATTGGCTTGCCCCCACTAGCTACTGCTGTAGCCAGGATGGGAAGAGAGATGCCACGCACAGCAACTGTGTTCTTGCTACTGAGTGAGTCAGTTTGTCTGATCTGTGATCTAGGCAAGACATACAGCATATATGTCTCCTGGCAGCAAGATTCTGGCATGCTCCTCCACTACACAGAGGCAGCCTTCATACATTGCATATCCCCCTGGTGTGGAAGATTTGTTTTACACCAAGATTAATGATGTCTGCTCTTCTCTGATTAGGATAATTTCCTAGACTAGTTTCTCATGAAGGGTATAATCTTAATTCCCTACCTTTTTCCTTAAAATACAAAATTGTTCCTAGTCCTTCCTGGTTAGGATGCAGACAGCTTTGGCCTGTGAAACCCTCTGTTTTCCTGTGGCCTGTTTGCTGGATGCTGTCTCAATAGCTATTTTAAAATTCGTGCTCCAAATACCAATAGGCTGCCCTGAGTTCCATCAGCCACCACAGTACCAAAACACGGCAAAGGACAAGTCAGTGACATGGGAAGCAGCAGTTTTGGAGGGCTAGCCCCAGAGCTGCAAGCAAAGGATTATTGTGCTCTACTGCCAGCTCTAACACCATTTATCTCTCTCCAGGATCAACACAATATTTCTGCCTTGGGTCTTCTGGATCAGGTTTACTGTGAAAGCCCAAAAAGCCACCGCCGACCTCAACACCATGTCCCAGCAACAGAAATCCTACCCCGAGTCAGTTTAGGACATGAAAGTTGGCTGAAGACCCTGACCAGAGTCTGGAAGGTATTCAGTTTCCTACCATGGCCCTGAGCAGTGGCAATCATTTTGTGTACCCCTCGCACAGGGATTTATCAAGTCTTTACCTTATACTCATGTATGGATTGTGCTGCAATAATAGCTATTCAGTCTGCAAGTCACATTAAAAAAAAAAAAAAAAACCCAACAAGGAACTGGAACAGGACATGCTGATTGCCTGCCTTAAAGAAAAAAGGTGCGTGTGTCCCACCCAAAAAAATCCACAAACCAAAAACCATAGCAGACCCATGCTTTCAGCCTCCACAGGGGACAGGAATTGGCTGAGTGCAGAAAAGAAAGATGGCAACACCATTTAGAAAATTAAGAGTCCAGAGTACGTTTCTCAAACTGCTTTTAAGCATCTTTAATGTCCAAGAAAGTGAATATAGGCTAGCTGGACAGAAAACAAAAAGAAAAAAAAAAAAGGAATAAAACCTTGGAGAGTATAATAGAAAAGAAGTTGTCAAAAAACAGCAGGGAAGAAAACAAAAGATGTTTTCATCAAGGAACACTGCACACTGAAGCGAACAACAAGAGAGAAGCCAGGGACAGCATACTGTGACAGGACACAGAACAGGGTAAGAGAAGCAAAGCACATTTACGTGGAAATCTTTATTAGAAGAGAAGTTGCCATGATCGTGGAACTGATCAAAAGGCTGCATGTCAATACAACAGAGCTTAAACATGTTTGCTCTGAATAGTACCTGGAACACAAAATATAATGTACTGGGTGTAAATCAGCCCAGGGAGGGGAACAGTGAAATGGGTCTTATTCCAAACTGAGAACAGCCACCGTAACAGAGGTGTGGTCCAAACAGAAACAAGAGACTAATAATAAGTAGGTATATTATGATAAGAAACATGTGATGAAGATCAGTTACTTAGCGTCAATGCAGAGAAACACACACCTCTTTTCTTTAAGGTAGGCAATTGGCATGTCCTGTTCCATTCTATAAGGTACCGCACACCATCAGTATGAAATTTAGCATACGAGACAGCACTACAGAAAGTAGTGAAAACCAGACATACCAAGTTCTGTGTCCTAGTCTACTTGATCTAATGTACTAAATAGGAAGGCATTCCTATTATTCCCTGTTTAATGCTTTATAGAATGAAATATCACAATGCAGCTGGATATTTTAAGTTAGACCCTCAGCTGGCATAAGTAGCTGCAGCCTCACTGAAACCTATAAATTTTAAATAGTATTCCCCCTCCCCCACGTCTTTGGAAGGAAATAGCTGAGTTGCAGTTTGCATGTTTGGCACCTCATTCAAAACTTCCTGGTCAACTTGGCCTAGAGATATGCTTTCTTTTTCTCTTGCCGTGCTAAGTATCCTGCTTCACAGACAATTAAGTGCTTCATCTGCAGCTGACTCTGAACCTGGTCAGCCTTCTATATTAAAAATCATTCTTCTAACTCCACACACACACACACACACACTGAGTAATGACTGAATGTTATAAAACAGTGGCTGCTTTGAAGGTGACAAAGCAAACAGAACTGACTCATCCATCCACTCATTTTCCTATTCAATATGATTAACTGCCTGTTTGAGTCAAACTTCTTTACCTTTTTTCAAAGGCTTGCAGTGACAAGAATTATCACTACTGAGACACTCCAAAAATTATTAAGCATTTATTACTGCTCCCTAAACCCAAATCCACTCTTTTACCACATCTCCATCCCACACACATATGTATCTGTTAGCATTCTTGCTGGACTGAGGCTACATTATGCCTTTGCACTACAGCAATCACATTATGACTTACAGTTATCAGGCAAGTGAGACACGCAAAGGCATAATAGCTTTAAACATCAAAGTATCAGTAAAGAACAACTCCAAAATCATTTTCCCCATAAGCAGCTGACAGTAGCTTCTGTGAAACTAATGACATCTTTGTGTCTCTTCAACCAGTTAATTTTGGACAGAGTTGGGTTGACTATTTTTTTTCCCTCTGCACAGTGGTTCATAGCCCCAGTTAGAAACAAAAATTAGCCACAACCATGGAACAGATGACTCCTTTTACAGAAAGCTTCTAAGTTGGTTTGTATTTGCATTGCGAATACTGAGGGCCCTAAATAAAATGAAAGGGAAAAAATAAATAGAGTATTTCTCCACGAACAACAGCAATTCATTACCAAGCAATTAGCTTAGTAATAAGTTCCCATTTCTCAGTTTGGGAAATTTCCATGAATATTGGTAATATAATTATGATAAAGGTTGAAGGCGTACTACAGTACTCAACCGCTAATGGTCCACAAACAGTTTGTCTTCTCATGACAGACAGGAGAGGTTCTAATTACACTGAACATTTCAAGGAAAGATTGAATGTTTGCCAGACAACTCTCCATTGATTGCCTTTAAAGCATAGTACTGGACTGCTGAAGGGAAAATACAGATTCTTGGCTCCAGGTAATTAACTCTCATGCTGTTCTCGTCTTAAACCCTAATGAAGCCCCCTTGAAGTCTTCATTACCAAAGGGTATTTGTTAATAAAAAAAGCTGAGAGCCAGCCAAAGGTCCTATTTCCCCCTCCCTCTCTATAAATTTCCCTTTATTATACATTTCTCAGGACTCAGTAATGTCTTTGAAGTGAGCATGATGGCCTGAAAAGTGCAAAGGGTGAGGGATACCTAACGAGACAGGGTAAAGCAGGAATGAGGAAAAAGGTGGGACCTTCTGAAGAGAGACTTAAATGAGAAAATGCAGGTGTTTGACAGAGAAAAGAGGAGGAGGAAAGGGAAGGCAGAGCTGTATCAATATTTTGTGAAATGGCATTACCATGACATTAAACTGATGAAGGAAAAAGAGAAAATCTTTAGGAAATGCAGCAACTCAGCAGCTGAATCTCAGGGAGATACAACATTTCTCAGAGACAGTAAGTAAACTAAGTCTAGATTTCATAAGGTAAGGAATAAGATTCCTAACTGATACCGGTGGCAGAGCTTCCAGGAGGCATCTGCTCAGATATTTAAAGTGCTCAGTGTATCTGGCAGGGTTCCCCACAACAAAGACTCCAATCCAAGAACACTGAAACCCCTTGCTCCAGCTACAAATAAATACTGTTGAGCCAGCTGAGGTATACGGGCTACCTAAGGGAATGTGATCCATTTTATTGGCTCTACTGATGACAAAGTCTTTGGACTGCACTGAGTGGGTGGCAATATTACAATGTATCCTTGTCCTATCCAACAAAGCACCAGGGTGCTTTTCTACAAGGTTCCTCTGAAGTCACCTGAAAAATAAGTTTGGGATGATCTCTTAATTCCCAAGACAAACATACAAGCATTTGCATAAAAAAAGTTCACAATATTACAGTTGGAGACTTTGTTGACCAGTACCTGAGTGCTAGAAGTCAAGGATGTACAGTCTGCTTCCTCTTTCATTATCCAGTTGCTTGAATCCAAGTCAGGAGCCACTAGCAAAAAAGGAACAAATGTTTTTGTGATTTCATCTTCATCTATTTTGTGTGTTAATTTGTCTTTTCAAGATATTAATCCACATACTTATCTGTGTCCAAAACCTACATCAAAACCAGAAGCTAATCTCTATCCCTTCTTCATGCATTGGCAAGAGAGTTTGGTATATGAAGAGCCTCACTACCATTTGTTAGGTAGTCTGTGCCCATGAAGGAAGTTTTCCTGGAGTTTCCAGGTATGCACAGTGCATTTCTGCTGGCTTCATACAGAAGCCACATCCCCATCGCAATTTTGGAGGGACAGCTTTCACTTAGATCAGATAAATCTTAAATAACACAGGCAAATGTACATCCTGGCAATTTATAAAAGGATCCAGATAGAATACCCTCCCCTAAGCCTCACTAGGGAGGCTCAACACATTTGCATTTGCTGAAATGACCTTTTGGGGGTAGTAAGCATCTGAAGAGATTACAGTTGCTCTAAGTCCGTGAATAATTTCTGCTTCAAACCAGGAAGTGTTGCTATCAAAAGTATTCAGGGTATTTTTTAGACAAACAAAACAAAAATAACAAACCAAAACCACTAAAAAACCCCAACCAACCTGTACTTCTGATGATCTAAAAATGTGATTTCTTCAAGTCATTTATTCAGCTTTTGTGAGAGCATCTGAATTCGACATAGCTGACTATATTTCACTTCCTGAAATTCCATGTTCTATTAAGATATAGCAAAGAAAGCAATTAGTGTTTTCCTTTGTTAAGCTTATGCCTATGGTTTCTATAGCTTGCTGTATTAGTTAAGTCTCTCCAAAGCTGGGATTTATCTTTCTAATTTCAGGATTTTTTTTTTTTTTTTTTTTTTAGTTCAGGCTGTAGCTCTCTTCAGTCAGTAGCTGCAGTAGCAGCTTCAGTAACATTTACAAGAAAAGGTTTTTTGGAGCAGGGTGGAGACTAGTATAGTCTCTTGCTTTTAAAAATATTTGTTAAAAATACAGGCAGAGTGTCGCATTAAACAGCATAGAAGCTAAAGCTGCATGAGAGATACCTTAGATGAAATGTGATAACAGTAGTGCAAGTAAATCCAAACACTTAAAGGTGGCATACACACCCAAAACATTTCCACAAGAGTATCAAACATGAGCAAACACCCTATCAAAAGAGACAAGGAGTTTGCACTTAGATTTTTCAGTTCAGGAGTTATCACAGAACTAAACTTTGCATCCAAAGCCCATTATTACTTTGCACCACTTCATTTGACAGAGGAAATTGAGTTCCCGTCAAAACCGCCTGACCACCAGTGATAAGCGAAAGCATCCATTCCAGATTTTGACGTTACAGATACTGGAGAAGCAACTGATCTTCTGATTGTAGATGAGAAAAAGCTCACCTACAAAGCAAAATGTTCTGTAGTTCCCTGTTAATCTGAACAGGAATCAGCCACCGATTCAGGAACAAACAAATCATTTCAGATCACCCTGAAACTACATTTTTCAAAGTTTTCACTTCCAGAAAAATATTGTAAGATTTACTTTTTTTACACTGACTCTGCAACCAAGCCCGATACAGTATTCACTCAACACTGGCTTCAAGATAATACTACAGCTTTCATAATAATGCTGATCACCTGTGCCACAGGGCATAGCAACTGCTTATATGTTCAACTGGTCTCTTTCTCCTCAGTCTTTTATAACAAAGACACAAGGCAGTACTGCTGTCAGCTAATGAAAAATCCTCTCTAGCAGCAGAGGCACTTGCAAAGCAGCAGAAGCCTTTGCACTCTCACACTCAATGTTCCAAGCCTTAATACCCTTCCTCACATTGTGGTCTAAACGCAGGCTGTGATGGCCTCAGGGGATTCAGGTGTGAAAATGAACTAGCTTCACATGCATCCTGATGGGACACATCAGCAAGATGATGCAAGCTGATAGGAGACGTGTTACCCTCATAATCACACTTCTCAGTGGATGCGTGGATGCCACAACTCATTGCAGCAGGGACAGTGACAAGCAAACGTTCAGTCCTAGGAGTAGAGTGGAAAAAGCTTTTGTCATGTTGTTTGTAGACAGTTTGTGCCTTTCCTCAGGAACTTACTTTCATGGGCTATCTACATTTTAGGTCTAGGAATAATGAGAATGGAAAACAACTGTCAATTTCTATTCCATTCTCTTCTATTAAGGTCTTACGTCCACGCTCATCACTGGAGCACCTGAGTGCTTTCCAGGAGTTCACGAAGTGACATGACTAACATCTGTCATGGCTTCATGTCCTCATCCCCTCCCCAGGGTTAGATGTATGTGCAGCGGAGTGTTTCATTTTGTGTTTTATTTTTTTATTAGACACGTACACAGACCACTATATGTTAGGAAAGACAAAGTGAAACATGTTCTTTTTACTTAGCACAGATGGTGCTTTGGTTTCTATTGGTCCTAGTTCCTGTGAGAGTTCAATCCACAGTCCTAAACCATGCTCAAGAAAGTGATTGTGTAGCTTCTTGTCTTGCTGGAGTGACTGGTCACAGTAGCCACCTACAGGTCTATCAGCAAATCCTTACTTTTCCTGTAGTAAAGGGACACAATCTCCGGTGTTGTTACCATAGGAAAATATGGAGGGCAAACTGGCAGGAGAGAAGTGTAATTAGGAAGGATCATGATTTTCCTACTAACTTCAGCATTTGGCAACACTCAGCAAAAACAAACTGGCCATACCCTGCATAATGGATTGGGTCACCTCAGTGTCTCTCTTGCATTCATGATCTCTCCAGATGGGACCTTGTATCTGAATCAAATTCCACCTGGAAGCCCCTCAGAGGCAGTATTGTTCCTCCTCCTCCAAACCAGCACAAGAAACCAACAGGCACTATCTTTTCTTTTATGCAGTCTATAGTAATTTTCATTTCCAATTTTCCCTGAAATGAAGAAAGAAAACCTAGGGTAGGCATTTCAACAGAGCTATGCTGTTCCTCCTTTTTGTCTTCTCAAACTAGAGGCCAGGGATATTAAGGGCACCATGTCTTCATGTTTCTACATCTTGCTGCTCCTTCCTTCTCTTGCTGATCCCTCCAGTCACAGACTATGACATTTGCAGGCCATTTAATTTCCTAACAGAAACACTGAGTTGTAACAACTCCCTAAAAAGATCCGCCCATCAAACATGATCTTTTTTTTTTTTTTTTTTTAAGATGTTGTTGCACGGCTTGATCCTAAGAGACTTCATTACAAAACAAGGGCAAAATCCAGCCTTTTCCTAAGGGTTTATTATCAACGCAAAAAAACAGGTGAGATTTAAAAACAAAGGCAAGTGAAGCTGACCCATTTTTAGATGATAAAATAAAGCACCAGCACCCTCTATCAGGATATTTCAAACACTGGCAACAGAACAGTGATTTATCCTGAATAGAAAATATGCCTTTAGTAGATATTTAGTATGTACTGCAATCTTCGTAAGTCTGCTTTAATTAAAAGTGCTATTTCTGTTTTGAAATTGACATGAACCACTACCATCCAGAGCTCTGCTTCACACGGATATTTTTCAGAGCCGTAGAGCAAATTGTTATGCAGCATCACTCAGATAAAGGCCTGCAATAAGAGAAGTGATAATGAAGACAGCAGCTGTTACTAAATTACAAAAACAAGACAGATTTGTTGGCAAACACTAACAATCTGGGAAACTTTTTTGCAAGTTCAACACTTCTGCAAACAGTCCCTATTTGGGTTCCCTCAATGGAGTGTGATGGCACCAGTAAAACTGCTTCACAGGAGACTTAGACGGCCTTGATGACACAACCTGCTGCTCCTCACACTGATCCCCTTCACAGGGGAGGTAATTATCATTTGTCTTGACACTCCGTGCATCACCTTTTTTATGGAAGGGACTATACCAAACAGAAGAAGTTCAGAAAGAAAACCTAGATGTCCAATGCCTTCCCTTTCCTAAATAATAAGGTGTCACATAGTCAGCAGTAGAACCCACTTCCCTACTGTGCCTCACCAGAATCCTCAACCACTAGAGGCACAAACCTTCTGCAGTTTTCACCAGCTCCTTACATCTAAACCATTAAATAACAGCAGCTTCCAGTCAGTACAGATTCGTGCTAGGTTTCAAGAGGAAATACTAAGGAGAAAGATTTCATAGGCATTCTTCCAGCTTGTGGCAACTATTGTAATGCCACTGGCTTCTTTAGAGCATTGGCAATTTAAACAACTGGACAGATCCATAAGTTTTCCAGTGCCCTCTGGTTATGTGCATTTTATCTTTCACAATGACCTTGCGTAGTCAGAGAATTTCCATATGGAAATGACCAACTCATGTCTTTCCCAATGCATTAGATGAAAGGGCATAGTGTAGCACAGCTACTCATCCAGGAGGATTACCAATCACTTCAGGCTTTTCATGCGTGTGCAAGTGTGCAATGTGGATTTTGAAAACTGGTTTATTGTCTTCTTTTTTCCCCCCAGGTCTTCCCAGTAGGTGGCCAAGTACATCCTTCTCTCCTGAAAGGAGTCTCAAGAGCTGCATATTTTTTCTTTCACTGTTACCATCATTAAATTGACATTGCTCAAAAATCTGTTTGATGTCATGCAAGTTCAAGAACTCTTGCTGAAACAAATTGCAACTGCATCTTCAATGAATCACTGTGAGCAAGGTTACCAGGGCTACTGAAAGGGTACAGTGCTGCAGTATGCTTTGAGAAAAGGGGCTAGGAAACATTCACCCCAAAAGAGTTCATTACTGTTGTATCTGGTCGTGGTTGAGACTCAGTAAAAAGCAACATAGAGGAGATATGGAGAAATTTGTCATGTATGTTTTCAAATACGCAGATTGGTATGGGATGCAAAGTCTGTGAAAGACACATTCTGCACTGAAGCACACAAACTGGAGTTTTGTCCCACACTAAAACAAAGCTATACTTCCTCAAATTTTCTAGCCCAAAATAGAGGGGTAAATTTGCATATCTACATGGAAGAAACAGTTTTTAATTAGGAAAAGTGGTCAACCTCTTTGGAAAAGAAATAAACAATGAATTTTGAAAGAAGTTTTAATCTATCTACATTTCTAAAAACATTTCATAGGGGAGACTGCTGTAACAGCTATCATAATCACCTATGCGCGTTCTTTGCCTTTTTTCAATATTTTTTGAGGTCTTTGATATGCAAAATAGTATCACATGGAAATAAATTGCTTTGCCTCAGTTGCTTTGTGGTAACTTCACAAATGCATGGGAAGTTGCAAGGCCCCACTGCCTTATGTTAAAGGGAGCTTGGTCCTTTCTCATTAAGGGAATTCAAATCTTCCATGGCACACTAAACAATACATACACAAGTACAGTTTCTGCAAAAATCTCTAGGCTCTGTGCTTATTTGCCAAAGCAACTCAGGTCTTCTAATACTAATGCATACACTGAAACTCAAAAGTGAAGGAAATATATGGTGCTGTAGTAAAGGCACTAGTTTCAGAGAGACAACCACCTATCTTGGAACCATAGGTTCCTTGGTAAGACTTACTGGACTCTTCTGCATAAAACCATGGCAAAAGAAAGAAAAAAAAATAAAACAGGACAGGCCACAGATTCAAATGACAGTCACATCAATGAAGAAGATTACAGAGATTACAAAAAGGAGATACTCAAAAGTACAAAGAGACATTGCATGCTACAGTGCACAGCATAGTTAAACTCCACCATCATAAACAAAAAAGTTCTGCTACTGAGGAATTTGTTCTGTTGTATGTTAGATTTTATATCAAATGGCATGTCTTGGACAAGAAGGTTTTTTCAGAAAAAAATCTTTAGAAAAAAGCATTTCTGTAACAAAAAAAGAGAGAAGTGGGGAGCAGATAAGGATAGAGAATACTCTTAAACACAGCAGGTATAAACGATGTAGAAGATAAAAAAGGAAACTTCCTCAGCTCTTCTCAGGGTGGTAATGGGACTACACTGAACATGGAGAAACATCAACATTGACATAATGTATCATTTTTTCAATATTAACTTAAATACATGTTTTTAAATATACCTCAACTGCAAGACAATGACATTCAATATACAGATAATTATCTGGGCTTTGACAACATGGAAATGATCTCTGCATCTTTTTAAAAAGTTGGTACAAAACATACGTTTACTCATCTTCTTCCATGTTAATCTCATTTAGCAGTTGCTTCCTACCCAAAACGAAGTCAGACTTGTAAAAACTAGTATTGCATACACTGCAAGGTCTTTAAATCAGATCCATTTTAATCATTACAGAGCCCACACTCTCTAAGCACAGGCCAGACCAGAACAGCTCCAATGGAAGGATTGTTTTCTGCTGGGTATACAACACTAACTTGCCCTGCCATGTAACTGCCTGATTACTCCTTCTAGTCTTTTGGGAAGGTAGCAAGTTTACTAACAATCACAAGGGAACACTGCCTGCCTTCACTGGCATTCATTCAGTCCTAACAAAGTTGAAGAGACCTGTGCAGTCTTATCAGGAGAGCAGAGGAGAAAGACACTAATATTTGATTCTCCAAACATGGGCAAAATACAGAGATCAGATTAAGTAAATGCATGTTTTTCTAAATGCCTTACCCAGATAAAGCACAAAGAAGTTGAGGAACTGGAGCAACAGTCTAAAGAGTAAAGATGAAAAATTCTGGTCCTGGTTCTGCTACAGACACTGTGTAAATTGAGATTTGCTCTGTGAACATGCTGCAACTCGGTTTCCCCAAAAGCAATGTAAAGAGTGATGAGACAGTCAGCACTGACTTCAGAGAGGAGCTGTACACATTTGGATATCATGGTCCCCAAAATTGTAATCAGATCTGACTCTTGTGATCATGCAACACTCAGCTGATTTCAAGGGAACTTTTGATGACAATCTTCCAGCATAAATTCTATAGCTGCAATGAATATATATAAAATTAGTGAAAATTTGCTAAGTGCTTAGAGTTTCTGGGATGACAAGTGCTATATAAAAGCAAACGATTACTGCTACAGCATATCCATCCTGAGAGAACAGAGTGACATTTCTGGAACTGTTCTGGGAGCTGAGGTGAATAACAGACATTTCATAATTTACCATAAAATACTCATTTATCTTTAAAGAACAGCAACAAGAAAATGAAATGGGGAAAAAAAGAGGAAAAAAAAGTACACCATATTTTCCTACAAACTGGAGAAAACTGTTGGAAACCAGAACAGCTCCAGCTAAATCAACCAGCAATTGAAGGCGGCAATCAAACCACAGGATTTGATGATGGTAATAGGGTAGTAGGCAGGACTAGCATTTAAAAAAAATAATTCAACATAATTATATCAATATTGTCCAGGAAGATATAGATGCATCTGTTGCTTTCACTCAGTCCTTTGGGGAACCACGAGGTGGTTCGGCACTAGTGGTAGCCTCAGCGAAACACCAGAGGGAATCTGACTGATAGTGACTTGCCTTCGAGGAAGGCATGGTCTCCTGCCTCTGAGCTTCCCCTGAGCTGGGATAACCCAGCGTGTACATAAGCAAAGGCTTGGTTTTTTCGAGCGTGCCGCTCCACTCCTTCAGCTTCCAATTCAGATCCGACACAAACACTTCACCTCCCTGGTCACTGTCCCCTCCTGAGGCAGGAAGCTGGCTCTGGGTCGGGGGCCGGGAGGGAGAGGCCTTCCCTCACCGAGGCAAAGTGCTTGGTTTTGTGACAGAAAAGTGGTCTTGTCTAGCACTGGGTAGAATTAAACTTTACAAACCCCAAGCTTGGGAGATCTCTGACCAGCTAATCAAGTTATTATTCTTATTTTTGTGAGAAGCAAGTCTTTCCTGGCTGTAGCTAAGCAAAGAGCTATCCCGCCAAAATACTTTCCTCCTCACCACAAGCACTGAAACTAGCAGGGCCAGCTGCCTGTTCACCCGCTCACAGAGCAGATTTCAAAGTCTTTTTCTTTCTGCGGCAGCCTTTGGCAGGGGTGGCGGCGTGTTTGGTTACCTCAGGGATCTCCAGAATGCCTGTGAAAACCGTACTCTGGAAGGGGCAGGTGAAAGACCCATGTCTCCCCTCAGATGGCCTTTACGAATAACTGACTTCCGCATTCAGCCAGAGAAAACTGTTATTCCGGGCGTTTCTAGCAGTGGTAGAGCAACGGGGATGCAGGCAGGGGCTCATGTGGGCAAGGCCACACTCCCTGCCATGGCGCCTGCAGGGACATGGGACAGCCTACAGCTCGCCGCCTCATTTTGGGGGAAAAGGGGGAAGCTTCAGCCTGGCAAGGGCTTGACATCCCCGCAAGGGGCAGCCCATCCCATCCCACCTTCCTCCCTGAGACCACAGCCCTTGCCAGTCCCCCTGTTCCTGAGGGGGACCGCTCCTGCCCTCCTAGCTGCCCTACAGGGACACCAAGCACCAGGACACCCTGCAAACGAAGCTGTGATAGCTCTCACCAGGGTGCAAGCCCTGGGCGGGTCTGTGACCCCCTTGTTTATAACCCCCCTCAGGCCTGTGCTTGGCCCTGCTCTCCAGGTGCTTCAATAAGGACCTCAGCCCCCACCGCCTTCAGTTTCCTCCTTCAGCCTTTGCTCCAAAGGCCATTGCTGGTCTGCAAAAGGTGAGGGTTATTTCTCTTAAATGAAAGAAATGTGCATCTGTTCCTGTTACTGTGCCCTCATGTGCCCCCACACAGAGCTAACTCACTAACAATTCCCATCACCCTTGCGCGGCTTCTCTGGTTTTCAACGTCTGTGAGCACATCAAGGCCCTGCTCCACCCCCTCCCAAACACACACACACACACACACACACACACACACGTACACAGGTCCCAGCCATCAACCGATCCGGAAACAAGACTTGGTCCTAAACATCATGACAACAACCAGATCAGTCTCTCCCGTGCTGAAGACTGAATTTTGCCCTGTGAGCTGCCAAGACAGCTGCTGGCCTTTGGGACGAGGTAAGTGACAGTGCTCTGGCAGCAGCAGAGCGGGGAGCCAGGTGTTGCCAGCTGCAGGGATGCTACGGCCATAGCCCCAGAGGACGCTTGTTGCATGTCAGTTCTGCCTCCAGAAAACCCTGCAAAACCTCTTTCTGTCATACTGCCTTCTCAGCATAACAAGGATGACATTCACTCTCTGGGATCCCACTGGTATTAACAACAGTAAAAAATAGTAAAAAAAAAAAAAAAAAAAAGTAAAATAATACCCAGAAAAATAAACACATCTCCCAAAATACTGTACAAGAAACCCAAGCTCTGCTGTAGCTTACATGATTTTTAACCTTTAGAAAGTCCAAAGGGTTTGTGAAGTCCAGTTGGTGTTTTATAGCAGATACTGGACTCTATATAGAAGTTACTCATATACTGCAATAACAAGTTTTGCGGATGCTGAAAGGCACACAGTGCTTTAAATATTATTGACCGACAGAGAAAGTATCTGTGCTACCAGGTACTAGAGAGTTTGTGCTCACTATATGAAAAGTGTGAATACAGCCACTCTGGAAAACAGCATTAACTTTTCCCTCATCTAGCACCCAGAACACTATCATTGTAAGGCTAAATCCCAAGGCTTTTCACTGAATATTTATTCTGCAAGAGTGCCTGAAAAGCATAGGTGAATGCTGGCTCCTGTGGTTATTAACATAATACAGTGATGGGGTTCTTGCATTAGGAAGGGGGAGGTGTGGGGTGGTGGAAACTGGCATTCCTCTCCAATCTCATTTTAAGACACTGTTTTCCATCTGGGGTCATTTTCACCAACATGTCTTCTCCTTCCATTTCCCCATTAAAAGGGACTGGGAATGAACAAGGAATTTGTTTAATCATCTTCTGTGAGATCAGCTGAATTCTAATGCTGTTTGATTACAGCTAGTCACAAAAATGTCAAGTGCATTTCCATTTAGAGCGCTTGCTTAAACAGCCGTGCAAATGGGGACCACCCGAAAATCAGCATACATCATGAGAGATTTGAGCTTCCTTATGGCGTATACTTGTTTCAATCCACTCTCTTGCTCTTTAAAATAATGCATTTTCACAGCACATCATTTGCCTAAATGAGCATGATACATCACTGCTGCAGATTGACTCATGAGGCCCATTAATAAAAGCCAGGGTTTCTCAGCAGCTATTCTCATTGGGAAGGTGTTATCTTACCGTCTAAATTCGTAATGAATATGATGCTCTTAGCCTGTGCCCACCCCACTGTTCCAGCTCCCCTTGTCAATTTGGGTGGAGGTTTTCATTGCACAGGCTGTGGCATCATGTTAGAGAATAAATAATGTATTATTCCTTTCCCTAAGTAAGTAGCTATTCATTTCAAATGCAGCAAAAATGCTTAAAGTGAAATGGTTACCCTTGTCATATGGGATTCACCTCTTATAAAACATCTCTGCCCTTAGTTTCAAACCTATTATATAATTCCTAGTATTACACTGCTGCATGACACACTATCAGTATTAGACAAGAAATACTTATATTCGGACAGCCTCTGATTTTATGCTTGTAGTTTTCCCACGTTTGTTTGCTTTCCAAAATGAATACAGCTGATCAGAAAATTGAACTGGAGACTACAATAAGATATGGCAGGAAAAAAACTAAAATCTCAGTTTGATGAAATGTTGTCTACAAAAATGCTTTGGGGTATCATTTTTTGTTTTTCCAAGTAAAAAAAAAATCTGGGGTTTCTGATGAAATTCTGATGAAAAGAAAAATGTTTTGTTTAAAAATCTAGGGAGTTTAGTATTTTATACAGAAACTAAGTGTTTTCTGACACAGTCTGGAAGAGTAATATGCTAGATATTAATTCTCTGATTGGGACTGGGAATTTCAGAAGTTCCTATAGGGATCAAAAAATCATATAGACATTCATTGAGAACTGGACACCTGATTCCCTGATTGTTTAAATTGGATCATTAAGTGTTAAGCATACTCATTTGAATTTATCAGGCAAATGTTTTTGCTCCCATAACACAAGATTTTGCAGAGGACACAAAATTTTTAGCTTTCAAGATATTTAATTATTAGCTTTGGTGGTCTCCTTTCCTCTTTCAATTTGGGTCTGTGTATTATTGAGAATGGTATATAAGAAATTATCCATGCTCTGGAGGCTCAGAAGAGCTTTATACGCAAAGCTTCACTAAATTTTGGGAGTGTAGAATTGCAGAACAAGCTGTACTGTGCTCTGAGCCGGCTGAAAACTGTTGTAGGAACAGTATTTCTCATGATAGTACTTCCACTTCCTCTTCTGGTCAAAATTAGGAAGTGCACAGATATTTTCCCGTCCTTTCAAGTTTAACACAGCATTTCTGAATCCTCAAACATTTCCACAGGCTTGAGCTGTGTTCATTCACCACAGGTCCCAGCTCTTCAGCACACTCATGAAAACTAATTGTTGTTAGTACATGGAGTGTATATCAACTATTGTGTCTTCACAGCATACTTCTTCCTAATAATAGCCCTCCAGGGCATTCACTGTGCAAATGTAAAACTGGAGAGACATTTGGAAAAATCACTTCTTTAATTCATTTGATTTGTTATAAGAGCTGCGTCTCAATTCTAAGCTGAACAGCTCCTGTTAGAGCCTGATGCATTTTTAGCAGTTTTAGCTGGTTTAAAGGCAGTTACTGAGAGCTATTAAAATCAGGGCAGTGTATAGCTGTTGGTTTAGGAGCAAGTTTTCTTAAAAAAAAGAAAACTCTAAAAGAACAAAAGAATAAAAGCCAAATGTAGCAAGCGATCCCTTACAGGTATACAACATTGCTATACAGGAATAACAAAGCAGTAGGTTGTCTTTCATCCATTAATTCCACAGAATTAATTAAAACAGAGAATTCAGAATAAGATTGTCCAGATATTTTGAAAAAAGCCCGAAAGCCTAAGATTTACCTAGTTAATTGGACACACTCTTTCTAAGGTTCAGATAAGATTCTCTAGCCTTACTCTCACAATTCCCTGTAGTCTGCTAAAGTTTCAGATCTAGCCTTGTCTGATGGAGTTCAAATTAATAACAGTGTCTCGAAGACACAAGAGGTTTGACCAACTTTGCCAAAGGCCAGTCTAATAAATGGAAGGTGCACTAGGTCAGTCAGATCTGCGAACCACATTATTGTGCACACCTGCAGATTGTATTGGACTCAGGAGAGAAGTAACCAGATAATTAGGTAGAAGGACATTTTACTGCAGGTTGAAGTAATTAGGGATCAGGCAAACCAGGAGAATGACGTTCTAAAGCTTACATTGTTGCATATATTGCCTAGGGTTTAAGGAGAAGACTAGCATAAAGGAGAAAATTTGATACTCTATGATGTAGGCAAGATTACAAGATACAAGACCAAGCTGTAACATTTTCATTCAGCTCCGAAATTCTTAAATTTTTAAGGGCCGGAGTTGATATCCTAGTTTGAATTTGCATACAAAGAGCAGCAAAAATTTTCACAACAACAACAAAAATAGATCTTAATGCATTTTCATATATTGGATATATAGTTATGCTCCCAGTGTATCACCTGAGCTATAAGATCAGAACACACCTGGCAACAGCCTTTACTCTATCTTTGCTTCACAAATCATTCCATACACTTTGTCGACGCAGAAGGTGGGAAATAGTACAAAATCCCGATTTGATCTTTATCATTATGCCTCCTAGCCCTTTTCCATAATGTTTTATAACCAAGCATCAGTCACAAGTGGTGAGCATATTTCCCATCTGCTGGGACTAAATGTGTTGCAATCAGTACCAGCAAGGAGAGACAGAGGGACGCTGAGTCTCTCTCCAACTAGATTAAAATCTGGAAAGCCATGTTATCCAAGGGATGTGTTGATTCTGAGGATATCAGCAACATTTCATGCTACAAAGCCACAGTCATGAGCTGAATCATGGCATGTTGGCATGTTGTCTCTTTAATTGAACATCCAGCAGTAAAAAAGGAAAAGCAACAAAATCGAGAAAAGCAGACTGTATAAAAGATGTTTAATTGTTTAATAAGTACTGCAACTCCATAGTAATGGCATTCGTTAAACAGCACTCCTCTTACTTTCTTATAAAATTCTCTCTTTGGAATTGGGATAGAATCATTTGCCCCAAAATATGGCATATCGTTATAATGCCACTCTCTTCATTAGAGAGTCTGAAGTATAGATAACAACTTCTCTCCTGGCTAAATTACTGCTGAGAATTGATCAAACAGCGTGGATGGATGGATTCAGAGTTTTTGTCCTCTTAGCAGTTTCCTTTGCTTCATTTTACCTTAACCTCTTGAGGGACAAGCTCCTACCCTGCACTTCTGACCAAAATACTGGGTCAGACTGTACCACAGGTACCCCAAAGGGGCAACACGTTTCCTGTAACTTTTCTGTGCTTTTGACTGCAAAAGATCCTGAGAGCCCACCTTCATACGAAGGACACCTGCCTGGAAGGAGAAAGCGAGAGCAAGACCCCCCATCATGTGATCGGTTACCCTCGATTTGTAATGCAAAGATCTGTAATAAGAGCCATCTGTCTTGCACAAAGCCTCCCCACACTGAACATTTTTACTGCGGGCCCCCAAACCGACAACCAACTGAGACTTATCCTGAGGCGGTCTGCAGATGAGAAGAAAAGACTTGGATTAAAGAGGCACTTCCCAGGATGCCTGCTGAATCGTTTTAGGAAACCGGCCAAGGCGCTGAAGCCATTACTCACCAAAGACAAAAAACAGCCTAGTTGACAATTATTTTCAAGAACCAGGGCTTACTGCCCAAGCACTGCCCATTCCTCTTCTGCATCAGAGTCATCCTCTCATTTCAGACATGCCGTCATGTTCTGCAATAATGGGAGGAATCCCTCTGTGGCAGTATGCATTAAGTAATCACACTTTCACCTACGTATCTGTGTTAGCAAAATTTCGCAGTTCCTGAGATCCTACACTTAAAACAGAATAACTAGAAGGAATAAGAACAGCATTTTGCTTTTTTTATAAGAGTTTTTTAAGTGGCCTTACACGAAGAGATCATTCATAAGCCTGGTCAATGCTATGTGTTTTCTTCTAAAGTAAATGCAGTGTCTTAAAATGGATTAGACCAGATGCAGAAAAGCCAAGTACCTTTTTTACTTCAGCTGAATGATCAAAATTTACACTAGCTAAAAGTTCCATCCATTAATCCTGTGAAGTTCACTAAGCTCTTGTGAGATAATAAGAGGTACTACACAAATTTGATAGAAAAAGGAAAAGAAAGTAGTAGCATACCAATTTTATGTCATTCGATTATCATTAATACAGGACACGAACAATGCTGGGTTACTTTTCATTTACAAATGAAACTCAGATCTGGCAAGATCACATAATCAAATGGGAGATGTTGTTTATGTCACATGCCATACTGCCTGCATCTCACCATCCACTTAGCACAATATGCAACGTTACCCTCGGTGCACTGAGGGGCTATTTGTGGGCAGGTTTTCAGCAGCAATACCC
This sequence comes from Fratercula arctica, assembly GCA_947846985.1. Classification (NCBI taxonomy): domain Eukaryota; kingdom Metazoa; phylum Chordata; class Aves; order Charadriiformes; family Alcidae; genus Fratercula; species Fratercula arctica. The sequence goes on along the minus strand of CANTUZ010000004.1, from coordinate 28,888,305 downwards.
ATGGAACAGCCTTCTATGGTCAGCAACAGCCCTGGAAGAAACTTCATAAAAAATCCCTACAAGACCCTTGGCATGGTATTTGTGTATTGGTACTGCAAGGGTTGTCTTTGGTATGTGTGCACAGGTGTGTTGTGTGTATGGACCGACCTCCAGGATGACTTTTGAGAGCAAGATGTACTAGGTGGCAGCATAGGTTGGAGCCTGGCAGTGGTCTCACAAGCAAGAGTGCAGCTGCATATGGTTCCTGAAGTGGAAAACTTGTTTCCTGTTCTTTCCAAAACAGTGGCATACATCTCCAAAAAGCAATGGAGGAGCTATAGCTTTCTGCAGCTGGTGCTATTGCTAGTTATCCTCTCCAATAACGACGATGTCAAGGTTTAGGCTCATGCTTTGTTCAGCTGAGACTGACAGCAGGGAGTTATGAATGAGTAGGGGGAAAATTCCTAGAGAGGGCAAATTTCAAGGTGGCAATGGCAGAGACCACTGTTAAGATAAATCTGTTTGGTAAGGAAGATAGTGAATATGTGTGTGCCACCACATCTTAAGAGGTCAGATTACTGTGTTCGTGTGCCTACATATTCGTGGAAAGAGAGCAAGCCTATGATGGGGGTTGGCTGGCCCAGCCTCTGGTGCTAAGGGACAAGAAGCCATGGTAGAGTGAAAATAAAGGATGTGGAGGGATGGTTAGATCAGAGGGTCAGTGAAAGGGTAGCAAGACACACCAGTCCTTAAGTAGGATGGTGTGATTCTGATTCACATCACACGTTGTCAGTAAAAGCATTTCTTTGTAGTAGCCAAGTGAAGCCGTGCCAAAGGTGCCCTGATGCCATTACTGCATGAGACACACTCAAAGCACAGTCAGGAAGAGCAATCTGTGCAAGGCTGGCTGGGAGGCCTGCCAAGCGGGTAAATGACAGGGGATTGCTATTTTTGTCTCTCCAGCTACAGTTCAGAATTTCAGGCCCTAATGCATAAGCTGAGAGTCAGTGAGTGACTGAGGATATCTTGAGACTGGAGATGGGGAAAGAAAGGAGTGAGGTATTGAGAACTGCCTGGATGTACTCCATGGCATGAATTCAATTCAAGATAAAAACTGACCAGCTGAAAATTCTTCAACATTTCAAAAGGCTAGAATCACGGTACAAATGCATGGCCAACGTGACCTGCTTTCCTCTTTGGCACTTTGACCAGAAAAGACCACTTAACCAAATTCAAAATATTCCAAGCCCGCAAAGCAGCCTGCCTTATGTGACAGACTAGTTATTTTCTGTGTTGTGGGCATCTTCTTCCACACCAGCTGTAACCTGGGGTTCATTCAGTCTTTGCTGTTCAGCTACTGGGTACCCAGGGCCCCGTTTTGTTAAGATACTGCATAATCCAACTTCACTTTAAGAAGCTGTTGAACTGTTGCTATTGCACTAATGTGTGGGTAAGAGGGCATGTGTTTGTTGCAAGATTAACTCAAGAGAAAACTACTGACGTAAAAAAGTATTGAGCCCTAAGAAAAGAGGGAAAGTCAGATGACAGCAACTCAGCACATGAGAGGATCAGCCCTTATATTTCCCATGCTGTCAACTTGTTAATCTGAGCTATGGATCAGGATCCATTATGCTTACCGTTGTAGGAATTTATATTGAATAAAAAACCCTCATCTTTACTCCATGTTTTACAACTCAGCTACATTATGTAGGAAAAAAAAACACTACCGCTTCTATATTTTTAGTTTACTTGTGAAGTCTGTAAATAATAATAGAGATCTATCCTTTCATGTCACCTAGGTATCCCCAGGAACTGATACAAAAATTGGCACACAGGGACTCCAAGAAAAAAAAATATATAGCTGGCTGCAAATTCTTGCAATTCCCAAAGAACAGCTGATCACTGACATTTGGTTTCAGGGTATTCTGTGATTTTCACAAAATATTATTGCACCATGTTTTACCAAATTCATGTGTTCAGAATACCATAAACTCAAGCAAATACAAATATAGCGTGACCTTTTATTTCCAAGGCACAAATGACAGTGATTCAGTTTTGTCATAGTCTGCCTGTAAGTCACAGATAATTATATACTATATTTGTAAGGAAACTAGTCCATAAATCTTTAAATATAGCACTTTAACCAAGTTTCAAGGAATGAACAGCTGGATAGAATTGTAATGATATATAATGTGGGAGCATAAAAATTGAAGCCTTCCACTTACCTAGTAAATTTTCTAAATTTTATATTTATATTCTCTTCTGTAATTTTTATGATATATATAATTTACTTTGGTACAACGTTTCTTTCTTCTTAACTATAACTATATACAGAGGACATCAACATCTATGAGTATGGTAAATCTGGACAAATCTTGATTGATTTCTAGATACAAAAGACACAATGATTTTCTTAAGCACTTTAGGGTGTATGATCTTACTCTCTGGCATGCAGGTCAGGAGCTTAAGGTCATGCAGGCCTGATGGTATTCCTTCAGTAGCAGTCTTGGAGACTCAGTTGAGCTGGAGAATTTGCCCACCAGCTCAGCTCTGACTGCAGTTGCCCAAGAATGAATGAACCATTTGGGCGAGATTCATCTCAGGCAAATTTAGACACCTGGAGAGGCACATCTGAGGCATGATTCATCTCATTCAAGGATAATCTGTCAGGTGAATCACTGGCTGGAAGTGCCATTTCTCCCCATTGACTATAAAGGTAGTCTAGGCAACTAACTCAAGCAAGGAAGTTCATGATTTAGAGATGTAAAGGTATGTGAGATATATTGCACTTTGAGTCTTTGCCCAAAAAAACAAGGACAGAGAATGACCCTTTTAGTAGTTTTTACTGCTCTTGCTGCAACAGATAGGTGCTACCTTTCAATGAGACTAGTTTGCCTGTAATTTCCAGCTTATTATGACTTTTCTCTGACAAATGGAAGATACCTTCAACACCAATAATTTTCACAATGAAAATGCTTTTACATCTGTCAATTGTATCATCACTCTATCTTCTACTCAATCTTTCACTCAATTTAAATGTTGATTTCATATTTACCTATGCAGATGAAAATTCCTTAGAAAACACACATTGACTATGGACTGATGTTCTCTGAAGTGTAGTTATCCCACTGAAAAGCTGGCATCTGGGCTTCTTTTTTCCACTGTAAGGTATTGCTAGTGCTTACTAAGTACAGCAGATTTGCTTGCCTTCTGCAACAGAAGTGTAAGAGTATGAAGCAATAGGGAAAAAAATACATCACAAGCAAATTAATCAGCTTTGAAACAGTAACAAAAAATCATTTTAGTTGTCAAATAGTGTTTATAACATTAAGTGTAAATTGCTCCAGTAAATATTTTTTTCCAGTTTATTGATCTAGAAAAAAACAAAACGGTAGATTTTGAAAAGCTAGATTTTGGATGGAGGTGTCCTATTACTGTCTGTAATTACATTAGTGTGAAACATAAACAGTCATATTTTCTGCTTAGAGCCTAATGGCAATGGTCTGGGCATAATAAACACTTTACTGGGGAAACAAAAGTGAAAAGAGGTATACTCTTCCCATAGTAATAACAAATAGCAATAACAAAAAATATGGCTTCAGCAAGTGTCTTCCTTGCAGAAGTTTAATATCTAGGGATAAGAAAGTAAGTATAGAGCACAGCATCAGAAAATAATACAAACTTCCACCTAAAATACTAGTGGTTCTATCTGTTAATTTTTTTAATTCAAAATTTATAAAACAAATAGTAAAAAAATGAATTATTTGATGATTTATTCATTCACGAGATTTCCAGAGCAAAACGCATTATCCTGAGTCATAGAATCATAGCAGAGTTTGGGTTGGAAGGGACCTTTAAAGGTCATCTAGTCCAGCCCCCCTGCAATGAGCAGGGACATCTTCAACTAGATCAGGTTGCTCAGAGCCCCATCCAACCTGACCTGGAATGTTTCCAGGAGTGGGGCATCTACCACCTCTCTGGGCAACCTGTGCCAGTGTTTCACCACCCTCGTAAAAAATTTCTTCCTTACATCTAGTCTAAATCTACCCTCTTCCAGTTTAAAATCATTAACCCTTGTCCTATCAGAACAGACCCTGCTTGTCCCCATCTCTCGTGTAGGCCCACTTTAAGTACTGAAAGGCTGCAATAAGGTGTCCCCAGAGCCTTCTCTTCTCCAGGCTGAACAACCCCAACTCTCTCAGCCTGTCTTCATAGGAGAGGTGTTCTAGCCCTCTGATCACCTTCATGACTGTCCTCCCTATCCTCTCCAACAGATCCATGTGTTTCCTGTGCTGAAGGCTCCAGAGCTGGATGCAGTACTCCAGGTGGGGTCTCACCAGAGCAGAGTAGAGGGGCAGAATCACCTCCCTTGACTTGCAGGCCACGCTTCTTTTGATGCAGCTCAAGATGCAGCTGACCTTCTGAGCTGCAAGTGCATACTGTCAGCTCATGTCCAGCTCTTCATCCACCAGTACCCCCAAGTCCTTCTCCTCAGGGCCGCTCTCAACCCTTCATCCCCTAGCCTGTGTTGATACTGGGGGTTGCCCCAGCTCAGGTGCAGGACCCTGTACTTGACCTTGTTAAACCTCATGTGGTTCACATGGTCCCATTTCTCAAACTTGTCCAAGTCCCTCTAGATGGCATCCTGTCCCTCTGGCGTGTCAGCCACACCACTCAGTTTGGTGTCATAACTAATGGGAAGGAACCCATTGATTTCAGCAGACTCTGGATTAGGTAGTAAAATAAGAAAGACCAAAACAGTGGAGAAGGAAATCCACTAATCCTATGTTCAATCCAACTATGAAAAAGAGTTGCCAAAAATATTGACAGAGCCTATTATCTGAGAAAATTTGACAGAATTAAAAGATTTGGCTTGCTTAGGCAAAACTTTTAAAATCTGTTTAGAATTTTATAACTGAACTAAGAGCAACTTCTAAACTTTTTCAGAGGTCACTTATCAGTATTAATTGTACCACATAAAAATTTCTGTTGAAAAGATTACTGATTATTATGTTTTTATCTTGCTCCAAATGGATCTTAAACCAGTCCCTGCAACACAAAACATCTGCCATCCAGGTTTAGACATACACAAGAGATAGCTGTCTTTATACTGAATCAAGCTATTGCTCTGATTGGTGTGACCAACCTTTTCAAATCAGTTCAGACTTGGAGCTTAACAGTTAATTTCTCTTTCTACGATATGACATTGTTCATGAGCACGAAAAATTTTGAATCTTATCTCTGATTTTGCAAAACAGACCAGCATAACGTTAGTTAACTAATAAGCACAAATTAACTTTTTTCTGAATTCTCACTAGAAATTAACTTTGAAAAGGGAAATATTTTTAGAGAGATTAGAGATGTGCATTTTGCTTCACTTTTAGGACAAGATAACATCATTGAATTCATTCTTCATTCTGTTTCTGCATAAAAGAAGTAATCCTGCAGTTCTAGGAAGTATTGAGAAGTTTGTCAAAAGGACAGTAAGTGGCAAATTATCTTCATGTAGTTTTTTAGATCCAGGCTATGCATGTGTACCTGCATCTTATCTTGAGAAATGACAATTCCATGAAATGGAGTTGATATTCCTTCTTAATAAGAGAGACACATCTATAACACCAGGCAGGTGTTCTCTCATCCACTCATTTTCTCAGTGTTTTTGCAACTGAGAGAAGGTTTTAAATAACAGTGTTACCTGATTCAGCAAGACTTGTTTTAAAGATTCTTTGGCAAGGAAGATTCTTAGGCAAATGAGACTGTTTTGACCGGGAAAACAAGCATCTCATAATCTTGAAGCTTTTGTAATTGAGTTTGCTTTCCTTCACATCATCATGGAAAGCAAAATACAAAATGTTGACCTGAGGGCATGACGTGACAATGGGAACCATAAAACTGTGGAATATGTTGCAAAATTATGCTGCAAATTTTCACCTACCAATCTGTATCTTGTTGGGTTGATGATATTCCTTATCAAAGAGAAGCGTTCTTTCATACTTGTCAGAATACTTCTTACTAAGCTCTGCTCTCCAAGAGGACTGTCTGATGATAGCTCAGCTGTAGCTTTTCAAACCTTCAGTCTCCCAGGTCAGCTGCCAATCCCTTCTCATATTCAGTCCCCCCCAAAAAACAGCATAGTATTCTCAGAGTGGTTCAGGAACGCAAAAGAAATAAAATATATGAAGTAAGTTCTTGTACCTGTATAGTACTTTTTGAAATTGGTTTCTGCTTCTTTATAGTCTTCCCAGACTCATCATTCATCTCTTCTTTCCAAGAAATCTGCCCACAGTTTATTCCTAGTGGCTGAGATTTAAACAAGTTCAATTAAGGAAGTGAACTACTTGTTACAATTATTCTTGATCAAAGCCAGAGCTTTGGTAACATCTCATGTCCAGTTCTATAAAATTAGGGAAAATAGCTGACAGTTAGATGTGTGTGTCTAAAATTAGTAATCTTTTAATTCTATTAATTTGAATGGAGACTACTTGAAGGCCAAGAATGCTGTGTGTTTTAATAAATTCACTTTAGGTCAGGAAACCCTATTCTTTGAATTTAAAGTTTTGTGCCATTTAGATCAGAGAGAGATGCTTGCAGGGATAAACTGTACAAAGCTTCTGTTTGTGATTATTTTTGATTTCAACCACTTTTAAGAAACAAAGAGTGGGAAAAAGATACAAGAAAGGGAATAAAATATAACAGATGGAGAAGTCTCTACTGAAATGACACCAGTATAGACTTGCAGCAGATAATTTAGTTAAGGCACAGTTGCATGGTTTGCTTAGCTGAGCAGAACAAACAATCAGATAAGCTGGCTGGAGCATATTCACAGTCTTTCATTGAAACAAAATTAAAAAAGCCAGTTCCACAGAGTGTGCTGAACATTGACCCCAAAACATGGAACAAACAGAAAGTATGATTTATTATAGCATTTATATTACAGAGAATAGTATATCAAGGAGCAGCAGTGGAAAAATGCTTTTTGATCATCTTGTAGTTCATCCTTTTCTCTTTTCCATCATTGAAAAAGAAACAAAACAGTGCCAGTGACCTACAGGTTCCAGGTTTCCAGTAGCACAGTGTAAGCTGTAAAATGTGCTCTATTCTCTGATTCTGTTTGCATGGACACTCAAGTTGATCAGAGCATCTTTTTCACATTCAGTAGGCTAAACCAGAAGAAAAAAAAAAAACAAGGAAAAACAGCAACTGGCTGACAATCTCCCCAAATGGATCATATGCATTTTTTAATGGGTATGCTGGATGCCCTCTTCAAAAATGAGATAATAACCCAGAAAGATGAATTACATATGAATGGAATTCTGTGATGTCTGTCTCTCAGAAACTACATATACACTTTTTTTTTTTAAACTGGCATTTATGTGTATACCAGGTATCTGAAAGCAAGGCGGAATAAGTGTAACACAGGGCTATAACATGAGTCATTACACAAACTTACATACCCTCTCTCATATATACATGCACACAGAAGCATGTATATATCTATACCATGTACTTTCCAGTCATGCAGCTTTCCAAAGCTTTAGGACTTCTACGGTTGCTACAGAATAGCTCAGCAGTTCTGGAAGTTATTTTCTTTTTTTCTTTGACAGACCACATAGCTATTCTTACTAAGCACTGATTAGAGGATCCACCCACATCCTTTCTTGCCAACATGAAACATCATGTATTGAGAGATGCAGCATACCAGGCTAAAATGCAATGGAAATTAACAGTGCTTTCAAAAGCCAAGTCACTCTATCTACATCAGGACAAACTGATTTCCATGTTAAAATTGTGCATTTTTGGAATACGCTTGATAGATATCAAGCCACTCTGAAATATACTTGATAGATGTAGGTGTTATGTTCAGTCTAATAAATGAATAGTAGTAATCACAGGCTAGCAGATATCTCTCTTTTTAAATCTCTACCTGTTCCTGCCTTTCCAAGTGTACTCAGCAAATGTACTTTCATCTTCTCCTTTTAGACAACGTTCCTTCCACAGTCAGAGTATTTTTGTACAACAGAACAGTATTATGTCTCATGATTAAAGAACCACAGAACCTAAATAATCCCTGTAACATGAATCATCTCCTATGATTTTTCCTTTTATCTTCCAGCATTAGAGCTACCCAATATAAAACCCTCAGGAATGCAAGTGAACAGAGCTCACTCCAGCTACAATCTTCCCTTGGCAAAAAAAATTCTGGCCAAGCTCCAGCTCTTCTCCAAAGTAATCTATGATTTACATTTAAGGCCAAACAATGAACCTTAAACACATTCCAGGGGCTAATATTAACCTTGGGAAAGGTTATCCCTTGATGAATTGTTACAAAAGTTGCGAATAGCAGACAAAGGCCTAAAGAAAATCTAAACGTACTCTCTCTCCTGCATCTCATGGTATGAAAGTATTGATTTATCCATCCTTGTCCTGCCTCATCTTTCCTCACCTTAACTCAATTGTTGTCACTCTATGCAATTAAAAAATGTTGACAGTAGAAGAGACCAGAGGGCTTCTCAGAAGGGTGCTCACACATGGTGTTTATGAAAGATAGATTCAAACACACTACATGCTCACGCATGCACACATATAGACAGTTAAGACAGTTCTTACCAGTAGCTGCTGCAGGCAGAAAATGTTTGGAGAGCTTAGCAGGTACAATTCAATTAGGGCATGCACTCTGCAAAACCTTTGCTCAGGAAGGTTTTCAAAGGAAACGCCGAGCCAGGTCAGATGTGGGTCTATTCTGTCTTCAAAATCACACCACATTTTTTTTTTTTTTCTGCAAAACTAAGTATGTGCAGGTGGGTGCATGCACGTCTTTCAACATCTTTGTCCTGCCTTCATTACCTGCCAGACAACAGACCTCTGACAAACCCTGCTGACAAAATGGTCTTCTATTTCAACCTATCTGGCCTTATCACTGGCCACTATGAACTGCTCTTTGGCTGCTTCTTGTCCAGTTTACCAATTTAAAGTCTTTGTCATCACAGTCTCTGTCCCCCAACTCCATTGCAATATGCATCTCCCAACTCATCTTTCAGCACTCATCCCAATTCCCACAAAAGTACCAGTATTCACATTCACAGTTTTTTTTGTCTTTTACCACTTACTATATGTTTGACAGGTCACACAAAGACTTTGTAAAGGCTTCATTCCCACTGACTTTCCAGTGAAAGGTACTGCAGAATCAACTTTATGAGGGGCATTAATGCTGAGAGCCCATTGAAATAGCTACAACTGGTATTCTGAGTGTTTCCCTTGGCGCCTCTGATTTCTTTATGTGTAAAAATGTCATGTCAGTCAATGAGGAAAATCCAAAAATTATATTTTAATCATTTTATTTGGTACCATGAGCGTCTTTAGATGTTCCAATACCTTTGCCTGCCACTAATTCTGTTACAGCATTTAACATTCACGTCTCATTTGTTCAAATATGTATTTCTTGCATCATCAAGTTTTTTGGTTTGCATCACAGAGGACCGGTTTACTTCTCTTTCCCCCATAACTTTAATTCTGGTTGATATTGGCCTACTGTGGGCAGACACAGGAGTACCACCTGTTACTATTCTATCTAGTAATGACAGCTGCTGCTTAGGTTAGTATCCAGCAATACCATCAAAGGGTTTGTGCTAGGTAACACACATCTGGATCACTGATACTCCTGCCGCAAGAAGTTGTACAGTTCCTGCTACCTAAGCCAGTTTGAGTACCTCTGAAAGGCACTGCTTAGGTGGGAAGTAATACTTATTTATAGAAGGGGAAGGATCAATCAGAATAGCTACTAAAACAGGGAAAACTTTAATGAGTGTACACGGCAGCTGATGGCCTTTCTAGCACGTCTAGGGTACTGAGATCTCCTTCCTAGGAAAAAGCATCATGTAGTTACTATTATTAAACCCTGACAAAAAGCTCCAGTAAATTGTCTTTTCATGTTCTTATTTGGTGTGACATTGATGTCTACTGCTTGATTATATATGTAAATAAAGTAGTGGCCATCACCTTTCTATGATGATGTTGCTCTGAGTTAATGATGAACTGGGACATGGGGAGGATGTGGGACATGTCAGTGTTAATGAAGATTTATTCAGCAGTGACATTTGATCAAATCTACTTGGTGAAGTCTTAGGTTTCATTAGTTAAAGACATAAAGCAGTCTGTCTGATTAAAGGGAGAAAAAGCAGTGGGGAGCTCACATAAATTACTACAGCTCAATTAGGTGCAGACAGTTTAGTGAGTGTTTATTACCAGTAGAAAGGAAGATTTTCCAATTAGATTAAAAGGTTTTGAAAACAACTCTTATAGTGCACAGTGATTTAGACCCATTGCTGGAATAATACATTGTGAGAAGCTGCATTGATTAAAAGTAAGATGGTAAGTTATCTGCATTGTTTCATTGTTTATCAATAGAGCCCCTGCTGCCTAGGTACAATTTACCTCACAAGATCAATGTCTGGACTTGGCCAATTTTCTCCTTGCCCTGAAGATTTATATGGATGTAAAGGGCATCTACATCATGGCTGAAAATACCAATGAGATTTATTTGGGATAATCATCAAGGAAGTGAAGCTGTATCAATCACCAGAAGCATACCCTGGCCATGCTGCGCCCTTCAGGCTGGCATCCCTGCTGCAAAGCTGGGTTTAAAGAAAAGACGTTTTAATCAGAAAGGGACTTGATTCCACTGAGGTTCCACAGGCTCATTGTGAAGACTGAAAAGGCGTTAAAACAAAAGTGGAAGTATATAAAGTGCTCAGGCAGTGGTCAGCCAGTGTTTCTGACAACTGATTGAAGGTATTTGGTGTACAGTGCAAGCCCATGATTCATGAATCCCAGCATCCGACAGTACAGAATGTGACTTCCAGCAGTGCTGAGCTAGCTGGAGTCCAGGTCTGCTTTGCCAAAAGATTTTTGGTTATGGGCTGTGAAAGGTAGGGGGTCATTGTCCACGGCTCTGAATGACTGATTGTTTGCCATGCAGAATGGCATGAGGAAGGAGGGGGGAAGAGGAGCAAAGGAAAAGAAAATGAATGATATTTAAATTCCTTATACTCCTACTGTGCACTTCAGATCCCGCGGAGGCCTGCAGCTGCTTCTAATTCCTCTCTCCCAGAATTGTTTATTGTGAAGACTGGAGGAACCGAGACCAACAAATGGAGAAATACATACAATAATTCTAATTCTACATGTTTAGTTTAATAATGACAGAGTTCTACACTGAAGTCTTTCTTTTACCTTGTGTGGAAATAGGACTCAAAAGAATCCTAATGTTACAATATCGAACTCTGGTATCTTCATTTCTTTTCCCCGCAATACTTGCACATGCAGCATTTCTGCTCTGTTAATGCAGGTCCCCAAAGTCTAAGTTTAAATCAATGCCATCGGAGATGCTGACGCTGTTCTGACTGACTGCCGTGAAAGCAGAATTGTGCCCTTCCTTTTCGCTCTAATGATCAGTCCTTCGGGCTTCAGAAAAGTGTGTGTGCATACGGCTGGTGGTGAGGGGGAAGGAGCTATGGCATAGCATCTTTCACAGAAAGGTGAAAACTGTATATGCAGGGGTTATTGTCCTCCATTGCACTAACTACGGCAATGCCCCAGTGTACGGTACATGTTCTCCAGACACACAGAAAAGTACTTTCTCCCCCAAAGGCTTCCTCACATTTACAGACAGGATGGGCAGTTCTGTATAAATATTTTGACGTGTACAAAAACACTATTTAAAAGCATGTGTGTAAGCACAGACTGTTGCACAAATGGCACACAACAAAATGTCGGTTGCTTTTTCATTGTTTTACACACATGTATTCACTGCATGCTTCTAAACTACACATTTGAGCCCTAAAAGTCTTAGTTCTTACATCATAATGAGCGGAACTTCAAGTAGTCCATATTCAAAGTGCTTTGTCCTATACAGTCAAGCCATGAAGCTTTCCCTGGGGCTTCTTCTCTGCATTTCATCAGACATCACCGCCCTCACCATAACTACACTTCACCAAAACAACCAGCAACCATTTTTCAACAAAATAAGGCACATTCAATTCCCTCCAGGCACCCCAGATAGTACCTCTTTACCATATTGAATAACTGCTCATGAATAAAACACTGATATTCTTTGTAATGTAAACATCCTGTTGGTTAGCAAAACCAGGCTTCAGTTTGTTTTCCTTATAATTGGAAGGGCTTGTCATTTAAGGAAACAATTAATATTTGTTACGAGCAACTTGACTGTGAATGACTCCTACTCTTACGCTAAATACATTTAATTATGATTTATGGGCTCATAGCAACCTTTTGTAATGTTGTAAGCCAACATCCATTTTTGCTTAATTAAACTCATTATAACAACACTTTGCTACCTAAAGGAGGAAAAAAAAAGCAAAATGGATAAAACAAAAAATTCCATAATTAGCTGTTCAAAATTAAGGTCATAAGGTAACTATGCAGCAGATTTACTAGTATAAAACTGCTACTATTACTAATAGGACAAAAATCTGGAAAAGATGTAGACATATAAGAAGAGGACTCAAGATTTTGGTCTTAGCTATAGAATTAAAACACTCTTGAACTAGCTGAAAGTCATGTCCTGGGACAAAGACATCAGCATCCTGCATTGCTCAGACTGTTTACTGACTTTTCAGTAGTACAATTTCCTGCATTGCCTTGACTGCTCCCTTCCTCCACAAAAAAAAAAAAAAAAAAAAAAGAAAATTTGAAAGAAAAAATTTCCTTTTATTAGGGGCTAAATATACACCACCTGCAGCAACTGCCTTTGCCCCCACAGCTGGTGACATGGCATTTCATGACTTTTTTAAAAATTCAGTGGTAAAGAAGTTTAAACATAGGAGAGAAGGATTTTAATTATTAATCCCCAATAAACCTAGATCTTTCTAAAATAATATTTAAGCCATTTCAAACCAAAAATAAGATCTCTGAACACAATTTTGTAGTGTGACAATGTAGTGTGACACACATTATTTTGTTTTAAATTTACCAGCATTATGGTTTGACATTATTCATGCAAAGTGTTTAATAGGGACATCGTCAAAATGACACGTGAAACGCATGTGCTCAGATCCTTTTCTTTCTAACAGGATTTACGCATGCAACTCCTAGCTGCAGATTAAAACTTTAGCCCCCACACAAACCCCTTCCTTTCTACTTTTAATCATGAGGTCAGAGCTAAACTGCAGCCTGTCAGTACTTCTAATGAATATGTTGTACACATCATAGCTGGTTGCTTGCTCAGCAACAGCCTGTGCTATCTGGAGGCCAAAGATAAGTGCTCAGGGATTACCTTTAAAACAATCCCCCTAGCTCTTTTGTCACTAAGAGCAGAAAGTCGGAACAAAAACTGAGCCATAATCCTTGCTTCTGTAGGCTGGCCAAATTTTAACAACTGAAGTTTCAGAAAAAACAGCCCTTGAAAATGAGTATCAAAGCTCAACCAAAGTGCTGCAGCTGTTGCAAGGTCAGGATGTCTAGTCCAACTCACTTCCCTCTCCCTCAACTCCTGCTTGTTGCCACCATGTGAAGGCAGTGTGCTGTTGGCCTATGACTTGCACAGGGCAAGGGAGAACAGACGGTTGAGAGTGGAAATGTGCTCTGCATGGCCTGCCTGGGCTCCTGAGGAACCAGGCAGCTCTGCAGACCAACTGGTTATTATTTCAACCATACCCATGGGAGTGCACAGCATTGGGCTTCGGACTCCTGAGCCCTTGTTACCCACAGGTCATGTCAACTGCCCCAGATTTACAGGGCCATTGCTGCACAAAAACTGCTTGAAGACAGTGTTTTCCCTTGTCAGAGGGGAAGACTCTCAGAACTGGCTTCGTTTTGCCCCTTCAGAAAATAGATCTTTCCAATTCGTAACTGTGACCACTGGGGTTTTTTAAAGGAATTCATAAGATGGTGGGTGGATACAACTATGACTGTAGCATCATCCCATCCACTAGTCAGAGCTGGTTTCCATAAAACTTCTTAATTTCTCCACACTATGCCAGTATCTCTCAAGGGCCACAAAACACAATGCTGTACTCTGTTCTCTTCAGTGTCTTTCAAATACAGAAGCAGAAGAATAACTCTCCACGTTAAACAGACCAGGAATTTAATTCATCAGGCAAATTAATTATTATCTTTACCTTGCAATTTCTTCCAAGGTATTAGTAAATATTGGCTGTAGCTTGCATTTTCTCTTAATCTGAAAACTTTTTTAAAAAAAAAGAAAAGGAAAAAATAAAAAAAAATGCTACTCTATTAAGTCCAGACAACAAAAATATGGAGTGAAGAAAAATTTTTCCTCTTCTTCTGTTGGATTACCTGAAAAATCCTCAAACAAATTCTGTGGTAGCTGTGACTTAATAAGAAGAAATTTTCACATTCATGCTCGAAACCCAACTGTGTACTTGAAGCACCAAAGAGAGATCGAGAAGAAAAAAAAGAAAGGCAACCGCAGAGGAATTGAAAAGATAGCATCCAGTCAAAACACAGTATCCAGTGTACCACCATGGAGTGAGAAACTCTTTGGGATCTTTTAATGATGTAAGAAGTTATATTTGCTTATAAACTTAATTGAAAAGAGCTGCATCTGCTGAGGCAACAACCAGCACCATGGGCTTCATCTCTCAACCCACGCTTATTAAATTCAAAGCTCTGCTTATGGCATGCTCTCTGTACACTGTGACTTGTTCATTTGTACCACTGTGCCTTGCACGTATTTCCCCCTGCAGACTTAGAACTGCAGGGAGAAGGCACAGAGAAACCACATGCCTATTCAGCAAAGAATATCAAACCTTGATTTACCATCTCAAAGGCTGCAAGGTCACTGAGCTTACGAGTGCCCTGTAGTATTTCTTACCCTGGAAGAGCTCTCTAGGTTAATGGGTAAAGATCAGTCCACCCTAAGTGTCACCTCAAATCAGGAAGTGCTTACTCAGTTCTGTCACTGGGGAACAGCAAGATTGTTGTGGACCATTGCACACTGTGATTCCTATAGGTTGTTTGGCTGCATCTGCCATGCACGTATGAAAATGTCTCAAGGCTGTTCTCCTGCCACCACCGCATACATACTGCCAACACTCACGATCATGTGCCCTTTTTATCGCTCCGTTCACAAAAGACAAACATGCAAGCAAATGGGTAATTGCATCTGTAAATTATTATTATTATTTTTTACTTATTCTTTTGCAATGTGTCTCCTGCACTGCTCCATTCTCAACTTTCAAATCCAGTCACCACAGCAAGGGGGAAAACTGTCACTGACAGAAAACACACCAACAGCTTGCTTTGAGTACTGCCAGTCAGGATGCTTTTCTGGAAATAAAAAGAGCAGAAATAGCTGAGATATTTAAATTTTACAGTGAGTTACTAATTCTGCATGGCAGTTAATTATTCTAATATTTTATATAATGATACCAGCTCTTATTAAAATAAATGGGACGATTATCCAAGTCCTTTAAATCTTAGCACCGATTTTATGACAAAATACTTTCTCTTCCAACATCACAACAGTAGATCCTATTATTAACACCAATGGGAGCTGCTGTACTAAGAAATTTGTGTGTTGCTTTTTTGTTTAGTATAACAGAAGTCTTTACAATCAAGTCAGGTATGCTCAGCACTTCAAAGAAACATGTTCCAGATTAATGAAGCAGGACAAACCCAAAATGAGTTATTCCAAACCAATGGCTGATTAGAATATCCCTAAGAGCTACAGATATCCAATAGACTATGATGACTGTGCTTTGCTGGGTATTGTTTAGTTACCTTATAAATAAAGCACTTATCTTCATACAGCTCTTTTTTTTTTTTTTCTTTTAGGGACAAAAGATAAATGTTTTTCATCAATGCTCTACTTTCAAAAATGTTTCAAAACATGTTTCCATGACTGCAGAGCTTTATTCCCACTTTGAGTGTGCTGCTTAAATAAAGAAAGTTCGTGAATTCTTCTGTGCTATGAATTTTGCAGAGCTACAATTGCTGGGAATGACTCTGTAGTAGGAAGAGCTCTAGTAGCTAAGCACTGACTTTATTAGGTTGTGATAAAAAGGAGTTATCAATGACTACAGTGAATTTAAGACACTTTATTGCTGAGTATTGCAATGATATATTGCAGAATGCTTTTCAATTGGTAGTTAGCTTTCAGTGTCCTGCTAAAACCTGCAGTTTACATCTATTTAGCACCCACATAAAATCAGTTTTACATCTACACTCAAAATTATTAGTCAGAATTAACAGATGAACATATTTTCCATTTTCAAAAGTTCTTATTCATTAAAGGTTTCTTTTTTTCTTGGTTTTATCCCACTGGTCGAATATCAACATGAAAAGACACAGAGCAATCACGTATTCCATATAAGCACTTACCATCTATCTTGTAGATGTGCCTTATTCCAGAAGACTCTGTGCTTTTTTTGTGGTTAGATGGTTAAGCTTTTTTTCTCTTGCTTTCAGTTGTTCATCCAAATGCCTCCAGCACCTCTAAGGAGTGGTACTAGTGACAATAAAGATGGAGAAAACTTATTAAGCTACATTATGTAGGTCATCCTCTCAGTGTATTCCCTGAAAAACATTCTGTTACTTTTTCCAATTACTATCTATTTGAAAGAAATACTGTAGAGGGTGTGAGGTATTGGATAGTGTTTTCAGTCTAAATAACTAGTATGTTTACTTCCTGGTTCTTATAATGAAGGGACTGGGGGTAAATAAGTAGCTTTCAGAGGCACAGCTTTACTATTCTTCAAATAAGAGAAAATTCCTCACACATGAAATCTAAGACTTGCTCTAATGCCAAAAATCAAAATAAGGATAGGGCCGATGATACTTTAAAAAACATAAGAGTCAGAGATACATGTCATATACCTTTGGCAGTCTGAGGACTCTCTCATTCCAGCAATACCATTTTGAGTTTTTTCTAATACTAGAAATTTGAGAGAGACCAAATCCTGAAGAGAAACTGCCTGAATTTCCAAATTACTATGATTTATTTTGTTTGTTTGCTTGTTTTTTAATTATTTAAATTCCAATATTTGAGCAGACACTACCCTGAGGATTGTACAATTGAAAAGCCATCTGAAGCCCGATTCCTTTTTTGTACAGGACACATTGCCATATTTTAAGTTTAGCATTTTGTAAAACACGAGGAAAATTATGCTGGAAATAAACTGGGGAGCAATAGCATGCCATTATTTGGCATGTCACATTAGTACAGGCTGTTCCTGTCATCATCCACCATCAAAATCCATCATTTTCTACTATTTCAACTTCCTACCCTCTTTAAGGAACATAGCGAAAAAAATGAGTAATTATAAGTAATAACTCCAAGGTTCGCCCCTTTCTCTGGGTTTGCCCTGCTTGCCCATTTTAGGAGGATGATGCCCATAGTTCTCTTTGAAGGTACCTTTCCCTTTACCTGGATTGTATTTGTCCTCAGGGATGAATCTGTTTTTAATAGCAAGGAAATCATTGCCTACAGCCAAGTAATGGTACTTGTAGGTCTCACCTTCCAGCCATGCTGCTGTAGACCCTGGTTCCCACACCAGTGGAGCTCCCTCAGCTGGCTGGGGATTCTCCCTGGGTGTGGGGGGCAGCAGAACACATGGGGTTTTTTTGATTCACCAGGAATATGGGGGATGCCATCATTTAGTAGCATAAAATCTACTTATGAATGCTGTTACCAGCATAATTCCAATGAAAGGTGGGCAGGTGGGTGGCTGAATAAATCACAGAAGTACAGAATCAGATATGGAAAACTTGGTACCTTAATCTGCTCTCCAATATGTGAATCCCTTGCAGGGGCTCTAGGGGTGCTGGGGACCACCCTCCCATCTTTGAAGGGAAGGGACAAAGGAAGTATTTTCTCTGCTTAAAGGCTGTACAGATTTCAACCACAGAAAGAAAAATACAGATTTTCCTTTCTTCTTGTCTATGTCTATGACAGACTGTTCAGCTCTGTTGGGTCACTCTGGCTGTAAATTAATTCCCTATACAGAAGACAGAGAGCAAATGTTTCCACATTGTGCAGAATTATAAAGTTACACAGTTTTTGGGTTACTTAGAAAGGAATTAGGAGAAAATCTAACTCTTGTATTTTTGTTTGCACTGGAAGAATAGACAAGTATGGCATACAATAAGGAAGAAAAGACGTCTTGATAAAAAGGAAAAAGTTTAGAGTTGAGAGAAAAAAATTCTTGCAAGAACAGTTTTCTTTATCAGAAAACTGTAAAAACCGCTATTTTGAGCAGCTGGAGGAGATCACCATGAAAGGAATTTCTCCTTTGGTAGGAGCTTTCAGCTTGTCTCTGTTAGTAATGTACTAATGCGGGATTAAATTCTGTGAGAAACAGGAAAAAAAGAAAAAGACTATTCACTAAATGTAGCTTTTCTTAACCTGAATTGAAGAAATGTTTTCAAATTCTCTCTAGCCCATTATAAAGAAAATTCTTTAAGATGGAATTGCATCCAAGAGATTTATCCAGCTACTGTAGGTAATTAGTGAACCGTATCAAAATCTATGTGTATTAGGCTTGGCTGTAAATCTTTACTTGCAGTTACTAGCCAGTCTAAAATTAGCAGAATGTATATGGTGGTCCACAAAGCAGAGATGTTAACTTGAATGATATGTCCTGTAGTAAACAACTTTGAGCAGAACTACTATCGCTGAAGGAACTGTGAGATGGTAATTCAGAGAAGAGATTTAAAACAAAATCTTTATGGTAGTTTAAAAGATTAAAGGTCAATTGGTCACTTTGGATGTATTCCCAACGTGCCTTGATATTCAGAACCATAAGCTCATCGTCATCTTCTCCTATTCACACCCCATTGACAGCCTTTAACAAACCCCAAGTGCTCACTGTCTTTCCTTCTGGTTCCTCAGTGTGCAGGGTTGCATACGTTTGATGCCAGGAAAATAAGTTACATCAATTTGAAGTTCAGCTGACAGGCCAGTGATGCTGACTGCAGCTCATAGCCACTGAGATTTGCAGACATTAGATGAAAAATTACAGAAAAAATTCAATTTGGATTTTTAGCAATAACGAAGACAGGATGGGATAAGCAAGCTACCTTAAAATAAAAAATAAAAAAAAAAAAAAAAGAAATCTGTAAATTCGTAAGTACATAAGGAAACACTTCCAATTAATTTAGGTGAAGACGAGACATAACCAGTATCAACGTATCCAAAATTTTTGCCAAAAAAAAAAAAAAAAAAAAAAAGAGAAAAAATATGTAGAAGACATAGATTCAATATGCCTTTACCTTCCCACGGGATTCTAATAGGGCAGAAGAAAGATATATTTCAGTCTACTGCAGTTTAAGAAACCTAACAGTATGCTGCATAACAGACACCACTAGGAGAAAATTTAATTGTTTGGGAAGCAAGTATTAAAGTCAACATTTTCTAACACAGAACCTCAGACAAAAATTAGTATCGTGTTTTCTCTGCAGTAGTGGTTGTATGTGGTCATTGGAGGTAAATAATGAGTAAGTTTTCTTAGATGTTTCTTGAATTTCAGTTTCTTTTGTCTGCTTTTCTGATAAATGCAGAATATAGCCTTCATAATCATAATTGTTTCCACAGTAACAGAATACAACTCAGAGTTCATTGCCCTATTTCTTAGAGAGAAAAAATGGCCTGTGGAGAAGCCTGCCATCTATATTTCATTTGTATGTAACTTTTCAGTTCCTCCAACATCCATCCACAGAAAGAAAACACATATTTGAAAATAAAGGGAAATGAAATGTATGCTTTTACCCATCCCTGCAACAATTATAATTTGTTTTAGCAAAGAGCAAAGGATTCTGCTCTGAAATAATTTTTAAAATGCATGTAACCAAATATCATTCTTTCTGAGTGCAGATATGAATGCACAGGTGGGAAATTGTGAGTTCTTTACTTGTTTAGCCACCACACAGAATAAAGGCACTCACTGTCTAGTCAAAAGAATTAGGATGAGTGTATTTCTACTTTGGACAATATGCTAGAAAATACAATAATCTATTTTGAATTTTTAAGATTTCTAGCAATGTAGTAATACTCGCCACCACAGATTTCCTAAGCAGACACAGAAGGGATCATGACAGACTGCTTCATTTTTGCAAAAGTACTTTTCATCTGAGCGGCATCAGGATTCTCTAAAGTAACGTTAAATGCTCTCTTGAGGCTGGTGTCCTTGAACAATGGGCTTAGCCGTGGACATACAAACATAGAAATACCATGTTATAAATACAGCAGCTGGATCAGGAGTTGGCACAAACAATAAAAACTCTACAATAGTCTTGATTTTATCATTCCTTGGCAAACTGCTGGGCAGAAGGGAACACCTATATCCAATTGTAGGCACACACGTTTCCAATGCTTCTGTAGGGAGAAACACTAAAAACTGCTCACCACAGGTATCATTATACTGTGCTGCTCTGGATTTTAAATTGACGGTTTTTAAATAGCACAGGAAAATACAGAAGCTCAGTATTTCTGAAACTCAGATACCATATATTTATGTATCTGAAGATGTATTCAGGACCCTGGCACAGGAATCCTCTCTGAAAACCCAGAATCCTAGAGGTGACACTGCAGGCGTGTGTTAGTGGATATATAGGCTAGAATGAATAATAAAGAACTATATTTTTTTCAAAGGAAAAGTGAAAAAGAAAAAAAGACACAGAAAAAGTAGTACTTTGGAAAATACTGCTTTCCAAGATAAAAATAATTTTGCATTCAGGATTCAGATTTTAAAAAAAACTTTTAATTCCTCCTATTTAAATTATTGTTCTGATTAACTACATAATTAAAATATTATATTGAGTGTGGTAACCAACAACTTTAAAGTGAACATACCATTTAGGTTTAGAATATAAAGTTAAAACATTCTGGAAATCGCTGATACACAGGACTAATAGTCAAGACCTTTCCTTAGCAGCCATTGTCTGAACATTCATTACCTGAATTAAAATGCAATCTACAAACACTGTAACTGAATTAAAATGTAATCTCCAAACATCTTGCAGATAGGTGCTGTTCTCACGGTAACTTTCCTTATGAAAAGGGAAAGCAAAATATAGTCTGCCAGCAATATTCTATATAGGAAAGTGGAAAATGGTGTGTGATACTTCCCCCCCCAACAGAGGAAAACCCACTGCTTTTGCAAGTGGATGTGCCTGTGAAATGAACTCAGGCCGGAGTACATCAGTGTGCTGCTATGCTGTTTCCATGTAGTTTATCAGCTTTCTCCCTGCCATGGCTGTGCCTCCATATGTACATACAGTAATTAAAAGTACAAATATGTAATTCAGCTAAAAATGGCAGTGATACCTTCAGTAAATCTGAATCTTACAACTCAAATTTTACAACTGGGAAGGGGAAGAAAAAAAGAAATGGAGAGAGCTCCCACAGAACAAGCCTGAAGGGGGGTACTCAAAGCGGTAAATGTTTCTGAAGGAAACATGAGAAAACTTGACAAAGCTGGAAATAAGATCAGCATATTTTTTGTCAGAAAACTACAGACAAAGAAAAAAAAGAAGTTAAGGAAAGCCCTGATTTAGTCATTGCAGGATTGTGTTGGAGCACAGAGGACCTGGAAAGTACGAAGTGGCAAAGTATTGCAGGATTAGGCCCTAAACATCCTTCCTACCTTCCTCAGGAATTTCCTTAACGGCTATCAGTGGTGAGTGTACATTCGTATTTTTCTCTCATGTTGAAGTAGTCAAGACAGTAACAGCATGGCCCAGAGGTCAGACACACAACACTGAAACATTACATACAGGGCTTTTTTCATTGCTGTGAAATGGAAATACCTCCACTGTTAAGAAGGAACAACAAACCTTTAGAGCATGCTGGGAACAAAGCCTCATCCCTCTGACAATCGAGTGCTTGGCCCCATTAAAAGGATTATCAATCAGAAGAGGTTGCCAGATACGGTGTGTCTTGTGATATGAACACCTTTCCAGTAGTCACTTGACTAAGATCAGCAACTCATTTTACATAGGCCACTGACCGACCATTAGATGGTAATGAATTTTAGTCACTACCAACCTGAGACAGATACGAACCAGTGACCTGGAGGTGAAAAGAATTGGATTACATTACCAGTCCTCTGATCTATCCTGTGCTTTGAATATCTAGCTCTGTTTCTACTTTTTACAGAGGATCAACCACTGCAGACACACAATAACAAATAGCATTCAATGGTCAGTCACCAAGTATTTATATCAGGTAATGTTACTTAGCTCCTACCATTGATGATATTAAGTGCAATAACTCTCTGAAGAAATTTAATCCAATTGCACAGTAAAGCATGTTGTTTGCTACTACATAAAATTTCTTTTGCAGGCAAAATACTTGTGATAAAAAGAATTTGTAATAAAGCAAAATGACTGTATTAAGTAAAAAATAAAATAAATTTAAAAAAAAAAAAACAACAACAAAAAAACCCCAAATTCAATTAAATCTTTAAATCCCCAAAGGAAAGAGAAGAATATAATCTCAGGGAAGATGAGGAAAATATTTAGTTAATGTTGTTTTTCAGACTGCTGTTCAAAAACATTTTTTGCTGGACAGAAAAGAATAGCATTTTTCTATTATTTCTGAGCCATATAAATACATAGGAATCTCTGAGGTTTTTTAGTTTATTTGAAGATACTTTCCTTAATAATCCTTCCTTTAAAGATATCTCCCTGCTTTATCTATCAACATTTTACCATTTTCGAAACCAGTAACTACCAAACAGCTTTACAGCTTTTATTTCTTCAAGTTCAAATGGCTGTCTGTAATCACACTTCTGTTTCTATGACTGGGACTCTAAAAATAAAATGCAACAGAAAACATGGTTTTTCTTCTACCCGTTACCTCCAGCAAAGTAATACAGCTAGTAGTACTGACAACCACCCAAGGCACTGCCTGTTCTCTTTCCCTGTAGCCCCTCTATCTGGTTATCCTGATGAGATGCTGATGGTCCTCCAATGTTTTATACTGGTAGAGTGATGGTCCCTTTGATGAAAGAATGGGTGGAGATTTCAATTCTCTTATTTAATTGAAGGTAGCATAGATACAAAGCCAGGAAAAAGACAATATTGTGAAGAGTATCTCCACTGAATTAACAATCCTTTAATGTAAACATATAATACACGGAAGCATACAAACTTACATACTTACATCTTTGTTGATAAGTAAATAGAGGCATATATCAATAGTTTGTAAATACACACAGCTCTGAGGCCCTGTAAACAGATACTGTTTGTCTCCATCACCCAGGGTCTGTTTTTACTATAAAACACTGTACCTATGGACTTTGAAAACATTACTGGTCTCTTAATACAGTTTATTTTAATATTTCTGAGCTGGGTGTAAATTCTTCCATGTTCGTAAATTTATATCCTGTAATCAACTACTGAGATTATTTCCTGACTGTGTACCATAAAAGGATTACACACATAAAATTAAGTTAGAATTGTCAATGGCTTTATTCTGTATGAAACTAATTAAGGCCTCAGTTTTGCAGACTGTTTCTTCTAAGTGTACCTTTTATTTCCACAAGTGCTTCAAGAAACAATGTATATAAGGAGTACTTGTGCCAATACACATTTACATTAGGAGCTCTCAGGTTTGTGAAGTTAAATTAAAACCTCTATAGATTACCTCTGCTCCTCAGGTGTCATTCATATTTTTATCACAAAGGCATCATATCCCAGAATTATAATGAACTACAGAGAAAATCATAGCTTTAAAATGGGATTTCAAGGAAAGACACTTACAGGGTAAAAAAACAGAGTTATAATAGATTAAACAGATGTTCTGAATTGACATTCTGAATTGATTGTCATGTTTTTTAAAAAAACATTAGAGGAACTGTCTGAGTTGAAAAGGGGTTGGTGGTAATGAGCTTGAGAGGGTATAGCAGGACATGCTGGAGACCACTAGGGCAAATTAGTACTTAAATAATCAGTTTAATGGTCAGGCAAAAGAATTGCACTAAAAAAAGATAAATACACAACTACAGGTAAATCAAATGGCACTACTATATTATATATGCAAGATACTCAGAGGATGCAGAAAAAAGGGCTTCATTCTTTTTTACTCTCAAATTCTTTAACTGTTTTTTTTTTCTCTTAAACCACTTTGCACTGCTTTGGCAGGAGAAAGCCCTTTGAAAACTTTCCAGAACATTAGATAGGAATTCTAAACTGAGGCAGACAAATCCTTCCAAATTACTTTCAATTTTTCAAGTTTCGGAGAAAGCTAAAATTACCTTGAAAATCACAAGTCAGAAATACGGTCTGCAGAAGGTATTGGTGAAGAATGATTAACATTTACAGGTCTTCTCTCTGTCAGTGAATCACCCATGAAGCGACTCATTGTTACTTGTAATCCCCCTATTAATAGTTTGTGAACACACATTTCAGCATCAATGTCATTTGCAAATGTTTCTTTATACTGATGAGTTCAGGCATTTGGCGTCCATTATTCCGTGACTGCATTCCTAAATCAGGTTTTTAGGGAACTGTCTGTTCCCTATGTAGATATTGAAGGAAGGGAGAGAGAGAAAAAGCAAGCACAGTCACAAAAGTAACGGAGGAACACAGGGTGCACCTCATCCTGGAGAAGCATCAGGAAGTCACAGTACAGCCGGGGGCTGATAGCGTGTATTTCTGAGGACTTCGATTATGCCTTTAACGAGATGGCTGGGAAGAGGCAAGAAGTGAGATCAGAAAGCAGAATGCAAAAGAAATGCAGTTAACAAAAAGGGGGGAAAGAAAGTAAGTGGGAAAGAAGGCAGTCTTAAAGCAGCAGAAGTTCTGCGCTAATGGTTACTTGTTCCCAGGAAGGAGTCTGGAAAGCTTTTTGAAAAACCATGAGACACAGAATATGAGAGGAATAAATGGAGAGATCAGTGGTGATATCAAAAAAGACAGCACTAATGAAGAAAAAACCCAAACAACCAAACAACAAAACAACCAAACACACTACTGAGGATAATAAATTAAAGAAAAGAACTAATGGGAAAGATCCCTTTGCATAAAGCAGCCAAGCAGTCATGTGTGACTGACTCAGTGTTCATATCACCATTTGTGAATATAATTCAACAACAAGAGGAAATCAGAATTATACTGTAAGCTGCTGTATACACATTGGACTAAATGACTGGTCTGGAAACACCTATGATTTCAACACGTTCGTTGGAAAGACTTTAAGCTTTGAACTCCTCTAGCGTGTCTATCAGCAACTTTTCACACCAATTTTTGTTCAAGACCATGTTGCTAAATAGGGGCTGGGCTGCGTGACTGCAGGTTGATCACTTATCAACTGCAATTGCATTGAATATGAGATACTTTTTTTTGCATTGGAGACAGGTACAAAGTACAGGGTTTGTGAATACAAAATCATTAGAAATGGCAATGTTTCTGTAGAGAACCATGGCTTTGCACACATTACATTTCACTTAAAACTTCAGAGACAAAACACAGCCCAACCAAAATGCATGGAGGTGCTCCCATTTTGAATATTTTCTAGAACTTTAAATGAAAACACAGGCTAACTGTTTTTTATATGCAAATCAAATTCCACTTTACTGAAAATGCATTTATTGTGCATTAAGCATACCTTGAAAAAGATCTCACCTACTTCTTTATACTACTTCATTTTTATTTCTAATTGTATATAACCAGTATATAGTTACTGTGTACACATGCACACACATTTTTTCCTCCTGAGATTCAAATGTGTCACTCCAGCCTTTGAACGCTGTTCTTTATTGACTCTCCTTTGCAACTGCATAGCCTGGTGATCAACATTCAGTCTTAACACTAAATTCAAACTTCTAGTTATAGGTGAGCTTGATTCAGCAAAATTACCTCTTCATAGACTCTAAAAATGACAAATTTTTTTTTGACTGAAGGAGATTAATTCTTTTTATGACACTAAATGGCTAGACTGTGCTGCTGATTAGATTATCGAGCATTCTTGAGTATTTAGAGTTAATTTTACAACTCTTCTGTGCACGACACTGTATACAGTGGAGTTCATTACCTTTGGAAATTAACATAAAAATGCATGCAGTTTACAGAAAGATAAACGTATCTTCTGCAGTGTGCTCTCATGGCTCAAGTGAAAGATCTGGGGGTTTATGATTGAGCTGAGACAGAAAATAATAGGCATGGGACCCATTTTTAATGTGATTATCTACTTATGCTCAGCATAAACAAAAAAAAGCCCAACACAAAATAAAGCAATGGGTCACTAAGTAGTGTAAAGAGTCAAGTAAATAAAACTGTTATTAAGATGTTTTATTTTATATATATCTTTGTAGTAAGTAATAAAATCAAAATGGGATGGCTACAAATAATTTTAAAACCAGCCAACATAATTCAAAATCATACTGCATCTTGCAAACAAGGATCTCCAGATATTTTAAAAACGGGGCAAGTGTCCCTACATTTATTTTACAGATGGCACAAGTGAGGTACTTATATCAGTAAGGGACAACAATTATGCTTTGTTGCTGCCTGCATGAAATCAGTTTGGAGTATAATTAAACTTAAAGACAACGAATTGTATTAATGCTGAGTACGACTGCGATATTTGGGACAAACTCTTAGGAAACTAGGGAAGGTTTACATGGACAAGCAATTACAACTGCTCTCTCTGATCAAAGCCTCATATGAGGTGCATTGGATTGAAAAATTCAGGGTGGATGATGTCCATTTTCAATGATGTCAATAATTTTGGAATCTGGTCAGAAACATTGATCGCATGTGGGAAACAGTGAGTAAAACCTTACAACTGAAAACTACTGATGCAAATACCAAGAGCATTTTTATTCAAGTGTTTTAATATTAATTACAGTCAGTGTTTTAATGCATTTTTTAACTCTTGAGAGACTATATGCATGGGAGTGCTTTGTCTAACCTGAACTGAGCTACCATAAACTGGATAAGTTAATATTAAAGACTGTCAGTGAATTGTAAATCTACAACAGGATCTTTCTTTGGTCTTCCAGGTTTGCAATCTATGTTCCTGTTAGAGTAAGCCCAATGAAAAATCAACCCATGAAAATTCAGAAATATGCAACTGGTAACCTCTCTGAAATTAATCATAGAATCATAGAATGGTTCAGGCTGGAAAGGACCCTAAAGATCATCTAGTTCCAACCCCCCTGCCATGGGCAGGGACACCTCCCACCAGACCAGGCTGCTCAAAGCCCCATCCAGCCTGGCCTTGAACACCTCCAGGG
Organism: Fratercula arctica; assembly: GCA_947846985.1. Lineage (NCBI taxonomy): Eukaryota > Metazoa > Chordata > Aves > Charadriiformes > Alcidae > Fratercula > Fratercula arctica. The sequence continues at coordinate 28,861,111 of CANTUZ010000004.1, read as the reverse complement.
ATGGGGCATCCACAACCTCCCTGGGCAACCTGTTCCAGTGCCTCACCACCCTCACAGTAAAGAATTTCTTCCTGATATCCAATCTAAATCTACCCTCTTTCAATTTGAGGTCATTACCCTGTGTCCTATCATTACACTCCCTGATAAAGAGTCCCTCCCCATCCTTCCTGTAGGCCCCCTTCAGGTACTGGAAGGCCGCTATAAGGTCTCCCTGGGGCCTTCTCTTCTCCAGGCTCAACAACCCCAACTCTCTCAGCCTTTCTTCATAGGAGAGGTGCTCCAGTCCTCTGATCACCTTTGTGGCCCTCCTCTGGACCCGCTCCAACAGGTCCATGTCCTTCTTGTGCTGAGAGCTGAATGCAGCCCTAGTATTTTCAGTCTTTGCAGATGCACAAAACAAAAAGAAAAAAATAAATGAAAAATGCTTTGATATTTGACATTTAAATTCTGTTGAACATTTTCCTTGGTGAAATTTTTGACAATTCAAGCAAAGGCTGCATTATATCAATATTTATCACCCCACTGTCTTTTCAGTTCCAACCAGTCTGAATCTGGCCTTCAGGTAAAGATGAATGCCTTCTCTTTTGGCTCCATTTATATAAATGGAAAGTTAGATTTGGGCCAATGTGTTTTCAATCTTAATGGAGGTAATTTTTTCTAACTGCTTTCCCCTTCTGTTCAATAAATGAACACCTATAAATACCACCAAATTCTTTAAGATAATATGCTTTATCTTGCAAACGGACACATTAGGAAAATGGTTACCTGAAGGCAGAAATATCTAATCAATATTGACCACACACATTGCAATTTTATTGCAAATTTGTGGTTTTGGACCTATATGAGGAAATAAATGATGTTCATATCACTACTGTTGGTTCTGCATTAGCAGATTCACTTTTCCCTCACTGACCACATGCTGCTACACTGCTGGAAGCCGTGAATCTTTTCCAGGGTATGTAAATATTCTTCTCAGTTACAACTTTCTGAAACTAAGTGTAAACAATCTCGTCTCTGAATGTCATAGAAGATAGGAAGGATTGGAGTGATAATTATAAAAATTCAAGGTATGAAGAGCCAGAACTCCACAGATACAACACGTTCACAGGACAAGAGCCAGAAAATAACCTTATTCTCTCTTTCAAGGTAGAAACTTAGTGGATTCTCTTGAGGAGACTAGCAAGGCTTCAGGCTTCAAAAGGAGAAGCTGAAAAGCATTAATTAAAAGACACAAAAACTCCACTCTCCTGAAATGAGCATCTGGTCTGGATTTAGTACTGAGAGGATTACGTCCTGAAAGAGTGTAAACTGAAATCCAGTTGAATCTTTCAAATTTCACAAGAACGTACCTTGGAAAGCTTCCTCACCCTCATTCACATCTGGCCTTTCTTCCTACATGTACAAGAGAACGAATGTTTTGTAAGCGCATCCATTTCACAACCCATTTCAGCCATCCATTTCTCCCACAGTAAGTATAAACCCCATCTTTTTCAATTAATGATAATTCTTAGCATTATCATTTGGGAGAACATAGGCACCAGCTTTACTTCCCTGCAAATATGTTGGAAGCAGATGAGCTCACACCTGCCATTTTGCTAGAGAATTTATCCTATAGATAAGGCACAAACAGACGCCTTTCCCAACCCAGACAAATTCCAAGTGCAAATCAGCTACCCAGAAACACTCCAAAATCCAGCACCTCAGAGGAACAGTTGGGACAGCAGAATGACTTCTTTGGAAGTACTCACATAATCCTGGCATGTATGTACGTAGCTTTAGGTTGGATGCAAATAGATATCTGTTATTAGCAGCATCCCATAGAGCAAAGCTCTGCTGTTTTACATTCAAAAACCACCACGCTTCTGAGACACTGTGTATCTTTCCAGCACACACACTACAGTTTCGGGGAGCCAGGAACTTCTAGTATCTAACCGAGAAGCCAGACAGAAACATGTGTGTTTATAAAATTTGTATAAACAGACTTTGCTGTCTTCAGAATGAAAATCACCCCAGGGCCAGTTCCCAAAAGACTGGGCCTTTTACTTTCAAAGATGAAGCCCTACAAGAAGACATGCAACTGCAGTTAGTTAGCTGGGTGCCCTGGTAGGAGCACTGAGTTTTTCACTGCTAGTAAATCTTCATACACCACCAATCATAAGTAGCATTTCATCTCCTGTCTAGTTAGCTAAAAATTCCACCTCTGGACACCAGGACAGCGTGTTCCAATTAGACAAAACTTCAGTCCTTCAGCAATGTGGCATCTCTACAGATGAGGACGATATTTTTTCAGGACGCTTCAAATATCATAGCTTGTAATATACTCTTGGGTTTTAACTTCAGGACAGTCAGAGCTCGGGTTCTGCGTATCAGAAATGCTACTTGAAATTACAGGAGTTCTTAAGGCTCAGAATGTCATTTTCACCAAGGCTAAAGTCCTCTGGGAAAAAAGAAAATATTCATCTCATCCAAAAATATGGAAAAAAAAAATCTGCACAGGAATGCAGAGACATCATAAAGCTCACCACTTTCTGACTGAAGAGCTGTCTATGTATGCTTCTTGAAATTGTCTTCTCTAACATACGCATGCAGAACTGTAGTTTGAAAAAAAAAAAACAACATCACATTGAGTACTTAATTCTCTAACGAAATAATAAGAGAATGGCATATGCAGTATTAAACATATTCATTTAATGCCCTACAAAAAGCACTCTGTTACAATGGCAATATGGGATATTTCTGAAATTGTTTCGTCTGGCATTCCAGTTGTGCCACAGTTTCGCAAAAAATACTGAGAAACTTTACTTCATATTTTCCCCTTCTAGAACAACCTCAATGATATCCAGGTTGCACATCTATGAAACTACCTGCCATTTTTAAAATGTTGGATTTATGTTGGATTCAAAACAGTCATTGTCATCACTGTGTATCACGAAAAGTTTTAGACGGTACCATATTTAAAAAGAACAATCACAAAATGAATGGGAGGACCATCTACACCAAATACCATGAAAGAATTACATTGTTGGAAGGAAGAAGCTCTCAGCAGACGTCAGGAACATCCACTACACTCACCTGGAAGCTGTATGGTGGGGACAGGGGACTCATTACAGTTCACCGCAGATGTGCCTTCAATCACACATAACCCTCCTGCCAAATGAGCATTTCTCACCCTACATTTATTGGTGATGGTAAGACCTTATGTGATCTGGGCACTGATTTAGTTTCCTTTGGGACTTCGAAATCACTACTGGAATGGAAATACTAGTTTTACAACTGATTGTATTCTATTTGCAAGACAAGAAGGTAGAGAAGGTACGACTTAAATTGCTGCATCCTGGCAAGCATCCAATCAAATTTTCATCTCATAAGAGGGTTGAGCTCTCCCATAAACTGGAATTGGAAATGTTGAGTAACAAGGAAGCCAAAACCTTCAGTATTTATTCCAACAGGAAAAAAAAAAAGATCTCCTTTCACTAGGAACAGGTTAACGCTATTACAGCGGGGTCTCAGGAACCATTTGGAGCAAATTTAGTAGGAAGAAGACTGGCAGCATAATCCCTGAACAAGCACAAGTAATCAATAAAAGACCGATGACCCACACTGCATGATTCATTTCCCAGCAGTGTTCCCAGATAAGCTAATGGTGTTGCAGCGCAATTAAACCACGTTGTCCATGTCTTGCCTTTCTTCCTACATAAACAAGAAAATTAACAAACTATTATTAAAACAGGTTGTAAAAGATGCAGTTATTTTCCAGGAAATGCTTACTATGTACATTTAAAAAAAAAAAAAAAAATTAAAATTCTTAACTAGTGCAAAGCTGGTGCTTTAAGGTAAAAATCCATCCCAGGAATCTGCCTCAGGAAAAAAATGGAATCGTAGTAAATGTTCCATTTTGAAACAGAAATACTTCTAATTCCTAGAAATTTCAGCTCAAACTGTTATCTCCTCATATTTAAGCTCAAAATGCTTACACTCATGAAAAAATATGCTAGCCCTGAAGAGATCTCAGACTGGACGTAAGTGTACAGTATTTTAGTGTAAATAGGATGGAAAGAGTTTAAATGAAAGTATTCTGTGGGACAGAACTTGGCTTAATGTACAATTTGCAAATCATTTAACGTTTTCATGCAGTAATTGCTGACCATAGCCAATAATTAACACTACAGTAAAAAGCTAGGAAGTGAATCCTCACTAATGTTTTCTTATAAGCCCATAAAATTTATTTTGCCCTCTAGAGCAACAAGCAATATAAGAAGTCCATTTCTGTACTGATATTATCTTTCAGAAACTTGCTTTGTTTTTCCAAATGATGCCAAGACACTAGATTAATTTTAATGCTTTGACTCAGTAAACAGATTAAAGTAACAACAAAAACAAACAAAAGAAATAGCTTTCTCATCAGCAAATATGAACATCCAAAATTTTTCATGTAATAATTTGGTAATAAACTAATTCTACCACCAGCTATGTTTTGCATACATCCAAAAAATAAAATAAAAAAAAAAAAAAGCTGAGCATGAAATTCATCTTTCTAACTGCAATAAAGTTCATACTATTTCACTGCAAACATTCACTGCAAATAAACACTCACTGCAAAAAGCACTTTTCTAGTTTCCTTGGGAAAACAAGATTTTTGCTACCAACATCTCTGCAACATCTGTAGTTAAATCCAGCTGCACAACATGCAAACTCCAATGCAAACAAAACATCTTAAGGCATGCAAAAACTTCCACAGCTACATTCTCAAAGTTATGGTATCACAAAATACTTATTCACACAGGGCTAAATGACAGTGATGGATGCCCTCCTATTTTGCTGTAAAATATTCCAAAAGATCTTTGCTCTGAACATTAATATATGGTTAATGTTAATATACCATTAATATATGAGCCAGACAGAGACCCCTTAGTTCAGGATCGTATAGCTGCTCATGGATAAATCAAGTCCAGTCACAACTTTATCTTCCAGGACAGCAGTGAGCATAAGCAAGTTACCGTTATTATCAGGCAAGCAAACTGTTATTGTCAGTCAGGCACACAAATATGATCAAAAATAAATTACTTGAAAGCAACCAATTTAATTTATATGTAAGCTGGATCAAGGCCAAATGCATAGCAGAACAAAGGAGTGAAATATGTTTTCAGGTAGTTCTCTCTTGCTGCATTTTAAATAAGAGTTATTTCCATGGAAGAGCAGTTGATGTCTGCACAGCTCTGTAACTCACAATATTGAAACAGTCTCAGTAAAAAAGAGTAATTGCCTCTTGTACACAAATGGCTCTCTGTATGCTTGTACGGTCTTCCAGTGTTCTGGGACAAACTAGTTGAAGTGTTATAAAAAAACCCCCATGATATTATAAATTTTGAATAGGCAAAATGAACAGATGCAGAGTGCACAGAATAATACAACTCACAAGAATTATCATGTCATCCTTTTACAATTTTTACTGAATAGATAGTACATGATGCATACAGTATGGTAGTCAATTTAAGGGCTGAGTGAGCTGCAGAGATATGGATCTACAGCCCATCAGAATGTGTTTTAAATATAACAGTAACTTTCCTCTTTCACTCGTTAAGACCTTAATTTTCTGCTTGAATTTCTGCTTGAATTCACTCTTACAGGTTTTAAAGATTAGTAAAAACATTCAAGCAACATCTCCTTTTTGATGACAATGATGCAAACTTTTAAATCAGCGTGGGCTACCAGGAGAGCAGTAGAAAAATGATTAGCATTTTTTATTTTATTTTAACAATTAAGTTCTGTGCATTTTCTAAAGAATGAAGTTTAGCAGTTGAACAAAATGCCTATTGTAACTCCAGGCAGCAGGAAAAAAGCTGCCTCTGGGAAGGAATTTATTAAACTTGTACCCCCCTAGATCCACACTGAACTCAGAATTACACAGCATGCATCCCATCTCCCAAAGATGATGATTTGCCTTTCAGTCAGATGCTTCCTGCTGCTGGTGAAACTTAAGCTGTGTTCCCTGAAAAGGTTCAGCTTGAGAATTATTGCACTGCCATGGTTACAAGGTAAAATATATGGCAGGCTCAGGGGACCACCAAAGGAAATTGGTGGTCTGAGAAGAAAAATGACCTCTCTATTTGGAATTTATATATATTTTTATATATATATATATATATGACCTTTTGCACTAATGTATGCTACTTTTCTGTAAAGTTTAACTGAGTATCTCATAAACATCATAATAGTGACCTAATTCACCTGCAGTGCACTGAGTGTGGTCCAACAGTTTGTAAAATATTAGTGTTATCTACTAAAGACATTACAAGAATTTTTTTCAGACATGAATACATTGGTAAAGCAACTCTCTCTCTTTAAAAAAAAGGGAAAAAAAATAAGGAGGAGAACTTGTGTTTTTTCTAAAGAGGAACTATGCATATTTGAATGTCTGACAGAAAACAAATATTTATTACAGCTCCTGCAACTGCATGCTGTTAACAGCATCCTGTAACATTGTCAGTGCCTCTAACGTAACAGAAGACCTTACAGCTATTGTAAAACCTAGAACTGTGAATCAAGACCTTACCTGGGTTTTCTTCAAATGTAGGCACAAGGATAGAGAGATATCTCTTGAACAGAAAACAAGGTTATCCTTGCTAATGAGAGAACTGAAAGAACCCATTTTTTAGGCGTCCTGAAAGCTCTCCACTCCTGTACTGTATGATAACATACATGCTGTACATGGTAGGAGCTGGCCCATAGTGTCGTGTTTAGGAATATGTTAAGGTTACTTAAGCAGGGATAGACAGAAAGGGTATGAAGTTATTTATGTAGATGCCATCCATGCCCGCCTTGAATGCATAGGTACAACACTGGGATTATTATCAACCAGAAGCTTAAAGCCAAATCCCATAGCCCTAAATGGGAATGCTCACAACAGCAAGCAATATCCTCAGCAATATGAATTTATATGAGTGACTATCCAAAGGAGCAGACACACAGTCTTTACCAGATACCTACAAATTTAACAGTCAGAAAACAGTTACTAAAAGGAAAAATAAAATGGAATGCTATTCCATGAGGAGAAAATCTGCGGCTCACACATGGTTGCTCAAGTGCCCGGGAGTTTTCCATTACACATAAGGGCATCTAACATTTGTTATAGAAATTAACAAGATTTTTTACAGGTTATCCCACTCGAAAATATCTTTTGTATGTGGTACAGAACTCTAAGCATTTTTGCCTTATGCAGGTATATCTACAGTCAAAGAAAAAGACTATAACGTATTCAATACATAGCTTCCATTCAGTCTTCAGGTATTGTTCTGTATAGAGCAGTGATAGATGTGCTTTGCTAGCCTAGTATCCTTTCTGAATGATCCTCACTGACATTTTTCTGTTCACACTCCACAGTTACACTTATTCTTCCCTTCCATATCTCAAATTCCTTATGCTATTTCCCAGAACAGTTATGGACATCAGTCATTTACTGTTTTTCTCAAGCATTTTCCTGCTTGACTACATTTTTCTTCTCTCTTTTTATATTCTCTTGCTTTTTTATTTAAAATATGAAGTGAGTAGTACAAAAGATTGAGGCAAAATATGAGCCAAGGCAAAATGTAGTTTAGTGGTTTTTAACCCTACTGATAGCTACAAGAGTCTCCATAGAAGGGTCTGTTATTCGTATTGCAGTCTGCCAGAATTTGTAGGTATAAGATACAGAAATTCCAAAAGGAACCCAGAACTGAAGAGCATATAGATGCAGAATTTTAAATGCTTTTTTTTTTTCATTTTCTGACATGTTTTCTCATATTTTGAGAAGAATGGTTATAAGAAAGTAGAACAGGTTTCAACATACAATTGCAACTTTCTTATTGTTTTATTTAGAAAAAAGCCTAATGAAGTTATGCTGTATTAAGCATTTTAAGAATTTTTGAAATGTTAAGAAATAATAATGAACTTTGAAATGTCTTCCAAAGGGTGCTTCTCTGGAAAAACAAACATATTCTCCCTTGCTGACAAAAAATGTTAATTGTTGCAATAGTTTCAGAGTCAAATTCTATAAACTGATTAGACAATAGAGATTTTCTCATTATCATTCCTTCTAACATTCAAGAATATTAGAAAAAGTTTCAGAAGTTCATTATAGCTAAATACAATTTTATAGACATTTATATACTGGATTTATACAACAGGTGAAGGTTTTATGCAGAGCAAAATCTCTTGCACTTTGACAACACAAATCATTTAGGTATATATGATCACATGGCTTCAAAACAGGTTAGTACACAACCTGTAATTCAGTGTGTAGCATCACTTTAAAATGTCTTTAATTAGCAAGCATATGGAAAGCTAAGATAAACTAGTTCCATGTGCAGAAATCCAAATACATTGTAAACACAGTGTAACATTTGTCCTAATTATATATATATATTTATTCACTAGAAGACCCATTGAGAGGAAAAAGTGAACCTGAAAGCGTTAATCATCCAAACGAGAAGTCTGAGCGGTAAAAAATACTTTTCTTAAAAAGCAGTTCAAAGAAATTTTAGTCTGAATGATGTGAGGAACATCTCACTGGAGTGCTGAGTTTCCACCAGAATGAATCAGAACTGGTATGCCCAAAGATCAGGCAAAACTGCTAAGGTAAGACACTGCGTGATTACCAAGAATGACCAGATCAGCATATTCCAAACACCAACAGAAAAGCCTGCAAGCTCTGTAGCAGAAACTGTCTTTCAGAAAATGTCTGTCCAGTGAAGCCAAGTAGCACGATCGTAGATTAAGCCAAGGGACAAGGAGAACATTTCAGCTACTAGCACCTTCATGGCATGAGCAGCTCTTCCATGCATAGGACTAGCCTGCTGTCCGAGTAGGCCAACCCAGTGCTCAGCCGCTATGGATAGTGGTGCCATGATTTCCCAAAGCCAAAGGAGCTGTGCTTGGAAAGAAGCAAAAGGACCAGGGAAGTTACAGAACAGGACCATTTCTTAGTACTAAAAAGAAGACAAGAAAACAATGAAGTAAACAAAACAAATGGTTAGTCCTATATTAGGCACATCACATTATATGTACAGCACTTCTTATCTTCCAAAAAATTTCATATAGCAAATGTGATTTTAAAAAGATATATTGGCATGTCGTCATTCCAGATGCTCAAAAAATTCTTACAAGTGTGAAAGTATTGTGGGTGATGAGTTAAAGCATTTTAACACATCGCAGATAAACTTCTCTTTTTTCATTCTCTCAGATTATACTTTAAAGTTACTGGAGTACTTCAAAGCACTTGTTCACAATGTATTACAACACTTATGATACTGCAGTTTTCCTGCAATATTACAGTATTTCTTTGAGTGACATACATTTTACACCAAGATGGAATTTAAGCAAATGGAAGGATTTGCATTTTACGTGTAGCTGGTGCTTCACCTGCCTTTCTGAAATGGAGGGACTAAAGCAGTTAAGCTACAATTCATTTTATTCATAATAAAAACTGCATAGAAGAAATCATTATGCCCCAACTGATTACAAAAGCCTATTTAATGAAATGCATATTTTTGAAGACTCAGAGGTGCTGTAATGCTTGCGCTATTTAAGAACCATTAAGTATGATTGCGACAGTAGCTCCATTAAACATTTTATAGTCTTCTCAGTGTATATTTATTTTCTACATCAACTTTTGCTCTTTTACCATACTGTTCTAATAATTCAGCATCTAAGCAATGCCACACTTCAACAGATTGAAGTTAGCAGGACATTTTTCCGTAAAGGGGAAAAAAAAGTTTCTGGCAAAAAGCCTACCTCAGCTATATGAATTATAAGCAGTTTAAAATAATTTGCTGTCTCTAGGTCTCTCTAACCTTGCAAGGAAATTTTTAAGTGTTTCAGAAGCAAATTTACATAAATGCAATAAAAGTTTCAAATCATGGATTTGTACTTCCCGAAGTACCTTTTTGCCATTAACTTTTGGTTTTAACAGCAATAAGAAATGAAGTCTTTGTTCTAGCTATTTGAAATAACAGCATCTCCGTACAATTCTTTAGATTAAAATATTCATTAGCTAAGTGAAGTCATGATATGAAGGTGATTTAAAGGCAACAGACAGCAACTCTAAGCTTGACCAGCTTGTAGGAAGCATCCCCCAGGTGGACCTTGGCCAGGACGGGTGCTGGTTCAGAATTCATAGCGAACCGTGCTGCCAGGGCAACACGCTGCTGGCTTAGAACTAAGGACAGCTGATGTGAATGCACTTTTTACCCCAGGCAAACATATGGCTGTCAGAGGTCCAGAATCTCCTTCAACAGCTAGAAGCATCCTGTCACAAGTTTTGGATAAATGAATTGCTTTGAAAAACTCTGTAAATCGTATCACGTTCTGAGACTACAGCTGCTCGTAAAGTTTAGATCTAGATTTTTGATCTTTGATGTCTGTCTTTCTCAAACCTCTCCTATAGAAATGGCCTTCAGCTACAATCAGGACCTAAATCTTTCCAGAGTTTGAGGTTGTTCAGTTGTGCCAGTCAATAAAAGTATTTTCTGTTTAAAAGCAAAATCATTTTTAGGTTATATATTGAATCATGACATTTGGCAGGAAAAAGAAAAAAAAAGCCTAAGTACCTGTACATCGATGTCTACACTAGTTCTGGTGGCAGGAAGTATTGAACAAAACATATTTCCCGCTGTGAAGGAATGCATTTCTCTACAAAGCTAAATGTTTTCATTTGACCTATCTGCCTGTTATGAAGGTAAACGTTACCAAGGGTACCAAGGACAGAGTAGAAATAATGGGATAACTTTTGCTAAAAAAGAAATTAGGGCAAAAAAAGAATTAAATGATTGAGGAAATAAACACTGATTTAAGGCAAGTGCAATGCAGTAGTAATCAGCATCCTCGGGACAGTTACTGCACAGCACTTCTATCTGTAAAGACTGTTTCTAGATGGTAAAATGTTCTTGATTTATGTTATGTGCTAAGTTCCTAAATACTGATAATTATGGCATCCATCTCACACAGAAGATAATCCATATTAATGACACGACAATCATTAATGCTCCATGCATAATAAAAAAAGAGTAGTTTCTGTTAAGATACTTAGCATTACCTAATAATCCTCCCAAGAGGACATTTCAGTCACTTTATCCTTGCAAATCCACAAGATTATTTAAGGTTTCTTTCTGTCATTTTAAAACATGTCCACTGTGGATTCCTGCTCTAGCATGGCACTCAGCGTTACTTTTTTTAAAATTAATCCTATGAAACGGCATTCCTCTGTGTGAGAAAGTTTTAGGACAAGAAAAATAGTAAAGAAAAACTATGGGTCTTGATAAGCTGAAAAAAAAAAATGTTTGCTAGATCTTAGATTGAAGATTTTCCCATGATGCTCATGAGTAACACACAAATTCTGTTTGTTTTTTTTTTTTTTCTCCTCAAAAAATCTAACTAAATTTAACTAAAACTACCCTGGATTCAAAGATTAAATTAGTAATTTTTAAGAGAGGCATAACACTTAACACTAATATATTGTACATTTAATTGAAAATACCCAGAAAAATCCAAAATCTACAGGATGGGTGTAAGACAAGGGAGAGCTCACACTTAAACTTATGAATTATAAACAGTTCTAGTTTTGATGTTCAGTGGTTACCGTTAAAAGTACCAAGACAGCAAATTACTAAACATAGCATGGATGACCACCAAAGTATCTTGTACTTTGCAACATACCTTTTAATCAAGTTTACTTATATCTCATTTTCCACAATGTTTTCATGGCTCATTTTTACTTTAGAAGTCTACGTATTAACAAAACATATGACAAACTTCCCTTTATGGAGAACTTTATCAAGCATCTTAAAAAATAATAATTAAAAAAAAAAAAATCCTGGGCATTAAAATACAGTTTGTGGTCATTGTCAGACTTTGCTGGGATGGAGATAAGCTCTGCCACCAGAAAATCACGGTGACTAATTGCACAAGTAGGAAAGATGAAACGTCTGGGTTTGTTTTTTTAAATAACAGGGGTTTATTTCCCTATAGTCCCATTAAAAGCAGGTAAGGGGGAGAGGACATCAAGTTCCTAAACACAGAATGGACACCTTCAAGACAAAAAAGTAGACAAGTTTCTGGATACATAAGGATGTTTTTTTCCTCGGCTTCTTCAAAAGTTTTTTTCTTTTTCCCAAACAACACTAATCACTCTGATAAAAGGTGCCTATAAATCTGCCCATGCCCTCAGGCCACCACGACTACAATAAAAATACCTGAAGAGGAAAGAAAGGAAAATAAAGACTGAAGAATTTCTTTTCCAGCTTTCAGCAACTACTTCTTTCTCCTTTTCACTAATTAAAAATTGTTATTATACAATTTTCACTTGGCAGTTGGTTCTTCAATGAAGTAGTAGAAAGTACTTCTGGCTTCTTAGCATGATTTCCCGGCTGTTATAAGAGGCAGGTGAAGAACATTATTGGAATCACAAAGAGATGGTTGCTCAGAATACTCCCCGCTCTGTTCCCCCCCTCCCAATTCAAACTGAACATTTCATCAAAAAGGAGAGCCCTTAGAGCAACTCCAGGTTAATGGCTGTGTCTGCCAATGGCTGTCCTGACACTGAACAAAAAGAACATTTTACCATATTGATCAAAGATCCTAAACTTTTCAACTCACTATTATTAATATTGGGAAACTCTCTTATAATTCTCTTTTTCATGCCTTCTTCTCCTCTCAGCCTTCCTTTGTCTAATCTTATTTCTGTTCTTTTTTCTTATTTCTTTGCCTCACACTCCATTTAAACTAATCTGCTCTCTCATCACCTGCCCTATGCTGCTTTTTGTTTACTTTTCATTTCTAGTAATTTGTGTTCCTTCCTTCCAGCCCTCACTTCTGCAGGGAGATAAGATATATGTGAATATATAAAGCAAAATTCTGGTTTCATTGAAGTTGATACCACAGCTACCACTTACATCAGCACAGCCAGGATTTTAGTTGTGTACTGACATTTGATATGAAAGTTCCAAATAGTTTTCCTCCTTGCTTGTGATAAATGCACATGGATTTTTGATAAAAAGTAAGCTCAGGAAAGTTAAACGGCGCACCATATTCAAGAATGCAAAAATGGTTTCATATCCACACATAATATGTGGAGGTAGGACTAATGAGACACATTTCTGGACCTTTTAGAAACGACATACCTCAAAACTTTTGCAGCTATAAAACCTTTTGTCCTTCTCTGAAGGGGACCACACTTCTCACGCATTCTCTCCTTCCCCTGTGTCCAGTCAGGCAACAGCAAACTATCCCTAATTCCTGGCTGCTGAAGTAAGTGCGACATAGAAAGGCCATAACCCAAGAGCCATTATAAAACTGGTTTGCTTGTACCTGTATCACCATCCCATTGCCCCAGGTATTTTCCATTGTTATTTCTTTGTTGGTTTTATGTTAGCTATCAGCTATTTATCATTCTAGTTACTAAATGCCTTTCATTACACATCCATAAATATGGTCCAATCGCACTCATTGAAATCAAGTCAAGAGGTACTCCTCTCATCTTTTGAGCTACTCTAGATTTCTGCTGGTGAAACAGGGCAGTATTTGTGACTTTATTTTTCAGTGTTAACAACCAAATTCTTTCCACTATTCTGTCACTCTGCTACCTTTCCTCTAGCAGTAAGACCCTGGCATGGATACCGTGAAGTGTTTTGTCCTTACAGATTGTTACTTTATTCAAGCAGCTGTTACTCATGCACTAAAAATAAGGTGGATGATAGAAAAAGATTTTGTGAAGCCATATATCAGGATGAAAGTTTTATAGCTTCAGTGTTGCTTACAAATCAATTCCTCTGAGTTGGGCTACCATTAGTAGCTTTTAAGTCTGCCTAGAGCTGTGTCATTCACTGCCGTTTTGACACATTAATGCATTAATGGTATGTGCAGGCTGACATAACTTCTCTGAAGTACTATTACAGTAATTACTAGGAGTCTTCAATATGACATGCAAAGTTAAGAAAGGTGACAAAAGAGTATGTAGATACTCAGACACTCTTAAAACATTCATTCAACATTGACAGTGTGTAATTAAGAAACTACAAAAACATTGAGACAAGGATTGTCTGCTATGTATGCTGTCAGAGAAAACAAGCATGAATGAAAAAGGCAATTATATGAAAATGATGGCTAGTAGCATCACACAATTCTGTTTCAGTAAAAAGAGGTTAAGAAAATCAGGGTAAAAAGTACTAGGTTTGTTCAGTTCTTTCACAGAGAAAAATGTTAAAATCTCATCAGTGTTTAGTAAAAAGGATGCAAATTTTCGAAGCCATTTATAAGGCAGCAGATGGTACTAATGAACCCTGAGTCTGTGTTTAGAACCTTTGAAACTTGGAACAAAATGTATTTCTGGATTTCTTCAATTATCACAGATGTCTCCTAAAGTACATTAGTGAGAGCATGGAACATTATCAGGAAAACAGATTTGTGCCATTACAAATCATTTTACTTTATTCTTTCTCAATCAGGTCTATTTTCCCTAAGGTAAGTATTACTCCAAATTACAAATTCCTCTTTTCATCTAAAAACACTCTTGCACCCCCTACATGTATTGTTTAATAAACTGGTTCAATGGACCAAGTACCTTAATATCAAATTTCCTCAGATGTACTTCCTTCACTTGGAACTAGGGACCATCAGTATCCTGACAACTCATTGTCATTGAGTAATTCCTTGGACATGATGTTGTGTGACAGCTGGGATTACTGTGATAAAACAAGTCTGGAGTGCTTCTGGCTCAAGGCTACACACTGGTATCCTTGGGACTCTGACGACTTTGTAGCACATTTAGACATCATGCTCGAAATGATGACATCAACAATCTCAGAGATAACATAGTTTCAGTAAATTTCTGTAGGTTGTTCACTCTTGGTATACACATGAAAATAAATATACAACTATGTGATATTAATTAAAAAAAAATTAATCCTTCTAAAAGTCCTTCAATAGATTTGAAGTTATCCAAAGAGGCCGATTTTCTTGCTTGCATATAAGTAACAAGGTTGGGAGCGGTGTTAAGCTTTTCACAAGGTTTATTTTATGTTGTTGAAACATGTACTGAACACGTCCCATCCCACCTAAGACCCAGATGTAACAGTCTACTATTTCTTTCACAGCCCAGTCTCCAAATGCCAAGTGAAGAAAAAGCCTTCCTTAAACTCATTTGATATTGTACTATAAACATTTTCAGCAGGTAAATAGTTAAGTCTTTTAGGAAAGCATATTTTCAAATCAAGCTAAGCTGGTGTTTTGCAAGAAGAGCTGATTAAGGACATCAACACTTGGCTGTTAATTGTTTACAGCCATAAACTATTTCTATATTTAGCCATAGACACATTTTAAATCACTGCAGTTTATTTTATAATCTGAAAAGAACAGCAATACGGGTGATATTTTAGCTGATTCATAAATATTTAAAAGTCTGATGATTTTCAATCATATCTTTCTGCAATCTGTTTTTCATAAATACTGAATTTAGTGACAGGTTATTTTCAGTAAAATAGCACAATTATCATTCTTCTAGAAAAACAGTTAAAATAGCACAGAAAATCTTTAAGACTAAGAAGTTTCTTAGTATGATTTATTACCTAAAACGTACTAATGTATTTCAGAGGCATGCTAGAGCTGTATTTCTGTTGTTCCTATTAAGAAATTCTAGCTTCCAGCTTGTCAGTTTGATATATGTTTCTTCATATGTCTCATGTTTCCCATTGTTGTCATCAGGACAAAGTGAATTTGACAGCAATATTTACTTCTATTTTGCCAAGGCAAGAATATTTGAACACTGATTAGGAAGGAAAGCAACTAAAAAAAGATTGCTTTAATAAATCATAGAATATTTAAAAAAAAAAATCCCAGAGAACATTTTCCAAGGGAAAAAAAAAATAAAAAAAAAGTTTTCCCTTCTCTCTTTATGGCATACAGAAATTTTAGGTTTAAATGTAAAGTAATTCCATAGACAAGTTTTTACCTGTTAGGAATAACCAGCCAATTTAGTCAAATTAACCAATGCTATGCACAAGATATGATATGCGGAACATTCAAACACTGCCTGCGAATATATAAATACATACATCTATAAATATAGATGTTTCTTTAGCCATCCACTTCTCCCGCCAGAACCGGGTGCTTTTAAATAACCAGATTTTGGAAGCAGAAGAAGGTATCCAGTGGTATTTCTTTACCAACTAAATGCACTTTAGAACCCAGTACACTCAGTACTCTAATAAAATGGAAACTGATTCAAAAGCAATGCACTATAACAGTGCAGTATTGACTACTGCTCTTCACTGAGTATGCTAGCTGTA
The DNA here is from genome assembly GCA_947846985.1 of Fratercula arctica. NCBI lineage: Eukaryota > Metazoa > Chordata > Aves > Charadriiformes > Alcidae > Fratercula > Fratercula arctica. The sequence goes on along the minus strand of CANTUZ010000004.1, from coordinate 28,844,798 downwards.
CTCAGCATCCAGCCTTTGTGTAATGACCTACTTGTAATGCCGTCACTAGTCCCATAAACAAAACTGCTTTCAAGAAAGAATTAATATTTGAATGTCATAAACATATTCCATTTGCGGGCCTGCTATTCCCTGGAACTAGACCAGCAAAAGTAAAAGTCTGCAAAGTGCTCTTTCCAACTTCATAAAAACTACTAAAAAAAATTCTTCTGATCACAGAGACTCATATATTATAGTTAGAAATAATATTTCTGTATGCCAATGGCAACTTCATAGGCATACATGCTGCTGAAAAAAAAATCAGAGCTGCTCTGGGGAGAAATTATATTTTCAGGGCAAATGAAAACCAACTGGCCAAAACAAGAAAACACTTCATTACCCCAAATTAAGTTGCTTTTTTAAGAGACAGAGTTGAAGGAGATCTTAAAGTTACTTAATTACATCAGGCTATTTAGAAATCAAAACAACTTCCTTCTAGACAGGAAAAAATATAAAGAAGACATAAAGTGAAAACTACACCACCACAGAAGAATTAACTATTTTCTTAATATGAACCCCTTTAGTGTAAGATTTAGGTTAGAGCAAATCCAATTGATAGGAGGTAAGATAGCCATGAAGTGTCACGCAGACAAGAAAATGTATCATCAGAAATCTCAAGGTCGTATCCAAGTTCAGTTGAATTACTTTAAATTTGAAAAGCCAAAATGAAAGAAAAGCCTTTGAATTATACAACACCAAAATACATCAAAATGAACAGAAGCATTGCTCACCTAAAAACATATAAGTATTGTGTTCAATTTGAGACATGGAAGCAATTCCAGCACACGTCAGATGAGAATAAACAAGTGTAGAAACAGAGATTAAAGATTTACATATGCATTTTATACTGTAGATTATGTATGATCAAAGGGTGCAATGCTAGGGAACAGATGATCCCAATTACTCTACTACTGTAGTGGGCTTTTTCAAGTATGTTTAAAAGTAACAAACAACATTGCATACAAACATATAATTTTAAAAACAACTTTAGACCATGTAATGTAAGAAGTGTTTATAGACGAATTAACCTTTCCTGCATGAATGAAAAACAGAGTTTCAACTCTACACATTTAAGAAGGATTCAGATGTATCACTTCTGGAGTTAATAAAAGTGCCTTTGTTTATATTTCTCTCTTTCAACAATAGCAATTTCTTTTTAACGCAAATTTAAGAGCTATATCATGAAGCGTTCTTTTCTATAGTGCATCATAAATCTTCACAGTTGCCAAGATGTGAGTCGTGCTCTAGACTACTCACTCCATGAGGGTGAGGACATATGAACTACACACAGATAAACATGTTTTTTGATTTCCAAATTATACATTCTGACATCACAGAACATAAACCTTTGACATACAAATCCATCTATCAGGCGTTAATCTAAAACTGGAGCCAAGGCAACAGAAAGAATGGTTCATTCCATTTCTAGCAACGCTTTGTTTCACAAGAATAAATCTCCGATCAGTACAAACTACTGGTACAGTCTAGAGCCACTAGTAAAAGAATTCCCAGAAGAAAAAAGGGGAAAGGAAAGGCTGTATTATAGAGTTCTTTTGCCGATATAAAGTAAACACAAGAAACTTGAGCAATACATGGTCTCTCTGGAAAACTTCTTTGCAGAAGCAAGACAATTATATAATGCCTAATGTACTGCATTCCTCTTTCATAAAGATTTCATAAGCACGTAACAAAATAAACAGAATGAATGTAGCAACAGCCTGGGGAAGACTGGTAAAAAGAGCTCATTTCATATGCAAAAACAATAATGAGGAAAGATCAGTTACTGCAATTCTAATAACAAACAACAGATCGTTCATAACAAACTTAAATAACACTGTGTTTCAGGTGAACAATCCGCACCAGGGACTGGAATTTTCCTCCTACTCCCCTAGATTTTCATTTCAGTCTGTAAGTACAAAGGACGTGCGACAGCCTCCCGGTCTTCCGCATACTATTTTCTTGCTGCATACGGGCGTTGCAGTGATACAGACTGACTGCCGCGGTCCCCAAGGCTCCCCCCTTTCCCAGCCAACACACATTGGGACGCTGGTAGCATCTTTGCAACAAAAAGGGTTCTTGGCACCAAAAGATAATGAGAATAACTTTAAAAAGGTCTGTGCTGGGTACAGTATAAAGGTACAGTGAACAAAATTCACGTATCTTTGCACCTTTCTATGTGATCATTGTACCGAAATGCAACTCGACAGGAGCTGAGAATAGGGGAGGATTTAACTCAGATTTCTGGCAACAACAAAACAGTTTGTGACTGTGGAAATGTAAGTTACATACACGGATTTTCTGCCGCATTCCCTCCCTGGACTATTTTTTACCCCATACCTACAAGGAAAACAATGGTGTCTATCTCAGTTCTCGTATTTGTTTCATGGTTGATCCCATGCAAATTTAATGTCAGAACAGTAGCTACAGCAACAGATAGTTTTTTCATATTAAAAATGAGGAAGGACAGTACGAACTTCAGGCGGATAACAGAGTTTTGCCCTGTTATCTCTAAAAGCAGTTGAACAAATTGACTAACTATATGTTTAGAAAAAAGCAATTCTATGTAAGATCAAAATATATATCTTCCAGGTTTCACATACTAAAGCCTTGATTCAACCTGAGACATCAAATCTCTCTAAAATTGCCAGAGAAGCAAAAAACGTAATTTGTACTAATGAACATGTGCCATGCACTGTTTCTTTCCAACATGTTGGTTGTAAATCATATTATTAAGCACACAGGTTTGGGTTTTTTAATGGATATATGAAGTAAATGCTAACTTCATAGTCCCAACACATATATCCCCTAGCTGAAGTGACATGACAGGAACCAAGAATTGTTTGTCAGGCTGTGGTATAACTGCGAGAGAGGCAACCACTGAAAGAACCCAGACTTGGCAGAGTCTGCTTAACAAATAATCTTGCTTTTATGTTTATGACCATTCACTTTTTCACCTCTACATATGCCTATCCACATGATGGTCACAGAAACCTGGCTTCTAAGAATCCTAAGTCTCACGCAGGATCAGTGGCGGCTTTTTCTGTGGAATGAGTTGGTACAAAAATATCCCAAGTCACCAGTAGCTTCACTTCTGCATTAGCTTCAGTAGCTTATTCTCTAAAGCAAATAAATTGGGGTCACAGATAACTTTAGACACTCAAAATTAATCCATTTTGTAAAACAGCTTGTACAGTTACCTCGGACTTTACTGAACTATATAAAAATTTATCATTGTAACCCAATAGTTGGAATAAAATGAAACAAAGGTTCCGAAACAAAGGGTCCAGAATACTCAGAGTATATTTCTACCTTTAATTTCAGCCATTTAATAAAGTTTTCTTCCTTTTATCTTTGCAAATCCTTGCTTAAAAAGTCACCTTTTCCACCTCCATGTGAAATACCAGCTCACATAAAAGCCACAGTTGCTTAAGAACAGAAAATAGATCCGAAATGAAGTTAGAGGCAAAGATGCATAGGCATGCATGCATAGAACTGCAAAGATAGCTTCCTAGTTGTAGGCTGTAATTCACTTGTATGCTAAGAAGCAACAGACAAAACTGCGTTCAAGTCAACCTATTTGTGATTTCAAATATGAAATACCATCATGTGAATCTGTGTGAGTTACAGATATGTGATTACTATATAGAACATATGACAAGTATCTGTGTATACCAATGAAAACCCAAATATTGAACATACTTGCAAACAATAAAGACATACACACACATATACATGTTTTTTAATGCACCCAAATACAACTATTGGGATAGACATTAACTAGTGTGTGTCTCTCACTGAGAAACCAAGAAGCTAACTAAAGTTCAACAGAGATGCGAACTACATCTTTGTATCCAAAACGTCACCCTGTCTGTTCACAAAAAAAAAGTATGAGACTTCTCTAGTTCATAAAAAAATGGTATTGTATGACAGAGCATGGATAAAATAACTTAAGAATGCATTTGAGACATGGGAAATTTGAAGTATTTCATATAATTGGGTTCCAAGAGATCCTGAAAAATCATATGAAAACAATAACCACTTAAATGATTGTCCTGAACAATTTTTTTCTATCTACTTTTTTCAAGTTCAGAAACACAATTTTTTCTTTCTTTTGGAAGATGTTGCTCTCTAAGAGTCATAAATGAAACAAAAGTTACGTGGAATTTTACATGTCAAACATATATGTTAATTGCCACACAGTCAAACGTTGCCAGCAGACCCTGAACATTTGATGATTTTCTAGGCCTCCATTGAAATATTGAAGTTGCATTAGATCACAGAGAGTGTATGAATGTACATAAGATTAGGACTCCTGCATCAGGAGGGAGGATAATTCATAAACGTTGTATGCCTATACCTGGGTCTCTCTGGAGATCAGGATGGAGTGACAAGTCTGTGACAGCAGCCAGGTCACGCCAAGTGCTGAGGTACTCAGCATGAGCAGCTGGGGGCACACAGAGAAGGCATGATACATGTACAACTGCCACCCGCACAAGGAAGAAGCTCCCAGTGAATTTAGGAACAACCAGAGTCAAGCAGTGATATCTGGCCAAAGGTTTTGATGGACTGTAATTTTGAAATTGGTTGCTTTCATTTCAGACAAGCCATCTTTACATGCCTCAATCCTTCGGTGGACCTAGCTCGTACCGATGTATGCACGGTCTGCTATGATTATCCTGCCTTTGTTTAAAAGAAAGAGATTAAGTAACTGAAGTCCTAATTATTTTTAGGCACTTTTTAGGAATCTTTTCAAAGATCATTAACACATTTTCTCAGTACTGGATATGACAATTAGACGGAGTATTTCAATAGTTAATCAACCAGTGTAAAATAGTAATAAATAAAATTCACATATAATTCCACTCAGACTCTCATAACAGAGTTTAATTGAGCTTTAAGTGATTTGAAACACTTCAGTTGGTTCCTTTCATAAAAGTAAATTTCACCCATTCTGAACTCTTGCATGCTTCTTAAAAATGCCATATTTAAAAAACATTATTTCCACTAGCAATTGTTTACAACTTTGAAAGAAATGCAATCAGAACAGTTTTTAAGCTGTAATACTTCATGAGGTCTAAGTATTCTCATAGGGTTTTTTTCTAGCAAACTATTAATGGAAGCGTAAGATGAAAGGTGTAACTTAATACCCTGAATATATGCAAAATAAAATGTCTCTTCTGATATACATCAATTTTAGTATGTTGTTGCACGTACTAGAAAGGTTTTCCTGTATGTTCCTAAAGGACTGGGTTTTGAACTTCTAAACAAAAGATAATTTATTTGGAGAAACACAAAAGCTTAAGATAAAAAAATCAGGGTCAACATTTCTTACCTGTATTAGATAAAAATATCTTTAGCATAATGGGAATTTCTAAGTAAACACTGCAAGAAGGAGTCTTTACGAAAAAAGTGTATGATATGATTGATGAGATTTCTAAATGTGGAATTAAGAAATTCTACGTGTAAAAAAATGTCTTTGAACACAATGAAACTGAAGCTTCTTCAATTTTCTGTTCCACAGATTGCATGAAAATTCCCTGTATTCATGTTATTGTAACACTCTTATTAAAGGTGTGCCTTTAATCAATTCCGGGGAGAGGAAAAAAAAAAAAAAAAGAGCTTTCAATTCAAGAAGCCAATTAAATATACATAGAAAAATATTTTAATCACTGTTTTAAGCAACAAATAAATGACACTATATTCAAGACAGAAAATACTCCCATTGGACTGTATGATTTGTTAAATAAATAACTTAGATAACTAATTTCATTTCCTCTATGAAAGATATTCCAATATATTTTCCCTAGAATACCCAAACTTAGCTGAGAATTAATTATTCCAGTACCTGTGGGACACAGTATAGTAACACAAAACACCTTTAGAAATGTATAGGCCTGCTGTAAAGGCACATACAAATGTATAGGCCAGCTTGTAAAGAGTGTAACCTTCAGATTCATGAAGTTTCTCAGTTGCTGAAAATGTCTAATTTCTTTATTCTCTATAAAATACTAAAATAATCTGAAAAAGAACCTCTGCTATCTACGAGGAGGTGTTAAATCAACAAATTTACTGTTACATTGTTAAGACTGTTTGTACTGTATATAATAGCTGACTGCTTAACACAGATTAAGAAGAAAAAACACTTCTCTGGATGTGGATGCATATAATGACACGGGGATGCACAGTACGTCAACGCTAACTCTCAAGGATATTCATATGTCACTCCCTATTTGCCATTTACATGAACCTAATTACCAATTCTGATATCAAAGAAATCATCAGACATATGGTAAATTGCAGGTATGACAGCATTATTATATAGAAGCTACCGTTCTGCTAAAATCTATATTACTAGCTTTTAAGAAGCAAACCATTATTTACAACCCTGAAAAAAAACATATTAATATTTATGACATTATAAATCTCCATGAAAGCCAGTGCTTACTTACAGAGGGAGGAAAAAAATTATAGGTTGTTAGGAAGTCTAATCGTTTTGCCAAAATCGGAAAAATCCCATGGAATGCACACTACAGCATCTGAGTCATCAGCATCACCTTCATGAGTACATCATAAACACTGCTATGTCATATGTGTATTCCAGTATGCCAAGTCATAATAAGTTTTTGGTGTCAGAAAAATATTTTGGGAGGAACTACAAATGCACTGGAATATAGTTTGCTTCGCACTCATTTAAAAGGTTCCGCTTATTTTTTAAAAAGTTCACGATGCCATTGCTCACAGGAAATTTGAAATTTGGTGGAGAAAACATCCTGTGAGTAGAAAAGCACATTTTCCCTACCAGACTAAATACCAGTCAAGCACAGCTGAGGGGGAGCAATTATAAACCACCATCCCCTGCATTGATTATTCAGGTAAAATTTTGACAAGTCTGCCAAACTGGCCCATAAACATAATAATTCTCTACACGGATTCCTCTGAGCACAGAGTAGAAGTAGTATCACACCACCTACAGACACTGCCCAAGAAAGACAGAGAAACTGTGGTAATTAGACACCAAATTTATCTGAGAAAGCGGAAGGTTCAGTCCTCCATATGTCCCCCTCATAGTATGAAAAGTAAAGCAGTACCTTATGCTAACTCTCAAGGACATTCGTGTGTCAACCCCTGTTTGCCAGACTACTTGTCCTCTGACATATGAGACATTTGATGTATTATTATCTAATAGAGCCGCTATCCAAAAAGTCATCTCCCATGTACTGCAGGTGGCACAGGTTAAATTAAATGATACAAAACAATTTTAAAAGTACACTTTATTATGTGTACTATGCCATTAAAATTTAATCAAGATGCCCTGTTACATACAGATTCTCGACATTTGCCAGACAGCAGTCAATCTCTTCATCATCTGCAAAAGAAATGCTTCAGATTTGAAACCGAAACAGTAATGTGTAAATGGAGTACTCAACATCTGCACAGACATAAACACCAGAACAGGGACCCAGAAAGTTCTCCTTCAGAGACAGAAAAAAAAAAAAATAGATCTGACAATTCATAAAAATCCCCAAAACTCTGACAAATAAAGATTTGAATTTGATGACTATGCTTTTTAAGAAAACTATTTGCCTGAAAGTTACATGTAAAAAACCACACATCATTCTCCTGAAGCTGACGATTAAAAAAAAAAAAAAAAAAAAAAAAGCTTATAAATATGAAATACAGCAAAGGAAAAAAAAAAAACAAAACAAACCAATCCCTATCCAGGATTTTTACTCTCATTAATTATCTTTTTTTTTTTTTTTTTTATAATAAGCTGGCTACCATTACAGATGCTTCATGTAACAACTGCACAAACCTCAAACAAGCTGAACCATAACAATGTTCTGGAGAACCAAAATTAACTAATATGACTGTTTATTCTGTTATAATATGTAATATATGTTACAGGAAATGAATTAGAAATATTGAAGAAAGTTATTCAAAACCAGAAAGTGAAGAACTAATAACAATTAAGAGGTGGTATTTGCACAAATAACTATGACTTCAGAATGACATCCTGGTAAATAATAACAGATTTTGTCAGACGTTATTAATCTGGCCAAATTTCATACTGAAAATCATCTACAGATAGTAAGCACAGAATATGAAGATCTATTAGAGAGTTTCTTTTCAGAATTTAATCATGCTATACAGGAAAAATTTGTTCTGCTGTAAGAAAGAGTGAAAGTTAGTAAACCAGTAAAGAAAAAGAACTAAACTTAATAGCTTGTATCAAATGGATAGGTATTTTTTGGAATAAATGGAAACTGTGACTAAAAAGCAGTATGTAGGAAGGAAAATGGAGAACGTAATTGCCATAATACAGCACATCAGTGGACCCTCTAGTCCAGCATTCTGTCTTCAGAAACATGCATAAAAAATGCTTAATGAAGCAAAGAGTACATGCATAAATCACCAGCTGCCTTCCGCAAACGCTTCATGAACTCAGAGCTCACTTTACATCAATGGTATTTAAAAAGGGCATACACAGACCAATCTCGAACTGCTCTTAAAGAAAAAAAAAAAACCAAAACACACAAACATGTTCAATTCTGCAATTACCTTTTCCGCAATTATCATATTGTGCTTCTTTTTGTATTTTGGGCAGAAGTGTATTCCCTTGTATTCAAGTTGAATCCACTGATGTATATTAATACATTTTGTCAGCCTATTTTTTAAAACCTTGTCTTGTAATAATTTAGAAACATAATGAATTACAGATGTAGGTCTACTGCAGCGTCACATGAATTGCTTGTTCATGAAGACTGTGATTGCTTTCTGCTTTCTCATGAATATTTCTTATTCCTATACCAGTAATTCAACTACTCCTCTTTTGTTCTACTCCCTTACGAACATACACAACCCCACCTTATAAAATAGAGGGAATAATTTATGAACTAACGTGCAGTTAATGAATCATAATAAAAAATCCTCTTGTAGAAAATGACTAAACACAAAATTTACCACAAACACACAAGATCTGATTTAATTACTGGGTTCCAGTGGCAGAAGTCAGAAGAAAGAAAAACTGCAGGATTATAGTGACAGAAAGCTCACTTAGAGCAAAGTCAAAGTAACAAAAAGTTACCAAAATACACAATTTCCAAGTCTGAAACCAATCTGTCAGGTCAAAGGGAGAGAGAGCAATGGAACAGCACAATGATTCATCCGAAGCTCATTTCAACATGGTGACACTCAACAAATCTGTGCAAGGGATGGTATGACAAAGGGCACATGCCCTGTCCTTCCTAATCCTCACGTCCCCAGGGGCCCGGCCCTGAAAGCTGCACTGAACCTTTCACAATTGCCACCTTCTAACCATGATCTGATGCGTGTTCACAGACTCACCTCTGATTTGAGGACATTCTTCACTTTATAGACTTACTAGTTGCTTTGTTTTCATGATTTGGTCGCCTACCCTTACTTACAGTCTGTAAACCAGTACAGATGAGGTCTACTGTAAATTCTATTTAGTACTAAAATATTTATTTCTAATGGTAACAACAGCATCATTTGTGACTAGCCGTTATGACAGTGCATCTGACACCAGCATGCAAAAAATGTAATTTAAAGAATGATTTAGCTATCACTAAACCATAAAAAGGAATTGAAAATATGAAGGCCAGCTGACCAAAATCAAAACTCTTGTTAAGATAAGCATCACCTCCTACTGCTTTGTGAAAAATGATCTTCTGATGTAGTTTTTTTGAAAATATTTTCATTTTCAGAAGAAAAAAAAAAACAGTGTGAAGGGTCTTGATTACTATGACGTATTTTCTTCAAGACTTATTCTGGACAATCAAAATATTTTCATAAGTTGTTAGAATATATAAGTAATATTTTCTATTAAGGCAAAAGGATAAAAAAGAATGTTTCACATGTCAAGTACTTGGTGAATTAATTGTTCACTTTATTAAATTGATTTGTTCAATTATCATTATCAATTAATTGTTCAATTATTTCACATAGTCATTTTGAACACAAGCAGCTACTTTGGCTTCAGTGACCAAGGACTGGATAAGGAAAAAATCTGGGGTTTTGAGTGACAGAAGTCTAAACGCTATGCCATGCACTAAATGTTGGTCATCCTTCCGCAGATATCTTCCCTGACCACTTAACAGTATCTCCTCTATGATGACTGTCACTCAGTTGATCTAGCATTATGCTATTGTGGCCATTCAGTCACACAACTAGCTCATAAAAGGAGGCCATGGACTTCTTCAGGCCTATTATAAACTGTGTCTGGTGAATGACACCTCCCAGCTGGGGGTACTGCCCTGCTGCATGGGAAGGCAGCGTCCTTAACTCATGGACAGCTGAATTTTGATATGACATTATGAGGTGGACTGAATGTGTTCTTTGTTGAAATACCAGGAAGTCAGGAAGGAAAACTGAACTATTTTTCAAACAGAGGCTTCCCTCACTAAAAAATGCTCGTGCAGCGCCTTCGCTAAGCAAAGTAGGGTTCATTCCCAAGAGCAAAGAAATTAGGGTTCTACAGCAAGTAGTATCCAGTTGGTCTCATATGCAAACTGGGTAAAAGTATATGAAAATTAAAAGATCCATAGTAAGAAAAGTTTGCGATTTCCTTTTATTCAGACCTAACTTCAAACATAACTTTTGTCATAGAAATATGAAGTTGGAGTGAAACACCAGTGTGCACGTGCTATTACAAATTCTGCTAGAAAAGACTTTTTGTATTACGGTTTTCAAGTCCAGGCCTAAAAAACTGCGTTAATTTATGTTGGGTGGGGTTTTTTCCTCTCCTCTCTGCAGGTTCCACTTACAGAAAGATAAAAAATTCAGAAACTTACTGTTTGTTACTCTGGTTGCAGTTACCAATTAACAAGTAGTGCTGGACTTCAGACAGTTCTCAAGTGCAATAAATTATGTGATCTGCCTTGTTCTAATACTTCTATAGTCCCATTAAATTCCAGAAATCCTTTATTGCAAGGACTACACAAAAAGAATAACAGAATTTTTGTAAATGAACCATTGCTTTGGTAGCAGTTGGAATCCCAAATTTTAAGTTCATTATTAAAGGAAACTAATTACCATTAACAGTTTCTATGTATGTTCTCACTGTACTTAACATCTACTGAATCCACTCAGAGCAGTTAGGGAATCAGAGAAGATATTAAATTAACTCAAAACCATGTTTTCTTTCCCTTCTGTGCCTTCAGATGTTGTAAGCATAAGAGCTGGTAATGCCTGCACCCAATTTAGACCACAAATGAATTGTGGTTCCACTAGCATTTACCATTCAAGAGGACTGGCAAATGGGAAAGTACTTTTCCTTCCTTACTCAAAGTGGTCAAAAGGTAGACATGATCTGCATTCCAGACCACGTGACAGTTGGCCCATAGCCAGCGATCATTAATGGAGCAGTCAACAGGCCCATATATATTTTTCTTTATGGTCTCGCTCTCCAGTGTCCTCTTATTTTTCAAAACTAAAAACTGTGCAAGACCATCATTATGCTCATGGGCAAACCATCACTGGCTAACAATAACAATTTTGTGAGGTTCAAGGTAAAAACATATTAGATGATGCTTACACAACTGAAGACATTTCCTTCAATGCATAGACAAGCAAAACCAGGGTTACAAGGAATGGTGAAGTTACTTGGCTTGGCACCACTAGTACAAAGAATTAACCATATTTAGTGTGATCTTGTTCATCACAATGAGCTTAATCTAATTCCATCCTTCAGAAACCTTCATTCATGTAACTTACAAAGAATACGTTAAACAAAAGCGCTTCACAATATTAGTGCAATTTACATCAAATGCACTAGAGAAAATTACCTAATACAATTTTCTAAACCATTTAGTACTATGAACTAGGAACTAAAAGAGGAAATTACATTTTATGATTTGTAGGCTATTGAAAACACTCTACACCTGAATTCACACAATCTACATTACCTTGCTGCTCTCTCAATGCTAAAAGGCTTTAATAAACCAGAGAACCAGAAATAATATTCTGGGAATTAAGCAGAAAAATATGTTAAGTCCCTCTGAATCTGCATGAGCAAGATGCTGCATGTGGTCTTTCCTCAGACTTTGGTACCTGAGCCAGGGAACTCACTTCTTACTTTGGTTTGGTTTATTTCCAAAGCAAATGAAAGACAGGATTGCTGAAACAAGGTCTAAGTTTTTCAAATGCAGAACAAACATCTGGACAAATACCTGGAGATATCATTAACATTTTTGTTACTTGTCTGATGCACAAAATGCCACAAATGTGATTAAGTCAACCCCCCCCCACACACATCCAAATATAAAAAAAAAAAAAAAAAAAAATCTTGAAAACTACCAGTACAAAGCTTGAAATCCGGAAGTATTGGTTAATTTACAGGCCTATTCGATGGAAAATTTCCCCAGGATTCTCTCTTCTGTTACTCAGTAGCTGTTCAGGAAAAATTCACTCTCAAGTCTACAAAATAAAACTTGATGAGTGCTGAGGACTCAAAATTCTCACTACAATACGTAGATTTGGTGTGTAATCAGACCCTCTTAGAGTTACAAAGCAGGAATTCTTTCTGAGAAAGGATGAAAGTGTATTTTGAACTACGAAACTTGAAATACATTGATATTTTCTGTAAAATCAGCTCCAACATTTTGAAATTAACATTTTATATCATACTTTTCAGAAAAGCAAGCAAATGCAGTAATAAGAACTGTAAAATCTTCACAATATATGAGCCATTTTTTTCCAGAAGGCAAACTTTGCAGATCTCCTAAGATAGCTCTTACTAATGGATCTTCTTATTCTGTAGACAAGTAATCATTTAATAAAAAATTAAATTTATTAATATAAATCTCAGTTGCAGTAAATATTCTTACACTAAGCGGGCAGTCTTTAGAATATTTAAACTACTAAAAGGAAATCTTTGTGTTTAAGATCAAGAAATGAGAAATTCAGAATGTATATCATTTATATTTTGACATAAATCTGTAAATCACAATGTCTAATATACAGAATTTCTACTTTAATGTAATATTCTGTTCCTTAAGGAACAGAAAGGGTTCCTGTTCAATTGCTACTATAATCACAAAAGAGCAAATGATATTTCCAGGAACTTAAGAATTACACAAATACCAAAACAAACAGCTTTCTTCTATTAATTGCTTTAGAAATTATAAACTTCTAGTAATTGCTTTAGAAGTGAAAAATGACATTGTTATTTTCTCTTTTTCTCTTTTTGCATTTTTCTGCTTTTATAGCATAAAATCACTGGACTTTCTTTTGTTAATTAGATGACAGTCAAGTTTAACACATGTTAAACTATAAAACTTCAAATAAATGCTTAATTCAGAATCCACTCTATGTACCAAGAGGAATTAAGGTCAAACCAACATAGGTTACTGTCCTAACAGCAACCCATTACAGTTAACAAACTTTGGTTACTAAAGCAACCAACTAATTGTAGAAGTCCCGGAATGCAAATTTATGAAATTGCGGGTTTGTAGTTTATATCTGACAGTATTTGATCAAATGCAGTGGAACCCAGTTACTAATTGGTATCTCAGACTATAAACTTGAAGAGTGTTACAGATAGTCTTACAACTTTCACTTACGCAGTGAAGACTATTTCCTCCTTCCCATGCCCCATAAAGGTCTTTTAGACCTTTAGGATGTCAGAAAGATTGAAAAACACCAATGTAGCTGGATCTCTGCTAAAGAAAAAGCATCTGCTAGTTTAGGGATTTACAGAACTCTCTAGGAAGGGTGAGGCAGAAAAGAACAAGGCAAAATTGCCTAACGTAATTCTATATATCAGGTCAAGAGAAAATAGAGGCCACCGATCTTCTGTTTTTTCCTAAAACAAGACCTATTGAGAGAGAAACAGTTATTAAATCACACTATGTTGGGCAACAAAGATAACAAAGAAATAGTGCAGACTTCACCTTTTTCCTGGATAGAGAGATTAACAGTTCCACAGTTAGATTTCCCCTCTCTTTTATGGAATTTGGATCCCATAAAAGTGTTAAATCTCTCCAGGGATTTGGAGAAATTGTATCTAAGTCATGGAACAAAAATAAAGTTCCCTAAATCTGCAGCTATAACAAATACATCACTGATTACACATGGCAGGCATTCTGGAAGTCTGATACAGTGGAAAACATAAGCACCAAAGTCATATGGGACTATACATGGCATTTATGTCAAAATGCAGTGGACAGGAAACTGCAGAGAGGGTCTTACTCATTCTAAGCTTTCCTAAGTAGCATCTTCATAGAAATGCAGGACAGAAACAGGAAGAAGAGGGACTGATAAAACTTTCTGTTGCTATAGCTATTAGTAATATCAATAGCGACTCACTAACCATTTGCTAAAAAATCTTTGCACAACAAAACAAATAAAAGAACTTCATTGTTCCTCCCTATCTTAAACTCTTCAGTACTGAAGGTGGAAAAATAAAGTAGCCATGAGAAGAGGTTTTATCCAAGAGGCCTGATACAACGGTAAGTTGTATGTTGAGATTAAATTAAAACTTCAAAATTCCAGAGCCTGAGAAGACAGTCAAAGGCTAAAACAAGTTATAATACTTAATATCTGGTGTTGTGTATGAATAATGGAACAAATTTTATGAGATCAATGCTTTTAGTAAGACAGTAGCAAGGGAAGCAAGCGTGCAAAATGTTTGAGGTACCAACATATTTAACAAGAAAGTAGCAAGGGCAGCAACCCTGTAAAAATGAGGTAAAAATTGGAAGTTATTAAAAAGCCTCTAGATAAAAATCACCATGTAATTGTTCTGTTTATCTTCATGCATTTTTTCCTGAAGGGTTTTACTTTTACTTTGGCCCTTAGCTTTTGTACTGATTTTTTTAAAACTCTCATAAATTGTGAATTTAAACACTCATTTAGATTTTAAACATCTAGAAATTTCTGTATTTGTAATTCTGAGTTTTACACAGGAATCGACAAGATAGCTAAAACAGTAATTATGGCTATTTGCCTCTAATAAAAAGTAATATTTCCCACATGTGCAATATAGTCCATCCATGAGTCTCAGTACCTTAAGATGCCTGAGGGTCAAACTCTCCAGAGATGTGAAAGTTGGGGTACATTACATCATATAAAAAATATATTAAAAAACTGGCATCAACTGCATGCCCAAGTGTAAAATGGTACGGGCTGCTGTAAAGAGCAACAAATAGGACTCTAAAAGATGACGGATGTCTCAATTAAGAAGTCTTCTGTGTCATAAATTCCTTTCCTATGGTGTTCTCAGAAGGTTGCCCCGGTTCAAAACTCTTCTCAAAGTCTATCAACAGAGTTCTCAGACCACAGACTGGAAAACCTCAGGCACGGACATTTGTATTGAACAGGGGAATGCCCAGGACAGCTTGTGAACTACACAGACTGAATAACTTTTTCTGAAGAAAGCTAGAGAGCAAAAGGAGGACACCAGACTTGGCACTCTTCAACCTTTGCAGGGAAGAGAAAGTATTTTAATAAAAATGCAGCATGAAAGTCATGCTGCACAGAACCAGGGCAAGAAATTTATCATCAGTGTTCAAAACTCACTGATTTCCAAAAAATTTAACATGCATTGGAGGAGGAAAGTATTTAGTCAAAAGTAACCAGGGAAGATTTACACCTTATTTTTTACAAAAACACTGCCAATTTTTTTTTAATCACAGTCAGAGGTTCAGGTCTTCAAAGTCTAAGGACAAACTCATTTATTTTTTTACTACTATTCAGGAGCATATTAATTCAAGACCTGTTCTAGAAGAGTACTGTCAAATAGGAGACCAAATGGTAGAATCTGATTATTATAACATTAATAGAGACAGCTAAACTTCTGTATCTTTTCCATGATAAATAGAAGCTTTGTATACCAATGGTGTGCTGTAAATGTATACCATCCAATTCATATGTAGTGTATCTCTCAAAGTTGTAAAAGGAATATAACCTTTTGAAAATTTTTAGGGTGTAGACTAGTTGGTATGTAAACTTCAAAACTGTACCAACATAAGGTGCTTCCCTTACTAGTAATTGTGTTCAAGCACAAAACTTCAAACCATCTTATTCTTCTAGTATGTAACTATCAAATCCGAACCTATGGCCCTATGATCTAGAACTGACCGGGAAAAGTCTATTACCTCTTTTTCTGAATGTATAAGCTAAAGTCTTTCTCTGTGTTGCCGGTAGATTTTGCTAAGAAACCACCAGGTCCTCTTGTAGTTCAAACCACAATATTATAACTTCAGTTTTAGTCAGCTCTTCATTATGCACCGTCTCTATATAAAAATCATTGACTACCTGTATGGACTACAATCATTTAAGATTCCATTCATCTGCAGCATTAATATCAATGCATGCAGTTTAAACATACATATATTGAAATGCTTTCAATCCAATTGTGGAAGGATATTTCTAAGGTGATTTGAATGTCTCTAAAAGGGAAAAGGCATGTAGAAAAACCCAGTTAATGACAAGAAATGTTTTTTATTCGTTCCTGCACCTTTCTTCTTTAAATTTCCAGAAACTACGCAGCAGACCAAAAAGCATCTCAATCTGGAAGAGAGTAAGGAGTCTGAAAGCCAATATGTTGAGCTAAAACGAGCGTAAGAACACATATATCATAATTCTAAAACATAAGCTCAACACCACAGTGACCCTCTGCAAAAGGGAGTATCTAGTGCATAACATACAGTTTCAGTTGTGAACAAAACATCATCAAGCCTACCTAAATTAAATTTGACTAAAAAGTGAAAATACCACAAAGCCAACCCCATCTTTAACTTAATAGAAGAAATGCCTCTGGCATGTAAGAAATGGGTCTCCGCATCTCTTGCAATATATAAAATACTCATCTATTATGGGTTTTTAGTTCATAACCAGCTAGCAATGGATGAAAAGTAGGTGTCCATACGGATTTTATCTGATTGAATAATGATATTAGATACTCATATATTTTTGCACTTATGTAATGTCATTGAATTCAGAAGACAATTTCTCAGATGAAATCATCATACATGAGGGATGTTTGGAGTAAATGACAGGCTGTAGAAGCATCCTCTCACTGGGATTGCCACTAGCCGTAAATAAATCTCTGTGCCAAGAAGCAAGCAGCTCTTCAGTATAACAGTAGCAAAAACTTTTTTGCATAATTTTAACTATATGGTAGAAAACATAACTGTCTTGAAATCACAGTTAAAATAAATGAGCTAAATACAAAAGAGACATATATGGAAATTCTGTTTGTGTTCTACTGCTTCTACCAAAATCCCAGATTAGATGTAATAGTGCCATAGCAAAAGTATCACATCCTATTTAGAATCATGACTGGAGTTAAAGCTGCACATGAAATGAAAAACCCTCATTATGAAATTGCAAGCAGATGTGATCAATGTGGTCTATAAATACACTTCAGGAACCATTCAGATTTTATTTTCCAATTGAAATTGTTTGATTTAAATAATTGTCTTTGATTATACAGATCTTAAACCACCACATGAATATTCTTGATCAAAAGGCAAACAAAACTTCTTTATTGTGTACACTCTTGTTCCTTTGGATGAGTATGTCCCATGCTCATTTTATCTTGGTTTTTTGCAATTCTTTTGTCTATGGGCTCTTCAAACCCCAACTCACCACAATTCAGCTTCTGCTGAAGGCTGTGGTCCACATCCTCCATGTACAAAGAACTACAAGCACATCAATGGAATACTTAGGCAGGTCTGTCAGCTCCTCATCCATTTCAGAAATTAAAGATTTTCTCCTCAATAAATTTCTTCCATCTTTCCTCACTGAGTTGCTGTCTTTCAGCCTCCGTTTTAAACTTATCTAGGTCTGGGGTTTCTATCCTTCTCTACATATAATTTAAAAACCTGTTGCAAGTCTATGGACAAGGCATAAAACATACAATCTATTTTACAGACAATACACAGACTACAAATGTCACATCACTGACAAGGGCAAAACGCAGGTTTCATGGGTTATAAATGCTAGCAAACTACATTGATTCTAATCTCTAATTTATTGTTGGTTTTGTTGTTGTTATTTTATATGATTAAACACTTTCTGGGAGGAGGATATCCAACAGGGTGATTGAGGTCTAATGGAAACAAGTGAGGGAGAGCACCACATCCAAGGTGGCTCAAGCTAGTGTATATTTGCTACGGAAGGCCAGAGGCAGGAAGGGCAAGTGCCAACATGCCATGGAGAGAAAATTATATTTTCTGTGGTATTTTGGAGACAATCAGAGTAAGAGAAAATTAAGGACAACCAGGAGAAAGAACCACGGACTCTGCTGTCAGTGCACTAGGACACTTTACAGCTGCCTGACTTTTGACTGCACCTCAGTAGAGCCTGAGTGTTAATAATTCTTACAAATTCTTTAATTTACTGTCTTTTCCTGTAACCTTCCCAGTCATTAACTGATTAATTATGATCCCTTAAGTAATAGTAGAAAATAGCACACACGCAACATAAAACTGTTTTACACTGTACATGAGAATTTATATACACATAGTCATTTCTTTTTTGAATGAATCTGAATAATTTGCCATGGTCCGTTATGCTGAAGTAAATATCACAGCTGAAATTCCCACTCAAAAATCTAAGCATCCTGAAATTTATTCTACTTGAGTAACTCTTACTGCTGATCCAGACATCTGCATTTCCAAAGCGCTGTCTGATGCCAATATATTTCATGGTAATGGAACAACAGTCATCTGTGTCTACAGTCTTAGCTCTTAAAAATGTTTCATTCAGTAGCCAAACAAATCCAAAGTAATCCCTCAAGATCAAATTCATAAAGTATTTTCACAGCCTAAAACAGCAACTTCTTTGTGTTTGGGTTTTTTATTGGAATACCCGCAAACCAGGTACTCAGGTTTCAGAAAAAAAAACACTTCTTGCAGAAAAGGAACACATATTTTTTTCAAGGTGGCACAAAATAAGATATGAAACAGTACTTTCCGGTTCAGCATAGTTTAGTACTGTTTCCCTGTACTGATTCCTATTGCATTTCCAATACTGCTTTAGTATTCCTTTACATCTACAGCAGAATGATGAAATAATTCTGTGTGATATTAGCCCGAGCTAAATACCTAGATTTTCATCACGTATGCAGAAAACATTAATCTATTTTCCAGATGTGCAGCATTTCACCAAAACCCCCGAATACTTCACTATACTTTTCACCAAAGACTTAACAGCAAAATGAAATGTTATTATAGTATATTAGTATGACTTCATTGCTTTTGCAGAACATAAATACAATAAAGTTTATATACTGAAAAGACATTGTGATAAATTCTAAGCATATAAATGTATATTGAGTACATAAATCAAGTGTCATATATGTTATATAAAACTACTTTAATTAAAACTTGTCAAATGCGTGACTAAAACATATTTTGTAATTAAGATTAGAACATTTTCAAGAATTTAGCTCCTTTATTTATCAAAAGCCAAATACAGCAAAGCGCTCCAAGGCAAAAATGGGGCCTAGCAGTGAAACTATTATTGATTTTCTCAAAACTGCTCACATGTTTAAAGATAAGCATGTTTCTAAGTGTTTTGCTGGGTCACAGCCTGATTGCCCAAATATGCCACCATTAATCACGTTATGAAAGTAATTACTACAGGTTTAGCTTCATTAACTTGGAATCTGACAGAAGTCAAGATTCTGTAAGAGACATTCAGTAGCCATCCCAAGGCCACCCTGCACTATGCGCTTTCTCCTATTCATATATATCCACATAATCTACCAAGAAACACAGTTCCTTTAGGTTTGTAGTATACGTACAACACTTATCAGCGGGTAAACAAAACTGCAGGTCAGACTTGGAGCAGCAGCACACTGCCTCAATGGTTACCGTGTTTTATGGACAATACTGAAAGAGCCACATCATAAAAGATTATACATTTCTGAAACACCCAGTGGCTGGTTTTATTTCCAATGTAATAAAAACATCAAAATTTGTGAAGACTATTCCTTAGACATAAGAGATGATAGCCTACATACATAAAAATCATTATTTGTATAATAAGACAAATAAAGAAAAAAAATCAAGCTGTCTCACTCTCAGTTAGATGATTTCACAATTTATTTCACATCCTAAAAAACATCTTTAGGTAGTCTATATTTATGAAGGAGACATTTTTCAGATTGTAAAAACATATCAACTCATTCAAGTCTGAATAGAAGTGTAATTTCTTCTAAAAATAACCTAACATTTGAATACACTTTAAAAACAACAAACAAACAAACTCCCCCCCCCAAAAAAAACCCTAAACAAACAAAACAAACAAATTCTGGAAAGGAAGCAAGTAATTCCTATAGAGAAAAATTAGACTTTTGCACAGCTGTGTAAAGGATTGAAATAGAATAGGGAAGGTGTTCAAGCAGTAACATTACTGCAGAATTTCATACGTTTATGTCCACACTTCATTCACATGACAAATCATAACTTCTGGCTTTGACTCATTGAAATTATGTTTTAGTACTGTTATAGAGGAAAAAAAACTTATTAGACAATAACTGTACTGTCTTCCTAAGTGAATAATTATGAACATTTTTTACCTCATATATATTCAGCAGCTGCAAATTACAACAATTTTTCAGCATTGGCAATGGGACATTTGATCATAATCAATAACAGTAATGGCCTCTCAAGCAACATTAGGATGATGTGAACTTGCCTGATGTTAATGCTTCTATCACATTCAATTAACACTAAGTGCCACCACTTCTAGGTTCTCAGCACAAGAAGAACATCCCAAACGAGATGCACAAACGCAGACTTGACAATCACACTGTCTGTGCAATGAATAAGGCAAGGCGGACATTTAAAAATGTTATTCAACACAAGGCACTGGCAGGGAAGAAGGCATTAAGTCAGCTGATAGGAAGCTAAAAGCCACAAATTAGGTACACGCACAAGACTGCAACGCTATTTCCTGTAATTTTGTGCCTCAGGCACACCTTTGCAGTGAAAAATTTCCAATGATGAGAGAAGGAGCAATAGGTGCTGACAAGCAGTGGTAACCTTGCCCACAATTAGATAAAAGCATTTAAATAAAGAATTTGACCAGGAAATGGTAAAGCTGGATGCTTGTAGCTGTCTCGAGTGTTTATGTTTTTAGCAATTGGGTTTAAAAATGTTTCAAAAAACCCTACAAATAATTTTAGAGCAGGGACTACAAACACAGGATTTGCTTCAGCCAAGCAGTGCTCGTGTACGTTGTCCCGTCCCCTTACCTGGTCTATATCCCATTAATCTGGCATTCTTCTCAGTACAGCACCTTACTTTGAGTCTCCCTTCCCCTTCTAGCCTCCCTTGGGTGCTAGGAAAATGAGGTACTTGCTTCCAGGTGAGTGCTCTCTCTAACCATTACACTATCGCACAAAAGACAACCTACCTCCTCCCTGCACCTTCTTCCCTCATGCCCAGCAAGACTGCGCGCAGCCCCCTGGACATCTCACTTTGCCAGAATCTTCTATTCCACCCCTAGGTATCTACATACAGGGAATTTTTTCAATCAGTTAAAAAGACAACAGCCGTCAGTCCCTTGATCATCTCTGCCAAATCAACAGAGGAAGAGTTAGCAAATTGAACTGACAGCAATTTAAATACGTGTTGCTAGGCTATCGTGCTGGCAAAAAGTAGCGGACCAAATTCTTATTACTCCTAGTACTGTCGTACAGAGTTGGGAACCAAACCAATCTCATAAAACAGCAGCCACAACTGTTTTCCACAAAGCACATGAATGTTCCCTTTTAGTAGCCCTGGACATACTAGGCACACCAAGAGGAATGGAAAGGTACAGAAAGAAGATCGCTGCACATTAGCTGTCCTCTCAACACATGCCCACATCAGCCCCAAAGCTCAGCCCATTCTTCCTAGCGAACATTTTTTTTTTTACTTCCCTGCCAGTATTACTGCCCTCTAATGTGATGCCGTAAAGGCGTGCAACAACATGGTTACGAGACTGCAGATGGCTCAAGATGGACGTGGACACATTTACTAATGAAGTACTTCGGAAAACTGCAATGCGAAAAACAGTGAAATTGCATGCTGGACAGTGGAAAGGTCACTTACCTCTCACACGTTTCCTAAACCAGAATTTCTCAAATCAACCTTGCTAAAGCCAGGTGCAGCCTTTAATGTGTCCAGTAACTGCACACAGCTTTTGAAAATCAATAGTATTGTGAGAGTTCGCTTTTCTTGAAACCATGTTTTTGGGAGTTGTCAAAAACTTCCTAATACTCATGCTTCAACACAGGCATTTTTTCCTTTCCTAATCCCCATAGTACCTGCAATCAAAACCAACCTGTGAAATGTTAGGCATACTCTCTTATCTTCCCGGTGCCTGTGAATGATGGATTGAGGAGCTGGATCCTTGTTACAGTGTTACATACAGCTCAAAGTTTAGCTTCATCAATTACCTGAGGAATACAGTGATGTCAGACAGTACACTGAAATCACCAAATCTAAAACAACGATTAAAATAAGAATATTTACTTTCAACATCCAAAATAGACTGAACAGTTAAAAATGCTTTCTAAAAGAGGTAAGTGAAGAAATGAATGAAAAATCAGGGTTAAATTATTTACATTGAGATCAGAACAGGAAGTCTGGTTAGAAATCTCTGCCTGCATGCAGTTGTTCTGAACTTTTTTCTTTCTTGCACCCCCTAACCAACAACTATCTCTTCCTGTGTGCCCTGCATCTCCAGGTCATACCACAGAGGAAAACCTGATCTAGTGAACAAGATTTTATAGTTATACCCTTTGGGGGGATTCTCCAGAAATCCCAATAGGACTCAGTATACTTGCCTCAAACATATTCAGAAAAAGATTCTGGCCTCCGTCTTCTCTCCCATCCTTCTTTGAAACTGCAGTAGTCATATCAGCTGACCAGCTATTATCTTCTATGCTTGACCAGCCTTCATTCAGAAAGCTCCTCCCAACACGGCTAACACCTCAATGTTAACACCTCCATTCACCTACACTTTGTATGAATTTATACTCGCATACATTAATAAACTAATTTGGTTTAAATATCTACAAGAGATTTCTATTACTATGTCACTATGGCTGACTGGCTCAGTTGATTAAGATCAGACACAATAACAACATCAATCACTTCAGATGGCAACGGGTCTGAGTGGATTGACCTGCAAAACCTATCTTCAAGGGATACTTTAAAAATGCCACAATATCAAACAAACAGGGGAGCTCAAATGTTTAGTTTCCTTTGCTTTCACAGTGCAATACGCTCCCTCTGCTTCTCAGAGTAAGATGAAATGTACAGTAGAATACTACCGAGCTTTTAAGACGGCGCACAAACACTAGTAAAAAAAATGTGTATTTGTGACATGATACCATGACAAAAGCTCAACTCTACAAAACAAAAACACATGGGAAATTTCTGTGAAAATTTATATTCTGTAATAATAGTGGTATGTTTTGCAGCAAAATGAGAAATGTAAGGAAAAAGCAGAGTACTGTAATCAAATGACTTAGCATAGGAAAAAATCAAAAACTCACCCATTCTACAGGAAAAAGAAAAAGAAAAAAATGCCCTTGAAAATTTGATCTTGTGTAGCCACAAAGGATCAGTATAAGCTATAATATGCATTGGTGCTTCATTTCAGAAATGTTCCTTTTACTCAGTACCTAACTGATCCTTCTATACATGCTGGGTCTGTTATGCTAAAAAAAACCTGAAGAACTTGAAGTACTCTGAAAGAGAAGTACAGCTGATTTTTCTGAGTAGTTGGAGATAATGATTTTTCCAGGAATAGACATGTTTATTCCATTTTCTTGGCTAAATTCCAGTTTTCAATAATGACAATGTTCTCATCCACAGTTTTAAAATCCTTCTGTAATGTCTAAGATACTCTGTCCTACCAGAGAGTGAGAAATGTTTGCATTTTAATACCTGCAAATCTTCTTCCTCTACTACATGTATTATGTAAGAAATTGATTAGCTTCTGTAAAACTGCTACATATAGCAATTAGTCAATGTAGCATTTCTGAAAGGACCATAGATCTACCTCACATCTACTGTCCTTCACTCCTTTCCCAAGATGCTTTGCCCTTCAAAATATGTTCCTGTGTCAGAATAAGTCCACAAAGACTGAAGCTAAGGGAAGAAGCTGCGGTGACCTCAAGATATACAGGACAAACAAAAAGCTAACAAAATCCACCAGGCAAACAAATTCCAAAGACTGAGAGGGAATACATAATTCTGGAGAAGACTTCTGTTGTCAAAGAACAAACACAGTCTTATTGATACTCTGTTTGAAGAAAGTTCATGGAACTACAAGGACCTTGGTTTTATTTATGCTGTGCCACTGGCCTGTCAGATAGCTGTGGGCAAGTCAGAGTAGTCTCAGTTATGCTGAAGTAAACCTAGAATAGCTCAGTATTGTAGATACGGTTGTATCAGGCTAAAATCAGACACACTATTTTGTATATTCAGCATATTAAACAGCCCATCTTGCATCTGTAACAAATTGCAGAATGGTTGAGGTTCTGGAGGTCATCTGGTCCAACCCACCTGCTCAAGCTGGGCCATGTCCAGATTGCTTTTGAATATCTCCAAGAACGGAGACTCCACAATCTCCTCCCTGAGCAATCTGTGACAGTGCTCAGTCACACCCGCAGTGAAAAAGTGTTTCTCAATGTTCAGATGGACTCTTCTGTGTTTCAATGTGTGCCCACTGCCCCTGGTCCTGTCACTGGCACCACAGAAAAGAGCCTAGCTCCATTTTCTTTGTACCCTCCCTTCAAGTATTTGTATGCATGGGTGAGATCTCCTGAGCCTTCTCTTCTGCAGGCTGTCCCAGCTCTCTCAGCCTTTCCCTATATGAGACAATGCTCCAGTCGTCCCTGTGGCCCTTCACTGGACTTTCTCTATTATGTTCATGCCTCTCTTGCAGTGGGGAGCTCAGAACTGGGCACAGTACTCCAGGTTTGGCCTCACCAGTGCTGAGACAAATGAAACCCTCCCTGCCATCAAAATCCTTCCAAATGACAAAGGTTAAAATCACCTAAAGTGACAAAGAGCTTTTCATCTTAAAGTAATCAGTAAATTATTGCAATGATTATCTGAAACTGTTGGAGTTCTGTCTGTCAGAGTTCAAGGCGCATCTGGACAATGATCTAGGTCATATGATTTAGTTTTAGGTAGTCTTGCCAGGAGCAGGGAGTTAGACTCGATGATATATATGGGTCCCTTCCAACTTGAGATATTCCATGATTCTATGAAACACAATGGATATACTTATACAACCATTTTCTGATAAACTGTTTTAAAATGAATTTGTTTCAGATGTTATTTTCATGGTTATTATGCACTAGTTTGTGTCAGATACTAAATATCTAAATTAAATCAACTTCTGACTGAAAACCCATCATTAAAACAACCAATAATATTTAAACTATTTACTTGCCAGTAAAACTTGCATAGCAACACAGTTAAGCTCCATCTGATTCTAAATGATTAGAGTCTATCTGGGGCAGCTTGACACTGACAGAGCATAAATACGCACTCACTTTGACAGCTAGTTGCAGGTGATAACATTCAAGCAATTAAAAGAAAAAAATTAAAGAAATTTTCACAATGGGATGTTCCTAGATGGATGTGTCACTAGGACACAAAAGGAAAAAAAAAACATTTGGGAAGGGAAAAAAACTCCACCAATGCTACTGAAAAAAATACATTTATCACTGTATAAACTCATTAATTTAAACACTAATTTTATCTAATCATTTTATAAAAATATGCTCTG
The DNA here is from genome assembly GCA_947846985.1 of Fratercula arctica. Taxonomy (NCBI): domain Eukaryota; kingdom Metazoa; phylum Chordata; class Aves; order Charadriiformes; family Alcidae; genus Fratercula; species Fratercula arctica. The sequence continues at coordinate 28,818,995 of CANTUZ010000004.1, read as the reverse complement.
TTAATACTTCTGATGAATGTGAATTGTACTCTAATTACTCTTGTATTAACTACAGTTGTCAGGATCCCATAATCCACAGAAAATAATATAAAATAATTCTTATTTTTATATCCTAAAATAAAGATTTAAGTCACCAAAGAAGAAAATTTTAGAGTACGAGTCTCAGCGTGTACAAAATATCTTCACAATAACTTCCAGTGAAATACATAGATGATGCAGAAGCACTATTTGTAAGGGATACCTTTGTGTAAAATTCAACTCAAAGAGTATATTTCATTTGATTTATTACAGAATCAGAGAAACATAGAATGGTTTGGGTTGGAAGGGACCTTAAAGGTCATCTAGTTCCAGCCCTCATGCCATGGGCAGGGACACCTCCCACCAGACCAGGCTGCTCAAAGCCCCATCCAGCCTGGCCTTGAACACCTCCAGGGATGGGGCATCCACAACGTCCCTGGGCAACCTGTGCCAGCGTCTCACCACCCTCACAGTAAAGAATTTCTTCCTGATATCTAATCTAAGTCTCCCCTCTTTCAGTTTAAAACTGTTACCCCTCATCCTATCACTCCACTCCCTGATAGCCTCGCTCCTCATCTCTCCTGCAGGCCCCCTTCAGGTACTGGAAGGCCACTATAAGGTCTCCCTGGAGCCTTCTCTTCTCCAGGCTGAACAACCCCAACTCTCTCAGCCTTCCTTCATAGGAGAGGTGCTCCAGCCCTCTGATCATCTTCGTGGCCCTCCTCTGGACCTGCTCCAACAGGTCCATGTCCTTCTTATGTCCCTTAGAATTACTATTAATGCTGAAATAAAATAATTTTAGTTATTATTACTGTATGTCAATCAGCTACAATATTATACCTGAAGAAACTTGAGCCATTGCCATAAAACTTCCATTACGTTAGAAATCTATTAGCAATGACTGACTGAAGAAAAAGCAGCTCAATTTTTAGCAAACAGCATAAATTACTTTAAAATACATTGAAAAGCTGACATAACTTTGAAGACTAGTGTTACCTTCCCTCATCGGACATTGTTGATTATAGGGAATAAATTCCAGCCAAGCAATGCTAGTGGTTTCATTTATGCTTACACTTATGTTGCTACTATGTATTTTAACTCTTCCCATCAGAAGGCGGATTGGCAGACTCCGTGAAAGCCAAAACCGGCTTTTTTTGTATGTGTATGGTTGGACTCGGCGATCTCAAACGTCCTTTCCAACCATGAAGACTCTATGATTCTGTCTGCTGATTTCAGACAGAAATACTGCATTCCTTTCCCCCCCATTCTCAGTTTATTCTCAGTTCCATTCAGCTTAGCAAAAAAATGTTCTATTCTGATTTCCACGTCCCCAAGTAGTGGCCTCTGGTAATCTTTTCCAAAACTTCATGTGTTACATGCTAGAAAAATGGTTAAACTTGCTTAAGGTCTAATCTTGGATATTTTGAGGTCTTTATCTGAAAGACTGAGAAACACATAGCAGCACATCACTGGGTAAACACAGGTTAAAGGGCACTAACCAGTTCTCATACAGTATCATGATTGTTTATGCCTTTTTTTAAAAAAAAACCACTGTTCCTCTACTTGTCTGTCTGACCACACCGTGGACTCTCAAACTGTTCTTCCTTAAGATTCACAAAATCTGTTTTTTACAAGTTTCTGTATTATGTCGTTATCCCCCGGATCCATCCTAGCATGCTGTCATCCTTCTTGAAATGGGACACCAAACTCATATCTAGTATTAAGCTTATTAATATTCTACCTGAAGCTTGTTAATGCTGCATACATAGAAAAGATCAAATTCCCATGTCAACTTTTATATATAATAACTTTTTAGTTGAAACAAAAAAAAAAAGCAAGTAAAACAACAAAAAAACCCCACACATTAGCCTTTTTAGCCATAGTATTTCTGTAAAAGTTCCAAATGCATCTTTAAGGAGGTGGGATTTGTTGATTGGTTGGGTTTTGGGGAGAGATGGATGAAGTGCTCTGTAATGATGGGTTGTTGTGGAGGGTTATGGTTTTATTTTCTTCTCCAGTGAACTATTTTCAAAGACAGTGTCCCTTTCTTTCTTTCTTTGCTCCTGGGTGCTCAAATTATCTGTGCTGAAATATATATTGAACCCTATCGAATGTAAACTGTTTTCTGAAACTTTAAACCAATAAAGAAATACCATTAACTTTATCCTTTCTGTGAAATAACACTGAAACATCATGAAATAGTTGTGAAACACAAAGAATGGTTAATGTAAGGTAACAGTAAACACTTTTGAGTAAAAACAGATTGATCCAGGAGACACCATACAGAACTTGGTCCAGGTATTGTAAATTTGAGGAGGGGAATAGTCGTATATTTGCCAGATTTGTTACAGAATAATCTTGGTATGGTCCCTTCCTCAGAGGAGCAAATTATGTAGTCTGCTTTATTATAAATATGGGGAGAGCAGAAAAGAAATATATAAGGAGATCTGCCTTTTTTGAGAAACTTTCAGATCTTTCACAAAGGAAATCATTATTATTTCAAATCTATAAATGCAGAATTGAATTTTTAAGAAGGGAATGGACTTGCCCAAAACTCAGAGGCATCCAGAACTCCTGTTCAGGCCTACTCAAAAGACTACAGTCTTTGAGTTGGACTAGATGATCTTTGTAGGTCCTTTCCAAATAAACTATTCTGTTCTGTTCTCCACAGAATTCAATAAAGCTGCACTGTACCCAGATCATAAAAGACAACTATCCCTCTCTGTATCTAACACACAATTTATCCAAAGTAGGAAGAAACACAAGTCAAGAGTAAAAAACCCAACTGTTTCTGCCATCCAGAATTACACATGATATCTAAGTCTATTAAATTTAACTTAATCAAGCATCTCTGAAAATGTGACAAGTTTGGGAGGGCTTTCCGTTTGCTTTCATATAGCTGTTGTCTATAAAGACACGATAGTCATTTTTGACATATTTAAGGAAACAAACTTATTTTTTAAATATGCAATATTTGGATTCTAGCTAGCCCTGGTTTTATAAAACTCACTCCAGCAAAAATCTCTGGGTACATTTTATAAGTCATCAATAAGTAACCACTGGTTAGGAATCATACTTTTTTTGAGGATAAAATTAGGTCGCTGTCTAACACATACTGGCCTTTTTTAGATTGCATAAATAATAGAACAAGTGTAATAGAAAGGTTGTAAAATTAAAAATACATACCATCATTTTTCACAAAATCCATGGCACTGTACCATTACTATAATTTCAGATTTCTAAGGTGAAACTTTAATTTTCAACAGTGTATTAATTATTCTATGGAACTAAATTAGCCTAAAATTTCTCCACTGTAATTCCATATAATAAGAAAGGACATATTATAAACTCAATGTAGAATTACTGCAAATCATTTTAACAGGCCCGTATGAAAAGAACAAAGGCTAAAAATGTCACTTACTTTAGGAGGGATGCTGTTGCTAGATGTACGAGGTTGGGTGAGCTGTCAGAATAAGATAAATGGAGCTCAGTTGTACCATTAACCTGTGACATTTTTGACAGTGCAAGGCTATGCACTGTGAGAAAAGCAGAGTATGTATCTTTTGACTTTTTTCCTCTCAGTTAGTAATAGAACTAAGGAAAAAAGATGCAATGGTGTAATATAAGAAAAAAACCCTCTTTTTCCAGCCCTCAAAAATATAAGAACTCAAATGAAGAGACCCATGCCTTAAGGATACTCTACAGATATATTCCACTATAAGATATAGAAAAGGAAATTACACAAAGTAAATTAAATAAGTTGTATTCAAATTTAGAACACCATAATAATTTATTTTTCATAAATCCTAACATTTTAAGAACAACAGATTATGACCTCCATACTGACAATTTGATTTCTCTTTCTGTCAAGCTAACTTTAGGTAACCAGAAAGAGGAAAAGGAATGAATTGTTATAAAATGACCATCAGTATACATAAGGCAACAGTCAATTATTATATTTGTAATTTTAGGCTCTAGTTTTAACATTATAAATTCCAGCATTTCTTTCTTAAGAATATGCAATGTCTTACTGAAAATACAAAAACCACTTTAAAAGTTTTTTACAAGTATTTTGCAAGTTAACACATGCTTAAAAACAGGGGGAGTACATTCTGAAAAAACTTTTTAGATGGTTGATGATTAGAAACCTTCAGCATTTTGGTGAATCCGAAATATTACTTAACAATAGTGCTTTTCTAATGAAAAACAACCAAATTCCTCTTAGTTTATCTAGATATTTTTTGAGATATGGACAAATTTTCTAAAGCAAATACAAAATTTACACAGATTTAGATGTATTTAGAAATGATTCTGCTTTATTTTCTTCTTCTAAATTTCTGGAATCATCTGCATTGTTGCATTGCCTAGTCTAACAAAGACAGGATTTTTAATTTTCTTCTCATGAAACATTTACAGGGGACAAAGAACTAAAAGCCACAGCATAGGCAGGGATTACAAGTTTTTACTGTGTTATTTGATTACAGGTTATGGAAGTAAAAAGATCTGTTATAGTTACACAATAAACATCACCACTGCTACCACCAATGGAAGATTCTGGATCTAGTTCTGTTAGGATAAACACAGGTCAGTTGTTCATCACTTCTTGTTAATACTCTTTATCGAGTTTTTCATCTTTAATGCACGATGGCATCACCAATCAGGGATCTTGAGATGTCTCCCCTAACCTTCCTAAAAATCCTACCCTGAGAGTTGGTGAGCACCTTCAGTATCAGCAGAAAATGACTGCAGTCAGGAATTTACATCATCAGTTTATGCTGATTTTGAATTCTAATACAAAATAATTTTCAAAGGAGACAAAAGCGTAGCACGTAGCCAGTAATACTGCATTTTATCCTCTCAAACCTCTTGAACGGCCTAAACCCATGAAGTATTATATTTCTTGCTAGCAACAAAATAGCAAAAAATATGTACTACCATAAATACTACCTTATGAAAGGGGAATCTAAGGATTCAGTGGCTCAGTTGTGAGCTGAGGTACTGTGATGTGAGGTAGTGAGCCAAGTCACCTCAACTCAGTGAGCAGAGAAAGTCTTAGAAAGGACAGCAGCAGTCACTCTGAAGATTGAAAATGTTTGATGGAGTAACTAGAATGACCTTTTACAGCAGTAGAGGGTGGGTAAACTCACTGTTTGAGCTACCAACCCTTTGAAAAATGTGAGTTGTCCTGGTACTCTCAAACAAATTGATTCAGTGGTAGTCAGGAGGACTACAATGTCCATGGAGGAATAGGGGGTCAAAAACTGCAGTGTGTCCAGCACAACTTCAGAATGCAAGATTGGTATTTTTCTTTTGGATTTCAGGTGTCCCTGCAAGGCTGTATTTTCATCAGTCAGATGGATACCACAGCTTTGGTGAAAGCCACATCACCTCATCCAGCTGAAGCAAAAGTCAAGAGCTCAGGCCTCCATAAAGGTTTATGGCATGGAGACCTGAGAGAAGGGGAGAGGCTTTTGTGTCATTGATGTCAGTCCTTACAGTCAATATAACCAACAAGGAAGGGGACTGCAGGAGCTCCTACCTTGTCAAAGCAGGACGAGGTAGCTACGTGCAGAACACAAACTGGTCCTCTGCAAAACAGAACTGTAGAGCTTGTATGCTTTGAGATTTTGAAGACCACTCAAACTACCCTGGGACTTTCTGACCTCAGACTTCTCCACCACAGATACACCCTGAAGATAAATCTGAAACTGGGCTTTCTCTTGCAGACAGGGCAAACCCAGGAATACAGGATTTCTTCAGGCATTATGAGTTCATATATTGAGTCCAGGCATTATGAGCTCTTGTTCATGAAGCTTTGATTGCAAGAGAAAACGACTTGGACAGACACATGTATCTGTGAGGCAGTATTGAAAGGCAAGAGACTTCAACATCGCAACAGTACCTAGTGATAATTTACTAGAACTCCGAAGAAATATAAGTTTCCTAAATTCAGACAATAGGAAATTACATTTTGAGGCAACAGATAGTTAAGAGAAAAGTGAAGTACATCTGATGCCTTTTGCCCTACAAAGCACTAATAATCTCTGGACACACGTTTGCTGGGCAAAGACTCAGCTGTAGACTGCTGCACTCTTACACCAGCAGTGGAAAGGGCATACGGGCAATCATTTGAATGAAAAGCCACACATTTCGCTGAAGGACAGTGAAAAACATAAATGTGTGAAAATAAATTTACTTAGGACAGAATGTCATTCTAGCAAGCAATGAAGATTTTCACAGCAAAACTGCTTTCCCTAAGTGTGCGAGCCTGTGACTACATTCTGTGCCTCAAAAATACTACTGTGTAAAAGCATAAAGTGCTCAAAGTGCCTTACTGAAATCATTCGTTCAACCTCACACCTTCAAAACAGCCATATCTCTTGTGGAATAAATGTGGAGGCTGTCTGGCACTGAAATGCTTGTAATCAGACTTCTTTCATTTAATTTTAGTACTACTCTACACAGTTTTGAAACTGAAATACCTTGCACACCAGAAGATTTAAAAATACCTATCTTTTTTTATTTTACCCTTAAAAATCAGAATCCAATCTAGGTCCAGAAACATATGGAGAATTTTTCAGATTTTGTATATATCTAAATAAGAACATCTTCCAAAACACATATCAGACGCTACTGTGGGAGTCAGTTATTGGCATTTTATGGCTCATGAGTGGTGTCACTAACTACCCTTAATGGCCTGCATCACCAGAGTATTCTTGGAGGGCTAAGCAAGCAAAAGCATTTTAGAAATAAAGGGCTATAACTGAGAAACTTCTGAACCCAAATACAGGCTTTGAATAGGAATATCTTCCCTTTCTTTATATGGCTTCTAAATGTGAAAAAAAAAAAAATTTGTCCAGAAAATGCACCACAACAGTGCCTAGGTATTCTCTTTCCTGCAGGCAAAACATTTGATATTTGGTCTTTTTTGAGTGTTGCAAAAGTCCATAATATTGTATTTTAGGTATCATGTATTGTCTACACATTGATATAGTGAATAATTGGATCTTATTTCAACCCTGAAAAAAAAAGACGGCTCCTTTTTTCAGCTGACCACCTGACAAAAAAATCTGCGTCAATCCCAAAGATGAGCCTGACTTTTTTCAAAACTAATCCTGACAAATAGTAGAACACTGGTCTAGACTTAGCTATCAAATGAATTACATGATTCTGTCTAGAAAGTGTAGCTGCCTCAAAAATTATCCAAAATTGAAAGGGAGCCTGCACTAGAATACCATCCTTTCTAAACCCAAGAATTAAAAACAGTAGTTAAATTTAAATAAATCCATTACCATTGCAAAGAGAATTTACCAGACATGAGTAAGAATGTCCTCAACTCCTTTTTGCAAGATACAACACAGTTCACTTTTCCACAAGCAACCAGCGGACATTAAGATGAGAGACGTTTTCTTTTCCATTGAGCAGTTTCTTCTGGCCTCAGTGTCTCTCTAAAGGCTGTATTTAGTGTGCTTGTCTAGTAGACTGTACCACCTATTTCTGCTTTTGTCTTTATGAAAATGGGGATTTATTTTTTCAAGAGATGTTCTTGGATTGACTGACCACAAAAGAAGCTCACATACCTCTAAACTGCAGGAAAGCCACAAACCCTCTGAAACAAAATCCACATTCATCTTCTTACTTCAGAGACATGATTTAGAGCGCTACTATATTACGACACACAGAGTACTAAAGTCTGGCAAAGACTTCATGGGCAATCACTTGCAGAATCATGGCTGTTAAGAGAAACAAATCACATGGGTTATGGAGGAGGAACAGGGCAAACCTATGACTTAAAATGATCTACACATTTTATGAAAAAAGAGAGCAGGGCAACATAAATAACTTTTTGCACGGGAAGCTTGAGAAGTAGGAGAGTCCTTTTTTGGGTCAAGTTATTACCTTCAAATCAATGACTCTCTGGTGGAAAAACGGAGGACATAGGAATTTGAAAAGTATCTTTTAGAACAGAAGAAAGCGTGGAGGGGGGAAAAAATGTAATCTTCTTGGAATTTTACCTTCTCAGGTATGTCTATCCTGGTGTTTCTCTCAAATTAATCCACCATCATTTCTTACAAGCTCTTGTTATGGAAATCGTAATGGTATCATACAGCCAGGGACTAAGCTGCAGAAGCTGCAAAGCAAGCATTTTCACACAAATACACTTTGTAATAAAGAGTAAAGGAAATAGAAAAACTAATAAGGGCTCCAACACAGACTGAAGTGAAAGAGGGGCTACATCTCATGGACTTTTTGAAAAGACTCCTTTTACCATGAGATGTAACTAGATCTACCTGCAAATACAGTGTGTTTTAAAGCACTCCGTATGACGCTGCTTTTCTACAAGCTGACATAGACATCCATGTTCTATCTGAATCTTATTGTTTCATATTCACCCACACAAACACCAAATATAAAGGGAAAATACTGCATCAATTGTATCACTCACACTGTTTTCGTTCTTACAGGCATGATTTTTACCCAACTTATGCCTTACATCTCCCTTCTAAGGAAGGAGTTTAAGGCATTCTTGTTATTTTCCACTTCATTACCCCTTTGACAACATGACCTTTTATATTTTGGGATGTAACTGATCATGGGAAAAGTCAGCAGAGTAATATTGCAAACAAATGAAAGTCAGCTTTCAAAAGATTACATATCCTTCAAAAAGGCATCCTAAAATGAAACACAAAAGCAAAAGATATTTTCCTGAATGCTTTGTACATAACGCAATGTTGTGTCAAAGAGGTAAAAATCTCTGAAGTCTTTCAATCTGCCAATCAATTGCCTTTTTTCTTCTATACTTTAATAGGGGTGGAAAAAATATTTGTCAAGGAACAAGTCACGAATATTGAATACAGCTCTCCTTTATCCTTTTGTTTCATGGTTCACTTTCATCAAAATGTGAAAGCAGACATGGTACTGAGAAGTTACAGACTCCTTTTTTTAAAAAAAAAAAGAAATTGTTAAGTTCACCAGATGATATACCGCTCCTTCATTCACTGAATTTTCCCTGGCTTGGGTCAGGTGTAACCAATGAAACACGTCCACTTCTTCCCTCCTCAAAAATTAAAAATAATAAATGGTGAAAGTGAGTTGGCTTTATCTTCCAGTACAAAGCAGCATGAACTTATATTGAAAGAAAACCATTTGTTGTCCACTTTTAAGACTTTTTTTTATTTACAAAATAATTTACAACTTTTTGAAATGTACTAGAACACACACAAAAAGCCCCACTATTTTCTTATCCATCAAAATTTTTTAGACTGTAGAATTTTCAGCTATTTCCTAGCCACAAATCTGGGAAAAGAAGGAAAAAATCAAGGAGGCAAGGATTTAAATGTGTGTGAAAATATTGTAACCACCTTCAGCATTTCATCTAGGGAACACACGTTGTTAAAAGGAAGAGGTTAGCAGTACAGCAAATCTTCCAAAATGTCTGAAAATATTTCATGAAACAATGTAATTGAGAAAAATCGGGAACAGGTTTTTTAAATGTTCTCATTTGTCCACGGTGAATATTAAACCAACAATCAAGCTATCCTGAAGTTAATGAAGAATGAGGGCTGTTAGCAGCCCTTTAGGACTGGCTCTGAACACAGCACAGACAGCCCAGTAAGGTTCCTTGTCAACACAATACACAGCACTGCTGTGTAGAAAGTGGTACAGCAATATTAGCATGACACCGCGTCTGAACTAGTATATCTCCCAATAGCGTTTATAGCGTTTTAAGCATCCTCGGAAGGAAAACTGCTACCAGCTCCAGCAACTCTTTAGCATTTAATTAACAAGTATGGACTGGGCTTTAATAAGCTGTGGGTATGTCTAATTTGCAAAATACAATGCTGTATCAAAGTAACATCATGGCTAATTCTAAATGAGCTATTTCAGGTACTGCTGACAGCACAGCTTAGCAGTTGCTTCTGTTCTTCGCATTAAGCAGTCACAGGGTGAAACTCATTAACAATCCTGAGACTAGGAAATTAATTGCAGGACTCCTCTTTTCTAGGTAAGTGCTGTGAACACCAGTGTATAGAATCATGTTCCTCCTTTCATAGCCTTTTTTCCTTCCTAACTGTAGTAGAACACAGAAAGACACACAAAGTTACCAATAATGTGGACATTGCTCAGGAGAGAACTGAATCAGATCTTTCACTTCATGGGCAAAGACTGCAATCATTCAGCCATTACAGAAAAGAGAGGCAGCACGTTAACCTGCCTTTACAGAATCCTGTAGAGTCTATTACTGGGCTCAGATGGAAGGGTGTCATTTAAAGGTTAAGCCCCAGCAAAGAACTTTATGTTCAGAAGGGCCAATCTGAGGAAAGGCCAGTTTTCTAGCACCACCACTTGAATAACTTGATTTTATAAGCGTGAATGTGGAAAGGACCTCTGAGTAAGTACTAGGTCTATATCACACAGCTACCACAGCTGGTACTTTTGTATTTCACTGGGAAGAAAGATTACATACACAATTGTGCATCTCCTGTACCAAGTGCGTAAGAACAACTGGTGCTTACCATTGGTTAACTTCTGCTTGCGTGAGAACGTGGGGTTGACACAACACATTTTCTCTCTATACACAACTGTACAAGGCCAAGGGCACATAAATCCAAACACTTAAGTCAGTCCTGCTGCATTTGTACCATTTTGTAGAGACACTAGATTAACCTGGGCAAACCCGTCACAGACCTCCTCACTGAGTGATACAGTTCTGCATCATCCCCAGCTCTACAGTGTCACAAACGTTAAGTCAATCAACACCTTTGTGCTACAGAAAGTGCCTAATTTTGCTCAGCAGTGATTTCTCTTGGTTTTTTACCTCTGTGGATCTTTTGACAGCAGTTCTTCATCCACTTTAAATTCTCTAGGATCCACACCCTACGTACCAAGGGTGTGTTTGGCTTTTCCTAGGGTAGACTGTTCCCACTAAAATCTTTTAACACGATCAACAGATATTAAGATAAAACTATTGTGCATTCTCCCAGGTGGTTTTACAGTGATTTATTTCAGTTCCTAGCAATTACAGCCTAGAGGATCCCACAGGGAATAGCAGTGACAGAAACCCCCACCAATGTAAATAGGAAACAAAGTTAACAAATAAGTCGCTTACTTCGCTAAATTGATTGAATAAGTGTCAGTATATGGAAGGTCTGTATATTACTTGAACTGCAGCTTTAACAGTCAAGAAGCTCTTATCCTAGTTAATATGAATTTTCAAGTAAAAACAGATAGAGAAATTCAGACCACTTATCTGGTGTTAAATATAATCTCAATTTACTTTAGATTTCATTTTTGAAAATTTGGCCACAGTCTTTCATACTGACTCACGGTCTCCCACAGCATCCTCATAGGGAAGCTTAGGAAGTGTGGGTTAGATGAATGGACAGTAAGGTGGATAGAAAACTGGCTGAAAGATAGAGCTCAGAGGGTTGTGATTAGGGGCACAGAATCTAGTTGGAGACCAGTGACGAGTGGTGTTCCCCAGGGGTCAGTACTGGGTCCAATCCTCTTCAATATATTCATCAATGACCTGGATGAGGGGATAGAGCGCACCCTCAGCAAGTTTGCTGATGACACAAAGCTGGGGGGGGCGGCTGACACACCTGAGGGCTGTGCTGCCATACAGAGAGACCTGGACAGGTTGGAGATCTGGGCAGAGAGGAACCTTATGAAATTCAACAAGGGCAAGTGTAGGGTGCTGCACCTGGGGAGGAACAACCCCATGCACCAGTACAGGTTGGGGGCTGACCTGCTGGAGAGCAGCTCTGTGGAAAGAGACCTGGGAGTCCTGGTGGACAACAGGATGACCATGAGCCAGCAATGTGCCCTTGTGGCCAAGAAGGCCAATGGCATCCTGGGGTGCATCAAAAAGAGTGTGGCCAGCAGGTCAAGGGAGGTCATCCTCCCCCTCTACTCTGCATTGGTGAGGCCACACCTGGAGTACTGTGTCCAGTTCTGGGCTCCCCGGTTCCAGAAGGACAGGGAACTGCTGGAAAGGGTGCAGCAGAGGGCTACCAAGATGATTAGGGGACTGGAACACCTCTCTTATGAGGAAAGGCTGAGGGATTTGGGTCTCTTCAGTCTGGAAAAAAGACGGCTGAGGGGGGATCTTATCAACACTTATAAATACTTAAAGGGTGGGTGTCAGGAGGATGGGACCAGGCTCTTTTCAGTAGTGCCCGGGGACAGGACAAGAGGCAATGGGCACAAACTTGAGCACAAGAAGTTCCACCTAAACATGAGGAGGAACTTCTTTACCCTGAGGGTGGCAGAGCACTGGAACAGGCTGCCCAGAGAGGTGGTGGAGTCTCCATCTCTGGAGACATTCAAAACCCGCCTGGACGTGTTCCTGTGTAACCTGCTCTAGGTGACCCTGCTCTGGCAGGGGGGTTGGACTAGATGATCTCCAGAGGTCCCTTCCAACCCTATGGTTCTATGATTCTATGATTCTATGATTCTATGACATAGATCAAGATACTCTAAATGAAAGCCTAGAACTTGTCCTTGTAAAAGGAAGACTTTGAGAAGCGTGCTTCAGTTGTGTAGGCTCAATGATGATCCTTCCATAAAGAAACTGCATTGGCCATAGCTGTAATCTACTCATTTGTATAAAAACACATTTCATCTTTTGGGAGTAGTCATCCTATCCAATGTGAGACATGATCAAGCACCTGCTGAAGCTCCATGTGAGTCATTTTTAAATAAGTATCAAATATAAGCTGATCCAACAGCTTGACAATATTGCTTGAGGACATACAAAGCTAAATGAAAATGTTACTTGTCGAGTCAGCATGCAGCCGTCTCAATATAAGAATAGGACTGATTTTCTTCCGGGAGAAGGCTGGCTGCCAGTGAGAAAACAAATACACCCACAATAGATGCTTGTAAAATTCATACTTAAGTATGTGAATAGCCTGGACCGTTAAATCTTTTGTTCCCTTTAAGGAAACTGAAATGCTTGACTTAACCAGGAGAATTCAAAAACAACATCAGTAGGTTAATGACTAAAGTCTAAGAAGAACAAATAATGAAGCATAGCTGATAAACTTTTCCTGCTTAATTGCTCAGCTGAGGATAGGTCATTTATTCACTGATCAAATCTCTTCTGTAAGACAGATATACAGTGTTGCCTTTCCATTCTTAAAAGATGAAGGTTTCTGGAATCAGTCAAGGTCTGAGACACAAATGGATGTTGACTCCTGCAGACCATTATGCTCAAAATCTTGTTTATGGAGAAAGAAAAAGAAGTGCCTTACCTATAAAGCCAAGAATTTATCATTAGTATAATAAACTAATATGTCATTAGTATTGAAATCTTGAGTCTAATCCAAGAACCATTGTGAGTACACACATAGTTATTATCAGGAAAAGGGGGGAAAAAATGCTTCTATTCAAGTCATTTTTAATAATAATATAATTAAAATTATTACACACAGAATTCTTAGTTCCTTTTCCTGATATTAAGCTCACGCTTCCTATGGGTCCTGAGGCAAGCGGTGTCATTCTGGTATTGGCAATGGGGGATGCTACGGTTACTTATCATCATCATCTATTGATGGCTTCTTCTTCTGTCTAAAACCCACTTGGGGTTGTTTTTATGTTTGCTAACATGCTTTTACACCTTGCTTTCTCTTCACTGGTCTGCAGCTCCACATGACATCTGAATTTACATATATGGTGGCTTTTATGTAGGTGAGATACTTCTTATGTTCTCCTTGTTACCACTAAAACCAGTTTTGTCCAGTTCCAGGTCTTCAATTCTTTAATATACCATAAATGATTCATTTATAGTGTGGGGTTTGCAGTGCCAAGCCTGTGCCCCGTCTCGCATCTTCCACGCCAGTATTCCTCGCCAATGGATCCTGTACTCTTCTACAGTGTGTCCTTGCCCAGGCCTCTGCTATCATACCAGGACTGTATTTCTCTACACTACATCATTATGTTAGATAATAAATATCTCCTACATAAAACAGTATTTTGTCCCAGCTATCTATAAGAAAGTATTGTCATACCATACAGAGATTATTTTAAAAAGTAAAACAAATTAGCCACAGACACCTGGTCAATTAGAGAAATTGCTGCCACAGCTAAAGCAACTACAGCAAAGCTGCGAGGAGGTCAAGAAAAGTTCAGAGAGAGCAAGTCTGACAAGGCTCAGTCCTGAGACCTTGCAAACTCAGTGCAAAGCTTATGGCCAGTTGCTAGCAACTGCAGCGGGGCATGACAGGGCTGCTCAGTTGCAAGAGATACCTTCTGGCAGCTGAGCTGGCAACAGCTTCAGATGACGACTGCACTAGCCAAGGTATAAGTTGAGCTAGAGAGCTCATTGGAGAGCGTCTGTGTATGTTTGTGCCAAAAAGACGTTGAAACAACTGCTGCATAATGGTAAGTACAAGCTCATATAATTAAAAAAATATTTTCACTTAAATGAAGGGCTTGATTAGATTTAATATTTCTTTTACAAGTAGTAAACTATGAGACTTAAAGCAATTAAGCAGTTGTAGAAATCAGTGATGAAAGGATACCAGAAAGTTAGCGAGGAAGCATTTATTATTAACACAATACTTCTGTTGTAATAAGATGAATGGAATAGAATACAAACAATAGCCTTAATGTTAAAAAAAACCAATCCAGCAGTGATAAAGGCAGATTAGAGATGAACAGGATTTGAACATATGTTATGAAAGAAAAGAAACAGAAATATTAGGTAGGGTTAACAATGCAGAACTTCATTAGGTATAAGCCACACACATATTAAGTTTCTACAGAATTTTTTTAAATTTCAACTCAAAAGAGCTAGAAGACATTCTGCCATTTACAGAGAAAAACAAAAAGAAACCCCTTCTGATCAGAGCTGAAAAATTAGTTTCCTGCTTAACTCCTTCTTTAACCAGCTACGCAATTGTGCCCAGCTCACTTCCTTACCTTTTGCAGTTTATGCATCTGTTTAAAGGCTATAATAAAACTTACATGTAAAATTAAAGGTGAACTAAACAGGGAAACCTGTCTTGGAGTTAACTGCTCTGTTTTTAATATTTAGGAGCATTTAAATTTGTTAGTATTTGGAAAATCTGATGGACCAGATGAACGTTTTCAATTATATTAAATTGAAAAATGAGGCATCCAAAATATTTTTCACTGCAAATAGTATTGACATTTATAACGACTAACCTTCTGAATACTATGAATTACCTGTGATGAAATTAAATATATTCCAAGATGAATTCTATTATAATTCTCTATTATAAATAACCGTAGAATAGGATACAATGGCACATTATACTGTGGGTTCATGATGAATGCTTTTCAACTGATAATAGCTTTATAATGATTTATATTCTTCTAAAAGCTGAAATAATACTGAACGTTGAAGAAAAAGAAGGTTGAAAGAAAAATTTCAGAATGTGAGACAATAAAGTGGTTAATTTGTTTTTCAAATGCCATAGCAGTTATGAAACAGTGGTACTCTAATTTCCATTATGGCAAAAAGAAAGTGAAATAGCGAAAGCACTTCAGGTTAGCTATTTCAGATTCTGTTGCAGCGAGGGGGGGGGGGGGGGGGAAGCCTTTCATACTCCAGGGAGGTCTGGCATGTATCACTCCCTTTCAAGTGACAGCTCTGTTTACAAAGATGATGGATCAGAAATCTACAGATATAACTACTGCTTTGTTCCGTTAATTAGAGACACAATACCAAACTGCCTTTCCACTGGGAAAGGGGCTACATAAACATTTTACCTTTAAACTCAATATATGTGCTCTGTTTGTTTATTAAAGCTTGTATCTGCTTCGTCTATTGACAGAACTAAGTTGCTCTCGCTTTTTATTAGTGCGAGCCCTGCATATCATCAAAATCAAGACTGAGCAAGTTGTATTCTGTCTCATTTTGTTATCAACAAAGTTGTTTACTGTTGTTACTCAGAGCAAAGTTCTTGCAAACCTCACTTTGCAAGTTTTAAAGAAGTAACACAAAAGTTACCTCAAGTTCTGAGTAGAAGTTGCAAGTTTCTCTGAATTCAGTTGACTCTGCTTTATATTTGCAACAGAAACATTTTCTTAGGCCCACATATTTTGCTCAACAGAACAGTGACTGACTCAATGCTAGTGGAGAGGGTTGATGTCTTATAAGAAAATAATCTGCCATTTCCTCTTAAGAATACCCAGGCGTGATACCGCCTACAGAGTTATTCAAGCAGGATTACTAGTAGTTTGTTTCTCATCTTCTATTTTCTTTTCTTCATGCATCACCTCTTTGCATTTCTTAGCATGTTAACATTTGAAGGTGAGCTTTTGAGGCTGAAATGATACTTCTTCAGTTCAGGAGCTTCTAGCACGTATGGGTGACACGTGAATGAAATGCATTACGTTAAAACATATGTATTAAGAAATAGCTTTTGTCTTTGTAAATGAAGTTTTGCTAGACTTGTTATTTGCATTAATTGTGTTTTGAAGACAAATCAAGGAGGTCATGACAAGGAGTAGCACAGGCTTTTTTACTTACACGATAGATAAAAATGTCACACAAGTATGTACAGAATTGCCTGCTCCATTAAAAATAAAACACTAACAGAGTCCTGATACATAATTCCAAACAACCTTGCGCATGCACACGTATTTCCATAGGACATCTGTGGCTGTGAGAACTGACAAAAAGATGCTACAGCTAAACAGCTGTGTGTACTTTTAAAATTTGAATCATTTCAAACATTAGGAGGTATTTGTAAAAATATCCCATTGTTTTATTAAGAGCTAAGAGAAATTCTTGTTTTCTTTTTAGAAGAATTATTTTCCTTTTTTATTTAATAAAACAAATGAGTCATGGTAAGAACATTAAAAAGGTCATTTTCGTAAAAACTAAGCCAATTTTATTTAGCCATATTTGACTTCTGTGGTCTCAAAGATTCCTGCTTCAGACATTGATTTCAAATTAAGTTTATATCTATTGAATTCATGGAGAAAGAAATCCCTGTCTCCTGAGAAATGAATAAAATTTTAAGGCTCAGTACTGGAAACCACTGCAGCCAGTGACTAATCAGGGTTTTCATCCTATGATATATTCTAATTTTACAAGAGATTCAGAGGTGGATTTATTCAGTGTTTAAAATGACAATCAAAATCCTTCTCCCTGAAGAAAAAATGTTACTAACTCAAAAGAAGGTGATGTAAATTAGTACTGGACCCATCCTTTAAATGACTTTAGGGGCTCAGAGAGTAGCTATTGATGTAGGAACAGACCAAAACATTACATTCATTTTGGATTACTAAAGTTCCTAGCATCCCTTATAAGAAGAACTGCTATGTTAGCCCCACATGTGGACAATTATATGCCTGAGAATTTGTATCCCATCCACTAGGACTGCTTAGAATATCTTTTATAAGTGTGCTGTAATTGAACAGATTTTCTAGGTCTCAGTTTCCGCATTAGGTCTGGCTGGAGTAAAAGGAGAGGAAAGAATCTGCAAACAGAGAAGAAAGAATCTGCAAGTAGATATTTTGAAGCAAATTATTTCAGTAAAACATTCAAGTATATGTTCTTTTTGGTTTGTTTGTTTTTGTTTAGTTTGTGATCTGAAAACTGATTAACAACCCAAGCTTGTATCCTACAGCCAGACAACCAGAAACCTTGTCTTTAGCACCTCAGAGCTCAGCTCCATGCCTTTCTTCACCGTCTCTCTTAAGGCATTGTGCAGTCTTCATTTATGAAATGACTAAATCCTAAGTTTTTAAGGAGAGATAAGAGTAACTTTTAAAAGAATAGGTATATATAATAGGTACCACGTTATTATATTTGCTTTCCTCCTCAAGCACAAACACTTCCAGAGAAAATATAACCAACAGTCAGGAAAACAAATTGTATTTAAAATATGTAAAGCACTAGGTTTTTTAGATTTTTTCACATTCCAAACAAAATATTTAAATTACCTGAGGAACACCAGTTAAGATTTGCAAAATCATATTCCAAAAAAAAAAAAAAAAATATATAAATCCATAGGTTATATATCTCTCAATGGAAAACTTAAATTCCATTTCATTCATTAAAGGGGAGACTTAGAGGTGATTTGGTCAGGGTGAGAAAGTACTTCAGTAGGAACCAGATTTCTGATACAAGAGAAGAGATGATAAAGTATAAAGGCCAGAAATAAGCTAAACAAATTAGACTGGAGATGAATTAACAGCGAAGATAATGAACAATGAGAACAGTTTATCTAAAGATGTACGTGAACTGTACATCATCAACAGACTTCAAGTTGAGAGGCGCGTTTTCCTTGGCCAGAAGTTAAGAGCAGGATGTGAGAATTATTGCAAAAGTCTGTGGCCTGAGTTATACAAGAGGTGAATGCACACCATTATATTGGTTTCTCCTGAAAATAATTAATATCTCTATACATTCATTAAAGCTAAAGAATGAGCCTTCAAGGAATACGCCTTGATAGCCGCGCTACAGAAACAGATTAAGTGTCCTTATTCCTCAGAAAGTGTGAAAATTGTAACTCTCCTTGAAGACCAGTGGACAGGGAAGGTAACAGTTCGAAAGAAGCAATGCTTCCTCTCAGGGAAGTCATTAGCAAACTCTCCCAACTCTGGATCCACGTGGGAATTTATAATGCCCACAGCATGCCCCTGTAACAGAATCAACCCCCCAGTACCTTCTGCCAAAAACGGTAGTCATTATTTGCTAATGTAAGAAAGCGCAAGATCTCCTCAGAGGAAACACAATGTCAGAAGTGGCAGTCATTTTCCAAGATCTAACGGAAACAACATGAATGGGATGCACATACTGATCGACTCAAAAAGGTGTTCACACTTGGGAAGCTTGTGGCACAGTGGGACCCATCAATGCCTCACCATTTTGGTATAAGCAACACATGTAATAATGCAGCAAAAAATCTCTTAATGCTCTAGCTTTTCTTAACCTTGTTTTCTCTCTAACTTGAGCAACATGTTTGCTTAGATGTTAAAAAAATTTCAAGATTTTAAAGAGTCAAATTCTCTTAAATGTTTCCTAAGTTCTTTTGTTTCTACACGTCACCTTTACTTTAAAATTATTTTTGCTGTGATTACATGATGGCAACATGATGGCAATGTTTTTTCCATCAGTTAAAAGGTTTTAATGGATAACATTTCAAGAAGCTGTTGAGAGGCACTACTTAAATATGAGATTTTGAGCCATTTATGTTATTGCAAATTTCAATAGCACGTACAAAATAAATCTCACTTAATGCAGTAAGTGCATATGGAAAAGTATTTACTAAAATCCTCTTTATGTAACTGTCTTTTTCATCGACTGAATAGCTTTGGTAATGCATCAGCAAACACCATCCTAAAAAGTGGTGTGTGGGGGTGTTCTCTTTTAATGACCAATATTGATTTTATTTCTAATCTATCACTCTGCAGATGCAAAAGCTCATTGTTCATGAGCGTTCTCTCACTGGCCCAGAGAGTAGTGTCACACACCAGGATACGTGGTGCTTGAACTTACTCACCTACATGGTGAGAACACCCCATGCTTGCACCTGTTTGAAATGCCACACTCAGTTTCGGCTGAAGTCAGGAGAAATTCTTCTGTGGACACAAGTAAAACGCGTACTGTGCTGCTGCTCATCGAAACACAGGGGAAGGCTGCAGCTTCCCCCTGATTATGTGTCTGAATGAAAAAACCTTTTCAGTATCTCCACTATAACAACCAGATAATCTCATCTGACATGTTTGTGATTGTATATATTTAAAAAATTACAGTCTTTAAACACTGTCCTGTGAATTGTCTTTATCAGTGCCATCAACAGCAACAATAAATATAGTTGATTTTAGCCCATTCTAGCTAGATTTTGCTATGGTTGTTTGCACTCTAGGCATCATACAGATACTGTAAGCATGCCACAGATTTTTGTCAATAATACTGTCAACCACATTCTACATATTAACAAGCAGATTTGGTGAGAAATCTGATCAAAATGTTTGTATATTAAAGACATTTAAAATATTAATCAGAGGCTGTAAATACTAGTTCACTAATAAATTATACATGATCTGAAAACACCATCATATTGTATATCTGTTATTTTATATAGTGTCCTATTTATGTACAGATAGGCTTTCCATGAGAATATATTTTTACTGATTCTATCCTTATATTAAGTCCAAATTCATTTTTCACTGAATCATTCAATCATACGATTACTTTCATATTTATCATTTAAGCTGAGTTTACTTTGCATACCCAACCAGATCTCAAATACATAGTAAAGCAAATAAATTCATATATATTGTTCTTCTCCCTCAGTATTAAGAAAACTGCATCAATTTAAATCACTTTTAATAGTAAAAGGTATCTGGTTATTATTTTGAAATTTTAGATAGGTATAATAGTAATATTAAGAATTCCAAAAGCAAGTGTGCAAGTGTGTGTTTACCTCCCAGTGAATATAAGGAAAAAAAACAAAAAAGTCAAATCACTTGAGATAACATGTTTGACTGCCGACAACAAAGCAGTCAGTCAGGATCTGAAATAAAATGTCATCATTACTTATGAACAATGACTATAATTCTCAAAATCAGAACTAACTGCTGCTAAACTCATAGTCACATGTGCTTTTGAGGTGGAAAAGTAGGCAAATGCCACACATTTGTGCTTTTCAGTACGTTTTTTCTACTCATAAAGAATATAATTCCATAGGGTTAAACACCACCGCACTCAGCCCAGATTCAACAAGTACTTATACATAGTTCTACTTTTCAGATGATGATACCAAACGTATACTACAAGTTTTCCTGAGTGGAATTCTTAGTAGCTAACCTGTTTTGGTTTCCCCTATTTATTTATTATTGAATAAATAATAAATCCTGCTCAATGCAAAAATACAAGAAAATAAAAAAGGGTCTTTATAAAAGTCTTTTGTGCAGCTCTTGAGTTCAAAGCAAGTTTTCCAGCTGAGTTATAAAGTCCTGAAATGAATTTCTAATGAAAATGCTAACAGGCCTTTAGCTACAGCGGTGCTAGCGGGTGTTGCTAAAATAAATAGAAATCCCTGTCAGTGCCAGAAAAGCAGCCCATCATTAGAGGCACTTTTCTAGGATCTTTTTATTATATCTGGGTGATGATAATCTTCCCACCAGTGAGCATGCTGGGTTTTGGCACATATCAAGCTTGTCAGAATCATTTTACACATTCCAAACAGCAGGCGGAATAGACAATAACAAAACAAAAAAGAAACTTTCTCAACATGATGCGTATCTTTTTTCTCAGGAGTTGCTATTGCCTTTTTAGCGAGCAATCAAAGCAACCGTTTAACCCATCTACTATGCATATTAGAGCTTTTGTCTAAAGTTACAGCAGGTATACCGGGGCTTCTGGTCCACCCTCAGCTCTGACCAAAGAGCGCAGAAGTCTCTGGGTGAGTGTGAAAAATGGTTTTAAGACACTTTTCTTTCCAGCCACATACCCACTATGGTCTTGGTGCTTAGCAGACCCTAAAACTGGGGGTTTTTTGCACTCTAGACCCTAAAACTGCAGGTCTTTGGGTCCCCCAAAAGCTATTAGGGAAGACCAGGTTCCTCATAACATTAGGATACATTAGCTAACAGTCTTCTAGCACAGACCTTTACAAATTCAGTCTGGCAGAGGACAGCAGCACAGGACACGATTATTCTGAATCACCCACACAAATTGTCCTTTTCAGCAAAATATCTGCAGCTGCCATGTGTGCCATTCTGAGTGTCAAAATATGGAGAATTGCTACCCAGTTTTCCCACAGCAGCCAAAACCTTACATTTTAAAACACTTTGACGCCGTATCACAGCTGAAAGAGACAAGGGAACACAAGGCAACCACGGGAACCGTGACCTAACCCTGCAAACGCTGAAAAACACTGCTCACAGTAAAACATATGATCCACCAAGAGAGGTATGGGGAGGATTGTATCATACTGTAAGTAAAATTAGGAATGACACTGGACTTTACTGACCATATTGCCCACCATAATTACTGCACACCACCATGTTACCTCACTTTTTGGATGACGTTAAGAACAAAATGCCTCATCACAAGCAATAATAATATGACGCTGTACCCACAGAACAGGAGGAGATAAAGCAGGGGAGAAACCTGGCCTGCAGAGCTTCCATTGCTGACCATTTTCCACTGGAGATGCAGAGTAGGCAACTCATCTCTTATACCAGAGATAATTTCGAGGCATACCGGCCACCTGTTCTTATACTAGGTTTAGCACATTTGCTCTGGAAATGACTGAGAAATGACCAATATAGGCACTCACAGTGCTGCTGTCAATAACTTCAAAACAGAACAAATCAACAGATAGCTGTAAAATAACATGGAGACACCAAAAAGCATATATGTCATGGGTGTCGCATCTGAAAAGATTATCTCGCATGTGGAAATGATCCAGAGTTGTCCTTCATTTTGCAAAGCAATCCCCAACTTACTGACTTCCTCTTGTACTAAAATGTACACTATTCAGAAATGGCTAATCAATGCAAAAGATACTATCAAGTGTGAACCTGATTTCAAAAATTTCACATATGATTTCACAAAATTACACACATAGGGAATGAATTTACACATTTCATTTGTGTTTCCTGAACTAATGTCCCCCAAGGTATGTAACATGCTTTGATTATAGGATTTAACTAAAAGAAGCACAACACTTGACAGAATTGGGTATTTTCTCCTTTCTTTATCATACGAAACTAAGAATGTGTATTACATCTGCAGAATGTGGCATCACACTTCATTTTTAATGCTGTTCTTTATTTACCCAAGTTTCTCACCACAGTTGCCAATAACAGCTCTACCCAGACACTGAACTTTTTGAATGACAAGACACCTCCATGCCTTCAGATCCAGCAGCACCATGTGCTTCAGACGGCAGCACATGGGTGAACTTAAATTCCACAACCCTGAGCCTGCCATGATCCTTTTTGAATGGCCACCATCAAAGGTAAAACACATCAGCTAGCGTTATCTGCCTCAAGACATAAGTGAAAACAAATACTACAAAGGGCTAAGTTAAGGATTTAGATTAAGATAATATTCCCTCCTTCCAAAGCTGAAAACCATTTTCTCAACTCCATATGTACAAGCATGCTTTTGTTGATACCTTTCTTCCAGGCTTTCTTTCCACCTCTCAGAAATAACAATATCTTAAAAAAAATTAAAAAAAAAAAAAAAAAAGAATAAAAAAGCAGCTATACTAAGTCTTCTGAAACTTTTCCAAATGTATACATGCTTCACGCTTTATATATCAAGATTTAGCTTGGAGCAAGTTTTTACTGGTAATTTATAAATCCTTGAAATACGGGTTTTAGAATAGAATGCTAATATAACTCTAACTATAGAAGTGCTTGCAGGCACTGCTATAATGAAAGAAATAATTACATCAATAAAATTATAGTAGTTTGACATTAACAGTTTGCCCAAACAAACAATTCTGAATGACTAACAAGCATTATAAATATGACTGCTGTCATAAATCAAAGCTATCCATGACCAGGGTTCATGTGGCTCTTTGGAATAGTCTAAGAAGAAACTATCATTAGCAATATTAGGAATTTCATTAAGTGCACAATTATGAACTTTGTCTTCCTCTGAAAATTTCATCAACTGTCTGCTTGGGAGTAAATACAACGTAAAAGAGTTAACATCTCTTTGACTGATTGTAGTTATTTCTGAACATAGGAAATTATCATGGCATTATTATCTCTGTGGTAAAATTTCACCTAAACATTACATCATCCAGTTTCTCACATTCATTATTGTAGGGTTTTGTGATAGCAGTTTTCTATTTCTAAAAGACATTTCTCTCTCCATATTCTTTGAGGGACAAAAAAAAAAATCAGTTTAACAACTTTGAGTAATTTTAGCATGTGAACATTTTCATAAAATCATAAATATAAATTCAAAAGATGAGAGTACACCGATTTTTCTGTCCACACCCTTTTAAAAAGCTGCCTTCTACTTTGAGGTACGATCTTCTTTCGTTTATCTGGTTTAAACTAGAAGCAAAAAGTCTTAAAGCTAAATTGACACTATCCCATCTTTAAATTTGTTGGAGCATATCCCAGGAATGGGAATAGACAAAATTCTTTATACAGTTTGAAACTGATTTGCTGAGTGCAACCTTGTAAACAAGTCTCCACATGGGACAAATGGTAACCTTTCCCCATAATGCAGGTGGTGAGCTAGAAGCTAGTGAGCTAAGAAAGCTTTTCTTTTCCAGCTTGCCTTAAGAAAGCAAGCATCACATTAAAAACAGTAGTAAACAAAATAAATCTCAAATCAAAAGCCAAACACATTTTCATAAATATTTGCGCTGCCAGTAACACCTGCCAAAGTAGGAGCCTTTGTATTGGAAATATGGCAATATTTTGTGGGCGCTACCAAAGTGCTTTACAATATTTCTCTTCGGATATTCTCAAAGGTGTTGTATCAATGAGATGATGATTCGTTATAAAGTAAAACCTAAAAACATAATTAAATCAAAAAATATTTCCATTAGTTTCTGAATGATTCACTATTTTTCAGGCAGTTATTAGAATGGAAGCAAAATGAGTTTTTCATAATGTTATGGATTGCTCTCGTCCAGCGCATTTAATTTGTATAATGCATAGTGATGATCTATGATATGGAGCATTGTCTCAAGCAGAACTAGTGAACTCTTTCATTTTGGATAGTGCATCCAGAGGGAAACATTTAAGTAAAATAAAGCGCTTCAGCATGCAAAGGATGTTGCTACAGTAAATTGATGAGTTCAATTATATTGACAATTCTCCTTACCCTGATAAATATCTTCCTGATCTTTGCTATTATTATGTAACAGACCATTGCCATGGACAGCCGTTAACATAGCTATCAAACCTAAATATTATCTGCTTTTGTTACAAGAACCCAAAATTTTCTGCCGCTATAAGGGTAGCGCAGCTTGAACTACAAAGACCAATGTATTGACAGAGTAGATAAGCGTACACTGTTGAAAAGCTCAAAGGACAGTTTCAAAAAAGAGAAAAATTTCAAGACAGGTCTTATGTCAGGTAATCAATTACAGCACTGTCATACTAATGGCTATGGAAAAGCAGGGGAGCAGTGACAATAGGTGCATTCATCTTACTACTGTGCTGGGAAAGCTGCACCTGTATCCCTGTGCACTCTGTCTCCTGCTGTCCCCCAACAAGTGCATCCCGTGACAGTGGATCTGATAGTGGGGACGTTACCTATCTGTCATCCCTTCTTCCTGAAAGGCACCTTGACTACAGCTAATGGCTAAATGAGAGCAAAGAACCACTTCCTCCCTCCAGCCACGTACAGGTTTCTTTGTTACGATACCGAATTCACAGCGAAGAACTGAATAAATCCAAAGCTCTGAGAAAAAGGTACATAAAACTCATTTTTCCAAAGTATGTAGATTGTGTGTATATATGTGCGAGTGTGTGCATAAAATACGCTTGCAATCCCCTAACAGTTTTGTAAATCTTTGCAATCTTAATCCCCTTGCAGTAATTCATAGCAGGACAGCTCTTGTTGCTAACAACCCTCATACCAATATGACCAAAAGTTACTGTGGCAAAAAGGGAGGTTCCCCAAACCCTTTTGATTTTCCAGTATTTGTGGGACCACTACAATTAAAGGGTCTTTACTCCTGTTTGCTGTCAGAGATTGTAAACAGATTTGCACGATTATGCCTTGTTTCACTTTGTCTGTGCCCAAAATGTAGGGCAATCATGAAAGCCTTGCATTCTAGTCTGGGTTCACAGTCGGAAAAGGACTCTGAAGCAAAACAGCAACCAGATCTGCCTTGAGCTGGCAACACTGTAAAGAGTCACAGTCAGCTGAAAAAGCTGAGCCTTAATTATTAATTCGGTTTTCTTTGATAAGAAAGGAGGCAGTGCCTCCACATGTATTCTTTTTCAATGAAGGCCATTGCTAAGTTTTCCTGTAATTTTGAGATGTCTTTGTAGCAATTATTGTAACGTGAATGATATAAGTTTTGACAAGATTTGGGAAATTTAATCCTCTCTTTTTTGTGATTTTTTTTTTTTTTTAAAATAATAGGTCTTTTGTTGTGCTGTTTCAATCCCATAAAATTTTACTGACAAGTTATTTATTACAGAGAAGTTTAGCTTGGGGATTTCTATTGGCACGGGGTTTACAAATGGAGATGAGACCAGGGAGAATGTTCATTTTCATGATAGTGTCTTTTCCCCATAATGATAATAATAATTTGTCCCATCTGTCTAAATCTAATTTAACAATGTTTATGAGTGGTTGAAGGCGGATTTTAATTAAGTCTTGTAGTTGCACTGGTATGTATTTTAGTCCCTCCAGGGATCATTTAAAATTCCAATTTTCAATATAGGGTATGTAACCACTACGTTATATAGGAAGCAACCTGGGCTTGAAGCAGTTAATTCTGTTTCCAGATGTGGATCTATCAGCCAATTAAAACAAACATTTCTGGAAGGGCAGAGGTTCACTTTTCACCACATTCATACCCCAGAAGTTGTTTTAATCTGCCAAGAGTCAAATATCCAAGGTAATGTGTGAACAAGTAGCACATTTTTATGCTGTTTCCATTTTAAGAAGGAAATTATTTCGTAGAGCCCTATTACGTAAAAGTATATTTTTAAGCAGATCCTTTTTTAAAAATCCATTGAAGACCTTTACCCAAAATTTAATGTCATAATATTTCTTGTAGTCCTTGCAACCTTCAGCTGTAATCCTGACAGGATAGGCTGTATCCTAACAACACAGAGCAAATCTACTAGATAAAACTACTTGAAAGTAAGGTGCTTACCTTAAGTGAGGCAAGTTACCTTAAAAATAAGAGTTTTAGCTTTTAAAGGAAATTCCTGAACTTTACACTGTCTAGGTCAGCGTTTTGATGAGGGCACCCTCAAAACTGATATGACATTTCTACCGTCCAACCTGCTCACTCAAGCTTACAATGAATCTCTATCTTTGCCCTTCCATCAATGACAACAATTTAAAAACTGCTGACTCTGTAAGTCACATTTTACCTCTGTAAGGACATATGTGCTGGTTGTTCAACTTCCACATTTTAAAAAGGACAGTGATTACAGATGTAAGGCATTTAGGTTTGGGCCTTGAATTTGTACTCAGGGAAATCTCAACTGAAGTGACCTGAACTTTATTCACAGTAAAGTTTCACGCAGGCACTCCACACGTTCCAGCAAAAACCACACATTCCATACAAAAAAACATAAACTTACTGTTTAGGCATGCATTTTTGCAAATCCCAACATTTAGGGGTTTTTTTTAATATATAGAAGTACAATAAATATGTATTTAATTTGAGTAATATCAGAGATCACACAGCCTACAGAGGTAGCGGTTGCTTACAATTTTTATAAAAGTAAAAATAATTCTCTGCAGAAATTATTCAGGAACACTGAGTGCGATCCTCCTTTATGCATTTAAAAATAAATTAGATGTCTGGTCCAAACCCATCACCTGCACCGGGTCTGCAGTCAATAGATACACTGGTGCCACTGCAGTGGATGCTTCATCCCAACTAAAAGAAATGCACGTGTGGGATAGATTGGCCTCTTAGTTACTTCTACATCTCTGCTGACTTTATAGAAAGTCTCTGTAGCCATTAGACTGGGCAGTCAAGCTAGACTAGAATTGACCGCCTTTGGAAGTCAAAAAGAATCAGTGGATTCTTACCAAATTCACTCAGCACGAAACCCGTGTGTTGCTACAGTAGTGCCTGAAATGGATAACTACTACTCAGAAACTTTGGTTATTTCTGTCATAACTTGTAATATAAGTAACAAAAACATGCAAGTCCAAGAAGAACTCTCTCCAGTACAGGTTTACTTTATACACAACATGAGGTCCACAACCTCATGATCCGTAACAGCTGCTGAGGCTGAGGCTGCTGACTCTCTGACATTACACTTCCATTAAAGGAAGAGCCATCCAGCTAGAGAAAAAGTTAATAAATTACTCCCTTTGAAATCAATAAGAACTGTGCTATTGAACTGAGCAAGAGTCAGATACCTCCCTTTCACCATTACTGGTATTCCCTAATGTCCTTTCATACGCCTGTTTACATGTGCATGTTTTCATACCCTTTAAGAATATACAAAACATGGCAAGTTGGTGCTATCAATTCAACTAAATAAAGTACTTAAGCATGGATTTAATGACAGCTAAATACTTTCTTTCAGGCTTTTTTTGTTAGCTTATTTTGCTGCCTTCACTGACACATAGGAAATACTGTCAGAGAACAAAATGTCTAATTAGTGTGCAAGTATAAAAATTATTTAAAAACGAAAAGGTTTTGCTACCAACCCCTAGTTCTACTACAGAAACAGATGGACCTCTTTTTTTTTTTTTTTTTTAAGGCACTGAAAGTAACCTGAGAATTAGAAATTTCAGCACTAGGTATATTTGTTCAGAAGAGTTAAAACAGAATTTAAAAATTCACAAAGAAAAATGATACAACAGGGACAAAGCAACATGGGTTCTGTAATTTTGTAGTGTGCTGTTTTGTACTACTAGACCATTTTGAGGATGCCAAACAAAACATGGACTAAGGAGAACCAGTGGACATAATTTATGTGGACCTTTTAAAAGCTTTTAACATCACCCCTTTTATGAGATTTTTAGGAAAAACAGTACACATGGGTAAGTAACATGTTATCACGGACTGAAGACTGGATATAACCCCTAAATCCTACCAATAAATACTCATAATTACTAATATTAATCTTTAATTTTTGGATGGCCCTCAAAAATTTCATACAAGGATTGTTGTTGATGCTTGTGTTCGGTACAGTGAGGTTACAAGACTAGACAGAATGAACCAGTGGATCATTGCAGATGTTTTGACAACACAAAACATGAGAAAGACAAAGACTAAAGTAATTACTAAGTAGCATTACAGTGTCTGGTAATTTTATATGCAGGAGACTGATCATTTCCATTTAGAATACAGACTCCCATATATACAAAGGTTTACTACAATAGAAGAGGAAAAATTAAACGTTAAATAATTGATAACAAAGACGGTATATTTATTATGTTACTATATAAGGCATCCCGCACCCCACTAGAAATCCAGAAGAAGCTGCGTATTTTCCAAAGTTATGCTATAAATTTTGACTAGGCATGACGTCTAAATAACTAGTTACTGAAGGTTACTTTAAAAAACAAAAATCTGAAGAATGTGAATTCCTACTAAGATAGTTTAAAACCTAAATAGTTAAATGTGTTAAACTATCGGACAAAGTGCCAAGGCTTTTATTGCTTTTTAATAACTCTACTGTTTTCTTAGCAGATGATGCAGTTATAGTTATGAGACCAATTTAATCACAGAAAACAACAAATGATGACTTCAGTATAATACTACTGTGGTTCATTTTGTCCCATTTATAAGTTACAGTATAATTTCAACAGCGTAGTCCTCCAGTATTTGTTATATGTAGTGCTTTTGCCACAGAAAGCTAGCAGAAAAACGTGATAATTGAGTACCTTAAAAAAAAAGTTTATTTTGTAAACCTTTTTCCAGACCACTGATAACACCATTTCTCTTTCGTATTGTTATATTCCAGGTTAGAAAACAAAAGAATTTTGTCTAAAGGTTTCCTTATCACATCATCAACAACAACTGTTGCATGTCCCATTCCAACACGTGGAAAGCCCACAAATTTGCAGAGCAGTCCTCCTTGCTTCTTTTGCGACAGCAGATCTATGACAGTCTTGATATGATAGTCCCAGCCCTGAAAATTACATTGTCTGAGGCTAGTATTGAAATAAATAGGTTAGTACTGCAGAGACAGATGTCCACAAAAATTTTCAAGCAGAACTTGCCAACAGCAATGCCACATGGCCTAAAAGATCAGATGAAATTTATAAGCACACTCTGCAGCAGGACAAATTTTGGCCTATTTCCTGTTATTTTTTGGTATTACTGAGACACAGAACGGGAAGAATTGCAGAGAAGGGCAGCAAGGGTGAGCAAAGGCAGATGTAACAACAACCACTGAGCTTGTTCGGAGTCTTCTACATAAAGAGGGGAAAGGAAGGAAAGGAAGAGAAAGGAAAAAAAATAATCAACTGAGGGGCACTGCTATAGTAGAGGTCTATAAAATCATGAGAGGCATGGGAAGATTGGGTAGGGAGCAGCAGCTTACTGCTCTTTCCAATAAAGGACCTAAGGAGCAGCAACTGAAGCTAACAAACGTCAAAGTGATTAAAGAAGGGAATTGTTCATATAACATCATTAAGCTGCAGAACTCCCTTCTGCAAGATATTCTAGCTTCAAGAAGTTCCCATGGGTTCAAAGCAAGGTTAGACAATCTAATGAAGCAGAAACCCATTTCAAGTTTACTCAAAGAGATACACTTCCAGTCTCCTTGAGATGCAAGTTGCTGGATTTCAGGAAAGTCACTCATACAAGTACTGCTCTTTACTTGTCCCAAGTTTACATGCTTCCTTAGATTGTCTGCTTTTAACTGCTGCCGGAGAAGGGATTCTGAGCTACAAACCTTTGATCTAACCCAGTACAGCTATTCTTACAGGGTATACGAAAGCGAAGACATTAGCAAAGTATCGTTGCAGTTTTAGTTTCATGAATAACATCAAGCAGAACCACTCACCATACATAAATCACAACCCTCCACAGCATATCCAGTGTAACAGTGAATCACATTACATATTACTCACTTGCACAACACATGGACTCTCGGCTGGTGTATACAATCTGCCAGTTGTATTATTTTCCTGAGTCTCAGCAACTACCCCACTTACCTTTAAAATCTTGATACAGAGCAATATAGTCATTCTTATATTGTTATAATCCTTATTCAAACTAATTTGAAGCCAAAATAAATTGACCTATAGCAGCAAGATTACAAAATTTCCATCAAAAAAAAAGATAATCACAGCCCCTCACTGAAGCAACTTAATTTTGCAGCAATACAAAACCTAAAATGCCACCAGTTTACAGAGTTTATCTGTCGTGGAAAACCTTCTGTTGTGAATCTAATTAAACATAATGATGGATTGAAAATGTTATTTTTAATTTACTTCAAATGTAGAGATTATGCACTGAATACCATTAAAGCCTATTCCTAAAACCTGCTGGGAATTTTTAAAGTCCACAAAGTGCAATTCCTCCATAATCATTAGTTCCAGCACAATCTGACCTCACAGCCCACCCTTTGCAGATGACAATAAATGCACAGTATCGCTTTCGTGGGAGACAGGTTCTAATGCAAAGGCATGCATTTTTGAATACTGTATAATTTTAACAGTTTAATATTAAAGAGAGTAGAAAATAAAACTTTTAAGAATATGCTTCCTGATAGCTGCAGATAACAACTTTGTAAAGCAATTGTGATAGAATTCAAGCTTGAATCGAAATACTTTAGCCAAGTTCTGCAGAAAAAAATATTTCGTATCAGTTTCCTGTCCCCTCCTGTTCAGCGCTCGTTCTCTGACTCTGCTCTCTGACGCAGCTCTCATGAGACCCCACCTGGAGTACTATGTGCAGCTCTGGAACTCTCAGCACAAGAAGGACACGGACCTGTTGGAGCGGGTCCAGAGGAGGGCCACGAAAATGATCCAAGGGCTGGAGCACCTCTCCTATGAGGACAGGCTGAGAGAGTTGGGGTTGCTCAGCCTGGAGAAGAGAAGGCTCTGAGGAGACCTTATAGCGGCCATCCAGTACCTAAGGGGGGCCTACAGAAAAGCTGGGGAACAGGTAGGTTTAGATTAGACATTAGGAAGAAGTTCTTTACAACGCAGGTGGTGAGACACTGGAACAGGTTGCCCAGAGAGGTGGTGGAGGCCCCATCCCTGGAGACATTCAAGGCCAGGCTTGATGAGGCTCTGAGCAACCTGATCTAGTTAAAGGTCTCCCTGCGTACTGCATGGGGATTGGAACTAGATGACCTTTAAGGGTCCCTTCCAACCCAACACATTCTATGATTCTATGATTCAGACAAAAGCAGAGCTATAGCATGGTACTGAGAGATAAACCACATAGCTTACAGTTCCAATGAGACAAACAATAATGCGCTAGAATGAGAATTACTATGCCGTATCAGAACTCAAATGAAAAGCAAAATCAAGTACCCAAAAATAAAATATGTGTTAACATTCTATTGGTAGTTTCAGATATACTACTTACACTGTTAGACTACAAAAGAGATTGTCCCTTGCATAACAGTTCGGATTTTCACCCTGATGTCCCAAATAAATTCTTCATTAAACAGCCAATAATACATTTCATCTAAATTATCCTTGCAGTTACAATGGACAAAACACATTAAATATTATTCTAAATTATTATCTAATGTATTTGTTAAAGACATCTATATTCTACCCCAAAGAAACAACAGAACTTCAGTGTTTAAGTGATATAAACAAAATCCTGCTATAGTCAAAGTATATTTTAAGTGTTTTAAAATCTTCTGCATTAAAAAAACCCAAATTTTATTTACTGAGGTTTGCATTTTGTAGTCATACTTTAAAATACAGGCTCAAAATCTATTGTAATACATCAAACAAGTAAAGGCTTTTTTATAATGAAAGATAATGCAAATGCTTTGCCTTTGCTCATATTCCCACTGCCTTATTTTGTTGTTATTCTGCAACATAAAGGTAAAAATACAAAAGCTTGTTTAAGTAAGAGAAGCAAACATGCAAGTAACTCAAAATGATCAGTTACCAAGGAAACTAAAGACAACAGAGTAAAAGGCTCTTTTTAAAAAAGTAAAAAGTATTTTTAAAAAGCGAATCAGAATTTAAAATAATATTCAACTATAAATATTATCATGGATCAAATATATTGTTACATGGATCAACTCATACTAAGTAAACTTTTTTCCCCTTTTCGAACAGATCTGCCCACCACAGTTTTCCTTCAGTGTTTATCCAGTTCTTCCTTTGATTGTCTCCAAACCATTCTCTCCCAGGTTGCCCCCATTTCTGACACCAAATCAGCTAGAGAGAAATGGAGAAAGCTGAGGAGCTCAACTTCCGTTCTAAGGCTGGGGCAAATGCATCTGTGTGTTTTATCATTGCCACAGGAGGGACAGGCGGCTGCACGGACCGCTGGTCTGAACCAGTATGGCCATTTTTACACTCTCTACTAGCTGAAATGTCATCCACTTGCTTGCACCTAAGCTATATTTTAATAATCATTTAACAGGCAAGATACAGACATTCTTCTATCATGAAACTCCTCAAACTCTAAGGTTTTTTTTAACATTATTGATCAAATTTCCCAAGTACTTCCTTTACTTTCTTTTCTGTGCTCTTTCACAGTAGTTATCACAATCATTTCTTCTCTCTCTGCTCTCCATGGCATTCCATCAGTCCTCGCTTCTTCTCCACTTCTTTCCCGTGTGACCTGATCAATCAACCCTAAGCATCTAACAACAGATATCTCTATTTCCCACTTCTGTCTTCCTCCAGGCCCAAATCTCATATGGTTTCTTGAAAAATTACTGCATATAATGGCGTTAATCTTCACCAAGGTTTTAAATAAAAAATAATAATAAAAAAAAATCATCTTCCAAACATTTGACTCATCATCTGGCTGCTATCTTTAAATCTGCATTCCTCCGAGAGTTATACTTGTTTAAAACCCAATAGTTCCCTTAAAATTACATACAAGACTCAGTTGTCCTCTCCAAGTTATTAAATGTATTTTCAATACATCAGCCATGCTGGTTGTTTTTCCCCAAAGTCCCATGGCTCGATTGTTCATTTTGCCTATTAATCAATTCTCTAGTCATTCTACAAATTCCAATGAGACAACCTTAATTTTGAGAACTATAATGTTTATGCTTATACTTGTATCAACACATTTCAACAAGCAAAAAAAAAAAAAAAAAAAGGAAGTCCCCATGAATCATTTCAGCATATCTAGCCTCTGAATTTTACAGGAAACAGCTTACTATTTAATCAAAGTGCATGCATTTCGAAAGCAAACTATTACTCTCCAGAAGTACTTTTATGAGCTGGTACCAAAGGTTATCCCAATAGTAATCATCACTAGAATAATTAACACCAGGTTTGCCAAGCAAATTCAATTTCGCTCTTTACAAACATTATGTAAAGTAGTTAATAAAGGAAAAAGAGTGCGTGCAATACAGTTTTACTATTTTGTTTTAGGTTGCTGCATTTACTTTAAATCATGCCTAACTACAGCTTGATAAATCTAAACATGGGCACTTAAGTAAATATGCTTCCTTTCAGAAGTGGCACATAAATACAAACTTATTAATTAAGGACACTACACAAATACTTAAGTTTCTTAGAAAAGGATAAAAGTCTTGTATACATTGTCAAATCAAAGGGAAATTCTAACTATAGAACTTTTATTAAAGCAAAACACCAGAGAAACCCCCCAACCCTCTGTGGGGCTTTGAAAACTTACTCAATACTATTCTTCCCTTAAAGGGGGGAAAACGCACATTGATTTTTTTTTCACTTAAATAAAAGGAAAGCACTCTTTGTTCTTAAAATACAAACAGATGCAGTGATTGAATTACTGTTACTGGTTGGCTCCCCAAGTGTTACAAAAGTTTAAGAGTCCTCCGATTTGTACAAAGAGCATTAATGGTTTGTGCAGTGCATAATTAAGCCAAATGTATGCTTCCCTCAGGCCAACAAAAAATAAATACCAAATTTCTAAGAGGAGCTATCCCTTGCCTCTTTTTTTTTTTTTTTTTTTTTTTTTAAGACAGGAACTTCTGCTTTTATTTGCTTACCTTGTCAAATAGTATCCTCTGCTTGCAAAAAGGTCACTGTTAAAGTTACAGATAAATCGGTAAGAAAAACCTCCTTTTTCGCTAGTACTTAATATTTTCCTCTGCCTCAAATTATTGACAATTAAGTTTTTAAGATTACAAAGGGAAAGAATAGAAAATTATTAACCAAAGTTCAAAGAGGAATTTGAATTCTGTTTCATTCTTTATGTTCTCTTCCACTTTAATTACGAGCAACATCACATCTGTGATATTCATAAGTAATGAAAAACACAGACCTGCACTGAACTCTCTCCATGTACATATGGTAAGCTCCATTTGCTTTCTTCAGCCACAGACCTCAGAACTGGCTTGCATGAGGTGTTTCTCAGTCTCCAATGCTTTTTCTCCCAACAGAGTCATCTCAAAGAATTAGAGGACCAATGAAGCTTCTAGAGTATATTAACTTCTGGCACAGAATTTTGAATAAGAAGCCTCCTACACTTAAAATTAAGTAATGGCTAGCAACTCCATGATAATAATAAAAACAGTTTTGTTCTGTTGTTATATTCGAGTGATATTTAATTCTGTATTGCAATTACTACAGCTATTGCTTAATTGTCTATAGTCTCTGAAACAAATGATGTACAGAGAATACAAGTTGACTACTTCTGTTTTACACTATTACACACCATTACGTTTCCTCTAAGCCAGAGATCCTAACCAATCGATGAAGAAGAATCAATCAGAACATCTTGATGAACTCCATTAGACCGGTAATTAAGATGAACATACTAAGGCCAATCATTGGGTAACTTAGTCTGGTGGAGGAAACAAACTATTTCCTTTAAACTGCCATAAGCAGTTATGAAAGCTAATTTTATTGAAAGATAAAAATGTTTATAAATTAGGATAAAAATTTGTCAAACTGTGTGTGTATTCTGTAAATATTATTTTAATTTTTTTTACACAGCAAGGGGAGGAGCACTCAGGTAGAAAAAGAATATCAGAACCAATGTTTTGTTATCCTCAGAAAAGTTTAAGACAGAAATATCAGGCATCCAGTTAGCACAAAACAACAGAGCTTTGCTGAAGTCAACAGAACTACAGTATTGATTTGAGTTCAAAAGCTGCTCAATAAACTCTGTCTACATCCAGCATTCCTTAAAGTAAATACAAATTTGTATTTTCCTGATGATGTTTTTTCCATCAGCAGAAAACCTCTGAAGCACCTGAAAAATAACATTTATTCATTGTGAACTACGAAAACCCTGGAACACACGAAAAGCTTGTTCTGCCAAGAATCCAGCATGATGAAAGATATTGAATGGATCACCGTATTCAGCATTGAAACAAATAGTCATTCAACCTGCAATTCATCCCCTAGAAGCTTATTACTGCACCACGTAAACAAATTATGTTTTTTTTCCTTAAGTAAACTGAAACACTCTGTCTCTCTCAGCCAATTACACCAGTTTCCCTTCTCAAATGCCCTCACTTAGTGAGCTCTTACACTGACTGTTGTGACTGCCAGTCTGTCTTAAACACCACTTGTGCAATATCTGAGCAAGAAACTAAGACTCTGGATACAGAAGACAATGTAATGCCTTGCAGAGATAACGTACAAGCTGGGAAAGGAGAAGGGTACAAAGGTAAGCATGACTTTCAAGCCCAAGGGTTAGTAAACATATACAAAAATACATATGGGAGCCCACACTAAAACCCAAGTATGCCTACTGGAATCCCAAACCTTCTCCTGATTGAACCCACAAGCAAAGGAGGAGTTATAGTAAGCCTGAACCACAAAGACTATGTCAGCAAGGTTATCGAGTAACTTACTAATTTCTTCTCTTATAAGGAAAAATAAATTCCATTTTCTAGACAATCTTCACACCGAGATAGGCTAAATTACCATAAACTTTTAATTTTCATCTTTTGTGTTTAGGTGACAAGACTGCTAGGCTAATTTCCACCTACTGAAGACTAACTCTCAAGGGGTTATCTTACCCCTTTTTTCCTCTCTGTGGAGTGGCTTTCAGAAATCGTACACATTATATGACCTGACAGTTTCTGTGTTTGTACCTTTTTCTTGTGCAGTGAGGTTTCTGCCATCTTGTGTTGTAACCTTGACTGTAACCTTGTATTGTAAACATAAAGTTTCCCAAAGAAATCTAGTCTTTCCACAAAGCTCTACTACAAATATAATAGTATGAATATAGTAGTGTTCACAGTCAAAAGTTGAAAAAACAGGCAGATGCAATGCTACCTATCATCTTACCTATGAATACACTATAGCATATGAACTATTAAAAAACATAATCTTATCCACAAATGTAATATATACACTGTATAAATAAAACAAAGTTTTGAAGTACAATAGGCTATCATTGCCATTATACTTCAAAACGAAATAGAAATAGGAAGACAACACGTTTGATGTTGCACTACTTAGATCTAGAAATAGTAATTACAATACTGAATTTTATATATCACGTTGCTTTCCATGGTATAAATGACTTCTGCATTACCTGCAATTTTTTATTATCCAGAATCAATATTACTCTACTGGGGTGACTATAGAATGTAAAAATATATACAATTTAAGACTAAATTAGAACTTCAACTCAATTGATACAACCTCATGTCAAAATTTGTCACTTAGGTATCTCATGTGAAATAAGACACTTAGTAAACAGAAAGGCCAGAACTGTTCTAATGGATTTCTTGTTAGATTTCTGCACCTCTCATTAAAATTTCCCATAAAAGAAAACAGACTCTTTTTACTCTGAAATTTGCTGCAAACATTATTCCAACTTATTCTGAACACTTGCCTAATGTAAGTTCAGTTTTCACATGTGAAAATATGCCATTCTGCATTAGTCAGCAAGCTTAAAAAGAAGGGTATTTCTAATCTTCCCACAATGGAAACCCACTTTAACTGTATGTCAATAAAATGCTCTACATAGCAATATTATTTACAAGCTAAATAAAAATATTTTTACATTTTATACCATAATATATCTTAAACACATGTAGTTTAACACATTGGATTCCATATAGGTTTTTCAAACTTCTCCAGACTTTACCACTTCCACAAAATCAGATGACAGAAAAATGATCAGATTAAGGCTGCCTCTATCGAAGGCTGCAAATGGTCCACATTCAAGAAACTAAACAAAATTATCATCTAGATCATAAAGAGTTTTCACACAAATCTGTTAAGAAAAGGGCTGACAGACTTGCTCCCATACTGTCAGGTTAAACAGAGGCAACATTTAAAATGAAACAAATGCCTACTTACTTGGAATAATTATTTTCACTTCAAATTAAAATATCAGAGAGCATATGCAAATTTAGGAGTCTATTTTAGTAAAAGTTTGCAATTTAAAATTAAAAAAAAATCCTAATATTCATTATCTGTAGTTGAAATGAGTTTTCTATTTTTAGTATCTGTAAAATATTTCAGAAGTTGTACATTCAAGAAGTACTTTATTGAACTGCAAAGGACCTGATATTTTGAAGTGGCTTAAGTGAAACTGCAGCTGCAAAGTGGCTGCAAAGGCCACTAAAGACCTAGGTTTCTACTGACTATGATGTCCCACCTGCTTTTTTCAGGATAAATCATTAATTATCTAATGTGGTGGTGTGCTCTCCCCCTTGCCCCCTCCCCAGCTCCTGCACAAGCCGTAACTGTCAGTGGGAGTTGTGATGGGCTGCACCTGGACTTTGGGGGATGGATGGCAACAGAGTCAAACGCTGTCCAGAATAGGGACCTAGACATCTTGTTGCTATGCAGATGTGACTATAGGTCAATTATCTTACTCTATAAATAGTGGACAGCCCCGGGCCCATTGGGCTCTCCTGTATGGCAGCAGGCTGCACACCAGGATCTCCCTTTGAGTTAGGGCACTGCTCAAGGTTATTCCTTGAAGTTAAGGGATTCCTTGCCCCAACAGATTCTCGGTAAGTGACTAATAGCATGCAAAACTTTGAAACCTCAACTAAGTGATATAAAGGATTGATTGCACATATATAATCTTTAGACATAAACCGCTGACCGAGTCTGAGACTAGGATTGGATCCAGCCGCCCCTAGACTCCTCTCTGAGAAGGAATTTAGAAAGCAAGGGGTCCTGTCTGAACCTCGTGACTCAACAGGAGGATCTCCCTGACAGTTTTGTCTGACCCTGTCCTCTATGCCGTAAATAACCAAGTGTACCTTGCCATCGAACCTCATAAAACACTGTCACATTTACTATCAAACTTTTTTAAATTGCTCTTTTATATCAATAAATATTTCACTACTTCTCACTTACGAGTGAAGTTAATCACTCCATCTGCGACGCCTAAACCATTACTTAATAAGCAACTCCTTGGTTTGATTTCTACATATCTATGTACAGACTGACCCGAAAAATGGTGTTGGTTTACATTTATACCAAGAAAATTCAGAGTTCAAAATTATCACTCTAGCTGTGTTCAGAGAAAGTCAGACCCAATACATGTCTAATAATGACTGTACTGACAAACCTGGTATGGTCCAGGGCCAGCAGTGGTGTCTTTTTCTTCCTTAAAACACTACGCTTTGGGAACAGATGAAGAAATGCGGGAAGCTGACTTCATCATAGGATTGTATGCCCCAAGACCAACAAAATTAGAGAGGAGTAGAAATGACACTATTAAATTAATAACTTTGGTTTAGGTCTGAAACATTTCTTCATCTAATTCTGTAAATAGACAAACTTCTTACTATCATTTGGGGGAAAATATTAGTTAGTAGGATATTTAACCTTTTAAAAATAATATTAGCAATAGTATCAGATCATGCATTTAAATCTTCTGGAAGAGGCTATTGTAAAGTAGTATAGACATACTCACATCATCCTGACAAAATGGCTTAGCTTTGTTTTAGATTTATTGGGCGAGAGGTGCTAGTCCAGTCTTCATTCTGTATGGGCTCTGGCATTTCTGGCAACAAATTAGCTAAAACAGAAGGGACCAAACGTGATAATAGTAAAACAGTAAGAACCAGGTGATACCTTCATAGGACATTAGGAAATATGAGTTTGCAGAATCACATTGGGAACTAATATGTTTGAGATGTTGGGGTTAGTTGTTTTGTTTTCAGTCTGTATCTTCACCATCAAAAAGGAAATCAGTACGTTCCTCACTACTGCAGCTCCACCCGTGTTGAGTAATCCAGCATAGCCCATCTGAGCAAGGCAGTCTGCGGTAACCTCACCTAAACTTTCTTACATCAGTGAAGTCTCCGAGCGTTGTCTAGGTTTTCCACCATTTTACTCCCAGTTAAAGTTCTCCTTGCTTAATCATACTGGTTTATTAACTTACAGAAGGCCTTGGTAAGTATATCAGAATGAACATATTAAAATAACTGTTGTATCAATATGTGCCTACGACGAATTTGGAAAGCACCACTGCTGACAGAAGGAAGATTTCCTTACTTTCTTTAGATTTGTAATTTTGTTGCTGTTTTCCAAAAGGCTGAGAATACTTCAGTAATTTTTTTTCCTATTATTACAATAACATTAGGGGGAAATTCTGATTCTGCATATAAATTAATATTTTGTTAAAAAAAACCCTCCACCACCCCCAAAAAAGAGAAAGGGGAATGGGAGGGGAAAAAAAAAAAAACACAAACCAGTATTTGAAAACGTGTAGAGGGGAAATATTTCCCAAAAGCCTATTGAAAAAGTGGTCAAT
Organism: Fratercula arctica; assembly: GCA_947846985.1. Lineage (NCBI taxonomy): Eukaryota > Metazoa > Chordata > Aves > Charadriiformes > Alcidae > Fratercula > Fratercula arctica. The sequence goes on along the minus strand of CANTUZ010000004.1, from coordinate 28,778,520 downwards.
CAAAACCCAGCTAACCAAATCCTACTGGAAGTCATACCATGATAGCAAACTTAAGTACTTTACTCTCTTCCTTCAAATGCATTCTAATAAGAATTTTTAAAACTTTTAGAAAACATTTTTACAATACAGAAAGATCAAAATCTCTTTACTCAGCTGTTGAGCATCATATGCTCTTAATAATAGTCAGGATGGACTTTACTAATTAAACACAAAAGTGAACTAAAAATCCTTTCTTTCTAAACCATCTATATTGAGACTCTCAAAGCAGGGTACAGGAGTGAATTTCTCATTCGACATTCTTGCACCTAATGTACAATGAAATTACAAGCTTTGTATGACCAACAGAAAAGTGAAGCAAGGAGAAAAATGCCCAACTGAGCTCTAAAAGCTTTCAGAACAATAGATTTTATTAATTTTATGGATGAGACCGATAACATTCACTTCAAAACATGAGTTGTAAAAATATATCTTAGCTTCTCCTTATCTGGTAGCCAAACAATAGCCCTTTCCACAGGTTCTTTTTCTTTTCACACTTAGATTATTGCAGGTACTCTTTTGCCTTCCAGCTTCTAAGAAATATTAAATATGTTTGTGACTACACCTGGATAGATGTTGAGTGATATGCTGCTCTTCCTATTCAAATACTATGTTACTTAGCATAAATGCAAAACACTACGCTATGTTTCCAAGCGACTGTTTCTATCTTTTCTATGGAATGGGTGTTTTTTCTCACAGTGACTAGTTAATGGAGGACAGGAGCTTCATGATTAATTTAATTTTAACCATAAAAGTAGGAGATCACTAGATAAGGATCACTCGATGGGAAACCATCCTTTTATAATTTTCACTTTGCCAGTGTCAATCCGGAATTTCACTGTGGATGTATTTTCCCTTTTACTCTCTGATCTCTACCCAGGCCCAGCTGTGTAACATTTGTGTTCTCAGCAATCTTTACCTTGTGTATTTGTACAGCAAGTAGCACAACAGAGCCTTGATCAGGGCTCCCAGGCACTGCTGTGATATAAAATAAGCGAGTGTTTGTCCTAGACCACGTCCAGGAAATGACTGCATGCAGGGTTCAATCAAACAACGAAGTCTATTAGAACAGGATCAGAATCTCATTTATAAGGAACTGTGTGTCTAGACCATGGCTAATCTGAATAGAAAGAAAAATACCATCTTACAGTCAAGATCTGCTTAAGTTCATAGAACATGAACACACATTTTCAGGTGAACTCGTTAGAAAAGTATTCATCCCTGGTTTGATAACTACTAAGTTTTCTGCTCTTAGCATTTGTTATGAGCTTACTTTAAAAAAAATAAAATAATAAACCCCCACACCTTTCTTAAAGCACATATATAATGTTTAATACTATAAAACAATTATCATTATTACTTCATTCATTAACTTTATTATATTTTAAACCACTCATTGTATTGAGTAATAAAAATGACATAATTTGACAAGCTGCTTGATGTCATCTTTTTCTACTCCTATATTATACATGCTTTAAAATATTAAGCATTTTCTGTACTATACAGTTTTTATCTAAGAATGTATTCTCAATTACTTATGCTGTCACTCACGTGATACTGGTCAAAGACCTGCATAGCCTCTCAAGCATAACTTCTGAGCTGAATTATATAGAAGGTATCTTCCATTTATTTACTAAAATGCCACACTTTAATCATAGGTCAATGAAGAATAAAAACTTCTCATTAGAAATTAAATACCTATGAAAAGTGTGTCTGCATTCTGACTGGTATATAATGGGAAAAATCAAAAAAGCGGGTGATTGTTGTAATTACATACTTTCCAGCCCTATGGTAGATCACTCTCTATGAAATGTCAACCAATGCTACAGGGCAAAACCAGCAGAGAACATGAGGAATGGGTAATTTAAAATGAAAATCTGTGCTTCTGGCTTCTCACTCTGAGCATTCTACTACATTATAAGAGGCCTGGAGAATTATTGCTTTTGCAAGTAAGAGATTTAAAATCCAAACTGGATCAGAAGCATGGATTTGTCTTTGCAACAAGGAAAGAATTTGTTATCCACGTATTATTCACTTGTTCCTCTACATTACTAGTAGCTACTTTTACAACATTTTATATAAGCTAGAAAAATCTACTGTGAATCTGCTGAGGCACAAAAAGGTATATTAGAGGACATACAATGAAGTTTAATTTCATAGAATAGTTTTGAGAAGTTATATTTCTGGTATATTCTGATCTCCCTTCCACCAAACTCTGATGCAGCAGCAAGAAATGGGAAAATGAGTGTGTAATGGAGACAATATATTCCCATCTAAGAAGCAGGAGGTTTATTATTCTTCCAATACTTCTGTCAGTGAGGCATTGGATAAAAACAGAAGGACACAAAATAACAAAGACTTATTACTAACTAATCTATATTTTAATCAAACATGAAGAAACATACAAGTAAAATATTGCATACAAAGAGATGCAGAAGAGACTGTACCAAACTTTACTGGACTTGTGTGACCTGATTTATATTTACAATAAGAAAATTACATTAAATGTTTCAGGGCTATAAACAAAGTGTTACAGGAAAAACTGCTGAATGTTTCAAGTAAAATGAAAGCGAAAAAAACTCCAAAAGCTTTTAAAGAAAAAAAAAATTCCACATTTTGTCCTACAAGAAAAACAAAGCACATAAATCATTTTAGATACTTAAACATGAAGCCTTTTGTTAGGATGCAGTTGGGACTACATTAATCCCTTCAACTAGGTAGACAATTTGCTCAAAAAACATTACTGGGCAATAATGAAATGAATTGATTGAATAACAGTTCAGAAAATAACACAGCAGGCTCCAAGTTCAATCTGGAGCTGTAAATGGAATTATTAGGATTCATGCTCCCCCATCGCTCTGCTTACCAAGCCATTGACGGTAGTTTTTGCTCTGCTTCTCAGAGAAGTGAGAGCTCACATAGCTGAACAAACTCAGTGCTGCTAGACTATGCAAGGACCCCGCCACTTTGGGGGTTATAAGATATTTTATTTGAACTGCAACCTTATTAGACAAAAGGCTGTTACCCTCATTCAAGAAAACTGTCACTGTAACAGAGCAGCTTTTACATCTACAAGTGCTTTTAATTGGTCTCAGCTGCATGCGATTAAGTCAGGTAGAGGAGTCAGAGTTCACAGCAGTTATCTACATGGAAAAAACCACAATTCAGCAAAGACACTGAAGGCTCTGTTTCATTTAAGGCTATTCCTCTATTTAAAAAAAAAAAAAAAAAAAAATCACAACTATACAGACCATACGTGGCAATGTCTTCACTCAAGTAGACGTTAGGAATTTGGGCAGACTCTCTCTCCTCAGCAGTTGCCTTACTCTGTATATATAGCCTGTATCTTTTCCAATGTGTAATTCAGTAAGGAAGTTCCTGCTGCACTGTGTCATAAATCATTTCTTTAATGACTCTTATACAGCAACATTGTTTTCTATTCCAGCTTCTCCTCACCCTCTTTCCTATCAGTGACACTGTTCAGCATATTGCTGCTCAAGTCCCTCCTTCTGAGACGAGAGTTGGATCCAGGGTCCAAAACAACAGCCAAGACAGTCCCTCTCCCTCCTGCACCATCTTGGTCCTAATCTTAGGTTCTGTGAGATTGTGAGATGCTCAGGCAAAAGATGAAGGCAGGGGAACTTTTATCTACCTGTTCCTGAGAAAATGAATGAATGTTTTCTTTTCACATTTATACAAGGACTTTACAACAATTATTCGCATGTTCATCATGACAAGATTAAGTTTTTGTAAGATTTTCTACTATTGAGAAGTGGATGGCAGTAAATGGGTAAAAGGATAATTCTGTAATCTGTGACTATACCAGTAAGCTTTCTCATTTCAAGGTTAAAGTTTCATACACTTATCTAAGGGATCCTTTCGTAGCTTATGAGCTAATACCCCAGGTTAAGAAGATCTGAGGTATGTAATAAGAACAAGCTGATGAAAGAACAGTCTTTGTCTAGAGCCTCAACTTGTCACTCCTCTAAGCATGCTGCAAAGCTCATTTTTTACCATTCTCTGTTTGGGTTGTGAAAGTAAAATATATTTATGGACTCTGCTTACTCCATTTATGTTGTCATTATTAATGCATAGGAGAGGCAGCTAAACTCTAGATGAACACAGATACAAATAGTGGGGAAATGTAGATATGAAAATACAGTTTTATGGTGTAGACTTCTAAACATCAGTAGGCAAGAGGTTTCATATCCTGTTTTCTAGAAACATAGCAGCACAATTTTGTAAGCAGTGGAAGAAAAATTCCAGAAGCCAAAAGGCAATAGCCACTAAACCACAGTACCATTCCTGTAAACTAATTAAGCTCATTGACTACTTAAACACTGGAACAGTGTTTAGTGTGCCGTTCTAGTGGATCTGTATCCAGACAGAGAAAGGGGAGGGGAATCAAAAGCAGAGACTTAGGAACCTGAGAGGCTCTTGAATCTCTGTTGGGAAAAATTTAAAGAAAAGACAAGACTTTTCTGTTTTAATTTTAGTGCCTGGAGCATGTAAATACATTGTATAGCATTACTTCTTTCAATGTGTAGAACTGCAGTTGGATACAATTGAACAATACATGTATACAAATCAAAGTAATTTTATGGGGCTAATCTGATGAAGGACATTAGGATTTTGTATTTTTAATGTAAACTTTGTACACATTTCTGATTCATATTATTAGCTCACCAACAACAAATGTACTGCAGAAAGGATAAGATACTCTTGTAGAAAATGAAGAAGTTATTGTACCACTCAGTGGGTAGTTCCTATAATAAAAATGGAAAACTTCTTGCTATCATCTACTTCGAAATGCAAAAGATATGTTTATCAGTAACTGCAGCATCATATGTACAAATATATCCCTAGCCCATAACCTCATCAGAATATGATCCTTCCCTTTTAACTTTTCTCTAGAGTGCCTAAACTGTTGGTATTATACAAGATGCATGCATATAGTTGTATTTTTGTCATTTCAAAAAGGACTGAAATTCAACATTCCACCTGGATTGCTCGAGAACTACACCACTTCTGTTTCTCTGAATATCAGATAATTCAGAGAAATACCAGGATCTACTTACGTGATTGTTAAAATTTTATTCTTCACAACCGCTTGCAACTTCAGGAATTTTGAACTATACGACCAAGACGTCCAAGCAAAAAGGGTAACAGGACAAAGAAAAGGGAAAGCAAGTACTCTCACCAGCACTAAGCTCTTTCCCTGGTATCTTATGACTTATCCTAAAAGCTTAAGTGAAATAAGAGGTACCTCTAAGGTCAGCTAGTTCTTTTGGCTTTCAAAGGTTGTTTTACATCAGGTAAAGATGCAAGCTATTGAAAACCACAAGACATACATATAGATAAAAGCTTATTAGGTTTATTCCTTACATCCTCCTCATTTAATTTTTCAACACAATTTTGTATGAGCTCCTGTGAATGTGCCAAAGAAATTGCATAGACCCGAGCCTGGATTTAAAGAAAAAACACACAAAAAAAATAGCATTAGTAACACCGAAATAATTTATTTTCTTATATTTTGCCCAGGTATTATACTATATTCTGATGTCAAATGGTTTGACAAACCCTTCCAGAATGACTTATGTAATCCTCTAATCAGTCATGCAGTTACATTAAAAACCCTACATATTTTCTTTAGCCAGGCGATAACTGGACTATTGTGAGTGGACCGACAACTGGACATATTTTCCATTTGGTATGCAGGAAAGACGTCATATTTAAAACAATGTCATTCGTGACATCTGCAGTACATTATAACTTTGATGCTTCATTCTTATTTTGATGGTGGCTTTAAAGGAAATTCTGTTTAGAAAATTGAATGCAACTGCAACATCAGTTTCTACTTTTATCACCTTTCAACTACTTCACAAATATTTGTCAGTCTCTGAGCTCTGACAGAATAATGTGCATTTTCTGCTTACACATCATTATCAAGTAAAAAGAGTTTCTGCAATGTACCCTTTCATCACAGCAGGCTACATTATATAGTGTATCTATATTATGCAGTGTACACATATATACATATAGACTGCACAACTCACTGTATTCATATTACACAGGAATATATCCTTCTTCTCAAAAAGCTGCCTTAAAACAGAATTGATAGGAATGAAATCTATTTTTAAATGTACTTTGTAACCAAAAGTGTTAGATATAGTTTAATATATGTAACAAGTAAATCTGCTAAGAAAACACCATTTACGAAGTTACCATGCAGAGGGCAAAGAAGTACATAATCTCTGTTTGATCTTTTACTCTCAATACATGCAGCAACAAAGATGTGAAGAAAAGGAAAAGCAAGTGTAGGTTGCTTTTTAAGATGCGTGCTTTTCAGCATGCGTCTTGCAGCACATAATGAAGTTCACGGCTTCCTTAAAGGTTGAAGCAATTGTTCACTTTACCCTGAGTGACCTCTGCTGGTAAAAATAATTTACAGACACACGCACGTTAAAAATCCCCACTAAAAGCACATCTGCTGAGGCACTCGGTTCCAGTTTCTCCCAGAGTCTTTTAAAGAACTATACAACTAGACTTCGGTTTAGAGGCAGCATATTTGAGGTAGCAGCTACTGAATAACTAGTGGCATATGAAGTATAAGCCTGGAGTTTACTTTTGCATATAGATCTGGGGTAATATTGTGGTACAGAATGGTTTCTTACATTCATCTTTTGAGAAGACACATTTGAATCTGGAGTACAGCCTTGTACATTTTGTGACGGGGTTTTAGAGTTCATAAACTGATCTAATCAAATCTTATTTGACCATTATTTTTAGCAAATAGGAGTCAGTCTTTAGACTGATCTCTAGTTTCACGTATCATTAATAGAGTAACTAAATTTATTTTGCAGTATATCAGGATAACATGAAAGGTTTCCATTCACTGCATATCTCTAATTTAAAATGGTTAGAACCATGAGATCATTATAATCCAGAAAAACAAAAGACAACTAAATTGTATTCATTTACAGTGTGATGTTTGCATTATAAAAATATTTACATACTACTACATAAGAAATGGCAAGAAAACACATCAAAGTACTAATTAAGAACAGGTACCTCCAAAGATCCACAAGTTTTCGTATCTATTAGTAAATATTTCTGAGATAGCATGAAAAAGACCTTTACAGAAGCAAAAGATGTTTCATGTTTTTGATACTGTAACTGATATCTAAACTCCGAGGTCTTCATAAAAGTGTCACAGTTGATGCAGTTGATACACTCTAAAGAGTTTTGACCAAGACAATTATTACAACTCATGACTGCTGATCGCTGCAATATTCTATCTTATTTAACAAAGTCCATGGAAAAAAGAGAAACATATTAGGTCTCTGCTTCAGCAAATACTGAAATCTATTTATATGCAAATAAGCTATCCATTATTAGTATGAGAAGAGACATAGGCATAAAGGAAGAAATAAATTATCACTAGAAACCCTTAATGAAATCTATTTCAAAATACAACATTTCACAAGAGCCTTCACCCATATAATATTTGTTCAAGCCTAGAAGGGAATTGGCGAGTTCTGCACTTAGATGAGAAGCGATACCACATTATTTCCCATGCCAATTTGTTACATAAAATGCATTTATCCTTCCTTAGGAACAACTTGATAATTGTAAATATCCTTTTTCCTTATAAGAAGTGTATTCTCATGTTACAATGCAATTTCATGCTCATTTTCCTACTGGCAATTTTAAATTATTTCCATTTTTTGTTGAATTACGAACATGAGAATGTGGAAAAAGATCAAGATTGTACATTTTTATTCTAAGAATATGAATCTTCTAAGAATAAGCCTTGATTTCATGGCTGAAAATCCCAACTTAGATCCAATGCCTGCTTTAAAAAAAAAAAAAACCCAAAACCTTCCTGCCTATAAGATGCAAATAGTCTAAAATCTGTTTCACTTAAATAAAAAAATGTTAGATAACTCAAGAGAAACTTACAGTGAATACCACAAAGAAAAGTAGGAAATAATTTAATGATAACCCCCTGCATTTAAAGCCTTGAATAGTTGAACCCAAGCCCAGGTGTCAAAGTTCTAAATATCAGCTCTTCTTACTTCTCCAAGCCCAAGATTATTTTCCTTCCTAGAAGATGAGCTCATGTAAACTACAGTTAAGGGGAAATAGGCACAGGAAGTTTGACACTGTACTGTGATATCTTAAATTTAAAACATCTTTTTTTATTCCAAATGTTCAGCTAACTACCCCAAAACCCATTCTCTGAATACACAATTTTAAATAAATCCCATTTCTGTGGAATCCTACTGAGTACCTTGGGAACCTCATTCAGCAGAGCCAGAAAATTCTGCCTCCCCCACCCCCTACTTCTAGCCCCAGTCCCAAGACAAAAATACCTCAGTGTGGTGTAACCAAAACAGAGGCTTGCTGCACCTACAAGGTGAAAGTAAGCTAAGCAGGACGTTATTAATCTTTGCTTGACTTGAATCCCAACACAAGCACACTAAAATAACAACTAGTGACAGTATGTAAGTATGCTGTAGCATTTATAATACCAGTAACAAAATATGAGCACATTCTAATGTAGCTGAACAAATTTGTATGAACAACATGCAAGTACACACACTTGGATGGAGACTTATGGCATCATTGCAAAACAGGGAACAGGAAAACATGTGCAAGCAGTAAAACCTTCAAGGAAGGGTGTATAACAGGCAGGGAAGGCATATGATGGAGCCAGAACAAGTCCCAGTTCCAAAAATAAGATGAGAAGAACTGCCTGGAGCAGATGAAATCCTCTCCCTTTTCTTTTGAAGGGCAGGCGAGGAGCAGAAAACAGCAATGATGAGTGCTGAAAAATGGGGAAGAAAGAGGTCACCCTTCTGCTTCAGCTCCCCTTATCAAAGGGGGCTGGAGCCCGGCCCCTCAGTGACTGAGACCAGCGCGGACCACCACCACCACCACCAGCACTAATGACACAGCATCGGCTCCATGGGGCTGTATGTGCACACCTAATGTGGGATATGATTGTTAAGGACCATCTCTTTGAATACCTAGTGATAATGATTGATAACGAGCCAGAGCTAACCATTAGCACAAAGTGTATCACCAATGAACATCAGTCAAGCAAACGGGTGCTCTGAAGTTTGCAACCAGCCTGATCCACCCATCTTCCAAATACGCCCGCCCCAGCGACCTCTCACTCCCTAACTTATATATAGATATACACTTGTTCAGTTACAACAGTACGACATCCCCCAATACGGGGAATGACACCTACAAGATGAAATTGCTGAAAATTACTAGTCACACTGCAACTAGAAGATCTGAATGCTAGTTATTTCTCTGAAACTATAAAAAGATCTTTTTAACGCAAGCAACACAAACAATCTTCAGTTTCATCATCTTATTTAAGCATATATTTTCTCTATCTTAATCCTTCACTTCCTAAATAAAATTGAATATTTAGCAGATTTATTATATTGTCACTGACCTTTTTCTGGGTCTTGCTGAATTAGTAATTCCAGACATAATCTTATCCTGAATTACAGACTAGCTCTAGCAAACAACAGCCAACTCAGTAGCTACTGTATGTTAAGAAGGACTTTAAGAAACATGACTTCACTGTCCATTCTTATAATTTATTAATTCATAGTGACACCTCAAAAATGGGGCATTTGCCAATAATGCTTTCAGTCAAATTTTGAACTATCTCTACCTCTGCTTCCAGTATCAGTGGTACAAAAAGAATGTAAAGAACAAAAGAACAAGAAATTTTCCTTAATGGGTATAATAAATCAGAATTACATCGGTAAGAAGTAATTATAGCATATTTAACTTCATAGCACTCATACCACTCAAGTCAATCTCTAAAATTATGTGTTAATTTCCATTCAAGTGATATTAAAAAAAAAAACCCTAAAGGTTTCCCCCAACGCACCTCTTCTTTGACCTTTTCATTGATCAAATTATCCCATATTCCCTCAAAACCTTTTGACTATAGTGACACTATTAGAAAGGCCACAGCTATAACTTGCTGCTGTTGAACTCTGCCAACAATAGCATTCATAACATTCCTAAAAGGATGTATTTTTCAAACACTGTGGTCTTTTTATGCCTGGAACTATTGTCATACCTCCCAGTTGCTTAGAACCTACAAGCTGCTCAATACCAATCAGTTTTTCAACGCTACTTTTAAACTACGGGTATAAGATGAAGGGAGGGGGGAGCAGTTCTGAGTATTTCAGTCTTTCTAGATAGGGAGGGACGACTCCTACCTGAGACTCACATTGGTGTATGTCAGGACTACTGCTTTATATCTAAGTATGTAATATAAATTGGCATGTTAAAGAAATGTCTATTTCTATTTTTCTCAAAATAGAAAAACTTCCTGAATGACCCAGAACTACTGATGTTAATAGAATTGGATTCATTAAGGTTCTCAATGGACTATCTAAGCAAAAAAAAAATATACTTCATAAACTCTGTTTCTTAGATCAAATGATGATCTGGAACCAAAAATATATGATAAACGTATACCAACAATACATGTATGAGTATTATTTTATTAGACTTTTATGAAGTCAGAATTGTATACAAGTATGACAGAGTATTTAAATACCTTCTTTTCTGAAGCAGAGTATCTGAAGTATAGATACATCCTGGATTCAATAAACCTCCTACCACAAATTTTATGCTCACTTCAACAGGTTAGAAATTGATACTGATGACACAGGACACATGATTTAATTGATTATTTAATTGACTAGCAGTCAACTTAAAGATAATTTTGTCACTGTGCTTGCAACGAGTGGCTTAAATGTATGGAACTATTGGTTAATTAATATTCCCAACCATATCACTTGAATCCTCAAAGACAAGAAGAATCAGGAAAGTATAACCTTTTTTTGTTGATTTTATTTTTATCATTTCTAGACAAAGATATCTGTACTAGACTAACCAGTATCATTTTTCTTTATTAGCTCCAACTTTATTCCTTAGTCTAACAAACGATGTTACCAAAAAGCCTTTCCTTGCCTACAACTTGCACCAACAATTACAACCGGGCCAGTAAAATATTAAATATTGAAATTTGCCATTTGAGTTGGAAATAACATGAGGTAAAAACACACAATGCTAAATTGTTGACACTGTATTCATAAGCTCATGAAAGAAACACTCTATCATCCCCAGACTACTGTTTCTGTAGCTGTAGTGGTTTGGCCTCAGAGGGCAACAAAGAACCACGTGTCGCTCGCCCAGCGCTTCCCGGTACGGGAAGGATCAGAAGAAAAAGACAACACTCTTGGGTTGAGACAACAGCAGTTTAACAGAACAGCAAAGGGAACAAGAAAACAATAACACAGACAGAGGAATATACAAACGCGATTACGGAACCCCCGCTCCCCGCCGGTCCGGACCCGGGATGCACCAGCCCGCTCCAAACCCGACTGCTGCCCCCTCCCTCCTTTTAATCTCAGGGCGGGCGTGGCTCACATGGCATGGAATACTTAACCCTGTCCCCGCCGGAACCAGGACAGTAGCCCTCGGCTAACCTGGCCTAACTTCAGACACTTTGCAAATATCAAAAAAAAAAAACAGTAAAAACTCAGATATCATTTCCTTCATCTGACTAATTCTAGAAGAGATCAAGCGGAAGGAGAAAACCATATACATTCCAACAAATTCACAGAGAGTAATCCCAACATTTGTGGAAATGCTACAATTTAGCCAACATCAGAATTAGTCAGTATCAATCATTTAGCACCAGAAAACAATGGCAATGACAATAACTATCTCAACAGCAAGATGACTGCATGAGAAGCATCACTGATTTAGAACTATCACCATTCAGCACATGGATGAAGGTAACATTCAACTTTCCAATTATCAGCTTAACCAAATTACAACTATACACGAACACTCTGCATCTGCAAATGCCTATGGGTCCGAGAAGCATCTAAACAACATATCAATGTCTGGGGAATTAGGTGATTTTTTTAATTTGATAATTTAAAAAAAAAAAAATCATTCCATCATCAATTAAGCTACTTTTAACAGAACTTCCCATTGTGACAACCCCCCATAAAAGATCACCACAACAAAAAATTGAAATGCCACACACAATGCAATCATATCTGGCATCTTTACATAAAGAAATCAACAGTGATGTGCTGAAAATACATAAGCACTCATCTTTTCTCCCTCTCTCACTCAAAAGAAATCTATTCAGGTTTTAACCTCCAGAACCCAGCAGTTAAACCTGTAGCAGAGCATGAGCTATAGTAATTTAACCATTACATTAACAAGGCTAAAAAGCTACTCTCTGATAGATCCTGCTATGAACTACAGAGAAGAACTACATAATTAGTTAAATTCACAGTCATGGTTAAATCACATCTCCATAAACTCCAAGGAGAAAAAAAAAAACAAACAAACAAATATTTCTTCTTCTCCTCCTCCCTCCTCCCACCACAGGTTATTACACGCACTATCCAGACCAAGAAGGATGAGAATCCTGGCAGGTCCACTACTGTGTCATTATGGGAACCCCTTTAAGAAATTATTAGATCATCAAAACCATCCTTAAAGACAATATCTCATAATCCAAAGAGCAAGTTTCCTCCAAGATAGATCCGATTTCTCCTGAAAAATTATGCAGCATAATCCGTCTTTCCACCCTTCAGGACGGCAAGAATGCCACCACCAGTCTGTGCGCCAGCCTTCCAACCCATGATTGCATCATGGCCTACCAGGAGTACTCATAAGAGCAAGAAAAAACGTTCACAGATCTGTGTCCAGAGATACACATTTATAAGATCCCAAAATATTCTGCTTTTCTCATGGGACATGCTGAAGAAGAGATTTAAAATAACTGCATCATTAAGCCTTTGTTAAACCTGAGAGACATGTATGTTTCCATCATTTGCACCTGAGGTCTGTACTTTAACTGATTTCGACCATAAACTAAGTATTATTCCATCAGGCTAAATCTGGAATATGCCTATATCAACATATTTTTCCTAGGCACTGGGACGACCATGCAAAGTGTCAACTTCAAAATTGTCATATACAGAAAACCCACAAACACAACTTGTTCCATTGAACCAGTCATCATCCAAAATCAGTCGCAAATAATCTTCAATACACAGCTAGGTGGTCTCGTATTACCACATTCACTCTGGAAAGAACATATATGAGACCCACCAAAATGAACCTTATTCAAGAACAATACTACTCTAAGAAATACATTGATTTTTTAAAAAACAACTATGAATTAAAATGAAATCATTTTCTTTAATACAAAACCAAAGTACAAATCATGTAATCCAAACTGTTACATACTACCCTACCAAGTTACTTATACAACAAATCATTAAACCATTATGATCTACACTGGCAGAAAGAAATCCTATCAGAATGGTGCCTCCTAGCCTTCAAATGCTCCCAGGCTTAACTGAAGTCATCATTAGAAGCAAATTCCCCAGTCTAGAAAGCACCAAATTAATCTAACTATGATTGAGCAGGAAATGTAAATCTGCTAATATGCTTTCAAAAAGTCATGATAAATACTCCCCAAAACAGAATAACTAAACACCCAAGATTTTAGTCTTCCATCTCCTGAATGTAGTAGACTTAATCCAGTGCTAACCCATAGCTAAACAAACAAAAAAAATTTCCACAAATTAGAATGAACTAACTCAGTGGGAACTACTGCTGAGATAGTAGGAACTACTACTGAGAGTTATCCTACTATTCAGATAATCAATAAAACTTAAAAATATCAAGCAACACATTTTTATAGAGTAATACTACTTTGATATCTCTCTTTCTCTCTAAAATCCTCTAAAATATTATAATTCCTTCCAGAAATTAAGCTAGAAACAAAAAACAATAACTCTATTGGATACGAAACACCATAGACTCCATAGAGGGATCCTGTTATGACATCTCAACCTTCCTCTTCTCCATTAACTTCATATAAGCTATCTTTTTTTCCCTAGTAAATAACCCTCATATCCCTTTTTTCTGTGTCTTTCTCCCATCAAAATTGTGTCCCCTCCACAGGTGATAGCTACCTTTCCTTTGAGATGATCTGATGCATAGCCAATTACATCCAACGCAGTTGTTTGCACATTGTATTTTGCTTTGAAATTTGGTGCTTCTCTCAGACCAGAGGAAGGGCCTGTGTCCTATAGTCATTCTTTCACACTTGCAAGTACCTGTCAGAACCACAGAATACCCATCAATTTAAAATACAGTTTATTCCATATCTGATTAAAGACTTGAATCCTCAGAGAAGGTGGGGGAAAAAAAAAAAAAGACTAAAAAGGAAGTTAAGGGGAAAGGAAGGAAAAGCGAATCCAAGGACAACTGAGAGAGACTGGAAGAGATTTGCTGGAAGTAATGCTGCAGCTCCCTGTCCTTTAGTACAGATTAGAAACCACCATCAGGAACTGTCTGAACATGGTAACAAACAGAAAAGTGACTAGAACTACTTGTATAATTTGTAATCGGAGATTAGGAGAAACACAAATGTCCCTTCAGCAAGTTCTGCTTATCCCCCAGACAACTACTCGTAAGCAATATGACAAGATCAAAAGTAAACTTTATCTGTGCTATTCTCGGTAAAGAGTTCAACACCCAATACAGTTTTGCAGTGTGTAGTTCTCATTTGCAAGCTCATTTTGTACCTGTGAATGAGAACTCAGTTTATTATACCCAGTGAAAGAAAATGGGCGTAATTTATTCTTAGGATAGTAAAAACACTTGGTATGGCAAAGAGATGATCACCATCGCCTTCAGTTTTAAAGTTTGTGATAAAACTTTTTGCTTTTGGTTAATGGACTGAGCCAATTGTTAGGTTTGCAAAATCTTCCCTTATATAAACTCCTTGAGTAACTTCCTGACATACTCAGCGTTTGTCAAATCTGACAAAAATCTGAGAAAATTTGAGAAATCCGACACAGATTTTCTCAAATCTGAGCCCAGATTAGAAGCACTGTCTTCAAACTTGAAGATACTTTCCAAGTTGTTTTTTTTTTTTTTACTTATTCATTTCTGTGAGGGCTGTTTTATTTTCAAGCTCTAAAATATTTTTTGGAGTTGAAAAGGAGATAAAAATACAACTTCACCTTAGGGCAAAATATCTAGTCACACTTGTATGATTTTAATTGGACTGCTACATGAAAATAGAAGAAAATTTAAAATTGTGAAAGACAACTCTGGTTTATATGAGAGAAAATTAACAGCTAAAATTTCACTTTGGTGTATGGTAAGTGGATAATTGAC
Source organism: Fratercula arctica (assembly GCA_947846985.1). Classification (NCBI taxonomy): domain Eukaryota; kingdom Metazoa; phylum Chordata; class Aves; order Charadriiformes; family Alcidae; genus Fratercula; species Fratercula arctica. The sequence goes on along the minus strand of CANTUZ010000004.1, from coordinate 28,763,214 downwards.
GCTCTGGGGATCTCCACTATCTATGAAAACACACATCCTAATAGAAAGAAAATGAAACACTACACCTTTTTAAATAGTCCCAAAATATTAGCAACCCTCATAAAGCTAAAAACCTGGGAAGAAAAACAAGATTCACAGTGTGCCCAGAAAGGTAAAAATTATATTTTATGTGAACAACCCATACTTGAGAAAACCTACATACCAGAGTGTCCTTGAGTGCATTTAGTTGGATTATCTGCAGTATAAGATAATCAGTTCAAAAGTGAATGAAAAAAAAAATATTTCCTATGTGATTATCACATAAAAAGAATATATTCAGTAGTACCATTTCTAAGTTATCAAATATATAAAATTACAGAATCATTTTACATAAAATTCAAGATCATCATCAGTCACTACATCACGCACAGCACTGACACATGTACTGATAGAGAGAGATGCATTGCTTTTATCAAGTCACATAGAAATAATAACGCCTTTCATATCAATTTCACTGGCGGTTCTTGTCATTGGTTTTTGTCAAAAGCATAGGCATTTAATCAAAGTTTCACAAATTACTTGTGGTTTCACAAATTACTCTCTAAAAAAAGATTTAAGGTTTTTTTTTAAATATCAATTGGCATTTTGCAGATTAAGATTTTACAAATACATACGATGACTTGTCGTGGTTTGGGCCAGACTGGCCACTGAAACAAACGACATACATTCTCCCCCACCCCTCTCTCTCCAAGGAGAGGAGGGGGAGAGAGAGAGAGAGACTGATGAGTTTAGGAAAAAACTAAACTACTTTAATGAAAATATTAATAAATTAATTAAAAAAAAAGGAAAATAATGAAATATATACAATATATACAAACCACATCAAGCTCACAGGATGATGATTCTATCACTGACAGGCATGGGGAAAGTCCCAGACTGGACTCAGTGATGGACAGGAGCTGGATTCCAGATCTGGATTCAGGAATGCACAGATCAGGATCAAAGGGAGACGAACAGAGTGAGTCCTCCTTGGACACCAGCCATTGAAGAAAGAGAGCTGACCCTTTGATCCCTCAGCTTTTATACTGAGCATGATGCAGATGGGATGGGATGGAATGCCCTGTTGGTCAGTTTTGGGTCACCTGTCCTGTCCGCTCCTCCCCACAGGTGCGACCCCTCTATGCTTTTCCACTTCCAACCCTCCAATAGGGCAAATCACAAAGTTATTGGTTGTTATAGCAATAAGTGTAAATAAGAGCCTCTCTGCATACCATTCCTTGGCATAAATTACAAATAATCAGGTCTTACCACTCTGAGAACAAAGTGCCTCCATAATATGCTGTTAATTTCAGAGTTCAGTTAGTTAGAAGAGGCTTATTTAAAAAGTAAAATTACTGAACAGAAAACTGGTTCTGTTTTACCTCAAACCAGGACATTTACCCATTTAGTACCAACCTGGGTCATTTCTGCTGGGTTTTTTTCATTCCACAGCTTCATCTAAATCACTGCTACTAATGAGGCTCAGCTGATTTGCTTTCACCTTTCAGGCAAAGCTGTTTAATAGTCTCTTTTTACAAGCATGCCTCCTCCTGCAAGTTGCTAGCCAAAACCATTTATTTGCTATCATTCAGGAACAGAGCTGACCCATTATAACTATCTGAGACACGGAGGTCTAGAAGTATATAAGAGGTAAGCTTGCAGGTAAAGAGGAAGGACATTGCTGCAACACTGATAGCAATAAACTAGTCCAATCGACTTAAAAATATTAAAACAATAATTCTTCAAATAAGTAGAATTTTGTGTATGTGCAAAAATGTTGCTCAATTTATACAGTAAATACAGACAGCTAATCATTTATAATTCATAATGTAACACTATTTAAAGCACTATGATAGAGTTTTTACTACAGCACAATTGTTAACGTGTATGCTGATTTAAGAAAAGCACTTCAGAAAAGTAGTAAATGTTACTGTACTAAAGAATGGAACCATAATATTCCCTCTACTACCAACTTTTTCAAAAGGCTAAGTTCACTCCAAAAAATATTACAGCAAAAAAATTTACCAGGAGATATAAATGGCTTCAACAGGTCAGATCTTCAATAGTTTATCATTAAGCATACCAGTTTTTCTTTTTAGCGTTAATTTGATGTCTGAATCTGCTTTTAAGACAAATTATGTCATTCCGGTTTAGCAGGTCTTTTTAAGCATTTTCTTTAATTTTCCTTATTAAATAACTCATCACTCATGACAAAATAGTCTTCATTGGTCACTGTCTTTTCTTCCTTCTTTCTTGTTTTTTTCTTTATACGTTAATAGAATAAGGGTATTTTTCTTTTAAGTCCATGAGAGGCAGCAGATTTAGAAAACAATAATAATGCATCATTACTCTAGCAGTGTTTTGTCTTCCTCCAGCTTCCAAGAACCAAATGACAATGAATCACTTCTAGCAACATTTGGGGAGGGGAAAAAAAAAAAAAAAAAAAACACAAAACACAAAACAAAACTTAATTTTGAACTTTCAGAGTCAGGAAAATTAATATTGTGTGAACATCCTCAAATCTGATGCATATACAAACAGGAGAATTATGTATATTAGTCCCAAATTCATGCAAAAAAGAGACTCGTGTCCAATAGATGGCAAACTGAAGTGCAATCCGTTATCCCTCAGACAGCAATTCTTTTCTATGTTGAAAGCAACAGACTTCAAGGATTTCTAAGACACACATTTGTACATGTTAAAGTGCTATGCAATAGTATATGAAGTAAAAAACCATACAGCTATATTGCAGTTGTGTGTGACATAATCACCCATGTGTTAACTCCAACCCCGGTTTGCAAGTCTCCCATCCCTAAATTATTCCATAATGCCCAAACAAGTTTTGTTTAAGGCTGACACACCAAGAACAGATATAAAGCAATTTTTCGAAGTACAGTAACTTAGTAGGTCGTAACCCAAAAGGCATAAAGTCAGTTTTGTGTGCTTTGATGACATAAAATCCCTACCACAACTTCCACTAATCCACTGTTTTATCACGCACCCTGCCAGATCTATCCAAGACCATTTTAGAACAAGAGACACATGGAGCACAGAATTGCCCTATCTTGACAAGATTCCTCTGATCTTTGCTTGCCTCATCTGTAAAATGTAGTATTTACCTATAACGCTGAGGAATAGGTTTAGACCTTGCTAAACAAGGGATATGAAATACAGAAGAGCTACTGTGAGAAACCAACAGAAACTACAGGGAAAGAATACAAAGCCTCAACCTCTAGGCTGCCCCTAAACTAAGCATAGCGTTCTGATTAGGACAACTAATGACCATTGCTTCAAAAGGAAAGTTTAATTTCAGAGCTTAATTCCTCTTTTTTCCCTCTATTCTATTAATTCTTCCTCAGAGGTTTATGCTACATGAGGCCCTGTCTATTCGTCTCTAATCCCCTTCAATCAGATCGTGGAATGTGGCAGGTCTACAAGCAGAGGCCTGCGTACGGCCAAAGACACAGCGAGCAGGGCACACAGAAACAGGAACGCAGATGTCGTTACGGATGGAATGAAGAGGAACTGGTCCAATATGAACATGGAACAGAAAACAGCTTCGCAATATAAACATGGAACAAGAAAACAGCTTTGTGTGCTTATCTTAGTGGGAACCGAATAAGGTGACTGGGTTAGTGATCTGAAATATGTATTTACTTGCCTAGCAGGTGCACGGAAAGTTTTAGAGCTCGGGTATAAAAGCCGAGCCTTGAGAAGCAATAAACCATTTCGTGCTTTTCACAGCCAGAGTCCGTGCCCTCATACACCACAAGTGGCGCCCGAACAGGGTTTAAAAGAACAAGGATTTAAAAGAACAGAGATATGAAGCACTAATTATCTGGTGGTGTACCTGCAGCTGGGTGGAGGAACTCATACTGAGAGCTCTCTAGCAATTACTTTCATCACCGTTCGCTGGACGAAAAAGGTGAGCAGCCACAGTTAGATATTAAAAATGGGACAAACAGCTACTCGAGAACAGAAATTGCAACTTGAACTTCTGCAGTGCATTTTAACAGAACAGGGCTTTAAAGTGGCCCCTGTCAAATTAGTAACTTTGCTTGTATGGATACGTGATTATTGCTTATGGTTCCCTGAAGGGGGGTCCTACGATTTATCTCACTGGCAAAAAGTGAGGGAGGAATTGCAAACATGGGAGATGCTGCGCTTGTCCTTGCCAGAAGGAATAATAATTACTTGGCGAACTGTATGCACTGCCATATGACCACTGCATCCCACAGAGCAAGCCCTGCAAGGGGTTACTGGAGGGGCACCACAAACTCCCCCAGAGGAACCTCAGTCTGTTGACGTAATATCCCCAGTTGCGGACCCTGAGCCTGAATCTGCTGAAATTCCCAATCCCACAGAACATTACCAAAAGCAGAATTCGGGAGGCGAAGAGCCAGAAGATCCCTTTGATCCTGGTCTGATAAATCCAGAGACTGAACCTGATTTATATCCACCTTTAACCCCAATTAAAGCTATGCCTGCATCTGCTCCAACCGCAGAGGAAATTTTACAGCAAGAGCAACGAAAGTCGTTATCGCGCTTCTCTATTCTTAACCCTCCTCCATTTGCGCCAGGTACCGCATCTGTTCCTTCTTATCAACCACTTATACGTGTGCAGCCGGAATCGGGGTATTGCAGTATATTGTCAGAATGTCGGCGGGAGGCTTTGCGCAGGGGAGATGTTCAGATGTTACAAGCAATCGTGTAATTGATAGACCTAACCAATCTCCTCAATATCAGCACTTACCTTATGGGTTAGTTAAAGAGTTAAGAAATTCTGCTAGATCTTAACAGTTGCAATCTTCCTCTACAATGAATCTTATTCATGCCATAGCTGACTCGTATACAATGACGGTCTATGATTGGCGTTCTCTTTTGTGGTTAATCTTGACTGCAGCACAATTTGCAGTCTGGGACACAGAGTGTCATGATGCTGCCACTGCTCAAATTACGGACAATCTTACTCAAGGTATTAATATAGGCCTTAATGAGTTGCTGGGACAAGGGCCATACGCCACTGCGCAGGCACAAGCCCAGTTAGACAGAAGAGTTTTTAGGCCACAACACTGGCTATTAGAGCCTTGCGGCAAGTTGCCGATACAGGAAGAGAAACGTCTTTTGCGGCTGTGCGCCAGGGGGCGTAAGAACCTTATGTTACCTTCTAAGACAGATCGCAGACTGCTACCCAAAGGCAAATGGTTTCTGAAGAGGCCCAGCAATTGTTGTTTCAATTAGCAATTGAAAATACTAATGCGGATTGCAAGCGCGCTTTAGAGCTGTTGCAAAATAAGGCCAAAACTCTATCAGAGCTAATAAGAGCCTGTCAAAATGTGGGCTCTGAGCAACGTAAAGCAGAAACGTTAGCCACTGCTTTAGCTCAACAGATGGTGGTAGCCTGTGAAGCTGTTAAATGCTTCCTTTGTGATAAGGAAGGACATATTAAACAGAATTGTCCCCGACGCACTGACCACCCAACTTCAAGAAGGTCTGCCACCCCAACACAACTGTGCCCTCGGTGTCAGAGAGGGTATCATTGGAGTAGCCAATGTCGTTCAAAATACGATAAGCTCAGTAATCCTATTGAGCCCTCCCAGGAAACAGGAGGAGGGGCGCGAGGCCCAGCGCCCCGAAAACACTGAATCGGGCCTTTGCAGGGCAAGTAGCAACCCCCCCAGACACTGGAGACAAGCGGTGTGTCACTGACCTACAGCCCGCCACAGCAGGAAGTGTGGGGTTGAGCCTGGCCACTTCTGAACCAACCATATTAACAGATACTAGTGTACACCTTTTGCCTACGGGGGTCTATGGGCCATTGCCAAGAAATAGTGCAGCTCTTTTAATTGGCCGTTCTTCTACAACTTGCACAGGATTGTTTGTACTGCCTGGTGTTATAGACTCAGATTATAAAGGGGAAATAAAAATCATGGCCTGGACTCCAAAACCTCCTTGCACTATACCTCAAGGGGAAACAATCGCTCAATTAATACCATTTCCCGTTTTAACAACATCTAGTAATGGGACACCTTGAAATGGAGGTTTTGGTAGTACAGGCATGCCTCAAATTCTGTGGACACAAAAAGTGTCAAGCACCCAGCCTATGCTTTCTTGCACAATTAATGGAAAATTATTCTCCTGCCTAGTGGACGCAGGTGCTGATGTGACTATTGTACAACAATCTCAGTGGCATGTGGAGTGGCCCTTGATGAGATCCACCGCGGCAGTAGCAGGCATAGGAGGAATACAGGTGCCGTGGCAGAGTGCTCAGTCCTTATTGATAGAAGGTACAGATGGCAAACAAGGGATACTACAACCTTTTGTCATGCCAGTACATTAAGGGCAAGAGATTTGTTGCAACAATGGAATATGACTCTTACTACAAATTTATCCTAAGGGTCACTGACAAATGGCCTCACCTAAAATTGACTTGGAAAACAGACAAGCCTGTTTGGGTTGATCAGTGGCCCTTGAAAGGGGAGAGGCTGCAAAAGGCCAGAGAACTGGTTGCTGAACAATTAGAATTAGGACATATAGTTCCTTCTACCAGCCCCTGGAACACTCCTATCTTCGTCATCCCAAAGAAAATCTGGAAAGTGGAGGTTGTTACAAGACCTAAGAGCTGTTAGTGTTGTAATGGAACAAATGGGTGCGTTGTAACCAGGAACACCTATGCCATTCATGATACCTGCACATTGGCATCTTGTTGTCATAGACCTGAAGGACTGTTTCTTCACCATCTATTTGTATCCCGATGATTGTGCGCATTTTGCCTTTTCTGTGCCTTCAATTAATAATGAAGGGCCCATGCAGCGATATCATTGGGTGGTGTTACTTCAAGGAATGACGAATAGCCCTACCATCTGTCAATCAGTTGTCAGTGCAGCCTTGGAGCAAGTCCGAAAGAATTTCCCCTGTGCTCTTATTTATCATTATATGGATGATATTCTATTTGCTACTAAAGAACGGCACGTTTTAACTTCTTTATTAATATTTGCTGGACAACAATTGAAACAACATGGTTTGCAGATTGCAGAAGAAAAAATTCAAACCACGTCACCTTGGAAGTATTTAGGCTGGAAGCTGCTTGAAACACATATACAGCCTCAACCTTTACGCATTGCTCATTCAGTTGTCACCTTAAGGACCTTCAAAAGTTATTGGGAACAATTAATTGGGTTTGTCCTTTGCTAGGAATTACTACCGAAGAGTTGTCTCCATTGTTTAATGGGGGGGGCAGTTCTATAAAACAATGGTAAGAGGCTAGGTAATAAGCAGGAGGAGATGGAACGAACTGTTTTCCAGCATAAATCTGAAACGGTGAACTGAGAAAGAATGAAAACCCCATACCAATTGCTGTCTTCAATAGACCATTATTTCAGATAAAACAGCAAGGTGACAAGCGTCTAGACCAAATGGACAAAATAAAATAACATGCTCTTTATTACAGACATTAATAGAAATCATAGATTAAAAAGAACTGAATTGTGCCTATAATCATGAGGGTTATCTCCCCAGAACAATGTCCCCCCAAAAGTCATATTTCATAACCTGAGAATTACACTGAAGACCCCTAGATATGTCTAGCAGACAAACATGAAGCAAGGGTACAGAAGTCTTGTTATATTAATATTAGACACTGGAATATACCCTAGCTATGCTCTGTCACAGTCTGGAGTCCAGAATTCAACAAATCTTGGAGAAGACTCAGGGGACAGCCACAACAGCTGAAGGACTGAAAAACAAATCTTATGCCAAAACCTAAAGGAATTAACATAAGACTTAATATGACATGACCACAGACTATGAACTTTAATAGCTTCCTTACATAGTAGAGGTTACTGTGCTTTAGCAGGCAAAGATCTAAGCGTAAAAATGAAATGGTAACCTGAAATCGAAGCAGATTCCAGGAAACTCTGTTGTTTGTGACACTGTCACATGAATTCTTCTAGTCCTGAAATCAATTGCAATTAAGGAAAAAAAGATGGTAATGATTTTCTGCAGTTGGTAAAATCTTTCTTCTATTGATCTTACTATATTCCACATGAATAAAATAGTAAGAATTTCATAGTAATACTATGTCTTTTGCAATACTGACAGACATTTTCTACTGTGAATTTATTTAGTAGCTTTGGAATCAAATCACAAAGGGCCCGTCAAATCCTTTTAAACAAATAAAGTTTCCCAATGGATTCTAAATATTCCTTACCAACTGGAAGAAATATATGTGTACACACTTTATTTTCTGTATAGTGAAATCACAAACAGTATGATATTTGTTACATAAAGAAAAAACCTTTAAAACATGTAAAAGCACCTTTAAGAACTTCTTTGAAGTTTTATTTATTTTATAAAATTAAAGCTTCTCAGACTTCTCCTAATAGCACATAACAAACATCTTCCTGGTCTTAAGTAATGTTAACATTTCTCTCCTTAATTCAGTAGTTCTTATCCTTTCAAAACAATATAGAAACATATATTGGTAACTCTTCCTTTTCTTTTTAATGTATTCAACAACCTCAATGTTATTTTTATCAAAAGGCAATAAAAATCACTTATACATATCATTTGTTCTTGGTTTCTTAGCTTCGATCTCACACTTAAAATTCCTCTCAAATAATGTCATCTTGCTTTTCTCAGACTACAGACAGCATTGAGCCTTGCTGCAGTAGTCATTGGATTACAGGAAGAAGGGCTGCATGTTAATGAACTCATTTGATCTGACAACGGAAACACATTGTGATGTTATTTCTAGCATTGACTTTCACCATTAGTGTAAGCAAGGATAGAAAACAGAATAGGAAAGCTAAATACTCACAGACACCATCTTATCTACCTGTAGCAGTACAGAATTTTCAAGGCAAAGGCTTCTATGTTAAATATGCTGATTACCATAGGACACACAAATACATACAGTCTTTTCTTTGGCACAGCGTTTGTAACTCAGAGAAGCTTATCAGAGTTATTTCAAGTGACACAAAGTTTAATAAGTAACAACAGAGAAATGAAATACGAAAAGGTGAAAAAACAGCATTTTAGCCGTTCATAAAATGTATGAGGAGCTGAAGTTCAGATGGAGAGAAAGATAATTCTGTATGTTAGAAAGCGCAGGGAAGAACAATCCAGAAGCTAGTGATGGACTGTGGATATACAAGGCCAAAACTAAATTGGACTTTGGAAGAGGGTGAGTACCACGAAAGATCTGACTCCAATTTGTGTCAGTATAAACCCATATAACCTCTGTGTTTGAAAAAATGTTCAAAGCTAGATTTTGGAAAGCTGCGAATTTAGACAACCTGTAGGGCAAAACTACAATTTGAAAACAAATGTATACTTCATGATTCTAACAGAAGTGTATTGTAGATACTAGAGAGTCATATGTGGGAATAATTCCAGAATTACTGCCTAACAGGGAATGCCAATAGAGCCAGAAAACAGTGAGAGTTTTTTTCTATTGAGATTTCCTGGCCAGGAGCTGATTATGGAAAATAATGAATGACCCAAGATACCAACTTTTGTGTTTAAATTGCTCATTGTCTCTCTTGCATGGGGAACTTAGACACTCTGAGTTATCTGATAGAACAATGAAAAATTCAGAGAAATGTTGAATAATACTTTGTGTTCATATGAAAATGTGAAAGGGTACTATGTATATTAGACCTTTGACACAAATGTTTCCAGACTTATTTCTAAGAAAATTTACTCAAGGACAATCAAAAAAAGGTTTCTAAATTCTCCCTTCATCCCCAAACCTACCCAAGATTTATACGTAGAAAAAACTAGAAAAGATTTTTTAATAGAGAAAGCTCGAAGCAGCTGAAGAGCCTAGAAGACATGAACAGAATTGTCTTCCTGTCCATGGTCTTTTGTATGTGGATTCTTGCTTCTATAGATTGTTTTCAAAATATCTAATTTATCTATAAATGTCTGTAAGTATAATAATATCTATAAAGTCCTGTCCCATTGAGTTTTATTATTTTTTCTTCCTATGCTTTCTTTAGTCCATGTTTGTGATATGAGACTTATTAACTAAATCATAAATATAATAGACCAATCCTACACACACTTCTTCAGATGACCTGTTCTTGAAGATAGACAATTTTCCATATAAGATCCTTCCTAGATTCCTTTTCTGGCCCCTCTGAAGTAACTAGGTATCAGTCACTAATCTGAAAAGCATTTGACAATGACCGTAAATATGCAGGAATTGCTCAGTATTTCATACTCAGGCCCTCAAAGAGAAGACTACTACACATAAACACATCCCTAGATAAAAAAAGCATTCCTTACACAAGATCTTAAATCCCAAAATATGCTGATTTCCTGATTCATCTCCTTTTCAAAATATACACATTAAACTACTAGTATTTTCAAGAGAAAATATTTGGTAGACAAATCCAGCCGAGGTTAATGTTTCAGAAGATAATCATGTAACCTTCTTCTATCAAACGAAAACAGGATTTTCTACAGAAAAATATTTTTGTATTTCACTCTGATGTAAGTGGAAATAAAGATCTTTTGAAGAGAATCAGTAACTCCACTATAAAGACATATCAGGTTAAGTATCTGAAAAGCAGAGATTAAGTAGTTTACCAAAAAAACTTCAGAAATGCAGAATAGACTATTCAGGACTAAAATGTATATGCTGTGGTCTTATAAGAATAATCAGTCTTATTTTATATTTATGAGAAATGGTACACATACTGTGCATTGCCTTGCACATCGATTAAGCATACATTTTCATTCTGTGTGATCAGCCTAATGTAGTGAGAAAAATCAGTAAAAACATACTTCAGAAAAAGTATGTCAACAACTTAATTCTGTTGGGGTATTTTATCACCATCTGATTGGAAGCCATTCACTGATGTAAAATTTTTTCCAAATTAAATATGAAATTATCTTTCTTAGATGCTTATCCCTTTGTTTTTCTTCTATGTCCTTCTGAAAGAAACTTCAATTACTTAACTGATACCATATCTGTCATTAATCTTGTTAAAGAACAAGAACAGCACTCTATAGGGGAGGGAAATTGTGCTCTTTATTCTGCCATTTCATGTAGACAGCAATGAGTACACCACCAAAGCCAAAATAACCTTTTTGATGAAGAATAGTCCTTTTATTCTTATTGTTGTATGTAGCATTGCTAACCAACAAAAAGAAAAATATATCAGAAGTCTTCCATGCATAACATTTGCAAGTTTGGAGAATATTTTTTTCCCAATTCATTTTTCTTCTTTTGTTCCCTTCAAAAAGAAAAAGCTGCTTCAAAATATGCTTTTGTAAATATAAAGTCATGCTTTTCAAGAGCTCACAGGCTGCTCTGAGCTTCCTGATGTTAGATTAAAAGACATTTTTCAAAAGAAGAAATAGATGAGCATTATGAAGTTACATCAGTGTGTAATAAATGTGTGTCTAAGGGGAAAAAAAAAAAAAAAGAAAAAATATAAAAGAACCCCACCATCCTTCTTCCAGTGGAATAAAAGATGTGTAGCACAGTGTAAAGAGAATAATCATCACATGTATTTTGTTTAATTATATAGAATTAGGAAAAATAAATAACCATGAGATTAAGAACACTCCATATTTAAAAGCTAAATTCACATTAGAAACAAAAACCAAGAATGACTATGACAAATGCTCCTGCAGTATTATAAAGTAACACTGAATTATCATAGGATTGGTGTTAAAAGAAGAGTTATTTAATATTGTCATTGTTTGGATAATTACTTAAGAAAAATATCAATGTTTTGTTGTGATGTAAAAGGTTTTGTGTTTTCTCTAACTAAATGCAATTACAAGACATTCCAGGTACAGATACAGAAGCTAGGTGCATAGCAAAGACTGATAGAAGTAACCTTTGGATACATATACCACTACTTCAGAAAAAAGCATGAGAAGTTTCTCATATAGACTGGGAATTCCAAAACAAGAGTTCTGATCACATCATGGACTTTAAAGTGTCTTTTTTGTTACAGCAGCAGGTATTTAGCACTCTTTGGCTAACTCATGTGAATTAAAACTAGATCTGAAGTAACTACAAGAAATGTTAAGTGACTGTTGTTCAGTGCTCAACCATTAAAATGATAAAATGTTGTTGAGGTCTCTAGAGAAATTACAACAAAAATGATTTACAGATGTGGCTGAATGAAGAAGGAGACCAAGAAAACATTCCATGGTGTGAAAAGAAATCATTAATGCCAAACTGCAATGACACGGGAATTTGAGGCAACAGTCTGACCTGGAACTGAAGTTGATGGCTTGTTTCCAGCTCTCCTATGCCCAAACCAGCCTGAAAAGCTTAGGCCGTAGTCACACATTGTTTTCTACATAAGATTTTGTACAGACTGCTACATATGATAAACTATATTTGTCCCAGGAGAATCAACAGAACACCTGAAGAATACAATCGGTTCAGTTTGATGGGAGTTTTTTAAGTCAACTTAAAAATTGTTTTACATGTGAGGAAAAAGAGGCTAATTCTGAAACTAGAATTTTCCCAAGATATAGATAGGTGTAATGGCTTTTCAGAATATCTAATGTAGACAAATGCAAGAAAAACACGCTGTGAGACTGAGACAAACATTATAGCCCTCACAGATCACTTATTTGAAAGTAACTGCTGTGCAAATACTATATTCCAGAGATTTTTAGTTCTAAATTTCAATATATTTATAGCCAAATGGGGAAAAGGAAAAGAGGAAAGGAGAAATGGGAGGGAAGCTTAAGCAGCACAACACTACAACACACCCCTCAAACCAGATGGCAAATGCCATAAAACAACGAAAAGCGTACTCAGCGAGTTTTAAAGGTTTCGCGCTCTGCCCAGATACTATTTAGGGTCTGGGAGATGTTAAGTTTGCATACTGAACAACATTAACAATCAGGGGGAAAAAAAAATTACCTCTACTGAACCCCAGGTAATATTACCTACTAGTGGTTCTTACATTTTTATCCATTGAAGGAAACATGAAATTTATTAGATAAATTTGTTAGAAATTATTTGCCAGACGAAAGTCAATCTTCAGATAAGCAATGAAATCCCTAGAGAATCAAAGATGAAGAAAGCCTGTGATCATCCAGCCACCCAGCCACTTCAACTCCACTTTCCAAAAAACTGGCTAACATTTGGCTGCACCTGAAGAGAAATAAATGTTCGCATCAATTTTCTGGAAACTATTCTGAAGAATGAAGAAGAGTCTCACAGTCAAGAAGGACAGATCTCAAAGTTTGAATGACATTATCAGATAGTATGTTAATTCTGTGCTTTTACAGGAATAAAATCCATTACTATTTCCATCAATCACTGCAATATCATGTGGAGAATAAAGGTAGAAAAAGTAAACATTATGTTAACATTATGATATATAAAAACAAGGAATTTCAAACTACAGTGTGAATTTCTCTGGGATCTGTCCAACGCAGAGCATATTTCTGCCGGAAATATGGGTTCTGCGATGCAAAAACTTTTTTCTCTTATTGTTCCCCATTGTAAACTAGTTCAATCAGAGTTATGTTCCAGAATAAAAATATGCACATACACATGCAGTGCCTTTGATTTTTACTTAAAAAAAAAAAAAAACAAACCTATCACATTAAAAGTACACACAGAAACATAATATTTAAAAATATGACACAACTCCTCCTCAAATTAATCTCTCCAAAATCTTGCAGGGATTAAAATACAAATAATTAAAAAAATCTACATTAAAAGAAAAATGAAAAACTTCCACAATTTTAAAACTTACGTCAGAGCTGAAACCATGACCTAATAGCTGACAAATGCAACTAGTGTATATGCACCCAGCACATAACACAGAAAAGAACACACTAGAGAGCACAAGCCAGAGGCCCTTGTAACTAGTCACAGAAATATATTTATATTAGGCAGGTACAGCAGCTACCAAAAACTACCAGGGTTTAACTGGAACATTTTTCCATCTCTGTACAGTACAGCTGAGACCCTCAGGGTGTTTCTTACTTGCTGCCCCCCTCTTAATGGCTCATTCTAACCCGGGAGAAGGCTGCAGTCTCTCCCCACTACCCTGCTGGGCAGATATGCCTGCCCATTCCTAGACGTCCGAAGCCACCCCAAGCCCCACCACATGTTTGACACTCCTGATACCCAACAGGTAAATGAAAAGGACAAGGAAATATTATTTCATTTTTGTCAACTGCTTGAAAGAATATAAAACAGGAAAAAACCAAACTCTTCACGATCCTTTAGTATTTTCTTACAAAATACTGTTTTCTGAGCTTCATAAAAGCTTTGTGAAAGCATTTTCTTTGTCTTCTAATGGAGCACAGTATTTCCAGAAACTAAGATTAAAGTGCTTTTGAGTCAATTTGAGTATCTCATCAAACACGTTTCAGAGCTCTTCTCTGTGCTTCCAGGTAAGAAAGACGGGCTCAGGAATGACTGACGATTCACTCTGAAATTCCTTGTATTCTACACAGGAACAGATGGCTCAAAATGCTGGAAAAATTCCTGCAGGTATCTCAATGCCTGTACTTTCAACCAACCAGTTAGCACAATATTGGCATACTAACCCATTTAGAAATGTGAGCTACCTCCTGAATGAAACACTAAACTGATTTTTAATTTAAAAGAGCCTATTATTCTCTGAAGTATGTTGCATAGGGGAAGGAAACAGAAACCTGCCATGTAAATATCCCTACATGGCCTGAACCATATTTATTTTTACTTCTCTTAGTGATGACACAAAGTAAATGTGTTTAGTCACCTCTAGGTATGGAAAACTAGACATTTTCACCTTCCCAAAGCTTCCCATTTTCCTGTGAAAGGTCAGATGGATTGTCACATTCGAGTCTGCTACTTCAGAAGTGAGTAGAACTCATACACTGGAAAAGATTTATGTAGAGAAAGCACTATACATTCATAGTACTTTAAATACAGCTATTACTCAAACCTCACAAACCTTCTGCCTGAGTTCTAAGTAATTACAGTGGTACAACGTTTACCCCCAGTTGCAAAGAGCAAAGCACAGTGCCTCTATATGATTTTGATATTTTCATTCTGACATAGGTTCACTTCGATTTGTATTCAATGAAATCCTGCAGTTGAAGTATGAGTACTATTATGAAAAGAAGCAATGAGGTGGAAAACTGTCTTTTCAATTTTTTCTTTCACTGTTAAGAAAGTCATGGTATATTTCAAACAAATAGGAACTGTTACAATCCCTGAAAGCATGTACCCTGGAATGAATTTAATTTAATCTTTACAAAATAACTTGAGTGGAAAACACAGTTCAGAAAGTGATACTGTACAGTGAATTTCATTTACAAAGAAATAAAATGACTTACCGTACAACTATAATCTCTCCTCATACTCTACTGTGATGTTATGATTTTATATAGTATCTTTTTCTCTCCTTGTAGCGAATACAATTTTAGAGTTGTCAAAAATGATTTAGATTGACTTGAAATACATATAATCCCTTGAAAAATATTTTACATGCTATTAAATAAACCCAAGTTTTGAGTTTGCCTGGCTTCTTTAGTAGGGATGACGTTCATCTTAACATGAAGTAAACAAAGAAAGATTCCAGAATAATGGACAACAACAGTAACTAATACAGACTTCTTGAATCACATACGAGGCAATGAAAGATCAACAATTACTTGCTCCCAAGAGCTTATTTCATTAGTGGTTTAGTTCCAATTAAAGATTACCTCAAAATTTATTACTATGCTCAAAAGTAACTAAAAAATTTGGTGAACTCCTGGCCTTTCGCTAAAGGCTGCAAGGCCTCTGCCCAGCGAAATATAGGGGCAGCTTTATCTAACAGGGTGACTTGTGAGATCCACTGAATACACAGATGGCTTTCCAGAATCTCCACCCATTTTCAAATTATATGGTGTTGAAAATCTTGTTCCTCACTTAAGCAAATGAAGGGTTTTTACAAAACAAGCTATATTACAAAATCCATCTTTGTGATTTCTTCCTTAAAAACCAAACCCACAAAGGACTTTAGTCCCCACTGGTAATCCCCAACAAGCAACTCACTGATAGCGTCCCTTTCAGTATTGAAGAATGTGAAATGGAGAATGTAAAATGAAGAAACCTATTTCTGAGAATAAAACAGACTTAGTTGTAAGCCACAGACATACACCAAGAGCCAGGTACTGTGGCCGAAGTACTTCTTGACTCTCTTAATAGCTCTAACAGATTTT
This sequence comes from Fratercula arctica, assembly GCA_947846985.1. Classification (NCBI taxonomy): domain Eukaryota; kingdom Metazoa; phylum Chordata; class Aves; order Charadriiformes; family Alcidae; genus Fratercula; species Fratercula arctica. The sequence continues at coordinate 28,747,005 of CANTUZ010000004.1, read as the reverse complement.
TTTTTTCAGTGTTAGAAAGACAAGTAATACTGGAATCTAGATAGGTGCAATTCACTACACCCCTGTAAACAAACTCTACATTACACAGAATCCCCTGAGAATCATCCTACTAATGAAAAACACACTACAGTAACATATCCAGTAAAAACAAAACAAAACCAAAAAAAAAACCCACAAAACACAAAGCCACAAAACACAAGCAAACCCAAAACAAACAAACAAGCAAATAAAAGCCCAAGACCCATCCTCCTCCCTCCCCCCAAAAAACCCACACACACCATCAAATCTTGGTGGTCCATGCTAGATCTGAATTATATATACCTTCAACCAAATAAAGCCTACGTGTCAAAAACATACCATCCTATCTCTCAGAAGCATATGGAACACAACACTAAAATTGTGCAGAATTTTTTATGTATACACATAAATGAGCATACTAGGGAGTCGCCATTTCTTACAAAAGATAATGCTAACGTTGAGATGAAGAAAAGCAAGGACACAGGTGTGCCTCCTGAGTTCCCAATTGCAAAACTCTAAAGATTCAGGCTTTTCTTCTGGCAGCTTCTGAGAACTCATGCAGTGATTTAGGAGCCCGATAGAAGCAAAAGAGGAACTTGCAATAGATACTACATCTGGGAAGAGACATGGATTTGTTTTGGGTTTTTCCAGGTTTGTCTTGTCTCTCTCCCACCACTGACCAACAGATTGCACAGCCTAAGAAGGCCCAAATATTAGGTTAGTTCAAACCAATCTGAAAAGATCCTTCATTAACCTCATGTGCAAAACTTTCCAGACATAATCTGATGAAGTCAGGTAAGCACATCCTTACATTATTTCAGTGCTTAAAATTTAGCATGGACTCACAAGTTCTTCTGCACCTAAGTCAGAAAAATCATGAAGCAAACACTAACAGTGTTAAAACCAAACCCACCAGACTACCCACATTTCAATGGAAATGGATTTCAACACAGGAGTACATGATAAGCCACCTAACAAATTTGGAGGCCTGGTGACCTCCAAATCCCGGAAGCTTGGAGAAAAATGAAATGTTGATATTGCAGGCTTCTTTCAAAATGTCAAATGCACCAGCAGAGATCCCCATAGACCAATCCTGTACTCACAAATAACATGATGGAGAAATATGGGCATTTGTCTGCCACAAACAGAGACATAAGAGAATTATTGTCTGATACAAATTGAGTAATATTTTATATACATGCCACCTTAAGGAAATTTTAAAAAAGAACTTGCTCTTGAGTAACTGGATGCAGTATAGCTTTAAATGCACATTCAGATGTTGAATGATTAAAACCAAGGACTCAGAAATGAAATTATTAAAAAAGATTATGCAGGGTCAGAAGCTTCCAGCTTTAATCATAATTTGCAACAACTTTCACCATGAACAGCTTCAATTGCACCACTTATAGGAATGACTGCAGATAACAGTGCATCACCAGAAGCATCAGGACAAAATCTTTCCAAGCTTAGGGCTTCCAACACCCATATCACGTAGAATTTTCATTTGAAGGGCAGATACGCATCCACTGCAGATGGTCTTTTCCTGAATCTAAGATGAGAAAGAATTGAAGAATCATCACCATTTGTGCTTTGATTTTCCCATGATCTTCAGAACATCAAATTAGGACTTTTCATAAGTCTGAATGTATCCTAGAAGAGATAGAAATAAACTGCTTGGACTGACAAAACACATGGAGTCCATTGAAGATCACCATCAATGTCACAGTAGTTCAAGCACTGAGTAAGCAAAACAGTTTCCCAAAAGAACATATGGAGTGGATCATTGTTTCAAAGTTATACAGAGAAATATTTTAACACAGTACAGAGTTAACACAAGTACATTAATAACTAGAGGAAAGTTTTAGAAGGGGCACTAATTCCTCACTTGGCGGAAGACACCAGGTTCCGCCATTTATTAAAATAAAGGAAAATAGCAATTTAATCCAGCAGTAACAGATAAAATCCTCTCTATCGAAAATAATTTGCAATGATGTACCAGAATTTCTCACAAGAGCATGGAAAAAGACAACTTCATCATATATAAAGATAGACTATCCTGTTCTTGGGTAGCTAACGTAATTCTGAAGAAAGGACCCTCCTGATCTGGGGAAACCATAGAGTAGTCTCAAAATGGAAAAGGTTACAAGTGGTCTGGTACAGCCAAGTAATATCAAAAAGAACAGGAAACAAAGTCTGTGCATAAAAAGCAGGACGTGGAAGTGATTTTCAGCTTCTGTGTTATCCTGGATGTGTCTCGATTCAGTCCTGAGACGTGATACACCATCAATTCCCTTCACTGCTTTTTAAGGGACATTAAGCCAACAGTGCAAAGTGGAAGGAAGTAGAAGCATTCCCTAGCCAGTTTTCCAAGCTGAACAATCAAAACCTCACATACTTGCTTCTAGAATAGGAGACCAAGACACTCAGGAAAGATTTATTTCACTGTGAAACATTCCTGAAGTTTTATCACAGCTCAGACAGTATATGGAAGTATGAATGTAAACAGGTATTAATGAATTACCGAATGTCTTAATGAATACTAAGACGAACTAACAAAAGTTATCTTCTGAGAGGGAGGACATCAGCAATACAGGAGACCAAGTTAGTGTAGCACACCGCTTTTAATATTGCTGTAAACAATAGATTCATTTCTTCCAAAATCCCTTAAAGACAAAGCTTTGGGAAAGCACCTCTAGGGATTAATTCAAACAGGTAGTTTTCTGTCTTTAATAAGTTATCCAACCATAGCACTCATGTGAATGGAAGTTTTCCATATTTAGCTCTATCTCGCACCATAGCATCAATGTACGCTTGTTCTCTCTAGCTCCTAGAAGCTAAACTTCCACCAAAAGAGGAACTACACCATAACCCAGAAAATAACCTCTGGTTCACGTAGCTGGTTTCACTATCAGGCAGTGTTTTGAAATGACTACACTTTTAGCATAACTGATTACAGTAAAGTGTCTAAAGGATCTCTATTAAGATAATAAAGGACTGCACATAAAAAGTTTTTACACGTATTGTTAAATCTTCTTTAGTCAATAATGCTGTCTACAGGTACATCCGTAAGTATGCAAACGTGCTATGAAGAGAAAGAACGCAGCTGTCCAGCTAGTGAAGCTGGCATATGCACTTCACTACATCTAGCTAAACTGGTTTCTGTCATTATCAGAAACTCCACACAGTTAAGTAATAATAGAAGTATGAAAACAACCAAAAATATATTCACAATCTCCCTTTAAGGTGTTCCCAGTATCTATTTACAATAAGGAAAAAAAAAAAAAGGAAGGAAAAAACCCCACATAATTTACAACCACTCCAAAGTTCACTCAAGTCAGTAAGAGCTGCCTATTTACTTCATTCACCAGATACCAGATGTTGCTGATTAGAAATCTGGATTGAATTTTAAATGCCAGTTGAGTATCATTTTAGGAACTTGCATTGACTTAGAAAGGCAACAGAAGTAGTTCACCTTTTACACGGAGTTCGAGGAACTAAAAATAATGCTCCTTACAAGATGCGTGGTTTGGGGTTTTTTTTTCCCTGAGATTTTTTTATTTTGGGGTTTTTTTTACAGATGACAACTGTCGTATAACAACACACGTTAAATTGCTAGAAGGATGCTCCTTTGAAATGGTATGGTTCACACCAGTTTTTCAGATATTTCATTCTTTTGTTCTTCTTTTCTCCTAAACATTAGGAGAAAGCAAGAGTGGGGCATTTCATTTTGCTATTACCTAGTCTGATGTTATTTCAGCTGATTACAAGCTTCACTTTGCATAAAATGCATCACAATATTTCTGGCAGCTTTTGTCTGAAGCAATACAAAACAAAGCAAGCAATCACAATATACAGAATATTCAAAGAATTTACGCTGCCCTTTACTAGTGTAAACCCTTGAACAACATCTCATTTAGAAATTATTTGGCCTTCCTATAGACACGCTGATTGCAATATGAGTTTGAGAATTGATCTCATATCTGTTCAGTAATTATGAAAACATGAAAAAGCATTAGAATTTTTATTTATACCAGCTTTATTGGTTTTATTTCCTTGAGCTGATTATTCAACATTTGCTTTCATGAAAGGTAAGCAGCGTTTTATGAAAAAGTATCCAGGTCTATCTGAACTATAAGGTAAGATCAAATCTGATGATCAACAACACAGCTGATGTTCCACAGAGCAAGTTATTTATCATGAGTAATATCTTGATCTAGTGAAATATCTTGCAGTTATAAGGTTACTAAACAAATGAAGCTTTCTAGGCCCTTTTACAACAGTTCATAATAGACTAACTTCCGATAATGCTTATTACGCTTACAATATCTACACTAACCAACTTTTGAATGCAAATTAGCAGGAATTAGGATGAAAATTTAATCTCTGCACTACCAGCTGTTGCCAAGTGCTTTCTAACAATGAAAATCCTTGTTAAGAAGCAGAGAGAAAAAAAATGTAATGAAGGAAAACAATTATTTTATTTAGAATACTAGCATTTTTTCATTGTAAAATAATGGTAAAAATACATAATTATATTTTACTAACAGGTAGATGCCAATGATTATCCCAATCACTTTGCTTAACACATTCTATCTGATTCCTTGATCTGTCCTCCCACTTTTTCTATTATTAGATTGAACGGTCTATAAATTGAGATGGCACATGCAAAAAACCCTGGCTCATTTAATGGAAAATATTCATTCCAATGCAGGTGCTAGTCAAATAGCTTCATATTCAGAATACACTCCCTCTTTTATACAATGGGAGTAGACATTGTTCACCAGGATTCCAGATTTATATTTTAAAACTCATTTGGGGTCGAATGTTTTCAGATATCATTGAAATTAGAAGGGTTCTGAATGAAAGTTAGAACAGCAGCACTGGACTTTTAAGAAATGGATAAGGAATTCTTTTGAAGTTTATGCACCAAATTAACAAATTGTTCTCAATTCCTTTCTACAGCATTTTTAAAATTTGTTTGAAATGCCTAATTTTAAGAAAGAAATAGAGAGAAGCCCATTCATTTTTAATACGATGGCTTAGAAAACATGTTGTTTGGAAATGTTTGAATAAGCAGTCACGAGAAGGAAACGTAAGAAAACACTTTGCTACAATCATCTAAAATTGCATCCAGCTAAGATTTCTACAGTCTTTTGGCATGAATGTATCCTGCTTAGCTTTACTAAAAAATGCTGTAAGATCACTGATTGGCAAATCGTTAATAAAGCACATTTTGAATTTTCTCCTTTGATAAAGAATGTGCTGAAATAGAATAAACAAATTAAAAGTAAGCATATGCATACGTCCATCACTAATTCAGGAACCTGCATACCTATATTTCACAATCACCTTGTAATATGTTGGAGAAAAAACTTAATTTTTTAAACCACTGGAGCTGGATAATGTCTTTTAATAGCGGTTTTGCCCCATTACTTTTAATTTGAGTAAAAAAACCCAAATGTCAGTCTTTTGTTAGAATTTTATCGCAAATAAAACACAGTGCAATTAAACAGCTAACATCCACCATACTAACCAATACTTGTAAAATGTAGGAAAAGCATTAGATGGTGTCTCTGGCTGCAGATCAGGGAAGCAGGTAAGAGCAGGATCAGTACTTGCAACTCTAGTGGTACATTGGAATTCTGAAAGAATTTTTGCTGAAGATACAGAAAATCTTACCATTTTTCCTCACTTGTTTTATATGCTTTGTTTGGAAAAGCCTAGAAAATAACCTCCGTTATTAACAAAGGTCTGCTGGCTTTTCCACTATAAAAAAAATAAGCCTATCATCTGGTGTGTCTGCTTCTCCTGCCTGGCAGGCCACTAGGCTGTGGTCAGGATGCACACCTGGAGAGCCAGGCGGTGGGTATGCTATGCAGATCTTCCCTCCCAGTGCAGCAGTAGATGGCAGCAGCTCAAAGTGGCAAAATGTGAATAGCGTTTTCTGGAATGAGAGTATTCACATCTGAAGATGTACTGGCATAGCCTCCATTCACAATTTACAATACAGTATCCAGTACTTTTCATAGACAAACACTAAGTCCACTTTTAGAAGACTAAATAACAGGGCCATGCTTTCAAAATATGGGACGTATTCTGCAATTCAGGATGCATATTAGGAAACGAGATTATTCCTTAAGAAGTTGAAAACCAGCTGTGACTTCCAGTTCCCTCCCCCTTAATTTTTGTAGCTTTGTTACAAATTTATAAAGCATCAATAAACAACAATTGATCAACACTGTTTTTACTGTTTAAGTAGAACTATTTTCTCTCTGGGAATATCATTAGAACTATTTGAACATCTTACTGAGGTCAGGATAAGCCATGGAGATATTTACCATTTTCTACCTTTTAAAAATTAAATTAAATCACAAAGTACAGCATTCAAATATTGACATTTACCATACACAAGGAACTAACAATGCTGCTGCAGTCCTGCCGCTGACTATGAGATGGGCCATAAGTGCTGCAGCATCATTGATGGCAGGTAAATGTCAGCATTTTAGTGCCAGGCACAGTAAGTTGGAACATTTTCCTTTTGTTTAATCCTCGTTATTAATATAATAACATACACTTCTAAGTTCTTTAAAATGACTGCCCTATTACTTTAGCAATATTTGAGAAGGTGTTTAAATTATATTTACTGATGAGTAACTCTCTGAAGATTCCCTTTGGGAAAACAGGTACTACACATTCATGCTATGCTGGTATTCTATGACCTGTCCCATTCTGATGCTGTTTTTCAAAGTCTCTTCAACAGTTTTTAAAACTATCCGATTAATCATTTTAAGTTGATTGAATCAGATTAATTGACCCCCACAAGCCTGCTCATTAGTATCTATTCTTTGGCTTCAGTTCTGTGAAATGAAGGATCTTCATTTCCTTTCCTGGACTTTTTAATTCTTGCCTTCTCTGCTCCTTTTAATTTAGAGTAAATTGTTTCCACTGATATGTTCACAGCCTTAAGGAAAAACGTTTCCAACTTCAGTATAGCCCAAAAGCTGTTTTAGATGAAATTTAATCTTTAGGCTTTATAGTGTCTTTTTAATACACTTAATGATAACTGTTATGATCACTATGATCCAACCATATAAAAAAGTTAAACAAGCTGAGAATACCTCCAAAATACTATTACATTTATTTCAGTTCCAAAGAAACCTACATTTCAGACAAAGGTGAGGTTTTTTAATTTCCTTTCATATTAATAATTTCTGATAAGAACTATTTTTGAAAGAAATACAGAAGTATGAAATCAGTGAACAGAATTAATAGAGAAATTAATCTCTGAATACAACTTTTGTTCCTTATTTGGGTGTCTGCTGTTGACTACATTTCAAATTTTATATTTTTTATATTTTCACAAGTTATGACTACCTTTATGAATGGCAAGCAATCTTTACATTCCAGATGGTATTCTTCCAGATAGCGATAGGACAAGAGGAAATGGCCTCAAGTTGCACCAGGGGAGATTTAGGATGGATATTAGGAAAAATTTCTTAACCGAACGAGTTGTCAAGCATTGGAACAGGCAGCCCAGGGAAGCAGTTGAGTCACCATCCCTGGAGGTACCTTAGAAGAAGATGTGTAGATGTGGCTCCTAGGGACATGGTTTAGTGGTGGACTTGGCAGTGCTACTAGGTTAACGGTTGGACTCAATGATCTTAAAGGTCTTTTCCAACTTAAACAGATTCTATGATTCTAAATACCATAGTTGCTAACTGAAATCTCTGAAGCAGGCATAATTAGTAGCCCTTCATCAATAAGGTTTTTCATAAGCAATGGCCCAGAATAACTCTCCTCCAGATTTTAGAAACTCAGTTTTATTCAAAAAAGTTTGTCATATCCATTCTTATTATAGCATTACAAGATTAAAACTTGAAATCAGTCTTTAGCTAGGCACACAACCTTAATGCCATGAATTATATTCCACTGTGGGGCACAGAGGGAAACCGTTGCTAAAGAATGTGCCCAGTTATTGTTACTAGCAGTAGCAAAGTTCAACAATACTTTGGCAGTGGTCACAGTAGCAACCGCACATATCAGCAGTTGCCCCAGGACAAGGTGTATTCCCTTACTCCCTGGATCTCTTACTGCTTATCCTTAACTCCCCCCCATGCTTCCCAAAACTGAAACTTAGTTTAGCTTCTCCTTGCAGAGTACCATTTTCAAAAGGTACCTGCCTCTGGGAAAGGTTTCACTCAACCGCACATTAAGAGCAATTTACAAGTTAACCAAAGATATTTTCCTATGATCGATCACTGCAAATCCATCACCTCCTGTCACCAGAAAATGGTTCATACATCATTATGAATAGCACTCCTTGACAATATTTAAATTAAGGGAATTTCTAAACAGCTGAGAGAATTTCCTGTAAACATAAATGCTATTATAACATTGTATTGCTAATGCAATTTCTCTAGTATTCCATTTGGAAAATGGAATGATGTCATCATTTACAGGTATAATTTTTTTTATCGTAAAAATGAAATATTGCTTCAAAGGAAAAACAAATTGCTTGAAACACTGTCCAAAGCTTTTCTCTTTCCCTCCTCCCCATCCAAAGAACAAAAATTTTTTATACTTAAATTGCTTTTGTTGATTTCAGAGATTAAAAAATATAATAAGTCAAGTAAGAAATTAAAATAATCTTAAAACAAACAGAGAGGTTTGTTCAACTTAACTTTTTTTCCACACTGTGTAGGTTGAGAAGCATATACTCCAACTAACAGAGTTGTATACCATGTCGTATAGTTTGTTTGGTGAGGTCAATTTCATTTTATTTATATTTTTAATCTTTGTGGTTTGTCTTTTCAAATCCTACAACAAAATAAACAGTCATTCTTTGCTTTGGGACTCACACATCACAATCTTTTTCCTAAACTCATTTGTCAGTTCAAAGTTTGCAATTTTCTTTGCTTAGTATCAGCTGTCTATAGAAAATTAACATTATAAACATAAAACAAAAATACCAATTTAAAATTGATATGACCAAAATTCATATACAGATCTCAGTACAGCTGAAGATCTTACATGACTATATCAACAGACCACCATCAAATTTATAGGTTCAAGTCACATTTTGCATTTAACAGATTTCAGTTTAGCTTGTGGTTTCTTCGGCTTTTTCATGCTCAGCAATGGGGGAAAAAAATTTTCTATGAAACCTATGCAATATTAAATATGTGAAAAAAAGACCACAGTATAACCACCTATAGGATAAAGATCCTATGAACATCAATGGGAAAAAGGTGGATCCCTTAAGACATCATACTCTTGTAGCCAGCAAGTAGGAAAACACCTTCAGTCTTAAAGCTGTTCAGACATGCTGAGACTGTCTCCTGTCACATTCTTGTGCGTCACCTTTCCCTTCCCAATTTCTCCCTAGAGTCCTGTATTGGGTTTGCGTGGCAAGGTTTCAGCAGTGGGGGAGCTACAGGGGTGGCTTCTCTGAGAAGCTTCCCCTGTGTCCGATAGAGCCAATGCCAGTGATCTCTAAGACAGACCCACTGCTGGCCAAGGATGAGCCCATCAGAAACAGTGGTAGCACTTCTGTGACAACATATTTAAGAAGGGACAAAAAAAATCCTGGGCAAATGCAGCCAGAAAGGAGTGAGACTATGTGAGAGAAACAACTCTGCAGACACCAAGGACAGTGAAGAAGGGGGATGAGGAGGTGATCCAGGTTTTGGAGCAGAGATTCCCCTGCAGCCTGTGGTGAAGACCATGGTGAGGCAGGCTCTTGCCCTGCAGCCCATGGAGGTTAATGGTGGAGTAGATATCTGCCTGCAGCCCATGGAGGACCCCACACTGGATCAGGTGGATGCTCCCAAAGTAGGCTGTGACCCCATGGGAAGCCCGCGCTGGAGCAGTCTGTTCCTGAAGGACCGTGCCCTGTGGAAAGGACCCACGCTGGAGCACTTTGTAAAGAACTGCAGCCCGCGGGAAGGACTCACGTTGGAGAATTTTGAGGAGGACTGTCTCCCCTGGAGCAGGGGAAGAGTGTGAGGAGTCCTCCTGAGGAGGAAGGAGCAGCGGAGCCAATGTGTGATGAAGTGACCACAACCCCCATTCCCCATCCTGCTGCATCGCTCAGGAGGAGGAGGTGGAGAATTCAGGAGTAAAGTTGAGCCTGGGAAGAAGGGAGGGGTGAGGGGAGGGTGTTTTAAGTTTTGTGTTTATTTCTCATTACGCTACTCTGATTTGATTGGCAAATAATTTAAACTCATTTCCCCAAGTTGAGTCTGTTTTGCCCATGACTGTAATTGGTGAGTGATGTCCCTGTCCTTATCTCAACACATGACATTTTTGTTTTATTTTCTCTTCCCCATCCAGGTGAGGAGGGGAGTGATACAGTAGCTTTGGTGGGCACCTGGCGTCCTGCCAGGGTCAACCCACCACAAGTCCTTTCTCATATAAGCATATTCTGAGTAGTATTTATAACCAATGTGATGATTCTTCATCTTCATGTGAGATTTAAAGTATTTGCTTAAATGCATATTTGCTTCAATAAACAGACATATTTTATCCTTAATAAAATGAAGGCTACCTCCAAGAAAGAGAGGAAAAAACACACCACTCAGAAGAAAACAGTGGATTTCTACGATCTTAAATAAGCAATTCCCTGATGGGTTTCAGACAGAAGCAGAAAGTATCAGTTGCTTACAGTCTTGAAAGCAACTCTTAGAGGGCATGGGGGTCCTTTAAGCACATGGCGACGCCATGAGTTGTGTTCTGTAACAAATGCAGATCCCACCCAACAGACCCAAGCGTGATCCAACCCAGAAACAGCAGAGAGGACCAGAGTTTTGCTTGCTGGTGGGGCCAACAGCAAAGGCAGCAGGAGCAACAACACTGAGAAGCAGCTTTTAAAAAAAACACACCAACCAAAATAGTAGGTACAAAAGAACTACCCTGAATTAGGAGAAGCAGCAGCCGTCTTTTGATACATTGCTCTTTTACATTTCTTTGTCTTTCAAATAATGTCAGATAAGACATTTTCCCAAGAGCAGTTGTGGCATTTATGATCCAGGGATGATAAACTCAAGACCAGCCTAAGAGAAGAATAACAAGGCATACTTATTAAGCATACGATCACTATAGAGTATGTAAGAGGAAGAAAAAGGACTTCAAATATTAGTAAAGGAATGGAGGAAAGAAAAACCCAATCACATCATAGACCTACTGAGTAAATGATTAGTGACTTACGTAAGGGGGGTAAGAACAAGGGAGACCAAAATATTGGTGTGCCGAGGGTGTGAGTGTTAACTTTTTTCTGGTATTAAAAATATTTGAATTTATTATCATACTCAATTTTTTTCCCTTAACACAGATTTAAATAGGATTAGCAGATCTTGCACCAGATTTAAAATTTAAAACTTGCAGCAAATCAATTCAGATTTGCAACCCCTGTTATTTCTGCAGAACACGTGGAAAAGATTTAGAGATGCACAAAATGCACACTGAAAACCTACATGACATTGCAGAGTACATTCTGGAAATCAGTTTCTAATACCTAAAAACTGATCATGTGTAGTTATGCCAAGCCACTGCCATGTTAATGCCTTTCAGTGTTTCAGTAAGAAGCAGAAAACCAGGAAACAGTGACATGCTTAATGTAAAATGAAGATGCAGTGAATATAGTACATTTGCATAATACAAGCCTCAAATGAAAAGCATCCATCTACATATGACTACTGATTTGTTTAAAATGCATATCTAAATGCATTCTATCTAAAACTTACCTGTAATTTACATTCACCCTGTCATCAGATATTATTTTATCTCTATTACTTTCACTGATACAAATTAATCTTGTCTATTTTAGGTGTCCTCCTGTAATTTAATTTTAAAATAATACTATCATTTAATAGCCATTTTAACAGCCATTGCTCTCTAAAGAATGGGATAATATAGCAAAACTTATTAAAAATACATTATTTCATTGTAAAAATTATCCCTGAGATGCTATTCCATACACTTTAACAAAACCACCGCAATTTTGGCTATGTTTCCCCATAGAGAGTTTCCCACTATACCTAAAAACCCATGCGCATTTCTTAACACCTCTCTGCCTAATTGGAGTCCACACATTCTTACTTCCTAAAAAGTTCTTCACTCCTCTCCACAATGACATCTTTCTTAGATGATTCTTAGGGTCCCTATATGGTTCACGGCACATATGTGAATCACTAAAATTAGAGATTATCACACTAGCAGTGGATTTGGCAAGGTGGCTAGAAAATAAATTATTTTTTTATCAAGAGCGTACTCTTATAGCAATGAAGGTTAGCTGTAAATTCAGCTGCACCAGGAAAAGGACAGATTTTCAGAACCTGACACAGCTCTCTGCAACTCGATCTAGCTGTGAAGGCAGCTCTGCTGTAGCTCAGAAGTGGGAATAGATGACCTTAGGAGGTCCCTTCCAACTTAAATTTTTCTATGATATTATGATTTTCAAAATAATTTTAAAAAAATGTAGGTTTAGTTCTTTCTACAAGGTTTTGTCTTTACCCCTTCTTTACCTATTTGCTCCTTCATGCCATGGAATAGCCCTAAAAGCCTTCTCAGCATTACTATGATGCAAAAGGAAGAAGATGGTAGCTGAGGATCTGTGGAGCAGTGTGGTTGAAGCTCTGCTCCATTAAATTTCTGATAACACCAATGGTCAAGAAGAAAAAAAAAACACCTTTCTCAGTGCTGCTTAGTTTCACACAAAAGAGACAGTCAGTCACATTTTTTTGTCCTTCAAGATGACAACCAGTGAAAAGCAGTTAAAGTAGAATCCAAGAATCTAGCAAAAAATATTTTCTAAAACTCAAGAAAACAATTTATAAGACTCAATATAACAACTTATGATCTGAAAATTGTGGTGATTTCTGTAATGCTGTAGAGACAAAACACAATGCTTTCACAACCTGAAATGTGTTAGAAATGCATACTAAGTAACACTGCCTTGCCATTTCCATAATATTGGAAAATTCAAGATTTTTAAGCAGATTGTTGACATTGCAGCGATTTTAGAAGTTCTAATGCATTTTGAAGAGCTTAAGTGAGCACTGAATCATCTTCATAAATATTAGACAATAGACTACAATAATAATCCCATTATGAATCTTCAGCTTTATTTGTCCTGTTGGATTAGTTCATTCTATAATACATTGCTGGCACTTTGTTCTAACAGCCAGCAACTCTTAGAATTCCTGATTACATGATTACACTCAAAAGCCTCATTATTTCAAAATGTTTTATCATCAACTGATCGCTTTTATGTTGCTTTGGGGACAACTCCATAAGCCTGTTCTTACAAGATTAGCATCACACGTCCTTAACTATATTTTGTTTACTTAACTCTACAGGCTCCTAAAATCTCAAAGTGAGGAAGAAGTAGAGAAACCTTCTTCACCTGAAAGAAATAAGTAAATTTTCATTTATTTTCATTCATCTGGTAAAGTATCTTCCCAAACTTAAAGATTTTTTTCCTTTTTATTCTTAATTTTCTACTTAACTAAGGTTTAAACAAAGTACAAACAAAGAACAGAGCACACTACAGCTGTATCATTTCATGCTGTGGTCTAATTAGACTTTATCAAGTAAATAGGAAAGGTCTCAGTCAATATTTGAATGAAGGATTTCCAACGAACAAGAGCATCTCCAGTGACAGTTCTGACAGTTTTACATGCAAGTCTGCCTTCTGAGACACTACCAATAATCCAACCTACTGTTAACAGTGTGGGAACATTTCTCTACTGTTTGTTTGGCTATTGGTAATCCGGTAACCTATATCCTCTTAGTCACAGGCTGAGAGACAAGGCACAACACTGGGCTGAATTTACAAGCTCCTCTACTTTCACTACAGTTTTTTGTAGCAGTGGAGTTGCATGTGCAGATCCTATCCATTAAAATGCAACTGTGGACTGGGACTCAGCAGAGAAAAGAAAACAGTATTTGCCCCTGACCCATGCAGCACAGTTTAGGAGCTGAGCCTGAGAAGTAGATCCTACTTCAATTCTAGTATCTTCTCACAGCCTAAGGAGCCAAACTGTTCCCTGACACAGGCCCTACAACTTTCTACAGTCCCATTCCTCTGCGTGTAACTGTAAATTGGCCAAGAATACAAAATACAACATTGTTCACACATTAAGGAAAGTCGTAAAATCAAGGGCTTCTGAGGTAGAATACAGCCGCAGCCGGCACACGAAGAATGCAACATCTGCAATTCCCTGTACAAGGTTGTTTGTGAAACTACACGAGGGATGGAACAGAACACGATTGTTCCATGGCCTTCCCTTGTGACGAATAACATATATGGGAATGAGATGGTACTACAGAACAGATAAGCTGCCTACTTGCTTACTACGAAACAGATAAGCGGCCCTACTCGCTACCTGAGCCAACATTTTGTCAAATGTTGATGAAATGCTGTCCTTTGTGCGAACTTTGCTCACTACAATGTACCAAAACACACCTCCATCCCGGAGGCTACCCACCCCCAAGGTGCGACCACTCCTCCTTGAGTACACCAATCATAATAAAAGTATTTATGACTAAAGTCACTCAAACTCCACTTTGAAGATAAAAAAATAGTATAAAAATAGCCCGAGAGAGGGGGGATATCAGGGAAGACACCACCGCGAATGAGTCGAGAACTCCATCACTGACTTCCGGGATCAGTCGACGGGCTGAGCTTTTCTTACCCCCTATAGGAACGCCTTTGGGTAAGACTTAGATTATACCAAGTGTTTCCTCAGGGAACTTAGAAATTTCTCTAGAGAATCTCTATCCTACATTTATAGCCAGGCTGTATTGTTTATAACTTTGTCGCGCGTTTTGTATACTTAACAATATCTTTATTTGCACATGCTTTGCAGACGGTGTATTTATCACCAGCAATCTTAAGAACCGATATATCTGTTGTTTAAATAAACTGCACTGTTTAAGTAGCTAGTCGTTTCGGGTTCTCACTGAATGCGACCAAAGATTCGAGAGTGGCCGTGCTAGTTCATGAGCATGACTAGACTGAAGGTGCAGTCCACTATTAGTGTATCCAAATCATAATAGTTTAATATATATTAAACGTAATTGGACTGATAGTGCTGAATTGGGCATCCCTCAGAATTTAAATCTAGCCGCACCTAGCCTCCCACCTTGGTGAGGAGTGTTAGAAGGCAAGGGGGTTTATCTTCTGCCAAAACCACTTTGCCCCTTTTCACGCAACAGTAACTTCACAGCAAGCCACTACCTTTTATATAGCCCACATCCATGCTCTCCTTGTCCCACCTATACTACATCCTCAGCTCCAGCAAACCAGCTACCAACATCTTCTCTACACAGTCATGGCACTGTGTATCAGCCTAGAGCTCAATACAGAGAGGTCATGGCTTCCTAGAGCATCCTTGACTCAAGGAACTTCTGAAGTCACTTAGATAGGTTGAGTTCATATGACTTTAACATATTTAGTGAATTGTCAATAGGAAGCAACCAAGTAGACTCCTACAGTTATGATTAAAAAGCCACTCTTGTTAAAAGCAACAAGATACGGAACCCGTCCACATGGTCACAGAGCAAACCTCTAACATTCTTTCAAGGTGTAGAAGTGCTAATCCCTCTGTCCACTTATTTCTCCCTCCCCACTGCTGGGAAAGATGTCAAAGCAACCTTCCTCTGTCTTCTGGTGGCCGGTGAATCAATATAAAAATACCTTCCACTATTTTTTACAGCCTCAGAAAAAAAGCTCTATAAATTTTCTTTTACAACTCACTAATGATAGATAAAATGGTAAACCCACCTAGATGCTTACTTAGAGATGCAGAAATGTTTCATAGACTCTTCTAATATGAAAAGAAATTGTTAAAGTGCCACAAACAAGGACTTCCCTTTTAAGACTTATCACAGTTATAAGACTTCGTAACACAGGCCTGTGAACAGCTTGTTCATTATTAGCCCGAAAATACTTGCAGTTTAGTTTTGTTTTTTTTTCAAAAAGTATGCAAGGTATTCAAGCACTCTGATAATATACTGTGCTCTGAACTGAAGTGAAGCAACTGGGCATGGTCAGGAGATTCACCTCAAATTTTTATAAAGTACTCTAAACTACAGTGCAACACTAAGTGCTCAGGATGTTCAGTACATGCAATGCTACTGAAAACAGGAGCAGATCATTATTACATATCAAAAGGAAATGTTGAGAGTATTTAAATACACAAAACTTAGAATTCAATATTTATGACTTCCTGCTTTTGGAGAACAGGGCCATAAACTAGGATTCATTTCCATTAAAGTATTTTTATAGTGAAAGAAATATCTCAGAAACAAATAAAACTTTTTGAAAGTAAACATTCTTACACATATGCTTCATTTATGCATGATTTTGAATTATTTTCCTCCTCTTCAGTTTTCCCTTTCACTATTCCTAATTTATATTCTTCCATTTCATATTTTAGTACTTCATGAACAAATTATTTCAGTATGTTATAAAGACAAATTGTTCCATAAGCAACAGAACTAACGACACTAGGTTTCCTATAGTTTCATGTTTCATGGCTGAATTATTTGATGTCCAATAAGTGAACACTCCAATTGAAGCTATTCCTGCAGCTAGGAATTCATAAAACCTTTCTGCTTTTTTATTTTTCTCTAGTAAGAAGCAAATTTGCACTGTATGCTTTACTACAGCAAAGGACTAGGAATCTCTGTCTCCACTATCTGGCTACCAACATTCATGATCACAGCGGAAATGTGCTCACTTTTTCTTGTTTAAGTTGAACAAAACGTATACAGGAGGTAGAAGGAGCATGTTGACACAGAACAAACACAAAAACTTAGCCAACGGCCTTAAACTATGTTAAAGAAAAAATATATTTTACTGTCAAGGTGTTACTATTGTTTGCAATTTTAGTACAAAGTTCTAGAGTAACCGTAAATTACAGATGCAAAGCACTTATGTTAACACTTGCAGTCCCTTTTTTGCAATTGGCACTATAGATTTTTCCAAGCTTGCATTTCACATCAAAAATGCAAAATGACACTGAGTGATGAATTAATACGTTCTGACTTATTTTTGTATGATTGATTCTTCCTTAATAACTTTTGCATTTAGAACTGCTTTTTAAAGAGTAAATAATTTTTAAAATATTTGAATATTGCTTGCTTTTACATTGGTTTCTCTCTCTCTTTGCACGGACCCTACAAAAATATAAAGGTCTAGGAACAGTTGTAAGTGGGTTTGTAATTACAGGGAACCTAATAGTTATTGTATACAGAAATGTCCTAAGGATATAAAGATTATTATAAACAAGAATCCTTTAATTAATGGACAAAATTTAAGATGGCAGATCACCATCTTTCCTCTACTAACTCTATCAATGTATGAAAAATGGAGGAACAAAACCTACAAAGGAATCAAGCTAATTTTTATCTATGGTACTATGACATTTAATTCTGTGAATATACTGTGTTAATTTTAATAATGGAAGTAGTTTCAAAGGTGTTTTAAACACTGAGTCAAATTGAACCAAATAATGTTTTTCTTTCCAGTAGTGTACAGAATACTAGAAGAGGGAAACCCACATTATTTTAAATAAGACTACAATTTAGTACAAATTTTTTTCCCCAAGAGAAGACCAATTAGCTTAAAAATACTAGTAAAAACTTCAGCATGCACACAACGGAATAGTCAAAAACTGACCTGTTTTAAAAACTCCACAGTGTTGCCAAGCACACACTATTACAATCCAACAAGCAATGAGAAGAAATAATTAGTTTTCACAGAACACTGACTTTTATATCAAAGGTACTGCTTGTAGTCAATGAAAAAATGTGGACAAAACTACCTCCACGTGACACGTCCAATTAAAGATAAATTCTGTTTGTTACCTAAAGTAATTTATTTTAGGACTGTATATAGAAACATAATGATGTTTTGATGAAGATTCCTTTTTTTTTTTGCTTCTGTTCAAAAAAGAGACTTTGGTGTTATGCGTTATTTCATTTTCTGTCTCAGTATCTGTCATGTTTTCTGTGTTGCACAAGGCATGGATAGCACAAAAGATAAAATACCTCAGATGATAAATCCAGCCTAATATAGACCTAAGGTGACTCCTAATGCAACGATTATCAAATCATTGATGTAAAAGGACATAAAATCATTTGTAGAACTATGAAGGAAAGTTCAGTAGAGTAACTGAAGACTCACTATCACTAGACTTACTTGGCACCGCTTTTCATGATAAAATCTGCTAAGCACACACTTACATTTTCCTAAACAATTACTGGAAAAAGCATACCAAAGAAAATCTCCCCAGAGAAATAGACAACTATAAAATGCACATCATCCTGGTCTACACTTAGCCTAACTAGCATCAATAAAGTGACAGAAAAAGACCTGTCATTAAAGAATAAGAGGAGTTTCAAGCTCCTACCTTTTGTGATAGCAGGAATGGTATCAAAACTAACACTCTGTAACTATATTTGGTTCTTACCACCTATTTCCAAGTCATACATCTCAAAAGCCAAATCAACATTTGGTTCATTTAGGCTAGTCAAACAATTTTCAAATATTAAGTTGAGTATTTATGCACCCTATGAGTTAGTAACTTTGGGTATTTTCACTCCAATGTTTTCAGAATTTATTGAATTTTTCTACTTCATTTTGACCCTTTTAATTTAAAAACGTGACTGAATAGTCACGAAGTATGGCAGGCTGATATTCAGAAAAGCCTTCATTAGAAAACTCTATCAAGATACATCAGACTGCTTCTGAGGAACTACTTCTAAACATGGTTTATCTCCCTGCAACTTTTGGACCCTCTGCGGTAACCAAAGAAAAAACTCATTGGCAAGTATAGGGAAAAATTAGTGACATACCCTGTTTTTTGGAAGACTAGTGACTTATCCTGTCTTTGGGAAAACATTTAGTTCATTTCACATAAAGGAACAATCAAGTTGCAGACAAGGACAGTTTTTACAGTCATCTGGATTTATATTTGGATTCACTTAGAAGTTTTCATTACCTCACTGTCCACTCCACCACAAGTATGATTTAATGTTAGAATTTTAATTTAACTTTATTTCAAAATGTCTTCAGCAAAATGCTATAACCTGTAACATATTGAAAAGCGGTCCAGAAAAAAAAAAAAAAACAGAAGAGAGAAGCTCCAAATTTAGGCTGACCCTAAGTTCTAGGAATACAACATTTGAGAGTAAAGTTTCTGTTTGAGATTCATTTTGCAATTCTAAAAAAAAAAAAAAAGGTTTCTGATAGTTTTAACTAGACATTGCTACATTCTTAGGTCTATTTCCTGCCTCAAACTGTCCTAGATACCAAAGATGTTTGCTAAAACAATACAGTTTCTCACACAATGCATTTCTGAGTAAAAGTATTACATTTCAAGTAGAACACACTAAGCATAGAAACACTAACCACAACTGGATGTAAACATTAGAGGTAGTTTTGTAAACACATTTGCACACATTTCTCATTTATTCTTACCTGAATTTTCCAAATTATCAAAGCAATTCCACACAAATCTTCAGTAGTTTGGGAAGCATGGACATTATCTAATGGTGCTTTTCCCTTTATCTGTGGTAGAACTTAGCAGGCAGAGAAAAAAAGAATATATAAAAGGAAGTAACATCACAAAAGTATCAAAATTCTCAGTCTCTAAATATATATATAAAAAAAAAATCTTTAGCCACCCTTAGATTTCTTCTCACCCCTGAGCTTCTCTAAAAACCCCAACCTTCTGAGCAAGACTGAGAGAAAGTGTGGAGGACCATTTTCAAGACAAGGATGACTCTAGAGAGCCACTGACCTCCATTTAAGAGACGGTCTCAGGGAAATTATATGACTGAATAATGGAGAAAATTCAGAGGCTTTATACGGGCAGTTCTCTAGTCTTAGGGTTGTTTTTTTATTTTAGGTATGCAGTGACTGCAACACTAGGAGATGAGGCAATCTAGTAAATGTCTCCCTTGGGGCAGATTTCAAAGTAATCAGTTACAGGCAAATGGAAATCCCTCGGAACAGGATAGAATAGAATTGTGCATCTTCAACTATGGTGAAGGACAAGCCCATGACAGAAAATACATTTTGCAGTGACCTAGAAATGTTGGGTGAGGGGATGTTTCTGGTTTATTTGGCTTGGGGGTGTTGGAGTTTTGTTTGGGTTTTTTTAGTTTTCTTTGGGGTTATTTTGTTGTTTTTTACTGTGAGCATGGTCAAACACAGGCTACCCAAAGTAGCTGTGAAGTCTGCATCTTTGGAGATATTCAGCACTCCACTGGCGATGGCCCTGAACAACCTGATTTAGTTGGCCCACATCTGAACAGAGCAGGATAGGGCTAGATGATCTCCAGAGGTGCCTTCCGTCACTTGGTGATTCTGCAACCGCATAAAGCATTCTCTCATGAGAACAGCAGTAGTAATCACATCCTAGGTCAAACAATTTCTTGAGCATTACTCACAGTGGAGGTTGCCTACATCATTGGTATAAAGAAGTTGTTCTTTCCTCCACATCCCCCCCCAGTCACCTATTGTTCCTACCTCTTCCCTTTACTAGTACTAGCAATCATGCAGTCATGTAGAGTTTAATACACAGGAAATGAAACAAGTAGAAACAAAAACATGAAATAAACAGAATTTTCAGCTGACCCAGATGACTATGTAATGTACAACTTCTAGTGACAAGTAAAAGACCACCTTAAGATTATCACCTTAAAATCTTTCAGTATCACCTTAGACAAATTTTCAAACTATACTCTCAAAAGCAGGACAAAGCGCCAGAGCCAGGTTTTACAATTCAGAAAGACTAGTAGAGAAAAAGCAAGTGTTGACAGAACAGAAAAAATAAGGAAACTTTTCAGCTAAACAGAACATGGCAGTAAAAGGAAAGATTCTCCATTTCAGATAAATATATATATATACATACATATGTACATATATACATATATATATGTGTGTATATATATAAAGGCAAGCCTCTAAGGAAGCCTCTGCTATGAGGCCAAAGAAAACTCAGGAGTGTTAAAAAAATGAATTTTTTTTTTTTTTTTAATATTTTTCTATACCTTGTTTTATAATGCTTGTCCTGCTTAATGAAAAACATTATTTTTTTGCCAGCTTTTACAAAATCTACATATATTTGTGTGTTTTAAGCTGCAATTGCTGCTTGTTTCTAGAGAGGTAAATTGTAATTTCCTAGATCAGTTCCAAGATTAGAACTCGAGAGAAAGGGTAGATTATTTACGGCCTGCTCTGACACACTCAGTGACCGGATTCTTAATAGATCTTGGGGAGCTTAAACATATCAGTCCAATCGGTAAAGCACAAAGCAAGCATCAAATAAATGTCCAGCAGCTGCAAATGTAATAACAAAAAAATTCCTTTTACCTTGTGGAAGTAGCACTCATACGGAATAATTTAGGTTGGAATGGACCTCCTAAAGTCATCTGTTCCCACCTCTGCCTCCACAGTTAGATCAAGGTGCTCAGGGTCCTATCAAGTTCTGAAACCGCCAAGGATGAACATTCCCCTGCCTCTCTGACCAGCCTGGTCCAATGCTGCATCACTCTCATGACAAGAAATTTCATCCTTACATCTAAGCAGAATTTCCCTTACTACAACTTGAGTCTGTGTTTCTCTGTGAGGAGTCTGCCTCCATGCTCTAACACTCACCCCTCCATTTAAATAGTGGAGGACTGCAAAAACAAGCCCCTTTATCCTTCTCTATCCAGTCTAAAGTTAGCCTGCTCTGTCAGCCACCTCTCATGCACCACATGCTCCTCCCTCATAACCATCTGTTGGCCTCCCACTGGTCTCTCTCCAACACATCAGTGGTTCTCTTGTACCCGGAATTCCAATGCCGGACACAATACTCCAGATGCAGTGTTGCAGGAACTGCATTGAAGGAGACTGCTTTGACCTGCTGGCTACATACTTACTAATATAGACCAGAGTATGATCAGTTTTCATCACTGCAAGGACATGCCAATACCTTGTCCCACCTGGCCCCCTGAAGTCTTTCTCTACAAAGCTGCTTTCTAGCCAGTCAGCCTCAACGCTGCTGTTACATGGGGTTAAATCCATCCCAGACACAGGATTTTGCATTTGCCTTTGCTGAACTTCATGACGCTGCTGTTACCTCTGTCAGCCTGACAAGGTCCTTCTCAATGGCACTCCTACCTCCGATGTGTTGACTGCTCTGCACAGTTTCACACTGTGCACAAAGTATAAGCTCTTTTCCTTTGAAGAAGTGCAATATGCACCAAGCAGTAGAGGAGAGTAAAGAGATTCCCTGTTGAATGCCAGACAGTCTAACTCCAGACCCAGAATCAGTTTAGTCACATCTGCACTCAAAGTAATGAAAATCTGTAATAAGCAAGATTTTTGACACCTGAGTCAGATTCTCTGCATACCATTGACCTATTCCATGTAGTTTGCCCAGAGTTGAAGATATCTAATACAGCACTGCATTATGCATGGAAGACACACATTACTTTTAATATGAGTCAAAGGTATATTCATTAACCCAGGCCTTCAACCCAGAACACAGGTGCCAGTAAAGCACTAGGCATAGACCCCTGCTTTAGGAAATACTGTTTCCCTGCAAATGAACATTTGTTGCAGCATGTTGGTGAAATGAGGGAGATCATTATTTATATACAGAATATTCTGTAAATGGATAAACAAAAACATTTTCTACATGCAGCACATGAGCATCTCCTCTAAAAATCCCTGAAGTGTTAAAATTCCATGTATGAGAATTTAAAATTTCTTAGTTCAGAACACACTAGCAGTAACATAACTTAAAACAAAAAGTCCATTAATTGCTGCATTTCAGTGTGATATTTCAGCATTATTACTTCAGATTGAATTGTGTTTTAAATAATACATTGTATTTCTTTTTTTGCTACCACTAACGTTTCTCCAAAAGCTCTAAGCAAAATACAGAATTAAAAAAAAAAGTGTTTATCAATACCACATTAAAAAAATGTGAGAGGCAACTGGCAAATTACATATATTCCATGTATTGCAAAAATTGAGTTCACTTTTCATGGAGTGTAATTTTTATATCTTGCAAATCAGGAACAGTAACTGACAGAGCATCTTACATTTGGAAGTTATCCAGAGAGTTTGCATGTTTAAGAATGTAATCAGCTTGCTTCTGGAAATTTCTGTGCTTTCAGTCTATACAACAGAGCTAGTCAAAGCTTCTCTGTGAGTTTCTCTCAAATATTGCCACCACAGTGAAACAGGATAAGTAAGAAAATGAGGCACAGCTTTGGGCATTTTAAAAAATAATTTTCCTTTGGTTTTTATTTCCCAGTCTTTGAGTTGGTTTGCCCATTCTCAGAGACACTGGTTTAAGAAGCCTCTTCCTTAAATTTTACAAAGTTGCACGTAACAGGAAATGCAAAGAAAAACATGGATTACTCAGCCTTTTACAACTCTTTCAGCCTTCTTGACTTCTCCCCTCATTTGCTGGAAAAAGAATTATTTATATATATCCAATACATTTTCAAGCAGATGAGCTCTTAAGTTACAGTCTCATTTGTGTTAAATGAAACTGCAAATTTACAAATAAAGCAAAGAAATTACCATTATGTCACTAGCATATTGAAGTTATTGGCTTTAAATCAGTAATTTGAATCTGTTCATGTTTCACTAAGGAAAACCACATATATGGGGGAAAATCATCATAAAAGGAGCTGGAATCACATGTCTATCAGGACCATGTCATAATGGGGGGACAAAAGCCCAATCGTGAAGGCTGCTAGACTTGCGTTTGCTTTCCCATTTCTCCAGGGAACAGGAATGTGAAAATAAGAAACATTCTGTTGCATGTCAGATGCTTAATCATTTATATACTTCCTTCTACGTTTCCTTTTTTTCACCTGTCACTTGAAAATTTTCTTTAAACCAATTACAAATATTGTGCTGGGCCAAACTGAATGAAGTAGTTATTAAAATACAACTAGTAGTGGAATTAAAGCTTTACTCACCACCTTATTTGCAAAGTCATATTGTAGGTATCTAAAAATCTTCACTTTTCTCATTGCCATTCCGAGTCAGAACTTCTATCACCTATATAATATTTCATTTACTTTACATGAAAAAAAAAATGTAAATTATTATTATTATCTAATTAGTTTAGGGAAATTCATGAACTTGTCTCTCTGAAATGAGGAAAAAATAGATCAGAAGCATTCATATAATCATAGAATGGTTTAGGTTGGAACGGACCTTAAAGATCCTCTAGTTCCAACCCCCCTGCCATGGGCAGGGACACCTCCCACCAGACCAGGCTGCTCAAAGCCCCATCCAGCCTGGCCTTGAACGCTTCCAGGGATGGGGCAGCCACAACATCCCTGGGCAACCTGTGCCAGCATCTCACCACCCTCACAGTAAAGAATTTCTTCCTGATATCTAATCTAAATCTCCCCTCTTTCAGTTTAAAACTGTTACCCCTCATCCTATCACTCCACTCCCTGATAAAGAGTCCCTCCCCATCTCTCCTGTAGGCCCCCTTCAGATACTGGAAGGCCACTATAAGGTCTCCCTGGAGCCTTCTCTTCTCCAGGCTGAACAACCCCAACTCTCTCAGCCTGTCCTCATAGGAGAGGTGCTCCAGCCCTTTGATCATCTTTGTGGCCCTCCTCTAGAATCGCTCCAACAGGTCCATGTCCTTCTTATGTTGGGGGCCCCAGAGCTGGACTAGTTTGGCCAATTCACACAATGATGTTCAATTTCTACCTTTTGTCCCAAAATGAAAATTGTTTATAAAATAGCTTGAAAAGGGCTCCATACTAAAACAAATTAGTGACCTAAAATCCCTCATATTACTAACCCTTATATTAAGACATGACCTAATATTTTTGTCCATCATCTTACTACAATGTTTCCTTTTTTGAAGGAACATCATCAATACTGGACAAGGCATTTCAAGTCTTATCTGAGGCTAAAGTCTGTTTAAAGGTTTAGAATGATCTCAAAAGGGAAGAATAATCTGCTGCTGCAACTGAAGTCAAGAGAAGTATTTCTAATGAACATATGCCAAAATGATTAAGGAAAATGGAGTTTAGACTTCATGAATTTATAATTTCCAAACTGACTAGAAATTTCCTATTGACTAGAAACCTCTTCAACCCAGAACCATCTGACAGGAAAGACAAAATGCAGGTTATATTGCTGAAATGCAAACTCCTTTAGTTTGGAGGTGAATGACCAAGCAGTTCCCATCAAAAAGAACAGACTGCTATTAAAAATGTAAAATCTTAAACAAGAAAATGCAGACACTGAAACAGTTTAAAGACAGGAGAACCCAGTGGGAACTACACAAAACTACAGTATTACGAGGAGTGGGACAGGACCAGAAAAAGATAGACAAGTAATTCCAAACTAAAAAAAACAATACAATAAGTCTTGAGAGATGTGCAGCCTTTGTATCATAACAAACCACCTAATGATTCCACTCTTACAAGGCAAGAGCTGTATTGTTTTAAAGCCACTAACTTCAATGGTTTTAATCCAAAGCTAAGGTGTTATCCAAAAGCAGAGGGGGAATTTCATTTTCACTAACATTTACAGTGAATACACTCATGCTTTCCTACCTGCTTTATTAGAGGTTTGTTATAAGTTTTTTATAGAGTTCATTCTAAGTTCTGAATGCAGCCAAAAGCACTATAAAAATACTAATAAACAGTATGTGATTTTGCAGAAAGTAATTTCTAAAGGTTTAAGTACAGGTTAAATCATACCCATTTTCAGAGGAATATGAAGATCTTCTCTGCAAAAGGATTAGTACTCAGCTGAATTTGAGACTTCCACCCCTCACTCATCTGTACTCTAGAAAGTTCTAAAAATGAGTCCAAAGTCCTCTTAATGGAAAAAAGTAAGTTCTTCTCTGTCCGTTTAGAACTACATTAAATGTTTTGCACAATATTTTTTTAAGTCATATTCAGGTAGAGATCAGACGCGGAAAATTTTAAGTAAAATTGAACACACTTTTTAGACTTGCACAGTAAATGAAACCGGAGTACTTCCATTCTGAAATACAAAACCAATTTTCTATAAACATCTACAATCAGATAACTTCCTTAGATTTTAAAAAGCCGCTTTATAGTACAGCTATGTTTTTCCAATGGTTTGCAGCAGTGTAGTGTGCCAGCCATCAGAACTCCACTCAGGCTTCAGAAAACAAGATATGTTAGCAAATATCCAATTCTAGATTAAAAGTAACATCTATATATAGACATGAAAATATTGCTAATAGCAAAGCCATCAGAGAAAGGCTGATCACGACTCAAGGCTAAATGTTACCCTTTTGATTGACATATAAATCATAATATGATAGATAACTAATGGTTTCAATTTATAGGTACATAGACAAACTAACCTAATTCAAAAAAAGAGAGAAAGAAAATACAGATCATGCTATATCTTTAACATTCTTAACACATTGCTCCTCATATTAAAGGTACACTTTGGTTTTTTTCAGCAATATATCATCTTGGCCAAGCATTAAATCTTTTTTCTCTATTACAAGCAAGAATTTTAGTATTTGGAAAAACCTGTTTTGTATCTGCAATTATCTTTTTTCCTGCCTAGGAATTTTTCTATTAGATGTTATAAGTATTGTCAAGGCTAAAAAACCAGAAATACCAAAAGAAAATTTTGGAAACTCTCTTACCTTGAAGTTTTGGGGTTGTTTGGGTTTTTTTTTTAACCATTGTTATTCCAAATTGTATATTGTTTGAGCGAGGAAACTGAGGGAAAATGCATCTTGGCTGACTAACAGGCATACATGAGAGCAGAAATAGCCTGATCAATGCTTCTTTCTTAACAACCTTCGCTACCAATGAGACAAAAACAATCACTCTAAAGAAAGACTTTAATGATCTAAACTGCAACTGACGTATCATAATTTTCTCTTCACCAGTCCTATCCAGGATACAACAGATATGAACACAAAATTCCTTCTCTGATTATAAGCAAAAAAAAAGAATTTAGATAAACCAGGCATTTCACTTGACCAGCCAGTCAGCTAGCTAAGCATCACTTGGAATCTCATGGAGATGTTCAAATAGATGCATCTACAGAGCATAATACACAAATGTCTACTATGTAAAGCACTTAACAATTTAATTATTTTTAGAAGGTCTTTGAATTTCTAATTACCTGCTAATTACAGAGGTGCAACAAAAGGTTAACACAATGGAAATAGCAAACAGGTCAGTC
This sequence comes from Fratercula arctica, assembly GCA_947846985.1. Taxonomy (NCBI): domain Eukaryota; kingdom Metazoa; phylum Chordata; class Aves; order Charadriiformes; family Alcidae; genus Fratercula; species Fratercula arctica. The sequence goes on along the minus strand of CANTUZ010000004.1, from coordinate 28,719,755 downwards.
TTTTTTACTTCAAGTGAAAGTACTTTTGCCTGTTCAAACTAATGGCACATAATGTTTTGTATTGGAAGACCTACTTGGCTTTAGCAGAATTGTTTTTTCTCTCTTCAAGTAAGTCTAAATGCTTCTGTCCCAGAAACAAGCTCCAATGTTACCAGATAAAAGAACATCTGTGAATGTGCCATCTTGATGCTCTGCTAATATAAAAGCTCCTGACTTAGAATGAACAGAACTAGAAGCACTTAGATCTTCTCTTCCCGTGTCATGCTGCCAATGTAATTATAGTTACTTTGAGTTTATCCTACCTATGCTCTCCCTACACAGGTTGTGGAGGAAAAGGCAGGCCTGAAAAAATGAATCCTAAAGTGCGAAAGAAAGGCAGCTGTTGCAAACCGGGGATCCATTCTTCAGCAGAATTTCAGACATTCATTCAGGCTTCTTTCGCGGCAGGGGGAGGGGGAGGGAAGAAAAAAAAAGGAAAAAAGAAACATCTCCCACTGTCACTTCTATTCATGACAAACTTCTAATAATCTACAGAGGACATTTAGAAACCATCTTTTCAACTAATTTCACCAACTTCATGATTGTGGTTTGGGTTTTTGCATCAAGTACAAATCAGTCTTGGATCCAAATATAGTATTCAGGCAGGCATTCCTGTGTTCCAAAAGAAGTAACCCAGCAATTCCTCCTCTTCTGTGGTCATATATAGAAAGTTTGGGAGAATCTGTATCAGAGTGGTGCTTCCAGGAAGGTGTTTTATCCTTCTTGGTGTGTTAGTCTTTGTCTTCAAAAATTTTAAACAAAACATAAGGAAACAAAGAGATAGACTCATACAGCCCTCACTGTCCACCTCCTTTCCTTTTTTCTCAGCATTCTGTGCTTAAGACATTATCGGTTGCCAGAGAAAATCTGATGTTGCATTTCCTTGCAATTAGTAAGCTATAAATTATTCTGGTAAGGAGCTGATCTCAGTCACCTCTCCTAATGCTCCTCAACAGCATTCAAAATAGAGTTGTCAGCCAACAGAGTAACTATTCCAATACATGGCACATTTCATTTAGTTTGCATGGAAAGCACCCAATCCCTTCCAACACATGCACCTACACAGTCTTACACAAGTCCCAAGTGATCAGCTGGCCAAACAGTCCTTAGGGATTTGGGCTTTAAGGCAGACATTTTCTTCAAGCTTCCACTCAGACAAATCCCACTGCTGGTCCCAGCCGCTGCCTTTTTATAGCTGCTGGGACTTTCTGGATCATAGACTTCTGTTTTTCACAACCACGTACCCAAACCTGGCTACCTATCACTCATTCTTCCTTACCCACACAGAGGAGCTACAAAGTTTATCTCAGTCTACATAGCAACGCATGGCTACTCATTAAGCCCAGTAATTACAGCACCAACTTGGGATACAGGGACACATGGGCTCCAAATTTCCCTCCAATGAAGAGACTTGTCCACTTTTCATAAAAAGTCAGAAAAGCAATTGCTCAGGAAAAAGATTAAGTTTTAAATTTTTGAAATGGCTTACTGAACATGACATCAAACCCCATATAATATAATGACACTACGAATACATAAGTGATAAATAAATACAAGTGAAATCCTACCTGTTATAAAGCTATGAATTTCTTTCACTACAGTGGAACTGGGACTAAGATTGCATAAACTAAGACAATTTTAATGCTTTTACATAGGAAAGGTACAGAGATGCACATTTAAAATTACTGTGTGGGGCCAAACCACACTTTGTAAAATGAGGCCAAAAGCTTGCTGTTTTGTATTTCAAGTCCTAAAACTTCATTTCAGGAATGTACTGTCCTCAGTCTGCCATTTTTGTGACTTACAAAGTCCTTAGATAAAGGTTATACACTAACACAACACTTCCCATTTATCTACGGCTTGATAAACAAGATGACTGTAACAATATTTTACAATGGACATGGAATACTCCCCACTGAGGACTCTCTACATAGCCCATACGGATGATCTGACAAGCTTCTAAGTGACTACACCACAAAGATGAAGTATCCTTAGTCCTTATGCCCTGCCTTTTGGTATACTGGTTTTGAACCATCTGTAAACATACCACATGCCAGAACCAAGACAAGAAAGCATCAAGGCACATAAGTTAAAAGGCCTCTCTCTCTTTACACTTCTCTTCTTTTATCTCAGGTCCACATGTTTCTACATTTTATTCTGTTTTTACTTAATACACAGCAGAGCTGGAAGCTCACAAGTCCAATAGATGCCATCATCTTTATTCATTTCAACAGCAAGCACCTCACATTTTCATCATTTGTATAACCAAAAACAGGCTTCCTCGTCATGTCTTAGGTGGCTGATGATTCCCAGTTACCTTGTATATTTAGACTTGGTTGTCCATTTCCACTGGGCAACAGACACAATAGGTTGACTGGAATGTTCGTGATATGCAATACTTACTAAGGGATGGAAATTCTTCAGCGAAAGACCCTTTAAAAATATAATCATATTCCCTTGTAGTTTTCAAATCAATTTCAAATATCTAAATGCATAAGGACTGTCATGTAACTGTAATTCAATTTGATTCAGAATATAATGCAATTTTACTAATCTCTATATAAGACATAAAAAGATGAGGCACCTTATACAGGACTATATCATTCATTAATATTATTGAGGAACTGTCATACTAAAAAGTTACTTCTGAATTTTACCATATCTTTTGCAGGATTAAGCTAAATTGTCTTTTACATTATTTATTGCGTAATTTTTAAATGTCTCTATCAGAGTCATTGTGAATCTATAGCTTAATACATCAAAAGGAAATAAAAAAAAACTGGCTATAATATTTTGGACATGCAAGTAGAACATACAAATATTGTCAATTCCACCAACCATTCAGAGTCCATCAAACAACAGCTAGTTAATTTCAAAATCTATAGAAGTAATCTTTTAATATTTCAAAGGTGAAAGAAAATGTTGTATCTCAGTGGCTCAACTCCTATCTAAGTCACAAAACCGTAACACGATCTAATCGAACTGTAGATGCCATGTATACAGATTAAAGTATTTGTACACATGGGTAGGCAGTTGATATACACATTTTTAAAAAAAATGTGAAAGTTATGAGTATTGTTTGAGTCTTTTAATTTAGTAAACAGCACATGCTAGTCTTTGAAAGAAAAGGCTATATGTAAGCCGTATATCATCAAAATACACATCTACCTTAACTCTTCCTAGAGATATCCTGTTTGCTATTGTCAAATATATCATTCAGATGCATATACACTTTATCGGTTATACACTCTACTATGTTGTAATGCTTTAAAAATGTGTCTAAAGGGAAAGAAATGTTTTCTTAAGATTGACAAAATGTTATTCACCACTTTGTCATTATTGTAGGTTATTAGATACAGCTTTGGCATCTCTATTTTCAGAAGGAATCAGCACGAATATCTAGGCATGGGGAAGTGAAGAGGGAGATACACTCCAATTGTCATGGAGTTTTTGTAAACTTTACTCCTCAAAACACACTGAATTGATAAAAAAAAATTAATTAATTACCTTTTCTTCTGTACAAAATGCAAACTATAAAAAGTAGTTGTGAAAAATGTACTCAACAAGAAGCCAGTTTCAAATATTTTGTTTCAGTCATAACATATACTGTGAAAATGCAAAGAACAAAAGTAAATATATTAAAAGGACTCAATCTTTACCATGCGAGTAAATAACAAAAAGCTTATTACTAGCTTTTCTATGGTCCTATAAAAGCAGTTATATAATGTATTTGCAGCTCAGTATCCACTTTTATTCAAATGTCATTACTTCCTTGAAAAACTGGCATTTCTGATTTCTGAATATTCATATTTTTGAATATTCATATTTCTGAATAGAACCTTATTTCAAAGATAATTATCTCCAAAAAAAAAAAAAATCTTTTTTTACATCATTTATCCCATTTTAATTAACTAAGTGTAAACATTTTCTCAGTATTTTGCTTGTGTTGGTAATACATAGTGTTAACTCTTAAATTATTCCTTTCTTTTGCAGCAAACCAAATTGTAGAACTGGAACACTTTCTCACTTGCAATGAGAAATTTCTAAAGTGAAAAGTATTATCATAGTATTATGCTCTTTCCCTCCTGCTTCTTAGACAAAAGTAAATACAAAGTGATTTGGTAATCTGCCAAAAATTAGGATCCAGATGCATTTTCATCTAAAAGGAAATCTAACTGCTTTTTAAATATATAATAATATAAAAATGTACAGATAAACATCAGCAGGTCTGAGGCACTAAAAACCTTATTTTCTAATTTCAGTTTCCAAGGAAATACTAATTATTTAGAGAATCATAGCAAAGATTTAAAAAAAAAAAAAAAATGAAGTTTCCTACGCAACACCACCAAGTAAACATCTGACCTAAATCTGATCCAAATCAATGCAATGGCTTCCATTGATTTCAACAGGTTTTGAAACAGACTTTTAAGCTATACAGAATCAGAAATATTCACAGATTCAGAATCTAGACATTTAAAAAACCTTAAGGTAAAGTATACAATTAGCACTAAGTAATTATCAGGCTTTTCAGATACTATAAAGAAGATTCCGGGAGAAGTGATACTACAGTATTATAAGGTCTGATTATTTGATGAGCTACTAGTCATCTTAAGTTTGAAGACAAAAGTATGAAGCTTTCCACAGTTAAGAACTACTTTCAGGGATAACTTCATGTGGAGGATTGACCTTGGCAAGCTGTCAGGCACCCACCCAGCTGCTCTCTCACTCCTCCTCCTCAACAGGACAGGAGGAGAATATAACATGAAAAAATCATGAAAAAAAGGTCATGGGTTGAGATAGAGTCAGGAAGATCACTTGCTACCTACTGTCACAAGCAAAATAGGCTTAACCTGTGGAAAATAGACCTCGACAGTGAGAAACAAAGACCAAATTAAAACGTTGGCTTCCCTTGACCTCCCTTTTTCCTAGGCTTAACTTCACTCCTTCATTCCCAACTGCTTTATCTCCCCCCCACCCCAAGCAGTGCGGAGGGATGGGGAACAATGGGTGAAGTCAGTCCATAACAGCTTCTCTCTGCCATTCACCTATGGCGGGTCCATTGCAGAGGCAGCTGGAACCAGTTGTGTCTAGCAAGGGACAGCCCCTGGTCACTGCTCACAGACACCACCCCTGCAGGCACCCCCGCTGCGAAAATCTGGACATGGATACCCAATACATTTCAGAAGGGAAGAAAATGTTTTAGTATCGCTATTGCTTCCTCAAGAACTTATCAAAACACAGAACATCTGAATCTAACTCCCTCATGCCTGATAAAGTCATACACATCTGTATCTTGGTAGATTTTAAGTATCTAACAAAACCAAACATTCTGATTAAATTAAGTGCTACTCACGTAAAAGAAGAAATGAATTATGAAATGTTCCTTGAAATTGTGTTATGTAAGCATCTAATTTAGAGCAAATCTGCATCTGCAGTGTTTCAAAGATACTTCTATTATGACATAAATATGCTTTTTACTTGGATGCAGAAACAGGACCAAAGCTGTTCTTTGAAGTCCTATAGCCTGGTCTGCTTTATCACGTGACAAGAAATGGAGGGGGGAGGCACGGCAGCAGGGAGGAGAGGACAGAAACATATAGAAGACGTGTCTTGATCAAAGCTATTTTCAAATTATTTGTGATGCAAAATGTTCAAGTGTCAGGTGGCAAAAATCTTTGCAGTGCACAACAACGGCCTCTATAGACTCAGATGATTGGTTCATAGTTACACAAGTTATGGGGCATTAATGACATCTGTCTGAGTTGATTTATGCTACCCTGCATCTGGTGTGAAATAAAGGTACCTTCTGATGACAACCAAAATGCAGTAAATCCAATCAAGAAATCAGTGTGGCATATCCATCAATATCAACAATTAACTTCAAAATCAATTGCTTATTAATGGTGAAGATGCTATATACATTGCACCCAGGAGAGATACCACTACAGTCCAGTCCTCTAGGGTTGTAATAATTTGCTTGCTAAATAAAAATAATAATAAATGAAACAGACAATAATATATACCTAGCACACACTGGAAAATTAGGTCTAAAACACAAAATCCCTGGTATTCCTTTATTTAAATGAGTTTACCAAGTCAAAACAGAAAGGACTGTGAAATCTTCCTACTATCATAAAAGTAAAAAAACCTTCCATTTATTTGTTCACTGGATGCCCTTTAGACCTTCCATTTCCAACCATTTTCACTGCTTGTTGCAAAATGAAAGAATTAACAAGTCAGCTGCCCAGCTAGTCAATGCTCAGCTTGGCTTGCCCCGACACAATTCAGATTTCTGGTTACAGGAAGATTAAGCAGTTATAGCCTGACATACACCTATCCAAATTAACCTTTTGGGCAGAATGCTCTATTGCTATCCTGAATAATACTTTACATAAGCCTCTTCATTTCCAAACCATTGTGCCTCAATTAATATAAACAGCTTAGTATAAAGACATTAATTATTATTCTTTAACAGATATAAATCTAAGGCACAAAGAAATTTAGAGAAAATATTTAAAAAAAAATAAGGTGTTTCAGAACTTTTGATGATCCTAAGCTAAGCAACAAAAACAAATTCAAATTTCAGTCCCTTGTCTGTTGGTCTTTGTTTAATCCACTAGGAACAGAGGCCATCCTAGTCACGTGGTTCAGAGCAGTATTTGTTATCTGCATAAGGATAAAAATACTCAGAAATCTTATAAAGTCTAGGTTTGATTTCATATACTTACTGCAACTAGTAAGAAAAGAATCAAAACTACTTTGAGGTATGTTCTTCTAATAATATAGCAATATGCACCTTATTTCCCAAAGAGCCTTTGTTTTAACATAAAATAAATCAGTGCTTTTCTAAAACTACCATCCGGCAGCACCACCACATTTACATTCTACACTGCTTGTACTCCACATATAATTAAGCTTTTATTTCTCTTGTAATGCAACTCTCAGCAAGGTTCATCATCTTATTTCTCTTGACTCCATCATAAGCAGAAAGCCACTCCTATTTTATCAGATTAGAAAGAAATGCAAAATCTTCAGAAATGTTCCTGATACTTCATTTTTTTTTTTAAATGAAACCCACGACCTACTGAAGCCAGCGGAAGTTTCAGCATTACCTTCATACAAAAGGCAATTGACAATTACAACTGTCAATAAAATTTCCCTAGACAGTGTCACCGTGCTTGCCTTTTTGTTTTGTTCGGCTTTAACTTGGTAACCATTCAGTCACATCAGTTGTGCAGCGCGTGCTCACTGTTCACTGAAAACACAGTCATTCCACACCAACGCTGTCAAAACTCCCTCTCACTTAAACTAAAAACTACATCTGATTTCAAGAATGGATATGTAAACTCTTATTCAGCAAAAAAAATTAAGAACACAAGATTATAACTGAAATAGACAACATCTCCGTATTCTGGAAAAGCAGAGACCTTTATGGTACGATGCATTTATTTTCAAATGGCTCCCTCCTCTTTCAGATCCTTTACAATTCTTTCTATAACACCATAACAGTATTTTTAAAGGGGGTGGGGGGGAGCTGTTTCATTTTTTTTGCAAGTTCAAATATTTTTAATTTTCCATAAAGCTATGTTTCAGTTTCATAAAATATTCTGCAGTCTATAGTTTTTGTGCCTACTTTAATGGGTTTTCACATTCATTTTAAAATAATTACTCACAACAATATTTCTCAAATATGCAACAAAGCTTAAATGAGCAGGAAACTTCATAAGGAAGTATTAATCACTTTCTCTAGTCTTTAAGGGGCAAAGAAACTAAAGGTCGCTTTCTCCATGAACAAAGCTAGTACTTTGATTGGATATTAGAGGAAAAACATATAGAAACAGTGCCCATTAACAGATTGTTAATGTAGTAGATGCATTTGCACATGCTGCACCGTAGCGCACACTTACAGGAATTTATTTCACTGAATTCACCATTTAAATATATATATATGTGTATATATATACACACACACACACACATATATATATCCTTTTCAAAGCAGTATCAGACCCCAAAAATCTGTGTTTTAGACTAGTAATCTGGGATTAACAAACTGGTAAAAAAAAAATATGAGTGTAAATGTCCAGTCTTTCCCACATTGACGCCCATAGCCCTTCATGCTTGCAAGGACTAATGAAAACTACACAACAGATGAGAAAGTCAGAGGACTGTGACTGCTGGGGCAGGGGAGAAGACAGGGAACTGGAGACAGATATCATGTAGAAAATTAAAAGTAATACGGTGAATTAATGTTATGTTATGTATATGTAAGGAAACCTCCAGCTGGACTATTTTTACATCTGAAGATTCTATAAAGACTCATTTGTTGCAAGACACTACCATAACACATCTGTTCCAGTTAAGCCCCAGAAACTCAGTAAATTGAACAGAACAGTTAATGCAGCGGCCTGCGGGATTTGGGACCATTTTGGAGACCTGGTTAAAAGTGCAGAACAGGATTTTTGAGAAACCAGGGTCTCAGTGTAGAAATCCAGAGGATCAGGAAGGCTTTGAGACTATACCTATGGGGATATATGACCAAACTATTGCTGAGAAGAAAACATGAACTGAGATCTAAAATAAATAAATGAAATAAGACTTCCCGTACTTAGTAGATAAACAATACATAATTATTTTTTTTGCCTATATTTCTGCCGGAAGTCAGCAAGTCTATGTTCCTTCCAGACATCTCCCCTGGTCGAGTCCAGGGCATAGAAGTTGCAAATCAGTTTAACGCTTCCCTTATTTGCTAGAGGTGGAACATCTAATTTAAAATATATTGTCTATATATTTTATACACAGATAGACAGTTTAAATATTAAACTAAATTACCCTTCCACTATAGCTAACTTTTTCTTTTCCTTTTTAAACAGCAACAGCAGTTCCCAAACTTAAAAAGACTGAGAATGTGAGGACACCCTATAGACACTGTACCTTGAATCCAAGAAGAATTGAAGTCTCTCCTTCACTGGCCCAACAGTATACTGACACTGCAGAAGAAAAACCAAACAGTATGTCTAAAATAGTCCCTAAAAATGCCATCAACACTTTGTGCTTTGTTGTACTAGACTTTACAAACTTACTGGAAACCATAAAGTGTAAGAATAATTAAGTTATAGAAAGTACCCAGCAGCTGAGCCCTGTATCGAACTCCCTTGATATTGCATAGTTCCTCAAGCATTGCAATAAACACAAAGTTTGATCATTTATCCTAAAGGCAAAGATAAAAGTGTATTGTCTCTTGTATTTCAAGTGATTTGTATTTGGACAAGAATATTTTCTAAGCTTAAAATGTTGGTCTGTCTTCTACCTATGGAACCTAATAGATAACAGCATTGATACAGGCATCTGTTATTCTTATGCACATCAAGTAGAATTTCAGAAGGGTCCATTCAGATTAATAAATTTTCACAGTAGGCTGCAAATCAAATCATTACTTCCTGCTCAGAATAGCTCCACACTGACAACCATAATGAATAGGGAATAAAGCCACAAAATTGCTATTTAGCAATTCTTAGTTCCTAGGCATAGTAACAATGAAGAGAAAAACAGGGGCACCCTCCAGAGGAGGAGGAATTGTATGCAATTGTGCCTCAGATGAGGAATGTAGAACCGTTAATGCAGTTTATTAGATGCTATTTTAATCTCTCACACCATGAAACACAAGAAGATGGTAAAAGAATCCAATAGTAGCTGCCACAACATCATGCTGATTTTCATTAAATTTGTTGAAAGGGGACTCAGCATGGAATTATTAAACTGCTTTCAAAAGCAAATGACTAAAATGGCTCATCTATTTATAGCCATCATTCTCAATCACTTTTATTTTTTTATAGTGACACCTGCTAGTTCCTGCTATAGTTAAGGTTCTGTCAGCCTTTCCTCAAAAACCCAGTTTTTTCACTGCCTTCTACCTTGGGGATAAAAGAAACTATCTTCCTTTAAAAATGGCATTAAAGCTACTTAGAGATGGTTTTAGGAAAATAAAAATAAAGAAACCAGGCAATATAACTGTCATCGGATTATGTATAAAGATTTAAAACTGTCATCAGTCCTTACAGTTTTCAAACTGATTTTTGCATTTTAATTGAGCCAGATACAAACTTGGTTTTTCAATAACAAATTTATAGTAGCTTATATATAAGCTAGATATAACCTTCATATATACGTATACACACACGTATATATGATAGAATTATATTTATACAGACATTATTATAGAATTCTGTGCTTCTTGAATACATTCATAAAGAAAAAGTGTTTACTTTTCAGTGAACTTAATGGTAAGAAAAATTTTCAACATGATTGTTTTTATCACAAAAATCTCAGCACACATGCATTTAAGTGATAGGGAAGGTGCCTGTGATAACAGCACTGTCTGGAAAAGGGATTAAGTGCTGCTGTGCAAACTTAACATTGCCAAAAAATCTGAGTGACAAGCAAAAGCACCACAGCACTATATACACTCCTAATGTTCTACTGTCGTAGCATCTGTACTGTGAAAATAGTTTTGAAAATACCCAGTATTTTAGAATTAGCCAAAGTTTGGTAACTAGCTTTCTATAGCCATATAGCAAATTTCATCCTCTTACAAAAAGATACAGTTGTCATTTACTTTGCCGTTTAATTCAGGGCATTCTTGACATACTTTAGAACTATAATAATTATTTTTATATAGCTTTTAGGCTACAAAGGAGAAGTCAGCCAAAGCATCAGCATTTTATTCCTTTCTCTTTCATCATCCACATATTCAAAATGTGTCCTCACCACATTAAAAAAGTCCCTACTTGAGATGCTTAAAATTTGGTCTGTGCTTATAAAGAAAAATTGACTTATCAGTTTGCCCGACAGATCAATCTGAGATACTTCAGACCTTGAAATACATCACATTCTAAAGGAAAGTAGTCCCTACAAAGGGAAGAAAAAAGATGCAAGGAGCCCCCTTCTTTTTATGAGAAGGGTGTTTAAGCTTCAGGATCTCCAAGATCATTAAAAACTGGCAGCGGATGGAAGCATCTTGAGAACAGACAGCTGTAAATCCTTTTCAGAACATGAAAGCATCCAGAGACTGATTCTATTCCAAAATAAACCATGTCTTTCATAATTTCATGGTAAAAACCTACCCAAACACTGTAATATTTACCTAATTTGCTGAAATGCATTTTAGCATTTTTCTAGCAATTATAAAAAACACTACAATTTTGTGTGATGAACCATTCATCAGATTTTAATTGGGACTGGCCAGGAGTGGGCATTTTGACCTTCTAGTCCTAACAGCCTGCTCAGAAAACTGAACCTCACCTAAGTAAAGTTGTGTACGTGCAATATCTAGACAATACATTTTGACACTACTCATCATCCCTTCTTTTTGCCTATTAATTCAAATTCTTAAACTCATTTGAGCATGCAGGTAATTTCATTTATTTGAGAAATTGATGTCTTTTGATGTTTGTACATTACAATGGGATTTCTGAGGCTTCATGGTATAAACATAATTTTTAAACAAGTTAGCAGCGGCCTACAAAAAAAGAGTTAATCTTTGCAAGCCCTTGCTGCAAATCTACAGAAGATAATGGGAATACCCCCACTATGGATGAGACCCAGTTCATCGAAAAATAAATACCTAAATAAATAAGAATTTATTAAATTGGACATATTCTACGTAACCACCTGGAACATCTATAGTAACTGAGTTCTTGAATACATTCTTTTGAATTAACAGAGCATGCAATCCCAGAAAAACCTGGTATGCAAGAGTTTTCTTATCATTCACTTGCCTATTGCTTTATTATGCTCATTCTTTTTCTCAGAGTTTTTCCTACCACTATGTTTTAATGTATAATTGTTACTTTCTTGCATATCAAAATGAGTTCATACTCAGCCCACAAGATTACAATTATTATAAATTTGAAACTGGAACTCAAGAAACAAATGTTGCCACCAAAGAATGTTACCAACCGTATTAACATGGTAGGTGGAAATCCTCTTGTATAGAAAGATTAATATTCTCACTGTGTGTATGCATATGTAAATATTTAAAAGTAATTAAAAGCTGTATCAAGAGAGTTTTCAGTCTCTTTTTGCCTTGTGGTTTTTTCACATCTTCTATTTCAGCATATATTGGCCAAATATATACTGACCACTGTTAGAAGCATGATACTGAACTAAAAAGACCAGCCCAGCTGTTCGCATGGTCACATGTAGGCTAAAGAGGAAGGCATTAGGCTTTTAAATGATATGAACAGAGGCAGAAAGCATAGTGCATGGATTTATAGCTTTTACACTAATGAATGGTTTGCTAAGGTTTTACTTTCAAAGATTTTCCATCCTTTTTCTTTTAAATCTATTTAACTGTTAAAACTGTGGAAGTAACGTTGCTGTTGTTGAAGGACATGATGCAAGATTTTTAGAAAGAGGTAATGTCTTACTTCTTCCTAAACCACCTGATATAACCAAGAGAAAAGACAGTCAGGAAACAAAAGCATTTCTTCAAGGAAAAATTTGGTTAAATCACTGTAAAAATAATGTGGAAAATTGCACTTACTCCAAATGATGTAACTACTGTAGCATGCTGTTGTCTGATAGGGTGAATTCGTTCTAAATCTTAGCTCTGTACTTATCTGCTGTTGAGTGGCAATAAATGTCAATGAATAAATGCCAGTCTGATTACAGACTCCTGGTGCTAGAATTTTACTCCTTTGATCAAATTAATCTTACTGAGTTCACCTGAAGTTGCACTTTTCACTATAATTTGTCAAAGGAGAAGGAAACAACTTTTCTCTGACTGTCTTCTCTGCGAAGACCTTATGCTTACACTACAATGCTTTTACCTTGGCAACATCTCGTTACTGTTTGTTAACTGCCTGTACGGGATCACTAGAATCTGCCCAGACACCACTGCAGGCATCACCAACTAGTTTCTGAAATAAATCATTGGCTCAATGAATGATAAAACTGATTATTCTTTGAATTTAAAACACAATTTTTCATGTTTCCAACTTCTATTTTGTTACAAAATAGCAACATCTAAATGCAAGAAGAAATGATTAATTGCAGATCATACAGTTTTTATTTGGATCCGGTATCCTGATGCTTTTTGAAACCTTCGGAAGCAAATTTCACTGACCTCGTTTGTAGTGTAGCTTTCTGCATGAACCACGGAAAGTCAGACTTTATGATCTGAACACTGTGTAAATTTGACATTTAAGTTTCAATAACATCTATATATATACATATATATACATATACACAAAAATGCATATGGGTAATGTTTTGTCTTGATATAAGCCAATAGAGAGTTGGGGCAAGTTCCTTTCCATTTATTATGTTTTCTGAAATTCTGTCTTTGTGCTAACAAAATGCACAAACTATCCATAAACTAATTCCAGAATAGCTATTAATTACAGAAGTATGAGTACATCACAGTGACATTTCCAAATACAAGATTATGCACGTAGGAATTGCATGGACCTTCTGTGAATAATGCTAGCACATCAAAGCAAGAACTTGGAAACACACAGAATCTATCATTATTATCACTTAATGCTCTCTAAGGATAAAAATAAATGAAAACACATTAAAGACCATGTTTTAGTCGTTACCTCATTTTCTTACAACTTATTGCTCAATATTCTGTACTAAATATACACACTATCTGCAAAGCCAGAAATATCTTCTCAGATAGCTTTCAAAGACGCAATAATGAGCCTTTGTTGGGGGGAAATCTTTATAGAATTGTAAGATGCCTACCTGAGAAGGGATGCAAATTCTTATTGCCACATACAGAGTTCAAGACTTTTTCCCTATTAAAAATATCTTTAACGTTTTATGAATCAGAGCTATCATGAGCTTTGCATTTAAATGTGTGTAAATGGCAATTAATAGCAGACAACTGCTGAGTTTAAATTGATTACTGTGTCTCATTTTGTGATGGTCTCAAATTTGTCTGTATAAGAACATAAGTTCTGTAAAAAATAAATTGACTTTCTAAACAGCAAGATGTGAGGAACTTAAGCAGCTGGATGCTACAGGCACATGCCAAATTCTCAATGCTATAAATGTTGCAGCAGATTTTTTTTCATAAATACTGGCATGTGTTTAAGTACAGAAACAGGTCATTATTTTTCACTTCCTTTTCATGTAGTGATGTTCAGATCTAAAATATCACGCCTGAACATTTTGAAAAACACTGAAAAAAGTATTATATAGTTGATTACTAATTTTTCATCATATTCCATTCGAAAATAATTATCCCAGTTTTCACAGCTACCATTTCTAGAGTCACATGGGCACTTCTTCTCACTCTACTTAGCTCATTAATGATGAAAGTTGGAAAGAACAGCTAAACACTCAACTAAAATAGATGGTACCTTTTATTACATCTTTCACTTCATTCTCTCACAACTTATTAGCACTTGCCAAAATGTTTAGGAGTTACCAGAAAAATGGTCTTTAGATAAGAAGCAGAGAAAAAGGTTCACAAAGAAAAAAATTTGCTTCTTGTTCCATGACAAGGTAGTCCAGATGTCTTGTAACTATTTGTGAACTAGGAATGCGAACGTCTTACTCTTTTGATCAGATACAGCATGTAAGAGCAGTAGCCAGTAAGGAAACATTTCTTCCATATAGTCCTCAATGAGTCCATATTGCCAGGACTCGGCCACTCAGCTTGGTATGAAAAAAAGATGGTTTAGCCCTAACAGTTGACACACTCATGCTCACTGAAATGAGCATAAAACATGTTAATTTTTAGTGCTATTATTGCAATAGTGATAATTGCTTTTTTATTTTCTCATACACATAATTAGATTGCGACTACCTAAATATAAAGTTCTGCTTATTATGCTACCATCCCTTTGAAAGGTTAAGTAGGATTAAACGTACCCATTTTTTCCTTCTCTGATTTTTGATGCATAGAGTTTGTATAAAAGCCTTTCTTACATAGTTCTACTACATTCTATAATAGGAGATCAACAATCAAATCCAAAACAGCTACTAACTATCAATTGTTTCTAATTATAACTTTCTTGCTAAGAATAAGATGACATAACAAAAAAATAAAACACAACTAACTGAAGATTACGTCCTTAATCTTTTTTTTTTTTTTTTTTTTTTTAAATGAGAAATAGGTGGTTGGAAAAGACTCTGGTGAAATTTTATTTTCAAATCAATACAGTTCAATTCCCTTTTAAAAATACCTATCCATAAACAGTTCATCTTCTCACAGAGTACTAGATTCAGAATATTCAAAGAATATTTAGAACAGGACAATCCAATGTAAAAAAGTACATAGAGGAGGAATATTATAATGCTCAAAACATACAAGAGAAAATAATTTAAAAAAAAAAAAAAAAAGGTGTGAAAAGAAACGACCATTACCATGTCTGGATGAAACCAAAATTTCAGAGGCTCATCAAACACAAACAGATATTTCTACAATAAGGATACCTTAGGGAAAAATCAGACTGGTTTTCTTTAAATAATTTCAGAAGTATAAAAAGACTGAAAAAGAATTCATCCTCAGAAATCAAATCTAAGGCTTACTCCTCAAATAAATGCCACCTTACTGAGCATGATATTCCTCTGCTCACACAAGATAGTCTCTCTAAGCTGCTGCTATCTCAGTTTTCATAGAAATGAAGCATTAAAACAGGTACTGGAAAAAAAATGTAAATATTATTAGAATGGCTAGAAGTTGCAACTGACCAAAATAATTATCAAGATCTCTCACAAACTTTTCACATAAAAAAAAAAAAAAAAAGAAAAAGAAGAAGAAAGGCAGGTATCTAGCACCACTATAAGAAATTTTTACACTACTTTGAAAGAAAGACTAGTCTTTTCTTCTTCAGTTGTGGTCAACTGTAATAGCTACAGGTGTCAGATAAGTTCTATTAAAACTATATATCTACATTGCTACTTCTGTGACGTCACTTCATGTGATGAAAGAAGCATAACCAAGGATATACATCTAGCATTGTTACTGTATTTTGCACAGTTTTGATAATCCACTGGAACAAAAGACTATACCTAGCTTGCTTAAAATTTTATTTCAGTTTTCACTAAACCGGGAAACTTTTCTTCCCTTGTCTTTTTCTCACTTTACTCAGGTATGCAGTAATTCAGATACATCTCAAAACTTGTTTATTCACTGTTTCCCAAGCATACAGATTGTACTGATGTCATGCTAAGGCCAGGTTCTATACTTACAGAAGACAGAGAAGTATTTAAACCACGTATAGTTTAAAAAACTGGGAGTTCTCTATTTCTGCATGATTTGTACTTCTGACAAAGTGTTAGTTAGCAGCATTCTACTTTTATCAGGAAATCCATCCACTGTTTTATACAAACAAGAATGTTTAGCCAGTAGAAAGCTGCTGTATTACATTATTTCTTAAGAACAGAAGGTATGATTTTTCTGACTTCAGTGCAGTAGCTTTATCAGCTGATAACTTTCAATTAATCGACATAGCACAAAACTTTTTATGTTACTAAACTTAACCTTTAAACAGCAGGTATGTGTGAGAATCATAAAGCGGCTCGCCATCTACACAGCATGTTAAATTTTTGTGGTCTGGACCGTAAAGACAGCAAGGGGCTTTTGGGACACTGTTGATGCAATGTGTCAGTTACAATAAAGTACATTTGTTACTAAGAGAATACAGGAGCTGCAAAAAATCATGTTCAAATAACATTCATCCTTTGAGTATAAAAATCCCATTCCAAATCTGACATATTAACTTCTACAACTCAGAAGTCAACTTCATAAGGCAGAACACATCTTAAATACAAGTTAAAATTACAAAGGACCTCAGGCATGAATTAACATTTCATAGAGATACTCAAATCCAGAGTTGTTCTTTTTTTAATCCCCAATGTATGTAACAACTGCATTTTTGCAGAAGACCATCTCCAAAGATGCTACTGTAAGAAGGATGACAAAAAACACAAACGATAGAAAGTTGCTTTTTATCATAAAACTAACTTAGATAAAAATGAAACCATCAGCAGCACTAAGGACATTCTTTGTGCCTGGGAAATTCCCAGATATTCTGAGTGCCTGGGAAAATATACATTATTTTTGCGTAACAGGGTTAACACACACAATTTCCCAAAAGCAAACTGAGCACGGATTTTTCAAAAACTAAGTTTGCAAAGAAATGACAGTATCTAAATACAATCATAGTAGCTACATGAAAAGTTTTACTTTCCAGAAATACAATTTACTACAAGATGACAAAAATAAATGTAAAGCATTTAGAGGCTCACAGATCTCCATTGCCATATGGTATCACAGCACTAGATGAGCATAAAATAATAGCTACCTATTGTAAAGTTAATGGAGTAATTTATCTCTTAAAATGAATTTTAAAATCCCACATGAAATCATGCAAAAATTTCCAGGAGCTAAATACCTTAGTAAGCAGAAAGCCTCAGTTGCACTTGGCTTTACTATTGTTCTAGTGCTTATACATCATGTGTTTTCAAAGCATTGTAGTCTCAAGAAATTGCTAGTATCATAAATGCCAGACAATGGAAATTTTTATTAACCCTACTGAACAAAATTTTAAGCCTCAAACAGCCAGTTTAAATGTCATTTTAATGGGACTGCTTTTCTTGAACAGGGCAGGAATATAACTTTAATACAAAATAGCAGATAATGAAGTTGAACCGTGCACTCCTGTAACCAAAAGGCAACACACAGTGAACCTGGGACACTCTTCAAGGCGTAACACACTAGCCTGATGGAGTACTTGCTCTCAAGTGGAAAGTGATAGTTAAGAACAGTGGAAGAAAGGGAAAAAATTAACCTACATATATAATTCATCCTGAAATTTAGATATTTCTTTCCCAGAATACATGCCTTTTGCCACAGAATCACAGGGAATGAAAACTGAGTAAGATGTCTGGAAGGGATGGCCTGCCTTTCACTTGACAAAGAGGCTGCTTTTCAGTCCCTGCCACAAGTGTTTTGGTAGTAAACACTCACACCAGGTGAGCATGACCTGGTGACTCACTACCATCTCATGATGTAGTTCAGCTTTAGTTCTGTATTTAATGAAGAAAATGCTGGGGAAAAAAAACAAAAGATGGGAAACTTGCAACTGCCAACTGTAACCAGTTTTTTATTTTTCATAGTACAACTGGCTACTTTTAGCAATGAAAACATCCATAACCAATTTGAAAACAGAGACATCATACAAAAGACTGGACTGGAATCTCTGTGTTATAGGTTCACAATCTAAATTAAAAACTTTTGATCAGCAACCCAGAATTATATAAAATAACCCAGCGAGTCTTAGCTCTTAAATTAACTGGGAAACATGGTGTGCACTAGTTTTAATATGGCTCCGAAGTGGTTTTATTAACGATTCAGTATGAAAGCTATAATTCTGACAATATACTAAAAATGATTTAGCCTTTAAATAGAACCCACTTAACTGCTTACACAAGATATGCTTACAGAGGGAATTGCTAGAAGCAACCCAGTTACTAAATCATTCAAAATGTTATAGATTTTCTATTCTCCTTGGTTTTAAAACTAACTTTTCATGTGCATTCACAACTTGAAAATGAAATGAAGTTAAAGTTACAGAACAGTTCTTTTTAATAGAACAAAGATTTTACTAACATGGGAAAAAAAATAGTAGTAACAACACTAAAAAAATCTTAGTGTTTTCAGAATTGTATTTACTCACATTTTTCACCTGCACATTTCACACTCAGAATGGTTAAAATCTTCCCATATTAGCACAGGAAAAACTTTTTAAAAACCAGTGCTCAGTATTCTATTTCTTCATTAATAACAAAGCTGAAATTCTGAATGACAAAAATTTCAAAAATCTTTTACATTCCGCCTGTGTACTCTATTATTATTAGCATTATTCCTACTCTTGCTTTCTTTCAGATTCATTATTAAATACAGTCCAAACACTTCTACTAAAATTATGCTACTTGTTTTTCATCACTTGCTTTCGTCTCGTTTTTCAGTGAATCAAGTCCAATATTTTTCCTGAGTTCCTTTTGTTTCTTTTTCTCCAATCTCATTTCATTCCTATCACCCCATCATCATTTCTTCCCCTCTGTACTTATAAGGATGGGTCTTAATATTAAGCTATTCTACGCGTCTAGAATATTTTATCACTAGAGAATCTTCTCTCTTTCTCCTTGACAAGCCTTTATTACCCTTTGCTTTGTTTCTGATAATTTCTTCTGACATTTTTTTTAATCCTATCCCTTATTTATTTGCAAAAGAGAGTTTAGTGTGCTTCTTGATTTAACCAGGAACTTTAAAATCTGTGTGCTGCAAAACTGTGTTGTTCTGCACTTTCATGGACTTTAACTCCCCTAGTAATTCAAGGAGTATCTCTGGAGTGCTTTGGTTCCTACTGTTGCTTAATTCAAATCAGGCTGCTGGCTCCATAAAGTGGTACCTAGAATGTTATTTTTCTGCCACATTAAAAAAAAAAAAAGTGTTGACAGTATTTTCAAATACTAATTATACTAATTACAGTTTTGTTACATCATACACTGTCATAATTAAAGTTATCTTGTTAAGTTTTCCTAGCTAAAGTAGTTCTAAGATGAAGTCAACCAAAAACAATGAAAAAATGACAATTGGTTTTAATATGCTAAAGAAATCTTACCAGAGGATTGCTGAGAAAGAGAGTACAAAGCTTCAAGACATTTCTGAACAGCTGGGATCCCTGTTTCAATTATCTGGATTTCTAGATGGCTTGCTCTGGAAAAGATCTTAACGTTACAAAAGTGTTATTAGGACTGATGCCCATGTTTGATAGTTATCAGTTTTACCATACCCCTCACAGATAACTCAGATGTTTCACAGTTCCCTAAAGGCAGACCTCCAGCAGTGAGAAATGCAACACTTGAATACATTAAGATAAAATTTTCAGTGTTGATGAAGAGATACGTACAAAAAACATCATGCAAGACATTTAATTTTAAGGGACAACACAATACAAAGTAGTTTTTATCATTCAGTTTATAGGGCCTTCTAAAAGTAAAGAAATAAGAAAATAGTTTTAAATGAGGTATAACAACTTCTAAACGTTTTTAATGTTTACTATCTAAAATACATATAGAAAATCACTACTGAATTATGTTGGGGTTTTTTTTTTTCCCCATTTCCTGAAAGTTTTAGACTATCAGGGATGGAGAGGGAAGACTTGGGTTTGATTTATTTTTTTTTTTCCTTTTCTGTTTCATAGAAAAAGAATCACAGAGGATTCAGTAAAAGACAAGTGAGGGGCATATTCCCTACCTCCTAAAAACATTAATATCTCCTAAAGCATCAGCTACATATAAAACATAAAAAACATTAAATGCATATCTTCAGACTACCAATGTCTTCATATTGTGTTATGTAGATTTGACAGACATTTAGACATTTAAACAATAAAATATATCCACATCATTGAAAAAAATAATTTTATGGATTTAAATGTTTTAACACTTTCTACAGAATTATTATTTTTTTTTAATCCAAGCAATTTTTATTAATCGATCTCAGTACATTTCAGGTGCACAGAAATTGAAAGGTTAGGTAAAGGACAGAATCATCAGTACACTATACGGTGTGTTAGTGGCCATAAGAGACTATATTTAATTAAGTTCTCTTTAGGAGTAATGCATACTACGAATACCTTAATGGCAGTCCACCAGCAGTTTACATGATTACAGCTTCATAGTGGATTAAACCTGCCACTTCAGCTTATTTTATAGTTCATACTTTACAGAAACTTTCTTCTTATCCATGGTAAATTTTAATAACTGGATTAATTTTTAGCTTGCTGAAAGCACTGTGAAGAGAACGTCCTTTCTAAATAGCTCCAAAATAGACAGAGGTAAAAAGTATGCACGTTTCCATAGACACATGTGTGATGCATTAAACAGTCACAGATCTATTCTCTTTCTCCAGGCTACCTCCAGTTACGAGAATTAGAACTAACTTGCCCTGTAAACTAGCGGACGCAAGTATGCCCATGACGCAACGAGGAAGCATGTGATTTGGTTTCAGAAGGCAGCGTGGTTCATGAAAAATTTGAAACTGATGAAACTTAGAAGTAGAGTATTGGCAAAGAGTAACATGCAGATTCTGAAGTCCTACCCAAGAGAGGCCTTTAATATGCGTCATGTTATGAGTAATCCTAATCATTTCAATAGCCTATGCACTCAATGGGCTTAGCATTCTGTTGGGGCCACAAAGAGCTCCTTTTACTAGAGTAGTTCATTTAAACTGGAGAAGTGAGTTGAGTTTTCAGGTATAAGTCCTTCTTAACCATCCTGGAAAAACATTTCTTTAAACATCACTTGAAGAAGGGCTCAAGCTCCCAAAAGCTTTTGTTCCCCCTCTCATAGCTCTTCACACGCATATATATGCTGTATCTGTTCTAACAAAAATCATTTTCTTCTTCCTATACAAACATGGCTTCATGTATAATCTTAGACAATTATAACTACTACAGAACAGATAATATTTGCTGTGTGAAGGCCCTGCAGCACAAATCCCCACAGCTGTGGGGACTCGTCCCTACAATTTACATTACTTGGCTGAAAATGAAATAGCACTTCCATGCATCATCGTCAAAGGTTATCAGCATATGCAAGGTTAAATTTTCATAATATATAAGGATATGTAGGACAACACTTTATTATTTTTTTTAAACAAAAACACAAGGATCATGCCTGAAGTAGATATTATGATGAATTAAAAAGGATATTTAGATACTATTTTCATATATCACAAAGAAATTTTGCATTATATTATTTTAATTACATTTTTACATTTGGCATTATTTGCTCCACTGACACTTCAAAGAACAAGAATAATCTTTTATTAATTTCTTTGTATACCAATAATGGCAGGGTGAAGTAATATTCTGAAATATTATTGTTTATTCTTTCTGTATCCATACCTTCACAAAATAATGTAATAAAGAATAATTCAACAGAGAGTAGTACATGTATACTTATTTTAAACTGTTATTATTGTAGTGGTTTATTTCTTTATTGACACTGGTTTTTAAACGTGGCTTTATTCAAAAACGCTATTGTTGCAACACTGAACTTCATTATACAGATCTCATGTACTATGAGGTGGCAGGAATACCAACAGAATTACCCACTTCATATGGCCAGATGTGGTGGGTTTGACCCTGGCTGGATTCCAGATGCCCGCCAAAGCCACTCTATCACTCCCCCTCCTCACCTGGATGGGGGAGATAAAATGTAACAAAAGGCTCTAAACAAAAGGGCTGAGATAAGGACAGGGAGATCACTCACCTATTACTATCAAGGGCAAAACAGACTCAACTTGGGGGAATTAATTTAATTTATTGCCAATCAAATCAGAGTAGGGTAATGAGAAATAAACACAAAACTTAAAACATCCTCCCCCCACCCTCCACCCTTCTTCCCAGGCTCAACTTTGCTCTTGAATTCTCCACCTCCTCCCCCCAAGCAGCACAGGGGGACGGGGAATGGGGATTGTGGTCACTTCATCACACATTGGCTCTGCTGCTCCTTCGTCCTCAGGAGGACTCCTCACACTCTTCCCCTGCTCCAGCATGGGATCCCTCCCACGGGAGACAGTCCTCCTCAAAATTCTCCAACGTGAGTCCTTCCTACAGGCTGCAGTTCTTTACAAACTGCTCCAGCGTGGGTCCTTTCCACAGGGCACAGTCCTTCAGGAACAGACTGCTCCAGTGCAGGTCCCCCACAGGGTCACAAGTCCTGTCAGTAAACCTGCTCCAGCATGAGCTCTTCTCTCCATGGGGTGACAGGTCCTGCCAGGAGCCTGTTCCAGCGCGGGCTTCCCATGGGGTCACAGCCTACTTTGGGAGCATCCACCTGATCCAGCATGGGGTCCTCCATGGGCTACAGGTCGACATCAGCTCCACCATTAACCTCCATGGGCTGCAGGGCAACAGCCTGCCTCACCATGGTCTTCACCACAGGCTGCAGGGGAATCTCTGCTCCAAAACCTGGATCACCTCCTCCGCCTCCTTCTTCACTGTCCTTGGTGTCTGCAGAGTTGTTTCTCTCATAGTCTCACTCCTCTCTCTGGCTGAAAATGGTGCTGGCACAGGGGTTTTTTTTCCCCCCCTTCCTAAATACAGAATCACAGAATGGTTCGGGTTGGAAGGGACCTTAAAGGTCATCTAGTTCCAATCCCCCTGCCATGGGCAGGGACACCTCCCACCAGACCAGGCTGCTCAAAGCCCCATCCAGCCTGGCCTTGAATACCTCCAGGGATGGGGCATCCACAACGTCCCTGGGCAACCTGTGCCAGCATCTCACCACCCTCACAGTAAAGAATTTCTTCCTGATATCCAATCTAAATCTACCTTCTTTCAATTTGAGACCATTACCCTGTGTCCTATCACTCCACTCCCTGATAAAGAGTCCCTTCCCATCCTTCCTGTAGGCCCCCTTTAGGTACTGAAAGGCCACTATAAGGTCTCCCTGGAGCCTTCTCTTCTCCAGACTGAAGACCCCCAACTCTCTCAGCCTGTCCTCATAGCATCAGTGCTCCAGCTCTCTGATCATCTTTGTGGCCCTCCACTGGACCCGCTCCAACAGGTCCATATCCTTCTTGTGCTGAGGACTCCAGAGCTGGACATAGTACTCCAGGCGGGGTCTCACCAGAAGAGTAGAGGGGCAGAATCACCTCCCTCCACCTGCTGGCTATGCTTCTTTTAATACAGCCCAGGATGCAGTTGGCTTTCTGGGCTGCAAGTTCACACTGACGGCTCATATTGAGCTTCTCGTCCACCAGCACCCCCAAGTCCTTCTCCTCAGGGCTGCTCTCAAGTCATTCTCCGCCCAACCTGTATTTGTGCCTGGGATTACTGTGACCCAGGTACAGGACCTTGCACTTGGCCTGGTTGAACTTCATGAGGTTCTCACAAGCCCACCTCTCCAGCCTGGCAACAGCCCTCTAGACAGCATCCATTCCCTCCAGCGTGTCGACTGTGCCACACAGCTTGGTGTCATCGGCAGACTTGCTGAAGTTGCACTTGATCTCACTGTCCATGTCACCAACAAAGATGTTCAACAGCACTGGTTCCAGTACTGACTCCTAAGGAACATCACTTATCACCAGTTTCCATGTGGACATTGAGCCATTGACTGCAACCCTTTGAGTGCAGCCATCTAGCCAGTTCCTTATCCACCAAGTGGTCCATCCATCAAATCCATGCTTTTCCAATTTAGAGACCAGAATGTCATGCGGGACAGTGTCAAACATTTTGCGTAAGTCCAGTCCATTTTTCAAAAAGCAGATGATGTCAGTTGCTCTCCCCTTATCTACCAATGCTGTGGCAACATTATAGAAGGCAACCAAATTTGTCAGGCCCAATTTGCCTTTGGTGAAGTCATGGTGGCTGTCAGCAATCACCTCCTTATTTTCCATGTGCCTTAGCAGAATTTCCACGAGGATCTGCTCCATGATCTTGCCAGGCACAGAGGTGAGACTGACCAGCCTGTACTTCCCCAAGTCATCATCCTTTTTTCCCTTTTTGAAAATGGGGATTATGTTTCCCCTTTTCCAATCAGCGGGAACTTCACCAGACTGCCACGATTTTTCAAATATAATAGAAAGCGGCTTGGCGACTTCATCTGTCAGCTCCCTCAGAACCCATGGATAGATTTCATCTGGTCCCATGGACTTATGCACCTTCAGGTTCATCAGATTGTCCCGAACCTGATCTTCTCCTACAGTGGGTCGGTCTTCATTCTCATAGACCCTGCCTTTGCATCCTACAACTTGGGTGATGTGGTTGGAGCCCTTGCCAGTGAGGACCAAGGCGAAAAAGTCATTCAGCACCTTAGCCTTCTCCATATCCTAGGTGACCAGGTCTCCTGTCTCCTTCCTGAGAGGGCCCACATCTTCCCTAGTCTTGCCTTTACCCCTGACGTACTTATAGAAGTTTTTCTTGTTACCTTGATGCCCCTAGCCAGATTTAATTCTATCTGGGCTTTAACTTGCCTAATCTGGTTCCTGGTCGCTCGGACAGTTTCTCTGTACTCCATCCAGTCAACCCATCCTTGCTTCCACCCTCTGTAGGCCTCCTTTTTGCTTTTGAGCTTGTCCAGGAGCTCTTTGTTAATCCATGCAGACCTCCTGGCATTTTTACCTGACTTCTTCATTCTTGGGATGCACCGCTCCTGAGCTTGGAAGAGGTGATCCTTGAATACTAACCAGATCTCTTGGGCCCCTCTTCCCTCCAGTACTTTTTTCCCATGTTACCCTGACAAGCAGGTCCCTCAAGAGGCCAAAGTCTGGTCTCTTGAAGTCCAGGGTAGTGAGCTTGTTGCGTGCTCTCCTCGCTGCCCAAAGGATCTTGAATTCAACCATTTCATGATCACTGCAGCTGAGGCTACCCTTGAGCTTGACACTTGCCACCAGCCCCTTCTTGTTGGTAAGGACAAAGTCCAACACAGTTCCTCTCCTTCTTGGCAATACATCATCACGGAGGTGCTACCACTGTTACTGTTGGGCTCGGCCTTGACCAGTGGTAGGTCCATCTTGGAGCTCACTAGCATTGACTCTATCAGACACAGGAGAAGCTCCTAGCAGCTTCCCACACAAGCCACCCCTGTAGCCCTCCCACTACTGAAAACTTGCCACACAAAGCGAGTACACAAGACATTTCATTTTTAAGCAGCTATTCAAAATATAAATACAAGTAAGCTGTCTGTTAAAGGTCTGGGATACAAAAAAAGTACTAGAAATTGTCAACCCTAGAAAACTCAATCAATAATAAAATATGACACAAGAAAGTGATTCATTGTTTCACATGCAGTAAAATAACAATTTTTCTGACTTATAAGTGAGTATACTGAAGTTGATATATTGAAATTAGTCAAAAAGGAAGCCAATCTACCAGCTTGTTGGCTGGCAAACAGTGAGAAGTTGGAGAAAATGCACTTCCATTAGTCTATTCAAAATATATTTCCCTGCCCCACTCCCCAAAAAAGGCCAAGTTATTCTTCATCACTGTAAAACGATTTTGTTTCTCACTTTCACAGTAACAGTCAAAATCTCAAAGCAGTAATCTGTTTCCTTCCTGCAAAATATTTACATAAATATTCACAGTTTTTGTGATTGTTAGTTCATGTTGTTTATTATGCTTATTACAATAACTGGACAAATAACCTCACAAAAGCTACCCAAGGTAGACATTGTTTCAGACAACAGGCAGCTGAGAGATTAAAAAAATTTTGATTTCCCTAAAATAGCCTATTCTGCCCTGTTACATGGTTTCCTGTTCCTTTCTGGAGAACACCAGTTGGGCCCCACAGGACCAGAACCAATGGCCCTTGCCCATAAAACCTTCCCTAGAAACTTGAGAGTTTCCCATG
This sequence comes from Fratercula arctica, assembly GCA_947846985.1. Taxonomy (NCBI): domain Eukaryota; kingdom Metazoa; phylum Chordata; class Aves; order Charadriiformes; family Alcidae; genus Fratercula; species Fratercula arctica. The sequence continues at coordinate 28,693,334 of CANTUZ010000004.1, read as the reverse complement.
ACTACACATTCACAACTCATCCAAGTTTCCATTTCCTTCAGATATACCAATGACTTATTACGATTCCTCTCAACTAGTAATCTAGTAAAACTAGTTAGAAATAAAGATAATTCCATATTGAGAGGGTGCTGAGGCAATCTGTAGAGATTAAATGGAGATAAATTAAAAGATTGCAGAATGGAAGCCAATAACACATTTTGTTAACAAACGCAATGCCATGCCGGAAGGTGCAACCACACAAGTGCAATATCGTGTTCTAAATAAACTGTAATTGTTAGGAAAACAACCTTAGGATCACACTGTTCTAAAAGCCTGGTTAGTGTGCAACAGTAGTTAAAAAAAAAAAAAAAAAACTACAAAAAATTAAGAAGAAAGTATTTTCAATACTACTTTTCAGATTCATGCATTTTGCAAGATATTATTCTCAGACACATCATTGTGTAGACAACATAAAAAACGTGTGTTGGACATTCTTCAAAAATAATTGTTTAGTTCAGCTGAGCTAAGATAAGCATTAGGTCCCACCAATCCTTTTTCATTCAATAATTTAAAAACAATAGAAGAATTACAGTAATCTGGGAAGTTTTCTTACCATGGCAACTACTGTTTTTTCTGATGTTGACAAGACAGATACTGGTTTCTGGAGTTTTTCAGTATTTTCATTGACATGAGAACTCTAGAGCACAGAGAAATGTTAGTCTTTGAAAAGTAACTCATTTAAAATTGTCTTCTATAGTTTTAAGTTATATGAAGCCTGTTAATATTAAACAATGTTTTACATTAAACAAGCAGGTTTACATTAAACCTGTTAACATTAAACAAGCCTGTAAACATTAAACAATATAACTTTTGGCAACTAAATAACCATGGTTTTTACAGAAACAGCAACTTAGTCATATTTCTCAACTTGCTTATTTTATAGAGAACATTTATGTAATAGTTGCAAAAGTAAACACCTACTACAAAAATCAGAAAAGGTCAAAAACAATGAAGACAAAAAACCTCCAATTTCATTTTAACATTTGTACCTTCACTCTTAAAATTAATTAATATTATATAACAGTACAAAAAAAAAATTATTTTAATTTCTGTGAAAGAATATAGAAAACATTTATTGCTGGTTATAATATGCATCTATCGTACTTTGCAGTAATGTACAATACAAGCATTTAAAACATGCACCCAAACATTTATTTCCCCCGAGTCTAACCTCAGAAATGTACTTGATTCCAGTTTCACACATCTAGTTCAAGGAAACACACCAGAACATGTATAAGTCCCAATAACTTAAAACTCTATTTGTGTTATTATAATGCGAGGCTGAAACTCCAAAAGGAAAATCGCTGAAGATGAATGCGCTGAGATACCAGCATATCACCATTCAGGAAAAGAAGCAGGCAGGCACTCAACAGTACGTACATTCTCAAAAATTAACTTCTGTACTAAGTGAACATGAGTTTAACTGAACTGGGATGATTTCCTGAATGAGGGTATCAACGCACCTTTAACTGTCTGCCTTTAGATCTACATGACAACAGTAACACTGCAGGGCTTCCAATACCCAGTGCCACATGTACGGAATTTGTCACAAGAATTGGCATATGACATTAAAAGTTGCTCCTAAATGCCAAAAGAAACATACGCACACCCCAACCCCGCCCCCCCCAAAAAAACGATGACAAAAAGAAGCCCTAGGATCAGGAGAAAGAAGTCTAAGCAATTGGCCATGAGTCTACAAACTTTTAAGTTCTTTCAAAAAAAAAAACTAGAGTCCGTGATGCTAGCAGAGAAAAGAGGAAGTACTGCTGTGATTGCTGCACCAGCCACGGATGTACAACTGTTGTAGGGAAGGGCAAAGTTGATTTAGAAGCATGTATCTTTCCTTATTTATATTCTTCTATTACTCACAACTTTTATGCAACTTTCTTTTTCCTGCCAAGTTTGTATACAAACATCTTAATGAAGAAAGAATAAAAACCAGTAATCCTGAGATTCCCTCTTGTGAAAAATATTTTTTAAATTTCAAATATTTTAATAATATTGAATAATATTTCCCAATATTGAAATTTTAAAGTGTTAACTACAGACATTTTATTCTTTTTAATTCTTCAGGCACAGTTTTGGCTTAAAGAGATTCTTACATTAAGGCTCAAAACTTCTTAGCAGTCTGCTTCAATCAGTCAGTAGAATCTGATATCTGTGTGTACGTACACGTTAGTTAAATGTGTACACTCTGTTGTCCTGAAAGGCTAAGTAAAAATTTTCAAAATGAAGACCAGGATCATCAATCTTTGTTAGCCACTGGTTTTATTATATAGGCCTGCAAACATGAAGCATCTTCAGTGTACTGTTCTGCCCTTTTTTAAACAAGTGTCATCTCTAAATATATCTACAATTAATTGCCATGATAATATAAGTGAACAGTTTAGTTGGGCCGATTAACACCTGAGGGAACTCACTTATTTCCATTTTTGCATCACATAAAAAAATATCCCAGTACTAATCTATTTGGCAAAGTGCATCCTTTTGCCTTTCAGGAGGATTCTCAGATGGTCACATAATATATTTGCTAACAAAGAATCTGAGAGACAATGATAGAACACCCTAACTACCTGACAACCAAGGAAAGCAGTAGTTTTCTAATTTAATTCTTTTTATTGCTTAGCTAAATTTTATATCTTTATTTAAATAAAAGTCATGAAATCTATTTTTCCTTCTACAAAATGTTATAAAGTGTACAGAAAAGGAAGAAATGCATTTAAAAATTTATTTTATTGTGCAAAAAACATACTTGAATGAATAATAGAACATTTATAAATACTGTAAGCAGAAAGAAGTACCAAGGCTTCTGTAAAACCAAAAGTATGGTATAAAATAAAATTACCAACTGTTAAATCAGACAGTGTTGTGTTTTGTTATCATTGTCAGTGTAGTTGAAAAAAACATAATTAATTATTTTCTACAAATGGAGGTGGGATTATCACCTAGTGAAGCTTCTCTTTGAGTAGAAGTGTGGAAATATATTTCTATAAAAGCGAAGGGAGCCCTTACTTGCATCTTCCGGCTCCAAAATAATCTGCTCTTGACCAAGAACTTTTCAAGGAAAAGCACAGGTGACAATGCTGGCCACTGGCATGTTCTGCAAGACTGGTAAACTTTGCTTAGTTTCTTCTCTTTTCCTTAAAACTACTTTATGAGAAACACATTGAATCATGTGACAGTCTAGTTGTAGCCATACTTTAAAACTGCAGAGAGATTATTTTGTGTTGAAATCTGTGTGAGCCAATGCAGGCAGGATCCAGGAACAACCACACACCACGGATGAAAGGCAAAGAACAAATTTAATCTCGATACCTTGCAGACCAGTAAATTTCCGACGCAACAGCCGGGCAGAGGCATGCAGGCAGGGACCGCGGGCACTGCGGCGCGAGAGAGAGTTCTTGCTAACAAGAGTCCTCGGCAGCGAGAGAGTCCTTGTTAGCAAGAGCGGCGCGGACACCCTGTTCTCTCTGGTATTTCAGAGAGCTCAAACAGGCATAGGTTTCCCACCGTGCTTTGACCTTCTGCAACAACAGGCCAGGATTCTCAGGCAGCTAGATAAGGTGTCCCTGAGTCCATCACAGACTTCTGTTATCTAAGTGCAAGTGTTTTTCTTGCAAGCACCCGAGACTGAATAACAAAATTAGTGTGATATATGTGTTTTCCAGTACCCGAGGTGTGAGTCACTTAAGTGTATTTACAATCCTCCTAGCCAATCTTCCATTGCTTTCCCACAAAATCTAAATGCAAAATTTTATTATAGGGAATGTGTAACAAAGAGAGGTAAAGGAATTTAATATAGACCTAATGAGGACTTACACGCTAACCATGAAACTGTGCTGTAGAGGGAAGTAAACTTTATCGCGGTTCTTCTTCCAACTTCAACACCAGAACAAGAAGTACAGCCTGAAAGAGTGGACTCTTTTAGCTGAAGTAATAGGATAGTAGCTGCTAGATCCAGAGGTCAATATTCCAACAAGGGATATTTTACACATGCAAGCGTATGAAAGCTAGTGAAAAGTTATACTGCAGTACCACAGAGAGCTAGATTACTAATACAAAGAAGAACTCATTCAAGAAATGTCTATGCTGTAGGATACGTGTGTTTCTACACTTTGGTGCCAAAGCACATTCCTTACCTGCACACCGATTCCTCATCCTGATGTGACTGGGCACAAACCATCACCTCAATTTCCGTGGATGGGAAAACCACGTATAAAAGGGGGCAACGGTCATGTTTTTAATGATCAGAGAACAAGACTCCCTCAGACATCAGCAGCGTAGCACAAATTTACCCCATAAACAATAGAGCATTTACTGATTAATTGTGGTAAGTGGAAAGGGACAAAACACACTCCCAGCTCCAGAGTTATTCTTTTATAGCAGCTTAATCTTTGTATGAAACAGATCTTTATGTTGAATACTGATGTAAAAATTTGTGCTAGTTTTAAGGCTCACCTTACTGCTAAAGAGGATACAGAGGGTTATTGTAAATACAATGTTCTAGTTTTTTAAAATTGTTAATTATCTAGTTACTGTGATCTTTATCTTATCTTCCTAACTTGTCCACTTTCTAATCACGTTTCTCACATTTTAGCATGTTAAACTATGTCTTTGTATTCTATACTTGAATCAAATTAGATTTAGGTATTCAAATAGCAGCAATGATGAATGAGCATGATTCCCTTAGAAGTCAGGGCAGAAGGACTAACAATTTAAGTTTATATATTTCAGAAACAATACACTATTCATCTGTGAATATAATCAGATGATAATATATTTTGCTTTCAGCTGTGATGCAGCCTAAACTTGGAACACTGGCAATGGAACTTTATAATGCTTAAAATTAATCATGTTTTTAAACGCTGTCCTTTAGTAGATAAGGATTTAGACAAAACCAGACTCTATGACACATTAAGCAAGTAGTGAATAACATATTTTAAAGGGATTATTATTTTGAAGTAGAGATAGGGAAGCTGTGACAAAGAAGAGAAAGACTGTGCAAGGAAAATATAAGTAGGAAAGCTGAAAAGCCTCAGAACTTGTTATTCCAAAAACAACTAGTAAAATGTCTAATTCACCAGCAAACTTGGGGTTTTTTGCCATTTCCTCTCTAACATTTATGCGACTTCATAATCATAAGTTGTCCTTTTAAATGCACAGAAAAACCCAGATTTAATACCATTATGAGTAAAATATGTTCTGCTTTATATGACAAAAAGTGTCAAAACTGATTGGTTTTGACTTTAAACTCATGATTTCTAGAAAAGAGCAAACAAACTCAGGAACAAAAGTGTAGACATGTTTGTTTATCTGGGTATACTCAGTACCTAGCTCTCTTTCATCGTTTATTTCTCTTTTTAACTAAATACAAATAATTCTTCAAAACATTTTACTCATTTGGAAAAAAAAAAAAAAAAAACAAACCAAAACATCTAAAATTCTCAGGCATTTATCATCTTCCTTATTTTCTTTTTAAAGTCATTTTTTTCTTTTAAAGTCACCTGATAATCAGCAGGGTGAGGAGTACCAGGAGCTGAAGATCCAAATGCTACTGTCCTTACACACGCCAAATAAACATTTTTTTAAAACTTTCATTTTCAATACTATGGGGATTTCAACATTGGAATATAATGACCATTTTAAGTGTTGGATCAGGTCTTTCATGGTGGGAAATCTGTCTGGAGTTAAGAAGGCTTTTTGCTGTAACTGATTTCAGAGTTACGTTAAACATCATTGGTCCAAGCCCAATACAGGCTGCCCTTCTCTTTTTCTCCCTATCTGCGCACACACACACACCCACACACCCCTTTTTTTTTTTGGTAGATGGGAAACTACTGTGCAGACTCACATAATAATGGAGATTTTGTTTTGTACTAAAGTAGGCTTTTACAAGAGGAAACTAATAAAAGATTTGAACTGATAGCAGGGAAACAAATTGTATTGGTTTTTTATTTGTAAATTTTTTTCTTTTGTATTTATTTTTATCTCTCATGTCAGTTTAGAATTGGGGCATCTAACATGATGTACAGCTATGTTCAACAGAAGAGGACAAGCATAAGGCTTCCACGTGTACTTTAAAGGCTTGCTGGTAAAGACTGGACAGGTGAGCTGAAAACCTATTTCAAAATTAACATCTGTCAACAGCAAAGGAGAGAGGAGTTAAGGCTGTATCTTCATCAGCACTCATAAATATAGAAAGAATGAGTATCACCTTCTGAGTAATGTCCTCAACATTATTTAGAAGAATCAGACAAGGGGTTTTATGTAAAAAACTTAAATACATGGTATCTTGAGCCTCCGTACCTACTATCAGGATACACACTCCCAAAAAGTCTCAGAACATTCACCTCAAAGTATGGTGGGGTATGAAAAAAATTCTCCTGACCAGTCTCTTAAGTTAATGGCTCCAGCTTATTGATGCAGTTCAGGACAGAAAACGTACAAGATGCCAAAGGCAATACCTCTCATTCTGACGAATCAGGGTCTGAGACCAGGCGTGTGATGAGATCTGAGGACGACACTGTGGTGTCATTTAGAAGGCATTTCTAAATATTTCCCTCTTTTCAGTGCAGAGCGTAGATGGCAGATAAAATAGTGGTAGGACACATACATAACACACAGATGGCACAGGCAACTGATCTGCAAGTTGGTGGATAAAATGCAACCACTACATTTGTCAAGTAGAGCGAAAAGGAGCTTCAAGGAAACCACTGAGTTGCAGATGACTTGCATGACATATGAGCGCTTGAGGACAAAACTAAGAGAAGCAAATGCAAAAAATCTAGAGAGGGCACTAAGCTTCTATTCAACAAAGTGACTGGTCACATCAGATGACCAAAAAGAACTGGTATGCCACCAAGTACCATTGACTTTACATAATCATGCACCAACCACAAAAGAGCATGCTATGTGAATGTGTCTTTTAGAGACGCGTTCCACCACTTGCCCTTCTATCCTTATACCAATGCTAAACTGGTGTGAGATACAAGTGAGATACACTCTACTTGCCAGTAGAGTGAAAGCATCATTCGCTATTCATGTATTCACTTATGTAAAGTTCTGCTTTCCATATTGAAATTACATCTCTGGTATTTTGTTGATCGTTAGCTATAGAGATTGTATTTTAGAGAAATAGCCTTATTTAATAATAGCCCTAAATGGGGAAAAGGAAGAAATCCAACATCTACAGATGCTATTCATATTGCTTCTTCATTAGGTAGTAATCCTATAAACTAAGTAAACTGAACATACTACTATAAATCAGTTTGCATAGATAAATAAGTGTTCAGGTTTCTTAGAAACTCAAAATAACAATGAGTTGGAAAACATATTTGCATTCCTTTAACCAAAATCCAATATGTACATTTTCTCCAATACTTAGAGTATTTTCATTTCAAATTAATTTCGTATTTTCAACTACAAGATTAATTATTAATGTCCTAGAATATCAGTCTTACTAATACTAGGTTATGTACCCTGAATACCAGTAATATTCAGATTAATTGCAAACCTGGTGTTTTTTCTAGCTTGCAGTCTTGAGTAAATCAAACCGCCCTTTGGATCTTTTTCATTCCTGATGTTTTGTAGGACTCGAGAGCTGTGTGTGGTTCATTATATATGCCAGGAGCTGGTGTGATTGATTTCCCAGGTGGAAATCTCCAGTGAAGCACAAGAGGAAAAAAATATGCCAACGATAGCCTACAGCACATTCAGAAACTACATAAACAGAAAGTGCTTCGACCAGTATGGTACATTTATGGCATTCTTTCTTTCTTTTTAAACGTAATTCAAACACAGTGGCAGCCACCAGCTTAAATCTTTCTCGTCACATAAGAGTGATTTTCAACTGTGTATTAACAGCAAACATTAACACCACTTGGTTATGCAAAATACTTTACATGTATGTGCACAAATACATAGCCATATCAATAGCTGATAATACGCAAAATTGTTTATTCAGTCAAGCTATGCATTAATGGTATAGCTACAGACATTTTCGAAGACATGGTTACCTGTGAAAAATTATGCCTTCCATTTGCAATTTACATCACTGCTGTCTCTATACACAGTGCATATTGCAGAAATCAGAGTATTTTTATACTCAGATATTTAAATACCGCAAGCCAACTAGTACACATCACAAAACAATAAAGGGAGGAGGAACTGTAAATTTGTTGTAAATATTTTTTAGGGGAAAATAATTTAGTTGTGTGAACATAAGTTGTGTGATGCCAGTCAGCCTTGGTGCCTGAGACTTATCATTGGTATAGAGCACAATCCCTGGCCAACTGAATTTAGTATAGTTACATGTAAATTAAGTTTAAAAAAAGAAGTTTTACTGAAAACCAATATATTCTTAAGTCATGCAACTTTTAAAATCCTATTCAAAACACATGACAAGAACTAATATTCATCCATTAAATCATTTTTCAGTCGCCAATGCAAACATCAAATTTCCCTATATTCACTTGTGCTCACAACAAAAACATATAAAACAATTTAGGTATGCACACTTGGTTTTAGACTGCTTCATTTGAGTAGTCAACGTTGCTTTTTCTCCTCAGGAAGTTTATTTTCGGGAAGTATAAAGCTGAAAGAGGGGAGGAAACCACCTTTAAAGTTGCTAAACTTTAGAAGATACAAGGTATTCAAATCCTGGTTCTATATAACATAACTACAATATGGATTATTTTGGAACTTAAAAATTAAAGTCAACAAAGTAAAAATCATACAGCAAATTTTAGTGGAATATAAATTGTGAGGAAAGAAGAAACTGCCTTGCTGGCCTGATAACCACCTTGTTTGAACACTTTACAGCAAAACTAAGGTTTAATGGAAAGTTCCAAGGCTTTCTCACATTTTCTCCATAGCGCGAAGCACTCAAATGATGTATCATGCTTTGTAGTACAGACAGAAATATACTACATGATCCTACGTGAACCAAGACAATAACTTGGAAATTTTGTTCATGCAAGATTTGCATTAAAGACTACATACAGCTTGCACGAATCGGTTTTGTTTTGGAGAAAACAAAGTCAGAACTTGTGAAACATTGTAATCCGGAAGAAGAGCACTGCTTGTTATGTTAGAATATAAGCATAACAAAACAAATTAATAATAAATCTCTATACTTGAACACCAAGTAAAAGGATGATTCTTCTAACCATCTCCATGCTACATGATAATACAAATTCCAGCACCACCAAATTATATTTTGTGAGATTATTTATAGAAAGAAAAAATGTGCAGTGCAGGTAGAATAAATGAATCCAAAATTCTTTCACATTTAACAACCAGTGTCTGTCCTACACACTGACAAGGTATTGGCACATACAGAAGTTTCTAAAATGTTGCTGTTATCATCACTATTTTTTGAGTCTACAGAAGTGAGAGCATAAACACAGGTGCTTCCTCTCATACAAGGAGTACAATAAATCATATTTATGTACAATTTTAAGTAAATGCTGGTTGTTTAAAGTATTTTTGGTATGGATCTTATACCAGCTCAGCATTTTCCTAAATTGCTATACTATTATATGTTCAATAACAGGAAAGATTGCTATTAGACTATAAAACTAGTGGGGTTTTGTGACCCGTAACTGGTGGTTGATTGTCTAATTCACAGTACGTTCTTCCCACCTTATACAACTGCAGAGATTTTACATCTGCAAAACTTCTTCATGCAATTGCAACATAAGTTTCCATTGACCTGAGTTATCATATATTCTCTGTTTCAGAAAAAGATCTGTCCTAAGCAACCAAACACAGAAATTTATTAAAAACAACTTTAGATCAGGCAAGCCTAATACACAGAGATCACATGGCTAAAGAAGACAGAAAGCAACTTTAGAGCTGATCTACAAGAGTAAAATGAAAGATGCTGTCCTTCAAATTACTTACCTGGAACGAAAATTAAAGAAAAACTCCAGAGCAAAACTAAATCGTCAGTATTCTATAAGTTGTATACAAATTGAAAGAGTACATGCCAACAATTTTTTTAAATTTAAGAGAAGATAATATTTAACCAAGTCTTCTCCTTAGCTTGACTGGATCACAAAAGTTCTGAATTTTAACAGCAGCAAAAGAACAATAGGAGATTCGTGTATGCATTCCCGTCAGCATAGCCACTCCCCTCTGTTGCAGTTATCAGAGTTTACAACCAGCATTCAAAACCATTTCCAGCAACTCAAGAGGAAATATGTCTGGAAGATACCTGAATAATAATACTTCAGCTGAGAATACATCACTTATCCCAGAATCACAGAATTGCAGGGGTTGGAAGGGACCTTTGGAGATCATCTAGCCCAACCCCCCTGCCAAAGCAGATTCACCTAGAGTAGGTTGCACAGGAACGCATCTAGGTGAGTTTTGAATATTTCCAGAGAAGGAGACTCCACAACCTCTCCGGGCAGCCTGTTCCAGTGCTCTGTCACTGTCAAAGTAAAGAAGTTTTTCCCTACGTTCAGATGAAACTTCCTGTGTTTATGCCTATTGCCCCTTGTCTTGTCACTGGACACCACTGAAAACAGTTTGACCCCATCTTCTTGACACCCAACCTTTAGATATTTATAAGCATTGATGAGATCCCCTCTCAGTCTTTTCTTCTCCAGGCTAAACAGACCGAAGCCTCTCACTTTTCCTCGTAAGAAAGGTGCTTTAGTCCCTTGATCATCTTTTGTAGCCCTCCACTGGACTCCCTCCATGAGTTCCTTATCTTTCTTGAACCAGGGAGCCCAGAACTGGACACAGTACTCCAGGTGCAGCCTCACCAAGGCAGAGTAGAGGGGGAGGATAACCTCCCTTGACCTGCTGATCACACTTTTTAATGCACCCCAGGATGACATTGGCTGCCTTGGCCACAAGGACACATTGCTGGCTCATGGTCAACTTGATGTCCACCAGGACTCCCACGTCCCTCTCTGTAGAGCTGCTTTCCAGCAGGTCAACCCCTAACACCTCCCTAGGTGCAAGACTCTACACTTGCCTATGTTGAACTTCATTAAGTTCAACTCTCCACCCAACTCTCTAGCTTGTCCAGGTCTTGCTGAATGGCAGAACAGCCTTCTGGTGTGTCAGCCACTCCTCCTAATGTTATATCATCAGCAAACTTGCTGAAGGTGCACTCTGTCCCCTTATCCAGGTCATTGACAAATATATTGAACAAGACTGGACTCAGTACTGACCACAGGGGAACACCACTAGCTACATGTCTCCAACTAGACTCCGTGCCATTGATCACGACCCTCTGAACTCTGCCATTTGGCCAGTTCTCAATCCACCTCACTTTCCACTCATCTAACCCACACTTCCTAAGCTTACCTTTGAGGATGTTATGGGAGATAGTGTCAAAAGCCTTGCTAAAGTTGAGGTAGGCAATGCCCACTGCTCTCCCCTCATCCGCCCAGCCAGTCATGCCATCATAGAAGGCTATCAGATTGGTCAAGCATGATTTCCCCTTGGTGAATCCATGTTGACCACTCCTGATAACCTTCTCTTCATCCACATGCTTAGAGATGACATCCAGGATGAGCTGTTCCATCACCTTTCCAGGGATGGAGGTGAGGCTGATTGGCCTGTAGTTTCCCAGGTCCTCCTTCTTTGCCTTTTTGAAGATTGGCATGACATTAGCTTTCCTTCAGTCCTCAGGCACCTCTCCTGTTCTCCATGACCTTTCAAAGATGATGGAGAGTGGTTTCGCAATAACAACTCCCAGCTCCCTCAGCATTCATGAGTGCATCCCATTAGGGTCTATAGATTTGTGGGTGTTGAGTTTGCCTAAATGATCTCTAATCCAATCCTCCTTAAAAGGTAAAGCCTTCCTTTCTCCAGACTTTTTCTCTTACCTCCAGGGTCTGGGATTCCTGAGGGACGGCCTTAGCAGTAAAGACTGAAGCAAAGAAGGCATTCAGTAACTCTGCCTCCCCTGTATCCTCCATCACCAAGGCACTTATCTCATTCAGCAGTAGGCCCACATTTTCCCTAGTCTTTCTTTTGTTACTGGTGCACTTGAAATCCTTCTTCTTGTTCTTTTTTTTTTTTTTTTTTTCATAAATAGTGCAGAATACTGCTGTATGCAAGTTATTCACTGCAGTAGGCAAGAATTAATTTTGTTCTGGGCAACTCTGCTATAAAAAGTTATGATTACAATTAATTACATTTGACAGATTTTAATCATCGTTCTCTTATTTTTACCCTTTCATTAAACTGATATCATTACAATACAAGCTGTCCTATTGAATTATTTATCAGGAAACAGAATTCTTGAAGTAGCACCAGAGTATTTTGTAGAATCATAGAATTGTTAGGGTTGGAAGAGACCTTAAAGATCATCTAGTTCCAGCCCCCCTGCCATGGGCAGGGACATCTCCCACTAGATCAGGTTGCTCAAAGCCCCGTCCAGCCTAGCCTTAAAAACTTCCAGGGAGGGGACTTCCACCACCTCTCTGGGTAACCCGTTCCAGTGTCTCACCACCCTCATGGTGAAGAACTTCCTAACATCCAGTCTGAATTGACCCATCTCTAGCTTTAATCCACTCTCTCTAGTCCTACCATTACCCAACATCCTAAAAAGTCCCTCATCATCTTTCTTGTAGGCCCCCTTAAGATACAGGTAGGCCACTATAAGGTCTCAACTCTCTCAGTCTGTCCTCATAGGAGAGGTGCTCCAGCACTCTGATCACCCTCATGGCCCTTCTCTGGACACGTTCCAGCACATCCATATCTCTCTTGTAGTAGGGGCTCCAGAATTGGACACAGTACTCCAGCTGGGGTCTCACGAGAGTGGAGTAGAGGGGGAGAATCACCTCCCTCGACCTGCTGGCCACGTTTCTCCTGATGCAGCCCAGGATATGATTGGCTTTCTGGGCTGCTAGTGCACGCTGATGGCTCACGTTGAGCCTCTTGTCTACCAGCACCCCCAAGTCCTTTTCTTCAGGGCCACTCTCAAGTCAGTCACTGCCCAGCCTATATCGGTGCTTGGGATTGCCCTGACCCAGATGGAGGACCTTGCACTTGGTCTTGTTGAACTTCATGAGGTTGGCATGGGCCCACCTCTCCAGCCTGTCAGGGTCCCTCTGGATGGCATCCCTTCCCTCCAGCGTGTCGACCATGCCACACAGCTTGGTGGTGTTGGCAAACTTGCTGAGGGTGCACTCTATGCCACTGCCCATGTCGCTGACGAAGATGTTGAACAAGATCAGTCCTAGTACTGATCCTTGAGGGACTCCACTTGTCACTGGCCTCCACTTGGACATGGACCCATTGACAGCTGCTCTTTGGGTGCGCCCGTCAAGCCAGTTCTTTATCCACCGAATTGTCAGTCCATCAAACCCATATTTTATCAGCTTGGAGACCAGGATGCCATGTGGGACAGCGTCAAAGGCTTTGCTCAGGTCCAGGTAAATGACATCAGTTGCTCTCCCCTTGCCTATTGATGTTGTGACCTTGTCACAGAAGGCCACCAGGTTTGTCAGGCACGATTTGCCCTTGGTGAAGCCGTGTTGATTGTACCAAATCACCTCTTTGTTATTCTTCTGCCTCAGCAGTGCCTCCAGGAGGATCTGCTCCATAATCTTACCAGGCACAGAGGTGAGACTGACTGGTCTATAGTTCCCTGGTTCGTCCTTCTTTCTCTTTTTGAAAATGGGGATTATGTTTCCCCTTTTCCAGTCAGTGGGGACTTCACCAGACTACTATGACTTTTGGAATATAATAGAGAACAGTTTAGCAACCTCATCCGCCAGTTCCTTCAGTACCCGTGGGTGTATCCCATCAGGTCCCGTGGACTTGTCCACTTTCAGGTTCATCAAATGATCACGAACCTGATCTTCACTTACGATGGGCAGTTCTGTCCAACCCCTGCCATTGTCTTCTGTGACTCCGGGAGTGTGACTGGAGCCCTTGCCAGTGAAGACTAAGGAAAAGAAGTCGTTGAGAACCTCATCCTTGTAGTCTAGAACCCGTGGGAACATATATCAGACAAACATATTTAAGACTATTTAAGCACACAATTATGTTTGCTATCAGCTACAGACTTCGTGAGAGTTCAGAAACTGTTTTTATTCTATGCTGTAAGACAAGCAAAACATGAAAGAAACTGCAAATTTTGCTTATAACTTTTTTAATGATTCACAGATACCCATGAATAGAATTAGAATCAGTGATGGAAATACAAGCGGAACAGTCATACTAGTGCTTTTACTGGAATGATTTTTTTTCCTCATTACAAAATGCGTCACTGTATATTTTTGAAGTATAAGAACATTGAACCATTCCAACCGTGAATTATAATACATTCATTTTGTATAGCAGAAAAATCTATTGTATATTTACACTGTTTTGAATGTAAAAGCCTGTGATGTCTGCATACAGATTACTGAAATAAATTCTTAATAACTTCATTTATACTGGAAAGCATTTTCATCCTTATTTTAATGAAAAAACAGGAACCCTAACATAGACTTTAATCCTAAACTTAAGGAAAACAGATCACTGAAACTGGCTTACAAGTTATCCACAAAACCTTTTTTTCCTCCTCAAGAACATAAACAAATACTTCAACAAAACACCGATCCAATATACTAAAGACAAATACATACATGAATTCTTATAATCTGTTTGTCATAAATTGTCACAGTAAGAGACCCAGAGCTTCCAGGACTCCCAGCTCCTCCAAGTTTGGTGGGGACAGAGGAAGCCTTTGTGCCAAGGCAGTCTCTCCAAGAAGAGCCCGCCAAGCAGGGATGATCTGAGATAACCTACTTTCAATCTCATGAGGACCTTGCAAGTCCCTTGCCTGGGAGACTGAGAAAGATATGCAAGTCCCATTGATAGCTTGCAAGCTCTAAGCCCATCTCACAGTGAAGCTACTAACAGGTCTGGCAAGCAATGAACCCACCAACTGCTGTGTTGGGTCAGGAATGATTGACAAAGGACACACATCATATAGCTACATCCTAACAGTGAGAATATTTTGATCATTTTTAGCTTCTTTTACCTGTAATATCCTGAACTTCAGTCTATTTGTCAGTAACCACATAAATGGAACACAAGACATGTCCCACTAAGGATCAGCATGTAAAAAAAAAAAATATACAGTAGGCAGGAAATGGAAAGCACAGAATTAAATTGAAGAGCACCATGGTTTCCATAACCTCAATTTTGTGGTTCAGCATTCCATATATAGATCATTTTAAACTAAACCAAGAAAACTACTAATTTGCATATACAGATCCTTTATTTTGGTTTAAAGGGACAGGAGGAGGAAACAGAATGAAAAAGCTTGTAGGTCAAGATAAAGACAGGGAGATTACTTAGTAATTACCACTGCAGGCAAAGCAGACTCAGCTTGGGGAAAATTTACTTTAGTTTATTGCCAATTAAAATAGATTCAGGGAGTGAGAAACAAAAAGACAAACATTAAAACAACACCTTTCCTCACCACTTTTCCCAGGCTCAACTTCACTCCTTCATTCCAGACTTTCCTACACACCCTAAAGTGGCACAAGGGTATGGGAGTTACAGTCAGTATACATTGGTTTCTCGCCTCCACACCTTCCTTCTCACACTTTTCCTCTACTCGAACATGGGTTCCCCACAGAAGCTACACCTTCAGGCTCCCCAGCCTGTTACCAAAACCTTGCCACACGTACCCAATACAAGTATCAATTAATGGAAACACAAGGACATCGGAAAGTCTTCCTTGGGAATTTACCTACTGGATAGAAATCAACTGATTCAAACTGTGTAAGATAAAAGCATATACTTAAAAAATAGATAAGGCTAAATTAGGGCGATTAAAACATATATATATGTGTATATCTTTACATAGTTACGTTTTCATATATACTATAGCTAACTTAAACTTAACCTGCAGTCAGACTCTGGTTCTGAAAAAAAAAAAAAAATAAAACTGAATCCTGAAAAGACAACTATTCACAAAAACACACAAGCATTTGCTTTCCTTAAAGTATGTTTAAATCCCACTGTATCATTATCCTGGAAGTTGTCTGTAGTCAGTATATTTCATTATTTAAAACCCATTTTTCTCTTTAACTCCATTGACACATGATAATATTACCATCTTAAATGAAAAAAATTAAAACATTTATGTATAACACAGTTACAGCATAGCTGCATTAGTGGTACCTCAAAAACTTTACAATCAGAAAATGAAAAAGTTACTTTATTTTGAAGAGTGCCGCTACATTAGATGCTTCTACCTTGTTTGGTGATTGCTCTCTTGCTTTAGTATCTTATAGTTTGATAAATCTTTTACTTGTTAAATATACGTTACTAAATACTCAGCATGAGAATGCAAAGCATGGGCAGGTAACATTAATGAAAAAGAAAGAAGTTCTTCAAGATGTGTTATTCATTTGTACTCCTTTTTTGATGTAGTATCTGATACGCAAGACAGATGCTCAGAATTCCCTCAGCCAGCAGTAAGAGAGAAAGCTTTCAATCCACAAGCCTTTACAAGATGACCATTTCTTGTGAAAGTACGTATAGTGTTTCTTCACCTCCTCTTTCCTCGTATTCAGATTTTAGGAATACAATAGCTGATATCAGTGATGCAAAACTCTACGGTAGAGTACAGGTATGATCTGGGAGTCTGCAATCATTTATAACGTTTCTTAGTGAAACTAATTATCCCAATCAAGTCTTCTACCATTGTCATGTAGTTTAGAAGCTTGCTGCCAAAGAACTTACTCCTGACTGCCAATCTCAGACTTAAAAATGCTTAAAAAGCCAGTCCCTGGGCCCAGAAAGATGCTGATGGATGTCTCATACAAATATTTACCAGTGGAGATAGTTAAACATGCAGTGCTCCCACACACAAAGTGGACAGTCACCAAAGTTCCCCAGTGAAAAGTTTAGTAAATCAGATGTAATCCTGTGTCTATCTCCTCAGCTCACGAATCACTCATTCATTTTACTTTAGACAGCCATTGGTTAAAAAAAAAATAAAAATATAAAAAAACCAGCAACAATTAGAATACTGGAATAGAGCTAGTTAAGCAATTAGTAGAGTTATGTCTATTTAACCAGCTCATTTTAAAGACCTAACATTAATCTATTTTTAAAGGTATTAATGTGTCAAAAAGTATCTTATAATTTATTTAAAATGGTAAAGTGACAATTAACTTCACTTTTACACACACAAAGAACCAACACACCACAGAACACCCCATGACAGCCTTTTTGATATAAAATTATTTCAGTTGCAGGCAGAAACGAAGAATGGAAAATTTCAGCCAAGCAACAAGTTATTCTGAACATCTAAAAAAAATTTCAAGTTATATGAAATTGCAGTTGTCATACAATTCCAAGTTTATTTACAGTCAGAATATATTTCTTTAAAATATATTGAAATTGAAACAATGAAGTAATTTTATAATGCTAATGGATCACATCAGACATAACTGACAATTTTTAAGGTAGTACGTCACTTTATCGACATAAACAGATTTACATTATCAAGGACAAGCAGTTCATATAAAATTCCAACAGGAACTTGTATAGTCAACTATATCATATTTCTTGAAAGGGTTATTACAGGGAATATGGAACAATAGTTTTGTAAGGACTGGGGAAAAAAGGAAAATGTTAAAGGCAAAGATGGCATGTTCACATTCAAAGTTATAAAAGTGCATATTAAGATTTGAAAATATCTCACCCTTTTAATATGTTATTTTTAAGGTATGGAAGTCTTTATTGGGGCAACTAGAGCACTAAATATTACAACTGCAGACTTCACAAGATGCCGTCATTTAAAAATGCAGACCTCTCAAGATGTAAATGATTACAAATTTCACACCATTTTGTGAAAATTACTTTTCCCTAATGTGAAAATACTGCCTACTGTGAAAATCATGTTCCACACTATGACATTGTTCATTTAAGCATGTTATTTCTATTTGTTTGTACATATGTACCGTTTTGTTGTTCTATAACTTTAGAGTGTTTTCTCTCCAAGGTGATAGCTCCCAAAATGCATTACACTGACAGAACTGGAAACTGAAATTCTGCATCTTTTTACTCTAAGAACTGCCAAATGTCAATAGTGGTATTAATTGCTTTTATAATACTCTCTGAGCCTTTAACAAGAAATGTAAATCAGCTCAAGACAACGTCAGTGCCACATACAGCTGAACTGTTACTGAAAAATCTATAAATGCAAATGCAGACAAAAGCAAACTACCTTAATCTTACTTCAAAAAGTCTGTTGGAGCTCTGCTGACTGCAGAAGTGGTTTTGAAGGTCTAAAGTACTATCAAATTAGTTGTTCTTAAGTATTAATAAATATACTAACACAAAATCCTGACCCAAAAAAACACTTAAACTGTGTGAACTACTATATACACACACTGCATCCATTTGTACTGGCTAAAATGGGATTCACTACGCACAGGATAAAGTCAAACTGCACAGCAGTTGTGAGCATTTTTCCTCAATTGTTCAGGCATACCTAGGGACTCAGAGAGCTGAGGTTCAAAAAAGTCTTCACACAACTACTTCCCAGTAACCTTGCAACGTATTTGTGCCGTATTTACACAAGCATATCTCAGAGAGCAGACTTTGGTATTACAGCATTGAAAGAACTTTGTTCAGACTTCTGCTTTTCTGTTGATGGTGTTAACTAGTTACAACTACTTCAAACTTATGCACTTCACAATAAAACCTTTATTATTTGACCATATAGCGTTATTCATGCAGGCAACTTTTTCTTTTAAGTAATTGATAAATAAATTTGTACAACAATTATGGCTTCTCTCTCAACCACAAAGACCCAAAATTCCAGTTACTTCAATGGATTTACTCTGAATTTAGATTTAGCTTAATCCAGAGTTTGGCTATCTCTTATACATAGATTTAATGGCCCATATCACAATCTACCTTTTATTTCCCCACCCCACCCCTCCATTTACTGCTGACACAGCAAAGCACAGAACCTGAAAATGGTAGCATCTTTATAGTTTAAAGAGTCCTGTCACTTTCTGGCTCCTGGATATTTTATTATACACAACATACACAATAGGCTTTTTGCAAGTCCTTATCCCCTTATATTTATTTTACTCATTGAATAGAGAAAAGCTCACGTTCAAAGTGTCTTCATTCAATGCATTTTCAAAAATTGTGAACAGGGGATTCTCCCAGAGCTTTCCCTCATTCAATCTATATTTCTCTTTGAATGAAACAGAATATTTCTAATTTTTTTCCAGGTAATACAGTAATCCCCATAAACCATGTGTTTACAAATGCATTGTGCAAGTCTTACGCTATGAGAATAATCAAGCGATTTGTTCTGCTTGTGGTTAAGACATATGTTATTATCAAATAATAGAAGTTGGGCTACTTTGTTTTTAAGTAATGGAACTTTTCCTACGGATTCAATAAGGATTGGATAAAGTATTTAGATTGCCTGCGTGAAGTTAAAGTTCCAATCATTACTAAGCCAGCATATCTAAACAGTTTTTCAGGACCTTAAAAAACACAAGCTAAATTGTCAAACTTTACTCTCTTGATAGTAAGTGAATTTCTCATGCTTCTGCCATATTAACGTAGATACAGCCAGTGCTATGCTAAAATACTTTTAGAGCAGGAAGAGTTTCAGAAGGGAATACGTCACTTATGTCCAACTAAATATACCCTCTGATCACGAGATGGTACAGTTTAGTTAGCTCTGTTCAGACAGGTAGCAATCAAGCTGCACTTAAGAGTAGTATAAAAGTGGTAAAAGGGGATTAATACCACTTTTCTATCTGTCCTGTCCAGACACAACAATGTTATGTCTATGGTCTTTGGGGGGTCACTCCAGCAGCTGGCGAGTACTAAGGCTTACTGCTTAAAGACAAATGGATCAAAACATCCCTACTTCCCAAGCGAGACTAGAAGTTTAGAAGTAAAATTTTGCTGTATTAGAATTAGGTATCACAGATTTTTTTTTTTTTTTTTTGGCCTCTGATGTTCCAGTTTTTGAGAAGCTTTGATACAAAAGACAACATAGCTGCAGATATCAAAAGCTACTTCTATTATTTCTTTATATAATAAACCATTTCTTCTTGAAACAATATAAAGTAGAATTATGCCAGTATTACCTCGTATTAATACCGCCACCATCAAATTAATTTAATCTCCAGAAAGCTCAACTAACTTGCATATTCTAATTAATATCATGCTGAAAATAGTTAATGATACTAAATTACAGCAATCTTTTTAAAAGGATCAAATTTGTCAATCTGCATTTAAGCTATGAACATCAGGTATGAAAACGAGTTGGTTTTGAAGTAACACTAATTCTGAAAGGTCCCACTTAAGCAAATTATTTCCTTGCATGATTTTTTTTTTTTTATATTTAATCAAGCTACCAATAAAGGATTATAACTAATAGCAAATTGCTGTGTTGTATCACTCTTCCTACTGCTCTGAGCAGAAACCCCCCACTTTCTTCCACCAAGAGTTTTCACAGAGAACACCCTTCATCGGACATAGTCTCCACAAGGATCTATACAGGTACGCAATAGAGTATGGCTTTAAAACTATGTTAACACAAGATTGTTTTCTCACCATTAAGAGATGTTTTTATTAATGTCTAATTTCATGCCATCACAGACACGTTCCCCCAATAACAACCTCACACTATACAGATTGGCACAGCAATTGCCGAGTACAAATTCTCAAATTCCTAGAGAGTGCTAGTTCATTAAAGAGTGCTGGTTCATATGCCCCCACTTTCAATGAATAAATAGCTGTCTTAAAAAGGTCACCCCACTACCTGCTGAAATTCAAAAAAGTAATCCAATAAAAAGGTCAAGCAGCCATACTGAATGATGGGCAAAGCAGGACTAATTTATCAGCAAATTTATACTTTTGCTGATGCTCTTCAGTTAGTACATACAATGTCATATTTTAAATGGAATAAGCGTGTTGATAGCTACATAATACTTCTATTGTAGTTTTCACATTTTGTAACAAAAAATAACTAAATCTAACAATGTTCCTGTGAAGAAAACATAGTTATTTGCGTGTGGATAAAGCCTGGTCGTGAACCTGATGGATTAGCCACTCTGCTTGCTGTCACAGAGAATACACTGCAGAGACAAACAAGGTCATAAGTTTCTGCACAAAAACATTAAACCTTTTCTATTTTGCACATTGGTTTCTTTAAGATCCTACAGTCAGTGTTGCACTTCATATGTCAGTGTGGGTTTGGTTTGGGGTTTTCAGGTTTTGTTGTGTGGTTTTTTTTTTTGTTTGTTTGGTTTTTTTGTTTTTTTTTTTTTTTAAAGTTCATTTCCCTTGACAGTATCTGTCAAGGTATCTGTATCTCAGTATCTGAGAAACATGGGTTTCTCAATGTGAAAGGGTATCTATGAAAATTCAGGTCTCATTAGGACAGTACAAACAATAGGTAGCCTTAAGAGGGGACTGGACAGTGGGAGGAAATGGCTAAACAAGTTCAGTCAGCACAATCATTGGCAGGAGATGAAATTTAATGTACCAAACATCTTCAGAATGCTACACCACAACTCTAATACACAAGAAACCTGAACTGAAACAGACCATCCTTGTGCAGATTCAGATAATTTTTTTGTCAGGAGGAGAGTATTTAAACAGGAAAAAAAAATTATGTAGACATAAGAGAATTTTCAGGAAGCTGATAAATATTTTTTCCTTATTTAAAGAAAAAAAAAGTCTGAAGAGACCATAATGCAACATAAAATTGTACAAATACACAGAGTGCCACTCAGAACAATAATATAAACACTTCAAGAACACAACACCTGGAGCATATTTCTTGACCAAAAATAACATGCAATGAAAAAATTGCATAAACAAATACAAGAAGATAAGATATACTGATACATAGCAGATCAAACACACAAACATGACAGTGGTAGGTCACTTGAACCTGCAAGTGCTGTTATCTAACACATTATGTCACCCTATCAAATCTGAGAGGGAACACAATGAAACAATGATAAAAGAAGTTACATGGCAGCAAATAGCATACATATGACAATATCTTTTCCAGGAGGTCTTAAGAATATGTACTTGTATAAACTGACAAATAACAGCATATAAGATAACTAAAAGTCATCAGACAACTTGCTTTCAAATAATCAACATCTGAAAATTACTAGGGTCGACTATTTATGAGGCAAGAGAAAGTTCATTAATACATAATTATTATTTTCAGTAACCATATTTATTACAGTTTTACTGTTAATACTGATGCATTTCGGGTTCTATCAAGGGTCATTGCAAAGCCTTTAGTTTGCCTTCAAGTTACAAAGCCTTTAGTTTGCCTTCAAATTCCTGTATCTATTTTTCAAATAATCACCGGATATAAAGGCAAAACGTAGACTTTTAAAAGAAATTTAGGAATTACTGTTGCAAATTCCACAGCATGTAAAAAATGGTGATATAAACAATAATCAATGGAACTGTATCAAACAGTGATTTAAAATCAGTGTTATTTGTTAAATACAGGTATCTTTACAGAACATGTGATTTTTCAATTTCGTAAACATGGAAAGGTAACTCTGCATTTGAACATGCCATTATGAAGCCACTGAAAAGTATTTATCATTCCACTATTCCTTAACTATGAACCACCATTCTCCATTTTCAGGTGCTAAACATAAAATTGTTCACATTGTGTTATTGGTTAATATTGTTAGAAAGAATGGCAGTGTTTTGCTACTGTGTTGACAGAGTCAGTAGTTCTAATCAACATAGAGAAGCTTCGAAAGGGCATATCCTTTTTCACATATTCAAAGTTAAACAGCTGAATGAAAATGGCTCATGTAATTTTAGCCTATATCAGGAAAGCTGGCTGTTGTAAGGAGGGGGAAAAAAAAAAACCACACCCCAGTTTTTAATGAGAGAACAGAGGATCAGATATGCACAAACAATGGGTACTAGAATGAAAAAGGTATAATGCAAGTTACCAAAAAAATAGCAGAGGACAGCAGCCGTGAGAATGAACATGACTACGAGTCAAAGATGGCACATTCTATGCTTGTAGAGAGGTTAAAAAAAAACATACAACAAGCAGCAGCGCAACACTAGAAAGGAAAATGATCACCTGCATTTCAGAACATGCTAAAGAGGATGTGCAGTATTTAGCATGGAGTTCACACCAGAATGAGGAAGATAACAAAAAAACCCACCACACTTTGCTTAGTGAACATCATTTATTCTGTACACTCTAAGGCAAGATCCCATGGAAAACACAGTGTCACGATGTAATTAAAGATTGTATCACAAACTATAGATACAACAAGGCCATATTGAGGTTACTTGTGCAATCTTAAATCAAAGCCTCTCAGACTATTTTAATGGCTTCTGTAAACAATGTAAATACATGCAAATATTCTAGATGGAAGCTGTATGTGATCTTCACTGTTGGGCAATCTGAGATCATAAATACATAGAACATGCTAACACAGCATGCTATTTCTCAAAAACTGAGAGTATGAATAAATTGTAGTATTTACCTTAAGTTACAGAAACAAGCTTCTGCCACCTTTTTATCACGCACAACAGCAAAATATATCTCAACCGAAAAAATTGAAAAATATAGCAACAGCAGCAAGATATTGCACTTCTCACAAGACAAACTATTAATGCTCCCTATTCTTAATGCCAAGCAGAATTAACTCATAAATCATTTCTACTGCAAGTAGATAACATGGTTTTTGTTTGCTGTCCAATCCATCTGTTGTACATACAACTTCAAATGTTACAGTTTCACCATTCATGAGTGTGTTACTTCTGACGTCACTAACATTATTTTTCACTAAGTATATAAAACCTATTCTAAAATCTATTCAACAAAAATTGTTCCTTTTTTTTTTTTAATATAAACTGAATAGACAGTTCTTCTTACATTAAATGTATCTAGGGGACAAGGTCATACCTTCCTAAGGAGAATGGTTTCTGTTACTAAATAAAGCACAAGCTCCAAAATACTTTACAGTTCTTTAAAGTTCTACTTCAAGTGTCACACCACTTACAACAAAGCTTATATTCACACACATTCACACAGAATGAATATTTTCTTACAGAATTAAAGTTTCACTGAAGTTTAAAGTAAAGACAGCATTTATTAAAAAAAAAATTCTCTCAACAATAGAAAAAGAAGTGGACAAAACTAGTATCTGTTCTAAATTACGAAGAGAGAAAAAATATACTTATTTTAATACAGCAAACAACTCCCAAGTGGATGACAACTTATTACAGAAAGCTAAAGAATCAAAAATCCTTTTGTAGTAATTGAAGTCCCTTTATAATAAGTACACTTAAACAAATGGTAAGGTTTGTCCAACAAAGGAGAGAAGAACACCTAGGGTTTTGGGGGTTTTTTTTCAATTCAGCAAGACCTTAAAGTGGAAAGGGGCACCTTTCTTCACTGGTAAAGGTATTTCTTGTTCCATTTGGGAGAACTTCCCAGGGGAAAGCTAGTATCATAATCAGGCCTTCTAGCTGGAATCAGTTTGCCTCCCATTTAGGAGTGCTTTAGGCTAAACTCAGTGGCTAAAGGAATTTTCTCAAAAAAACACTGACGTGGAATATCAATTATAATGCTGCTAACATGGAAAATACACACTTAACTCCTCCAAAGTTTTGAAAGAATTCAACTCAGAGTGAATAATTGATACATGGGGGAGGGAGGGGTTCAAAAATGCTTTCACCCATGGTGGTAGAACAAGATTTAAACTCATGCGGTGTGAACAGCAACGCTGAAGCAATAAGGAAGCAAGGCTTTTACTTCGCTCTCCTAGCAATAGGATTATGAATACATTTTATCTGCAGTCTTACTTCATAGAATTCTTTAAAAAAAAAAAACAATAATAATCTTAATTTAATTTGTACAGAAAATATTCTGGTTGTAGAAAAGGAAAATGAGACATTGAAAATGGCATCTGGAGTTCAAATGAAAATACTGATTAACAGTTCAGCCTTGCTATATGTTATACTCTATACATTTTTTTAAGGGATGGTCATCAGTAATTCAAGTCTCTATTTTAGCCATACTTTCACGTTCATAAAGCTGGTATCAGACAGAAAAAATAATAAAACCTGTAAGTATAAAGTATCTAGTCTGAGGAAAAGCCTAACGTTATTAGACTTATCAAAAATATCTTGCCCCGTTTGTATCAAGTAAATATGCATCTCTGTCCTATATCGGGCGACTTTGCCCGTCCTCCAGGTATGCCCAGAGGGCAATGCAGGCTATAATGACCCATCTGTTCACTACTGGCAAGTAGCAAACTTCTAATGAAGACAGATGTGGGTCACCCTGTACAAGAAGGCTGCAGGGTGCTAATGAATCCACCTAATGGTCACTACCTGCCACTGCTGACTGATTGATGAGCAAAAGGGTTAAGCTTCAAAAGCAAAGAAAAGTATTTCAGGTAATCATTAGTCTTACTAGGATATCTCTGTCACACTCCTTAACACACACACACTTTAATGTTGTCTTCTCCTATTAAAAAAAAAAAAAAGATACATATATACATATATATGTGCTTCTATTACTTTTCTTTGGACAACATGAAAAGCTGAAGTGAAAGTTTTATGAGAAATTCATTACTTCTATTACCCAGAAAAATAAAAGTTCACAGTATTCATAGTGATTTATGAACACATGACCTCTGACACTAACAGTAAACCCAAAAAAAATCTTAAAGGAAATAGCTACCAGTTGCAAAACTCTACATTTATTCATACTTTCTAAATAATACAATCTGACAGTAGTGTAGGAAGGAAGTTTCTATGGTGAACAGACTACACGTTAATGGATTCATTTTTTTTTTTTTTTTTTAATAATGATTAACACAAAAGCTAGTGATGATTTGATTCATTCTACCAATTTCCACATAAAGGTGATGGCACCACAAAAGCCAACTACTTATGAGCAAAGTATTGACATAAATCCAACCATTCATCAATTCAGGTAGTGAACAAAGGTCAGAGAGTTGCAGTGGGGAAACTCCAGAGACAGAAGTCTCTCTAGAGAAAAAGGAAAGAAAAAAACCCAAACCAAACCCATCCTATAGTGAAAAACATTATGACTTTGAGCTAGTGCAGGGTGAAACCTGCAGAGAGTGTTACCATCTGCCAGGATTCACCAGGATATTGTTAATTAGCTGCAATAAAGCAAAGTCACAGCACTATCCGAAAGTATAGAGAAGTAATAAAATGATAGGTAAAGTTAAAAACGGTAAGAAGTATTTTTATATAACAGCTTTTGAGGATCAGTGGCTCTTGCTTTTAGAATCAATTCATTTCTTTTCAACACACGACAAAAGAATCCACTAACTTTGTTTCTGATGTAACTCTACTAACAGGAGTTAGGAAACACAAATATACTAAGTGCTACAAATCACCCACTGGGAAAGATTCTTTAACAGATATACCATGTAACAGTAGATTTAAAAAAAAAAAAAAAAAAACACACACACACCAATTCTGTAGTAACATTAAACAAAAGATACGTTGTATCAGTAGCTGGTCTCATAGAAATGAGGAAGACATTCTTACTAGAAGACAACATTTAAACTCTTTGCCATGTTCATCAGTTGAATAACCCTTAATATGCCTTGTAACCTCTTTACATCCTTAATTGTTAACTGAACATCAGGATCCCAGCACATTCATTTTGCAAGGCTCAATATATTAATACAGGTGAGGATGGGAGGCACAGAAGGGAGGCACTGGCATTTTAGGATAGAATGTTTGAGAAGTGAAGAGTATTGTTACATCCTTATCCCAGGCTAAAAATAAAAGTGAATTTTTGGTTTGATAGAAGTCATGTAATTTTTATCCAAGTCATAGTCTACTAAAAACTCTTGAAGTTTCAACAAACAAAAAGGTAACACCAAACAATTTTTAATTCTCAGTATTATAAGACAAAAACCAGCCTTCTCAACTTTTAAGTCACAACACTATTTTTGAACAGAATTAGAAATAGTTTTGTTAATCTTGTGTATGTATTGAACCTACTTTTTCATCCATGTTTTAAAAATCCATATAAAACTAATGAGTCAGTGACACTCAAAAGTTTACCTTGCATATAAGCAATGATTTCTAGTAAACGTAAGGAAATTTATGTCCACTCTGTGAGGGTACAAATTGCAGTTGTGTAATATATGCCAAGAGAGACTCCAGTGTAAGTTACCTTTTCAAACAGATTTAAATTCACAGATGATTTACTGTTGTTCCCAGAACTGAAATGATTAAGCAGCCTCATTCTTTTGCCTGAGGCAACAGAAGCTCTTCAAGATCCAGTAGCTCTGATCTATGTGATCCTGAGAATTCTCTTTTGCAAGAAGCTACTAACATTACATACAAGATGAAACTCACTATATATGGTTGAGTGATTTATAACAGAGGCTTTCACTGATTTATCCTATGAGAACAAACTAACAGGAGTGAGGTTAGTAACAAACAAAACAAAATAAAGCTTTGGGAGTGATGGGTACCAAACGTAAGCAAAGTGTAACAAAACCAAAGTAATTGGTTATTCATGGGATTATTCACAATATCATTGGCAAATAAAAGCTGTCATGATCTAGAAATACACCCTTAGATTTAAAAAGAAACTCAAGTATCAATATCATAATAGCATGTGTACAGTGCATTCCGAGGGGGACTTACATGTTTTTCAATTATCTCACTTGCCTACTGAGGACGACCTGCAATTTCTAAATGAGAAAGACTTATAATTCTAATAAAATCTGGTCATTAGGCACACATTAATGCATCTTCTATTTTTATCTGTCATATCCTTTTCGCTTTAAATGTGTAATTACAACTGAGAAAGTATAGTGTAGCTTTAAAAACTTATAGTCCATACAGAGGAGACATTCCTGCTTTGTTAAAATTAAAGATGACAGCACACAGAAGTCTAATAGTGCCTACCAATTCAGTCCTCCCACTATCACACTTTTTAAAGGTCTTTTAGACAGAATCTCATTTCCCTATATATGCATGCTTCACTCCTGCATCAGTCAGAAAAGACAGACCCCCGAGTAAAAAATATGCTGTTGCATACTTAAATAGTGCAGTATAGACATTAAACAAGCACTGAAGTTTAGGACTACTTAGGCAAAATTACTGTTAGTATTCACAGGTTCAGATTAACTTGGAAACTGATTTACGTGTATAATCTTAAGGTAAAGTCTGTAGATATTTAAAAAGGAAGACTGATAAAAAGACACCATGTACAAAACTTCTGATACATGTGTTCACGCATCATCTGAAAACAAGTGATGGTTCAAAGGATTCAGCTACTTAGACATATGATGGGGGAGGAGAAAGTGCTCTGTCCAAATCCTGCTTTATTTCCTTACATTCTATTCTCAACTCACATAGAAAAAGTTGTTAGACATTTCCTACCCTCCTTTCTCAAGGATGACCATCTTCACAGACCCAGAGGAATATAGCAAATTGTTAACTTGTGTCAAAATAGTAACATAGTACATCCACAAGCTACTGCTTTTTTTTCCAACCACTGTATTTTGAGAAAATGAATCAGATATTTACCAGATTGACAAAAGATATATCTCCAACACAGAGTCAATAGTGCTCTTTTATGTAGTATGGCAAGTGAATATATTTCTAACCTCAGGATGTCCCGAATTTCATAGGGATATGTATATGTTGCAAGTTCAATACATACATATGCATAAACACAGTAACAAAATGGGAACTGAACTGACAACAAGCTTCAAGTTTTTAATAATTCTCTATTAAGGTATTAGAGCTAATCAAATACAAAGTCAGAATTTGCTTTCATTTTGGCGATTGACAAAGTATATCCTGCATCACCTGAAACATTCTTTGTTCTCAAAAAATAAAGGAATCTATTCACTAAAACCTTCCAGAAATTTGAGTCAGAGAAAAAAATCCAGCCAAAATCTGCATGGAGAACAGAAATTGATCAAATTTACAAGCCTTTGATAACAACTCTTTTGAAAGAAGCACATTTACACAAATCTGTGCTAGGCCAAAGCTTTTCTCTTCTCCTCTTGATTATAGATGGATTTCTAAATCACATTATTTCCCATCTCTCTTCAGCAAGCTTTTGCATAGTTGAAGATTATTACAGTAAGTCCCCTTTTGCTATTTACATTAACTAATACATCTCATTTATTTTTTCTATCTAGGAACATCTTCTAAATCTCTCATGAGTCCCATTATTTTCCTCTAAAGTGACTCTGATTGGTCTCCACATTTTTTAGTCTAAATACACTTGATGTGACACCATACTCCAGATAAAGCCTGCTCTGTGTAGCACAGATAGCAAGAATTCTTTTATGTGCCTTGCAGGCTATACTTCTACCTACACATCCTAATGTGGCATCTGGCATTTCTCTTTTTCACAACAATCCTGCAATTTTGACACACATTCAGTTTAGAGATTGTTGATCCTTGGCATTCTTCAAGGTATTCAGAACAAAGATACCCAAAAGTCACCAGTAGTAAGGAACAAATAAGAAACTGGCAGCACTTCTCCAAGCTGTGCTCATTTTTGTTAATACTATATTAGTACCACTACCAAGTGAAATCTGAGTCTCCAGTCCTTTCTCTGAAATTCTTCAAGAAAATATTATTTTGCACTTGCTCAGTGGAAGTTATTACAAGAAGAATCTTTAAAAGCCTAGCTTCCTTAACATAAAGTATCTTAATGATACTAATATAATCGAAGAAACGTTTTTATGGACTTTTCACCACAAAATGGGAACACAGTAAGTTTTAAAAAGTATCCAGATTGATGCTTCACATTTTTAGATCAGTTCCTCCTCTTTTCTGAAATGGTGTGAGCCCCTTGCTTCCTTTTCTACTTCCCAGTTTAAGAACAGCCTACACATGCTTTTGAATTTATAAGCTTCTTCACAAATTCCAAGGTCATAGTACTTTACATGCAGAGCAGCTTAAAAAAATATCCAAATATTTTCAGGCATGAAGACTCCCAATAAGGTCAATTTAGAAAACCCTTGTCTTTCCCAGAAGGTACGCTATGACAAATACACAGTTGCAGCTGAACATTTTAACATTTGTGAATCTAAATTAGAATGAGATGATTATTAAAAACACTGCAATTTGCAGCCTGGTCTTTAGAGAAAACAATGGATGTGGTAATGCTTTTAGATATGTAAGTCAATTCATCCTTTCGTGATATTTTTGACTTTATTAGTCATTCAACCAAATTTGACTAAGAACCTGCAGACTCACTGACATGAAGTTCTCACAAACTTTGTGAAAGAGTACTGTGGAAAGATATTGCTCTGATTAACAGGCTGCATTTTAAGCTTAAGTCTTATCAGAAATCTGTGGATCCACAGGAAAGTAAATGTTAGGAATGCCTTTACAATAGGAAAAAAAGAAAATGAGCATATAATCTTTCCTGGACATGAGGAAATCCAACCCCAAAGCTCAGGGTTAAGTTTGGCTGCAAGATGAAGGTTTCCAGTTATTGCATTCAATCCCAAAGCACAGGGATGAGTTCAGCTAACTGTTCACATAAGTATTTCACACACACACCTTTAACTGTGTGTATCACCCTAGTTAGGGACAAAAAGATGGTTTTTATCTGGTCAGTTCTACTTTCCATTCCTCAAAGAACTGATATCTCTAAGGTAATTACAACACAGTGTTCATCAACTTAAATTACTGGGATGTACTCTCAACTTTAATTCTCACTTTACACATTTTTTTTATCTGATAATTTTATTTTTATAACAAATTTTGTATGCATTAGCACAGAAACCTGAAGAGAATAACGTCATCAGACATTTCATGTAATTTGAAAATATGAAGCAACATTCATTCATCAATTTTTTCTTGAACTTTAAAGCCAGATAGAAAGACACACTACATTCTCTGCCTCTACCAACATGCAAAAACGTAGTAATCTTTTCCTTTTTTACCACTTCCTGCCTACAAACACTCTTTTTCCCCTCCTGAATCTGTCTAGTTTTCTGCATTGCTTCTTCCTTGGTAAAAGGAGTGCTAGGTCCTCTCAACTCTTACACACCTTTCTATGTGTCCATTTATGTCATTGTTTCTGCATACCTCTTATGCCAAGGGTAGCTTTACACACCCAAGGAACGCTGAATAGTTTATTAGGAGTCAAGGGATAAAGCAGAAGAGAACTAAGAAGATACAATCTCACATTCAGACCTCTTAGCACGGCACACATCTGATGATATGCCAAGAGAACATCTGCCTCCTACTAATGCAGTTCCACCCGTTCATGTCACTGTTTGGTCCTTTGGCTTTTGCATGAGATAAGGTATTAACTTCCTCATTAATTATCACCTGAGAATATTCCAAATAAGAAACTATGATTCCGGTAAACATTTGCAAGACAACGTCATTATTTCAAGAGATTTCATCAGACAGTTTTTGCAAGTTTATGCTATGCTAACACAAATAGTTTCAGGATTCTCTGTACAGCAATACAACAGTCTTAGTTATAATAGCCTTTAGTTAAAAGGTTGTGTGCTAAAAATATTTTTTCTCAGCTTTGCACCTACGTACAAAGATTTTCAAAATCCAGAGTCCCATTGCTATACTCAAGTTCCTTGAATTTTAACAAAACTTTTCACATGCACGAAATGAATTCTTTGCAGTTTTCTCTCAAAACTATGAATGTTTCTGTCCTTTGATCCAGAAATGGCAGTTACTTGTTTAATGAAAATGCAGTTATTTACTTCTAGTGCTCACAAGTTTGAGAAAATGATGCTTGGTGTTCTTCTATCACTTATCAGCTCAAACAGGTAGTATCTATCCCATTTACCTTACAATTCTTTATAGTGACACTGAGTGAAAGTAGAAAAACTAAAAACGTATAAAACCAAGAGTTTCAGGTTCACACCTGAAACATTTTGCTGGAGACATGGAAAACTCAGTCAAAAGAGAAAATGCAGTTGGATCTAGTGAAGCATTGATTTTTTAAGATTTCTTTAACTGCAATCTCTAAAAATATAAATATATAAAGCATATATAAAAAAGAAAGCATTTTTACATATGAAAAAAATATACAGAAGTTAAAGCAATTGCCTGTGGCTTAAACTTTCTCTCTGCATGCACACCTAAAGGCTCCAAAATTCTGCCATGTTATATAAAACATCTGAAATATTCCATTTATTCAGTTTAAAATGTACTTTAAACAAAAACAACAGCACAGGCAATTTATTCTAAATATGTTTTGATGTATATCTATTGAATCTTGATGAATTCTGAGGGGAGTTACGAGTCATTTGATTTCAATTTTGATATACTATTCAAAAAGCATGAGAAAATACTCAGTTTCACAATTTCTACAAAGTATAAAAAGCTTATGCTCTTAAATTATTTCACAGGATTTACAGAGAAGTAGGAGAGGGGAAAAAAACTCATGAATTTCCATTCTTAACTATTTTATTTTCATTTTCAATATAAATTGCAGTGTTTTTTTCATCCTGCATATAAAAGCCTTATACCTGAAATCCAGGTATAAATTAGTTTTCAAATTGTAGGAAAAAGCTGAAATGCCATTACCTCCTTTTCTTCCTGTAATTCTATTACTTCATGGTACCGTGGGATGAAGAGGTCATATTTTTTCTTGCCTTCTTTTTTGTTGCTGACATTTTCATAATGCATTGCAGTTTCCCTTCAGAAGTTAAAGGAAAGATTTATGAGTCTTCATTTTTAAATGCTTATCTAAATACACTTAGTGAAAGCCTATTCTCCTATTACAAACAGCTGCTGTTTGCAATAACTAATGAAAGCCTAGATTACTCACTAATGGGAGAGGTCCCACAATATTGTACAATTATGCTGTAAACCCAGAGCAGAAATACAAATCATGTTTCAATAATGGCAAAATCTTGCCGTTGTCACAGGATGACTCTGACAACCTCTTGATGGAAAAAAATAAAAAGCATACAGAAAGAGAACATACAATTTTTGAGATACAATACCCTAACACATGTAAAACAAAGCTTCAAGTAAGTTATGATACTCTAATTATAAGATTTAAAACTGAAATTAGCCAAAGTAGACCTATGTCACAAATTTCAAAACAGCAACTCTCTAGAGAGCCCTTTTATGATTAATTTTAGGAAAAAGACTTCAAAGGAAATCACTTTAAATACACAAATAGTTTTTATTGGAGTGTCATTTGAAGTAGCGATAAGTCTGGTGAAGACACTGGAAAGGATTTAAACCATGACAGATGATGCTTGCATAGAAAATTAAGACCAGTCAGCCTACAGACAACGCATGCTGAAGTTTATTTGTAAAATTTCTCTCTTCAATTTCTAATTAATTTACATCTGTAGTCTGAAAACTTAGGCCCTAATCAGTTGATTATTTAAGTATATAGACATAAGTAATCCTTATTTTTATCTTTATTCAGAAGTTCCACAGACCCAGGCCTCTGAAATACATGTAGAAACTCATCTTTCAGGCACAAACATCAACACTTAACTAACATTTCATAAAATAAAAACATTTCATAAAAACAAGGTGTAATAACCTATTTAGGTATTTAAGAGCAGAATCACAAAGATGCAAACTGGCAGTGCTCCGCAGTCATAGGCCTGGAATTTACGGGCCAGAGTTACATGCTTAAGTGCCTTTTATAACAAACACAGACTGTTACTTGCCTACAAACACAATTGACATCAGACAGCATATTGATCACATTGCTTCTTAAGCCAGCCAGAGAGTCATTGAAAGAGATTCTAAAATCTTGTCTTTCCCAAACTTTTCATACTAACTTCCTGTTTCACTTTAAAGTTTGAGAACAGGGTATACAATCTGAAACCTGAAGTCCCGTTGTTGTTGTTTTTAAAAGAAATTAAATCTGGTCACTTGTAAGACACACAGAGGAGGAAGTAATGGTCATACACACATTTTCTAGTATCTTAGCGAGCACTTGTATAGTAGTAGAAATATATAGTCTACAGTACCTTAATGAGCACCTCTACAGGAAGTTACAGACACAAGTGAGATGCCTTCCTCTCAACACAAAGTTATAAGCTCAACTAGGAAAAATACTTCCCTACATCCTTTTTGATGATGAACCATTTGGAAGTCAAGAGAAGGGGCTAAATTAAGGATCAGTTAAATAAAGATTAATTTTACTATTTGTCTTGCACATTTCTCTCGGGATCTTAAATTCCACCACCACTTTGACCTTCACACCCCCAAAGAATTTCTCCCTTTTCATCACTAACAAGCCCAGCAGAGCACCTCTCCTAGCTCTGACTTGCTCAGGGATCCACTTGACTGTATCCCATAGGGTATGGCTGTGAATGACCAAGGGGCTCAGGAGAGCTGAGCTGATTGATATTCAAGAACACCTTCCTCAAAGTACATCCTAATATGCAAAAAGGCTATCAACTGTGGCAGAAGACCCAGAAGACCAGCCTGGATGAGTCAAACACTCAACCACATTACTGAAAGTAGATTTTTTTTTTTTTTTTTTTTTTTTTTTTTACAAGCCATCAAGCATGAAGTAAATTGGCTTTTAGTAAAATAAACCTTTAAAGAGGTGTTCACTGCCCTGAAACCACAGCAAAATTAATAACTGTAAGGACTACGTTTCCAGTGAAACAAGCAGAAATATCTATATGTGAAAGTCTTCATGAAGCAGAAGAGCTCAGGAACAGCAAATGAGCCTGATTTTTAGCCTCTCTGTTTGCAGCAACGTAAAATAATCAAAATATATTAGTACAATACATATAAAACCAAAAAATAGACTAATTCTAATTCTAAAGAATAAACATAACTTTTTTTTTCACATGTTTATTCCAAAATTGTTATTTTCCAAGTTACGTCATATTGCCCAGGTCCTGGTCCTTTTTGAGATTTAAACTCACGTTTTCCAGTTAAATTACTAACATGTATTCCTCTATAGTTCAGGGCAGAATAAGTAACATCCCAATGTAAAGGGAAAGAAAAAAAAAATTAAGCCAAAGAATTTTCCAATTTCTTGGCCACGTTTTTGCCTTATCTACAAAGTACAGCCAAAATATATAATGGGGAAGGGGAAGACATTTGCTAGAGATATCATAATTACAATACAAACCATGCAGTGGTTTACTTTTATTACATTGCACAGGCCATCAAGCAGGTCTTCACCATGTTTCCTGACTCACAAGAACTCCACCCTCAACCCCCTCAGTCTCACTGTTCTCTACAAATTGCAGTTGTGAAACTAACAATTCCCTAATAACATCGGTTTGTTTCACTGGTGACATCGTGATGTCACTACAGAGATAGAAACTACAGAGAACAATAACTTCAGCTATCAGCTGAGAGAGCATTAGGGATTTACAACTGTAGTGCACTCCAGCAGGTAGACACCTTCTGATTCCAGACAGCATATTTGACTGTAGAAACATTTTTTATAAGGTGTTTTCTCATGTATAAAAGTTAAATTTTTCATTTTAATTCCTATACAGAACTGCTTCTTAAGTCATACACAACACATCAAGCACAGAGCACAGATATCTCTCCCAGAGATGCAGTGACGATTGCCATAGGAAAGATAGTACCGAATAGCAATTTAGTTTCAAGCTATATGGACCAGAATGCAAAAAATGGCCAGTGTAACAAAATTCAGGTTATCGTTGTCCACATCAAGCAGTTACAGACCTCAGCGCTACAACCCTGCTCAATGGACCACTCATCTGTCCAATTACACTTTCTGCACACATCTACATATTCATCTTTCAAGCTGTCAAACACACATCCAGTTGTGTTCTACTCAACATATTTTAAGGAAGTTAGACCAGAAGCAACAGTTCCATTTAACATGAGGTATACAAAAATAGTGTCAAGTTTTATGTTCATATAGTGTCATTTTGTTCTACTATGTGCTTGTGTCATATTCCCCACCCCACCCCCGCCAAGTTGGGGCCTAAATTGCCTGTTTCCAATATGAATACATTTATACAGTAGTCATGAGTTGTAAATGGCTGAAGGAAATACACTAAGCTGCATAGAAGACATCTACTTTAACTCAACGATCTGTACAAATATTCCCTTTCACTTCATTACTAACTTTTCAGCTTCATGTTCAAGTCTATGCATATATATATGAAATTCAGTCCAGACTATTAAAGGCCACCCTGTATTAATTAAAATCGTGCAAAAAACCACCAACAGTAAACTATTGGAATTTGTAGCAGAGTTTATAGGGGTCAGTATGAAAATCAATAGGTAGAGTACTTCAATTCAGAAAGTTCAGTGCAAACCCTCAACTCAAAAATAAAAATGTTTATAACAAAAAACAGTGAAAATCAGAGACTCCTAATGAAGAACTAACCAGGATATGCATGTTCCCCAGTAAAAGCTGCTTTTACTAGGATGGTACAAAGAAACATCAATGAAAAATACCTCATAGACATTATATTATCTCACCCAAAATTTCTCTCCCAATTGGATTATTACTTGCTTAAAAAAAAAAATCAAAACCATGTTAAATACACACCACACAAAAACATCAACATGGCCTGTAAACTGAATGTGTCTCTAGTGATCAGAAAACCAGTTCAGCTTATACATTATATATCTAAAATTTCACTTACTAATTCTAAACCAGACAGCATAATTCACAGCAATTTTTACATGGTTTCTAACAGATTTGACACATCGACCACAGAGAGAACATTCTCAGACACACAAACTAGGAATAAAACTGGCCATCCATACTCAGCTTCTGTTCAAAAAGCATCACCTTCCTATTATTTTGGAAAAAAACCAACCACCTTTGCTACCATTAACAGAATGTGCATCCAGGATAAGCATGCATGTTTTTATAATTCAATAATTTTAGTACTGAAGTCAGTCCCATCTCAGAAAAACAACTCAGTCATGTTTTTTCTTCATTATGCACAAATAACTTCAAAATCCTGAAAATACCAGTTAGTGTCTTCCTCATATTAGATTCCTTTTTTTTTCCACATGTATATTATCTCTCTATACCCAGTGTATATATTCTCACGATAAGAATTCACAGGCTTACAGATTTCTTTCTTAACATGTTACCTTTTCCTGGAAAGAAAGAAAAGAAAAAAAAAAAAGAAAAGAAAAAGAGAGGAAAACAATATTTTTT
The DNA here is from genome assembly GCA_947846985.1 of Fratercula arctica. Classification (NCBI taxonomy): domain Eukaryota; kingdom Metazoa; phylum Chordata; class Aves; order Charadriiformes; family Alcidae; genus Fratercula; species Fratercula arctica. The sequence goes on along the minus strand of CANTUZ010000004.1, from coordinate 28,656,166 downwards.
CCTTGATTATACAATTCCTCCTTCTTCACCATATAAAGCAGTTTAAGATGCTCACTATTATAAAGGAAGCATGACAGCCAAACCGAATTTCCAGAGTAAAAGGGTGACAGCACCATCAAGTGGCTCTATAAAGCACTATTTACTACTGTTTTATGCATGATAGAAAAAAGTTAATATTGTCCAGATATATACAGAAGGGACTTCTTAAAACTAGTTTAAGTTATGACAGATTAGATCGTGTAGAAATCTAATTTATTTTGAAGTCTGTAATATGGATAAGCATATTTAATTTTTTATATTATTAATTTTGTGGAATTACCTACCTTTTATTATGATACTAATAAAGGAATAGCATGATATCATTATTAATGGTACAAAACCTTGGCACAGCAGGAAAAGTCTTGTACATTCTAACCACACTGGTGGGGGTCTTCAGGAGTTGGATGGCCCTGATCTCCAACATATCCTCTATGATCTGGGAAAATGTTGAGCAGATAGCAGCCGTACATCAGTTAGACTTAATTTATCTGGCAGCTAAAAACGTGACATGAACTCCAAACTGAATCCCACCCAGAGGGATGTCAGCTTGGTGTCTAGACAAATGAGATTAAATTACTAATAATAAACTGTAAAAATATAAAGGCCTGTTAAGGAGAATAAAATATGCAAATTGTCATCTTACTATGAGATGACTTAATCTGTACATTTTTGCTTCTCTTTTCTGGGCATGACAATTGACAAGTAGATGAACTTTACACAGAACAAGAGTAGTACATTTAAAAACATATATTAAACATTTTTAATATAATACTATTAGTTTCTGTGATAATGAAAAGTATGTATTTCCACAAGGTATAAAGCCTTCCATGTTTTGCAAATCCAAACTAAAAAACAAACAAAAAAGCCATAGCCATTCTCATTTTATGCAGATGATGCTTTTTTTGTAGATGTACCCTACTTACAGAGTAGCGAGTCTTACATCACTGAAAAAAACATTTCAAAATTATGATCAACTTCAAATACCACGGCTGCCTACACTGAAGAGTGAGGATTTTCTGATGAAAAATGGAAATCCTGAACAAAATATCATAAGCAATCTCTGCTTTTAAAACAGCAGACACTATATAGTCTTAAGGAAAATTATTTATTCCAATCCCTTGCAAATTCAAATGAGCCTATGTTTCCAAGTAAAAATAATATGAAAGAAAACTTTGCTGTAGAAATACATCATCCAGTCAGATCACTGGCATTTCTAACCATACTCTCACATCTACAGAAGAACGCTCAGCACAATTTACTCTATTTACTGTAAAATCACAAAGTGATGTTAAAAGGCATTTTTAACACAGAGATAATAATAATTGATATACTTAAACTTATGTACATGATCGAGTATCTTGAACTGAAATCTGTGCCTGCTACTCCCTAGGAAGCTATATATAGAGACACTATTATTCAACATTTCATTATTCAAAAGATCCTAGGCACCTCACAATCTCTAGATTGAACAGCCCAATGCCTGTATAATATTTCACTAGGCATGAGGCAGAAACCGAGAACAGAGATTTAGGGTTAAGAAAGAAACGGGTTACAGTAATTAGATCATATGGTTTCTCAGTTACGGTATATGCACATAATAATGACTCCATTAAAGTCAATTTTTATGGCATAGTAACTCAATTCTTGAAGGCAAAACAAAAGGAGTATATTCCTATGATCTGCTTGAGGAAAGATGTTAGTTTGATCACTGTTTTTAAAATGGCATGCAGCAAGTAATATTTTCAGTGTATTGAACGATATTCTTAACAAGTAAAATATAGTACAATCTAATAGCATCAAATCAGAACATGAAACTTAACACAATGTATTTTTTAGAGTTGTGATACCTACTTCTTTCTGAAGTCACTAAGGTGATGGTTTTATTTGGTTTTTTGTTTGTTGGTGGGTTTTTTCCCCTTGAAGACAGGTATAATCTAACATAGAAGTGTGAGGAAAGAGGAACTAATGATAGTTCCCAGCAAATAATGTTCACGAATTGGCAGCATGACTATGTATGCATCTGGAATAAGATGGCATGCAACATCAGCTTCCAAAATGAGAAATGATAAAAAGAACAAATTGAGAAGATCGGGAATATTTTTGGTGACAAACCAGAGTTCATTACTGCACTCATTTATGCCAAATATTGTGATTACCTAAAATCTCAAACTAGCCCACTGTAAGTTAAATCTAAAGGCATGGGCTTTTTGTGATTTTACTGAACTGTAAATATGAGGTTCTAAACTATATAAACGTAATTTTATCATTCATCTTCATTTTAAGTTACCAGAAAGCATTCATAACATCTTATTCTGTTCAATTATACTAGTAGCCTTTTTTAACATACAGCGAAATAAATTAGACCATGATAAAGTATAACTTCTGAAACAGTGAAATTCAATATCTAAATATTTATAAATGCATTTATATAAGTGACTTCCAGCCAACAGAAATGTGACAGTAATAAATTGCATTTGTAGTGATTAAAACTACTCGATTGTAAAGATGACCCAGTTTAGTACACTTTTTCAAAGTCAGAAACAGTAAAAGTGTGTCTTATATATACAGTCTTTAAAATCCATAGTAAAAGCAATATAAATGGACTGTTACTTAACTTACTAACCTGTATATTATTCAGGTAAAGTATCATATCTGTAATGGAATTAAAAAGCTTTTTAAAAATACTGACAAAGACTGAGGAATAAATTGATGCACTCGTAATAACTCTAAATCATTTAGCTCTTTATGCTAAGAAGTGTTGACAATACCAACTTCAAGGTCATTGTCAACTTGGTAAGTCATTAGCAAATAAAATATGGCTTAATTGGAGCAAACTCAGCAAGGAGCTGCATTATTTTAAGTGAACACTGCAATATAACTTGAAGAAGAATTACTAATCGCCACTCCCGTTGACAATGAAATGGATGAAGAAGGTGCTTTGTAACTTTTTTCTATGACTTTCCCGTAATTAAATATGGAAATAGATTCTGTGAAGAATTAAAAGTCCCTGAGTGCATTAATTCAGGCACTAATGGACTGCCTTCCAGTGTTACAGCACACAGGTAGTTCCCAGCATGTTACCAACATTAGCTAATATATCAGTGTCAGGCTCCAGCAGTACACTTTAGTTTGAACACCCAGCTCTGTAAAGCAGATTTAGGCTGATGACACACGTTGTTTTAAAAGGACGTATTTTTCATATTTCGAAATACTGCCTGAAACTTTATGTGCCTTGATGAAACAGCTCAAGTCAGACTAGAGATCCAGTTGCCTGATGTATGCAGATGTATTACATACATACAGTGCTTATGTAGTCTTAGTAGACACCTCACTGACCTCTTGCGTAACACTATTCAGTGGTTTTTCTTTTTTTTTTTAGTAAAACTCCTTTTAAAAATAATCTCATTTCAATATTTTTCCATCTTTCCCAGCACAATATATCAAACTCCCTAACACAATTACACCATTGAGGGTTATAACATTTTAACTAAGGAAGTTCCTCTCAGCACAGACCTCTTGATACCGCTGCTCTGTTCACTCTATTTTCTCACTTTATGCCACAGAACTATTCACTTCCTCCAGCTCTCCCTCCAAACAATATTTTATGGGCAAGGAAACCCTAAATCTGCAGAGCTCCCAAGGTCCCAGCCTGATACAGCAGTCCTTACACATTCTTAAAGCAACTGCCAATCTATCAAAGCATGGTAATACTCACCATAAGAGCAAGTGAAAATGAACAACTTTTTTTTTTTAAACTAATTCTGTGATAATTATAGAGCGCACATGTTTAAATAGCTAAAATATTTGCATTATAAAAATAGGATTTTAACATTTGGGGTTTTTTTTAATTGAAGACTTTGCAGATCTGTATCAGAGGGCCTAGCTCAGTAACATAATGCAGATTTGCTACTCTTCCTTGGCATTTACATGTGGGCATCAATCCACTAAAGCACTTTAGTATGTCCATAGCTTTAAATATGTAAGCAGTCCTACTGCAGTCAAATGCGACAGTTAACTACATATTTAACTACTAACATGTAAGTGCTTTGCTGGACTGAGGCCTACAGTTGTTTGACAGTGAAAGCATGCTTCAGGAATTCATTGCTTATCCAAAATATGTACCCATAGTAAGAAAAAAGCAGTAACTTGAGGAACCTTAGATGAGTGGATTGAGCTTTGAGGCACAATGAGGGAGCCTAACCTACAAATAGTCATTGTGAAAATAAAAATAAAGATTCAACACACCAATTAATACACATACTCTCTCACTTCTCTAGGGAAAAGACAAGGCCAAAACAGCTGCTGCAAGAGCTGAAAGAACACTCAAAATAGTTTATTATCCACTTAAGAACTTACATATTGTATCCGTCTTTTGTGTTGTTTCTTGTTGTGCTGTTATTTTAACTGTGAAAACTCATTAAATTATTAAAGCTTGTATAATGTTTTTATTTAAGCAAATTTATATTAAACAAAAATGTAATCACATATTTTTTGCTAACAAGAAAGCACTATCAAAAACCCCAGAAGACAGAATTGTTTTCAGAGTATTTGAAAACCCTTTCTCTCCTGAGGATGATAATGCTTTAGGTTTTATGTTTTTGGTGTGCGTCCCTGATACACTTGATAGCTATTATTGCTCATATATACCCACACACAAAGTATTAACTGATCCCATTGATCATATAATAAGTATTAAGATAAATGTGCACCTGCAGTAGGTTTCAGCTATGAAGATGTATAATCTTGCAAACAAGTTCTTAGAATTAAAGAAAAGTTGTCCAATTCTAAGATAAACAGGAGGATGACAAGACTCAGGCATGATTATCTCTACCCACAGCAGAATCAGAAACATATCAAGAAAAATTAAATATTTTATTAAAACCAAATAGATACAGAACAAAATGTTCAACATATGAACAAACAGCCTCCAATGAATCACATAAATGTTTTCCATTCTAACCTTTAGTTTTGGCTGCTTTAAAAATATGCTCTAAGGCTGTGACCAGTATTTCAGTGCTGTATCCAAATCCAAAACCCAACTGAAAAAGCAGGGCAATGAAATCTGACACTTAAAAAAAAAAAACAAACCACACACACACCACAACCCGCGAACAGAAACTAAGAGGAACTAGACAAGAAACACAGACAAAGCAAAACTAAACGGGACCATACTACAACATTTCTATAACCTATCCATAAAAAAGAGTGATAGTAAGAGATACAGGAACGACTGCGAAAATAATCTACAGTAAGGACTGTAGTTAGAAAAGTACTGAGCCACTCAAACATTTTGCTCTGGTTATGGGTCAGTTACTTAAACAGAAACTAATAATTACATTCTTGAGAGATGCCTATCTTTTCCCATGAAGGTGTTCATTATTTCCCTTGACAGAGAGAAACAAAGCTCCTCTTTGTCCTCAAAAGTCTTTTTTTTTTTTCCCAACAAATTCAAGATATAGAGTAGGCAAGTTCAAGTCCTTAAAGAACTTAATGTTTTGTTTTGGGGTTGTTTTTTTTTTTTTTTTTTTTTAATCCTTTTATGCAGGATAACTACCTCAGAAGTAGCCAACCTTATTTAATTTCTACCAGTCTTGAAAATAAATTAAATTAAAGCTGTGATGGTGAAAGATCAAGATATCTTACGGTCTCTAGGACCCCAGATCTGACAGAAGTTTCCTGCTCTCTTACACAGTTTCTTTAAGCTCCATTGTGCCAGTATTTGGTATTATTTCTTCTATAACAACATTAATAATTGGTATTTACAAATGATTTGGTGGCGAACTCTGCATGGATGCAAAGAGTTCTGAAATTCTTGTGCACTCACACCAGAATTCAAAACAAAATACTCCAGTTGTTAGATTTTTAACAGTGATGAAATGGTCAACATTCCTTAAAACACAAAAACGTTTTAAATTCTCATTAAAAGCTGTCTTTTAACACCATCAGTTAAATTTAGAATTCAAAAGTTATTTCTGAAGAAAAACTTCAGTTGTACATTCTACGAGTTCTCTTAAACTTTTGTCTCTTCCTTCTTGAAATATAAAGCATAAAGGTAGCTAAAACACTACCTGAAATCATCCAAATCTAGAAATCAGAAGCTTACTTCGGATTGAAATTCACAGATTCCCAAACACTTTTTCAGTATACCATTTAATCTCCTTGCCTTAGTTCTCCATTTGTATAACTACCATAATTACAGATAACTACACAGATTATACGTATGATCGCTTGTTGACTATTCATTTTGCTTATTCAGTGTTTAGAAAACATGATGCAACAGCATTCACAGATGATGTGATTCCTAACAAAAATGCTGAATACTGAAGCGCTAGCATAAAATACTTAGAAATGGTTGCACACTGGATCACTACATGACTCTGCTGCCCCCTAATGCATTTATTGGAAAAATAATTACATGGGAAAATAGTCACCAAAAAGAAGTAATTAATTATTCTTTTTTTATTTTCATTAATTATGAACTGTAATTCACTCTACGCCATTAGTATTGCTCAAGCCTCCCCTTTGTCATAAATGCTATGTATAGCTGATGTTGCTACTTCAGAATCATCTGTAATAAGGAACAGTGAACAGCGAACAGCTATTAAGGACTTTCAAATGGAAGACACGTTTAATCTGCAATTTGTTTCAGAAGATGTGACAGAAACATTAAAGAACAAACTGCTTATTACAACATTGTAAAAATTCACATCTCGCATCAGAACATGAGAGTTATAATCCACGGCTTTTTTTCCAATGTAGATTAGATACGGGGCGGGGGGTGCGGGGTGTGTGTGTGTGAAAGGTTGCTTGGTTGGGGGTTTTTAGTTAAAAAACCAGAACCACCACATTGTTTTATTGTTTTATCTTCAGTGAAGTGAGAGTCATTAAGAATTACCTACAAATAGTGTCTGATAGTAAGCTGGACACTCTTATAAAACAGTACCTGCCTCAGACATAAGAGTGTCATTCTCAGCTTCTTCATATACATAGTCTGATCAGGAGAAGGAATAGAGGGATCATCCTCCTTTCAGCAGGTTTTTATAGAGTCTATAGCTTTCTCAAAAAGAAAAACATATATATAAAAATATATTTTAAATATATTTATATATATTAAAATAGGTTATCCACACATCTTTACTCATGGTAAATAAACTGAAAATTAGTATCCCTGAAGTAATCAAATGCCCTATAGTTAAAAAAAAAAAAAAACAAACCACACAAACCACAACACACCAAAAAAACACACACTTTCACTTTACAGTAGGAGGTACAAAACCTCAGAATACTACAGAACCAAAAGGTAATCCCACGGCAGGGGTAACTTTATAACATCACATGCACAGACAAATAACATCAATTTTCGTTACCTGTGTCACATTGTTGCACAAGCATAAACCAATTAAGTTGTGGAGGGGTACAGCTAATAGGATTACTAATATCCGTCTAAGTCAACTGAAAGATGGCAATGTTCCCTTCTGGCTTCTCCATCATATTCAAGAATGCCTAACAGCATTAGGACATTTGTAACCACCAGATAGTATCAGTATCCTGGCCCTACTTACCATTTAGTAATGTGAAAACACTCAGCCACTTATTTAGCTTCCATATCTAATGCAAATTAAACTTCCAAAATCCATTTATCTACAAAGTTCCCAAACTTCTTTATAAATTAGCATCAGTCACTAGATTTTTTTGTTTGGAGCTGTTGGGTTACAGATAACATATGGAGCAAAGTACCTTTCAGTAACTTTAAAAACTGGTGGCGGTTTTTTGTTGTTGTTTTTTGTTTGGTTTTTTTTTTTTTTAAAAAAAAGCAGGTTTTGCTCACTGTGGACACAAGCTTGAACGTGCAAACATTCAATCAGTTTTGCACTTGTCATGGCTCAGCTTAGCTGAATATTAGCATAATAAAAACATTACCACAAATGTTCAGTAATATGCTTGATTTTTTTTTTTTTTTTTTTTTTAAAGAGGGAATTAACATTACATAGACATTTAAAATTAGCATACCAGCTGACTGTGCTCTTTAGACTCTCTCTGCTTTTTGCTATTTCTAGCTAACTCCACTGTAGGAGCTTGGTTATAGCTGCCAGGTCATAGAAAAACTGTATTGATCTCTTTGAAGTGCTTCTCTTACTTAGCAAACTCTTGCTGCCTTTTGTGTTCTAAAGATACACCAATAAAGAAAACAACCAAACTGAAAAACATTACCATAAATTATCTAGGAACATGATAGCAATTTTATCAAAATAATTCTGATGCCTAGATGAATCTATTAAAAAAAAAAATCAATCAGTCTGTGGATATTAAAGTACTGTAGATAATGATTACTTTTTTCGAAGTTGTTTTACTTGATTTCAATTAGGAAAAGTCTAAAGAAGCTAAAAATCATTATTTCTCATCTACATCTTCCAACAAATTACTGTGTCTAAAATTCTGATATATTTTAGTCAGTATTCCAAAGTGTTTCAATAAAGTAAAATAATGAATACAATTGTACAGTGAAAACCAAATTCACAATTTCACTATTATTTATGCCATAATGGTAAAGACCTTTGAAAAAGACCATTGACGAAGACCTCAACAAGCCAGGTTCTAAATAGTAAAATAATCAGTGTCAGTTTCTTTCAAACATTTTAGCATCCTGAACATTTTAGTTATAATTGAGCTTTATGTACAGAAATGTCTATACACAATTATATCAAACTAAAACTGATATACCAGTTCTCTTAATAACTAAAAAGTTACAGCATTCATTTATTTAGTTAAATTTTTTTATACATTCTGGAGGACTAATATGGTTTTACAAGTGAACTCCATGGTAATTCTCAGAACAGTGGAAATAGCCTGTTGTAGATGTCAGGAAAAAAAGTAATTCTCTGCCAAGAAAATTAATTAGAAAACAAGGCTCAAGTAGTTGACTTTCTACTACTCTAAACGGGACCTAAGACATGAATGGTGAAGGAACATCTTAGGAGATTTCCAAACAACTTCATAATTGTTGCTGCTACTGTAACTCTCGTCCATTGAAAATGCATTTTCTGCATACTTTTAAAATAAGCATCCTTACTAAACATAAGTTTTCAGATATAGCTTCTTTTTTTTTTTTTTATGATTTCTCACATCATAACACATTTATGCAGTATTATGGCAGGCATGATGGAAAACGATGTAGCAAAAGAGTAAATTAACAGAAGCACATAACACGATGTATCTCAGTTGAAACAAGACGATGCCATTCTGCAAAGTCTGCCATCTGCCAGTTTTTGTAGCATGTTGTTCTCACCACTATGCCCTCCTAAAACACAGTGATGATCCACGATTTCCACAATGAACAATCAATAATCAATTAGAAGTGCCAAAGATAAGTGCCTTTTACATTCACATTACTAATTTCAAACTATTATGTCTAAAAACAGAGTAAAAGTTATTATTTGTAACATCATTACTTAATGAGTTATTTGACCTTTTCCCATTATAATTTAAGCTGCAGGAAGATTCAGGAAAAAGAAGATAAATGAGGAAGAGCAGTGAAGACGCTTCATGAAACACTGTATTCTATGTCTCTGATTTTATCATTCTAGTACAAAATTTAATGCAACACACACCTCTATCACCTTTTCATGCTTGGGAACATATATAGCAGGATGTATAGTCTTAAAAACGCATCATCTTAAATGACTGTACAGTAAGAAAAAATAAAAATAAGGACACTACACACAAAACTATAATACGGGTTTTTTCATTGTCAGTTAGCCCCATGCTTTAGACAGTCTAATTCTTTCTGTAGTTGCATTGTTTTATGTATTTTGTAGCTGTTGGCACTGATACTACTTCAGAGTCACACTATGCTCTTGTTCTATAAAGTTTACCCCACATATTAAAGCTTAAAAAGCTGAATTTACATTTTTCTCCTTGACGTAAGGACTTAATTATACATTGAAAGATGGGTTCCATTGCAAGTTACAAGCATCAGTCTTATTTGAGAGCAGTAAGTATTGCCTCACGGAAACAGCATCCCTGCTCAGCTTCCAGTACTGAGAGACACTGTTCCCACATATTTATCTTTGGTAGCAGATAAGAAAAAAAAAAGGGTCAAAAATTCTCTATACAATGCAATGCCTAGAAATACTCGAGAAAGCATTAGGAAGATCAGACTTCTGCATTCCAAGGAGAACAGGACTGCAACATTTTATGGTGCAAGGATGGAGCTAGGAGAACTTAAAGCACATCTCTCTCCACAGATTTCACAAGAGTCATATCCAATTCTGACTTTTTCACCTGATCCCTGCTTCATGCTCCCTAGCTAAAACACCAGCAGTCTGTGTGGCACCAACTTAAAACCAGAGCCCCCCTTCAGCTTGGAGGCCTCACACAATCACAACAAGCAGGTCAGATTCCAGAGGAGGAGAGGGGGGGAAAGATCATGCAGCAGCCACGGCAGTAGCCTCCCCTGCTGTACACACAGCAGTTGTACCAGAAGCTATACAAACACCAGCTGTAGTCTCTGCCACATTTTGTTCCTATCAGATAAAAACACAAGAATGACCATTTTGGATCAAACTAGAAGTCCACATTGCCCTGTATTACCATCTTCCTTGCTGATCTACCGCAGAAGGATAAGCATGCAGCAATATTTCTCCTAATACTGCCCAATTCTAGCCATCTGCAGCTAAAGAACTTCCTAATAAAGTATATTTAATACCTCTTCAGAATTCCTGCTTCCATCAGTTTGTGTAATCTTTGGTCACATAACTATATACCCATTTGTTCTGAATATTTCACTGGAAAATTTCACATGATAGTCCTTGGTTTTGCATTAGGAAGAAAGAAAATCATAAACAGTCATATCTCATTCGTTTGTTCTGTGAAACTCAATGTTACATAGACTTCTATCATCTTGGTTGTAACTTTTCCAGGATGAAGAACCCTAGTCTATGTAATGACTCCGTAAGAAAATGTCTTTCCATATCTACGATCATCCTTGTTGTCCTTCTCTCTGTGCATTTTAATTTTATAACATAATTTCAGAAGAGGGGTAACCAGAACTTCAGGTAACAATGAATCTGCAGGCAGATTATGTCATACGTGCAAAGGCACAATAAAGGTTTTATGGTTTGTTTTCTATCCCTTTTCTAATAATTCCTAGTAGTTCAGTTGCCTTTTTTTCTTTTTTGACTGCTACTGTGCTTTGAGCTAGCATTTGCTTAGAATGAAGTGTTATAAGGTCTCTCTCGTGCCACATGTAATTCAGTGTCCTTGGTTTTAATGTGGAAAATTAAGATTGGTTTTCCCAAGTGCATTTATCTGCACTGAATCTCACATGCCATTTTATTACTCCATCATGCAGTGTCATGAAGTCTTTCTACAGCTCTTCGTAAAAGACTTCATTTTTACTACCTTGAATAAATCAGTGCACTGAACAAACTTTACCACCTTGCTCATCTCTTTTTTCCATATCACTTATGGGCATATTAGATAGCAGAGACCCTTAGAACAAATTCCTGTGAGAGTCCCTCACATAGGAAAGCCAGCAATTATTTCTCTCTTGTTTTCTATTTGTTGACAATTATTAAACCTTGATACATGGAAGTTCAAATTATTTAAACTCATTTGGTGACACCATCCAAAGTCTTTCTGTAAACTCTTGTGAGAATACATCAATTAAATCCAAATTATTGCTTGTTTACTGGCCCTTTCAAAGGCCAGTAATACGTTTGCAAGACACCTTTTATAAGTTGCACAGTCTTTCCCATTGTATCAATCTTATTCACATGCCTACAGCTCTATCCTTTATCACATAAATTCCACAAAATGACTTCATACAGAAGCCAAACTTACTAGCCCTACAGTTCCCAATGCTTCTGTTAAAACTCTTCCAAAATGTGTAATGTACACCACCACCTGTTTTCTCAGGACTTATAAAATTGCAAGTAATAGTTTGCAGACCATAGTTAGTCAGTGGTTTCATACATTAGTTTCATTAAAACTTTTTGGTGAACATAATCTTACTCAGAGATCTTATCTTGGCAATTTCTTCTCAGAACAATCCAATTCTAAGAAAGCTCCTTCAAAACACATATGAAGTGAGATTGTACTGTGGGAACCTCCTTAAGCTCCTTTCCAGTCAACAAGGACAAGATTCAGATTTCAGCTTTTTTTCCTATGTCTTTGGTTTCTTTAGCTAACATTTTTACACCTGTAAAAGGATCAGCTGTTTGCCCTGTAAATTCTCCAGTAGTTTTCAATCTACTTGTCACTTTATTTCTAAACTGCAGCAATATCAAAGTAAAGACAAAAGAAACCAAGAAAATAATATATCATTATTTTATATACTTTTGACCATTGTTGATATTTTCTTTCAGTAAGTCAAAGTAAAAAGCTTAAAACTTTTAAAACTGTTCTAAAGCAGAAAATGTCTTGCCTAACCCTAAGTATGACTCTTATGGACTTAAGTGTTTTTGTGTTTATAAACTGTATCTTTAATCCCACCGTTACTGGAAAACAAAGAATACTATACTTGCATAACAGCTTTCTAAGTAATCTGCTGAAAAAGGGTTTAAAACAGTACATAGAGTCATCACATATCCTAGTAGCTGCACATCTGAGGATAGGGAAAGGACTAATATTTATATTGTTTAGTAATATTTTAGAAACACCGAGAGCTCTGAAAAAAAGTGTTAATGCAGTCGAATAGGAAGGTATACGTGCTACAAATGGATATATCAAGTCACTGAAAAGCCCTCAAGTCATTTTAAGGCTTAGCGAAGATGAGAAAATTGAACTGGCTCCATACTATCATATTATTTATATGCTAAATTACATCATCTGAGTCTTCATAAGAACAAAAGTTAGAAAACCTTGTTACAAAGAAATACAAACATTCACAGTAAGAGATATTTACACTTCATTGTACACTAACTTTTACTTGAAATTCACTTATACTTCAGGCTGTGCTGGAACTTCTTAAGTAATTTTTAACCTTAAAGAAAAGATGCTATTACCTCTCTACTCAAGAAGGGCACACCTACTTCACAAAAGTGCAATCTAGGGGGGGATGGGGGGCGGTTAGAATAGGCTTTTTATGCAAAGCATGGTGATCTCCAAGCTGAGACAAATACCAGAGACGATCTCGATGAAGAACAGAGCACAGGTAAATTTACACTGTCGAGAAACTACCCAGCACAAGAGCTGTTTGTTATGAATTCAAAGGCACCTCTCAAGCCACCGGTTCTGCACCACCTTAACACCTCTCCCTTCACGCCCCACCTGCCGACAGCTAACAAAACATATGACTGCTTCTTCACGTGTATTTTTATTACCTTTAGTCCTCTATGCACCCAACACATCTAAGAGCCACCTCTGTCCCTTCGCAGACGCTGGTAACACACCTCACGGGCAGCATTGTCACCTCAGTGCCCCCCAGAACACCAAGGGCCGCTTGCGGGTGGGTGGCCCGGAGCTGGTGCTGCCAGAGCCGCCATGTCGGGCGTGTACAAAGGTTTCAAGCTGCTGCACAGGCCGCTGCGCGCAGGACCGCTAAATGCGGTATCCAGCCGCTCCTCAGCCGGGCGCAATGGCTGCCATGGCCTTGTTTCTCTCTTCCCCTCAGCCTCCCCGCGCCACTTCCTGCCCTCGGGCCTTAAGGTTTTGTCCTAAAGACCTTCACATGTGAAAAATGGTGAAGGTATTGTTGGCTTTCGCAATAATAACAAGGCTATAAATACTTGAATAATTAACCTTTAGTAAATTAGGAAACATGAGAAACCTTAAAGATAACAACTAACAGCAGCTATGAAGAAGAACATCTGAGAGAAACAAAAGAGAACTTCTCCAAGAGACCCCACAAATGATTAACAGAAGGAGACAGACGTATAGGAGAAGGGAGCTGATATGCATGGAAAAAGGGAACTGAAGATTATCCTCAGAAACAATTGCCAGAAGGAAAACACACAAATAGAAGAAAAAGGGATTAATGATAAATCATTACTCTGATGCAATGTTGAATGTATATAAGACATGGGTGAAGTAGTAGCTGGTGTGCCTCTGACTTGAGTCATGCACCCAGCGCTGTGCTTTTGCTTTATCGACTTTGTCCCTATAATAAAATAAGTGCCATTTCTGTTTAAGGAATCTGGCTGTTAATTACACACAGCTCAGGGACCCTGGCACAGCGGTGGCCCCCGCAGCCTGCCCTGACCTGGGCCGTGGCATCTTCCCCCAGGCACCGACTCTGCTCAGCAGTGCCCGCTGCAGCCCCATGTGGGCTCTGAGGAGGCACACTCATAAAGGAGTTAATCTGTCCCGTTTCTTTGCTTCATCCTTTTAAAGCAGTCCTTGGCCTGCAGCAGAGCTTTATTTCACATGCTTCCTGCAATGGGGGCTGCCACAGTTCAGCCTCCTCACAGAGTCCCAGTAAACTGGAAACACCAGGTGATGGCGCTTTTGAACATCCTCATTTTGTTTATTGTAATTGGTCTTACCTGCTTCTGTGTCCTCATTAATGACTATAGAGTAGTAACAGTAGTGGGAATCCCTCAGCTAAAGTACCCATGTCCTACAGAAGCTGTAGGAAAGGTGAGGAGACAACACAGACTTTTGGGTGATAAGTAGGGTGTCTCAAAAACAGGCAGCAAAGCTTTCCTCCAGCAAGCCTCAAAAAGAGGCTAAACTAGCCCCTGGAATGATTATTGCTAATACTTATAATAATTATTACTACGTGTTGTGCCATTTCCATCTTTGTTTCACAAAAACTCTAAAGTGACAAACGCTGATCACGTAACTTTTTGCTCCCAGTTGGTACATCCACTCAAACCATGGAGAAATCTGGGAACAAAAAACGAGGAAGCACAGTTTCTCCCTTGACATGTGCATTCAGATGGGAGATGATACATGGCAAGCATAGGTAAAGCAGTTACCTCCAAGCAGGCAATCATTCGCACCCTATCATTCTCCTCAACGTACACCTTTTATTAGAATCATATTTACTGATGGCATGTTAAGGTTCCGATTCCCCTACTTAAACATACCTCAGCCTTTACAGGAACATCTTTCTTACATTTAGACAGAGCATTTGTATAAAACTGGTGTAGATTCCTTGTGGCCACAGCTGGCTGAGCAGGCAGCAATTTTATTCCCAACCTGAAAAACTAAAAATACTAACTAAAAACAAAAAAACTAATAAAATTTATAAACTCAGAGGGGTTTAATTCTCAATAGGATTATTTTTTCTTAATATTAGGCCTGCATATGTGGAAAAACATGGCAATATACACAAGATTAAAAACATTTACTGACCTTCGTTGGTACTAACAGGCAGAATTTCTTTATATGGTTTTGTAGAAAAGACTTTTTTTTTTTTAATAGAAAAAAAACCACACGCAACTGTAAGAAAAGAAATACTACAGAGGTATCTGTAGATGGCGTTATTTCCCCAATTTTCCTCAGGTTATATGCGGTACAACTGAACTCTGCCCATTTCACCATTGCAAACATGATGCAGCAGAAAGCTTTCCCACTTTCAGTGCTTTAACTAAAAAAAAAATATTTATAAATAATATTTTCAGGCTACTATAGCTGAGATCAAACATATCCATACCATACTATTTACTCACATGAAGAAATCATGCTTCATCAATATCCATTCCAGAATTACATGCAAAAAATCACTTTAGAAAGCTGCTACAAGTGGAAATCAATAATGAAACTCTTCTATCATATTCTTCCTATTTAGGTAAAGTATTCATCATTTTTGTTCAGGTTGTGTATATGAAATGTTAATGGAGCTCTCACATAAGCAAAGTCGACGAGGATCAGAGTTCACCTGAGTACGGTCCTCTGATCCAGGACTGACAGTGGCCCCTGTGCCAATAACTGCACTCAGAATACAGAAGCCTCCGCTTCTCTGATCACTTCTGGAGCAGGCTTCATGCAGCAAAAACTGCAAGCTTCTGCTCTTCTCTTTTTCTGGTATCATCCCGATTTGAATTGGATGCAGTAAAATATTCCTATCTGAGGATGGAAAGAAATTTCTGCAGTACGAAATCTTGTAAGGAGAGGAAGCCAATAAAAACAGATGTGGTGTATATCACCAAAAAAAAATTCAGAAGACTCACACAAGCATCCCCATTAAAAACAACACGACATCAGCAGATAAACAGTTCGCCAAAATACTAGAATAAAGAAAGGATAGGAAAAGAAGAAAAAAAAAAAAATGTATTTTTGGGTGATTCACATAAGAAGTCCCAGGCTTAAAATGCAGTATGAGACAGAGACACTAGATATGAAGGAAAGTTTCCTAGTGAAGAGCGTTTCATGAAAGTTGTAGAAAGTAAATAATGTAAAACAATATCTTTAAAATGAAAATGTAAATATTTGAAACGCAAAGCATTACATTTAAAAGAAAAATAGATGCCAAAGCAGCGTGAAAAGCTGCTTTAATAATGCTGTACTCCTATTTCTGACACACATAAGATCATTTAGATTCTGAAATTCATCTTCTCTGTGAATTACACTATACAAAGATGCTGGTTAAATACAATGTAGCAGTGAGACACCACTACATTTTAACAAAAAAAAAAAAAAATAGAAGGGGGAGGGAAGACAGGAAAAATGGGCTTATTACAAAAGAATACAGTGAGCAGGGAAGCTGAAGATCACCAAGAGGATAAATTATAAATATATTAAAGTTATTCAGATGAAACAGTCCAGATTTCTAATCCTAGGACAGACGTCTTTCTGTTGGGAATATTCCCAAGAGCTGATTCTCCTTACCCTAGCATTTCTTTCTACATTCTGCTGCAAATTCTGCATCTGTTTCATTTTTCAAGCCTGTTGTGTGAAAATACATAACCATAGTTTTCCACTAAGGCTCAGACCTCACTCTGCTTGCATTATCATCTTCAAATCTCTTGGGAGATTTGTCGATTCGTTTCCTTTTCCCCCATTTCCAAATAGCTCTACAGGCAGCAAGTTGCAGTGCTGAAACTACTGCTACCAGTTGGGTTACTGCATGGACAAACCGTACGTGGAGAAAAGGAGACACTGGTCTGGCTGAGGACAGCTCTGATCTAAAGACATACTTGTTGTTCCAATTGTTTTCCCCAGTTGCAATGCTGTCCTGTAATTCTTCATGCATGTTTTCTATTTATCATTATTTTTATATATTTTAGTTGCATCCAAAACACCAAATCCATTATTAAATCCTCAATTCAGCAAGCACACAAATACAAAAACTTCTGCAGACAGAGAAATGTCTATGCCATCAGGAATAATTTTAGAAATGAGCAAGTTGCACTGACAAATATGGTCCCAGATTTGCATTTCATACCGCCATAATACATTGGAAAAAATTACGCAACATCCAAGACATTCTGTACATTGAGAAAGGCAGCATGTTGCAGTACTTACTGAAGCTGAATACTGGATTTCTAAACTGCGAAAAAAAGACAGTGTTTTGGGGGGTTTTCTTCATTTGTTTTAAAGAAGATGATATTATAAATAAAAGCATCATATTACAGCTGTGATTCAGGAAAAGTTCTGAGGTTTCACACCATGTAATATAAATACATTATATATTATAATTCTCCTCTCCAAAAGGGTGATTATTACAGACAAAATGGTTTGGAACACGTAAAGTTGTCTTTACTCTAACTGCTCAGTATTTTCTGTTAAAATCTGTAATGCATGCATCTTTCTACCTTTTCTATCAACCCAAATATCTCTTGACAGGAGCTGGTTAGAAGCCGGCTTCACAAAGAATAACCATCTTCTGCTACAGAACATCATTACAGCAGACTTGGGCCTTTGGAAACAAGTTCCGTCAGCTATCTCAAGAAGCAGAACAGCAAAAGCTATGGGCCATGGATATATTTTTAGTAGTTCAAAAGTCCTAGTTATACTCTCTGCATTCAACCATGAATATGAAAATAAATTGCAGTGCTTTTTGCTATTCTCTCATCACATGAGCATTGTTAAAAATTAACAACTTGCGATTATAAACCACAGAGTCTCTGATAAAAAGTACTGGATCTGGCGTCTATTTAATAGGGAAAAAAATGATTAGTGGTGTCCAAGATTATGGCAAGCAGACACATCTCAAAATAAAACTACTTAAACAGCATAATTTGCACAGCCAGCTGAATTTAGTATGTACTATCTGTTGTTTTCATTGGGAACTGGATAAGTGAACACATACTGCTGATATAAATATGGCACCAGAGTAATCTCATCTGTAACATCTTCCTTTATTAATAAACTGATGGTATTTTTTCACTTGGCAGCTGAGAATCTTTTTTCCAAGTTAAGTTCCATAGTCTTACAAATCAGATAAAATATATTAAAAGGCAAGTTTAAAATATTACTGTATTTAGTAGGTTAGAATTTATTTTAAAAAAAAATTCTCATTATTATGTTAAAAACACAGTAATTCCAAAAGAAAAAAAAAAATCTATTCTGGCAAATGCAAACTATTACTGAGTTTTATTACGCACAAAGAGGTTGAGTAAGACCCACTAAAATATACCACAGAGGCTACACAAATATAATATTTAAGACTGTAGAAAGGTTGCACAGCACTGGTGGAAAGGGGAGTGAAGGCAGTCTTGTCTCATTTATAATACAATTAAGTAAAAAGCAAGTGTGATGAAATCAATGTGTAATTCCAAATTAATTGCTATAAATTAGGCGAAGGTCTAGCATCAGCAGTTGCAAAGAACCGGTAACTGGATACAAAGTTGTTCCCGATTCAAATGCAGTCAGGAAAAGTAGTTAATAGACATTAGCCTCCTCTTGACAGCTGTTCAGCAGCTTGTGGGAACTGAGGGCACAGTGTTCTTATTCCAGTTGCCAGTGAACAGCTGCCTGGCTCAGAAAAAAAGCAGCATCACAAATTGACAGTGAGGCAAATCAGCAGATTCAGCAGTTTTGCCTGTATTCTGCACTGGCCAAAGCCATGTGGTTGCAGTTAGTATCACACCAGCCCTGAATTAATAAGCCCTCCTGAAATTTCAATGTTAGCCTCAGCTCAAGACCATGCTGGTACAGTCACATAACTTCTGGTTGGCATTAAGAGCAAGTTGTGCTTGTCCATGTCTGCCTGCAACATATATTGCAAGTGTATAGATGGTGCATGGGCCATTCTTGCCCTTCATCACCTTCCATCAAGAAATTGGTGAAGTATAGAGAACATTTTGTTCATTAACCCTTCTATTAAATGGGCATCCCCAAAGTAATGGATAGCTAAATCTGTCTCCTGTTAAATCTTGGAGTTACCAAACTCGGGCTTCAGTAAATACAGCAAAATGGGCCTTTTCGTAGTAACTTCTTACCACTGGAGAAACTTAAATCTGAGAGCAAGACAGGAGACAGAAGGAGAAAGACTCAAGCTTCCAGCTCCTTAGTGTTCTGGGCATGCAGCAGTATCGCTTCAAAGCCACCCAAAATCCCACCAGTGTTCAGAAGAAAAATTAATTGCCAAGACTGAGCTTGGATGTCAGATGAGTTTCTGCTACATTCACTGGCTGCAGGTTTGCCAGGCTGCAGCTTACATCAGCCTGTCTTTGACTCGCACGTTATGTGTTCATTCACCTGATTCTCTATAGATTGCAATCAGAGCAGAATGCCTGTGCTTAACATTCACATTGACCACCTCAAAAGAATAACCCAGACTCTAAAGCTGCAGAGAAATAAGTATCACCTATTTTCAAAGGAAAAATTGGATTTTGTCTCAGAATTGAAGCAAGCTGAATTCAATCTTGTTCACCAGGACAAAAAATTCTCTTTCACAAGCCTGTGCAAATGCAAAAGGAGAGTAAGAGAGTTTCCCCTATTAAAGTAACACCAAAGCATCCTACAGCATTTCTGTTTCAACTGTTGTGATTCTGAGGCGTTTTCTGGCACAAGAGCTTTATCAGCTTCCATAACAGCTTGCCCAGTCACAGGGCAGTTTGGGAACATGATGACCCTCCAATGGCAGTGTGAGAAGAACAGCTGGGCTTGAACAATGCATACATTTCCTTGAATAATATATATTTTTTTGACGTCAACTCTACAGCACTGCCAGAATTCATACTTTGTCGGGTGCGCATCCTGGACAATTAGAGTGAGATTTGCTGTCAGCCCTACATTTATTATTCTATTTTAGGAACTAAAAGGCTTATCCCTTCCTCCTTGCTTCATCAGTGGCTTTACTCAGCCTGTGGCCAGTTTCTATGGGAACTATAAGGACAGGTGAAAATGTACAGATACCACGAAGAACTGCACTTCCAGCAGCAGCCAGGAAGGGGTCAAGGCAAGAGGACTTCACGGATATACATCTCTCAAAGCTTTTAGAATTTAGATCAGCACTCTGGGAATGAAGGGAAAAGAGAGAGTCAAAAGCTAAACAAAGCGATTACTAGAAGAAAGAAGAGACAGAATAAATTTGAAAACTCAGACCACAAAATTGAAAAAAATATTGGAGTAGTAAGGTGAAAAGATGTGAACTATCTCTAGGAACAATATTTGCATCAGCAAAGCCTTGCTCTACAAAAACACATACATACCAACATAAGAGAAAGATGTGCACAATTGGGTTTTTGTTAGGTTCTTTGCCTCTACTTAGTGCTGGATAGGTTTTTGTTTAAAAACACCACTAGTTATTAAACACAGAGGCTTTTACTAAAATCCCACTGGTAATACCCTTCAGGATATTTGATAGCATGCCAGCTGCATTGTGAGCTCAGAGGCAAGCAATGCAGGCATTTTGAACAGCAGGCACTACAGGCTCCAGAGCAGGATTCCCTAACCTGCCCCACTCCTGCCACCCCCAGCCCCTCTAATATGCAGATAGTGCTTTAGCAGACTCCTTTTCCTGTGGATGGGTCCCCCTACCACCTCATTTGTAAACACTGGGCTTCTCATTCCCATTTGTAACTGTACAATGCCGTTTGGCAGTTCAATCCTTAGGTACAGGCAAAAGTTGCATTAGAAATTATTTTGCGTATTTTGGGGTGAAAAGTAACAGGAAAGAAAGAGCAAGCCAGCACAACTTGCCTGTTTCACTGTGGACTAGGGCTTGTGAGGCTCTAAAAGCTTTTGGTGTGCTCCAGCTAGCAGCTACATGCACATTTAATGGTAAAGGACTCCCTATTAGCACTAGCAGGAAAGCGGAGATAGCACTGAGGTGAATCCAGTGTAACAGCAAAAGGCTGACCGTTCCTTTGAGCTCCTGGGTGTTGCCCTGCCCACACTTACTTCCATCCCTCCCCTTTGCCTAGAAGATAAAGTCTAAATCCTCCTTATGTCTTTCAATTTAGCTCAGCTCTCTCCCAACCATGCCACGCTTCACTATTAATAAATATAGAAATAAAACTGTAATACACTGTGGATCTAACAGAACACTTGCCAAATAATATACTTTGCTATTCCACTAATATATATACATAAAATATATGTAAATATGTTATATCCTCCTTTCCACCTCTAGAAATGGAAATTCTTCAGGGAATGGATTACTACAATACATTTGTGCAGTACCTAACACCTTGATCTTAGATAAGGTCCACATATGCTGCTAAAACACCTGCTTTATTTACAAAGATAAAGACAAGCAGTGACACAGAATTTAAGATCTAACCCACAAGCCTGAAGGCTGCTGATGAAAATGGAAAAGAGTATTTCTTTTGCTTTAAACACCCTGTTATACAGACAGTTCAAGTGTAAAATCTGAGGAATGACTGATGACTCCCATCAGCACTTTCCAGTAGTAAAGATTGTTCCCAAAACGCTAAGCAACATCGCGCACTTCTGTTGTTACGCTTGGAAAAATACATTATGTAAATGTTCCCTCTGACATGACAGTAAACTTTTACAAATATTTTATGAATTATTAATGTTTTCTCCAAAATATGTATGTTTTGCAGAGTGGCTGATTTCACATGATAAAAGCTTTTCTGGATTCTTCCAATTTTTATCTTAAGTCATACCTACAGTTATTGGATTTGTTTCACTTTAGTTTTCAGTAAAGTGTATGGATTTCTACAGAAATATTTACAAAGATATCCAAATTAGTTCTGCTTCATTGTATTAAAAAAAACCCAAGAAAACATAAAGTCTTCTCAAATTCAAGCATAAAAAGAGAGCAATTTTAAACATTGGGTAAAAAGGACAGGACATGTTAATTCCTGGAATGTCTGAGCAACGACATATGCATTCATGACCACAATTTCTTCTTTTCTTCTCTATTTCTTGTTTACTTTTTCTGATTTATGGTTACTTTCCATGTCTAACTTGCCATAGACAACCACAGCTGCAACTAGCCTGTTCCGGAGTCTATTTTCTTCTTCTTGAATCAAGTTTCACTTCCTCCCACACATGCATTCACGGCACAGGATCCCGGGTAAAGACTTTTGAGTTTTTAAGCTATCTTATTTGATAAAGTAATTTGACTGTCTCTTCCATTTAGCTTTTAGGAAGGATGACTAGTCCATGCATTATCTTGAATGAAGTCCACAATTGCTTCCTAGTGCCTGCTCCCACATAATGTGGTTTCCTCCTCTGCCTTGCAATTCTAGCCCATAACTACTAAATCAGTTAGCAAAGTACACACTGCTCTGAGTCATTTGGCCTTTTGCAAAACCTCTGGAAACTGAAATGCTAGTGTATAAACCACGCATATTGTATCACAGTTCATTAAGTGTTACTTACTGCTTGCCCTAAAACCATAGAAGCCACCTGACATCCCATCGACTGTGTACAATATTTGTGCTAATGATCTCATACAGAACTTGCACAGATAGTTTTAGCTGCTGCATGACCTCAAGTGCCCAAAGGCTATTTCAGCTTTGACCTTATGCACAGTGAATCAGGGAGCCCTCAGATCCTACACCACCTTCCAAATTCCTCCCTCACATGGCTCCTTCTCCAAACCACCAGAATGGATCTAGGCTTCCAGCACCTCCTCGTACAACCTCACATTGTCTCATCAGAGAAGTGACAGGAGTTTTCAGCCTGCTCCCAAATAGAAACTGAACTATAGAGAAGAGGTTTTTCTAGGTTGACATATTCAGCAGAGCAATCATGGAATGAGAGATCATAAACCTGGCTTTGCCCAAGTTAATTTCTTGTCACATGCCTAAGTGGAATGCTCCTCAGGGTTCTATGCTGTATAAAAAACTTTACACATCAGGTGCAGTGCAAACACATGCGGTCATCTTTGACCCAGCACCGCAACCAGGCTAATAAGTTCTTTTTAACATCGGACTAAAAGGGTAACCTGATATTTGCACATCGGAGTTGCCTGGTGGGCAAGGATTCAAGCTTTGGATCTTTGACAACTCTGCAACATTCTTCAGTCTCTATGTTGCGACCCTCAATACCTGAATTAGCCAAGTTTTTTCATTTGCGAAGTTATACTTGTTCTTTCCTACTCTCAGGAGTCGAGAGCAGACTGCGTAAGAGATATATTCTGGCATGCTGTTGACAGTTGAGCATGTCCATCAAAAGAAACAGTAGTTAACAGATTCACATTCTTTTATTTCTCTATTGACTTGAGGAAAGTGCTAGAATGGCTGGGTTTTATTTTTTTTTTAACCTACTTAGAATTAAATATTTGTAATTCAGAACCCCAAGTGCAATGAAGAATTTAGCCAACAGAACACCTTAGGTACTGTTATAACATTTTGGATTCCTTCTGGCTAGATTTCCAACTATTTTATAAATTACTCTACTAGTCCAGGTATCAAAGAACACTGACTGCCAGACTCTCTCAAGCAAGGCCACATCACATCAGTATTCATACAGACAAAGCACTCTCCTTTAGTATTCTCACTAGCAGTTGTTTTGTCTTCTGCTGCGGCTTTTCATCTTTAGCCTTAAATTCCAACGAACAAGAAACTGGCACACTACCAATCTACTCTAGAATGCCTCAAGGGTTTTCGACTATGTAAGGAACAAATATCATCTCATAACTTTAACAGTTCAGATTGAATTTCTTTTTTCTTTCTTTCTAGTGCTCAAGTGTCTCTTGGCCAACTGAGATGGATGGGTAGTTCTAAGGTGCATATTACAGACTTGTTTAAGCTTTGGATGATGAGATTTCTTTTCCTGCAGGTAAATTCTGCAGCACCGTCAGACACGGGTCACTTAAGCTGTCTACTGAAATCCCTCTTTTTGTCCATTACAGTCAAATAATCATCACAAGGAGTTTTCTCTTCAAAGATAACATCATTTAAACTGAGGCAATCCAATTTCTTGCCTCTGCCATCTGCAGATTACGAATAGGGTATAAAATATCCTTTCTTACCTTTGGATGTTCCAAACATCCTACCCAGAAAGCTAGCTCATACTACAGCCTGAAATCTTTTTCTTTCTTTGTGAGCTAATTATTTAGTTCCTTCACTACCTACAGCATCTTACCTCAAGATTTTCCAAGTTGGCCGATAGTTTCCATGTCTCCTCCATCTCCTGGAAAACTTTCTGGGTCATGACAGCCGGGTCACCGAGCACCTCATCAATCTGTCTTGCTCCTACAGAGAGCTCTGTGATTTGGCTTCCACATTGATTCAGATACCTTTAACCGCATGGCTAACAGTTTTTATCTCCTCTGACAAATCATCTCTTAGTGCCTTCTGGGACACCTCCCATGTTATCTTCATTCATTTTGCAAAATCTCTAGTTCTTGTATCCTATTTCTTTGACTACTTTTAACATCTTTTTGTTGCCTCTCAGTGCTCCCAGCACCTCTGTAACAGTTCTGTTTGAGCTTACTGGGAATACCACCTTAGAAATTTCCTGCCTGGAAACCCTCTCACTTTGACACATGCACGTCAAGATTTAGCCTACACCTAATGGAGAAAACGATAGGGTCTATGTAGGTTGAATGCCTTGTATAGCACTTTTATTGTTCCATGTACTATAGCCCTTGAAAGGTTAATGAAGAACAGGAACAGGGTTAGCAATGTCCACTATTGTCCAAGTGTTAGGTGCCTATCTTCTGTCTGTCATTAACATGCACCCGAGCAGCAGGCTAGCTGTGGACGGCCTCAGCAGGCCAAAGTAATAGCCTAAAGTCACTATGATACATCCATACCTTCTTCTGGTAGCTGAGAAATGTAGGAGTCATTACTCCTGGTGAGACCTCACCTGGAGTACTGCATCCAGCTTTGGAGTCCTCAGCACAAGGACACAGACCTGTCGGAGACAGTCCAAAGGAGGGCCACAAAGATGATCACAGGCCTGAAGCACCTCTCCTATGAGGACAGGGTGAGAGAGTTGGGGCTGTTCAGCCTGGAGAAGAGAAGGTTTCAGGGAGACCTTTTAGCAGCCTTCCAATATCTGAAGGGTGCCTAGAAGAAAGCTGGAGAAGGACTTTTACAAGGGCATGTACTGATAGGATGACGTGTAATGGCTTCAAATGGGAAGAAGGGAGATTTATACTACATATTAGGAAGAATTTTTTTGCTATGAGGGTGTTGAGACACTGGAACAGGTTGCCCAGGGAAGTTGTGGGTGCCCATGGAAGTGTTCAAGGCCAGGCTGGATGGGACCTTGAGCAACATGATCTAGTGGGAGGTGTCACTGCCCATGGCAGGGGGGTTGTAACTAGATGAACTCTATGGTCCCTTCCAACACAAACCATTCTATGATTCAATGATTACGTGAGCTCTGCATCCTGCCTACACTGTGATGCTACTGTTAAGGCACCTGTAGGGCTGCTTCATGCCTCCTGTCTAGCACAAAGCTGTGACTACTCATCTGCAGAGCAGCATTTCTGTTCTGTGTGAGATTAAAAAAAAAAAAAAAAAACAAGCAAACAAAGAAAACCTCAAAACCCCACACACCACAACCACACAACGCTGAAGTGACAGCATGCCCAGATAGGAATGAAAATTGCACTAGTCCAAGGACTAGCTCTTGTCCAAATGAGTCTTGAACAGTGCCACAAAATATTACTACATGTTCTTCTGATACTAATTGAATTCTAGTTGCTCGTTGGTCCTATAATACTAAAAACTCCAAGCCACTCAAAAACTGAGGATCTCACCTTTCTGATGTTGATAGCTGCTTCTAAAATTGGCATGGATTGAATGACCACGGTTTCAAATAAACTGATGTGTTTGCTAATTGGCATCTATACCCAACAGTGCAGATAGATACAACTTAGGTATTACCAAACTTGGAAACGAAGCTTTAAACTGGCTTAAAGTTTAGGGACTGATTGAAAAAAATCAATAAACTTCCACCTTTTCTAACACAGCTAGTCATGCTCACAAGCACATTCATCCCCGTCTTAAAACCAGTCAGGTACTTCAACTGTTCAGAAGGTTGTTCCAGAATCTTATTTTTCTTTTAATTAAATAGCTGCTGCTTCTTCAGTCCGGCCAAAATTAATTAATGAACAGGCTACACTCCTATGTCCATATGCCATACCTGGTTTAATTCTATTTTTCTCCCTCTCTGATTTTCATCTCACATCAGTATAATCATAGAGAAGAAACATGGTCTTTCAGCCTGCATTTTCAGGCTACACAGCAGGTCATGCTCCACTTTTAAGATATGTACTCCATTTTCCTGTAAGGCAAATTTGAATCTACCTTCACAGAACACAGGTAATCATAATTATTTAGAGATCATAAATAAGATCTAATCAATAAGAGTCATCTTACAGCTTGAAATTTCATGTTGGAAACAGACCAAGAGACCTATGAGTTGCTAAAGAGGAGATATTATTAATGATGTGTATATTTGACCACCTAGCAGGAGACGAAACCCTGGATTAGTGCACATGTCCCTCTTACTTGATGTTTCTTAAACCCCACGCTGTTTATTGGAAAAGAAAAAAGCATATCTTTGATTACAGGCTAGATTGAAAGAAATGCCAAATCCAGCCCATATTTATTCCCTTGTTTCACTAAAACAGCAAAACTGAAAAGATTAAATTAGTTGTCCTTTTCCACTTTCTGCTCATTTTGCTCTTTGTTACTAATGGATCAGGTTTACGCAAGTAGGCTCAGGAAGAATTTCATACTGCATTTTGAAATCAAATTTCTCCCCCCGCCCCCCCCTTTTTTTTGGTTATGTTTATTTACACTTGTTTTTCATTTCTGGCTTGTCCACGCAGATTTTCTGCCACTTTAACTAAGAACCAACTGCAGCAAAAGAGATAGAATCCTCCTGTGTATGTGTTTTTGTACTTATGCCAGGGCAACATCCAGTTCTAATGGCCTTAATCAAAATTAATATTGGCAGAAAACTTACACTGAACTAGTAAGTAAGAAACTGCACTTAGTACTGACACAACCGAACTGTTACACATTTGTTTAGCTTGCGACCATTGTTCATACCAAGACAAATACTCAATTTCAGCAATTACCTTCCAAATATTCTGAAATTGTCTTCATTATCATTAGTACCAGAGTGCTTGATATCTTCTAGATCATTTTCCTTCTCAGTCCTAGCTATAGTATTCAAAGCATTTCCTCAGTGCTGTCTGAGGGCTGCAATTACACTCTGCCTGGGCCTAAAACCTCATGCCCAGTCCATTTAATTTCTCTGGCAGTCTCCCATGAGGAATAAGTCTATTTCCCTCACTGAGCTCATTAGTATCTATTCCTGCTCCAGCAGGTAGGTCTCAGACTTCCAGGGTCTTTTACTTGAAAGACTATTTTATTGGCCACTGTATTCATAATAATCCTTTTCTTTGTATAAAAGATTAAAGGAAATCAGTAGCTATTGACTATTAAATAAAAGTAATAACAGCATTGACAGCAAAACTTTGTAGTGTAGATCTGACCTAAATGACTACTTGAAACAAATTCCAGAAAGAAAAACAAGTTTACATACTAAGATGAAATTGATATAGTTAAACAACACCTTCACTTATACACCGATGTCTGCATAAAGGTGATTTCTACTGATAGCTATACATGTTCAAAGTATATCTTGCCCATAAAATTGCTTCCACACTAGAGGTTTTATCAGTATGCCAGTTAGATATTAAAAAAAGAAATAAATAAAAATCATCTCTTTATTTACTAGACCAGAGTAACTACTCACAGCACCACACAGTGTTAGGATCTGTTTGAGTAAGACATAACTTCAATGAAGGACCAGGACAAACCCCCTTTCCCTCAGCTACAGAACACTTTATATTTTCCAAGATTTAATCGCACTTTGATAGTAACTGTGTCTCTGACCAGAAAAATAACAAAATTTCTCTTAAGAGATACATTTGCATCTCAATATATGTTCTCAATAACACTTAAGCCTTTAGTGAGTTTTCATAATTGAGATAAAATTCTATTTATGTCTCAAAAGCATGGCATACTCTTGCATTTAAGTGTTTGTTAGATAGTATAATATATACAACTGAATTCTAAAGCATTACAGAATAATCTCACAGAGGAAGGGAAAATTCAGATGCTGATTATAGGAATGGTACTAATTCGTATAGGAAGAGGAATGACTCATCTTTTGTGAAAAATTATCTGAATGCGCGTAGCCAATACTGGCTTCATATCTGTCAGGCTTAAAGTATTTCTGGGAATCTGAAGAGCCTGACATTCCTGTCAGCTCCAACAACATGTACCCTTAATTAAGATATGCATACATACATTGATGAAACATCATTCCTGTCAACTGATCTGAGGGCTTGTCTGCAGCGGGAATCTATTCTGGAACATGCAAGGGTGTGAATGTAACCTGTCCACACTGGGAGCTTGCATTGAACTGGTATTCTGTGGTAGCTGTTTTACCGTATTTCCCCTTTAGCCAAGGGCAAACACAAAACTGATCAGTATTTTGCTGGGTTTTGTGAACTTGTAGTCATATTTCACATCTTGTTTACGTCCAACTCTCAATTTCAATAAGATACTTTATGTGGTACATCTAGAAAGAATGCAGCACTTGCATAAAAGGCAAAGACAAAAATCATACATTCCAAGTAATTAAAAGATGTGATAGATTTAGAACACTAATAGAAGTAAGAACACAAGCACATATGTTTAATTGAAAACACATACTACCTGTAAGCTTCTTTTTAAGTTAATACCACAGAAGTATAGAAATCAGTATATCAGTTATTGAAATCAAAGATTGGGAATTTTTACTATTTTTTTTTTACATATAAAAGGTTTGCTGAATCTGTTGCTGGATAGGTAGGAGAACTCACAAGCTGCAAACATTTGAAAGGAGGTCATTCCTGAGACAGCTTGCAGGCTAACCTCCCGTACATCTTCTACAACCATTTATCTTAGATAGTTCCAAAAATACATCAATTACAGAAGAAAAAAAGTCTTGTGTGTGTTTCCTGGAATATTTCTTATTCGTTAAACTCTGAGAAAAGGAATATGAAAGATAATAATTTGATAACCTGAACCTATAGGTCTGGATTTTCCTCCTTAAAAGAAAATTAAATGCATTTAGCATATTGTGTACATCCCTCCCAGTCTGTATACTTCTACCTATGGTGTGCGTTCCCTCTGAAATAGAAGCAGACAGCATAAAATGCCTGGAACGCAGTCTGTCTGCTCTTCTTTCTTTGCGATTATTTTCTTGCACTGTCTGTGATGTGATGCAAATGACAGTCTCAGTTTCAATCTGGAATTTCACTTTGGAAAGCCCAAGCATGACAAGTTAATTCTATTATACAGAACGTCTGCTGAACAGTTTGCAGAACTATGCTAACCGCTCTAAATTAACATCTTTGATGTGTACCTTCACACGGCAACCAGGCAATAGCCGCCCCTTGCAAGGGGATTACATTCAAGACCACCAAGAGCAGTAGAACTGAACAGATACGTGCAAGAGAAATAACTTTGATGAGTTATAGAAGGTAAAATTTAGAATGATAAACACTTGGCCATCCTTGTCTCCACACTATGTAGTGGAATAGCACAAGTTCTCTACAGATTTCAGTGGTTAAGAATAATTTCTTTTCCTCAGATTTGCTCATCACTGTTTTGGTCATGACTTTTTCCTATAGCTAACATGCCCTACAGAAATTTAAGACTACATGATGAAAAACGGTCACATTTCTTACGAAACAGTTTATACAGATGAAACTACCATAATTCAACATCTGCACTGAAGAACAGGAGGTTCTTCAGTAAGCCTAAGGAACAGACTTACAAGTTCAAAGGCATAGTAATCACAAAGAACAAGACAGCAATTGTACTATAATACATGTACCCACACGCCTCATTGTAAGGGCCCCATCACTTAGCAATTACAAGTTTGAATCTTCAGTAATGAATTTAAAGCACTTCTATGTGAAATCCAACAGTAAATCTGTGTGTCCACTCTAACCTGAGCACATTAGTTAAACCACTTAGGATCATATACAACAGCTGTACCAAAGATTTATTAAAAAAAATATTTTTTTACATGATCTAAGTTAGGAGCTGAGGGGGGAGGGTCGGGACACGAGGGAAGAAAAGCAGGAGCTGATGATTCTGAACAGCACGTAAGCTAAGTAAATTACTGCCTTTTCCTCATAATCTCAAGCTAACACCCCCTACTTCAAGGTACAGACAAGTTCCTTTTAAACAGGATTAAAAGGAGATATGCAGCTTCTGGTTGCAGGGCTTGGCAACTGCGAGTAAAGTCAAATGTTACAGGGGAGGAGTCTGCAATGGGGCAGGACAAAAGAGATGGCTAGAAACATGGGAGTGTCAATAAGAGAAACAGTTTATAGTTTAATGTATTTCAATTTCGCATTTTATACTGAAATTATAATGTACACGCTTTCAGTTTCCTCCTCTAACATTCTAAAAATCAACAACCAATTGTAACATGTTTTAAATACTAATAAAAATATTTTAATAAAGCTTTTTTTTTTAAGATCAGATTTTGTACACTTATGGTTAGATCCTTGCAATCAGGCCTTTTGAAGGATAAAAAAAAAATATAATATTATTTTCTTCTTGTCCAAAACCACCCCATAAAATACACCCTCTGAGTAAATAAAAGGTAAGCTCACTGAGTTTACAATGAAGCAAATTAAAGCAAATGTAAAAGAGCAGACTCAATTTTATTCTTAGGAACATCATATCTACTGGGATTATGTCCTTTGATTTAATTGGAATTGTATCATTTTCACTGAAGTAAGAACAATGAAGAGTGTGGCTAATTATCTTTTGATTTTCTCTATTTTTATGGTGATGTCTTGTAAACCCAAAAATCAATATCTGTAAACCTGGAAAAGATTAGAAGCATTCATTCTCCTTCCAGACAAAATAATCCTGAGTCAGTAGAAACGCATGGAAAGTTACAGCAGGTTATAAGGAATCCATGAAAGGGTTACTTGAGCTCATTTCCAATATAGAAAACGATCATTTTTCACATCACAGGCCAATTAAATGAGTTCAAACAAGCCTCTCATATCCTGGGGCAATGCAAATTCATACGGAAAAAAAAAATAGCACTCAGTCTTAGAAATCCAAAGTAGGGGATCAAAAGAAAACACATAACAATACCACAATGCAAATGAGCTTTTGCCTGGGAAATAAAAAGCTCTGCAAAAATGTCCACAACAGCAGAATTCCTAGAGCTCAGAGTTTTATAAAGCCAGTTAGCAGGGCTTGACTCATCATTTTTTGCTGACAACAGAAGCCTGACCCTTAGGAAGATATCTGTGCTGTTACCAAGGCAGCCTCAGTTCCCCAAAGTTTGAAGCTTTGGAAATGTTTAATTTCTGCTAAATATTGCATCTGATTTTTTTTTGCTCATTTTGAAGTGATTATATCCTACCTGCCCTGCACAACACAAGTTTTCCATTAAAGTAACAAGCCTGAGGAACAGTAAAATTTTTCAGCCTGAAATAAAAACTTGGCTCCAGAAGCCTACAAGGAACCATAGTGCAGTATCGCCTTATTTTAGGCCCTCTCTCTGACAAGTAAATATCGCCCATCTTAATAACGCTTCTAATTCGGTAGAGTAAGATATCTGGGGAAAGTGGATCAAATATTGCAGTAAAACTCTGAAGCAGAAATTACGGTTGTTGAAGACTCCAGTTATTTATGTTTGCTCCCTCCTGTAAAATCACCCATGGACTTTTTATTTTCAAGCCCTCCAGTTTATCAGGGTAATATGCTATCAAACAGTGATCATTAAGTTTTCCCTTCTGAACAGTCCATTCACTAGCTATTGTTTGCTCTCGCTTGCAGATATTTTATGTAGATAAGCCATTTGTAATGCTGAATTTTGACAGCATTGGATCCCAGAGGCATCTGTGAATTATTAACCTGTATGGGGCCTAGGAGGCTCTGCTTAGACTTTGGTGTGCATTGATGCTGTCAGAACACGCAGCTGCTTAGATTAAGCCATGGGTCTCGTTGTTAGTCCAAGGGGAGAGGCAAAGGTCATCTGGAGTTAGAAAAGTGCACAGAAAAAGGGAAGAGGCTTCCCTACAAAATACATAGCCTTACAGAATCTCTCTGGAGAAAGTGAACTAGGAGGAGTACCATATATAGGGGACAATGTGGGGGGATAAGGGGAGGAAGAAAAAACCCACACCACACACACAAAAGAAAAAAAAAAAAAAATCACCCAAAAGAAGTTGTCTCTCTACACACCGATGTAGAAATAGCCATAAATAAACAATTTTAAGCAAGTCTTTTGCATTAGAGGAGTTGCCAGATTTTCAGACCTACGTATCTGTGTAATTCGCAGGTACAAAGCATATAGATTTGCACATACTTCATAGTATATGTGAATTACACTTCCAAGTCTACTATTTTCATAACATTTTCATGAATACACAGGTGTAACCACAGGCCCAGCTCCAGCTAATCCCTGAACTATTCTTGGCACATCACCAAGCAGTAGCAACTATAATGAATGGCAATAGCAAAGGAACGATAGCCTTATCTTTCTGGCAAGAGTTCTGAAAGCTCCACAAGAAACTCATCATCACTAATGCAAACCCAAGAAAGGAGGGAAATGTGCTTTCACTAAGCAGCATTCTCACTGGGGCCTCTGTTCAGAATAACGTTCGCAGGAACTTAGAAAACTTCCTATAATAAAACAGTCTGTAAAGATTCATGCAGGACAAATGTATCAAAGCAAACAGGGAAGTAAACGGCCATTCTAACCATGCTGCTTCATGACTTCTTGTTATTTTTTAATTTTCTCCTGCTAATTGTTTGTTTATTAATTCAGTTTGTGAAGACAAGAGTTTTAGGGACTGTTAGTTGAGAATACCAGAGATCTTTAACTGATTTAAAATGTTTTTAAATGTAAAGCTTGGGTAGTTACCAGTTTCATACACAAAGAAAAAGGACCATATTGTGTCTAGCATCAAATGCAACATCAGAAATCAAAATTCAGTAATACAAAGCAGCACTGAGATTACTTGAAACCTCTTCTTAAGCATCCCTGCAGTGCTTGCCATCAGGAAGTGCAAGAAGCACAGCTGCGGTCAGCCCTGCAGCAAGCAGTTTAAGACTTCAAAGCTAATTTTTCAAAGGCCTCTTAGTTCATTGTTGGCCCACAAGAGACAACTGAGTTTGGGGTTCAATTCCAGAGGTCCTTATAACTAAAAAATACTGAGATTTAGGTATATATAGGTATCCCTGAATGCAAGCTAATGTCAAGTGACAGACATTTTTTATACAGGAACTATCAAGAGGCAAACCACAGTATCATTTGGGGTGATGGGGAGGTCAGGGACACAACGTAGAGGTAGGAAAGGCACAGCAGAGAGTACTGGAAAACTACCATTTAAATCAGAAATGTCTTTATAAGGCTAAAGAAAACATACCTCTTCTAAAACTTTCATTTTAAATCCTCCTTCTATATATGCTCTCCCTCCCATCATCTCTCCCCCAGCTTCAATTTGCACCCTATGTGTGGTTGATGGGCTGTATTTCCTCTTACAGATTGCAAGTCCTCTGCTGCTGCAGCCCTCCTCACCGCGTCAAAAACCATTCCGAGTGCACCATGTCAGCACTGCAGGCTGCAGCTCCTACCTTCCCCATTCTCCCCCAAGGGAAATCACTGCTAAGAGCAACCTCCGTTGCCTGAAGTTCAAGATACCTGGTAATTACCTTTGTTGCAATTTCCACCCCCACTCGCGCTGCTACACATAAAGTTTCCAGACACAATAAGTACCTGCAAGGTCTCACAGTTTGTCACAATGCCTGACAGGCTAAATTAACAGCCGTGGTGGGAAAAATACGCTAAGGTACATATGCAGCACTAAAATAGGGCAACTTAAAATCAGCTCTAAGCTTCAAAATTGGAAAGCCTGAGGGGTAAAACCAGTATATTAATACCCATTATTAGAAAAAGTGTGGACTTAGCAGTTTTCAAAAAGAGAGCTATGACTGAACACAAGTGTATGTGCTACTCATACAATACATAGGCTGCGTGTAAATGGCCATGCTCAGCATGCTCAGGAATTGTCCCAGACATTGGGAGCACACCTGTACAGTTGCTGGAAAATGAAGTCTGAGTTTCACCACATGGACTCAGAATATGAGTCTGTCACAGATTCACAGCTGTCCCACAATATTCTTCACAGTAAGGAAAAGAACGGTGAAACTTTCCATTCTTGCCCCTCCTTGTGTTATGCCAATTTTGAGGCTTCCATACAATGAGGAATAACCCAGACTTCAGCCTAAAATGCTGATGGAAATAATCCTTAAATGATTAAACAGCCTGGATGTAATTTCTTTTTATTTTACATTTTATTTTCTTTTTGGTAGCTTGTTCAGTAGATAAAGAAGACATGGAAATATTAAAGGATCTCTGCATTTCTAATTGCACTGGCATTCCATTCCGCCTATGATGTGATCCTCTCTTGCTGCTGCTATAGCTTGGGCATCTTCTAGCTTAGCAGCTTTTCCTATGTGTCAGAACACTACTGCTGACCACAAATCTTTTCCATCATGCAATATAAACATCAGGGGCTTGGGTTTTGGGTGGTTTTGTTTGGGTTTGGTTTTTTTTTTTTTTTTTTTCCCCAATCTCTATTGCCTTCTTTTCTCCCGATCATCAGGTATCAGCTTTCCCTCACTATTTGGAGTATAATAGATAGTAATCTTATTTCTTTACCTCAAGTGTAATTTCACAATACAAGTGTAAACTCTTCATAGTCCTATCATCTTTTCTTGCTCCTTAGTCCCTTCGTGGTCTGACTGCTGCAACTGCTATCAAGCTGCTGTCATGTACCTGGAATCCTCATCCATCAAGTCCAACCACCCTCCATCAAGTATCATTTTGAAGACTGCAGGCTATGCAACACCTTTTCTCTTTCACATTCATCAACGATGCCCTGTATTATTCATCTGCCTGTTGTATTGAAATCTCAATCTTTCTCAAGGGACAGAACTCTTATGTACAACCTGAGGAGCTTGGAGGCAGCTGAACCTGTCCCCAAAGGCAAGATTTTTGATTTTTTTTTTTTTTTTTTTTTTTTTTTGAACAACACTATTTTTGTATCTCCATTCCCACTGGGGAAAGTAAATAAATTTGTTTGGGCCTGGAATATCACTATGTTTGGTTTTTTAGATGGACCAAACCTTACATAGGCAAACAATAAGAACCTGGGAACCCAGCTCAATGAAGTTGTTTCAGTAATACTTTGCAGGAGACAGTTAAAATTAGCACATTTCATAATTTTTGAGCTCTCCTGCTACTGTATATAAATTAATGCCCTTTTTTGGGGAAAAGGAAGGCACATGAAGCAAGGAGAAACTGACACAAGTATTTTGAGATACCAGACCTTCTGTGGATACAAATCCCAAGAAATCTGAAGAACCAAACATTTAGATTTAACTTATCAAGTAGTTACAGAGTTAAACGCCTTGACATCCTGAGAGTAGCTCTCGTGGGCATTTGAATGCCTCAGAATTAATTTTCTGAAATTCTCAGCCTCAGTGAAGAGAGGCAAGCTTGCCAAGAGCTTGCTACAATACTCAGAGAAGATAACAGCCTCACTAGTTTTGGAAGATACCATCTTTCACTAGAATTGCTACAACTTATTCTTGATGCCACAATGGATGTGGTTTTTACTGGTAACGTCATTGTCACTACCTAGATTTCAACAGGTAGTGATAGAGATAAAAAGAAAGATAAAAAGAATGCAAAATTCACAACTAAAAAAAACTGAGACACTTGCTGATCCCTTCATAACACCAGCAACTTCATTGCCTGAAGCAGCACTTAAGAGTTAATTGCCCCATCATGCACCTTTTACACACAAAGACACACACCCTGCCTTTGCTTTTGCTGCACTTTCACAGCCTAAGATGCTATTCCACCTCAACCTCCTGAACTGCACGGTAGAAGGAAATACAAGGAAAAGAAGCTTGAGAGAGCTCAGATCAGAACGAAGTTCAACGTCTCTGAAAATTCAGTTTTCTTCTCATATTTGCCCAAGCGCATGCTTTCAGCTACAGAAATCACAGTTGTTATTACAGATAGTTTCTTGCAGTATCTCAAATACATATAAGAGCTTGCCTACAAAAAATGACAAAATTAATTACTTCAAATCACCAGGTTATGCCTGGAGCTGCCTGGTTGCAAAGCGGGTTTTACCTCTACGACCCAAGACAACAGGGTGCAGCTAATTACGTTGTGCAATGCAGTTAGAGAAATATGGGTTGCAGTAGCTCAAGGGGTAGAAAGGAAAAAAGGGGAAAAAAAAAAAAAAAGGAGAGGGACATGCAGCAAAATGATGCATTCAGCAGGAATGTGAAGACTGTAACACATCTGTGAAAATGTCAAGTTCTATAATATTGAAAAATTAAAGCACAAGGATTTTGTCTGTGATATTCAGTTATTATTTCAGACTTCTACAAATGCAAAAAGACCTTTTTTCTCAATTCATGCCCAATTTATATTTTTAAGATATCCCAGGAATATCTATGCATATATATACAGACATATACATAGTAAATATATGTGAAGATATAGATATGTACATATTTAGCAAAAGTTCTGTTTCTGAAATTCATCAAAACCTATAGCCAGTTTTACTGTTAAGGAACCACAAAACATACAGGGTCCTGCATATATACACAGTAAAGAACTTCTGCTACCTTAAGATATAGCCTGAATTCCTGTACTAAAGAACCAAAAATTAAATAAACCACAGAGTTCATATTTCATCTACTTGAACTAAAGACAGGCTTTAAAAGGACAAGGTCCAGGCAGCTAGACAGTCCCTTCTCCAGATTAATGCAACACTAGCATGTCGTGGGCAATGACGCGGCAAGACACTGCCTCAGAGTTGCAAATTCCTCTGAAGACAGTCATCTGCCTATTACCTTATTAATTTGTTAACTTTAGTCAGAATTAGTTCAGTTGTCAAGTGTGGCAAAATTATTTCCTGATAGGGAGGTAGCAAGTGGAGGCAAAATAAAGAAAGAGTTAAAGGGCACTAGGCAAGCTCAATCTCACTGGAGTGCAAGGTTCAAAAAGGGCAGAAAGATTTAAATAAGAAAGGCTGGCGTATGCATATCTTATTTAAATTCTGAGAGCTTACTAATGTTATTAAAGCATTGCAGTATTGAACCTGGCACTAAGAGATATACCGTTTGCTAAAGCACAGTGGGGGTTTTTCGGACTGTTTTTTTTTGGCTATTTGATTCTATCACAGTACACGCAATGAACAATAGATTGATTCTCATCCACCAGTTGTTGGAAGACTATCATCATGGGCATACAATCACAGACCAAAGTAACTTGCCTTTATCACCTAGAAAGTATAATAGGTAGGATTTCAAACCAGTCTTTTTTGTAACTCTACCCTAAGTTGTCCTTTCCCACATAGTAACCTTTTGGTTTATGCATCACTAACAGTTGAACACAGTGGTCTTACTTAGCTACAGCTTTGCTCTAGCAACTATTATTGCTTAGGTAGAATTCAAATTCTCTCCATCAGCACTACCAAGTCAGAAGCTATTTTTTACAAATTAGAAGTTACTTATAGGGCTTAATTTTCTTTGCACCAAAATAGAGAAACTGATGGAAGAAGAAAAATAAATAGGACATAATAGGTTCAGTAGAGTAAGATTATTTTTGTAGTAATAAGTTATAACATTTAAGTATAAAATGCTTTGTAACACATAAATGAAATACGCTGTAGCAAACTCTACCACAGATGCATGCACTTCACTAAGTCCAAGAACATGTGACTTACACAAATGAAGATATACTAAAGATATACAATTAAAAATAAAGAGCACTGTATAATTACTTTGTACATTTAACAACTCCAAAATAAACCTTTACCCAAGAACACATTTATCTATTAGCACTTACTCAGAAATAGCAGTGTGAATCAATAAAAAAGGAGGTTTTTTCCCAATTTATTTCACATGCCTCTAACTTAAGCAGGAAAAAGACTAAAATAGCCATCCAATAATGGGAAGAATATACTTACAGCATAGCTAGAGATGTCTGCAGATAAAACCCCTTCTCAGTGAACATCTTAACCTCTTTCATTTTATGGTATCTAGCCAAAAAAAAGCAGAGTTCTCACTTTCCTTTGTAGAATATAAACCAGAAAGCTAGTTCATCCTTTTCTACTTCTTTTTCTCCCAGCCCTCTCAGCTGCCTTGAATCACTTCCTTAAGCATAATGTCATCAGGGGACATTAGGTCACCTGTGTATCATAGGCCAATAAATTTAACCTAGATGTTCTGTAGATTAGTCTGACTTTACTCACCTGAACCCTAATGGGATTTAGCCAAACTCGACTGTGTACCACCACTGAGGAAAGGGAACCACCAAATTCTCATGCCTAACACAGCTGCGTGACTGGATTCTGTTTAGGCAAGATCTACAGAGAGAGTCCAGCTGGCAAACCACCTCCCATAGTGAAGGGGAAGGCAAATATAGGCAAGGCCCCTACAAACTTCACCTCAAGAATCAAAGTCTTTCTCAAGCCTAGATCTTGTAACTAGGTCACCTGAGTAGATTTTATACGCACAAAAAAATCTTGGAGCAATTTTTCCCTCCAGTTGCTCTCCTATCTCTTCTTGAGGGGCTGTAGGAAAGCCATAATAAATACAAAACCCTAACAAGGAAACAAAAAATAATACAACTGCCCAGTTATGTTTGAGGGGAAAAAGAAGAAATTCCTTCCTGACTATGCAGGAAACCTCCTTCAGCTCTAAAAAGTAAGTCTAGTCGGTAGCCACTGTCTTCATGTGCTATGAATGTACCCAGCACCATATGCAATTTTTACTCCCCCTCTACCCAGGAAGACAGCGGGAAATACTGGTCATTCAAAAAGTCCCAAATTTTCAGTCCAGAAAGGATTACTGCAATCTTTTAGTATGACACACAACGCATACACACTCACATGTAACACACACAAATTTTTCCTTCAGCCAGATTAAAGCTTTGCTTTTTGAAAGTTTGGGATTGAGAGACAAAAACCCCATGAATTTCTCAGATTTCACTTTCCCAGATCAGGCATTCTGGTATTTAAATTGCACTCACAGCTAGAAAGTTGTACCTTATGTCAAGGCTGGAGTTTTCCAATTCCAACTTCCAGCACTTAGCAGAAAGGCTTTATCGTGAATACTTACACACCGGATATGGGAACATGAATGAGTTATCATAGGACAAGGTCAGGTGTTTACTTCTGTATTAATAACTGTTCTTATCCCATGGAAAATGTGAGGCAGCTCACTCTCAGGGAGAACATCAAGTCATCCCTGGCAACACTCCGTCCCTGTGCACACTTTGTTGCCTCCCCATATCACAGGAAGATCTCAAGAAGTAGCTTGTCCTGTTTTCCATGTGCAAGTT
This sequence comes from Fratercula arctica, assembly GCA_947846985.1. NCBI lineage: Eukaryota > Metazoa > Chordata > Aves > Charadriiformes > Alcidae > Fratercula > Fratercula arctica. Next base: position 28,616,383 of record CANTUZ010000004.1, on the reverse strand, counting down.
CACAGATAGCCCAGCACTATTTCCACCTTTAGTTTTACAAGAACGTAAATTTCTCAAGGTGCCAGGACTCAGGTGGTTGTCTGTGCCTCTAACAGGAAATAAAAGGTAAAGTGCTACCCATACTTCTGCATTCTTTGCCCTTCTTTACTTATGGAACAAGTTGTGACAGCCTATTCCCATCAGATGACCCAAATTCCACTAAGTTACAGCACCATATCATATTTCCTTATGTACTCAAGCATCCCGACATCTTCCTGTTGCTCATATAGGTTTCTAAGATCAGTACAGAGGCAATTAAAAATATATTCCTTACCTGCACCTTTGTGCCAAACTAAACGATACAATATGTGTGAGAAAACTTTTCAAACTACATCAGGGGTGAGGAGATGTGCTGAGAATTTGAAACTGATGCAGGATACGAACAAGAAAACTCGTGAAGTGGTAAGCACTGGAAGGTCACTTTGACCAAATTTTTCCATTTGCTTGCAGTACATCAGACATAGTCAGTGTTTGGGAGTGCCGGGACAGCACTTGTTAATAACTTCATAATTTCTGTAGTCTACAACTCAATTTTCACAGCTGCATTTACAAGTGCAGAAACAAGCAGGGATCTCATAAGCTATTCTAAAGGATATTTTTATGAAAGAATCTTTCATTCTCTTCCCCACTGCTGAAATTAAACATCCCCTGAAATCCACAGAACATGCATGTACAGGTTTCTTCCCAACTTCTACTGCAAACCTCACTGGTAACTTAATACATTGCTTCTAGTTCCCAGTTTTCCTCAAAAACTTGTTTTTTAATTAAGTTTTTTCCTTAATGAATACATCAAGAACATAATCATTTCATTGTTTTTAATGAGATATTCTCACAAGCATCACACTTCACAGGTGCTTATCACTTTAAAAAAATTCAGCACACTGATTTTGCATATAATCTTCTATAGATATGATATCTAAAGCTTGATGGCCCAAAGCTCTTCTGTATAATCTCTTGGAGATGGAAATTCCCCTCAAGACGACTCCTCGCCCTTTTGCACTGTACCAGGAGTAGCCATACATACAGGATCTTGCATTCAGCCGCAAGAATGGCAGGGCTTTATTTGGAGTTTGTTTTTTTGTTTTTTTTTTTTTTTTTTTTACAATAGCCCCTTTGTTCCATTGTAAACTTGTACCTAATGGAGAGATTGACAAAAATGAAGTCCTTGGCTTCTTCAGAGTTTTCTCTTTCTCTCTCTAGAATTAATAAGTATTCAGTCAAAAGATCAAAAAGTCTCCCTACTTTTGCACAGTTCTTTTGGATCCACCAAAACCAATTATAATCAAAGACGTTCTGCAGTGCCAGGCCTCTTTCTGGCATTTTTTTTTTTTGAAGCAGAACTCTTTAGAAGTCACTGTCCTCAAAATCCTCTCTTGGAGCCGGTAACAGTCCTAACTTTCTGGGTCTTGCAAAGATATAGGTGTGCGTTTCAATTAGTAAGTAAACTTGTGAAACTCATGCATTTTACAGATTGCTCTGATTTATCCCGGGTATCCAAGTGGGAAATAATGTGGAATATCTCCTCCATGACCCCTCAGGGATGGATCAGTAAGAACAGAATTTCACTGCCTTTTTCCCCAGACACATCAAGGAAACATTTGGGACACAGATAAAAAGCCTAAGCAAGACTTACTTCTGAGCAAAAGAAATAAGGAGGCAAAACCACAGGACAAAGATTAATTTCAGGCAGGATTTGAAAAGAGATGGAAGGAGAAAAATACAACTTTTCACCACTCAGACTCATTTAAGAATCCCTGTATTTTATTAGGTATTGAACTAGACAATCCCTGCGGTTAAAAAACCAACATGCTCTGGTTTGAATTTTCTGCAGTCGCAGTGCAATGGAAACAGTAACCGAAGTGTTTTAGTTGTCTAGCCATTGTAAAAACATGCACATTTTCAGTATCAGCTGCTCATAAAATTATATATCTTCAGTGTCACGTTCTGCATACTGGGACAGTGGTTAACCCCGCTGAAGTCAACTGCAAAATTCTGCTGATGTCCCAAGGAAAGAGTTGCTGAATCACAGGGCTACACCGAAGTAAATGGACAGACCCCAAAATGTTCAGCCTGTACTCTGCAGAAGGACTGATGAATTATTCTTTCCTTGTCATATCACACTGCCCTTTTACAGACATGAGAGCCCCCGGGACCTCTTCCAGAGAGGAAACCCCTGGCAGCTGCCGACTGCTGGCTGAAAGAGGCTACTGGTGCCACTTGTGAAGCCACTGTGGGGGCTGACTCATCCGCAACTCCTTTTTGCATCACTCATCTGAATTGTCTCTGGCCTATCCATTCCTATAGAGTGAGCAAGACCCTCTATCATACTCTGGTCCTACTCTATTTAATCATACTTTAGGATTTACTCAGGTAAACCTGTGAATGCATAAATATGGAAAGATTTAGAAAAAGTGAAAATGCTACAAGAGCTACTCAATTAATTTCAACCCTACCCCAAAACGGTTCCCAGTGAAAGCGCTACAATGAGAGGACTGTAACAGTAAACAGTTCCTCATTGTTCCCTGCATTATAGAGTATTCTGGGGCAGAAAGGAAGGGGGAATGCTGAATACAGAGATTCATTTTCTTGCTAAAAATGCCTTCCACACATAACTACCTCCTGCAGAAGCCTTTCAGCTTTAGGTGTAAAACTCGCAATGTTGGTGCAGCAAAACGTACATCAAATTGGACTTCACCTGGCGGTTTCCTCCACTGACTCTTTTCCTCACACAGCCCACCCAAAAACTGCTTTTCCACCCATCTTAATCCACCACTCCTGCGAAACGCTCCCCATTTTTAAACCGCCCCACCACCTCCCGCGGCGGGGAGGGAGCCTCAGCGGCGCTTGGGCCTTTTGAAGGAACTTGGAAAAAGCGGCTGCCGCCCTCCCGCCCAGGGACGGCGGACCGGGGCGCGGCCCTCACACCGCCCCACCCGGTCTCCATCCCCGCCCTCCTTCACCGGCCGCAAGCCGCAGCCACCAGCCTTCCACAGAACGCTGAGGGACGGCCGCTCCCACCGCCCCGCGGATAAAACTGCAGCCCCTTCTCCCCGCAGGATGCGGGGCAGCGGGAAAACACAGGAACGGCCTCAGGCGCCCGCAGCGTGAGGGGGGTTACCGCGCCGCGCGCGCTCGCAGCCGTTACTAACGGTCGTACCGACACCCCGAACTCCCTCAGCGCCGTGCCCCACCCCAGTCCCTCTAACAAAGGAGGCCCGGGGCCGCGGCGAGGGGCGGGAGCCGCCGCTCCCCGCGGGGACCCGCCCTCCCCCAGCCGCCTCTTCCCCAGCCGGGGGCGCTGCCGCCGGCTCCGCACCGCCTCCTCCTTCCGTGGCTGCCCGCCCTTCCCCGGCAGCAGCGGGCGGCGGCAGGGTGCCGCCGGGCGGGGTGTCTCCCAGGCGGCCTTGCCCGGATGTGCTACCCTGACTCATAGCCGCGCCGCACGCAGGCTCCGCGCCGCTGCCGCGCCCGCCCCGTTCCGCGCACACGCCTCCCGCGCCTCCCTCCGCGCCAGCGGAGGTGGCGGTAGCAGCAGCAGCAGGAGGGCGAGGAGGTGGAGGAGGAGGAGGAGGCCGCGGCGGCACCATGGGTAAGTCGCTCCATCTCTGTGCTGTGCAGCCCCCTGCTGCCGCCCCTCTGCCCCCGGAGGCCACCGCCCGCTCTTCTCCGGCGGGCGGGGAGAGGCGACTGGTGCAACTTCCTTATCGGCCGCCTTCCTGCTCTTCGTGCCTTAGCCCAGGAGGAGGGTCGAGGCGGCCAGCGGGGCTCCGCCGAGCACACCCCCCCCCCCCGCCCCGGGGCTGCCGTGGCTACTGCCCGGCCCTTGCCCCTGCGGCGCAAAGTTTCCGCGGCTCCTGCGCTGCTGCCGGCCGGCCCCGCCTGGCGGCTCTGCCCCAGCCCGGCGCCCCGCCGGTCAGCCCCGTGGTGCTCCCCGCACGACACTCGCGGTCCTCGCTCTGAATTCCAGCGGGTCAGAGGAAAGATAAATTCCCCGAGTGCGAAGGGGGGTTCGGAGCAAGGAGTTATATAAGGCACCTCCAGGACGTTTCCCCAGTTACTGTTTGCATAATGGAGACAGTTGGGGTAATACCTTCAGGGGATTATTTTATAATCTCCGTTCATTGTTTGTGAAAGATGCAAGGATCCAAGGATATTTCTCCAGCTTTTAGAAAGAGCATTACTCATGCCTACAAATGCAGCCATATTACCTATACCTTTTTTTTTATTTTATTTTAAGATTGTAAATTAAGTAGTTTTACACTGATTGCCACTTGCATGGAGCTTGCAACAAATGCCATGTGAATCTAGGAAGTACAGTATTTGATTTTTCTTTACAAAGTGCTCAGTGAATTTCTCTTGCCTCTTGCACAAACTACAGCTCTCCCGGTATTCAACAGCCACTGTAAAACAGATTTCCCAGAAAAAACAGATTCCAGAGATGGGTAAGGAGTACCCGCCTTGAGCTGCCAAAGACCCAGCCAGCCTGCCAGATGTGATGGTGGGAATCTAGGTTGCAGATGCGGAGGGCAAGAAGCTGTGGTTTGCAACCAGGGTAAAGAGGTGGCAGTTCCTGAATTCAGCTCAGGGGTTTGACATCAGCACTTCCTGTGGCCTTAGGTAAATCAGTAGTTTCTTTGCAGATCACACACATCTTTCACTTTTAACTGGAAGTTTCCATGGCAAGAAGCAGTTGCAATGCCTCAGTTTTTCTGGCTGTGAAATGAGGATAACTACTTATTTAACTCGTTTAAAGCAATGGTGAACCTTTGGAGAATGGTTCAAATTAGAAGCTGCCAGGGTCAGGCATGAGGCATAACTACCAGATTTTATCAGAATTAGGTAAAACTATAATGATGTAGTGAAGGTGTCTCTTTTCATGTGGATGGAAAAGACAAGACACCAGGATTTAGTTTGCACGTTTCCTGTCTCCATTCACAAAGCAGGACTATTAATCTCATTGTTCTGGTCAATGTCTAGTTGTAGCTAACTCTGTTTTGGCTTCCAAAAATAAAAACTTCAGGGCATCAGCTAAAAGCTGTTCAGAAAAGCCGGTGCAGAATTAGCTCAGCCTTGCTTTTTAGATGAGACTATACTTCAGTTGGAGGCAAGTTTGTTGTAAACAGTTTGAGAATCTGATACAGCTTGCTGCAAAAGTAAGAGTAGTTATAATTATTTTCAGGAAGACTTAAATAAGTTTCCCATAGAATCTATCAGCACCTGTCTATAATTGCCCAGAGAGATTGCTTGTGAAAATACAGAGGCCCCCCCCCCCCCCCTTATTTCTTCACATACCAGGGCCTCATTGCACTGTCTTCAAAATAAACGCAAACTCTAAGTACCCTCTGCAGCAGATCTTGTTGCTCTGAGGAGTGGCAAAGACTGAAATCAGTTTCACCTTGGCTAGCAACCAGTAATGACTTTCCATGTTTAAGATCTATATTTAAGCTCATACCGTCAGTGCACTAGCTTCCCTGATTCAGCTTATAGTATTCTTTTTGGTAACGCATTGCATAAAAGCTGAAAATCCTTAGAATTAAATCAAGGATGAATTTGTTCTTTCTATAGCTTGTATATCATGCCATAAATCGTGCTCAACAAACAAGTGTTTGTGGCAGAGACTGCAGTAGTGTCTTACGGTTAAACATTTGGTCTATTCTGTATTTACGAAGGTTGGTATGGTATTAGCTGGTTTATATACTAATGATATAATATGGAAGCCCAAGCAGGTATACTGTAACTCAAATAAAAAGATTTCTGTTGTTGGATCTGCATTATCTTTACTGTATGAAATATTTCTGCTGTCACTCTGGTTCCAAGTGTGTGTTCCTCTGATTACATGCTTATGGCAGTTGTTTCCTCCTAGAAGACAGTGATTTCCTCTCATTAATGTCAGTTCTTTCCAAAATTATCCTTTCTGTTGCTTTCATTTATAGTTTTTAAAGTTGTGTCTGAATATAATTTAAACAGTATTCAGCTGTTGACTTCAAGAGGCAAGTTGCCTTAAGTACTCCTGGCAGTAGAGCACTTTGAATATTTGCGATATGTGAACCACCAGTACTTTACTTCTGTTTTTATAATAACAATTACAGGTTTTTACTTTTCAGTTACTAATGTCATGCTTCAGTTTCACAGTGAATGGCCCCTTTCCTCAGTCATTTTCTTGTTTTTAACCTTGAAAAACACAACTTGTATCCTCATGCAAACACACCGTATTCAAGAAAAGCTTCCTATTTTAGAGCAGTGGCCTGTGGAGGTTATTGTAAGCAGGCTGCAGTTATTCCACAGATGTAAATTAATAAAATAAAAATGAGGAACTTGGTTACATGCTGACCACTCAACAGTAATCCATTGGCCCAAAAAGATGGAGAAACACCACGTCTGAGAGCTTGTATGTAGAATAGAAATACAGATAACAATTTGGTTTTTATGTTTGAAGTTTTTCTCTAATAGTGAAAGCTCGTAAAAATATTCTTCCATTTTGAGAGTACTGATTTTGTTAGCAGGAAATGGAAGGCAGCCTCTGCTCTTTTGAAGCTTGATACATACTTAGGTGCTTAGTTGGGCAACAAACGTCGAGAGTAACCTGCTAGTTGCACAATGACACCAAGGAGTTTCATAGACTCTTTTTACAATACCTAGCAGTAATAGTACGATGACAAGATAGATAAGGTACAGAGGCTATAACATAGATGGATTTAAGTACTGTCTGTTTAGCTACGCTGTTGTCAGAACAAAGATTTATATTGCCCGTGTCCGCTCGATATATGCAATTTCCTTTCCCAATTTTCCTGAAGAATTACCATGTGCAACTATGTATCAAGTTTTGGGGTCAGCTGCCTGGTTAAACACCAAATCCAAACTGAACCACAGATCAGGGTCTAACAAGCCACGGTCTGTCTTCAGGACATTAGTTCACAATAAAGGAGGCAGGAGGGTGTGAAGCTTCAGGCAGGGCTGTGTGTAATATTGCTTTCAGGAAGATAGGGATGAACCTGCCTGCTTTTTATTAAAAAATTAATCAGGAGCTTCAGACATGAGAGGAAAGAAGGCTAATGAAAAAAAAAGTCTTCCATCTTGAGAGCTCTTTTGCTAGTTTTTTTATAAGAGATGCAAGTCAGGCTAATAAACTGCATGCAAAAGAGATATATCAATTGCACAAAAAGCTAATTTTTAATTCTTTTCAAGTTTTTGCTTAAACAATGAGACTTCTAACACCACCAGCATATTAGTTCTAGCCAGCCAGAATACACCAATTTAAGCCAGTATGAAACATTGTATGAGGATTTCCTAAAACAAGATTGATTTTAGCAAAAGTCTTGTCTTTAAAACACAAACGCAGAGGAAACTGCTTTTAGATGGCATCTCTTTTGCTTCAGTAATGTTCCTCGAAGTGTGGTTCTGAAGCAGCCACAGAGGTTAGATTAGTTCTGACTGACCTTATTTAATGAATAACTGTTCCTGTGTTCAGGCCAATATTTGTGATCTTTTGTTACTGTGTGAGACTTAAACCAACCAATTTTGTCTTTAGCTTTAGGTTAAAGGCTTCATTCACAAATGTGTTTCCTGAGAACAGAATATTCTGAGCTAGTTTCAGAAGTCTGTGAGGAACATCTGGCTTTCTATAGCGTCAAAATAAAAGTAGAAAGAGAAAGGGCAAAAAAACAGCTGAAACCTGAAGGAAACAAAGCAGTAATAATGGAAATGAGAAAGCTACCAAGAGACGAGAATAGAAGGTAACGAAAATCCCTTAAGGGAGATGCGTGGAGGGAGAGAAATACTAGAAGCAGAGGAAAGACAGGGATAATAAATGGATGAATGGAACAGAGGACAGACAGTAGAATGAAATTAGAAGCTCTACTCCGTGCCCCCTCCCCTCCCACTCACCCGCAAAAAGTTAGGAAAACAGTTGGGGTATAAATGTAAATAAAATCAGATAATTTTTACCCTCTTTTTTTGTAGTACCATTTGACTGCTGCTGACAGTCCTTGAGAAGACTCATTATAATTTTCCATCTTCCTAAAGTAAAGCTGATTTATTTCTGGAAGTTCTGAGAATTTAATTATTTATAAATATGTTAAAAAAAAAAAAAGAGAGAGAGAGATATTGCCATAAACTAGTGTTTGCTCAATAAAGGGGAAAACAATGTCATCACTATTTGACAGGAGAGAAAGCTATGGAGATTCATCTGTGGCATCTGTCAAGGAGGTTGGTTGCTATCCCTTCTTAACTGTTGCAGGATGCAGTTTATGTCTTAGAATGACAAAGGGACATTAGACAGTGACCCAGTTACTTATGTAAGAGAAAACCCACTTGACACTGTTGACTAGTCTACCTGGGTCTGTTTGCATGCTGCGCGTTCAAGAAAACGAGCATGCCTGCTGTTTTGATGCTGTTGGAGGCATTATGTTTAAGATTCTAACTTGTTTCCAGATTAAAATAGATTACGAACTACATTTAAACTTCTGTAAATTAGGAGTCTTAAAGTGTTGATGTGTGTTCTCCAGCTAATGGAGAATTTTTTTTAATGACAGTTTGAATTTTAATTAGATAAGGAGCATTTCCTAGTAAGAGATTTTATAAGTAGCAGCTTTCACTGTAAGGACAATCTCCTAGGGCCTCTTTTTGTTAAATATGGTCTAGAAAATTGTTTCTATTTACAAATTTTAATTTAATAGCAACCAAACAAAATTTGTTTTGGTAGGGTAAAATGATAAAGTCACAGACTTCTGAATGTTGAAGTTACTTTTAGTGCAAAAAATAGCTGATGTGGATTAGAATTTAGGTACGCTCCAGATATGCCTAATAGAATTTTTAAACTCTCTGAGACAAATGGCTGTGGTTCAAGGAGCCTCAAAGCTGTGCAGAGAGTCTGCAGACGTTTGTTCAGCCTGAGAGTTATACAGTTCTAGTTTAGGGAGCTTTGAAGTTGTGCAGAAACCCTGGTGATCTCATACTGTTCTTAAGCTGTAGTTCAAGTAGATCACAAAGTTGGCAGGTATCCAGAAGAATTTGTCAAATCTATAAACCAGATAACTGCTGTTCATTTAACTCCAGATAGAGGACAGAATTTAGTGCAGGATGCTTTGGGACCTGCAAATAGATACAGCATACCTTAACTGTACAAGTACGCGCTGGCAAAGCATGTATCTTAGAAATATCTCTGACTTCAAGCACTTCCAGATACATCTTCACAAATTCTAATAAGAAATGTCAGGGAATAAATGTGTGTGTATTAATGAAGTATTTGGAATGCAAAATATGCATAAATTGAGACAATGTAGATGCCTGTATAAAGTTGTGTTAAAATTTGCAGTTTAAAATAAATGAAGTGCTTTCATTTCATGCTTTCCATTTCTAGGTTAGACACAAACCTCTTATAAAAATCACATTTACACATTTAAAAATCAGGGAAAATAAAAAAAAAAATCACACTTTAGCAAAGGAAATATTTTAAGTGATCCATTTCAATATTAGGTCCCATTTTCCTCATATTTCTCAGCTTTTAGAAGCTTACTGCTTCCTAGACATGTGTTGTAGGAGCATCTGAGACATAAGTCAATTCTGAGCTTTTATTAAAACACTGAGCTGTTCATTGTGTTAGTGATAGCTCAGGGAGATTGATGAAAGGTAATCAGTGTTGTTTAAGTTCATCAGTTTGTTCCATCCACTAATACTTGTCAGCCTGATGGACACAATAATTTTGAAGAAACATGCGAAGTTTGTGTATAATTTTAATTTTTTGTTGACCCTTCCTATCAGTTGAATCAGATTTGACAAGTCATTTCAGTATCTGATTAAATCCAGTTAAGCAGGTGCTTAAATTCACATGGTGAATAGCAGCCTTTCTTTCAAGCTTAATACCTGTGCTCTGCAAATGCTTTGGGAGTAAGACTGGGCAGGGAGAGAGATGGAGACGGAGTGAGAAGACTGAAATTTGAGGAGGAGAGCAGCTAAGCAGTATAGGATGAATGACATGATGAGGATTGAACAAAACCTTTGAGAAATTTATCAGGGCTGCCAATGAGCCTACAGGGAATAGGGCTGTGTTTGGGAGACCTGGAGAGGTGACAGCTCAACATCTCCTGTTAGTCTTGAGTTTTTGTATCTGCTGTCAGCTGCCTGTGCATTTTTATGGCCTTCCTGATACACTAATGTGGGAGCATCAGGGCACAAAACCTGCAGTTGAAAACCCTATCCTTATCATATTCTTCACCTTTCAGTAAATAGCTTTACCTCTAGAATACACCAGTCCCACACCACCACCCTCCCCCCAAGATGTAACAGAATACTTATCCTTCCCTCCTCCTATCTTCCATACAGTAGAGGTCTACAGTTGGAAGAGAGCTCTGTCATACACAGCACTTTACAAACGCTGTTCTACCCCTTTTGCCCTTAATTATACCTGGACTGGAAACTAAAATTGCATTATACCATATGGAGTAATTCTGTGATGATGTTTTGTGGATGGAACCTGAAAATTCTGATTGCCTATTGATTTAGGTTAAATATCGAAACCCATAAAATGTGACAACATGCAAGCCTTTATGGTCTCCAGGATGAGTGGAGTGCTTGGCTGAGGAGGTCTGTGTGTTGCTGGAGGGTGGCCTGCTCTCTGGCAGCTAGGAGCTCCTCTTGGGACCATATTTAGAAATACTTCCTGTCTTTGATGTTGGACATGACAGTCCGGTGACTTAAATTAATGGGACAAAATAGCCTTAAATGCAACTTTACAAGTACATGTCACTATTTACAGGGCCAGTAGCACACCTGTTCCCTTCTGTAGCCTTGCTAAATTCATTCCCGTATCCCTTCTCTATGGAGAAACCCCGTCGTGCTTGCAGTTGACAGCACCCAGTACCCTGCAGGCATAACTTGAGTTCAGTACTGCCAAATAGCTACTTGTGCTACATGAAGGCTTTGGAACAATTTCCTTAAATCAAAATGCTGTTTTATCTTGACAGCAGGAACAAAGCATGGGAAGAGAAAAGGGTTTTAAAACTAAAGCAGGATTGTACACATCTTTCTTATCTAAATCTTCCCTGTCCACAGAGTGTTTAACTTACCCCTCCTGGGCCTCTGGAGGAACTGACTGAAGTTGGTCTTCCGAGCCCAGTGTACTTGGTAAATAGCATCTTCATATCTCTGACCGATTCCTTTGGCAATTTTAAGTTGTGCACACTGTCAGTGACTGGATTGCTGGTCATGTTAAGACCCTGTTGTACAAATACCTAAGACACCCCTCCTGAATTTCAGTGAGCGATTTAAGAGGAAATCCAGTGAGTGAATGTGACCATCAGGAGGAGTAGCAGCAGCAATGAACAGTTATGACATATTTCCCCACTTACCTTTCTGTCTTTCTTTTTTCCCTCTCCTCTAAGTAGCTAGTAGCCATTATTTTTCCTCCTTCCTCTCCCATGCTTATGTGTTGAACTGATTTTAGGATCAGAATGTTGTTCTATTGGCGGGGGGGGGGGCAGGACAGAAATAAAGGCCAACCATAACAGAATGGTGGTCTGTGAACACATTCATTGTAAAAATGTCTGGTAAGATTAAATGGATGTAGAAATCCATTAATACACTTTATACAAATACATTTGCTCCCATTCTGCAAAACCTGTTGGGCAGCCTCTTTCTTACCTAGATCTCCACAAAGCTCAGGGAGAATATACAGACATGCCAGCTCCTGCCATATGGAATTAGGGGAAAAGCAGGGAAATGTTGGCGATGGAGGGAAAGAGATGGAACTTTTACATAAGGGATTGCTGACAGAAACCAAGCAGGTTCTTGGGCTTTTTTTTGTTGGTTGGTTTTTTTTTTAAATCGTCGTAATAAAAATTCCATCACCCATTTACAGCAAGATAGTGCTTCAGTCCAATCAAAGATACCAATCAATACATTTATGTGCAGCAGTGCCCAAAATACAGTGTGCACTTTCCAGGCAAAAAACACACTTCTCTATGTGATGTTATAATGTACTTATTTTCTTCAAGTCTTTGCTATTTTACCTAAGAATCCTTTCTTACTCTTCACACTCTCTTCCACAGCCATCCTAGTCCTTCATTCTTCTTTATTTCATTGCCCAGTTTTCTATAGTCTTCCTCCTCTCTACCTCCTCCAGTTATCTGTTCTTTTCCCTCTTTCCTTCCATCTCCCACTCTCTCTCCTCCTCTGGTTCTGTCTTTATTAATTAAATATTTGACAGCTTCTTCCATCATCCACCCTTTCCACTATCTTTGTTAGGGAAAGAATTGAAAAACTGGCGCTCCACTTTCTAATTTCAAGAGCTGAAGTGATTTTTTTTTTTCTACTCTTTAGTTAAGTATCAGTTATTTACAACCAGTTTAAAATCATACTTCAGTTTTGCCTAATATACTTGTATAATACGTGAGAATATATGAAAGAATGTATCTTGTAGGAAAGAAATCATACCGAATTGGGCCCTATTCATGTAAATGCTATTTATACAGCATTCTTATACCCACACAAAGCCCACACTGAGTTCCACTGAAGTCATTGGAATTCTGCTATTCTGACTCAGCTGTAGTAGAGCTTAAACCTTGTCCTCATTAGGTGAAACCATGTAAAATGGTATGCATTGCCCTATTGCTTAAAGACATAGTAATACCGGGTTTCCAATTTATACAGTTGGGGGAAAAATGTCAGAGCTTGGACCAATTTTGGTCATCAGAAGCACTGTTAAAATGTCTTTTATTCGTAGGTGTGATGCTATACTAATATGTAGCACTCGAAGGAACTTGCCAAATGAAGAAAGAGAGACATGCTCTGATAAAGACAATGATTTGGTGAACTTGAGAACTTAATTTTTCTTAAAAATTGATGGAATTGCAAAGTTTATATAATTTGTTACATCAGAGAAGAAACTAATTTAGCATGGAGATCATCATATTAGAACATCCTCATGTAAAAGGAATAGTAAGCACAGTGTCATAAGCTATTAATATACATACAGCGACCTTTGTTCTATCTTGTAGCAGCATAGGGAAAAAGAAAAATTATGTTTTCAGAAATCTGTTTCAGAAACTCACTATATAGCCATCAGACGATGGCTTTTGATGCTTTCTGATATTCCCAGAAAATATTCGGAATATCTCGTTTCAAGACTGCTACACATTATACTTCTAATGACATATATGAGAGTGTGGACACAATGCTCTAAAAGCAAGAATGGTGGAAAGAAACAAAAAACAATTCAATACACCACACTTCTTCAGAATGCATCTTCATCCCAGAAATGATCTGAAGCACTTGTTTATTTGTATTAAGGCCATAACTTCTCCCTTTACAAGAAGGGTGAATGCATCACAGTTCTTTTTTGGCTGTTGAGAACAAGGTAGAATTTAAGACTTCTTATACAGTCTCTGGAAGAGACTGGAAGAGTTCTCTTGTGAACATAAAATTTGAGTTCAGTGCATGCACCCAGTTCAAAACTGATGGCTGGGGAGAGAAATGCCCTAGATAATACAGCACTTCATGTTAGCAAGGGGTGGCCTGTTTTACTTTTTCTTTTTTTCTTTAAATTGGTATTAAATAGACTTTCTGATAAAAAGCAACAGCTGTGGACTACTGGATTGTTTTTAGCCTGCTTAGCTCTTCCAGTTATGTTTTCTGAAGTACAGTTTTCTGTACTTCAGTGATCACAACAGCAAGGTGTCACTTGGAAGGCAGCATACTTAGCAACTATTTAAACTAAACAGTTTTCTTTTCTAAAATCAGAAATGGTCATCAACAAAACAGCATTTTTGGCTGTACATAAAGAACTTGCCGTATTTTTTGAAAGCTGGTTAATAGGCACATTTTACAAAATGACTTAATCTTTGGCAGGTTTTTTGAAATGCAGGCTTTTCTGTTTGACCTTTTTTATGTCCTAAAAAAATAGGAGAGCCTATTAAATTTTTTTTTCCCATTACCAGAAATTTATTTCTTACAATCAGAAACACACTGAGGACCCTCCTGTGTATCAAACTCTGTTTGGGCAGACAGAGATGTAACTGAGATCAAGGATTAGATATCAAACTTGAAAACTCAGGAATTCTTGCAAGCTCCCTATTGTTTTCCTTCTTTATTCTCCCCAGTCTCATGTACTTCTTGCAAAAGCAGTTATTGTAACAAAACAGGCCTCTTCTGATTTTGCTCACAATTTGGAATTAAAATATTTTTAACAGTTTTTGTTTTAGCACTAATTGTTGTCCTCTCAAAGAACAGTCAGAATGGGTTTTTGATGGCCACTATGTTTATTGTATTTATATAATAGTTAAAGGTTCGGTACTTGTTAGGCTTTGATCATGTAGGATGTGTTGGACTTCAGTGTTATTTTCTAACACTTTCAGAGGGTCGGTGCAAGTTTAGAAACCAGATTCTGCTTGCTTACATGAGCATACTATTCTGCTCTTTATTTGTGGAACTAATTTGTCCCCAGAATTCAGCATATCATTTGAATCTTTTCATTCTAGAGGTTTCTGCTGCTTCATCTAATGCAATCTAAGGGTAATGTAAAACCATCAGATAAGAAAGTCTGGTTGCTTTGACACGAAAGATATGCATGCTCAACACAGAGCTTATAAAGAGGCATTAATTTAATGAAAGTAAAACTGAGACATGACTTCTTTAAATTGAATACAGCAAACTCTAGAATGACACGATTAAGTGTGTGTTGTAGGTTTAAATGATGCTGTATAGCAGTGCTTTAAGTGACCTGGTTGCAGAGCATTTAGAAAAGGTAATCTGTTGAAACCAGCTTTGCTGCTGAAGCCTCTGTGTCATCAGATTATGTCCTCAGTTCCCCATTGCCCTGTATTATGCATAAAGTGACTGCAAATTTGATTTAAGATGGTAATTGGGCCCAAACTGTAGCTTTTATATTCTGCCTGGACATAAATGACCATAGGATAATGGGTAATAAAGTGATGGGTAATAAAATGATGCCTATGGTGCCTTCATATTTGAGATGACTTGAAGAAGTCTCATTTTTAAATACTCATCATAGTTTAGTAGAATTAATGGTTTTAAAATCTGCATACAGTTTTTGGCTGCAGTGACTCACAGCTGTGGAAGCCAGAAAAAGCTGCAGATGTTTGGTACACTGGAGAATTTGCGGCACAAGGGAATTAGGAGTTGTATTCTCAAAAGACTAATTAGTTCAGTGTATCATGATGTCAGACACAGATGAGGAAATCTGAGTCTCATGCACTAGAGAGAAAGGTAGATGTGCTGGCCATGGGTGACAACCAGACAGTTACTGAACAGAGAAAACCTCTGAGTTCTGTCATTAAAAAAAATCCTCTTCAGAGGGATCTGTAAACATTAATTCATCTAAATAGCCTTTTAAGTGAGAGAATGAAGATAATATTATGTTTAACTACATGAAAAGTGAAGCAGGGAAATAAAACCAAACTCAAATTTAACCCTCCTCGCCCCCCCGAATCTGTTTCTTTAAAAAAGTGAAAACAAGACTAAGACAGTAGATTGTAAAAAGTTGTCTTCCTCTCTACTGCCATTCTCATGCAGGATTTATAGTTAATGTATCGGAGAAGGCTGGTATTCACTCAGATAAGGAAATAGGAAATAAGAGAAAACTAAATTTTTACCTTGAACGCTGAAATGTGAAAGTAAACTAGTGTAACAAATGAAAGGTATGCTTTGCAAAAGAGATGTTGGTTCAGTATATGTGAAAACATTTGCTCCTAAAATGTAGTTTTCTGGTGTCACTGCATTATTGAAAGAGATATCAAGGTGCAAAAGGTGTCATAATGACAGCTAGAATTAAAACGAGCATTTTCAAAGGCCTGTGTTCAGACCACAACTATGTATTTACCTCAAAATATAAAGTTTCAGGGTATTTTGATAATTATTTCATTATATGTATATCGGCTCCTAACAATTAATAGGCTGGGAAGTTCCTAACCACTTGTTTTAATAGGAAAGTGGAGAATTAATATACTTTAGTAGTTCCACTAGTAAACAGTCCACAAAATCGCATCTGTGGTACTTACGTTCCATTTGTGTCATGTACACTGTCATCTCACAAATTTTGATATTTTTGATATTTTTTTAACCACAATTCACATCTAATGCTTTTTTTTTTCTTTTCAGAGATAGAAATAATTAATAATCTTTCCTTGGTATTAAAATATTGCTACAGAAGGCAAGCCTCATTCAAGGTCTTTTTGTTTGCCTTTACAACTGAAGACCACAGTGAAAGGGAGTCCACCTTCTCTGTTCTTCAAAGTTGTAACATAAGAGTTAGCAAGAATAGTCAGACCAGGATTTTTCCAATCTGTGCTCTGCTAATTTTTAGTAAGACCAAGCAGTTACATTTCTGTCACACAGAAGGACTTAGACATAGCTGTAAGAACCATGTCCTACTTGAAGGCACTGGAATAAGCCTTGTGGTAGAAACAGCAAGGTGTTTTGAGTTGAAATTTGAACAGATTCATGGAATCGTAGAAGAAATACAGAATTGTCACTTGGAAGGATTTTGAAGCAGGACTGTTGCCAACACTAGAATCAGGTCAACTATGACTAGCTACTACTTGAAGCCTCCTTAGTCTTTGTAATGTCCCTTCAGGTAGCTGCAGGCCTCCTTAGCCTCCTCTTTGCCAGACTACAGAAGCCCACAACCTCCCCTTACACATCATGTGTTATGGGCACATGCCCATTTTGGTAGCTGTGTCCTAGACTCTTCCCCATTTTTCAGTATGCTTCTTAATCTGGGACACTCAGAACCAGCCAGAGGATTTTGGGACACACAAATCCTTGCCAGGCATCAAGCAGAGCCTTGATCTGCTGGCCACACTCCTAATATAACCAATATACAGTTTGCTTTATTTACCTTGAGAGCATGCTGCTGCCTCATGCTTTATTTGGCATCCACTGTAACCCTTGGGTCTTTTCAACAGTTTGTTCCCAGCCTCCAACAATGCTTGGGGTTGTTCTGCCTTAGCTGCAGAACTTGGCGCTTATCCTTGTTGAACTTCATGAGACTTTTGTTGATCCAGTCCCCACGTTTCTGAAAGGTGCCTCTGCATTACTATTTGGTATGCCAGCCATCCCACAAATTTAGTGTTGTCTGGGAAAGATTACAAATGCATATCTACCTTCAGGCTATACTAGTTTCAAACACAAACTGCATACTCAAAATCTGCAGTTTAACCAATCCATATAGGGCCCCATAGACTCCCATTTGACTTCTTGATACTAAGTAAAGCAACGATAAACACTTCATATCTGTTACTCTAGAAAAACTAAAAAAGTCTGTATACTTGAAAAAATGTCTAGGAGTGTTTAGTGTCTAGTTAGTGTTAGACTAGCATTTGCAGTTGTAAGCGAACATGAGTTACTGGCAATCATTTAATGCAAGTGAATAGAGGATGGCAAACCTTAATTTGTACACACTCAAAAGACTTAATTCTGCAGAATCACACTGACGATGAAATATGGAATCTCACGTGTAGCCTCAGTGCGATTTCAGCTTTTTCTGTGCTACATAACTAACTTAGCTGACGAGAAATGCATTGAGATTGACTTGTAGGAGCAATTAATGGCAAACCATTGGATCCAGATCTCCCAGTCATTCTCATGAGAGCCCTACTGAGCATGACATAGCTCCCACCTTGTCTAAATGTCCAATTTCCTTTCCAGCTAAGCAGGGGACAGGGCATACCTTGAGCTTTCTCTGACATGGAATATGATGAGCTAGAATGCATACTTAGAACCTCTCCCGAGTCCCCCACTTTAGTTAAAGCCACAGTCTGTTTGTCATGGCCCATATCTGACTTAACTACAGAGGTAAAAGCCCCTACCTAAATTAGGTTCATTTATCCCAACATAAAGTGCTTTTACTTGTGTATTATTATTATTTTTTAATTATTTTTTTTCAGCTTCAGTAATAAATTTTTATCAATTTGGAGCAAAAGGAAGCTTTTCTAAGGTGGATGAATCTAGCAGAGTTATTTGGTAGTATCTGCCACTATTTTTGTCCCTCTAGAGCACCTATGGTGAAATAGGACAATCAAAATTTTTGCTCAACTAGATCAGAGTAATTCCCTTTGACAGAGGCATTTAATACTTCTCTAGTGGGACATAACTGCACTGTTTTTCACAGGATTATCACAGTGGATCCTACTCACAGGGAAGACAAATTTCAGTATAAATGGGTGGCAATGCACAGACATGGATTTCCTGGGATATTTTAGATTCTTCAGTGCTAGTAGTTTGTTAGTTCTCTCCCTCTGGGCCTTCCTGTAGTCTTTTCCTTGGAGGAGTCCAACTCTGTTTACATATGGAAAGTGCTGACATAGAATAGGGGAGAACTTAGTCTGAGAAGGCCCAACATCTAGCTGAGATACAGGAGCTACGCATGTCGTCTGCTAGATTTATAGGGGATTTGAAATTACCAGCAGTTACCAAACTACTACTCATTTTGCCTAGCTGCCTATTTCAATGGGACATGAGGAAGAAGAAAGACTGCTTTTTATCTTGTGCTTATAGCTGAAACATTAGCAATTTTCCTGATAAATATTGCTTTAAGGACTGTATTAATTAACATTACCTCAATAACATTCCATATGAGTCTTTTTTGTGTTAATAAAATGGAGAGGAAGGATATTAAAACTGATAATGCTTTTTAAAAATTTTTATTCTTATATGCAGCAATAGCAAAGATTCTTTCCTCAAGTGTGGTCCCTTTGTGGCTGGCATCTGTGGGAGTTGTTGACTCCCACATATGCTGACCAAGAGGAATTTTCCTTGGTGCAAACACTATAAACATACCATATAGAGAGGACTGTGCTGTTCCTTAATGTTTATGCAAGATGCCTAGTGAAGGATGGGCTAAGGCACACTGTTGGGAGTTTTTCAGACTATTGACAGACTGTTGCAAAGATTCTTAGTCTCTTGACTGTCAAGCAGTCCATAAATAACTCCTCAGGGCACTCAGTTATGCTAAAGGCTGCAGCATCCTTGTTACATGCAGGAGCGGGTCAGGAAATCACCTCTCAGAAAGTCATGCTGGGTTTTGACTTCTGTTCTCTGCGTCTCTGCCTTCTGAAGTATCGCTGTATCTTTCAGCCTTAATGGCAAAAGGATTGGCAGTCGATCAGTAGCTCAGTCCTTCTAAGAGTCTGTCTATGTTGGGTAGTTTACAGACATAGACCAGTGTAACAGCGCAAGTGCAGTTAACAGTGATACAATTCTCTGAGGCAATGATTGAAAGAGGCATAAAATAAATAACATGAATATCCTTACTTCAGTGGAAATTTCTCTGTAGATGTGTGGTTAGAGACAGACTGCATTACACACATGCTCTGGACTTTAGGTGCTGGTTCCCAGTGTGGCATTCAGAAACCTGAGCAAGGAGTTACGTCTCTCTAAATAAACAGTGCCTGGAGAGTTCAGAGTAGTATCAACTACTGAGCTCAGCAGGAAACCACCCATAATTAATATGCATACCACTTACACATCAGCACAATTTCTGCATTAAGCCCAGAGCCTTCAATTACTTCTTGGAGGTGGACGCCTGCACCTTTTCTATTGAAGTCTGAACCTTCATTCCTCCTTCTTTTCAAATGTGAATGGAGGAAGAGGTGCAGCTGGGTTACCACTGTCATCTTACTTGGGACGGGCACATGTTTACACAGGAAAGAGAATAGTCCAGGCTTTTTCTCTGCCTGAAATTGAAGCTGTGCCCTCAAACAGACCAGAAAACCAGGCCTAATAGTGGTATGTGTTCATAGCCTATTAGTCAAAGCATGTTTTTTAAATGGTGGAGGTGTTTAGTTCCAGCACTTTCATTTGTTTTATGCAATGACTGCTTATTATAAAATATATCTCAACAGAAGAGGTAGAAGGTGTTTCAGTCCTCACATGAAAAATATAAAAATCTGGTTTGAGTATGTTTCTCGGAAATTGTATTTAAAACCTTTCAGGTAGAAGACAACATTTGGTTTATTTTCACGTTTAGGCTAATGTGCGAAAGGCACTTTCACCTTTTTGCCATGTACTTTCTGTTGGATGCTAGTGCCTTTCTCCAAGAATTCCTATTGTCATCTGTGTGTACCGGGCACATTTGAAGAAGGGCCAAGGAGAGTTGGAGGCTCCCTTAGAGATACTGATAAGGCTAATACATGAATTCGGTTATTAAGCTGCCTGAGAGGACTAGGAAAGTTCTGGATTTGGGTTTAAGCTGAATGAATGCATGTGGAACTTCAAAGGAAAAAAGGTTAAATTTATCCAGAATTTGGTGAGAGGTGAATGGGACCCATAGGAGGTAGGCTTCCTGGATTCATCTTAGTGTATAAAACTGGATTTTTTTTCTCCCCTGTGACTTAAGGGTCAGTAAAGATCATCTTGGTCATCAGAGGGAGAAATGTCTTTGAGAGTACAGTGGACATTCTTGACCTGGGGCCCATAACATTTGCAACTGTATCCAGTTATCAGAGAACCTTGTATCCCTTGTGAAACACATCACAAGGACTTCTTTGTCCTCCCCATCTCCTATTAGCTCTGCCCTTCATTCTTGAGACCTGCAGATTGTATACAGAGCCTGACTCCTCTCAGTTTCTGTCAATATGACTCTTTACTTAATCTGAGAGGTGGTTATTAAGCAGTGAAAGCAAAGCACTCCTCCACTTTGCAACACACTCAGATCACGCTTGTGGGGGAAACAAATGACTTGCAGTTTAATGTAAGAAGTGGCATTTTGCAGAAATCCTTTGTCTTTAAAAAATATATTTCTTTTGGGGAAAAAAATAATCTTGGTTGCCTTTTTATTGAGCTTCCTACAAATACATGTGTCTTGGGAGCATTTAGCTTGTTTTTGGCGTGTGGTCCAAACACAGCTGATTGCAGAATGGGAGATTAATTGTTTAAGTAAGAGTCATAAGATTTAAGACCTCTAAAGTAGCCTTTAGTTTTGGAGATTTTTTTCCCCTGATTTGCACTGTCAGATTTTCTGGCTCCAAAAACATATTTTCAATGGATACATATTGCATCTTCTCACTCATTCAAATGTTCATGGTAGTGGTTTGAAGTAATACTTGAGGCTTATAATATTTGGATTATGATTTGCCCAGCTGGAATATGCTGCCTGCCTCAGAACATCAGTACCATGTTTACTGCACTGTCACTGTTGTATAATTTTTACTAAATAAAGCTCTTAAATGCTGTGCAGAGGTTAATGATCACTTATAACTGCAGCAGTCATGCAGAATACTAGTGGGTTTTGTGGAAATCTTTCTTTAAAATAGGGTTATATTAAGCATTTTCTGCACCATTTTAATTTTGCCATCTGATTATGCAGTTTTATGTCAGTTTTACGTGAAAACTCAGTTGAATCCTTTTCGCCTAGAGAGCATCTGAGCTGGTCCTCTCACTGCATTCTTAAGTGGCAACAAATAACTGCATTAATAGGTAAATATTTATCATTACAGGAATTAACCACAGATGTCTACTAATCTTAGTAACACCAGGTTTAAGGCAGTACAGGATACCTTTATAAACAAACTCTAGAGTACATTTTGGCCCCGAAAAGCTTATAGATGAATTATACTGACAACCCCGTCTTCAGTTTACAATATGTGGGCACCACAATCTGCATACAAAGTGCATACTGTTGATTTGGGGCCATTTTAGTAATTTTTGCTAAACTGATAAATGAAAGGACTAGTGGCATCAGATAATCTCACCAGCCAAGAAGTAGTGCTTTCCAGGATTGACTTAATTTCCCTTGTATCCTTCGTTAACATTAGAGAATATTAAAAAGCCTTTTTCTCCAAGGCATGAGGAAACTGTCAAAATTCTATCATCCCTTCTGTGGTTAAAGGAAATTTTTGAATTATACGTTTTAACACAATTATGTTTTCAGGAGGAAAGACACATTCTTATGTGATAGTCTTTCCTTCCCTTTCTTCCTTGTGAGAAAAATGTTTTGCCGAGAGTAAATTTAGTAGGAGAATACAGGAAAACAAGTATTTACCACCATACGAGTTTTTAATTGTAAGATACGTGTAAATAAAGAAGTTTAGAGTCATGTATTAGATTTGCAACTGATCTCTTTCTAACAAACTTTCACCAAAAACCAAACAATAGCACAAATGGCAGGTCACTTCCATTATGAACTTGTTTGCATACACTCATCAAAATCAAAAAGTATATTTTCAGGGCTGACAACTTTCATGCAGAGCTTGTCATTATGATGTAGCTTGAATTAAAAGTAGTGATTTTTTTTGTAATTTTGGGGAAAATGAAATAAAAACAAATTAAAAGTAAATTTTGAAAGTTCTCTGGAGAACAGCATAAACCACTGTTAAGACTTCAAATCTAAGGAATATGTGCCCTTTGGGACATCACTGTGAAATCCCACAATCTGACAAGATGCAGAGGCTGCAAATCTCAACCTTCTGCTGGGATAGAAAATTGGGGGAAAACTGCATGCTTCCATAAAAAGATAACTGGGGGGGACAACTGTAGTAGAGCAGCTGGTTTAGGATATGGATCTTGTTGTCAAGAAGGAAAATGGAACTTGCGTGAATGTTCTTGCATAACAGAACGTCTTATGTTTTTTTAATTAGGAACAGCTAAGCTAATTTCATTTATGACTTTTTTTTTCATTTGTTTTTAAGCTTTATTTTACCAGTGATGGATGTATTATTTTGTATTATTGTATTATATTATATTATTTTATAGAGATATTATATATCTCTATATAAAATAATAGAACACAAAATGAACTTTATAATTATATCAGGGTAAGTATTTACCCTCCTTGCTAAGGTTTTGTTGAAGTGCATTGTGCAAGCCCTCCGTCTTTAAATGTCTAGTGTTACATTCTGTGTCAGGCATCAGAGATTTTTCACAGAGCTAACATGCTAAGGGAACTATATCAGCATAGGACACCATGCTAGCAACTGCCACGGAGAAACTTAAGTTAATAGCTGGACCAGGAGAAAACAGGTTGCTAAGAGTGCTCTGATCGACCTTGAATTTAAAACTAGCCGCTTGAAGATCTAGCAAAGAAAACAATTTCTTAGCTTGGAAAAGGACTGGGAAATTCAAGGCTCCATATTTTAAAAGTTTTTAAAGGGCTTACCATTCAGAAAGATGCTCAAGGTCCAGACTTCCTTCCAGAATGGTACGCGTTTGCAGGGAGGTACAACAATTTGTATCCCATAATCACATGCAAAAGACAGTAGCAAACCAAGGAAAAGTTATTAACTGATAAAAATTTAAAATTTCAGACCAGAAGTACAAAGGCAGATTATATAAATTTTCAATGCCAACTAATTTAATCTGCCAATATACCTTTAAAAATGCAGCACTAAGTCAGTAATTATAGAACATGTGGAAACATCATTATGTTCTGTTATTAGGTCTTTTATAGCCTTTCCTTAAAGCTTCACAGCTTTTCCTAGATTAGTCACTATTTTTCCACTGCTCAGGCCTATTTTATTTTCTGTAGTAGATTGCTCTTTGGGTCCTAATCATATATGTAATGGTTTTGGAGATTGGAGTAGCTAGTTTTAATTAAGTCCACAGCCAAGAGTTGAAAGAAAATGTCAAAGCAAAGATCTTTCTATTCGAATCCTTTCCAAAACTCCATTTTGTTGTATTGCCCACAAATTAATTAAAACAACAATAAAAATAGTCTATATTTTTACAGCTATATTCCCTTTAGTATCTCATTACATGTTAGGACCTCCAAGTGTTTATGCACACATGAAGACTACTTACAAAAATACTCCAGTAAGAATGAAAAAGTTACTCACAGATAAGTAGTGACAGAATCAGGGCTTTATCCGTCTTCTGAGTGCTTATCCTACAGGCATTTAAGATATAAATTAATCCCATTAATTTACAGATTTTATACTTGATTCACTTAAAAGGTGTTGAGGGATAGGAATGAGGAGGGAGTGTTACCAAGCCAATTCTCATAACTGAAATAGGATTTTTGTCTCACTGTGTATTTCTCATATCCCAGAGATAATTGGTCCTCTACCTGAGAGTCCAGTGGAGCATTCAGTATTGTTTTACCTGTCTCTTTTGACTCAATATTGTGCAGAAGTGGATCACCTAGATTACCTCTGCCAGTCTTGCAATGTGGTGAATCCTCACGGATAATTTGGCCATTACTATGATTGTTTTAGTAGCTGTTTTGCATTGAAGTCTATAGACCAGGCCAAGCAATTCAGTGCTAATGTGTTTATGATGTATACAACCTTATCAGATAGACTTATAGCATCACATGAAAAATTGAGTCATTAGGGACATCAGAGGTCACCTAGTACAGCCTCCTGTGCCAAGCTGGGCTAACTTTGAAGCTAGATCAGGTTGCTCAAAACGGGTAGGTTTTTTTGTGAAACCAATTTTGGTTTTCCAAGGCAAACGTGAATATAAATTACCATGTGGAATTTATTTTTCTCTATTAAATACACATATTTTAGCACAGTGACTAGAGAACAAATCTATAATGAATTTTGGCACTAAAAGATATATACTTAATATATACTGAGCATAGTACCCATCTGTTGCTGAATCTCTCTCCTTGCTCAGAGCGGTTCTTGAGATTTTTTTCCCCTGGGAAGATTTTTATCACTGAACTTTTCTTTAATTTACTGTCTACTGTGGCTTTGACTGCCTGTACCTCCTCCCATTCCGTTGGCCCTGAGCAGGCTGAGCAGATTCTGACTATGATTGCAGTTTTAGAACAACTGTGCGCCAGGTTTTCACTTTCACTTTGCATTTGCCTTATAAGGAACTTGGAGCAGCAGTAGATTGAACAATCTGAAATGTCAGAAAAAATATATAAACGCAAGCAACAACCCAAAGCAAAACCTCAGCAGTTTACTTTCAAGGTTAGTTTCAAGTTTACATGCAAGTAAACTTGTTAGAACCTAACCATCTGTACACTATTAGGTGCGTATTTGACAAAAAAAAAAAAAAAAAGGTAAATAAAAAAGCTGTCAAATGACTCTTGAACATTCAAACGGCTCAAAGGCTTTTTGTGTGGTAATGTTGGCACAGCTCCTAAGTGACCAGATGGAATTTTATTAACACTCAACAGGACAAGGGATGAGATTTTGTTTCTTAACTTACTATATTTGAAACACTTTTAGAGAATGTGTCAGAAAGCTTGATATTTTTTCCTACTATGCAAAATTACACATATACCTTCCCGTAATGCAAAGATGTTGGCTGCTTCAGAGGTTGCAATTTCTTTAAGTTGGGTAACAGAAGAGAGATACATGGTAAATTTAAGTATCACAACTTTTTGGTGAATTTTAAAAAGGTGGTTTTATATATGCAATTAGTGGTTATATTAAAAGCAAGAATGTATTTTTATAAGAGAAAACAAAAAATACCTAAGTATTAAAATACCCTTGATTTCTGACATGAATAACCACTGGCAGTAGTGATGTCAGATTTCCATTTAAGGACCCCAGTAAACACACAAATCCATGTGAATTTATATAAATCCTCCTTTTCTGGCATCATCATGGGTTTATTGTCAGTAAGAAATATCTGAAAACTGAAAATCTCCATTGTCTCTGGTAAATCGCAGGATGACCTTCAAACCAGACAGCTTAAGAAGCAAAGAAAAAATCTGTGACACGCTGCAGACCTATCATTTGCCCTGTGCCTTTTAAATGCTTCTTTTTCATAATCAAGGTTTTCAGGAAACTCATAATAGATAGAAATATGCTGTGTTAAAATTTACTATGTCGTAACATCTGATTTACCTGAGGCTTCATGAAGAGCACTGATGTGACATACAATTAGAGTTAGCGGTATTAATTATGAGGCTGGGTATCTTATTCAGGCAAAATTCTCCCTGTTGCTGGTAAAAGATGAGCCTGAGGGCTTTGTACAGAATCAGATCCCGTATTTGTTCAACAACTCAAACTGGTAGCATAAGTTTAGTTTTGACAGATACTGTACTGTGGACTTATATTGTATAATTTATATATACTTACTTCATAGTATAGGCTAAGGACCAGTTTCAGAGCTTGTTGAAGTCAATGAGAGTTTTTCTCAGCTTCTTCTTGAGTACTGTTGCCAGTCCTGGAACTTTGTATCCTCAGTCTTGCATTGCCTGATTTTCATTTATTTATGTGTTTATTTTATTTTTATTAAAGCTCCAGTTTATACCTTTCATGTAGGAGAAGACAATAGGCCCAGTATCATTACAAGAGGAAAAAGTAATTTAAACTTATTTACTGAAAAAGCTAGTAGTAGATTAACTGTATTGTATAGATTAGGAATGTATACTTCAAATCTAAATCATTGTCCTGCATTATAGCATCCTGCAAATGTCCATTCAGACTAACTTCTGGCATTACATATGTGTTATTTTGTTACTTAACAAGCCATATTTTGTACACAACTTGGAAAAAGTATAGAGAATTGGGAGCCTCATTAAATTATGCAAAGAAAAAAAAATCAGTCTTTGTTCTAATATTATAATATATACATTAAATCAGTGTTTGTTTTAATATATTAAGGGAAATAATTTAAATGAAAATTCAAAAACATTTTAGGAAAATGTTTTGCTCTTACGTGTTTGTGTAGTGTCTAGTTTAGCATTTGCCATCTGTAGCCAGTTAACTTGAATCACATTAGGATCAAGACTTTTAAAGTAGGTACGGTCAGAAAAGGTTATACACAGTAGCATAGGCAAAGATCATCCCAAAGAAAAGATTAAGCTGAGAGAGCTAAGTTTTAAATGTGCTGTTTCTAGACTGTACTATTTCTGTAGATTAATTTTCTTCTGTTTGTTTTCATCACCTGTTCTCTGTTCTTGCTATCTTGACTTGACAAAGTGTCTCTTGCTTGCTAGATTAAAAATGCTTCAGGCAGAAAGCATCTGGAGGGGCAGAAGAGGAAGGGAAAAGAAAGAGCACAAAAGAACATAATTAAAGAGTCATAAAGAGCCAGTAAAGAGATGAAAGCCCTGCAAGTTGCATATGTGTGTGTGCATGCACACATAAGCTTTTCTTTTCTCTATTCCTGTTCTGTATGGGTGCCTGTTTATATGTAATATGTCATTGTAGGGAATGATAGCATTGGTTGTTATTAAGGTTTCCCCTTTATTTACAAGATCAAGTTTCAGTCATTTACTGACTCTTCAGGAAGAGCTATAATCTATGCCAAGTGTCTGCTTTAGGCTGTCCATTTGCATTTGCTTGGTGGGTTTTTGTTTTAGCATTAGCAAGAAACAGGTTTGGACTGTCTGAAGTATCAGTAGTCATTTAAGAGACTGTTTTGGTCCTGTTGTTTTCCCCACAGAATTTTCTCCTTCTGTGAATAGGATGGGTGGTAATCCAGGATAATGTGGTGACAGAGAGCTTCTGCTGCCTCAAGGACCCAACCTCTTATGTTGGAGTACTTGGAAGCCATGTCATAAATTAAAGAGGGGTGGGCATGTATAGAGAAGAATTGATTTGACAGTTAATAGCTGAATATTTCCACAAAGAACTGAATCCTCCTGTCCCCCGGTGACACACAGTTCCTATAGGAAAATATGGTGGGCAATTTTTTAAAGCGAATATATGCCTGGTTATCTCTTATCATATCTCATGCTTTCTTGATACCTACCTGTCATGTTGCGGTCTGCTTTATGGAAGTGTTGAGGATAATTCATGTCTGCATCTGGAGACTCCAAAGGAATCCAGAATTTGCAGTAACTCTCTTAGCTTGAAAATCAGGAGCTATCGCATGTTAGAAGCCCCAAATTATCACACAAATGCTTTTGACCTAAACTTCCCATGTTTCACTTCTCCTGTTCAGTCACATAGTATATTGATTCCATCTTACCTTATAAATACCCTGTGAAAACAGGCACATTAGTATCTTTGAAATGCTATGATACAGTGTAATGATACTAACTTTTTAATTGCCAATGAGAAAGGAAGTAATCCTTCAGAACGGGATTTTTAATAGTATCTGGTAAATAAGACTAAAACCACATGCCAAGGAGGAGGATAAGAGAAGACATTAAGTAGCTGTTCTTTGACAGAACATTTGTCCTGAAAGAGATAGGGGTCCCTTGAAAAAAAACAGTATTCATCACGTATACATCTTGGCATGCACTGTGTTGGATGGCAAATATTTTATAGGGTCAAATATATGTGGGTTGATTGAATTCTGGAACTTTCTGTGTTTTTAATACTTGACTATGCAACCTAATATCACTAGCCATTTTTTGTTTGCAGTAGTGTATGTATATACTATATGCATTTGTGTGTGTATACACACCTACCTAATTAATAATTAAGGAAACTAACAAGTATGTTTATAACTGTGGAAAAAAACCACAATGAAACTTGAGAATGCCAAATAAGGAGCAAAACATATAAAAAAAAAAATCATTGAGATTGACTTAAAAAGTCATTATTTTTTAAGGAATAAGTCTTCGGGTTGTTTGTGTTTACTCTTATAATTTCTAGTTTATATTTTCAAGTTGTTGTTTTTGCTTCCAAAGGTAAGGGCTAAAAAAAGATGTATATTGAGAAATGAAACCTGATATTCTGAGGTATTTGTGACTCACTGAGAGTAATGCCTTTGGAGGAATGCCAGCTGACAGATGATAATATTGTGACAATTGATGACCTGGGAATTGTATAATTTTAACTGTTCTTGGGGGCTGGTGTGGGAGGACACCAAACCATACGATTCATTTCTATAGTTTTAGCTAAAAAGCCAGAACCTGGTTGACAGCAGAAACAGGCTGTTGTCTTGTGTGGACTGCGTGCTGTGGCTACATACAGTGGCCAGCTGGTTGGCTTTTCATAAAGCTAGTTCATTGCAGCCTGTAGTAGCTTAAATCCTGGAAGAAACCTACTTACATCTTGGTGGCCACTCTTGTCCTTCATCAGGGATTGATAGGGAGACCTGCAGTGGTGAAAGAAAGGATACTTGCAGCCTGAGCTTCAGCTCCCAAGCATTCTTCGCATGAGCTGTCACATATTATATTGCTGCAGATCAGACCTATGGGAGGCAGGAGGAAGGAGGAGTGTAACACCCATCACAGTCAGCAAGCAGAGGTGTGCGATGGTGCACTTACAGAATGTGCTTTCAAATCCTTAATTGTGTGTTTCCCTTCTTGTTTCTAAACAGCCTGTTCAGTGCATTTGTCTAGAGACAGCAGTGCCCCTGACCTTAGTGCTTCTACACAGCATGGCTAGTAGCACAGGTTTTGACACAATCTGTCAATGTGAGAACATTTTATGTATTAAATAACATTGTATTTTTGTTAGCCAGTTACACAGAGTAGGAAAAATCCATATACACCATGATACACAGTTATTTGTCTCCTACATTAGCTATATTCTCAGGATATAAAAAAGTTGAGCCTTAACAGGACTTGCTATTTGAAGGCTTAGGTTGTGTTATACATTTTATAATTTCCTTTGGGTTTTGACATACATCTATACCTGAGCTGTTATTCTTATTGATGGTGTGACCTCTTTACCAGCCAGATGAGTTGGTGCTTTTTTCATGTAAATACCGTAGGAAGGTTAGGAAGATTGCTACTTCTGCGCTACATTACCTGTACAGATTTCCTTGAAAGAGGTTTAGAGACTCCACATAACCTAAGTGGGCAGATTATAACAACGCAAAATCCCAAGATGTAAAGTTAGGCTTTTGACTGTCTTGCATCTTTTCTTTTTGGGATATTGCTGGCAGTAGCTGAAGCATCAAAGGACATTTATATTTTGTAAGGATACGGAGCAGGTGCCCTGCCCTGCCTTAGCCTTTTTCCCCATATAGGAAAATTACTGCAATTAACTTTGATTTTCCTCTATATTCAAAATTCTGATTCTGCTTTCCAGAAATGCAAGTACGCTGAATAGTAATCTGGAGAGAGAAATCACTTAAAGATTGTCTTCAAAAAACTTTCTAAAAAGTAAGGGAAAAGGGTAAGATCTATTCAGTAGGGTGACTTTGAAGAAATTAGCTGTGATATGCATGAATTTATGAAATTGATGTATTTATAAAGAGTCATGTGTACGTGTGAGAATTAAACCAGAGTACACAGAGGAAAATTAATGTATTCCTTAGGGTAGACACAATAAGACATTTTTCTTCATTCAGCACAAAAACCATTTTTCTCTGAAATTTGACTAATCTTGATACAATGCATCACTTAGGATAAAACAGGCATCTTACCTTCTTTATTATCTGTTTTGTAACAGAGCATTGAATAAAGCCACTGAAGTGGATTCAGTTTTGATTGCAGATGATGTTGTGTGTTTCTTGCTCATGAAGGACCCAGTGAGAATTTAAAAGGCTTTGTCTATCAGAAGGTCCCAATTAGTATTTTCTGTTATGCTGTGCATTTCTCCTGGGTTTTTGTAATGTGGCTCCGCAAAGATCAGGCACCCGGAGGAAACAAACTATATGAAAATAAAATGTGCAGTTGTCCGTCAGTTAAATGTGATTCTTTACAAATGCGTAGCCATCTTGTATATGATTTTGTCCACTACTCCTTCTGGTAACGGAGTACCAGAAAAAATCTTCCCATAAACTGAGAACCATATGTCTTCTTTAGTTGAAATAATTACTTTTGCTATCATTAGTTGATTTTTAAATTAAATTAATCCAGTACAGATTCTCTTTGTCAAATGATATTTCTTTTTATTTATGAAAAAATCTGTTTCATCCTTCTTTTAGGATGTAAAGCAGTGGAAATCATTGAAAGTTGTTATGTTGATTTCACTGAATTTTGATTGGTTTCTTTGGACCTTAGGATAATTTCAGATCTTCAGTGTTTAATTATGAAATATAAAAATACCTAAATCTGTACCACATTTTCCTAGGGAAGGGACAAATATCTTCCAAGATTCTGCAAAATCTTCTGAAATGTCCTTCTTATAGTGTAGCTTTTGCAACTCAGGATTTAAGTAATAGAGAAAGGATCATTAGCATGCCGAAACCAATTACAGCAGCTACAGCTCAGTATACCTTGCAATAGTGTAAATATGTTTGTATTAATATCTATTGTTTATCGGTGACTACAGTAAAAATAATATGCAAAATTATTTTCAAAAATCTCCATTTTCCCCTGAGGCAAAAAAACAAAACAGAAAATAAGAAAAAAGTCATTTTGGCTAATCTCTGTTTCTGGTGACCTTTAGGGCTGATTCTTTTAATTCCACTCACAGACATGTTATTGAGGGAGTTCAGAAGCAGTAAAAAAAAAAAACTCCAAACCACCATACCACTCCTTTTGCTTAAAATTAACCAGAATTCTACAGTAAAGTGAAAATTTTGCATTGGCAAGAGATTCCAACTGAACTCAGTGCTGGCTGATGCTGCTTTATTTAGGTTTCTATCCTGATTTTAAATACAAACTGACCAAGTAGTTGTTAGCATGTATAGACTGACCTGATAAGTGCCAAAAATAATTAGGTAGCTTACTGCTCAGGTGGCAATGAGTCATAGTGTGTCAGTATTTCCAGGTAATAAAAATGAAGCTCCATGAGAGATCAAGGTGTCAGAACAGATGCTGAAGCAAATGGATAAATGAAAGAGTAACAAGTTTCTAAGACCAGATGGTATATATCTAAGATTCAGAAAGTGTTTAAGAATGAAGCAGCTTAACTGTTGACAAAAATAGGCACTCTCATTAAAATTAGTTACTATGCTAGAAAATTAGAGCAAATGTACCTAAGTTAAAAACTGGTTGCAGCAAGAACTCTCCACTTAGTGAGCTATCAGTATTTACCCACAACTAGTAAAATCACCTAAAAAAAAAAAAGTTAACCCACCTCAATGAACATGGTAGGACAGAAACAAACACGCAGGATTTCTGCTTGTTCCTCCATGATTAAGATGTCTGTATTAATGGATTTAAGTTTTAATCTGGTTTAGGGCCAGGATCAGCCTCAGGACCTGTTCAGCACCAAAGATGCAGCTGATAACACAGGAATTACCTTACTGGCTGTGGAGACACCACAGAACCAAAAATCTTTTCCAGCTTGCTGAATCCAAACAGATGGCCCAGTAAAGTCCAAACACATCTGGGGAGATTTGTTTGTCCATCTTTTCTTGGTGAACCAAAGCACCAAGGCGCAATGTGACAAGGCAAATGCCGTACAGCCACCTGTAGCTGAAAGTCAGTGAACCCAATTGCTCTATTTCTGACAGTGAATGACCAGTAGCTGATGTCTGGGAAAACACTGGGCAGGGCAGGGACAAGAGGTGGGCAAGTACAGGGTGGTATTCTCCCAACTTCCAGTAATCTGACATTTAGGAATTTACTAATTCAGAAGTTTTATGCGTATCATTGTATTAATAGCCATGCATGGACTTTAGTTTCCTCATAATTGTTTTCTAATTGAATAAATTAAATGAGTCTGTTTATAATTCCAGCCTCTTAACAGTTCCACAGTTTGACTACATGAGGTGTGAAAATGTACTTTGTTCCCTTTAAGTTTGTTGCTTGGTAATTTCGTTTTGGTATTCCAGTTGTTTTGCTAGGACAAACAGTAAATATTAGCTTTCTTTTCATTACCTTAGTCCTATTCATGATTCCATACATCCAGATCATGTTCTACACTCAGTCATTTTTTTTTTCCCCGAATGAAGAGTCCTTACCTATTTAACTTCTTGAGGAGTAGTTCTTCCTTACCTTTGCTCAGCCATAGCTGTGCCTTTTCTAGTTCTGCAGCACGTCATTTGCAGCATGCAGTGCCTAGAGTTGTATGCAGTATTAAAAATGCTATAATTTTGCAGTGGCAAAATAGTTTTCTGTTTCCCGTTAATTTCCCAACAAAGCTGTTGATCTTTGAATTGTCATAGACCATTTGGCCTGGTCTGTCCTTACCAGGGCTCCTGGTTGTGCGTCCTCAGGCAGTTTAGATGACCTCCTGCTGGAGATAGCCCCAGGCTGCCAGCACACATCTTGCATGGCAGCAGAGCAGAACCAGCACCCTGTAGCTCATGCTGCACCCCTGTGCTCCAGGAGAGGTGCTGTGTCTCTCCAGAGAATCAAGGGAACAGGGGTGCTTCAGACTGCCCATTCCACTGGTGGCATAACTCACAGAGGGAACATCGCTAAGGACCAAAGAGGAATCCTATTGCGGGTTGTTGCTTGGAAAGGTTATATACAAGAGCACCAGTGCAGCCCAAAGCGTCTTGTTCAAACAATGCTAAGTGAAAAGAGCCACCTGTAGATGTAAGCAGGATGGCTGGATATCACCTGAGCCTGTTTGTCAGCTTTCGGAGAGGTGTTTCTCTGTGCCTGGAGATCCTGCTCTGACATTGCTGAACAGAGATTTCTCAGGTGGCCTAAATTTCCACAGCAGCCAGACACAAGAGGGCCTGCTAAGGAAAAAGGGCAAGTGCTTAGTTTGATGGCCAGCACCTCCATCTCCATTGCATAGCAGAGAAGCTAGGTGCAGCACAGGTTCATGTAGCAAGTGCAGATCCATCTTCTGTCTGCCAGGCAATTGCTGATCCAGTCTGTGAGTATGTCAGATGTGGTTCGCATCGGGGTCGTCCCAGCTGTGTCCTGGCAGCATGTAAACCACTGCATTCTCAAGGACTCGCTCTCAGCCAGGCCCATCTCTATGTCATTCCTGAAAAGAGTAAAATGCTGTGGGAATCCATTGAGTCACACTGGACTTACTCTGCTATTAGAGGAGCACTGTTACTTCTATTATATTTTGGAGACAATAGCCAGCTAAGTTTCTCCTGGCATTACCTATCAAAAATTAATTCTTTACTGGCCTCTGACAGCATGTATCTACCACCTGATCAGATGCCAAGTTTCAAAATTTCCTGGCTGGGCTAAGAATAGAGAGTTGTTTCTAATCACAGGTTTGGGTGTTTTAACAGAAAACACTGTACACTTGGGAACACTTGAGGGCAGCTGCTGCAAAGAAAGGAGGGGAGGGAGTACTTTTTGGCAATGACCTAAACATGAGGACGAAGTTATTTTGTCCTCAATAAACTGTGTATCTTTTGAGTATTTTGCACGTCTAGGTAGGTAAATTGTTGTATGGGACTGGGTATCTTCTGACAAGGTACCCAAGGGGAAGCATCTTAACTTTTCTGTATGTAGATTCAAGAAGGACCCATCCTGTGCATTCCTGCCAGCTTACTCAATGTCCTGGGAGCTAATGGGCTCTGATAATTTTGGGCCAGTCTTCTATGCTTTCTTTGGGGAAGGGGCATCCTGGGGTCATTAATGACCAAAGGCATGCTACAGATCTCAGCAGTTGCTGGGCTTCCTGCTGCAAAAAGTAATTCAGGCCAAATATGCCTACTCTTCCGGCAGCCAGTTTCAGGATCAACAAACCACAACCCCCCCTCTCCCCACCCTTGCCCCTGCTACCCCATGGGAGGTTATCAGGGTTGGGACAACAACTTGCGAGGTAGGCATTATATAGCGCAGGGCACCTCAGTGACCACTGAATACGGTTGTGCATGGAGTGCTCTGATGATGGCATGGGGGCTGAATTAGAGTAGAAACACAGAAGGCATCAGAAGAGAAGTGAAGAGCGTGGGGTAAGGATGACTTGGGAGCTGGATGCTGGCCTAAATGGATTACGTGTCTGATCTTTGTGTCAGTTTCTAGATTCTCAAATAATATAACCTCAGAATACACTTTTAGTCAAAAACAACTGTGGGGAGTCAGTGGTGGATTTTCCATATAGGTTAGTTTGTACTGAAATTCTAGGCAGTTAAAGTCCATACAAAAAAAATAAGTAATTTCTGAAGTCTAGTTCATGCAGACATACACACTTAATTTTTTAAGACATTTATGCCATTGTAACACAAAGAAACCCAGAAAATGGCATCATTCCTTCAGCTCAGTTTGATGCCTTGCTGTTTGCTGAGAGGCAGTGAAACAGACTTAAAAGGCTCTGAGGCTAATACAGCCACCATCCCTGTAATAGCAAAGCTGCTTATCTGATCAGCCTGTTTCAGTACGTCCCATTTCATTATCTATTGATTTTGAATTCCTTATCTGTTAAGTTGCATGTATAATGTGACAGTCCCTGTAATAACAACAGTCTACCAGGTGTCAATCAAAAGATACAGGCAATGTGAATGATACGTTCAAAGTCTCATTTTTTAAGAAAATATCTATACTGAAAAAAGTCACAAAATATATATAAACAAACTGTCCAGACAAAAGCTATCCATCTAAATACTTAGCTAAAACATTCTAAATATATATTTTTTTAATGTCAGTCTTAGAAGTTGGCTTTTTTGTGTACCTTGACGTTTTCTGTGGTTTTGTTGTCCCAAAGCTCTATGGTACATCAGTTTGGAGGAAGATGCTCTGAAATCAAGGCAAAATTAGCAAGTTAGTTCTTGCCC
Organism: Fratercula arctica; assembly: GCA_947846985.1. NCBI lineage: Eukaryota > Metazoa > Chordata > Aves > Charadriiformes > Alcidae > Fratercula > Fratercula arctica. The sequence continues at coordinate 28,581,001 of CANTUZ010000004.1, read as the reverse complement.
CCAGAAGCTGCATGCAACCCTAGATACAGTATTAGGTACCTTATAAAACTATTTGCAGCCTAGACAGCATTCCTGTGGCCCTGACCCTAAACAAGGTTGATCAACCACCAAATTTTTTACAAGATGAAAGAACAGTTCTTCTGTGTAAAACAAATCAGTGAGTGAAAACAGGAATGAGTCACAGAAAAGCTCTCAGAAAAAAAGAGTATGATGAAATGAAATGGAATATTAAAGCATTCACTTATGTTAATTTCTGACTATTTTTTTCTGTAAAAATGCCTGCGCAAGAGATAGCAAAAGTTTGTGAGAGATAGTAGTAATGCCGTGCCACCAAAAGCAATGGGGGCTACTATAGTATTTAAACCACCTCATTTTTTTGAGTGTTTGTGTAGGAGTAGTTATCAGGGGAAAACAAAATGCAACAATAGGTGGAACGGGCCAGACAGGTCTGACAGCTCTTGCCAGAGTCCTCTTCCTGATTTATCAGTTTGTATCGTTAGGATATACGGGATTAAGGTCTGTGGGACTCAGGGCTTTCTATCCAGATAAGAGAACTAATTCTTCTGAAAGCAATCCGATAAACCAGGTGTAAGTATGAGCTTGGGGTCATCAACAAAATAGCTGATACTTCTGTTAAACTTGATGCCTCACAAACTCACGACCTGATACCAGATTGCTGAGCAGCTGAGCCATAGGGAACATTACTACCCTTATTTTTACCTTTACCATCCTGATCTTGCCCACTTAGATCTTCCCAACTAATGTGAGCTTTCACATGACTTTGTATGTTGAGAAAATCTACTTATTCACGTTTTCCTGACACTCAGCCAAAAAGATTTCTTATATTGTTTTTATCTGACGGGTTTTTCTCTCTGAGAATCTGATCAGCCTACTGGAAACAGCTTCTATAGAAAGAGAGGAAGAGACAGAAAGGTAAGCAGGAGATGATCACAAGAAAACAACAGGGTTTTTGTACACGGAAGACAAACATCTGCAGTTTCTTCCCTAAATAACAGCTTCAGGGCAACTGGGAAACTGCACAAGTCAAGGAGCCGTGTGTGATTATATGCTGAGAGCCTGCTGGAACACAACAGCCCTTCCTCTCTGAGTGTCCCTGTCAGTGTCATCTCAAACTGTAAGGTTTTGTTCTTTTCAGAACAGCAAAAGGAAAAAAAAACAAACCAAACCTCTGGATCTCTATAAGACATATTTGCACATGTCTGCGATTCTCAGGTTTCAGAAGTAAATGTGTCTTTCAAGGCATTGACCCTGTTTAGAAAAGAGACCGGCTTTGACAGAAAGAGTCAAAGTGGGCAAATACAGTCTTTGCTGAAGGGTGGTTTTTTCCTATGTGCCCATGGCCTTCTGACATTGTGCCAAGAGATCTGTTGTTTCTACAGAATTCCTACTTACGTTTTCTTCTTTTGCACAGAAGGAGGAGTCAGTCTCAAGCTGCAATAAATTTAGAGTTGAAGGCTTGTTAGAAAATCAAGGATTATTGTAATTTATTTTAGAAACACACTTTATGCATATAGTTTCTAATTTAATTTCTATTATTATTTTTAAAATACTTATAGTATCCAATCATATCTAGTGACGTGGCAACTTGTCACATATTGCAACATAGTTTTGCAAGACATTTTAAAAGTAACATGGCATGCCATTGCCACAGGTGTCCATTGATTCTTGAAGTATGCGTCTAAGGTTGAAGTTAAGTGTCAGTGGAATGTGCACATGCTCAGTACCATGAAAAATTGAGCTGTTTGTCCTAGGGAATGTAATATTTGGCTAGTGACATTTGAAAATTTTGCCCAAAATGCATGATTCTGCATATCATATATAACTGTATACTATTAAAATAGTGAGCTTTCCCCAGAAGAAAATTAACATGTCACTGAGCAGAAAAGGGAGGTGGGAAAAAAGACTGGGGAGACCTTCCTAACTCTATTGCAGGTTCTGACGTGGCACGGAGTGGAAGAAATTATAAGTATTTGAGGTAAAGCACTCATCTCCTTGCACAGTAAAATGAAAGAATAAGTGGGAACTTTTGATTTATTGGGCACATGCAAGGTAGAAGAGGCTGTAAGAGAAAAATAAAGTCTGGGTATGCTCTCTGATAACAATAGCCTCTCTCCATATTCTGCAAAAACTGGTGTGAAGGTAAATTTCTTACCTATGCATTTTCTTCTTCCCCAGATTGTGGGAACCCCTGTTTTTTATATATGTAGTAGATTTAATCCTCTTACTATAAACAGTTGCTACAGTTTCAAAGCTAAGTGTGATACATACAGGGAGATGAGATGCCTGTAGGATGGAAGAGAATTAGTGCTATATTAGCGGAAAATTGAAGAGAGGAATATGAGACGGAGGTGGGTGAGGAAAGTATAAGAGGAGGTGGAATGCACAATGTTAAATTATAGTACTGAGCCTGGTCATTGGGCACCCTACACCTGTGTTTTTTGAAAAATTCCAGTGATATTTCCTGAATAATTTATTTAAGCAATGAGACTTAGCAGTGCATGTTCATCTCTACTGTTGGCTAAGTGTCATTCAATAAATGTGCTGCAGTAAGCCTGCTAGACAGTAGCATAAGTCAGTACAAGGGAAAATGATAAATCTTTTTTTCTTTTTCTTGGTAGCTTGATCCAGGAGGTGTCAGTTCAGCATAGCAAGGAGAGGTGGTAGAGGGGCAAGTTTGAGATCTCAAGGAGCACAACCAAGTACAGCTGCCCCAAAGGCTTTAACAGAATTGCCTGCACGCTGCTGGCACTCTGCATGTAGGAGTAGTGGGATTCCTGGCTATAGTGTAGCTAAGAACATGTACGGTACTGAACAGACAAACTAACTGCCTGATAAACAATTTCATGACAAATTTCTTACCTAAATACTGGGCACTTAAAAAATGAAGCATCTTACCTTTATCTGTATAGGATATTAGGCTACAAAAGCATATGCTAATAAAAAATGGAGGTGGGACAAAAGCCACAGATTTGTCTGAGAAGCAGAGCAGCTCCAGGAGGAATGAGATTCCACCTTCTTCATGGGACACCTGCTGTGTTTCCACTGGGCCGCCAGTGCCTCAAAGACAAATAAAGGGAAGTTCTTGCCATGCCATCTTTGCTTTGCACCATCCCATATGTGGGCAAGTGAAGAGAAGGCAAAACTCAGCAGCTGCCAATTGGCCTATGAAGGGGGCTTCCTACATTCATGTGAAGCTCCAAGGCAGCACTGTCTGCTTTTCAGATCCAGAAGATGCCAGTGATGCATTGCAAAGAAACTATACCTATGGTTCTGTGGGGCTTGGGTCAAGGATTTTTGATTAGTAATTGGAGAACAGGAGACAGACATTATTTAACATTATTTGTTTTGAGTAACACTTTCTGCTTACTGACAGAGTTGGCATGGAAACTAAATCAGCACTCATTTTTTAAAAGGATAGTCCATTCAGAGAGAGGTTAGTCATCAGTGGGCAAACCAAAGAGACTCAGGCTGCTGCTGCGAACACTTATACCTTGCTCATGAATAGCCAGAATACTCAAAATGGTAGCAGTCATATTACCTCAACTTTTATGGGAATAAATGTGCATCTACTGAGAATTATGTTATGAGGTTTGGGTGGTGGTTTTTGGGGGTTTTTTTGGGTTTGTTTTTTTTGGTTTTTTTTGTTTGTTTGTTTTGGGGTTTTTTTGGTTTTTTTTTTGTTTGGTTTTTTTTTTGTTTGTTTGTTTGGTTTTTTTTTGTAAAGAGGGAAGGGTTATTTAATTATCCGAAATCCACAACAGAACTTCCTTATTTCTAGAAAATGACGTATGTTTTTATGGATCTGTTGAATTTAAGGAGTTAACACAGTTCATATGAACAGCGGTGCTTGTAATATTGTGGTGGAAAATGGCACAATACTTAAAAGGCTATAAGCTTAGCACAAGGGATCTGTGAATGTATAGCCAAGATGGAAACCTACACAGCGTGCAGAAAATGGCATTTTGAATTACTTTCCCTTTATTGATGAAAAAAATCAAGATTTGCTTATTTCCATCATATTTTTTCCCCACATGCAAGGATGGAAGCAAAGAAACAGCTGCTGGGTTCTGCACCAACTAGGCTGAGAAAATATTGATGGCTAAATTGCTGTTCAGCGGCATTTCATAAAGTGCCTGCTGGCATCCTATTCTCAGAGGCAGAATGATAAATGTAGATTTAAATTTGAAAAGTTTAATTTCATCTATAACCTTTGACTCTTGGCTTTTTGCATCCTCAGAATACAGACCATACATGCCTTCTCCATTGATACAAGATCATGTTTACTTTACAGTAACTATTTACATTCAAGGCTATAATGCTGTTACCAAATTGATGAGGACGCTGATTTCTCTTTTCTTTATGTTTACAAAGCAGATAATTTAAGTGACGCTCTGAAAAAGCTGAAGATAACAACGACTGACAGCACAGCAGATAGCTTGGAGGGATGCTTGGACTGTCTGCTTCAAGCTCTGGCACAAAACAGTAAGTTGTACGGACCTTTAAAATTTTAAATCGTATAATGAGATCAGTGAATTAAAATGGAAGTAGGAAAATGTGGCAGAAAGACTGACTCAAACAAATGGGCTGCTGGACTGGCTGTTCTGGGTTTTGGGTTTTTTAACCCATACATCTGTAGCATTCAGGTAACAACGAAGAGAGTGACAGGTAGATATCTGCATATTTAGAACAGCTGTAGTCTATTCCTTTTTCCAGTATGAAGTAGCACAATTACTTTTCCAATTGATCACTCAAGAAACAAAGCACGGGGATGGACAAATGAGCCTGATAGGATCGTGAGAGGGATATGGGAGCTGTTTGCTTATTCTGGTTAAAAGAGCATAGTTTCCTATTTGGAATGTATTTTTCCTCATTCTTCTGATCACATATTTCTTATTTCCAATAGTTTCAATTAGCAGAAATAGGCTGGATATCCAAAGATGATACAAATTTGACATGTGATATGATAATAAAAATAACTTAAGAATGGAACAAGATGTCTTTTTCACCAAAAGCTGTAGAATGTGTGTCCCCCACCTGCAGTAGGCAGAAAGGTATGGTAAAGATGACAGCTTAGAAGACTTTTCTGAGTTTAACTTTCCTAGTGCTTCAGATGGTGGCAGAAGAAAAATCTGTGTACAATTTCAGGTTGAAAAACTATCAAGATAGATACAAGCCATGGTTAGAAATTCTTTATTTAAAAAAAATGTTAGTCTTTTGTTAATATCAATACACTCAAAAATACATACTATTAATAAGTCTTGTTTCTTTCCCATGATGGTATTCTATAAATCACAGGCTTTTGGCTTAGTTGGCGTAAAATACTTAATGAGGTTTTTCACAATAGAATAGAAGCACCACCCAAATCAAATATGGATTATAACAGTCTCTGCATTTAATAGTAGTGGGTTTTTAGTTGATTATTTTGCAAAGAGATGTCAGCCAGGAAATAACAAACTATTTGAGTTTTAGATCAACCTATTTTTTGAGGATGCTGAATCATTTTTCTTATGGGTTTATTTATAAAGTATATCCAATCATTTAATCCAACTTCCAGTTGCATTTGGAACTTCCAACTTCCAGTTGGATTTGGTATTTCCAGTACATTTAAGTCTAATACTTAAATGATAAGTACTAAGAACAAGAAGGTATGAAAAATGACAAAGTACTTCGTGTAAATGACAGTTTACCATTTTGCCTATGAAGGTCACATACCTATGTCACAAAACAAGTTTGGCAGATGCAAAATAATTTAGACTAATAATAATTTTGACAGCAAACTTACCGATGCTTCCTTGCAACCATGTGACTCTCTTCCATCTCTGTGTAGGGCTTGGCTCTTCCTTCCAAAATCTTTTCTAGTCTCATAGCTGCCAGATCAGATAAGCAGATTATTAGGATTTTGACCTCTCTCTTTTGGGTAGTTTTACAAAATTTAGCTACAATCCCTCCACCATTTATCATGTTCTTTGCATGTAAGTCAGTAACATGAATATAACCCTGCTGAGCTGCCATATGATGTACATCTCCACATATTTTCAGTTGCCCAAGATTGAGGGCAACTAAAATAACTCTACTGAAAATTAGAAGTGTTAGATGGCAGTTTTTTCAACAGCTTGCAGGTGATTTAGGAGCCTCTATAATAGTTCCCTTTCAAGTGAATTAGGCACTTTGATACCTAAGTTTTGCTGAGTCTCTTTGGACAACAAGCTTCTCAAGACAGTCTGATGATTTTGAGAAAAAATCCTCATAGAAGACAGGCTTCCATTTTGAAACAAATTAGTGAGAACAGCAGTACATTCAAAAGACTTCCGAGATTATGAGGTAAATTGCATGTAATAGGTTGATTCAACAAACAGATATAGAATCAACTTCCTAAACGCTGCAGTCTCTGAGTTATTATTGGGCAACCAATGACTGTCCGTCCTTTGACTAAACAACCAAGGAATGTCCTTTCTCATAGTTCTCATCCATCCAGTTAACATCTTAATATGGATTTGATTGATTTTTTTAGTTACAGTGTGTATGATCATATATATGATATACATATATAATATCATAGAGATATGGGATACACACTGTACCTCTGTGTGTAAATTATCATATAATAATAATTAGAAATCAGATTGTTTATATAAAGCTGCACAATTATTGCAACAGAAATAATTTAAATAAGGTTTCTCAAATAATTATTCTGTTCTCCTTTAGTGTATTCCCATGTGTATGATTATGTTAATAAAGTATGCATTCTGATTATAGTTCAGTAAATCATCGCATTAGAGTAACACTAGAAAAATCAGCCATACAAGGAGTAGAGTTTATTTTAAGAGAATTTCATAGGACTATGATTTCATTGGGAGTTCATGGTGGTATCATAGGTCACAGAATTTAGTTTTATTCACTTCATTAAGACTTGGATATAAAAATATTATTTTATCTTCTATAAAATTTAGTATATTACTAATACACTAATGCAATCCACTCCCTACTGCTGCCAGCCAAAAATGACATTAAACACAGTGTTAATACTACATCGAGATTTTTAATAAAGGAAGTAATCATTTCCACAACTTCAATTTGGGCATATTGCATGTACATATGAATGTTTCAGAGACCGTTACACTGCTTTTAATTGATAACTGCGTGTGCACAGCATAGGGTTGTGGTTACTGTGGAAACATAAGTTAAATTCCTCAGTCTCTAACAATACAGTGACAATTATAGTTCCATTTACTTTGCATACAATCTTTTAAATTTTCATTATGTTAAAATATTACAAACTACTTTCTTCCCATATTGTCTACAATATAGAAAAGGATGGCAAAGTTATAATTAATACTGTAGCTTTTAGTTTCTTTTTATGTAATCTGCTGCTTTTTCTTTTTTTTCTTTTCCCCCCACACTCCTGACAGATGATCTTTTGATAATCCCAGACAGGCAGTAGAGCCCTGGAACACGATACCTCCTGTCTGGCTTTACGAGCTATTCTGCCATTTGTCACACCAACCAAATTATAGTGTGTGCACTACACAAGGGTGAATCAAATAGTTTGCTGAATATGATCACTGCTGGTAAATATTTGGCAAGCCAGATTCAAATGGTTTTAGCTACTTATCTAGGGAGATAGTTGTATAGCCCTTCATATCCTGAGACCCAGGTCTGAAAATCCCACACAGATGGTTTCTTTAGGAGACATTGTTTGGAGAGATGGGTATTCCTATTTATGCTCATATTTTTGTTCTTATCTGTCACCAGCATTTCTGGCTGAGGCCAGTCATATGTGGACTAGCTTGAGGCACAAGATAAAACGCAGGACATTAGGATGACAGAGGCAACAATGACAGAGGATTAAGAGATAAGCATTAGAAGTGCTTTAGAATAATAAGAACATCATACCTCATTTTGTGTGGACTTTCTTCAGCATTCCCAGTGAAGTCAACTGGCATAGCTGGGGACTTTGCACCCATAAGGCCTGCCATAATGAAGACATACAGTAACATTAGTCTAGATTCCCAGCTAATGTAAGTCAGCACAGCTCCTTTCACCTCCGTGGATCTACCTCATGCACATAAGCTGAGATTATGTCCACCTTACTGCTGAAAGGAAAATACAAATGCTTGATCTCTCTCCATCCACCAGTGTTCATCGTCTCTAGATTGCTAAACTTTCCATACCTTAGACTTTTAAAGGAAGGCTGTGATGTGTGATCCCTAAGCAATGTTAGCAGCAAAGAAATAGAGTCAGCCATGCACTGAATGAAATACTGTCTTCTACTGAATCAGGAGGTGAAATTCGTATGTCACGTGCTTTCTTTTAAAAACTATATATTAAACAAATGACTCCATTATCTGCTTTGTAGAATTTGGATTCTTTCTGTATAGACATGGTTTGATGTGTTACTGTCAAGAAGGAATTTTGCTGATCTGGAAACAGGCTGTTTACAGTAATATGGAATGCAGAATGATCATAACAATCAGAAAAGGCAAAACCCAAGAAATTACTTTGTCAGAGAATATGATTCTGAGGTTCATCAGCTTTTTTTAAATTCAGCTTAAAAAAAACCCTCTGAGATTAATTGTACATTGCAAAATGAAATTTAATTCTGTGTTTAATACATCAGAATTCCTTACATTATAATTTGAGACTTTGTACAAATAGGGGTCATTTTCTCCCCCCTTCCCAAAATGGGCTAGAGTAATAAATAGCTTATCTTGTAGCTGCTTTATAATAATGTGTGTAAAGAAGAAAAGAATTGAAGCCTGCAGAAAAATCCACAGGAGGAAATGGGGGAAGGAGAGCTCCGGTAGATGAATCTGGTTGCATTTTTCTCTGAGAAATGCAGTTGTGTCACCTCCCCGTGTTCACTGCAGAAGAGTGAGTGAGTTCCCTCCCCCTGGGCTTCAGACTGCCCTCTGAGCAATACACAAATGTCACATGCTTGTCTGCAGCCCACAGCCATCTACCTCAAGGTCTTAGCCATAGTTACGAAAGCTGAATATTTGCTCTCATATTTTTGGTAAGTTTCTGTCATGTTTAGCAACTTTGGAATTCAAAGGTATTTTGTGGTTTTTTGTTTGGTTGGTTGGTTGGTTTTTTTAATTACAACTTACAGAGGAACATTCTCTGAAATCTCATTCTTCCTCTACGTGCAAGTGGTACTGAAAGTTACACTGAAGATGCAAGGGAGGCATATTTGCTTTCCTGACCAACAGAAATTCTCAGTGCAAATACTGTAGAAAAATGATGGTATTAAACATCAGCTCCAGTGGCATCATTAGACTTGGTATATTACTGAATTTTATTACTTTTTGAATAATAAAAACCAGCTGATTGTTACAAGCTCAAGTTAATTTCTATTTTGGAACCAAAACCTATCTTACGAAAAAGATTATTGGTTTCAAGAGTTTGGTTCTAAAAGCACAATGTTACATGTTTTACTGTAATAATTCAAAGAACATGGTAGTTAGAACTGAACTAGTTATATGTAGAAAAAGATTTGTGAGACAATGGATTCAACTATTGGCTCAGATATTTTCAATTTAAGCCTTAATCAATGGCAGGCTAAACTAACAGAGAAAAATATCTTAGCTTAACATATGCTTTGCAGCTTGGAATCTATTCTTTTAAAAAAATCAGATGAGTGAAGCACTTATGCACTGGAGAAAAGTATTTTGAAAGATCGTACACTTACATTTCTGGAAAGAATTAGTAAATGCTTTATTTTTTATCTAAAACCCAAAGAAAAACACTGATATGTACTATTGGATTTTGGGAACAATAGGTTAATTGTATTGTCTAGGAAAATACAACAGAAAACAATATTGGCCATCGTTTTATAACATATACAGATTTATACCTATTAAGAGTTCTCTCATAAATATTGTGCCTGTCAAAAAGTGCAGTTATCTTTAGATCCTCAAATACAGGTCCACAAGAAAGGACTGCCTGACAAAAAGAAAACAAGAAGGAAACAGAGGTTTTCTTTTAAACCACAGGCCTTCTGGGACGTAATTATTGCAGTAACAAAAAAAAAAATAAATGTTATTGCTAGTCCAGACATGCTGTGTTTCAGATACAAGAGGTTATAGCAGACATAAATAACCCAGTTTTGACAGACGATAAATCTGAAAATCTGCTGAGAATGTTATTTTTGGCTCTGATATAGTCAGTGTAAGAGGCTGAAGAAGCCCACTAATCCCAGCCTTCAGCACCCAGCTCTGAAAAATGTCTGACATGTAACTGAAATGGAAAGGCTAGCACATGCATTTGTAGCATTTTTTTATGGATACTTTTTGGGAGGCTAAGCGTATGAGTTTACAAGTTTGTGTGTAAAAATGGTTAAGCAAAATCACACAAGTAAAGATAAGCTGAAGTGAGAGGGGAAGGCCCCAATTTTGAAAGAGATTTAGAAATTCTGGAAAGCTCTTACAGTTGAAAGAAGAAAGTTTAAAATAGTGCACTTTACCTTAAAGATGTGGTTGGCTATAAGATGCCCTATTTTCTATTTGTTGAGCTATGCTGATACCTGGTAACTCAAGGAACCATCAAATGACACATGAAAATTTTAAATTCCTGTTTGAAACTGGAAATTTCAGCATTATTCTAAGGCTTCTTTGGCATGTCATTTTTCTCCCTAGAATGAGTGCAGTTTCTTTACGCTATTTTGGTTTGCCCCAAAACATATTTTGGCTATATACTGTTTTAATTTGTTTTGAATATACTTACTGTGTCATATCAGAGAAAATAACATTATGTTACAAACTTTCTGGGCAACTGCTTGCAAGCCTTTGCCATCACTTCCTGCTGTTTCAGCTTTATGGTGTTGAGATCATGAGCTCAGCCCTCCTACTTAGAGCTTCTGTTCAGGTTTTCTCTTGAAAGTCACTAGTGGGTTTTTGGAAACGCATTGGTTCTTACTTGATGGCATGACAGAGGAGGATGTGTTAGCATCTGGAGTTTTTAAGAAAATGTTGAATTTTGCAGAGACTGCATATTTCTCACATTCCTTCATCAGCGATGAAACTTTCCATCCAATGCCCTGAATGTTCTGTAGGCACTTGCTTTCAAAGGCATCTAGTTTCCTGTCTTTAATGTTTTGGTGGACTTCCAATTCTCACAACCATATGTTAACACAGAGGTTATATTTGAGTTGGAAATTCTTCATTTTATTCTGTTCTTTATAGCTGTTGCTTCCATGTGTTGTTGAATTTAGTTAGTACTCATGCTTTTCCTAAACTTGATGTTCCTTTTTCTGATCTTCACTGGCCATAAAAGATGGAACAATTCCTCTACTGGAGCAGAAAAATCATGGAGAATTTAGAGATAATGTTTTGTAATTGTTAAATTCGGGGCTCAACTAAAAAAAATTTGCTTCTCTGAAATTTTTAAATGTATTATTGTCCCTCTTAATGCCTTTGATTTATGGGGGGGGGACGACAAAACAAAAACAAAAACAAAACCCCAGAGCTTTACCTATTTTTATCTATTTCCTTTTTGGACATTTTTGACAGTTCAGTGTTTAGTAAGTAGCTATCTGCTTATCTTTTAGCACATGAGAGTGCCATCTGATTTCAGTGAAATCTTGTACCTCTTTAGGTAGAATTAAATAGTCATTTCATCTTTTGTTCCTATGATCCTCTCATGCATTAGTATGAAAGTAAAAGATATGCTCCCCTCCCACCCCAAACAGAAAAAAATTAAGTTGTAGAAATAGTTATAACTTAGCAGAGTTATTCTAAGATATGAACATTACCTGAAATCAGTTTCCTTTTTTCCCATTGGCTAGACTTTTTAAGCTTACCCCTTTCTCTTTCTGAAGCGTGGAGAAAAAACTCTACATTTCACAGCTTGCTCAAGCAAGCAAACCTGTCCTTAAACATCACCAAACTAACCTTTCTCTGTTTTGAGGAGACTCTGTTTGATCAGAATAAGAGTAAAATGAGGTGACAATCATTTCATGTGGGTTGTGACTTAGTAACAATGCTTTCATAACTGTGAATGCTTGCACAGCATTACAGCTTAAAACAAAACAATAACCGTCTGTAAACCCTATTCTGACCCTCACATGTAGGATTAACTTTTGGCTACTGTTGTTTGCTATAAATAAAAGAAGAGCATTAAGCATCCCCACAGATTTAATACACATAACTAACAAGTAAGCTGTAACAACACAAGCCAGTGCACAAGCACATCAAGGTAGCATAGCACAAGCAGATGGGTAGACAATGGTACCAGTTGGATCAGTGGCCTATTAAGCCAACCGATAACTAGTAGAATTAAGTCCAATGAAAAATAGCATTTCCCTGCTCTCTTATTCCTCTTTGATCTTCAGCATCTCCCTTTCTTCTTAGCAGCGGTCTCTCTTCCAGGTGGATATCTGATCCTCCTAAGGTCTGCCTTCCAATGATCACTTGTATATGTCACCCACCTGTGATCTTAGAAGGAGAAGGAGGCCACCCATGGATGTATACTCAGCCACAGCAGACACATGCCTGCGTGTTAGTCTTGATATGTAAGTGTCCCAGCCTGAACACTCAAAGAAGCAACAGACATTTATGGTGTATGTCCATGAAAGGAAATATGCAGATGAAAGCTAGAATATCCTCCTCCAAAAAGACAAAACCAAAACAGTATTATTGCTAATTGTCTACTGAAATCTATAGTTACCTGCTGAGACTAAAGTATTCCTTAGGAAGATGGTGGCCTTAGCCCATGACAGAGATTTTACTACTTCATTATTCCTGGTTTGTCTTGGAAACTACAAAAATATTAAGAGTAGCACTGAGTTACCCATAGTACCTTGTACAACTCCTTTTCTTTGCATATTAGAGACATGAACTGGTGTCTGTTTAGCAAATGCTAAATCTTGATCCAGCTTCTTTGCACTTCAGTGCAGGGATAATGTATTTAAGGTCTACTCAAACCAAGGGAGGGAGAGGGAATAGAAATGAAAAAGGAAGAAATGAAATGAAGTCGATGAGCAATAAGGAACAAAGTAGTGCGTAAGATTTTTTAGAGAAAAGAGAGAAGGGAGCAACAGATTCAAAGATAAAATTTTTGAAAGAAAACAACAAACTAAAAGCAGGTACCTAAGAAGCGATGGATGCCGTATCTTCCTAAGTCCCATTACCTTCTACAACAGCTGCTTACACTCAGAATCTCCACTGATTTAGCTTAATATGTTACTGTAGCACACATTTAGAGCACAAAGTAAAATTAGTAAAAGGACTATAAAGCAATGTCCTGATTCTGGCAACATTTACATATATTCTTACCTTTAGGGACATAGATTCTTATGTTCTGGTAGTCCCACTGAGCTCAAGAGATATATTTGTGTGTATAAAGCTATATACATGGCAAAGCATTTGCATGTTCAGAGCCAAAATATGTACAGCTTCTTTTAGCAATTCTTCTGTTTTAGGTCACCATCAGTCTTGATTCTTACATGACAGTAGGTGTCAAGGAATGTGTTCTTCCTTCAAAGGTGTATTTCCAGTTTATTTCTTAGTACCCTGTCTTTGTTGAGCATCACATAAACCTGTTTTTCTTGATGGGGACTATGAAGCTATAAAATTAAAGGAAAAAGCATGATATATGCCTTTAGCTTTTGCCATTGAATTATGTTTTACAACATCTATATTAGTAGAAATTAATATAACGTTTAACGTAATTGGGAATGTTTTGCATGACCAAAAATCCTTTTGATTGGCTTGTATGCATAAAGTCAAGTCTTCTGCATAAATGGTGATAATGGATTACAGAGGAAAAAATTTTTGACAGGAGCATTTTCATATAGAGGGATAGTTTTGGTGGGAAACTGAGGAGAGTACATAGAACCCTGAGGAAGGTTTTATATTCTGTTGCTAGGGAAGGCCTGGCCTGCTTTTGCACTAGCGAGGATGGAAACCATCTTAGTACAGATGCAGTTTCTACTGGCTGAAACATTTGCTACAATACCTTACACCACATGCCTCAAAGTAACATTACCAACAAAACAGACTTATTATTTTTGTAGCTTTTGGCAGTGTAGCTGCATCAGCAATAAGGGTTTGCTGGTGGGAAGCTGTCAAACGAAAACCCCGCATCTTAGACCAGTGTACTCATACAGGCAAGAATTTCTAGTCTGCCTCTGATGCAGATAAACTCCTGTAACAGAGCCAGAGGTTCAAATTGAATTGGGTCAGCTCAGCCGATTAAACTCATTGCAGTCCATAAGTTTACCTGGGAAGATTTCTAGTCAAATGCCTTTCTGAAAGGGGGGGATCCTGATGGATATTTTTTAAGAGGGAGTTTTGGCTCAAATACTGTGTTATAAAGCGTTCCTTCTTGATGAAGAAGGATGTTCGTTGCATCTTAGCTCATGAAGCTGTTGCCTTTTCATGGCACTGTATACACATAATCCAGAAATGTTTCATCAGAAGTGCTGTATATAATACATTATTACAGTATACCTATTTAATTGGAACATAGTAAATCGAGGTGACTGCTTTTTATTGGACTGTCTCCCGGTAAACTGGCATACCCTAATGATACTGAATGGTAATCACTGCTGCTTAGTGAGATTATATTTTACATAAATTCCTCTTAATAGTGATGTATTTAGTTAGTGCCAGATAGTTAAATGATGTTTATCCAAGTGTTAAATTCCAACTGCTATTCATTGGATATACAATGTGCCAAATAAAGATTAAATATTATATATTTTTTCTTTGCAGAAGGCATCAGTGAAGCAGTTCCAGATAATAGAAATGACAAATTTCTTTTTAGATTGCATTTTTGAAATGCAATACAGAAGCAAAGGAAAAGGCCTGCCTTTTGAAATGCAATACCGAAGCAAAGGGAAAGGCCTGCTTTTTACAAAAAATTGTATTTAGATATCATGGAATTCACAATTTCAGGTCTGAAATTTCATTCTTAGTTTTGTTCCAGTCCCTTATGACTTACAAATGTCATCTTTTTTAGATGAGATTTTCCTTAAGCTACTTTGGCAGCCAAACTTTTTAAAAACACCAGTAGCTAAGAAGTTCCTTTGTATGTAGACGTACTCTTCCAATAAGCACTGGGCAGAATTTTACAGCAGGCATTTGAACTTGCTTGAGAGTACTCTTAAGAGATTGCTTAAAAGGAATGTGAAACATTTCTTGCATATATAATGCACAGCTTTCACATCTGATTTGATTTTTAAACTAAATTGAATTTGGAAAAAGGATTTTACACTATGGGCCTAGTATTTCTGTTGTACAGATCGAAAAACTAAAGCATGAGGATATTTAAGACTTTACCCAGGGTCCTGTAATAAGTCCAGTCAGTAGAAGTAACAGAAGACGCAGATTAAAATGTCCACACAGGCTGACTATAAACCAAGAAGATGCTAGTGGATGACATTTGTACTAAGATGCCAGACAACGAACTTGGCAGCTAAGGCACTAATATCAAACTCTTTCAGCAACTGTGCTACCAAAGTGGTTACCTCCTGCAGAGGGTGAGTCAGAAAGGGGGAGCGGAGGAACTAACAGCTCAGATAAATCCACCAAACTATGCGTCAGGGCTCTAAACTAGATCCAGTTCAGAAACTCAGGGATTCTGAGCTGCCTAACTTTAGTGTTCTGCCTCGTGCTGTGACATATGCATGGAGGTCTTATGTGCATAATTCTTCATTGAAGGCAAAGCTGGCATGTATTTTTATTAAATTACTTCATTGGTACCTGCAACAGGCTATTCAAGGGGTGGGTCTCATCCTGAAATTCACTTTTATTCTTTGGATATATCCTTTGGAGAAATTAATCAGTGGGAATCATGCAGCTAGTTGGTTGGTGAATCTGTCTCTCCATCTGTTCTTCCTTCCTTGTTAGAGCCGAGATTTTAATTATGAACATCTGTGCACTATCTCTATTTCTTCATTAAAAATAGGAATTAAAGTTGCCCTGTTGCTGCTGGCAGAGACAGAGCAGAGCAAACACCATGATGGAAATGTTAGCACAGCTAAGGGAGAATCCTCCCTCCCTGCCTCCTAGGGGTGTAGTTTGAAGGACAGGCGAGCAAGCAGATTGTATTTGTGGGGATTTCCCCGTGTGAGGAGGAGCATGCCAACAGAAAGTTATATTCATTTATTTCTATATATAAATTATTATTAGATTATTTTTATTTCTGTAAAAACAACTCAATAGTTTGAACATTCTTTTTGGCTAAGGTATGCTAAGCAAAAGCCTCCTTATCAGTGGTGCATTCTTTGTTGCATGAGAGCACATAATTTGTTTCACTGAGGTTCTTTACAACCCACTTTTTGTGCTCCTGTAGGAGATTTTAATTTGACATTTTGTGGTTTGGAAAATACAGTAGGAGGCTATGGAGAGAGGGACAATACTTCTTGAGGGAGGCCGTATATGGGGAGAGCATCAATACTTGCTCTTGGTCACGTGAAGCTTTTTTAATGTGGTGGTTAGGAGGATGTGCCAGTTAGAAAGCTATCTCTTGCTCCCTTCATTCTCCTCCCTTCTGCCTTCTGAAAGAGCAGATGGAAGGTTCCTTTCATGATATATGTGGCTCATCATTATTTATTCATGTGTTCATCTTTCTCTTTCTGATGAGAGTACAAGTAGGAGGGACATTATAAAGCCAAGGTAATTTTCTGCAGTAGTTTCAGGAGGTTTATAAAACATCTTTTCAGATAGAAATACATATATTTTTCAAAAGAGTACATTGCAAACACAGTTGACTTAATAAAGAGGACACTCACGAAGCTGCTCATTTACAGTTCTGTGGTGTGCCTCATTTCTCATGTCAAGCTCCATAACATGGGAATTAATTGCAGTGCTAGCCTTCACTACTGTTGGGTTACATCTAATAGTGTAACTTAAACTCATTTTTCACAGAGAACAGGAACCATGAACCTATAGTTTTCTTCTGCTAGCAAGGGCAAAGTAGTAGCACTTCTGACAGAGATGCCTTGCCTTTCCCTTCCCTTCCCTTCCCAGCCCCCGCCTTGTCTTTCACTTGAAGGTGGATGAACTGATGCAGAGAGGGGAGAAAGGAGTGAAATAGAGAGGAGTGAAATTTCACAGGAAACAGACCTGAGAGGGGGGAGTGTAGAATTTAATTTGAGATGTTCATTGAATTTTTTTCCTATAGTGATTTCTGCTACTTAATTAAGCAGTCTGATAGCCACGGTGCTCGGCTCTCCGGCTCTGATCTATGGCATTAAAGAATTTCCTGCCCACACCCTTTATTATTCTATCTTCAGGCACTGTAAAAACCATGAAAAGCAAGGATATTGACATTTTGATCACCCAGCTATGACATTAATAAGATTTTGGCACTATGTGATCTAACATACTCTTTGTCTTGATATCTAGTGATATAAAGAGACATCTAGAGCTGCAGGTTTAACCTTAGAGGTTTTTTCCCTCGATTATGCTGCTGTGGCACATCACTGTATTATATTGTGTGCAAAAGGGCTGTTTCTAAAGCAGCATTACAGTCCTACAATTTCTTTGGTTTAAGATAGGGGGTGGTGGGTGCTCTACAGGTGGGTTGGTGCATAGAGACTGAAAATCAGGCTTTAAAAGAAAGCATTTGAAATCTGGACATCACATATAGCAAAAGGATTTTGAGGTACGTCACCCTAATGTCAGGCTACCTAGATTGTTAGACTTCCTTAGGAGACAAATTGAACGGATTTGAAAGGGGATGCAATCTACTAAAGGAGTTTAAATGGTAAGCATAAGCCAACTTTTTAGTGTGTGATTAATGTTGGCTATAATTTCCTTTTTCTCCATTATAGAAAGCATGGGAGGAGCTTACGTGGTGAAGATTTTGCTTAGATCACTCTTGCTCCTAGAGAAACATTTGGTTTTACTTGCTTCAACTACAATTGACAGTACATTGAAATAGCAATTCAAAGACGACAACTGAAATAAGTTTTCTAAATAATTTAGCCTCTGACAATTTACTAGGAAGCCCAGAATGAAACAAGCATGCAGCAGATTCACATCCTTAACAAGTAATACCTCTTTCATGCGTACACATGCAGAGAGGAAACCAGGCAGGCCTTCTCCAGCCTCTGAAGAGAACAAATAAAGGCAAGAATTGAGGGTTGCCTATGCTAAAGCCATTAGCAATTTCTAATTCTCATCAGACGCCAAACTATTTCTCCTAGGCCCAGGCAGTGATAAGGGTACCTTTGGCAACGCTGGTGTGTGATCTTCCAGTCTTAGGTTCTGCAGAAGGAAAACCAAATCATGGTTTTTACAGTCACAGTGAAAATACTGCTACATAAACATGACCTTTCATCGTCCTCTCCAAAAGAATAACGCCAGACACACTTTTCTCCTCATTTCTGTCCCTATCTGTGTTCCTTTGCCTTTTATACAGGACTCGTGTCATATGAAGCTGAGCAAAAAAGAGACAGAGGAGCATGGGTCTTAATGGGCAGGCAGTCTAAATCCATGCTTCCTAAAGCCCCTGGCCTGACCACCATGCCACTGTAGTTGCAAGTGGAAAAAATAAAGGAGAAGAAAAGCTTGGCTTGATTTAGGGCAGTTATTTGATTTTCAATGCTGTCTGCAGCTGCAGTCCTTTACAACCACAGTTACACCTTCAGTGCATCCTGCAGAACAGGGTCTAGAACTGCAGACATACATGTGCAGTCACACACAAGACTCTTAGCTCATAATTTACAAGTAGCCATGAAGTAATTGTCCTATTTGGGCATTTCTAAGAAACAGCCAAACTGCTTATATACCTACTGCTGTGCTGAAATCATCTTCAAAGCCTCCAACTTGGTATTTTCTTCTACATCCATGTATGTCAACACTTACTACCTGAACTGAGTGTACAGTTGACTCCTCAGACTAAGTGAAAGGTGGCTGAAGACCTTTGGACTTCCCGATTTCCACAGGGCAGCCCTGTGCATCATTTGCCTGTTAAGCCCTCCTCCTTGAAAGGAATATAAAAAATACTGAGCAAAAATGCTAGATTTAGCAAGGCAATTTTAGGTTTATATGTAAGACATCTTGTTCCAATTAAAGTACCCTGCCTTGTGTAGGCATTTCAAAAGCCCAGCAAAAAGACTGATTTTCTATAACTGTCTGCCAATTATGTATCTTAACAAATCAATTTGTATATTTCAGCACACTTTTTTTCCCCCACCTTCTGTATTAGAACTTTAGTATGATGAACATAAAATCCCTGGAAAAAATGGATTTTTTCTGCAGATACAAAACAGGACAATTTAGGGTAACATGCATGGGGATGTTACAGTAATTTTATTGGCACATTCCCTTACGATGCCTTATATGGAGGATATATTATAAACTACCTGCAAGGATTTAATGTCATACTGTCATATATCTATTTTGACGCTGGATTAATTTGGATATTACACCGAGTGTAAATTCTAAGTGTTCTGCAGAGGAAGAGCAGGGCTTAGGTAGACTTGAAGCAAACAAGCTGAAGCACCCCGTGGCATTTTTTACACCCAAGGCAATTACTGGCACATAAGCCTCAGAGAGCACTGTGGGCTGCATAGTTAGTAGCTATCCTTCTGCCTGATGCCAGAGTAACGTGCTTTTCCCCCAAACGATTACGCTTGAGTACTCACTCAAGGTGGAGTGGAGGTAGGGGTGTCCCTGCAGAGTGAAGGAGAGGAAGGAGAGGTACACTCATTGCTGGTCAAATTAATAAAACTTCCCTCTTTTGTGACTAGCAAAAATTTGATATTGGTACTCAGCCTGTGTAACAAGAACCAGTGGGATGTTGGTTTGAAGGGGAGAGTATGTGCACAGGTGTGCCTCCTGTACTGCTTAAGAATAAGAAAAAAGTCAACGGTCTGTTTTCATCTATGTGGTTCCAGCTAGCTGATTTCCCAGTTTCCAACAGGTCTGTTAAGCCCTGTGCTTTTATTGGTGCTCACTTGCTTATCTCAATGAAATAAATCAGTGCATATCTGCTACACACAACTGGCCTGGAGAAGCATTTAATTTTATTTTCCTGCTTCTTGTGGGATATATATTATTCTATTTATACAATTTATGCTTTGCACAGTAATGAGTTCATCAAACTACAGATCATAAAAATAAGACTGGATACTATTTATCTCAGCAGCGTGGCAGGAGAAAATGCATTAATGTCTGCCGCCTAGTAATACAGGTTCACAGATACCTACATTTTCAATTTTGAACTCTGTACTTTCAGCTTTGAACTTAAGGGAGAAGGAGGACCCCCTCTTTAATAGACAGCTAAGATGCTGGACCAGTCTTTAGTCCTGACATGATTTTCTCTGAATTCAAACTTTTCTTTCATCTGTATATATCCCTGGGACAATATATCTAGTAAATGTATGCTATATGTCAAAACTTATAAAAGCTTCCAAATAAGCCATAAGCTCTTTTACATTATATCTTCTGAGAAGGTTTCTCACTACATTTCAAAAATTGCAGTAAACTAGATTGCAAACAGGTTAATAATAATTAGCACTTGTATTATGCATGATATGTTGAAATTAATCAATCTTCATTTTATACCTAATCTGTTTGTAATCAGATGTCATCAGTGACATATTGTAGATGAATAGGCCTAGCCAAAGGCTGACATCCTAAGCTGGAACTGAATACAAAAATACAGAGGCATAACTGCAATCCAGACTTGAAGTTCTCTCCTTTTACTCCATTTCCTGTCACCTAGACACCGCTGGCTCACAGCCAGCGAAGCACGTACATACCGCATGCGAGTCACAAAACCCACGTGAGTCACCTCTGCCAGCCTTGTGCTGGCTTCAGTTCAGGGTCAGCTCGAGTGGATCTCTCAGGTGCTTGGAGGCAGCAGGGGCTGTTCTGGAGCCACAAGAAGTCAAAAATCAATTGCAGCCCTGAGAATGGGGAAAGAAGTCAAAAATCAATTGCAGCCCTGAGAATGGGGAAAGCTCGGAGGCAGCAGGGGCTGTTCTGGAGCCACAAGAAGTCAAAAATCAATTGCAGCCCTGAGAATGGGGAAAGGGAGGAGGAGGAGGCAGGAGGTGGTGAGCCTTGTGACATGTCATTATGAATTCACACAGACGAAGCACAGCTAAAGAGTGGTTGCAAACTGCTGCTCTAGAAGACTAACTAGTTGTGGTGCACAAAATGTGAGTTTACTTGGTTAGGGGGAAAACAGAGAACATTGTCTTGGAAAAACTATTGGATTAGTTTAAGGCTCCTTCTTTGCTGTTCAACAGTACATAATATCCCTCCCTTTTCTCCCAGATTTGAAAGATACTATACAAAACCAAAATCCATTGATTGCTACTATTGTTGCCCAGCCTGACTGTCTTTATAGCTCTTACACCAGAGTAAGAGTGCTTCTAAGAAACTGTAGAAAGTGGTGCTCAGGGGCCTGTCTTCTCAACTCCGAAATGCCTACATCTGTTTCTCACTGTTACTGGCAAGCTCGAGCGATTTTTTTAATTTTAACTTGCACTTACTGCTTTGTGCTTACTGCACAAAGCTTTTACTTTAAGTGATGTGAAGGGGGTTGTGCATGTTGTAGTGCTTAAAAATGCCCCTGTGAGACAGTTTTTGAACAACAGACTTGCATTCAGTGGATTTGTTTTGCTTTGCAAAACTCATCAGTTAGAGTACCTCAGAACTGTCTTTGGAGAATGCAAGTAACTTCCATTATGAATGGCTTAAGGAGTCATGCTGAAGTGATAGGTGCCATCTAATCATATGGTATGTCACACTAATATTTGTCTCAAATATGCCATTATTTGAAAGCATTAGCAAAATATGTTTTAGCATCTAGTACCTTATCTTTAATTGCAGTTGAAGCAATATTAATTTTCAGTTTGTTACAGAGCTGTTGGCCAGCAATGCTAGGTGGGACCCTGTTATGGAGCAGCCGCACAATTTCTCTCTACTACAGGCAGAAAGAGGAAAAGTTTTGTCCCGAATCTTTGACCTCTACTACAAGAAACTCAGTGTTATTTTTCCCATTCCCTCCTACTGAGACTATACTGGAGCTACTGTAGCTTAGCAGAGTAACATAGAAGATACTCAAACTGAGTGTAAGATGAGTCTAGACCACGATCTGCTTAGCTCTCCCTCTTCTCCAGTTTCTGACTCCTACACTGCATTAAGTTGTGCCCTCAGCTGTAAGGACTTCCCCCCATCATT
Organism: Fratercula arctica; assembly: GCA_947846985.1. Lineage (NCBI taxonomy): Eukaryota > Metazoa > Chordata > Aves > Charadriiformes > Alcidae > Fratercula > Fratercula arctica. The sequence continues at coordinate 28,558,838 of CANTUZ010000004.1, read as the reverse complement.
CCTTGAACGTTTCCAATAATTCATCACTTTGGAGTACCATTCCTTTACTTTTACATAGTATTTTAGGATGCTGCATATCACTCCATGACCTTTAGTCTTTCTGCCAGTCTCTCCAGTAGTTTCCCTATGTATGCATGAGTATGTATCTGTATTTACTTATATAACAGAGAGTCACCTTATAAAGATCCATTGATTAGGAATGGCAAAGTATTAAGTTCAATGAGCATAACATATAAAATAAGTGCAATCATTGAAATAGCAGTTGGCTTCTTTTATGGGAAAGTAAGTACTTTAATAATTACCTTTAAGAAGACCTTCTGCTTTTCTTTCTTTTCTTCCCAAAGCAGCTGATGTACAAGTCATTTTTGTGTGATCTGTTTTTCAGATATGGAGACAAGTGAAAAAATCCAGAAAAGTGGAGTTCTTCAGGTGTTCGCGAGTCTGTTGACGCCACAATCTTCCTGCACAGCAAAAGTAGCTAACATCATAGCAGAAGTAGCCAGAAATGGTGAGGTTTTCTACAAGAACTTTTCTGCTGGAACATCTTCAGTTTTTCACCTCACTTGTCAGTATGTTTTACTTCATTTATGTTTTCATTTTGTATATTAGACACCTTTCATATCCCTCCCTTTCACTCTTTTTGTTTTTATTTTCTCAAATTTTGTTTCTCTACTTTTTAATGCAATCAAAACAGCATTTGGCTGCTGAATTTTTTTTAGTCCTTACTTTCATGCTATTTAGTTTTTAAGGCAAGCAACAGTATAATTTATTGGGCAGAAGTAGCACGCCACTGGCTTTATGAAATGCATATAGGAAAAAAAAGATGTGCATCACTTGTGCATCCAGTTACACACAATGCATGTAGTTACCACAGCAGTATGTACACAGCTGGTTAAGGGATAGTAGATTGTTTCTTTGGTATGAGATTTGTGATAACATTATTACCATTATGAGGCCTTTGATACCACATGAGAACCTGTTACTCCTACCTAAAGAGCGTTATATATGTTAGAGTAAGAGCCCAAGATCCCAAATGAGAATCAGGAGTCCGTTTTGGTATGTATTATATACATACAGTCATATAATATAGGAGATAATCTAAGACTGTTTAAATTCTTTTGCGTTAGAAAGAATTATCTTAAAGCTCACCCAATACCCTGCATACCTTGAGCTCAAAAAAATGTCCTCATATCTGCAGGTAGGTGCTAATGGCAGACCCTGTGACGAGGGCAGAGGAGGTTTGCGGCTGACTCTTCTCATTCCTTGACTTCCTGCTGTCCCAGCCAAAGAGGCACAGATTACATTTTGCGCTTTCCTTCTCCAGAGGCCAGGCAAAGTAGGATACCTCTTAACTGCTGTCTGCATGCAGGCCTAACAGCCACATCTCTCTCCCTCTGTAAACTCTCATGCCGATGCCTCTTCAGAGAAGGATCTTCATTGTTGCTGACTATTTCCACGTTCCCGTTCCACCTTTTCTTTGGAATGACAATACTACAGCCTCTTACTGATAGCCCCTGTGTGACTTCCTCCACCCAATTCACTGATTTTAAGACAATGCTATATATGGATATTCAGAAACAACATTAACAAGAAAAGAAGATATACATAGTTAGTTTTTAAGTTTTCAAATTATTTAGATAAATAGCCAGTAAAAAATGTAAACACAGAAATTTAAACTTAGAAATGTTTCAGAATGATAGAGAATCATGCAACCGTATCACATGCTTTTTTCTGTACTAAATAAGTATATTTAGAACATTGCAATCAACTGTCTGTCCTCATAGTTAGTCTTTTTAGTTTCTGCCTCAGAAGGGGGAAAGTTAAGAATAAAAACAATGTTCACAATAGTTTAAATGATTACTGTGCATTGTTCCCTGCAAGATTATCTTAGAGAGCATTTTAGCCAGTATCTTTCAAATCTGAATTAATGCATGAAATCTCTGAATAGCTTCTAATGTATCTTTTTCCCTGCCAGCTTTTAAATTGCTGTTATGAGTATACTCTTCAGAAGAGATGGCATTTTACCTGGTTCATCATACAAAATAGCTTTTGTCTTTTGCTTAGAGTTATTAGCAGGTGCAACTGGGACCTCTGGCAGCCAAGGTTAAAGTGAAGGTATTCATAAATTATTTAAGGTGCCTAGTGCTTTCAAGACTGAGATGAGCTGGGTGTTTCTCTTTGTATCCTAACTCTGTTGAAATAGTTGCTTAAGCAGGATAGCAGGGAACACCTCATTTGAGTTCTTGTTGTCCTCTTACATGAGAATACAAGTGTTTCGCGCTTATATTGCACCTTTTTTTCAAGCTTCAGGGCACTTTGAGAAATTTGTGTTATCAACATCCTACAGATAGTAGGCATTAAACCGAGGCAAGTGAACGGATTTCCCTATGGTCATGCCATGCAGCATTTGCAGATCTGGGAGTAGTGCCTCTGACTGAAACTGTGCTTTACTGATAAAAGAGCATCTTTTTTCTTCCCCCGTTCTTGTTTTCCTTTCCCATTCCCCTCATCTGGTCCTACACACACACCCCCATCTGGTCACATCAAATCCCTCTACTTGCCTCACTGTTTTTGTCATGTTTCATGTGCTCTTTTTCACCTCTGTGCTCTTGCTGTGTTTCACCTCTCCGGGTTACGTGACTCTTCCTCCTCCCAACATGAATTTGTATTAGTCTCTCCCATTTTAAATATCCAAACACACAAAAATCCCTTTAGTTGCTTCTGTCTCTCCAGCTACGGACATTTGCTTTTCATCGGTGAGCATACTGAAGGCTCAGATGCACTTGCTACATGGAGATTTGTCTTCCCACTTCATACCTTTTAAACCCACTTCCAAGGTCTTTAGTCTCCTCTTCCCTTGCCAAGTATAGGATTGAGAACAACATCTTCACAATCTGTAACACTACAACACAGCTACGTTTCTCTTTCAAAATCTTGTTCTCCTTTGATTTATGTTTCTCTGTCCTCAGTGATTCTCCTCCTAACTTCTTCAATGCTTCTTCACTGTTTCCTTCAAAGGATCTGCTTCATTTCCCCACCAGTTTAGTGGAAACCTTCTAAATGACTCTCTTGATTACCTTATCTGTCTTCTATTACTTCTATGTAGTATCACCTGCAAATATAGTTGTTGTTACCACATTTTTGCTGCTGTCTCACAGATCTATTTAGCTATATATAGCACCATTTCTTTACTTCTTACCCTTACATGACCTCGATAAATACAACTTTGCTCAGCATATTGCCTGATTATTTTGTTGCTGAATGGAAAACTGGAAGCTTCTGCTCACTCCAAATGGGGGGAGGGTGGAGGAAGGGTTTCTTACTTCTTTTCACCACATAAGCAAGAACCTAAACATACAACAGAGCAGACGGAGACCTCAATCTTTCAGGAGAGAACAAGTTCTGTTTCCTATCATAGACTAGGAGGAAAAAACCCGAAAATCTGGCTTTGGTGGTGCAGAGACTGGTAAATTAGTGGGTATTGAAGAAAGTGATGCAGGGAGAAGCTGAGGAACAGACGAGAGTTTTTATATGCAATTAAGAGAGGAAGAGGCTGAAGGGACAGAGAAGACAGAGGGAGGAACATAATACGTTAAGTAAATAAACACTCAGATGAAGATAAAAGTGGGTGATAAAGAAATAGATAAAATGTTACAAGGACGTGGCAAGACCAATTTTAAAGAACAGATGTATCTGATATTTATTCTGTTCATTACAATGGATACTGTCACCATTTATCACAGAATAGCATCTGTCTACAGTTTTAAAAAGTTACAGTATCTTAGGCAGGTGGGTCAATTGTGGTGACTACTATCTTCTGTTGGACCTGTGCAAGTGTGTAGATATTGCTGTTCTACTTCATCTACTTGTTGATATATCAAAGTTTATCATTATGTGAGGATTGCTTACATCTATGACAATTATTTCTTTAGCTAACACTGCAAGGTTAACTACAAAAGATACAAGATTTTGTAGCTACAGAATCATCAAAGAACATTGTAAAAGGTGCAACAAAGGGAGTATTTAAGAAGATGTATTTGTACTTTAAGCGTTGTATAAAATCTTTGAGTTATTGGTGTGAGGGGTTCTGTTGATCCAGAATCAGAAAAACCTTATCATTCTTGTTATGGGGATTGTACACCATGGTTCATTCTGTCTCATAAATGACTAACACAAAGTTGAATTGATTTTGGAAGACCCAACATATGCTAGGATCAGGAAGAGACATAATTTGCAATTCACAACAAATCAAAAACATATCGTCCTTTTGCCTATTACAATGCTACATCTCTGAAGGGTGCTTTGTAGTAAACTATTAAGTAACACTATTGGTGTATCAGGTAGTTGCTTCTGTAAACTTCCCGTGTAAAATATGCAGCACAGTGCCTGCCTAACTATAGCTCCTTCTGCAGACCAGTCCTTTATCTCTCTGGCACCAGGATGATTCTCTATCTATGACTTGCACAGATGTGAAATACTAATTTGGTTCTCTGTGACTGGAGGACATAGCAGGAAGGAAGGACAGAAAGGCGGAGAGCTTCCCAGTGAATGGGTCCTCTAGCTTTTCTCCCATGGTGGGCATCAGTTAGACTGTGGAAAGGTGCAGGCCTTTGGGCTCACATAATCTCTCTTGTATTTCTCATTCTTCCCTGTTCTTTTCCTTTCATTACCTTCCAAGTAATGAGCCTGGTACTTAGCTTTAATTCCTTTTAAAATTTTTTTTAAAGCAAAAGCTTTAAAAGTTCTAATTAAGGGAATAGAGGGTAAAAATGCTGCTCATTTTGGAGCATGAATACTAGTTTTAAGTCATCTTTTGTGTTATTTAGTAATTTTAATTTATGTTGAATTTGTTGGGGTGGAGAAGGTGGTTGTGAATTCACTGTTCTTTTTCAGCACTTCTTTATGATGCTAAAAACATGCTCAGCCTGAGCCATGTTAAATTAGTTTCCATGGAAGTCAATTAAATACTCTTAATTCCCTCTAAATTAATGAATAATGGAAAGAATGTAAGCCCAAATCCTGTCTTGGGCTTATTCTCTAGAAACTTGCATGAGAACTTAGATTGTTTGTCTATGCATATGTTTATTCTCACAAAAGGTCCAGTTGCAATGCCAAGGTAACTGGAATGGATGAAACTGAAAACAGCCAGCTTGCTTTAACAGGCTTTGCATTATTCGCAGAATTTATGCGGAACCCATGTGTGGATGCTGGGTTGATCCCTCCTTTGGTGCAGCTGTTAAACTGCAAAGACCAGGAAGTTTTGCTTCAAACAGGACGTGCCCTGGGCAATATATGCTACGATAGCCGTGAGTGTTGAAATATGCCATATTTTGTAGATGCTCTTGTAGGAGGGAGGGGAATGTTTTGGTGTTCCGTACATTGTGTAATGGGGGGTCAATTTTCCTCTTGTCTTGATTTTTTTTTTTTCCTACACAACTCTTCTGATTGTACAGGGCAATTGAATGTCACACTTGCATTATGCTTTTGTGACAGAAAGATGAAAAAAAAACCTATTTCAATATTGTGATACAACTGGATATAAGAATAGAAAAGATTTGTGATCCTGGATTTGGTTTTTTTTTAAAAAGCATAATGAGCTAGGTTTTCAAAGAGCAGGTGCTACATACACAGAGGCCTGAGTAGTTAATTTTTCCTCAAACAGAATGTCTCAGAAGGCAACAGACAAAGTCAGAAGGGAATATTCATATTCTACCAGTCTCAAAGCTGTGCAGAGATATGTATGTGGCTGAAATAAAGCCTGAGCTATGTTGCTGATTCTCAGAATTCGTATGTAGCCAATTAATTGTTTCAAGATTACATATTGGTATTTTTGGCAGTCAGGGGTTATGGCGGGGATGAGGGAGGAGGTTGGTGAAGTTTTTTGGACACAATAAATTTTGCACTGCAAGCAATTGAGTTTTGAAATGCAATTGTGACTCCATGTGCTGATTACATGCATGGATACGTCATTTACAAAAACAAACAGGTGGTTGCAGAGTTTTGAAAATGCAGCCTCATTATCCCTTACTTTAAATATTTTGATAAAAGCCAGTGCATGACAAATGTGGTACAGAAGCAGACACACTAGAAACGTCTTCTATGGACATGAAGGAATTAGAAGCCTAGGGGTGTCTGCAGATCGGAAGTGAGATGAAATCGTAAAAGCATTATGTTATCTTGAGATTTAGTGCCTTATTTCATATGGCAAGAAATTTTCTTTGTACTATGCGTTGTATTTACTGAAAGTTTTGCTGTTCTGAATACTGTCTGTTGAAAAAAAAGAATTATTAGTAGCCTTTCTCCTTGCTACTTTTTTTCATCCTAGTTTGCAGATTTACATTTTATATTGTTTTAAATTACCTTGCCTTTGACCTCAGGGAAGTTAATCAGATTTTCCATGCTGGCATTTCCATTTACAGACAACTACTGCTTGAGGATGTTAATGTATAATTCTTTCCTTTAGGATTTTCTTTAAGGTGACCAATCAACTGAACACCTGCTTCCCCATGGAAACTTCAAGTAGAAGCTGTTGAGCTTTCTATAATATCGTTTATTTACTGTATTTTATTTCAGGGTCATATGTGATATAAAGCTTACTCCCAGGTGGCACTGGTTTATTTCATATAAGTAAAATCTACGTAACTATTCATGTCATTGTTGTTCAAACCACATTTTTTCATGAAATACAATAAGGACACACAAAAATGGTTTTGTAATATCAGGTATTGTGGACTACTGCTGGCTTTTACAGTGCAGGATTTATCCAGTACAGAAAAGCTGTATTACACGCCTTGTGTTGCCCTTCTGTGAAGCAAAGCTGGCACTGATAAAACCTACAGTACGCAGTGATGTGTTCTGTATGCCATGTGTTGCTGTGCTCGGGTGGGAGGACAGTCACTACCTTCCCTGTGTAGTTGAATAAGAGTAATGAATAAAGTGTAACAAAATGTCACAAAAATGAAGATTAGCATCTTGGATTTGAGTGGAAGAGGCTATTTACAATGCTTATTTATCATATCTATCCTATCTGACTTTATTTTATATGTTATCTTATTATGTAATGATTATGTAGTTATGTACCCTATCCTAAATTCGTACTTAGGACAAATACTTTCAATATGCTTTCTACTATAAAATTTAATATATTTTCATTTATTACTAGTATTTTTCCCTAACAAAGAGTTTTGAAGTATAACAAAGACAAGGTGTGGGGGCCAATAGTTATAATAAAAAATGTTGTTATGTGTTGATAGTCTTTTTTTTTTTTCAATTGAGACAAAAGGAGCTGTTACCCTTCCGATAACTGGGACTCATACAGAAACTTGAAATACACCAGTAACTATATTTTACCATATACATGAGTGTTTCTTCGCTTCTACTGCCCATGTAATTATAACATGCAGTGATGAGGAAGGTCTTTAAGTCCTAAATCAATGTTAGGCTGAAATTAAAGCTCATATTGAATGGCTTATAGCAACATTTCTATTTACTGAAAGCCCCAATTATCCTGTATTTCATCCCAGCAAGCATGCATCACTTTGATTATTGACAGCTTGTGCAAAAAGGAGTTAATCGGGTGTCTGTTTTTGAGAGAAATCTGCATGTCACAGGATGAAAGTTGTGGGATAAATGGCTTTTCCTACAGGGAAGGCCCCTTAAAAGTGGCCTTGCAGAGAAGGATTGTCTGAATTTTTTTCTTGATTAAATGAAAATGGCAGTCATTTCTCAGAGTTTACAGATCTTAGAGTTAATGCAAGACCATTTCCACGAAAGTTCAGGAGTGGCTACTCCTGGAACATGGCTGCTGTGGAAAGGTAATTCATTGCTAAGTCCCAATGCTGCAAGAGGTTTAGTACCTTCCACAAGGTACAAGGGGAATTATACACTTGCTGACCAGAGACCTTACTGAACACATTTGTCTCCTCACAGAAAACATGAAATGAAAACTTGTAAACGTACTGACAGATTTTCTTCTCTGTTAAGTTTGAAGTGCACGTGCACAGCGTTATTGGGTGCTCATCAGTGTTAGCCCCCTGAAATAATACTGAATCACCTGTTTGAGCATGGAAGAAAATGCAGAGAATTAAATGCATTTCATAAACAGCTGAAGAGGAAAAAATATGTCAAATTTATCCAAAGCGGTCTTGAGAGCATCCTTTTTAAAGTATTTATGTTGTGAAGAGATCTGCTTTATGTGAGTCTCTGAACATCAAGAATACAGGCAAATGTAATTGCAAAGCAGAGTAGAAGGAAGCTTTGTTAGTACTGATGAGACTTCTAGTCTCCCAGCCACCTTCTTGTATGCAGAGATGAAAGAAACAATTGAGGTACCCAAAAAGATTTTAAGTCAGAAGCAATGAATTTAACTAATCGCAGTATGCAGACTGTTCAGTGCTGTCCTACAATTTAAGAACAGATACATTACTGCATGTTCCTGTACAGCCTGTAATTGTTCTACATGCTTTATCTAGTAAATGCCACGTACACCTTGGCTCCCAAATTTTCAACGAAGCAGAAAGTGCAAAGCAAAGAAATAGAGACGTGATCTCTCCTCCTCTCCCTCCTGCTTTCTCCCCCTCTATATCTACAGCTTGTACCAAGTACAGCTGCTTGTACTTCCGTATTCCCAGACAACAGATTCCTCAGCCTCACTCAGGGACAGAATTTTGTCTGAAGTATATTACTAGATGCAAAGCTCATAGCCCACTCATTCCTTTTAACCACTAGTTATGGTTTTTCACTTGTAATCAAAGCTAAATTCTTAGGCATTGTCCAGTCAGAGCATAAGACCTATCCTTCTAGCTGTTTCACTGCTCTTTATCTATGAATCAAACTATAGCTACTTTTCTACCATCTTTTTTTTCCAGTCCTCCCTGCCATTCTCCCCAGTGCTCTTTCTTTAGTAAGTGTTTTCATTTAGAGCTGTTAACAGATGTACAGATGCTACAGGGTAATAGGGCATACCTCCAAAATGCTTCTAAGTTCCCCCTGCACCTTGGTTTCACCTGCAACACAAAGATCTCATCTCCATTGTCCAGGAAAGGCTATGTGTAACATAGCATGGTTCTTGCTACAAAAAAAACAACGTCTTAAGTCAGAGCAAAATTATTAATTCTGCTGTATATAAAGCCTAAAAATTATTTGCTACCATCAGCTCTGGCAGTTGGGATATTAAGTTAAAGAACAATATTATCCAAATTGCAGCTTGTGATGATTTCATGAACAACCTGATGGCTAGAGCATGCCTCAGCTCTCTCTCCTAATAGACTGTGAAGACTCTGGTGACTTGAATCATATGGAGTTTGGGTGCCTGGGGGACAGGGAGGCTAAGACCACGGTTTTCAAGTTAGATCTGCCTTCTTGCAAGACGCACACGAGAATGCAGGAGAAAGATGACAAAACCTGTCTGTAGCCAGGTCTCTGTCCTGCTCTGACACCCCACACACCAATGCAGTTTGTGTAGAAGAAAGATCAGGTCAATATCAGATACATTTTAGTCAAGAATTTTAATGGAAGATGATGCTGTATTAAAATAGTATATTTTCTTAGCAGATAATAGCCTCACAGTATTTTTTTGTGATGCACATGTTATCTTAATCTTGGTGATTTTACCACAGGTAGTTTGTTGCACACTTCAGTTTTGAATTGGTTGACCAACTATTTTCCTGTGGTTTTATATAACATTGAGCACAGTACAGAAGCTACTGTAATTATACTATAAAAGTGATAATTATAAGAGGAAGTGAAAGACTAGGATATTTAAAGCCTGATTCAGTAGCCATATAGACTAGAGGAAGTCATTCTGATTGACTTCAGTTGAGATTAGACTCTTATCCATTAGAAAATAATTCCTTCTTGCTGTTTAGAGCATCCACACGTTCTGAAAGCTGTCCAAGGGAAAGAAGCTCTCCATGTGTCTTGTAAGGAAAATGGAAAATTTCCCATTCTGCCCTTCCATAATTTTAATGGTAGAGCTTAGAGACCTCCTAAGGAATCTCAAAGCTATTGCTTTTTGCACCCATTTCTTCATGAAACCACCAGCCTGGGTACATGTTCTCACCAACCATACTTCATTATATAAACAACTATAGAATTGTAAGGAAAGTAAAACCGCCAACTCATTCTATAAAGGCTCTCCCCCTGACAGCTGCTTATCTACCTTTCTCTGCAGGAAATTTACTGGATCCTTTTCTCATTCCCAAGCTTTACATTTCTTTGTTATCTACCTAGTCGTATTGATGGCAAGACTCCTTGCTGAATTTCAGCAATGTGGCCTTTCACGTAGGCCCAGATCTCTCTTTATCCCAGCCTTAACACCAGACCATGAACATTATACCACTTCTTGTTAAAAAGATCTTACACATGCTATAAATTCTGTATACTCAGCTACCTATCCTATAAGGATGTACAGATCTCTTGCAGGGATCTGCTAAAAAGGCTAAGTACAAAACCAAGAAACTACTCAGTTGTACAGTTTCATACAGCTCTCAGGAGATGAGGCTGATTTCAGGATCTAATGCAGAAAAACAGATGCTTAAGAATTAAACATACTGGAAAGAAGTCAAGTGCAGTTTTCTTCAAAAAATGACATAACCTTTTTCAGTACCATATGGAAAACCAGCAGAATCCTAGAACACAACTGGTGTTGATAATGGCACACTACTGGCTAATCATTTTTATGAAGATCACCCTGATTCACACAGCCAGGCAGCATCTTACCACAGTCTTCCACTTTTCATTGTACTAGATCCCACCAAATGCAAGTGCCACCTACTAAACTGTTTCATAACTAATATCATGAAATTGAGGCCAGAGGCTTTAACTTGTTGCTTGAAAACTGGTTGTTTAGAACAGCTTACAGAGAATTAAAATTCTAGATTTTAATTGTACAGTAATAGTGTTTTACCTTTGTATCTGTCCACTCCAAGGCATGTCAGAGTCTTAGAAAACTATAGCCTTTTAAAGTTAGAACTAGTCCTTGATAATGCAGTACTTTTTCCAGGCCTCTGCAGCAGAAGTATTGCATCAGCTAGAAACTAAGCGTACCATATGCATGCCAACACATACTTCCACAGTAATATTTAGTACTTATCAGCAATTAATCATGAATGTTCTTAGGAAGCTGTTAAACAATATTATTCTAATTTACTTATTTTATAGCTGGCCTAAATGGAATCAGAATGCTGAGGAAGTCTTCCTAAAGCATCAGAAAAAAACATTCAAGAGGTGATATGAAAAACATGAAATCTTATTCTCAGGCTATTACTCTTTTTAAAATCTACATTCTAAATTTTAACTCTACTGAAACAAGTGGCAAAATTCTCATGACTTAAGCCCAAATGGAGAAAAAAAAAATAATTAAAAAGAAAAAAAAAGAACCAAAACCAAATTGCCATAGATATGCAACTTTTCGCTTCTTTAAGATGAAGGTATGAAGCCTGATTTTCTGTTTGTTTTAAAGCGTATGGGTATGATAGGTCCCTGCTTATTTTCTGCAGTGCAAATATTTTTCCTCTTTGTGTTTTTCCAGGAAGTTTATTTGAATAAGCAGAATAAGTAGATCAGAATTCTATCAGTACAGGTACAAAGAAAATTAAATCTAAGAATGAAAGCAGACTTTTTTTGATTTCTTACTTTCTCCCCCCTCTAGCATTTAATTCACAGTCTGTAAAGTTTGTGTATTGCTCATATTCCAACAGGCTGAGAGACACCTGCTTCACTTACAGCCAAAATAGAACATACAAGCAACAAGGAAATTTAATAAACTTCAAAAAAAAAAAAAAAAAAAAAAAGAGAGAGAGAGATGGAAGGTGTTTCCAGGGTCTTAAAGAAGTTCACGAGCAGACTTGGAGAGAAGTCCTGCTTTGTTCACTACATCTTGCTGCCACCCTAAAAGCAAGTTAAGGATTCAGACTTTGGTTAAGGACTGAGCTATTTCTTCATACTTCAAAGCTAAACAAAGTAGGAAAGGCGAAACTTGGGATTCCCCTAATATTTATGAAGACTAAAAAAAATTCCTTATCAGGAAGAAAAGCTTTTAGAATTTCAGTAACAATAAGTGAACAACACAAGATATGTAACTCACTCTTCTCCTTTCAATTCAACCTTCCTTTTCATGTCTTTTTTCACTTTGCTTTTTAAGATATTTGAAATTTTTCATATTTATAGATAACTGCACAGTCACATGTTGTTGCTTTCAAGCCCCTCAGAAAACAAAGCTTGTTAATTGAGTGTCTAGACATGACCCAAGTGTCTGGCTTATTCTGCTTTGTTTAAAAAAGTAGGCATTTACATGACTAGAAATATCAACTGTCACTAAATCAGCAATGGTAGAAAACATCAACTGAATTACCATGGAAAACAGAAGAAAGAATCTATTAGCATCTTGCTAAGCATTGCTTATATACAACTGGGAAGTAAATGTTTACTAATTTTTTTGGTTAAGCTTGCAGCCATCGTTCTTCTGTTTTAACTTTGTGTTTTAATACGGTCTAATTATATAATCATAACTTCTTAAATAATAATGTATAATATAATTTTGTTTTACTCTCAGATCCACTTCTGCAGATTTTTGCAACACTGTGCACCATGCATATATTGCACAGGCCAAGTCTTTTAGTTGTTTGCATGGTAGTTACATAGGCATCTGGTTTCATACAGCATCTTGTACAGTGCAGTCAACATACAACACATACAACACGCAAACCACCTAAACTCACTTACATTTGTTGCATTCATATCTAAGGAATACTGTGCAACTCTCAGAAACAGGAATTGGACGTTATTGGCAAAGAACTGTATTAGTAAAATCTATCACTTAATGCAGTGAAGCTCTTCAATGGCTCAGCCAGGGGACCAGGACTCTATTTAGTTAGAAGGCTTTTATAATACTGTTTGTACACAATATAATCAAGAGCCAGTGCCCACCAGAGGAAGTTGCAGCCTAAGGGTTTGATAAAAGACACTGAGGAAAGAGTTAGGTAAAACTACAGATAGTAGCAAGACAGTTCGCATTAGCAATAACAAAGCAGTGTTCCTGTCACCTGAGGTGTCAGTGCGTATGAACAAAGTTGGTCTTTGAGCCTCCTTGATCCTGAGGCTGCTCTGTGTCTGGTGAGTTATCCAGCCAAAGTGGCCTGAGGAGTCAGGGTGGATGCCTTGAATGCCTTATCTACAACAGCATTCACGTTTCCCTGAAAAAAAGAGTCACTTACCTGAGACAGTGTCCAGTTTATCAATCAACCACATCTTGGCACCACTTGGCCTCTTGAGTGTGGGCTATTCTGCAGTTGTAGTGCATTGCTAGTTGCCCTCCGGTCAAATGAGTGGGCTACCCTCTGCCAAGGAGGTAAAAGATTTCTTAAAACAAAACACTTTGCTGGTCTTTCTCAGACTGCATCCTACAACCTTTCAGGTACAAGAATCTTCTACAGGTCAGCTTCTCCGTGCACGCTGCACACTAACAAGCAACAGCCTGCACGTATTGCTGCTTCTAGTTGCTTTAGAAGGCCAAGTCCTCTCAGTCCCCCTAGGCTTCATAATTTGGGCCAAGGATAGCACTGATCCCAAACTGAAGACTTATCCCAGCTTTTCCTAGATCCCAGGGCTACTTGTTACTTTCTCACTTCTCTGAATACTTTTTTTTTCTTCCCAGGGTCTAGTAGGATCTGCAAATATGCTTTATGGCAGGGTTTTTTTTTGGTTTGGTTTCATTTTTTGCTTCTTAGGCTTCTCCCAACCTATTCCAAATCCCTGTGGGTTACACACTTTCTGAGACTGCTCTTCTGGCTGCTTTGGTGGAGAACCACAGCTCCTTCAAGCTCCTTCAGCTAGCAGTACCACTCTCACACAATACCAGGCTAAGCCTCTTGCCAAGCTCCTTTCAGCAGCACCCAGCAAAACGCCCCTGTTCTGCACCAGACTGTGACCATGCCACGCTCAGTTCACACCCTTGTTCTTGGAGAGTTTGAAGCTGAGAGACAACATTGCACTCAAGGCCTGGGAGTAAAAATTCTAAATTAATTGCTGTGTGCAGGTTTATTCCGTTAATAACATGAGATGCTATAAATGCCTACTTACCAGTGCAGAGAAACTGCCTGATGTTTTACTGTATAATTGGATTCCGTGATGTATTTCATGCTGTATGAAATAATAAGCAAAGGCTGGCTTCAGCTCTGACTTATGCTCTCATAAACCTAGAGTAATTTGTTTGACTGCAATGGAATTACCAAGGAGTTGCATAAAGTTAAAAAAACAACTGAAGAATCTGCTGTAAGCATATTGCACATGAAAAGGAAGGCAGAGGGAAGTGCTACCTTCAACTTGGAGGGCCTTTACCTGACTTTTATATATCTAGTAGAACTTTTTCATACTGCTTGGCTTCTTTATTTTCAAATAGAATTCAGTAGTGGAAACTACTACATTTAAAACTTAAATCTCCTTGGAATCCAGAACAAATCACCTGCCAATACTAAGACTAATAGTATTTTATGTCTTGTTGCTAATAAAAACATTTCTGCTGTTATATTGAAATCTCAAGCACACTAGTAGAATTTGACTAGAAGTGAAGTATTAAAAAGTCTTGAACAGTAAACTCATCACTGTTCTCTTGTCTAAAAATCAGAAGCATTATTTTTCTCGTATGTATCTGACATAGGACATAAGAGGAATATGAAAAAGAAGCAAATTCTATTGGAATTAAGTTGTGGAGTTGAATCCGGCTTGCATTTGACTGCTGCCTCAGCATAACATTAGGGAGATTGCAATACTGGCACATTTACCCGTCCCTTCAAATTTTCTGTCAAACTCCTGACTGTATACAAATGCCATGATGCTCATGAGAGAGATTAGGGCTTGTTGGCTTTGATATATCCTATGGTCCACACATTGAACTTATTATAAAGAGTCTACCAAAAATACCCCTGGATATCTATTTGGATACAACATTTTAAAATTGTATTTGTTAGAATAAACCAGCTGCCTAAGAGGACCAGTGTGATGCTGCAACAGTTGTCATTAGCCAGCGAATACGCTGGCAACAGTTTTATCCAAAAAGATCAGTGCTACGTAATTTCAGTCCTTGAAGGCACTATACTAAAAGACAGTGTTCTGTTAGCATTTCTAGTTTGTTGTTTACATATTTACTGTTTTAGCATAATTTCTAAAAGAATAATTTATGATACAATACCCTCAGTGCAGCTGGAGTTAGGGCTAAGGATAGTTGCTAGCAATTTAAGATGAACTGATCACAAGACACTTCATTTATATCTGAAGCAAGCATGACTAATTCAAGATTATTTTTTCTTCATAAAGCAAAAATTTTAAGGCTATATTGATTGATTTTAATCGATAAGCAAATGAAACAAAACTGTACTTCTGGTAATCAGAGTCTTATAATTCCTGAAGGAATTAAATAAAGGGAAAGGAAATTTCAGTACAAGATAGAGCAATTCCAAAAAATATCTTTCAAATTATTAAAACAGGGATCTCATACAGTATTGCTGTGTCCTGTCCCTTGTAGACAAGTGCACAGAAGACATGGAAAAAGCAGCAAACAATAATAGCGCAATATAATTACATGAAGCTTGCTTTCCTTGAAAAGATAAAATTAATGCAATGCTTCTGTGTTCTGTAACAGAGTTGTGTTCTGTAGAATTGCAGTCACAGAATTGACAGGGTCCAGAATCCAGTGATTTAAAAGCATACACAAACAGATTCAAGATAAAAAGCTAGGGTCAAATGTTAAAACTGAATGACAGCATTGCCTTAAAAGTTTTATCTTTACAGCATTCAGACAGGAAAAAAAATGGTAAACTCCCAGTTTATATGTGGCAATGTTTTTTTCCTAATGTCAACGTAGATAACATGGTTTACACTAGCTAAGGGTTTGCCCCTAAGAGTGTTTTTTGAATATTTTCTCTTTCTATTTTCTCAAAAAGAAGAGAGAAAACATGTAAGCAGGATCTTTCTTCCTTTGGAGTTGTACTCCTGCTGTTTTTTCCCCATGCGTGGTTATAATTTTCTGTATGTCATGTCATAATTTCTTCTGCAGCAGTCAGTTTGATATCACAGAAAATGATGACTTCAGGTGGAAGAACAAGCAGCAGGAGCAGATGAATGCCTCAGTACAAAAATCGTGCAAAGAGGACCTAATGAAAATATAGAGAAAAATAAAAATAGGACATGGAGAAAGAACCTTTTCCCTCTCCTACCTTGGACTACTGTAGATCTATTCATCGTCATCTTTAAAAAAGTAATAATAAAAAAAAAAGTTATCCATAAAGCAGTGGTCTAACCTAGGCAGTATTTTGGCCAAAAAGAATGCAGGATTAGAGCCAAATGCAATAAAGATGAAGCACTTAAAGTAAAATGGCACTGTGCCATTTAAATGATTTGATCGTTACACCTAATTGCAGAGTAAAAGAATTTAAAAAGAAATACTATTTTTTTTTTCAATGTCACCAAAAGCTGCTGTCTCGGCACCTTGATTTATGCAAATCAGGACCTTGATCATAAAAATCATTCTTTCCCTCACTGATTTGCATCATTTATACCAGTGCAACTATTTATACCAATAAACTTTTTTAGAACATGAATCAGAGAAAGGAGAATTCAGGTTTCCAGTTGCAAGACAAAACCAGAACACTTCAAAGTACAAATCTTAAATTTGAAGCCCAAAAGGTCATTCTTAAGAAAAGCTGTCAAATAGTTTTCTAGCTGATTATCTGATAAATTGGTATATTTTTGAGACCTACATATATATAAACATTGTAATGACATGGTAATGTGGTTTCTGGTGCTTTTTAAATGTTAAATCTATTTTATGGTCTGCAAGCCAATATAGAGCCCCTACTGAGAAATATCATTACATATGAAATTGTATTATGAAACACAAAATTAATGTCATGGCAGTGATGTTTTTCCTCTGTTGGATGTTATCATCTCAGTCATTCTGCAAAACAATTATTACTTTGGTAATATTTAATAGTTAAGATCTACCAAGAATTACCCTTCCTCCTTCAGCTCCACTCAGCAAATTATCTGCAGTCCCTGTATATACCCCTCATATATATATATATATGTATAGCTGTGAATATATGTATAGTGTAGGTTTATGTACAATACTTATAATTCTTTTTATAGCTATAGTATGTAAGTGGTATATATACCCCTAAATAATATTAACAAGAATTGGAAGATGTAGAAACTTCTTTTTGCACAGCTCTGGAATACTTTATAGTGGAAGATCATATTATAAATGTGGACAAACTTGGTTTTCATACTGAATACATTGCAGAGTGAGGAAAACTTGGTAGCTTGACTTCCACGTATGATGGGAAGAGAGAGGGGTGATGAATCAGTGGTGAATAACAAGGGAAAGAGGAGATTTGCTTTGGGGCCATTAAGAAGTTGAGGAGAGGGGATTTTCGTCTTATTTTGCAAAACCTTTGCTTTAGTGATTTTTACCTCAAGGTATTATTTTCATTCAGATTTTCCAGTTGATTCCAACTGTAACTCACTTGGAAATCTCTCTTTTTGGAAGCCCTGGAATTTAGATTATTGAGTGTTGTCTGTTGCTGATTGCCTGCTGGGAAAGGAAGTGATATTGTCAATTACTGTAATCGAAGGCCAATTTTTCCTTTATTCCTACAGTAATATATCAAATCTGATTTGTTATACAGAAAGAGTTACATAAAAGAGATTATGGTGTGTTATTTACGAAACCTCAGAATGTTGTAGCCTATTATAGATGCAGAGTGAATTTTTCTTTTAACCATACAAAAATAATCTGAGAGTGGTATTAAGTTTCAGGTATAGAAGGACAAAGAACATAGCATGTGGCAGAGTGATTGCATGAACAGAGTTTGTGACTGGGAACTAGTACCTCTGTCTGCTTTCTCCATTTTATTCCCCATTTTGTTTTTAAGTAACCTAAGCAATTTATTTTCTCTATTTCAATTTCTTGATCTGCATAACAGCAAGAGTAATTTACCTGGTCCACAAGGGTGTATGGGCTAGGCTTTGTAAAGTGCTCAGAACCTGCCTTTGGAAAATCCAGTGTATCTTCAGAATATTATTCATTGGCTGCAGCAGCTCTGCCTCAAACACTGAACTGCTTTACAAAGGTATTAGTGCCAGGTGGTTAATCCCTTTTGTTGTAGGTGTTTTCACTTTCCTAGCTCTGTTACACTAAAAGCTGGCCCTCAAGCATCTCTCTAGATGAAGTCCACAACACTGGAGGAATGACTTCACTCTGTTTAAAAACTTCATTTTGTATGACTACTGTTATGTTGGGGACTCTTCGGTGGGTTTTGGTTTCATTTTTTTTTTAATGTAACTCTTTGTTTTACAGATGAGGGCAGGAACGCAGTTGACCGTGCAGGTGGTGCACATATTGTAGTAGACCATATAAGGTCACTGTGCAGTAAAACAGATCCAGCCAGTGAGAAGCTCTTGACTGTCTTTTGTGGCATGCTGATGAACTATAGCAATGAGAATGGTAAACAACACCGAAAATTTGCTTTATGTCTACCAGGAGAACAACCCCATCAAAAAAAGAAAAAAGATAAAAGTCAACCGTAGGTTTACATTGTGGATACTAACACTAAGTTATTCTGAAAAGATCGTTTCAAACATAGAATTTTCAGTAAAGTTATGTTTCCAAAAATACTAGATATTTTTCTGATGCAATTCCGTATAGCATATTGTATAAAGTTTTAAAATCAATTTCTGGAATGTATTTCTTTGTCTAATACATGGAGATATATCATACACCTTAAGAAAAAAATAGATTTACAGAAGTAAACTAGAAGTCCTCTCTTTTTCATCTAATATCAAACAACACCGTAAGACTAATTTGTTGCAGGCAGGCAGTGTTGCCTTGGTGACAATTTGGGGGTACGTATGCCAAATGGTTTTCCTTAGTCATTTTTCTCCTTGAGAACTGTATATAAACCCACATTTTACTTTCTTCTAAGATAGATGGGGAATACGTTATGTGTATGTTCAACACTGTTCTGTGTCTACAAATTATAAGTTTATGTTCTTTATCCCATTAAACGGAGATGTTTAGGGGCTGGAATAAAAGCACAAGATAGTATCTTAAACGAGAAATCCTTGACCACTGAGGGTAAGAAAATAGTGTTCTACATTAGTTGTACAAATGTGCTTTTCTGCACACGAGTGTGGTAATATGCCAAAGCATTCACATGTTCACGGCATTCACGCGTTTCCAAGTTTTTCAAAATTTCAATCTCTAGGAAAATTGGGATAAATGAAGAAAGCTAAATAGAGGCTGTTCTCCTGACTTGTAATGGCACAAATTGCAAATGTAGTTAGCTAATCACATAGTTTCTTTGATCATGCCCATTTCCTGAATTATAGTCTTTTAGCTTAGGAAGAAATAGCTTCTTTGTTAGCTGCTCACCATATCCTTAGAGTTATCACTGGCTGTAACTCACTTTCCAAATCTATGTCCCTGAAACTCTTCTACTTTTCAGGATGGTCCATAGGTTTATTTACTGTTTTTTTTTTTTTGTTTTGTTTTTTTTTTGTTGTTTTTTTACCTTTACTGTATAAAATTTTTGATCTGCTTTATCATATCTTCTAGCATAGTTCCCTTATGTGTTTTCTGTACCATCTCTCTGGAACTCCTGCTCTTAGTGTTACTTACCCACCTCCAAATATCACTGTTGTATGTCTCTCATCTCGTTCTCTTGTTCTTGCATTTGTTTTTTTCTCCTTTTTTGCTAGTATTATCTAAGAATACTTGTTTACTTCTTCCTTCTTCTCCAAATAACAACTTTCTCTTTCCTTTATTTCATACATTTTTCAGCAACTGTTTTGCTTGATGTCTGCATGAGTGTCACATTTTATTATATTCCATATTGTTAACTCTGTATTTTCTTTATTTGTTAAAATATTTGGAGCAAACAGATATTCTCACTTCTAAGCTACCAAAATCCTCTGTATTAAGACTAACGAGCATCCAGTATATTTGGTAGCTCAAGACAGACCAGTCCAAAAGTGCAGTGTAGAGATACTGTATCAGTTTTGCTTCAGTGACCAAGCTCCCAGCAGATCTTCCCTAGGAAAACTAATTATGAGATAAATCTCTCCAGCAAGCAGCTTCTGAACAGTTTAACTGTTACGAACATTGAATAAATGACTCGTTCCATCTAGTAAGATAGGTTATTCTGATGCAATCAATAAAGCAGTTGTGTAGTTCAGTGACGACTTAGGAGGATTCACTACCTGCTCTCTACTCTGCTAAATGGTATCTTTCATCGTACCCAAACTAATGAATTGATGCAATATTCACAGGAGCCACTAAAGCAGTGTCAGAAGTGAGAAATGCAGGACTATTCCCAGGCTCCTGGATCTGGGTGCACGCCACCATTCTGTCCTACCATCACCTCAGGAAGAATTGCTGGGAGCTTCCCAAACCCTCACTTTACTCCACATACTTGGTGCTCTCCATGAGAAAAGGCCTTTTGGTAGGGACCTCTTTGGCCCAGCACTCATGGGTATGCTGTGTAAAACTTGTGTCCTGTAGTTCCATTGTGAATTTGCCCACTGACTGGGGCAACCACTGAATTAAACCCCAAATAATCTGCTGAATCAATATTAAAAAAAAAATAAGTAGAGGATTAAATTTTTAGAAGAAAACTCAGTTATCTACCTGCAGGATATGCATGGAGAGACCTGTAGTTGGCCTGTCTTGCCAGTTTTGTTTTAAGAGCCACAAGTACAATTGGACCATAGTTGTCAGCTACTCTAAAAATATCACCTGCAAACCATCGTAAATTCTCAGAACATCAGTCAATGATGTCAGATATGAGCCCAAGACAACCACTTACTTCCACATATTGCAGCATTAGGTGGATAATATTCTGTGTAAATGCAATTCTTTGATGACCTGTTGTTAAACATGAAAACTCAGATTGTCCTGACAGTTAATTGTGCTCACAGATTAGCAGACACCATTTTCAGGATTTACTCGCAAGGGCTTGATCCCACATTAGTTTCGGAGAAGATGAACACTGCATTGGTTTTGCTGAAGCATGAGGAGTGTGGGATTGCAGCCCAGAGTCCCAGATTGCTTTGTCAGTAGTTATGGAAACAAATTGGACAAAAATAAAAGGCAAAATATTGGAAATGTAAGAAGGAAGTGTTTCGGTCTTTGAAATAGCACTTCTGCCTTCTCTTCTCTTGTTTCTATAATCTTTTCCTGCTTCGCATGCTATGTTACAAAAATTACAGGTGGGGACTTTGAAGATTTCTTTACAGCTTTTAATGACTTGCACTCTTTTAAGTTGCACTAGCTATCCAGATAAGGATGATTACAGCACATTTGGTTCTTAGCTGCATCTAATTATCTGTGAACACCCTAATATTTTCTAATCCTTAGCATTTTATGAATAAAGAGTATATAAATTGTTTTATTTGGTTCTAAACAGTCTCCCAGTCAACTAATTGCCCTCTTTTTCCAATAGCTACTACTTTATTTTTAATAGCTATCAACTACCTTATTTTTTTAATGAGAGACTAATACTTGAGTACTTCAAGTTTTTGAATAAGCATTATCACACATGAGTTTTACAAAAATGGCAACTAAAGAACAGCTACAAGTAATATTTTCTTTTCCTAAACAGAGCAAATTAATGGAGCATTCTTGTATCTAATCCCTATTCTAGACACTCAGCTTGCAATTGTAACTCCATTCATAACGCTGTTGTCTAAGCTTTAAAACTAAGATTCCATTTACAAGGTTCTTGTGCCATCTGCTTGTGTTCAGGAATTATTTTTACCTGTTGTCTCTCAATTCTTCCTTTGCCTCCTAGGTATCTTATCATTTCATTAGTCACAGAACAAATACTGCTTTGGCATATCTTGTACTTCTTTTAAGCTTACTGAAAAAGAGTATCAATTTTTAATAGTGCTGCTAGAAATCAGAATTTTTTTTCTGACGGCACACATCCCTTTGACTTCAGACCAGATTATCTTGACCCTCTGTCATAATGGTATTTTACTACTCCAATTCAATCAAACACGAATAGCTCATCCCTGCTTTCCCGTATTAGTTCTTAAAATGCAGAGTTGCAGTTATGGGTAGGAATGAAACAAACGTGTCACACATGTTTGCGAATGTTTGTGCTCATAGCTTAGTCCCAAAAGAAGCACGTCTTGACAAAAGTCTGTAATCTTTCTTTGTCAAGCTATGCAAACTTAATTTGGGGTACAGAGCACCCATGCTTAAAGCTGCTGTTTGGGCCCCTTTCAGTGAGTTCAGTATGTTGTTGTGCATCTCCCACTCTTAAGACTGGTATCATTACATATAGTCTCTGCGTATCTATGAATCTGCTTAAGAGCAAGAGGCAAAGCAGGCTTGGATAAAGAGTGAAAAACTAATAACTAATCTAATTAAACTAATAAACATAGGCAAACACTCACATAAAGGAGTTAGTCACATGAGTAGTTATTTTGCTGATCTCATAATCCTGTGAGTGAAGACTATTTACAAGTTAATGGAATCAGTCTGTAAGGTAGCTAATTATTTCTTGAGATTTATAAAACAAACCATGAAAGCATTTTTAAAGAAATGCAAAAATCTTGGAAGAACTAGGCCAATTGGCTTATTAGGTAGTCAAATTGGAGATCAGAAGTTAACTGGATACAGTTTGTGAAAGTATACATATGTTTATATATGGGCATATATATGTAGATAAAAATTATTATGTTTATAGATTGCTTCCTCATCTCATTTCATATTAAACTTTAGTCTGTCGAGGTTGTCTTTCCTTCAGTGCTTTTGTAAAATGTAACATTCTGATGTTGAAGCATATAACTGCCAAGCCTTTCCTATTCTCACAAAACTCTTAGCGACTGGAATGAATGTTGGGGACTGATTTGCACCGTTTACCATCTGCAAAAGCTATACACAAGAAATGAAAAGGGAGAATTATGGCACCATTATTATGGTCTAACAGCAATGTTTCAGTAATGCTTCCTTCTAAGACTTACCTTTGTTAATTTTCATGCTTACCGTGGTTTTTGTTTCAGTTACATCACAGCTAAAGATGTCTAGCATGCTTTCAAGACCTAAATATACAAATGCAAAGTAACCTAAAGCATGTAAAAGCAGATAAAAGATATGTTTCTTATGATAGTGAGACAATCAGTACAATCACTTATATGTTATAGGATGATTTAACAAAGATGTGGGGATTGCAAGCAGGTTTCTCTAGGGTATGAAATTATGCCACCAATTTGTACAAAACAAGTTTTCCTTTAGCATTATAATCACAGTTACTGATGAAACATGAAATGACTAGTTGTTTTCTGAAGTTCTGTCCAAAATCATGAGCTAGCCTAAGTCAGCATTTTAAACTCAAATGCCCCCAATAAAGTTCTCAATTTGGGATATTCTCCCCAGATCTTACTCTTTGGAGTTTCCATGTGTGTCATCGAAGGACATGGAGCCATTGAAATTCAAGTTTTAGGTAGGTAATTCTTTGTGCTGGCGCATGTATTGATTGCCTTTTATCTACCTGTATATGCATCTGTACAGCATCACTGTCAGTGCTTTTCAACCCAAGAGAACACAGAGGCATCTTACTAGTGCAACATGTGATAGCAGTGTAAAATCTGAGAGAATTTCTTCTGTGGCTTTTAGTCATAAATCCAAAAGAGGCATTCAGTTTTTCATGCTTCCTACTCACTATGCATAAAGTTCTGCTTAGGAAGCTGATAGAAATGCTGTTTCATGCTGAGACATGGTGTTGCCTGGCTTCATGGCTCACTATAGTCCCGTGTCAGGCAACTGCTTGTAGGATAGATGCATGTGTCCCCTGAATTTGTCTCCTGCTCTAGTAGGACCTTACTTAACACCTCCTGCAATGAAAGGCTGAGATGCGCAGTTACTCGACGTTACCCAGTCTTTCATAGGAGAGCTTGGGAACTGCTGTCAGTCCTTCAGCTAAGACTCAGCCACTTAGATTTTTTTTTTTTTTTTTTTTTAATTTCTCTGAACTAAAAAGTGCTGTGGGTCTCCATACAAATGAGAAGCCTAATACTTTTCTCTTAAACAACTTCTTTGCCCTTGCATTCACTAAGGAAAGAGTCTCCTATTGGTGATAATACAGATGTAAATGACAAGTTCAGAATTTGTATGGCAAGCCCAGGCTTATGTATAAACATAGCAAATAGCTGCTGGTAGCCTTTTATTTTCAAAGGTTTTGCCTCCTATGCAGCTTTGTGACTCACAGGGTTGTCCTGTCTTCGGCAGAGGAGAAAATTTGTCCTTTCCTTTACTGTGGTCAAGGCAACAATATTCACCTTATTGGCAATTCTCTAATCCCCTCCCTACCACTGCAGACCATTCCTGTGCTCAGGTGCCATCCTTCTACTCCAGGGAAATGAGACTGGTATGCAGTCAGGTATAAGACCTGACCTTTGACCCAGTACAATTGTTCTTTGTTGGTATATTTTCTTTTTCCCTTTTTCCTACATGGGAATTCTGGAGACCTTTAATCAGTGCGCTCCATGCTCTCTTGAACAACAATATATCCTTCTATTTGGCTCTTAATATTCCTGTTACCTTTCAAAGATGGATATGGTATCCCTTTTTCCACTCGTCTTCTCCTCTGCACTTTTTATATATTTTGTATTAAGAAAGAGACAGCAGAAAAAAAGCCGTGCTCAAAATAGAGTTTGTTTCTGATGTCAGAATGTTTTGCCAAATGAATCCCGTAGAGATTAATTGTCTTTTTGTCCATTACAGTTGGATAAAGTGATTTTAGAGTCACTAAAGGCATAGTCTAGTAACAAAGCAATTTCTTTCCACATAATTTTCTATGGCATTTGTGGTTTGTGTCTTTGTTCTCCTACTCTCCATGGCTACCATTTTTCCTTCAGAATTTTTAAGTGTCTGCAGGGGACAATCACAAACCAATGACAAAAACCAGATTATTTACCAGTAACTTGAGTTCTCCTACGTGATCATTTTCTCCACAGAACCATTCTAGCTCCCCCCTCCGTGATTTTCCTACTCAGAGATAGATTTTTACAGTCAGTTTGGAATAAAGTAGGAGGGTATGGTAGTGACTCACACATCTGCCGGAGGTAAAATGGCATTCAATGCATGCGCTGGTGCAATTTGTACTTACCTGAGATTTGACAACTTCAACAGCTCTTTGATGTCTGACATGGCATTATCATAAATTTCTCTAAAGACCACGAATCTGTGGAAGAGGTAAACTGGCCCCATCCACCCTCTCCCCACCCAAAAAGGAAATTCAGTTACTGGTAAGTAATACAGCTTTATTAAAGATGTCAAGCCATAAGGATCCTGCTCATCCCTAATAACCTGTAATAACTATGCCATTTACTTAGTGTACCAAATAGATAATTATTATAAAAGTACTTTACAATGAACATAAATG
Source organism: Fratercula arctica (assembly GCA_947846985.1). Classification (NCBI taxonomy): domain Eukaryota; kingdom Metazoa; phylum Chordata; class Aves; order Charadriiformes; family Alcidae; genus Fratercula; species Fratercula arctica. The sequence goes on along the minus strand of CANTUZ010000004.1, from coordinate 28,533,396 downwards.
AACTAAACATTCCAGAACCTTTAAACAATTTTTATTATATGAAAATTTCACACACACTCAGCAGTATCTGGAAGGCAAAGATTTTTCCGAGAGTGTGAGACAATACTAAATTTGCTAGACTTAAGTTGTAATGTGTTTTTATCTCCCTGTAAAAATCTGCAATTTTTATGGCTCTCATCCAACAAGTATAAAAACTCCAACTGATTTCAGTTGCTCAGAATAAATTCCTTTAAAAAAAAAAAAAATTAATTCCTGGGTAGGTCTTGACCCAAAGCTGAACGAAGTAATAACAATCCTCTTGAATTCACTGGGCTTTGGATCCTTGTCTTTTGAGTAACACTTAAATGTAATTGAAGTGCTTAGAAACAAAGGAAAAAAGATGCTTAGGAAAATTACTAAATAACATCTGGTGTGTTCATGTCTGCTTCATTCTCTACAACTGTGAAACAATGTTTTTCTTCTTTGCTATGTTATAGGTAAAATGTATAAGAAAATATCGTTATAAATAATCCTTTAAAACAATCGTTTCTGCCTAACCATCAAAGCATCTTTCTATTTGCAGACATCTAGGAGCAATAACTTTCTTACTTGTAAATACTATAAACTTTCATCCTATGCAAGAAATTATCAGAATGGCTTCTAAGGACTTTTCTTAAACCTTCCATTTTTTTGTCTTTATTAAACTTTCTTTTTTCTCAAGCTCCTCATAATCTACATTGTGACTTCCTGTGTTTATAAAACTTTTCATGTTTATTTCAGTGCCAGTTTATATTCATTCTAATTTTAATTTTCCAGTTTTGACCTTTAAGGGAAAACAGTATATAGGAACATGCTCTCAGATAAATAATTATTTCACAAAACGTAGTTTTGTTTGACTTCAGTCAGCTAGTCTCAGTGAGCTCGGAATCAAACCCAACATGTATTAGGAAACTGATAGCCACAAAATTATCAGTAGCTGCGTAATCCATTATACCCTATGACCATATCAGGAGGGAATATTTCTGGGAATAGGTCCCATTGCCAGGGGCAGGGGCAATTATGAGTCCATATCCCAAATCTGGACCAGATCCTACTGTAGAGGAGTAGAGGAGACAGACGTTTTAATGCTGCTTAGCCTAGAAGTTGCTTTGTGTGAAAAATGTTGTTGGTTTTTTTTTTTTTTGCTTTAAAGAATAGTACTACGAACAGAAATGCTAACTCACTGTTGCACTTTCTTTTTATGTAGATACCCTGCAGTCACAGCTTATCAATATGGGTGTTATTCCTACATTAGTGCAATTGTTGGGTATTCATTGCCAAAATGCAGCTCTGACAGAGATGTGCCTTGTTGCATTTGGCAATTTAGCAGAACTTGGTAAGTCCACAATATTATTCTCAAATTTACATACAGTTTTCATAAATTTAAACTCTGAGACTGACAAAAGCCTTGCACTGATGCTTGTTCCATCCCTTTTGGTACATTTAAAATTTAAGGCAAGCAATTTTCTGCTTATTGTCTATAGTTGTCTCTTTTTTTTTTCCCTTCAGAAACTGAAATTTATTTGGGTACTTAGTACAACCTTATGTTTTATGTTAACATTCTTCAATGCAACTAAGCCCATTTAAAATCATCTAAACAGTATTTCCTGAACGCTGCTACTTACTGTGAATTATTTATTAATAATATAAATAATGTGTCCTGGTATAGCTCCACAAAGTTATATTGGTATAATTTGGCTCACAGAAATCATTGAATGAAGCTGAGACAGGCACAGTTCATAAATCTGCCTATAGAATATTCTTTTAGGTGTAGAGTTTTAACATGTACCAGACTAAATACTTGCATGTATAAATCATGCACACTACTAAGCTGTAGATGTTCGTTACAACTTCATTTAAATTGAAGTTTGTGGTCCTGCATTGATCCATTGACTTTGCAAGTAGATTAGTTTTCAGTTGAATTCCACAAAGTGTAAAGCAACAGTTTGTTAGGACCCGTGGTTTCCATTGCTGTTCTTTTCCTAACCTATTTGGTGAAGTTTTAGGGGTTTTGCACTGGAGTACAATACTATAGCAGTTAGAGATATCATTCTGTATTTCTAAGAAGATTCAGCAGTTCAAAATACAAAAAATATATCTGTGAGTTTGTACTATTTGGTGGCCTGAAGTTATTCACAACTGTCCTAAGTTAGTAGATTTCAAGGCCAGAGAGAATATTATGTTATCTAGTATAGTCTGATCACACGCGTTAATACCTTTGCTTATAGCAGACAAGTCTACTTAACAAAACAACAACAGGAAGAGGCATCAAAACAGCAGTAAAGAAATGAAGGGATCAGAGATCTTCAAGATGGGCACTACATATTGTGTCTGCACAGCAGAAAGTATAATACAAGTTGTATACCAGAAATTCTAGTGCTAAAATGCAACTGAACCCATAAGGATATTAATATAATAAATGGTATCTCCACTGAGAATTACATTTCCTTTCCTTCCTTGGAAATATCCAGCTTTGTCCAGTTGAGTAAGAGCCATGGGAAAGCAGCTTAACAGCAGCTGCTTCCCCTCCTGTTCCCATACACTGAAAAGATGCTCGTTCTTTAAGATTGGCACAAAATTAATTTAGCTTGTAATACTTTAATCTCCCTTAAGCAATAGCTTAGTCAATCACGTTGTAACGGTAATATTTTATTTTTGCCTTGTAACTTCAGGGAATTTTATTGTCAGGTTGTCATTTTTCATCACTTAAAGACAACTGCATTCCAGGGATCCCCTGAGAAGCATTATATGAAACTCTTATTCTGTTTCAAAGCAGGGCAAAACCTCAATACAGAGTGTGATGATTCTGCTTTTAAAAATACTGGAAAGGTCAAAAATCCACTTCGAATATGCTATGCAGGCATGCATAGCGAAAGAACACAATAATGGGATGTGCACAAAAGGGTCTAGGGCTGCAGTTCATGCATTTCCCCAATTTTCCCCTTGACATCAATTCTACATTACAATAATCCCTAACCATCCATTAGAGCAGTAGCAAAGGTGCTGGAAGGTTTTCTAAGTACAGATGGCCCTCAGGAGGTGGCACCTGGAGAATGCACAACACCAGCCCTACCACCTGCATGCCCTGTAAGACTGCCAGTGAGGAGGAGTAAGATACAGGCAATGGGGTAAGAGATGCTGTTGTTGAATCTACATCTGAAGAACCATTATCTGCTGGCTAACCTCCTGGTAGCAAGCTAGCCCATCTGTAAAGCTGCTTTATGCTTTCTGTGCCGTATGAAATGGCCCTGCAACAGCCACGCACAGATTTCAAAGGAAATGTCACCATCGTGAAACCATGTAAATTCTACAGCATTCAGTACAACTCTTCATCTCTCCCATAGAAAATGCAATATATAATCTGTTAGTCTTCCTGTTAAGCTGAGGGCAATCCAAGACTTAATATATATTTTTCATAATGTTACTGTTTCTATAGCTACCTTTACATTCGGTTGGGCAGAAATAGCCCCAACAGCCTTGATCATATATTTCTATATTTTTAACAGCCTTAATCATAATTAATTCGGGTCAGTACATTTATTTTAAAGTGTTAGACATTTTTCTTTTCATTTAGTGACAAGCACAAGTCTGTTGTTCTTGTCTGTGAAGAGCGCTATTAGTCATCTTACTGAATAAACTTGGTAATAAAGAGAAAAAATAGTCCTACCTTTTGATGTGGTTTGTTGACTTGATACTGAATTTTTCCTTTTGCTTCACAGAGTCAAGTAAAGAGCAGTTTGCCTACACAAACATTGCTGAAGAGCTTGTGAAACTGTTCAAGAAGCAAATAGAGCATGATAAAAAAGAGATGATTTTTGAAGTTTTGGCTCCCCTGGCAGAAAATGGTGAGAATATGTATATTGGTGTCTTTTTCAGGGACTAAATGCCAAATAACTGGCTGGGTCCTGTTCAGAAGCCACCATGATTGATCCTTGTGATGACAGTTTCATATGAATTGAATAGGTCTTAATTGTCTGAGCATATGATAGGAGCCAACAAATAGTTGATGCCAAGTCCACCTCTGATTCACTCTGTATATGATTATGTTGCATTTTATTTCCCTGTACCTGCAGTGGGAATACCAAAAGCTGCTTTTTATAGGTCTGTACAACATTAGTCTGCAAAACGCTGGCTCAAGAGTTCATAGTCTGTTACAGCACCAGAACATCAGTCATTATGGCATTTCCTGGGATCTCAGAACCACTGGCAGTTCCATTTCCTATGGACATATTTTTGCAAGGGGCATGTTAATTGCAGAGCTAAGAGCAGGACACTCTCCCCCTATTGTTCACTGAGAGATCACATAAGTTTAATTTGAGTGTTTGGTAGCATATATTATGGTGCTACACCAGGAAGCCCCAGGAGACCTGAGTTTCATTCACTGCTCAAGCCAATGCGGGAAGTGATGTGTGCCCGATCATGCCCCCGGGATGTTCCTCCCAAATGAGTTCTCGGTGGTTTGTATAATCTACTGTCTGCCCTTCAGGGAAATGAAGAAATGAGTCAACAGGTGGAGCTGGACTAAGTGGGAAGCAGTTCTGAGCGTGGAAGACATGACAGTAGTTGATGGCTCTATAACCTTGTTTTAATCACCTCAGCATTAAAGCTTGTTTGAATGGAATAAATTTTTAGATAGAATTGTAATGCCTAATGATTTAGTTTTTATCCTACTCTGGTATATACACACACTCTGTGTCTGGTTTACACAATATAAATCAAGGTAAATTTTCACCTCAATTTAAAAAGTTATTTTGTCTTTTATTTTAAGTGGTATGTAAAAGCAGGGTTCCTTTTTTTGGTTCTAAAAATGCAAATTTTGCCAAAATCTATTAATTTATTACATAATAACTAACAAGTTGCTCTAAGATAGTTCCATCCATGGAGACTGACACAGAATTGGGTCCAACCTTTTGTGAGTTTGACACATTTCAGTTCAAATGCTTCATTTTTCTTAGACTATGTTTTATAGTCACAATAAAATTTGATAAGTTTACTGCTGCTGACCATAACTCAGGTGCTTGCATGTTAGGAGGTAGTCAGCTGAACTCTTCCACTGTGGATTCAAGGCATACTTAAATGAGTTCACTGTGCTTGTAGTTTTTAAATGCTTTTGATCGTAGATAATTAGCAATAGGTCATCAGGGAAAACCATCTAAATGAAGTATTTGCAGAGCCTGGATTTTGGTGGTTGGGGGTTTTTGAGGTTTTTTGGGTTTTTTGTTTTGTTTTGTTAAGGACACTGGTGTAGCAATTTATATTTCAAATCACAGCACACCTGCAGCCTGGTATTCTGTAACTAAGGGAACTCTCTATTTTTTAAAGTACCTCAGTGCAAAAGTACCTATTTAAAAAATCCCAATAGGATATTTTGCATTCCCTAACAAAGTTCATGAGAAGGTCAGCCACTCTTAGAGGAACAATGAATTTCACTCAGGCAAAAAGTCTAGTGACAACAGGAAACAGAGTCAGTCACATCCTTCACCAGAGGTAGAAAACTTCTCCTCACCCAGCTGCCGCTTGTAAACTATATGAAAGAAATATTTCCAAAGCTTTGGCCTTTAAAAATATTTTAACTCAGTTAAACTCATTGTTAGAAAAACATTTCATGCAGAAAGCTAAGAGAAATCCATTTGTTTGCACATTTTCTGCAGAGGTTTGCAACTGCTTTCTAAAATCAGCACGCAAAAAACTACCAGAATCACTTTCACACAACAAAAAGACATAACACAGCATCAGATGACCTGCCATTCCAGAAAGGGAGTTTTGGCATGCAAAGAAGATTCCCAGCTCCAAGTTCACAGGGAAAAATCTGTTAAAGATTGTGTTGCAGATATAACAGCAGAAGTATTGCTCCCAAGTCCTATTTCACCACCTGAAAAACATGTTTATCACCTCCTCTATTGAGCCTTGTTGCCAATACCTAAGAAATTAATTTGCCTCATCACTTTCCAGTTTTTCTTCACAACAAGTTTCTCTCCCAACCCAGCCTTTTAGATTTGGCCTTACTGTACTCCTGCTGGAAGAAATCTTGGCTCAGCTAAAAGAAATGGGTGATTACTTGCTCTGAGATTTCATCAAAAAGTTCTGTATTTTACACTTGCACGTCTTAGTGAAGTCAGGAGCTCTTCTGTACATGAAATAGAAGAAAAAAAAAAACCTAAGTTTGTTCTGCAGCATAGTTGAGAAAGTCTTTGGAAAGCCCAAACACGGCACAGTCCTTATGAGTCTGCTGCGTGATGACTGAGATGCCAGAAGTTTGCTGTAGAGAAATATCCTCGTTTTTGAGGAGTGAAGAGGAGCTCCATACAGCTTCAGCATATAGTTGTGCTCTAAAGGCAGTCCAGGGCTGGGGGAGTGCCTGGTAGGTGAATACTAACAGAAGTTGGCCCTGAGAATTTAAAATAAAAATAGTTGCAGTTTTATCTACACAAGCTGTCAATGAAACCATTGACATCACTGCTTCTTTTCACAGTCTGTCCTTCGTGTATGTACAACAGATGTATTAAAAATCATGATTCTGACTCCTATTGTCCATGCTATTCTTCAGATGTCATTAAACTGCAGCTGGTTGAAGCAGGCTTGGTGGAGTGCTTACTTGAGATCGTCCAGAAGACTGTGGACAGTGACAAAGAGGATGATATTGCAGAGCTTAAAACAGCTTCTGATCTTATGGTTTTATTATTGCTTGGAGGTAAGTACAGTGTGTCACTACCTTCTGCAAAGCAACAGGAGATACCTGTAATGCCATTTGACTGCTGAATTTTACTACTTATTGATTTTCTAAATAACATAGAGGACCTGCTACCTGCCAGTTAACATTTAATGGGTCAGATTTTGTCTCGCATCACATTGCAGGACTGGATTAGTTGTAGCGAAGCCAACAGAGCTTCACAGATATAAAGAGAAGAAATTGCCCTAACAAACACTTCTTTGGCTTGCTGACTGTCTGTGCTTTTTACCCCAGATGAATCCATGCAAAAGTTATTTGAAGGAGGAAAAGGCAGTGTGTTCCAAAGAGTACTTTCATGGATTCCTTCCAATAGCCATCAGCTACAGCTTGCAGGAGCATTGGCTATTGCAAATTTTGCCAGAAATGGTAAGAATATGCCATAACAGCTTATGTTAATTTATCTGTGCCCTTCTATCCTGCTCTGTCTGTACAGCTACAAACAAAAGCTGCGTGTCGCGGTAAAGCTGGTTTTGAGCTACACAGCAACAACAGTAGTTTTATACTTTACAGTCCTGAAAAGCATTAAGCCTACTTTAAAAACACTGTTGCACAGTTCTAGAGAGGCATACGGGATTTCTGCCTTCTTCGGGGTTTCTTATATCACTCTTCTAAATTTGTCATGAGCACTGCAGCTCCCACTGATGATGGTGGTCAAATTCTCAACAAAAAAATGTAGAAAGGACCAAGGAAATAACCCTTCTATTCTTAAAAAGCTCTTGTAAAAACCTTAGTAATAATCTTCCATTCACAAGTGACTTGTGTCATCTCACACAGACGGAAACTGCATCCATATGGTGGATAATGGCATAGTTCAAAAGCTGATGGATCTGCTAGACAGGCACGTGGAGGATGGAAATGTAACTGTGCAGCACGCTGCACTGAGTGCTCTCAGAAACCTGGCTATTCCTGGTAAGCCCCACTTTGCATTGCTAATTACCCAAAGGTGAAATTCTGGTCTCCCACTGCACCCCACAGGGGATGAGGGTGAGAGAACTGACTGACAGTCCTGGAGGCAGGTCAGACTGCTGCTTTTCATTCAGGCCCATCATTGCTTTTATGCCTTTTGCACAGCAGCTGTGACCAGCAGTTTTATATACATCACAGGCCTATTGATCATCCTTTGACACTTTGATCCCACAGTATCCTCCCCCACCAAGGAAAAGGCATCTCCGTAATAGGCAGGGAGCTGTGGAGGCCTCAGCTATGATTTCTCAATCCTTTCTCTCCAGAGCACTGCTTTTTTTGTTTGTTTCATTTGAGATCTCTCTCACAGCTGAGGGTCCCCACCAGAGAGCAGTGCTCACTTCGTTGAGACACTGCATCTTCCTGTGACTTCCTCAGGCTTTAACAATTCCCAAATTAGAGCTGGAGATAGACTGTTAGAATAGCCTGCCTATTACATACTTGTTGTAGACAATGAACTGAATGTTAATCTTGTCATTTTTAATAAATTAGTTTATATGAGTTTTGATTACCCAAGCATAACAGGCAGAGCACATGCACATAAAAACCAAGCAAGTCTGTAATACTTGTGCCTGCTTTCTTGTACCAAGCCAAAAATAAGTCTTTCATCCATTTAACCTTATTTTACTATTTTCAGATTTGACAAACAATAACTTTCTAAAAATTAGCATGCATACATAACTAAACCCATGCAGCTTTAGTGGTATGCCTTACCTTTCTCAGGTGAGTAATTCTATTTAAACTTCCATCAGTCAGCAAGCGTCCCTGTAGCCTGTGCCCAAGGGTGTCTGCCAGAGACCTACATAAGTTTTAATGTATATTGTTATAGAAAAATGAGCAAGTAATAATTGGCTTCAGTGATGAACTGCTTCTTAAATACTACTTTGAATATGAAATAAGTACTTTTTTCTAAGTACAATATTGGACCAAGTTTCCACCTTACATATATTTCCAAGAGCTCCATGAAAATGGAGAACCATAGACTAGTGGAGGGGATGAAAGGGGGATTAGGGGGGGCAATACAAGGACTACAGGCTCCAGACGTGTCAGGCCACAATGTTGTTTGTATAAAGTATTGGAACTGGGTAAGAGGTTACTCAGCTAATTAGTCACTTTAGTTCCCTTGCCTATGTGAAATTTTCCCACAACACGCTATTGTCAGTGCAGACTCATGCTCCTAAAGTCTGTGTTCGCAAGCTGATTTTCAAAGTGTGTCTGAAAATTTGCTTCAAGACCGTCTTGGAAATAAACTGCATCTTCCAGAAACATTCTTGAGATCATTCCTGTTCTTTATTCATGCAGTTGTAAATAAGGCAAAGATGCTATCAGCTGGTGTTGCAGAAGCTGTATTGAAATTTCTCAGATCGGAGATGCCCCCTGTTCAGTTCAAGCTGCTGGGAACATTAAGAATGTTAATAGATGCACAAGGTAAAAATAAACTGTTCTCTATGTTAAGTGATTCTCTTTGGTTCAGTCTGTGATATGCTGCCAAGGTTCTTACAAGAGGGAGGCAGAGGGTTTTTTAAAATTTTATTCCTGAAGTCTTGGAATAAATCTAATACATATGCAAAGGGAAAGGAACGTGGGTTGCTTTTTTTTCCAGAACTCCTAAATTGCCTACCAGGGACCCTCAGAATAGGTGTCAAATGCTTATTTACTTTTGTACTTCAGAACTCATCTACACTGTCACATTACAAGTATGTATTAAGGCGGGAGTGTTTTAAGCTACCACTCCTGTTTTGCCGTTCACTTAGTGCATTTTCTGGCTATACCTAGCTCCTTGGAACAGACTAACGCACTTGTTAATTGATAAACTGCAATATCAAAATGAACAAGCACCTTTCAGTTTAACAGCTTGTTCTAGGATGAAAATTTATAAAATCAGAAGTCTGCAAAAAACCCACATAGTTAATGAGATAAATTAGCCAAGTTGATCCAGTTTTGTAGATTTTTTTTTTTTTCAAAAGATCCATTCTAATTCTAGCAAAGCTATTAGATGTGAAATAGAAATTCACTGAAGAAACTTACATGACTTATAGTCTATAAAACGGAGACTAATTGACCACAATGCTCCCTTCCGGTAGCAGTCCCTTCTGGTTTTAAATTTTTGAGCTAGCTCACCTGGGAATGTGACATCGCCTGTATTTTTCCTACTGATAATTAGTGCACAAGCCTCATTAACTGGGCTGATAAGTTGTTTTCAAAAACTGGATTATGAATGTTTTTCCTGTATTTTGTTTCCATTTTGACTGGCTTTACTTGCTTCCATGCAACCTAGACTTCTCCCACTGTTAGTGCAAGCTTGTGAAGTTCTACTTAAACTCCTCCTAGTTAGTAACTTTCAGCTTATTTTTCTAGCACTTGCTTTAAAAAGTGACAACTTTTTTGTTGTGTTATTGGCTCTGGCATCATGTAGCAGAAGCAGCTGAACAGCTGGGCAAAAATGTAAAACTGGTGGAACGATTGGTGGAGTGGTGTGAAGCCAAGGATCACGCAGGTGTGATGGGAGAGTCCAACAGACTACTTTCTGCACTTATACGGCACAGCAAATCAAAAGTAAGTTAGTGGTGAAAAAGGTCAGCTTGTAAGAACTAAGAGTTACCTCTGCCCTTGGTGTTGGTAGCCAAGGCCTCCGGTATGTAATCCTTCTGGAGAGCCAGGTTGGTTAATTCACGTGCTACATCTCTGCCTCTGGGACCTGCCAGTTAGACGCAAGCAGCAGGTTTAAATGCTCATTGGAACTATGTAGTTAAAAAAAATAAACTGAAAAAAGCAAAACTATTTCAGAGTGGCAGGGCAGTTGAAGGAACACGGTTAGGATTCACGTGGCTAAGTCTTGACTCATTTTTATTTGTATTGTATCCTGTAGAAGTTCAGCATGCCATATTTTCTACGTTTTAATGATGCTATGTATGAAGAATCATTGCACTCAATTGTTATGATCTTGCTATATATATTTATATAAAAATGAGATCCAGAAGTAATCTGTCCCCATGCTCTTCATGTAGCATATTTCACAATTTTAAGATTCTAACAGGTCACTAGAAATGATCATTTGTTCCAAATTCTAACAGAAGCTTATTTGTACATGGCAAAAGGTATGACATTAAGAGAAGCAGTGGGACAGATGAGTTCTGTCCCTTCCATCACCTTTTGCATCAACCAAATACCTTTACATAAGCAGCCCAAGTCCACAGTCCTTGCTCAGGAGAGTATTAGGCAAAACAGAGCCCTAGAAGGGACAAAAGCATCTCATCTGGAAACAAGCTATTGCAGGCTCAGACTTCATTTAGTGTGTTCACTGACATGAACACAGGCTGCATGACTGAGTTTAAATAGCAAGTGTGCTTTGGACAACTCAGACTTTAACAGTGACCTCTTCATTCATGCATGGCATTTGCAAAGCGAAAAACATCGTGGACCTGATGTACAATGAGCCTCTCCAAAAACAAATCAACAGGATCTACAAACAGGATTTACAGAGATTTAAAATCTTTCCTCATCTCTAATATTACTGTCTCTTTCTGATGCCTATTCTCTATTTTATGTCCAGCCTCTAAAACTGATTAGGGTTCATTTTTTTCTGAGTTCTCATTTTTTCTACACCCCAAATACACAGTCCACCAAACGCATGCGTAGATGGCATATACCACCACAGATGCGAGTTTTTATCAATACTCTCTACAGGGAAACAATTCAATCCTAAATACAGAGACATTTATGATGGCATCAAATAGATGTCAATACAGAAGTTAACAGAATTATCACAGATGAACTTTTGTGTGGTTTATGTACTCAGAGAGGAAACTTGACTGGAAAACAGCTGAGAGGATGGGTTTTTTAATGCTTTTACTGCCCTCTAGGTTTGAATATGAGTACAACTGGATGGTTCTTCAGAGCACATCATTAGGTTTGAATTTGGTTTTTAATTTTAAAGGACTTGGGGTAATATTTACAAAAGCAACAGTAGTTTAGAAAACTTACGTGTCATTCTAAAAAAATGGAGTAGGTACTTGTGGGTTAAGCCACACTAGCACCAAACATTACTGCTATCTCTTCTATCTATTTGGTACTGCTTTTTAGAGGGTGATGCTCATCAAAATAAAAAATTTTGATGTCAAAGGTGCTGATTGATTCCCAAGGCTTATACAGCCAAAACCCCACACCAATTCAAATAGTAATTAGCAGTTCCCAGATTATTCCATAAAGTCTCAAAACTACTTTGGAGTTCCAGCAGAAAAATGGCAAATAATAAAACACATCATCGCAAGTAAGGAAAAGCATAAAAATCTTACGTGCCATCATACATTATGATATTCAGAAAAAACAGGTTTTAAACATGAAATTCTTGAGTCATTAGGCTATGACTTGTGCCACTAGCATCATCAGTATGATTAGCTAAAAACATTTTGCTTTTCAAGGATTACGATCATGTTGTGTCTGTTCCCTTGCATAAAGAACATCACTGCGCGGCCTGTGCAAGCACTGGCACATAAATCATTCTAAACACATGTATCAGGTCATGAGTTTTGACTTGTGGCTGGAGTTAGAAAGGGATGCGTGCTTTAAATGGAAATTCAACACATTGATTAAAAATTTAAACCAGATTCTTATTTCAAGAAATAACTACTATTTCAAAACTTTGTGCACCCACAGAGCAAATAAAAAATAATAAAAACTAAACCACATTTCCTTGAGCAGTTTCCCTTCAGCATGCCAAGTTAGTGTTTTCTTCAGGCAAACATTTTGAAGTATTTTTGGGACATACAATGGTGAAAACATTAGGTGCAAACTCACTTTTTTAATGATAATTAACAAGTAATCAAAGACCTGCAGACACCAGAAGTCTTTATTCATCCCTTTTACATATGTAAGTTGAATCAAATTTTGGACTTGAAAACAGAATTCCAGCTGCATATTTTTAAACTGCTTTAAAGCAATTTTAAACTGCTTTAAAGCCATTTAAGTCAGTCAGCATTTTCATTTCAAGTACAGCATTTCAGTCACATAGTAAGGACTCACCTCTGAACATTTTGAAGAAACCCTGAAAATTCATGAAGACAGATGATAACTTAATTAAAAATATATTCTTACGTCTCCTTATCCCAAATATATGGTTTGTTGGGCGCTTTTGATAAGCTGCTCTGAACATCACAACATAAAGAAGGGAAAACTAATCTTTGACCACCGGTTGAGTTCAAATGTAACAGAGTGGACTCATTGTTAGGCGACTGATGGCACACCATGAGAACTTGAGTTACACAGTGTAACCTGGAAAAGAGTTAGTTACATGTGTCTTAACTTAATCATGTGGTTAACTGGCTCGGTTTAACAGGTTGTATCTTATAATTGCAGAGTAAGAGCAGATAATTTAGAAGCCCACATGTGTGTACATTTACGTATAAATTGCTATGTGCATAAAGCCAATGAGTATCCTTACCCAAAGATCACCTAGCAGCCATGACAATTTTGTTTCTTAATACAGTTTGTATGCAATGCAGAATTTTTTCATTTCTATGTTATTTATTTTAGGATGTAATTAGGACCATTGTACAGAGTGGTGGCATCAAGCATTTAGTAACCATGGCAACCAGTGAACACGTAATAATGCAAAACGAAGCTCTTGTTGCGCTGGCGTTAATAGCGGCTTTAGAGTTAGGTGAGTATCCCAGCGGTCAGCTCTGCCTGTTTGCTCTCCAGTCTGTGCCCAAGAGAAGTCACAGAGGGAGAGTTGAGGGAGTTTCTTTTGCAATGTAGAAAAGCCTCTGCCTTCCACCAGCACGGAAATACGTGACAGTTCATACAGACATAGGCAGGCAATGAGGTTACGCAGAAAACTGGATTTTGCTGGTAATACAGTGTCTGCTCCATCATTCTGGGGGGTGCATCACATGATCTAGAAAGGCCCTCAAAGGTAACATTCAGATCCAAAAGGCTAACAGTTAAGAAAATCATAATTTGGAGTGGAGACTATATGACCCGACTACATTCCTACACTGGAATAGTTAATCCCCTTTTGAGAGGGCTTATCAAAGTAAAGTTTTCACTTACCTTATTAGTGAGAGCTAGAGAATACACAGAGGTGGATGATGCCCCCAAAATGTCTTTTATTACTAAGTTCCACAGAAATAGGTGCAAGAGTTGCCATATGAAGGCCAAGACGATTACATGTCTTGACTTGCCTTTGTAGTACCTCAGCTTACCAAACAAAAAGGTAAATGCCCAACAGAGGTTTTGCTTATCCTATTTGCTTGCTTATTAGCTAACTAAACGTTACATATTTTTGCTCTTTATTTCGTCTCTTGCCATCGTGTGCTAGAGGAACGCTACTTTCAACTTCCAAATCGCTGCCCATGCATCAGGGAATTGTTTTAATACTGAATTCAGTATATGTTTCTTAGGAAACTACAGGGAAATAACTCACACTCTGATCCTGAAAAGTTTTTTCCAGCCTTTACAGTGGACCCTGAGTTCCCTCTACCATGGAATCGAGAATTACACCATCTGTATTTACTCAGACAAAATTTCCAAAGGCAAATTCAGGCAATGGAAGTCTTGAAAGCTGAAATATTGTGGGTGTTGGCCTCAATCAGTAGAAACCCTGATGGCTTTTCTATCAGCTCACTACACACTTAAGGTTGAATTTTATCATTAAACCCTGTCATTTTCCTTTCAAGCAGTTAGGCTAGTTTACATTTTTATAGCAAGAGCTATGATTCCTATCATCATACTGTCTAATACATGCTTCAGTTTTATGCCAATGAGTTATTACGTACCACAGCACCATTTTCACTATGGTGAGGGATCCATGTTTCACTAATAAATAGCTAACACACAGAAACATCAAAGGAAGCAGCACTTCCAGATTTACAGATTTTCACTTGTCTTTCAGTCACTGCTGAAAAGGATCTTGAAAATGCTCAGCTTGTTCAGATTCTACACAGACTGCTCTCAGACGACAGGAGTGCTCCAGAAATAAAATACAACTCCATGGTGCTGGTCTGTGCCCTTATAGGATCTGGTGAGTCTTCAGGAGGGGCTGCTTTCCTAAGAGGTTTATGTATTTAACCTTAGGTCTCTCTTTTAGCCTGAACATAGAACGTGTGCAAATGCACTGTGAGACTGGTTCTCTGTTCACAGTGAACATGCACAATTTACTATGACGCTTTATTTATAGTGTCAAAAAAGAGGCTGTTAACTCAGTTTTAGATATTAACTGCCAAAATTGGACTGGCTTCTGCAGGACGCAGCTAGCTCAAATTTCGACTGACAGGAGAGAAATGAAAGGCATTTAAAAACGTACAGTATCAGACTCTCTTTGCAAATATGCAGATAGCAAGAACTTAATTCACCTTTAGCTGTTAGTTCCCCATAATAGATGTATACTGGCTTTTTTTAATTGGTTAACTTAGTCAAGTAAGGCAAGGAGGCTCCTCACTTGCAGTTTTAAATTCCTACAAGAGCAGCAGGAAAGAAATAAAGATACAGGTAATATTTGCAAAAACACACGCGCACACAAATGAGTACTTAGTACAGCAGGTAGGCTATAATCCTGCTTTAGGAAGGATCCTCACACTTACCTCACTAGGAAGAGTCCTTCCCTCAGCAGCCATCCCATGCTCAGCCCACCAGGCACAAGTTTTCAGGGTTGCTTTGAAAGACGAGGAGGACACGCTCTAACATATGTCAGTGCTGGACACTAATCTTTCTGAGCTAACCCTCTGCTAAAGCTCAGACTGTTTTGAGGATGGTGTAGCAGCAGGGTATGATTTGATCCTGCAACTTCCCACCTGTGTGTAGGCTAACAAAAAAAAAAACAACCCAAAAAACAAATGAAAAAAAAAAGAGCAAGGTGTCATGGGGAAATTGGATTTCCAGCTTAGGTTTCAAGAAGTGGCTACATTTCTTTCATTTAGTCCTTTAAGAAGTATTTACTCAGTAGAAGGAGAGTAAATTTCATTCCATAAAGATTTCAGAATTTACAGACAACTAAGATGACAAAGAACTGGAGTAAGTACAGAAAGGTGGAAACTCAGAGCCTGTCTGCACACAACTTGCCAAGTGTGAAACATTTAAAGGTTCTCCACAGATGAGTTTACAGAAATTCATTTGAATTGATTAAAAGTTATCATAGCTGAGTGTGTGCTGTCTCTGTATGCAAAGCTGCTTTTCTTTTTATTGATGTTCTTAAACAGAGTTCACCATGCCTACTCTAAGCGTAACTCTGGTGACCTGTACATCCATGTGAGTGAATGCTGGACTACTGACATCTTAAAGGAACGAATATTTGGGTTTAGAGCAGTATAGAATTATAGAATAGCTTGTGTTGCAAGGGACCTTAAAGATCATCTAGTTCCAACCCCCCTGCCATGGGCAGGGACACCTCCCACTAGACCAGGTTGCTCACAGCCCCATCCAGCCTGGCCTTGAACACTCCCAGGGATGGGGCATCCACAACTTCCCTGGGCAACCTGTTCCAGTGCCTCACCACCCTCACAGTAAAGAATTTCTTCCTGATATCCAATCCAAATCTACCCACTTTCAGTTTACCCCTTGTCCTATCGCTATACTCCCTGTTAAAGAGTCCCTCCCCAGCTTTCCTGTAGGCCCCCTTTAGGTACTGGAAGGCCACTATAAGGTCTCCCTGGAGCCTTCTCTTCTCCAGGCTGAACAGCCCCAGCTCTCAGTCTGTCCCTCAGATCATCTTCGTGGCCCTCCTCTGGACCTGCTCCAACAGGTCCATGTCCTTATGCTGGGGGCCCCAGAGCTGGACCTAGTACTCCAGATAGGGTCTCACCAGAGCAGAGCAGAGTACTACTGTAATTGTATATAGATACGAATGTACAAAGATAGTGCTTAAAATTTGCTAACAAGCAAATTTGCTCCAGTAAGCATTCACTTCAATGTTAAGGCATAATTTAGATGTTACTCAACATTATTGAGCCATTTTGTGCTTGGGATTATCCATCCATTTTAGAGCAGAAGCCTTTCTGCAGATGTTCCCTCTCAGCCTCACTGTGATGTTGTGTTTATTCCCGCTGCTTCCAACTAAAATAACCATCCTCAGAAATTTTGCCTGACACTTGGCATTTTCCCTTCCCTGAGCCTTGTCACCTGCAAGATTGACAGCTATTTAAAGTCAAATACCTGTCTCTCTCTTCCACTAGAGTAAGGAGCAGTCTTGTCCTGTGGGGTGTTTTAGGGTTATCCAAGTGGCAGAGTTCAGTCCGCCACCTAGACATGAGGCGTCTCAGCCTGCTCCCAGGGAACAGACAGCACACGATTGCAATATGCAGCTGTAAAGTTAAGGCCCAGCACTTGGCTGACCCAGTGCTTCAGCCCTG
This sequence comes from Fratercula arctica, assembly GCA_947846985.1. Taxonomy (NCBI): domain Eukaryota; kingdom Metazoa; phylum Chordata; class Aves; order Charadriiformes; family Alcidae; genus Fratercula; species Fratercula arctica. The sequence continues at coordinate 28,516,341 of CANTUZ010000004.1, read as the reverse complement.
CTTCCTGATGAACAGACCTGTGTAAAAATCAGTGAGTACGTGAGAGTAACAACTGAGAAACCCTGTTACTGACTTTTGTCTTTTAAAAAAAAAAAAAAACAAACCTATTTTAACCAAGGAGAGGGGATCAAAGAGCCAACTCTGCTCTTTACATGTGAAAATACTAAAATACATCTCCCTCCCAGCTCTGCCTCTAACTTATTCACCACTGTCTCCATGCAGTGCGTATTTATATTTACGTGTTTCCATATTCTACTGTAAACAGACCTGTGTAGCCATTATAAATTAATTGACCCCAGTATAGTTCCATGAAGACTAAAAGTGGTTTAATTATTGGTAAGTTTAATTCTCCAGTGGCAGCTGTTGTTACTATCCTTTGTTACAGGGCATCTGGCACCCCATTTAACTTGATGTTGCCAACAGCTGTGTGTTAAGCAATAAAGAGACATATATTTATATGTGATTTTTGCCATCTGGAAGTTGCTCTTGCAACTGGGTGAAGGGATGGAAAGAGGGGGAAAACCAGGACAATGGAAACATGTAACAAAGAATCGGCAAAAGCAGAGTATTCATAGCTGGCACAGTCGCTTCTGTGTGTGAGGGTCTCCAGGCTCACAAGAAGCTGGATGTTAAGCAGAAGTATTCAGCCACTGTAAGGCACAGAAAACTCGTGAAATTCAGTTCAGTAACACCTGCTTAAACACGATGATATCTCAGAAATCTGAGCTTACACAGGATAATCACCCCAGGAGCTTCACTGACATCACTCTATATACAGGTTCCCAGGTGCACAGCAGCGTGAGAGTTCCCAGCTCTTACACAGTAGGGTTAAACTGCAAGAAAACTGAAAACATGTGAACAAAAAAGTAGATAGGAAGGGAAACAAATGTCAAATTTGCTATTAAAAAAAATGGTAAATGTGCATAGCATACAGCATAGATAATGTGAAACAGATGGCTGGTATTTCTACTGGGAAGCTCAGGGATTAGGCCCCCAGCAGCCCCTGAGAAGCAAAAAATGTATGTAGGTGTTCGTTGCCGAGTAGGAGTTCTCTAGAGTGGCCTGAACAGGGCATGAAACAAGACCAACTGCTTTGGATCTCAACTACGAGATGTCTACAGTACAGGGCTTTGAGAAAACTCATCACAGTTTAAGAAAAAAATGGCTCATTTTTATGGGTTGTTCCCAACCTTTCCTTATTAATACAAAGTACGGTGCAATCCAGGATCAAAATTGTAAAACAGTGTCCCACAGTTTCGAGTACAACTTAAGCACTGCATACATATGCACAGCACTGAGCAATGCACCAGGTGTTCTTTGTATGAACTTCAGAGCTGAACTGTAAACTGACAGCTAACAGTGACCCAGTGTGACACATCCATTGAAGAACCACCTCACCCCCTGCACACCCCCACACAACCAACCAGAGCTGTTTGATACAGACAAATGACATAGTGAACCTTTCAAGGCAAGCTCACTTGGTCAGGCTAGTTTAAGGAATAAATCAGAAAAATATTTTCACTAAAATTACTTCCTAATCATCTGTTTTGGAAGGCAATCCAGGTGGAATTTCTTAACTGCTACGCAGTAGCTTCATCCCTTCATCTCTACCTGAAATCTGTGGGGTCTGTGCATGCCCCAGGCGCTGGACATCCTCAAAAGCAATTCAAAAAAGTAAATAAAAACATTATGTGTACACACACATTTGTGTGCTTACGTGTGTACAGGGTTCAGTAGAACTGAACAGGGTTCAGACTCACCAAGCTTTTCTGCTCTTTTGCCTGTCTCATACAAAGCACTGTTTCTTTTACTGTTTCTTTTTCCAGAACCTCTTCAGAAGGAAGTGCAGAGCATGGCATTTCTAGAAGTCGTATCAAAACTCCGCAGCCATGAGAACAAAACTGTTGCCCAGCAGGCCTCGCTAACAGAGCAGAGACTTGCTGTAGAAAGCTGAGGAAGGTCTTGTTTCCAGTGCATCCCATCACAGATTTCACCTTTGTCCTCCGTCCTGCTGCCGCTCCTGCTATGTTTTCCACTGTATCACTCGTGCATGCGTGTAATGTTCCCACACAAATTGATGAACTGCTGTAGGTACCCGTCCAAAAAAGGTTTCTACAAATTCATAGGTGGTGTTAACATGAACCTGTCTCCACCTGTAACTGTTCTACTTGTATTCTTGTTGCTTGGGCCACATAGTAGAATGTGCATGTTGTAGTCCTATGACGATGTAGAAGTGGTACTACACAATGACTCTTTCCTCACGCCCCCTAACTGCATTACAATGTACTACTAAATTAGGGACAATACAAGACACAGCAAGTCCAGACTAGTGTGCTGACTATAGGATTAAGAAGTAAATCTAGCTCCATTTTTGGTGCTTTGGAGATTCAGGTTTGAATGCAATGTACTGCTGCTCATTCACTGGTCTTGCCTATTAATGTCCAACTTGTGGTACCTAGAGGTAACAAATAAAAATTTCAGTGCTCTCACTTTATCCTGTGGTTTGTCCTTTTCTGTGATCACATACAGAAGCTGCAACTGCACCACAATGCACTGGTGAGGAGCTCTTTTTGTTCCCAGCTCGGGCCCTGGCGCAATCACTGCCTTTCAGTTGAGCGATTACAAAGGAAACAATTCCAGCCACTTTCACTGTGTATGCTCACACAGAGACACTCTGTGGTTTAACAATCGTGCATTCTAACAGGAATACACTATACAATCCTTATCCCATAAAGCCACGTGGGTCTGAGTACCCTCAGGCTTGCTTGGGATTGGGATTGTGTTTGTTGGGGTTTTTTTGTAGATGGATTTTTGAAGGCATATCTTGCAGCAACTTTTCAACAGAACCCCATTGAATGAGAAATGCAGCATGCAAGAGTCTTCCTTTTTCTCCTTTCCTAGGTAAAGGAGTTGGGAAATTGCCAGTTTAAGCATCTTATCTCACAGCTCCTCTTTTTGTACATCTGTAACGTGCCAGCGAGCAACCAGCAGATGACCCTGGCAAAACAGGGAGCAGTTGGGATAGCAGTTTCCAGAAAGCCAGCACATGTTATTTTTGACTCTGCAGTACCATTGTCTAGCTCGATCGATCCCACAATGCACAAAGATCACAAGATCCATAACATTTTAAAGTGAACTCAGCACTCCCAGTGCTGAAATGGCAGCCCCAGAAGTTTCAGGCTCCTTTTTTCAGCAGAGGCAGCAAACCCAGAGGCCAAGCCCCCACACAATCCCATGCCACGTGGTTGCAAAAATACTGCTTTTGACCTTCCCAAATTCACTTCCCAGCTCCATGAAACCACTGTCTATCCCATGGACACTGTGACAGGAAGATGCCAGTCATGATGGGAAAGGGATTATGTACACAAGCTGGGTATGAAAAGAAACTTGCCTCAAATAATCAGTTTAAGCTCCGAGACTGTACCAAAACACAGTGGATGCTACAGGAGTATTCACACAGCAGAGATTCTGCGTCCATTTAATCCAGTGCCAAAAACACACAGAAAAAGCCTCTAATACTAAACTGCACAACAGCCTCTTATTTAAAAAAAAACATTCAAAAGACATTTGCTAGTAATAGTGCAAATAAAGCCACTGACAGTGTAGAGCTGTGAACACAGACCAGGATCACATGGCATTGGGCTCCAAATAACACAGCAGCTCTGCACTGCTGAACATAACCAGCATGTTTACAATCACAGTTCACAGTGGACCCACACAAGCCCAAGTTCTCAGACATGGAAATAATTTCCATTGATTTAAATACATCTCAAAATACATTTGAAAAAACAGTTATCAGTGACTTACCTGGTTCTATAGAGACTATTGCTTTTGACATAAGTATAAACAGCGAGTGCTCACACAAGCTGATTGTAACTGACAAAGTTGTGACACTGACAGAATTCCCATTCACCTGGACCTCAGGTTAAGCATTAGCCATATCCTTATCACCAAGTTTTTATTACGGATATTATTGACACAGCAAGCACAAACAAAGGCCAACACTGATATCCTTCTACTTGCAGATGGTTTCCCTGGATGGGATATCAAGTGACTTACATTCCTAGATAAAATCTGTGCTAAGCCTATACACAGAAGGAAAGTCTGCGTAAGGGCAAAGATGGGTGTATGTCGCATTCAAAGGAGATAACTGAAAAGACTGTATCTATCCACACAAATGCTGTGCTGTTCTGAGGCGTGCTGCAGCCTGCAGGTCATTTCTAAGGAGCTGGTAAATCACTTATGCTCTGAGCCTCTTTTAATAAGAGAAGCAGGATCTAAGGACATGACTATCACATGTATTTCACTCCTTGACTGAAGTCAACTGAATTGAAATTGCTGACAATAGTTCTGATTGGATGTTTAGTAGATAGATTAAAGCTTGACATCCACCGCTCCGACTATTTTTTTGACAGTGATGCCAGACATTGGGCCTTCTGTCTACTGCCACAGCAAACCAAGCTAAAACAATCACTGCTGCCAGGCTGTGCAGGGCAGGCACTACCTCCCTGCTGTCTTACATTTGTCTGCATCTGTATGACTTCTGCAAGACCTGGCGTCGCATCAGTCAGGAAGACAAAAAGCACACACACATTTTTACATTTCACAGTGTGGAAATACAAAGAAAAGTTACACTTTGGGTAAAGCACAAACCCCAACAATATGGGCCTTGGATCCAGAGAACCCATTGGTCAAATGAGACCACGAGACCTAGAAAAGGTCATTTGTTTCAAAAGTCCTGGAAATGGTATCTGGCCACAACTTCAAGAAACAGTATGCAAGTCTGTTAAGAGTTCGATAGAATGCAGGCAGCCACTCCTAGTCTCCCCCTCCACTGTGAAAATGGCTTATCCAACTGTCACATCTATTGCACGTTACAAAGATGCAGGCTTCTTTTTGTTCTTCCCTCCCCCAACTTTTGTTCTTCCCTCCCCCAACAAAGCCTCCAAAATCTGCATTCTTATTAACCAAGTTATTTCCATACATTCAGATAAATGTATATGCCTGAAATGTGCAAAAGGCATAGGACTTCAGTTTGGATATACAGACGTACTTTTAAATCACTCACAGTGGTGTTCTGTGGACAAAAGTGTAGGTTTGAGACATTGAATCGGATTAGCTTGCTCTACAGTTTTTGATATACTAAAAAATGGCGATCTTCCTCCACTGTCTAAACACAAGACATCATTACCCATTTTTACCTGCACCATAAAGTAAGCCAACTCTCAGTACTTCTGTTTAAGGACACGTTGCACTTAGAACTAAGTGAAATTCCCACTTCCCTTTACAAAAGTTTAATTAAGTCATGGCAAATCCCCTTTGTGCTGCTCCCTGCAAAGCAGCAACTGCTGAACACTTCAGGGTCACTAAAGTGATTACAGGGAGAGCGCCAACCGTTGTACTAACCAGCAGCCACAGCGGTCTGAGGAACACCAACAACCTGTCAGAAAGAAACAGAGCATGTTCATTAGCCAGAGACTTCAACAACAGTTGACAGTAGATACAGGATCTCCTCACGTGGGGATGTGCTCTTCACCTATCAGCTAATTACTCATTTAAAGGCTGCCACCAGCAGTGTGATAATATGTTTTGTGACTTAAGTAGATCACAATAGTCTGCATTGCATATGATAGACTTGGGGATTTATTTCCCCTGTTAGCCTGGGGGAGGGCAGGAAGGGTGTCTTCCCCTGGAAGAATTTTGCATGAACGTGTCTTTGTACTGTTAATGTTAAGTGCTGCATCAAGAGTACACATTCACAACATCATATTTCACGCAATTTTATTTATAAAATTGTAATTATCTAACAAATTGCATATAAAATGATTTACTTCAAGTAAATACAGAATACTGCACAACTATTAAAACTATTGTATTGTCCATCATAAGTGTATTAAAACATTCCTAAAAAAATGCCTCTATTAAAAAACAAAAACCCAAGAACACAAGTAGCATGATCAAGACCACTTTCAATAGCTTAAAATGAATTACCAGGAAGTTGCATTAACTTCCTAAGTAGACTCCAGTTACATCCATTGAGATCAGCATGTGATACGATACCACAGTCTAATGCTAAAGATGACAAGTAATACATTATGCACCTGATCTATGCTTTTCTCCTAGACTGAAGGTAACCAGTCCAAAATCAGAAAACTAAAGCTCAAGTCAAACTCTACTGGGCATGCAGTTCTGTTATAGCAATACTTTCAATCGGTAAGTGTAGTTGGCTTTTACAATCAATTTTACAACTGATAAAAAAAGGAACACAAGAGAATACATTCGTATAAAAAGGAATGATACACAAAGGGTAAATATCGACACCTTGCCATACACCCCAGGATGAACCAGAGAGAGAGATTCAGTTGGAACTAATCTGGAACATATCCATCAGAGACAGGTCTGAGTCACAACATCCAAATCCCAATCTCCCCAGAGCTCCAGGAAGTATCAGGTCCACCTCTACTATGTACACATGTGAACATGTGAACAGCGTGAACATGAACACACATACAGATGAAGCTTTTTATTAACACATTTAAATTCCCGAAACACAAAAGAGAGCTAGCAGTGCTGCCTGGTGCACACTAGTAGTCACAATACTTATTTTTATACCATATGTTAAGGGAGACAGATGGGGTTTTTTTCTTTTCTTCAAGTGGCAAAATTTGGTAGTTTTATTTTGTTTGCTTTAGACAGTTTTAGACCAGTTACAGGTATTTGAAAAAGCTTCATAGAGAAATCAAAAATGGGAGTGAGGAACTGGAATCTTCAATAGTGCTTTGACACCTGTTAAGATCTAGTCTCCTTCCTAGGTATTCACAGAACTGCCATTTCAATGCACCCAAAAGGCACATACAGAAAGAAGAGAAATGGGATCAAAAATTCACAAGAGAGTTTCTCTTGTAACCAACATTGTTAATCAGAATCAATTTTACCAAGGGCATCTCTGAAGTAGTAAAAACACAGATTAACGTCCAGGACAGTTCTTATAGCACCATGTTTAGTTCTGCCGCAAGCGATGGCAACCTCCTACAACTGGTAGGGGGTTCTGACTCCGACCCTCCGTTTTACAGCCTAATGCTGTTCTAATGCCAAGCAGCAAAGGGAAAGGCAGGGGAGGTCCTACTACGAACCAGAGCCCCCCACCTGGCCAGGTTTTACCTCCCCAGGCGCCTGCTGCAGGGCCGCTGGGCAGGCACTAGAGGGCAGGCGATGAAAGCGCTCCCGCCTCACCTCCGGGGCAAGGAAAAGCCTCAGCGACCGCTCGGTTTTCATCAGCAAACTCTCACGGTGGACACCTTTCGTATCTATAATAAGCACTTTTAGGGTGAAAAGCAGTCATGTGCAAGAATCATTTAATCTGCATGCTACTATTTACATTTCAAACACTATTTACACACCAGAACTACAGTTAGCATCTCTCTCAAAGGGGAGAGAAGGCGGCTTTCAGGACAGAGTACACTTGAGCAAGCATCTCCACAGCTTCAGACTCTAAGGGGCACAATCAAAATTATGGATTTCGAAGCAAAGAGATCCTACTGCTACTGAAACAGACACACGGAGACAAGTCAATTAATAAAAAAAGAGAGCGAGATCAAATAACAGAAAGGCCTGTGAACATGGAGAGTATTTAGACAGTGGAGGAGCGAGGACTGTGATGCCCTTTGGCAGGGCTCAGTGGGGAATTTAGAAATGGCTTGAAAGCCAGGGCTACTGCTGAAGCTACCAGACCTCTCGTTCACAACACCACCATCCCATACGAATCACCCAAACAGAGCTGCTTCACACTCCATGAGGGCCATAAGCCTGCCAACAAGTTTCTGAACAACTACTGCGCATTAAAAGATAATTAGACTGACTCTGAACTCACATCTACCCCACCACCACACCAGGCAGGCTAAGAATTGCCAGGAAGTCATATCGCCTACCATATCTTATTGCTTTAGAAAATGAGCCCATGTAGCCAGCAGTTGTGCTCTAGCTGCAGCTCACCTGAAGTTTTCACAAAGTTTTCTGGAAGAAAGCTTGCTTGCATTTGGCAGGCTCTGACAATAATAGATTTCCAAGGCCTCCTACAAACTTTGCAAACTGGACACCTAAGCTGCTGATGGGGCATTTCTAAGACATCTCACCCGATCTGTAGACAAAAAAAAAAGGTGGGATTTAAATGTGCGATATAGACAGCTAATCCTGAACATTCAGTATGCATTCAAACTGCAAAAATGAGGAAAATAAGAGCATCTCTTGGGAGCGAGGAAGAGGGGGGGGATCAGCATCTGCAGCAATAGACAAGCTCTAGAAAAATAAGTTATTTAGTGGTTTTTATAAGAACAGTCAGTCATTCTGGGACTCAGCAGAAGTGTTGCACATTTGTGTGTAGATGTGCAAGTAGTGAGAACACGATTGGCTCACCTCAGAGCGTTTACCTTCCTATCAGTCTGACACTGCCAACAGCATGTCCAGCAGACTGGAACTCAGAGAACAGCGTGACAAGACAGAAGGCAAATACAGTACAACTGCAGAAATTCAAGTAGAAGAATGAAGTTGTCTTCAGAAGCCCACAGCAGCAACAGCAGCATTCAAGATCAGTGGCAACAAGAAATGTTTCTGCAATGTCGGCTTTTTTTTTTTTCTTTTTCTCCAAACCAAAGCGTTGGGTCACAATCAAGGCTCTTGGGTTACTTCCTCAACCACACTTCCCTGATTTCTCCCCACACAATTTTGTCTCAGTGCAGCAATACTGGTGCTGATGATCTGTCTGTCCTGCTGCTATCACGCAAAACGGTGCGTCCCTTTGGGGGGAAACAAACACCAGTAACTCCTCAGGTTGAGAAGTGGCTAAGAAAAACATAACACTGTGGTGAGGTGGAACCAACTTTATTAAGGACAGTGAATTATAATTGCTTTCAAAGGCTTTAAAAAAACCAAAATTACTCCGAGTCATGGCTGGCCTTTAACAGCAGATACCAAAGGATATGGAGGCTGCCTGATTCAGAGCCAGTCAGTGGGAGTTAACCAGAAGAGGATGAGGTAATGCTCTGATGGAGGACAACAGGAGGACAACAGGACTGTCTGCGGCATCTGTGTGCACCGGTGCGCTTACCACCAGCCCTCACAAGGAAAAAACCATGGCTGCCTAAAGCACAGGAAGGCAAAATGTGAAAGGGTACATATACTGACATGTTTAAGAGTCATAGGACCGGAAAGAACCTTAATTGGTCATCAGACCACCCTTCTGTCCAGAAGCTTTGGGAAGCTTTGAAAGCAATGCATTCATCTCTTCCACTCCACATACTTCATCTCAGAAACTCATCTCAGAAAAATGCTAAGCTCTTACTAAGAGGCGCTACACACCCTTTGCCACTGTCTGACCAAAGCAGGAGCCAAGAGCTCACAGCTTTCAGGACTGGTTCTGCAGATACTGAGAAGGGTCATACAACAAGCTAAGTTTATACAAAGTGCAATAAAACTACCCAAGCCATGGTCAGGTTTGTAAGTTCACTATTATTAGTGAAGAAGAATGAATCAAAAACTCTTAAGCTGGCTGGAGTCTATCTAATTCTTCTTCCACTATTTGTGCTTTGTTCCAAAGTCTGCTCTCTTTTTTCCAATTCAAAATAGTCTGTCTTGATCCTAATATGCGCTTCTATTTTAAAACTTTTTTTCCATTGCTTCAAGAAAGCTTTTTGCTGCATTTAGAGCAACAAAAGGAGACACATCTCCCTAGCAAGGATTTGTTCACTGGAGGTAAGCATTTACTCTGGCAAAAGCTGTTCTCTCCAACTTCCATGGGAATGGGATATGATCTTTCCATAATCACATGCATTTACCAATAAATAAATTTGGATTAGACTGCATTAAAACATACGCACAGATTGAAAGCACTGGAGCATCACAGATTCTTACTCCACAGCTCATGCAAGTAAAAAGAATTAAAGAAAAAAAAAAGAAAGAACAAAGCCTCAGCTAGGAACAGACCAATGAATTATCTTAAAAGAAGTTTTGTACGAGTATATCAAAGCACTAATATTAGTGAGATCCCTAAATACATTAGGTTACACTAAATTCCAGAGAAACAAAAGATTAAGCCGTATCAGATACATGTTTTGATTTTTTTAAGTTAATATATAATTCATTCTTTGAATAATATTATTCACTTGGACCCAACATCCACACTGCTTTCATACATTTATACAGTTATATCCCATCCTTGTCTTAAGAGACTGATGTCCTAAAGTATGGCAGCAACCAAAGGCTCTACAACCCTTGTTTGTCAAATATAAAACTCCTTTCCCTTCATACAAGGGTGGAGAAAGGAAGAAAGATGTTAATAAAATTAGGCAGTTCTCCCTGTGAGCTTGCTGATTCCAACCTCAAAGTACTACAGGGAGATGGTTGGAAGCTTGCGTAAAAAATTTTCCCTTGTTTTAAAAACAATTTATTTTACTGTACAATACAATAAATGCATAGAAAGTTGCTTCCTGCTTGATGGGTTTAGGCCTGTAGCTATGTTTAGCTGTGAAAACAAGAAGATCTTTCCTTTACAGAGTGGTGAGGAGAGAGACCATCTCAGGAATATTTGGCAGCTATCGAAGACGTCATGACACGAAGAATAAACAGCATATCCACAGACTACAACGATGCAACTCTGTCCCACTGAATACACCAATTTAAAAAAAGTGTCCACTTGTTACTCAGGATCAAGAATACAGTAGAGATTCACGGCTCAACAGCTTTCAAACTGGTGGTTTTAAAACAAAAAAATTGTCAGTGAGCAGCAGATTTTAAACAGCCCACTCTTCTCTCCCCCACCCCAAAGAAACATGAGTTCACTGCAATATCAGGAACTTAGACTTGAGACTACTTGGGAGAGAAGGCTTCCCTGTCACCCATGTCCGTACAGCTTGGTGTCGGAGCGACACACTGGAGGTTTCAGAGGGTTTCAGTTGTCCAGTGTCTTGTTGTAGTTACTTCAGCAGTTTTACCAGCTGGCTCTGACAGCCTCAATGTCACTAACCAAATTCTGGGCTAAGCATATCCCAAATATCTGGAAGAGACAACAGTTTATTCGTTTGGAGCATCAGACAACTCTTCACACAGACAAACTCCTTAGGTTGTATAGAACCGACACGAAAACAAACAACAGAAAGTTAAAAATCAAATTAACAGTAAGCATTGGAAGAAGGACAAATATCAAGAGACTGCTGTAACCCCAGTATTTTTATAGTGTCACTGGGTTCTGGGAAATTGAACCGTTCTAGACTTGCTTCACAAAGCAACTGTAAAGGCTTTTCATGCCCATTTAAGCACCATCAGAAACAGTAGGTCTGTACAGGCTTAGAAATCTCTACCTAATCTTTATCTAACACAGAGTGTTAGTTTTGACCTGTAGAAAGTTGAAAAGAATAAAATGCATCCCTACAGATAAAAATTAAATACGTCTTAACACAAAGAAAGCCTCATGCATTTAGCTCCCCTCACTAAAACCTACGGACATTATATTTCTGAGTGCAACTGACACTGTATTTCCAGTTCTCATAAACAGTTCCCCCCTCAATATACTCTGTTTATCTGTTGTTCTTCTGTGTAACTCATTACAGGGAATGTGATGTTTACCTGCAGTAATGCTATCCCAATGAATATACCAGCAACTATGGTAAGATTGTCCTGCAACCATTTCTCAAACTGAGGGACACAGCCTTTAGTGTAGATAACAATCTGCTGATCAACCTCCTGCCAAGGAGAAGAGGGAAGAAAACAGAGATAATTACATTCCACTATCCCATCAGTAGAATAACCTGCTCTTGCAAGAGGGATTCATATCCTTAAGATACCACATTAATAAAAACAAATTCTTACTGGTTTTTGCCTTGCATCGTAGCCACACTGAGTGTTAATAACATCTTCCTAGGAGAGAGAGAGACAGAAGAGAGGCAATCAGTGAAGTGTCTCCCAAACACCCTCTCCCAGCTCCCCAGAATTGGTCCCGCATGTAGTAAGACAATCACCCTAACTTCAGTTACTATATTGCTTCTTAAAAAAAACCCTTCCTCTTCCATTCAGTGCTATTGATTATTTGCAACAAACAAAAGCACATGGTCAAAAAATATTTTCAGGTCTCAGGGCAGCAAGCTGGGAAAACTGGCCCTCTGCCTGGGTGAACTCCATGTTCCAGATGCAAGCATTCAGAAGACAAAGTGAAGGGACTAGAGAACATCTATTTTAAGTGAAAGAACCTCTGCTGAAAAGGTTTTGTCTATACTGAAAAACATGCCAAGACTACTGCTAACATTTTCAGGATGCAGTCTGTGCAGCATGAAAAGGTGAGAAAGGGCAGTTCTGTTGCAGAAGCTGCAAGTTCTTACCAAGGATATCTCTAGAAATATACACAGTTCCTTTCCAAAAACTAGGGAGGAAAAAAAAAAGAGATGGAGTAATGTGCTCTTAACTGCCTATTCTTTCTTACAGGAGCTTGACACCAATGGGAAAGAAAGGATTTTTTTCCTACTGCCTCTGCTTTAGTAGTCCCAAAGCACAGGCAATAAAACAGGCTATGGCAGACTTTTCCTAGTGAACAAGTGCTACCTATTGGAAGCTGAAGCTGCATTTACTCTGTATGCAGAGTTATTTCAGGGCAAAAAAGTGAAGCCACTACTTTGGGTGTCAGACACAATGGCAGCAAAATATTAAGTTACTAGCTCATAGAATAACAATAAGCAGAAGAAGGAACTACTAAAGGAAGTGAGAAAATCAGCCAGTCCTAGCTAGGTGTACTAAACACCACAATTTAATCAAATTGTGGGAAGTGAGAAAGGCAGCCAGCAGAAACAGATTTTAAATAGCAGCCATATGGAAAAAGATATCTCCTCCTATTAGCAGTTAAAACTCCTCTAAGTGTTTCCTCACTCTGCAGGAAGTACATCAAACGGCCACATCCTGTCAGTTGCCCAAGTTGGATTCCCTCAATGGACCTTATAGATTTGAGCAATTTTAATGACATGAATACTTGTGTTCCAGGATCTAAAATATAGCAGTGTCATGCACTTCAACACTGTAAAAGTAGGTAAGATTACAACATAGGGATTTTAAGCTTTATTTTTTGTACTGAATCTCTACTTGCTTTATCATCAGTGTCTTCTGCCTTTAGCCTTGAAATTTGTTAATCAAAAGAAAGCACGAAGAATGAAATGGAAACAAATCAACTTTTCTAGGCCCTGCCTGTCCAGGAATTTGGAACATTTCAACCTGCTAAACTACAGCAAAGTGAACTATAACAGTCCAAATTCATTTTAAAGGAGACTTATTTTGGCCTCCCTTAAACTTACCACTTCCCACTAAAAGTAAGTCCTGTTCAATAAAGCATTGGTCCAACACTGCATCCTAATTCCAAAAAGGGCAAATTTGCTTTCCTACAGAATAAACCTGTATTTATCACTGCAACTGAACCAGTCACAGCTTGGTTACAATTATATACATTATATGTGTGACTTCTAATATTTTTAGCCTTTATTTTAAAGGCAATTAAGCATTGTTGCTTCCCTACAATGAATAAGAATGAGATTTATCTTTAAATTACTGGTTGCTGCATCACCCCCTAAAACTGCATAACCATATACACACAAAGAGAGAGAGAGATAACTTTAGCATGGATTATGTATTTATAGGATTACCTTGTACTGCTGTCACTGGTTTGGTTTTATAACAACTATATTTTTAAAACTGGGTTGCGATGACCTCTCTGTGTGGGTGGGTGGGCAGACAGGCAAACAGTACAGGTAATCCTAAGCATAATGTAGTGCTTGAGCCTAACCTACATCTTGGTTTAATATTTCATTAAAACATTTTCAGCCATGTTTGTGAGAAAGATTCAACCTACTGTGAAGACATGTTCACTGCAGAGGAACCAGAATGCAGCTTGTGCAAGTGGCAGTGCCTGTCAGGAGAGGGGGAGAGCAGCAGTAGTGACTGGATGCCAGGAGCAGCGGCTGCATTGCATTACCAAGTCAGGAAGCACCTGAGGTGCCTGCTGGCAACTTGCCTAACTTTAGTCAGTGCTACAGACTCATACATTCAGGGAACTATAAGTCACTCCAGGTGGAGAAAAAGCCACAGCTGAACTACTAGATAATACAAGCACTCACAGGCTGCTTCTTTTAAGCTATATGGAAGTCCCATGTATGCAGTGTTAGCCACATAACAGTTCCCATGCACTCAGACATCCCTATTCCAAGCCTTTCACTGTCGGTGAACTGCTTCCCTAACTTTACCCTTCATTCTTGCTCATGTCTGTATTAGTAATGCATGGCTCCAACAGTTTCTGCATGATGATCCAGAACTATAACTATTTTAAAAGACATGGAAATTTACCAAAAAGCTGTTCCCTCAATTTCTGACCTTTCAAGTCTGATTTTGGGTGACTGTTGGACAAGCAGTAATTTTAAAGGGAAAAAAAGAGCATGTAAAGATGTCCATACCCAACTCAAGGTTCTAATGCAAACCTATGTCAGTTTTGCAGGGCTCAGACTGTCATTCAGTCTAGCACAAACTGAGTCAAGCTGGCTGCAACCTCTGGACACTGCATTAAATAATGAGCAATACCTGCATTAGTGCATCTGATCTTAAGAGCTGCTGTTCTTTAAGGCAACGAATGAAATATCCTGATGATATTCAATTGAAAGCTCATATCCTTCAACTCATTAAGGGCTTCTGCTTTTTATACTTGCTAAAGTTAATATGTGTGCTCAGCCAAGCCCATGGTTCTCTCATTCTAATGAAAAGCAGCAAACAGCATACAATGAAGACTTAAGTTAGCTCAGCATTTTTGCTGACTGCAGAAAAGTTAGTGGTTAAGCTAAGCTGCAAGTACAAAAAAAAAAAATACAGATTAGTGAGAAGGTAATGATCATGCACGGCTTCCACAAAAAAAAAATAAAGTCTTAAGAGTGATTTAAATTGGAGCAGCAGACTCATCCTACCCTCTTGACTTTCACTTACGGCAGGGTCTTTAGTGCAGCAAGAAAACGGCACACCACAGCGCTCTCGACTTGCATTGGAATCTGTGCAATTGAAGTAAATATTAAGGTTCCAGTCATCAGCTCCAAAAGCCCCACAGCACTGCCACTAGAACAAAGAAAGGAGACCTTCTTGACTTTCAGAACAAACAAATCTCAGCATTAGTAACACACATCATCACTGCCAGTTTCCCTCTAGCTTTCAAAACAAAACCTGATATCCCCTCTGGTTTCATTGAAGCCAGATTATTTTTGTATTTTTAAAAAAAGACCATTCCAAACCTGTAAGTTGTTCTACAATTATCATGTGATTAAACTTATGTTCACACACCCTGCAGTGCTGCTCTCTAGAGAGAAGCCCATGGAGTGAGCCGATAAGCCTACACAACACCACAGAATTGCACAGGTCTACAGGCTCAGGTCCCAGGGATAGTAGAGCCACAGTATGATATTCTGTTCAGTCTAGTGTCCCCTGGGTTCTCAACAAAACTAAGCAGCTCTTAGGGCTACACTGATACAGCTACTCCTTTTGCCGGTTTGGGGGAATCTTTGCCTGTCTGTACATCAGACCGTATGAACATATTGTTTCCTGAGCATCACGCATTGCACAAATAACATCTTTATTGAAGGCAGGCAGAATCTTTCAAAAAGTAAATACACTAAACGGCAGGCTTAGTCTCTGGCAAAACACGCTGAACACACAAAGAATTGTTAAAACTTGCTGAATGTACAAAGAATAGACTGGAGATCAGTGGATGGTTTACGGCATTTAAGGAGCCAGCCCAATGAACACATCTACATCAATATAAAAAAAAATTGAAAAAAACTCAAACAAACTAGATTTTTAAGAGTGTCGGAATGGCAATTCTCTCTTTCTAGATGTAGCAAAGTTCCCGCTGCAGTATCTGACCATGTTGTCTTCAAGCATTATCTCTACTAGCTGAAAAATTAGCTTGGTCTCCAGAATCTTGCTGTCCCTGACTTATCTGCTAAGATTGCTAATTCAGTTAGGAGAGCAAGTTGTATGTAGTGCCTGTGAAATTGGACTGTAGCCTTTTGGTTACTTACAAGTGGACAACTGCTATCAGACTGTGGTGACCTCTGACCTTCTCCTAACCAGAAAAGATTCAAACCAGTGCAAGGATCCACATCCTGTTACTTACTCACTTGTCATTTTTTCCCCCAAGGCATGTAGAAGCAAATCAAACATTAAATGAAATTCTTTTAATTGCAGAATATACAAAAATTAGTAAACATTATTTCAACCAACACCAAAACATGTTAGCTGCACAGGGCCAAATTCAAAGAGGATTTCATCAACACAGGCCAGAATTGAGTACTGAAGCAAGAAGGTACTGGCAAAATAACTTGTATGCAAAAGCCAGTGCAAGACTCCTTTACACACATTAATAAATTACAGAGCTTAACTCACAGAAGCGCGTGTATCTCTGGTTTCATCCTTCCTTCCCAAATGCAGATGTAGCATCATTTAGAGATTTCCTGTGAGAACTTTATGAGTTGCCCACTTCGTTAGGCTAATTACACTAAGTCTACTTAAAAAGCAGTAACATTGTAGTTTTACTCAGACCAGCTAAACATCTCTGCCACTCTGCAGTGTGGTGTAGCACCTCTAACTTTGCTAAAACCACACCAACATTTATCTCAGAACCAAATTAAGCTTAGAAAAAGGATTATTTTGAAAGAATTATTTAGAAAAGGATGTGATAGCTCCTACAATAAAATATTTTGAACACACACCCCCCCAAGAACCCTAAAATATCTTCATATGCATACGGAATATCCTCCAAAAAACAGAACACAAGATACTGATGGTTAACTTGTAGATTTGACACACTATTTCTATGTCTTCAGGAATAAGTCACTCCAACTCTCCCCCTTGTTTTGCTCAGTCATACATCAACAAATAAGCCACTTTTCACAGGTGCTGTGTGTTTGTAGAAGTTCTGTGAAGAGAAATATACATACTATGCTAGAATATTTCTGTTGTTCCTTGAAGAAATCAAACAGATGGGAAGTAAAAAAATAGAGTAGGTATTTCTTTAAAGTAAGCTTTTCAAAAAATAAACATAGTCCAACTTACATATTCCTGTGTGAAGTCTATGAGGTTTTGCAAATCAATGTCATCTCGGTATGCTCTGATGTTGTTGTTTATAAAGAAATACAGCTGGTCCTTTATCCAGTCTTTGAAAACAAATGCTAGAACACCAGCAGTAAGCTCCAAGAAGAAAATAATTCCAAGAAACACAGAAAACTATGAAGAAAAAGAAAAAGGTTAAAATTATTTTGCTTTTTGACCAAAAATTTATTTTTTCAAGGCACACAATTATGTCCAGTGTTAGGGCTTTATCTGTTTCAGTGCAAGTTCAAGCTATTCCAGCACACAGGAAATTTTAAATTAAAAATACATCATTTTTAATTAGGGCTGTAGTACAGGAATCTTAATTCTATTCTAACAAATAATAAAAATGCCAACAAATTCAAACTTTGGACATTTCACTGGGATTTTCAAAAAGGTCCAAGAGAATTCACTGCAAATTTCAACAGAGATGGCCACTCACCACCTATAGGGCCCTCTGAAAACTTGCCTTTAATTTTTATGTAGTCACTTACATATTCAAAGGCATAAAAAAACCCAATACTGCCAGTGAAATGCTTTCTAAGTGACTTTTTCTTTAGACACCCTCATCAGCAAAGCTTTGCCTAAGCAGACAAAGCAAAAATTGGTAACAGCAGAAATTAATTAATGACTAAGTCAGAGCAGAATGTCTATGGAATGATTCACATCCACATTAAAACCAAATGAGGCTGCTATGATTAATGCAAATGCAATGGATGCCAAAGGCATTACTAATGATCTGCCACTTTCTCTAAGCATCTCCACTGAGTCTACACTGTTTTAAAATACACAGGGGTCCTCGCATACTGGAAGTCCATCCCTTTTGCAACTGTGCCTTTGCATTTCATTTTAATATGCTCTCTGTGCTTGTTCAGATGCATTTTTAATTCCTCCTGCAGCTGCTGTATAGGAAGCTATTTCTGGTACAGCAGATGGGTTCATTCTAGGCAAGCTAAGAGAAGCCGGGGGGGGGGGGGGGGGGGGGGGGGGGGGGGGGGGAAGTGTTACAATAGCTCTCCCATCCACCCCTTTTTTTGTTTAAACAAGTCAAGAGCAAGCTAGAACTATCCCAAGCTGCTTTATAAATGCCTCAAGAACTGTAACTCTCAACTGCCTCCCTACCTTTATACAACATGTCTGTGGGAGCCAAATATGTCACTTGAAGGCAGGTGTTTCACTGGAAGCTTTTTCATGTATATATTAACAGTTAACAGTTATAAAGACACAACTACTACCCAGGCTGTGCACGCCTCTGGAAGTTGGGGTGGTGGAGGAAAGGATCTTGAATTTTTATTATAAATCTTAAATTTATCTAAAATGGAACATGATACTGCTATCCTCATCTTTAAAGCTCACAGGAGGAGTGCTTTCAAAAGACAGAACCAGGCTACTTTGCTAAAGGAGTTTTGAACACTGAGGTGTGTCTGTATATCCGCAGCTCCTTCCCTAACTAACAGTCCATCCCAGAGTTCAAGACAACTTCTACTTTCTTTACCTTTTCTGGGCACATTCTCCTCCCTTTCCCCTCTCCGGCCCAGCACTGACAGTAAGCAATGAAGCCTTTTCAAGTCAGCTAAATGGTGCAGAACTGAGGATATTAGCAAGCAACCCCTCTTAACAGTCCTATCTCCTCTGTACCATGAGGGGCACTTGCACAGCAGAAATCACACAGGTCACATTCAGTGGTGTATCGACATTCCTCGTGTTTCACAGGCAGCTTGTTATGGACATGCAAATTCTTAGCAGAAATGTCTCTCTCTTCATGACAGGAAAGCAATATGTTAGGCTATGTGCATATGAAAAGCAGTAGTTTCACGTTATGATTCTTACCATCAACAATTTCAAACCTTCAAAAACCCAAAACAGTAAGCACCAGAGACTGAAGAGCTGTAAAGTGTTAACAGGCAAAAGCAATTCACAGAACAGTACTCTCACATTTGATAACACCTCTGCTCCCCAAAAGACATTTTAAAAATTTTTACACAGCTAAGCAGGAACAGAGAACATGACTTATGCTATGGAACTGTTGAATACCACAGCTGCAAAGGCTACTTACAAATTTGAGAAGAAAGGTATTTTCTCGCAAAGCTCCAATGCATCCTGCAAATCCCAAAATGAACATAACTCCTCCTACCACTAGGAAGAGCCAAACTGGATCAAATCCTCCCAGGTCGGTGATGGAGGAGATATTGGACAGCACTCCCTGGGAAAGAAACAATACCAAGGGATAACAAATATGCTCAGCTTTCAGTTCTACGAGTTCTGCTTGCATTTTTCTTTTTAAAAAGGTAGGAGACTACAGCAAACAAATGTTCTGCAGTACAGCAATAAAATACAATTAAAACATCCTCTACGTTCAAGAAGAGATTAAAAAGGCTGAATATGTACAATATTTCTGAATCAACATGTGGAACGAACAACAAAGCGTGCTTCTAGAGTCCTCTGTGAGAACCCGAGGGCATTTTGCTGCTTCTGTAGCTATGAGACTTCGTCTGCCAGAAAGCCCAAACAGATATTTGAACAGACCTTAACTCAATCTTATTACCCATGCTGAGATGCATTTTAGGTATCATATACATTGTTTATATAAGCACACAGTTAGACATGTTATGATAGAAAAAGCAGTCAATAGCAAGAACCACCTTGATTTTAGCATTTATTTTCAGTATTTAGAACAACAGACAGAAGTTAGAAGTGAGCTCCTAGGTTGCAGCATCTTGCAACAATGAATTTTACACCAAATTTTGACAAACTAGATACCTGGCCAATTCAGCTTCAGGCATCTGCAGTGCCAAAACTCATTATATAAACAACGTACGGTTACTAACGAATCAGTTAGAAGGAAAAATTTGAAAATACTGTTAAGTCTTTTGGTAGGACGTAAGGCAGTTTAAAGACTTGCCTTGGGAGACGGTTTGCACTAACTTAGGTTAGACTTATCATATGGTAAGCCACATATGCTGTGTTTTAGACATGACAGTCAGCACAGTCTGCTTGTAATGCCATTGCCCCCTTAGAAGTAGAGCTTGGGTTGTGATGCAAGTAATTCTGAGGAACTCTTATTTTTTTTGAACACATTTTAACCAGAGTTTGGCTGATGTTGAACAGATGGGTCGTATCAAGAAGCAAGCACAGAGTCTTCCTTATTCCAGTGAGTTTGCACAGGAATAGTTACAGTTTCCTAAACCCTTTTGGCAGCAAAAAAGCTGAAGTATCACTATTTCTTCATTCACCTCCCCAGTGCTGTAGGTCAATGAAAAGCACACTGCCGTAGCAGAGATTCCTCCATGTGTTTTCTCAAAGAAGGCTGAACCTTAAGCGCTTTGGACCACTGCTTTCCCTCTTAACTCCTGAATGAAGCTGTGGCTTGAAAAGCAACAATATAAACCTTTACCTCTACAGCTCCTTATCTGCAGAATTATTAAGTTCTTCAACCTTTTCCCTGTTCATACCCCCTTTGCTTCTTTGAAATAGTCCCAAAACAGCAATAATTTTGAAGGGAGTTATCATAACCTCATTTCCAAAACTTGTTAGCAACATCATTCACATATGACTGTTCACCACTATGGCTTTAGACCTGTGATTATTTTTTTTATATCTATTTTTATGATCAGTTTAGACCATCCAGAACACATAAATAGTTACATAACCAACATCTCTAATACAGTACTACACATTCTGCAACCACATCCACAGTTTCCCAAGCAAAATCGACATCGAGCAAATGGTAAATGAAGACAGTACTCAAAGCTTTTTAATTCTGCAGATAATGATAGACCAGATAAAACACACACCTGAATTTCTCCAATGCACACAGTGAGGAGCCTTGGAAAAGGCCAGCATGCTAAAAGCAAAAGAAAAATCTGACTAACCCAATCCTAAAGTATGAACAATAAACCAACAACATGAATGACATTCTCAAACTGGATTCCTCTCCCTCCTACTACAGAAGGCTATTGCTGAGAGGGATTAAAAACAAAAACAACTTTTTTAAAAAAATAACATTCATCACTTTCATCCTGCATTAAATATAGTACTAGCCTTATTGTTACTCCTTAAAAAAGACAAAAATAGACGCAAGGCGTGATATAACACAATGCTGCTCAGAGCCAGTATTGCTATCAAAGCAGACCAGTTGACACGTCTCTTTAACTAACTAGTGATGAGATGGTACAACCCAGGCTGAAACGAACACTTATTCATCATTAACACTTAACTTCTGCAAAAGTTTTCCACTACTCTTGCTTCATTACATTTGTCATAGAAGAGAAATCAAAGACAACTTCCTGGCTAAGAATGACAAGCAAAATAAACAGTATAATCCAATAACACACAAACCTTTGAAAAAGTCATGGCCTTGGCCATACACAAGTCAGGAAACACGAGCTCTGCCCCAAGGGAAGACGGCTGCTAAAATGACTTATTCACAAAGTTTTAAAGTCCTTTCTATATTTCCCCTCTGTGCCTATGTAGTTACTATAAGATGAGAAGAAATTTTGCCTTAAAGCAAACACTACTACTCATTTCTTTTAACATTAGCTGATTTTGGAATTAATGGACTATAGTGTAGTAGATTGAGAAAACAGATGCTGGAGAAAGGACGCTGCCTTTGAGTTATAATTATTTTACTTCAAAAAGAAGTCCAAGAAGGATAAACAGTCATTTAAGTCTCTCTTCATAAGACCTTGTGTCTTTCTTTAAAGAAAACAAACCTGAGCAAATTACTATGTTTAATCAAGTCCTTTCCATAGGAAAGTAGTAAAATTCAAATGACAGAAGAAATACAAGTGAAATTCAGCTCACATTTGTGACAATAACATTTAGTGTATCAGTTGTATATTGCCTTTCTGATTATGTCCTTTCCCACCTTGCTTGATTTTTTAGCACTCCCAGGTTCTTAGCACCCCTGCATGCCACATGTTGGACAGTCACCCAGCAAAAGTCACCCACCTAATGTCTGGTCTCCTCCAGGCTCCAAATCCTCAGGGTAGCTGTGATCAGAAATGTACTGAACTAGAGCAACACAAGCTTTATCTGCCATTGTTTGCTGTCCTTGGAAAGCACCTTCATGTGCATCTTTAGCTAGTCCACATATGGCAATCATAAGCCTAGCTTGGATAAACCCCAAATAATACATCCTGACAGCACATACTGAATAATTCTTGTTTGTACTCTGTGTGCTCTCTGCATATGAATCCCAGGTTATCAGTATTCTGGAGAGACATCTCAGGATATACAATCTTCAGAGAGGCTTTGGCAATAAAACAATAGCTAGCAGTAGGAATGACAAACACAGGCAATGCTCTGTGGTTACAGTTAGAGATGTACAGAGGTATTCTGATAGAAGATTTCTGCTTACTGCTGAAGTGTGGCTTTCCAGTCTTGTTTTGGGGTTGGGGTTTTTTTGGGGTTTTTTTTTGTTTGTTTGTTTTTTTTGGGGGGGGGGTTTTGACACTTACAAATAAGCTCTCTTAAGAGACAGTGGTGCAATACTTTAAAGAAAAGCATATTTTGCTTCATGCAGCAGGGCAATGACAGGGGAATATTATGTCACTTTATACTGTTAAGAAAAACTAAGTGTACAGTCACATACTTTTCCTATGCAACACTAATTTCTATAATGGCTATTACCACAATATTAGTATTTTTTAGCTGTAATGGCTGCTTCTGGTGAAAGTTTGGCAGAGATGTACAAACATGTGGTAGAGACCAATTCTGTCTTCATCCCATCTTTAACCAAAAGCAGAAGGGAACGCTTCCAAAGGTGCTTGAGCAGAGGATCAGGAATCTTATATTCTAACTCTGCATCCTTCAGTGACATGCTCTGAATCCTCAGGCTGCCCAGTCAGTCACAGAATACACATGACTCAACTGATCTCTTGCATCAATGCAAGCCATAAACAAACCACCTGCAAAAGCTTTAAAGTCAGGCTTTCTACAAATGCAAAGTATTTTTCTCAGCAACACTACTGCAGTAGTCCACTCCAGCCTTTACTGTTAAATAGTTGCAAGTACTACTGATGCTTTTGCATCTGAAAGGAGGAAATAAATATTTTCCTTAAACTCACATTCCCATTTTGGAAGTATGGCTATTTTTCTGGGGTACACGTGCTTATCACTTTCTTGGTAGTTTAGGCATATACGTAATCTTTATTTGGCAGTAAACACTTTGTGCAAAGCTACATACACTAATACTTTTCTTCTCACAATGGCGTCAATCCAGGGCTCTGCTGTAGTCCCCCATGGAGAGACAGCAGGACGTGTTCCCTGGCTGATCTCCAGCTCATCTGTTTGCTCTGTTCCCCCATCCTTGCCTGCTGTACATTACAACACCTGGGTTATTATTTAACCTTTTAATCCACCACAAATCAAAATTTGTTTGGGGTAGTGAAGCAAGAAAAGTATTATCCATAATTGAACTAAAATCAATAATGGTGAAGTTATGAAAAAAGTTAATTTGTGAAATGTACTTCGCTTCAACCACGAAGGTACAATGATGTAGGCATGGAACAGGAAAGACTAACTTCATATTCCTACCCACCCCAAATTCAGGAGAGGAAGTCAAGTGAAACAGTAGGACCTGCTCTTCTCCAACAAAAGGGTGGGGGAAAGAGGTGTTGGTGCCTTCTGTCACACCAAGAAACATGAGTCAACCAAGCCAGGCCCACCAGAAGCTCCTGCAAAACTGGAGTCTTCTCCTTATGATATGTGAGCACAGGCAGAAAAACAGTCTATGATAGATGCCTGAATCTAGTGACAGATCCTCTGTTGTCATGCCGTTTTTTTTCCCATGGCCAGAACCCTCCACCCTACAAAGCTCGATCTCATGCACTGCTCAAGGGAAAAGGAGGCAAAGGAAAAATGCTGCTCTTGAAGACAGCAACTCGAGAAGGCCCATCCTGATATTATAGCCGCACAATTGTTTGCCTTTATCCCATCAATAAAGAATAAGGAAGCAACATTCACTTAGAAAAGCAATAAGGGTGCACCCCTCACTCCTCCTCCATCTTGTACTCTTTGAGATCATCAGGACAATTTGTAGTACTTCCCAGAGACAGATCTCTGACTCTAGCTCCCACCTTTTGCACATCTACATTAGTATTTAAGGTCAGATCCGGGAGTCCATTTAAAGGGTCCATATCCTCTCCTATTGGTCCACACTACTTGCATTTAGCAGACATTGCATGCTGAACCCAGAAAGTTACTTTAGTTTCCCCAGAACGTATGGATGCCAACATAGACATCTTGGCTGGAGCAGTGCCCCAGTGTTGACACACCTATACAATCTGATTGCGCTCCTGGTTCCTAATGAGGCCAAATAGAAAGGAGTCACAAGTGCATTAACAAACTATCAAGTTTTCCAGACTGTCTGTGGTTGTAATTAGTGCAGAGAATCCACTGCCACATTTAGGTCTTAGAAATGTTCCTAGAAGTTTGCTGGACCATTGCTTCTCTCTGGAACAGCTGATTCCACAGGCATAGTAGCATACTGCAGTGCAAGAGAGAACGGCTCCAAGTGAAAACACTCTAGACAGCAGCAATTTTGAAAAGCTGACCCAGTAATGAAAATTCAAGGCATCTGGAATCAGAGACAACTTCGGAGAATCATTATCCAAGGGAATAAAGAAGTGATACACCGTGAAATGTATATGGAATTTGGCCCATAGGAGTGCATGTAAAAGAACAGGACTCAACCCCAGAGTCCCCATGACAAACAACAGCCCAGAGGGCCATTAAAAAGTAAAGAGAAGAAACAAACACCAGTAGGATGTGAGAAATCAGCTCCCCCCCCCCCCATTTTCTCCAAGAATGGAAAAAACCTTTTCTGCTGCAGAATTCCATTACTAAGGGAACAAAAAAAAAAAAAAGCACATGGTTAGAAAAAGATTCAGCAATACAAGATCTTCTGAAACATTTCTTTGCAAACAGAGGATTAGCCTTTCCACAAGCTTGCTGCAGGACTTAGAATCACTGGCAAATAGGAACACATGGGGGTGATGGGAAATAAAAGTATTTCCAAATGCATTATTTTAAAATGGAAAAATATCTCCCTACTTTGTTAGTCATAAAATCCATGCAGTTTCTCCATGCTGTGCATCTGAATGAGCACGGGAAAGAGAACAATAGTCATTGAAACATGCCAAATTAATTCCACTCCAGAATTTTGTCTCTGCAAGCAAGAAACTAGGTGGGGGATGTTTACAAATCTTATTTCCTTGATTTTTGTCGGTTTTGCATTTCCCACAGCAAACAGCAATAGCAGCAGAAATTTATTTTCCAAGTGTTTAGTGAAGAACTAGTCTAGCTTTCTTGTCACGACAAAGAAGAGTTCAATAGGTGAATAATTGGCATAAATACATGCAAGATAGAGATTTTTACATTTTTCAGGATTAATGGTTACGAGGTGTTGGAGCACTAATAAAATTATTTAAGAGCCTGTTTAGATAATGCATCTTTACATACTGAAATTTAAATTAAATGTAATAGTGAATATTAGTATCCCTCTCTCTCCTCCCCAATCCTGTAAAATCCACACAGAGTCACAACTTAGAAGCAAGATACATGCTTTGGTATCTTTCAGCCCATAAGGACCCACAGGATATGTCCAACGTTTCCTCACCAGTAACTGTCATTAAAAGAACTACATGATAGACATATATGCACAAGAATTATGGAGTGACTAGTGTATCACTCCCTCTTGATGTATGCCACTCATTGAGACAGTAAAAGTGAGAATTTTCTCCTGAAAACAACTGTAATTTTCATTTTGGGGCAAGGAGAGACAGGCTTGGTATGCCAAACTGTGACCGATTGTATGTAGGGAGCTTAGCTTGTCCCAGAACACCAAACCAGGCCCAAAACACCTTTTACCACCATGTAGAAGTCTAGCTTAAAACTTGAGATCCAGATTTAGAGCTTCTGCTCACTAAGGAATACTATGCTGGCACACAGAGGTACCATATTGGTACCCCAAGCTGTGCGCAACTTCTGAGATGGAGTGTGTTCTGGTTATGTTGATTTAACAAGAAAAGCCTAGAAACCAAACTTATGTACACTTCTCCCTCTTCAAGTCAGTCAACCTTATACATGAACTAAGTTTAATCGACAAATTTTGCAAGGATCTGCAGATTTCTTCCCCACACTTCAGTATCTCTAGCTTTGCAACGTCCGACTTAAAGTATACTCCAAGGCCACAGTGCCTTCCTTCTAAAAGCTCCCTCTCCATGGACGGTCTTATAAGGTCTCAGAAGACATAACAGCAATTCATCACTTAGTCTCACTGCTCTTGAACATAAATCTCCTGCAGCTGAGAGAACCAGGACGCTTATCTTCCCAAGTACCTAGTGGCATCATATACCATGAACACTTTCAATGAGCCTTAAGACCACATTATCTAATATACACAACCAAGGAGGGAAAGAGACATTTTGTACAAGTTTAGTTTATTTTTAAAAAGTCAACAGAAGAAATGGCTTAGAAGTTGTTAATAAGAGGCAGTGAAATATGAACATTTTTCCCCTGCTGCTGAGCAAAGGTAGTTTAAGTTGCCTGGGCTTAGTACAGGCTCTTTATACATTAACAATGTTCATGTCACTGTTGCAGGGGGGTAGGAGGGTGAAACCAGCTGCCATGGATGAACTTTATGGTACAAGCCCCAGTCCAGCATGCCTGAAAACACTTGAGAGATTGTGAGCTATACAGTGCATTCATGTATTGATAGCTTTATTCATCCCCCGCATTTATTGCCCCCACCCTGCCCCCCCAGCTCTCTTTCAGGTTCATGACTCAGAATGCTAATTGCCCAGTTTTTGTTTAGGGCTGGCTGACTGGCTGTCAAGCCAATTCTATTGCCTATTTGACAAATGAGCTCTTTCGCCTCCCTGCAAAGCCTGTAAGGAAGGTCACGAGACTGTGTAGTATGCTTTTTTTCCTTCTTTAAAGCAAAGTTTAAATGGGAGAATTCAAGCCAACTTAGCAAAAAAAGATAAACTAGCAATTAAACCCACAAATCTACCCCAAACTGTTTTCAGACAGCAGCAAACAGGACTCCTGTGAAACGTGGATTATTTCTTTACATCTGCATTTTTAATGTGGCCTGGCACACTATCTTTTTATCTTCAAAAGATTCTGTGAAGCAGCAAAAGTATATACAAGTTGATGGCTGCATTATAAAACAACACAGCTGGATATAAAGCCACAAGATTCAAGATAGAAGTAAATCAAAATCCTCCCCACCACCAAATCAGTTTACAGTAGAAGAGTCCTTCTGAATACCCAATCCTGCAGAAAAGACTACAAGATTTTGTTTACACATTATACAATAGCAGCATCAAGTTCAACTTTGATAAAGACTTCATTCATTGGGACAGCAGTCTTCACAGAAAGGCTGAGGTTGGAAGGGACTTCTGAAGGTCATCTGGCCACCTAGCGCTGGCTGCGTAGGACCATGTCCAGACTGGTTTTAAATATCTCCAAAGAGGGAGACTCCACATCCTCTCTGGGCAAACTGTGCAGGTGCTCAGTCACCCTCACAGTAAAAAAAAAAGTGTTTCCTGGTGTTCAGAGGGAACTTCTGTGTTTCAGTTTGTGCCCATTGCCTATGTCACTGGGTGCAGCTGGGAAGAGCCCAGCTCCGTCCTCTTTGAAGTCTCCCTTCAGGTATTTATAAACATTAAAATCGCCCCGAGCCTGCTCTTCTCCAGGCTGAACAGTCCTAGCTCTCTCAGCCCTTCCTTGTAGGAGAAATCCTCCAGTTCCTTAATCACCTAGACAGTCCTTTGCTGGACTCTCCAGTATGTCAGTGTCTCTCTTGTACTGGGGAGCCCAGAACTGGCCCAGGTGTAGCCTCACCAGTGCACAGAGAGGAAGAATCCCCTCCCTCAACCTGCTGGCAACACTCCTAGTACAGCCTAGGACACCTTTAGCCTTGTTTGTCTCAAGGGCACAATGCTGGCTCATGTTTGACTTGGTGTACACCAGGACCTCTAGAACCTTCTTTGCAAAGCTGCTTTGCTGTTTTAGGGTACACCATTACAACAGCCCACAATCCTTAGCTAGACTGCTTCTTGCCTAAGGCTAGAGAAGTGCTTTTCAGTTAAGTTACAGCGCTCTCAAGTCTTAGGCTTCACTTACTTGGCCTTCACCTCCAACTCCCCAGCTGCAGCAAGAACAACTCGGATGTAACCGATCTGCCCCCCCTAAGTTGCATGGGGCCTTGCAGACCGCAGCTTCTGGACATTGCCTGTCCTCTAGAGAGCTGAGTGAAAGAAATGTCTCAAATTGGCTTGAAACAAGTTCATTTTTCCATAATTCCTGCAACAAAAATCAAGCCTGTCTGTGCTCAAGAGCTCTGCAGTTCAGCTGTACCTACGCTACATTTTAGTTGATAAAACCATGAACTGAAACAGTCCACACTAAGCACCGCAGGACACAACAGTCAGAGAAGCTGGGGAGAGATGCTTATTTTCAAGGAAAGACTTGCGCTTTAAAACAATAAACATTATTTTACTTATTTATATAGAAAAACCTATTCTATATGCAGCCTGAGCTAACGCATATTAAACTGATCGAGGTGGTTTTATTGGCTTGTCTTAGGAACAACACAGCATTTTCTCCCACTTTCAGGATCTGGTTAAAAATAGTTCAAGATGACTTGATAACAGATGTCCAAATCTCAAGTAAAAACATAAGCTTTCACTTCTGGCTATTAGCAATTATGAATTGAATGCATTTTTCCTAGGAACGGGAGGGGTGTGCTTTCTCATATAGAAAATATGTTAAACCTCACAAACCAAGGAAATTATTCTGCCAGAACACCCTCTAGCTGTAGGACTGGTATATTTTAGACTTCAAACACTGGACTATAGCTGTTTTCCCTTTATCTGCTTATTCACTCTGAAGAGGAATTTTATTACCTACTGAAATGATAAAAAATGAAAAAATGTTAAAATCTTTTCTAGAAAGCTACTGCAAAATAAAATTCTTCTCTGGGGCTTAGACATAGGTATAAGCTCTGTAAGTATGCTCAGAAGAGTATTAAATAAAATATATTTTTACATCTTTGCTGAATTATAAAAATCACAGCACCTCTTTCCAAGCCTATTCAAGCCATCCAACATGAGTATCATATGGTATGTAAATATACATATATATATGGGTGTATACAGTGAGTTAAATAATATCCCATGATTATTTGTAATTATCTACATGCAAGGCACATGCACAGAGCAATCAGAATTTATTTAACAACTCACTTCTGAGCCAGCATAATTTGTCCTGAATTTTTAAGTAGTAAGACTCCAGTGCTCCCAATGTGTTATTTGTTCTGCTGCAAGCGGCAGTTATTATGCCTTAACTGAACAACAATTTGTAACTTAATGTTTTCCATTAAAAGAAGAAAAAAAACCATTATGTAACTGAATACCATAGCACCATTGTTATCAGCCAGGTTTTATTATTTTCAATCTTTTAAACAAAGAAGAAAAGGAAACTCTGGCTTTAATTTTAGCTGTTGTCTTTTAGCAAGCCAAACTCTTAATCCAGTAACCCAACACATCCTGACTTGCTTTGTATATTATGGCTTGATATTTTATCTTCTTCCCAAGTTCTGCAGCAAGCAAACTGAAAATTAGGCTCTGGTTCACAAATGTTTTCTCTATCCCCACCCCCCCTTCCTTCTCTTTTCCAAGTTTTTACAGTCTTGCAACAGAGAGTTCCAGTGGACAGTTTTATTTGCACAAGAAAAAACAACAGTTATTCTGTCTCCAGTTTGGCTTGGTTTTGGGGGTTCATTTTGTTTTGGTTGGGTTTTTTGGGTTTTTTTTTTCCCTGTTGTTGTTTAAGAGGAACAGCAATTAGCATGCTACGTTAAGGCAACAAAGCTGAGGAGTCTTATTTTCAGGAAGCTGCCCTCTGAGACATGTAGGCTCCCTCTCCATTCCTAGGGACACATGCAGCAGAGCCACGCTGCCAATACTGCCTTCAGTAGACTGTTCTAGTATCTGAGCTGCAGTTTGAGCGTGAATGGATTGAATTGGTTATTTTATGTGCAAGTGTCAGCCGTGATTTCTTGCCAAGGCATTCTTTGGAAAGATGCCAAGGATCCTCCTCTAGGTGAACTGAGCCAAGGTTTTATTTGACAGAGAAGCTTGATTTTTGTTTCAGTAGAAACTGTGTGGACACAAAGTGCGCAGCACATTACTATTCCAATACTTCATCAGAAAAAAAGAGAGAAAAAGGAAAAACATGGAGTTTGGTGGTGTATTCAACTTACCTTTTCATTCCATGCCCACAATCCAATCCCAAGAAATGCTATGCCAAGGAACTAAAGGAAGAAAAAAAAAATATATCAGAGCAGGAACTGTAAGTTTATGGATTTTTTTTTTTTTTTTTTTTTTAAAACATACATATTGACTCATCCTCTATCAGGACTTTGGGGGCTTACCAAGAGTTTTAAAATGCGTATGCATTTGTTTATTTTACAACTCAACCATTGTAACTGGAAGAATTGAAAACTTGCACAGTTCATTCAGGGATATTCCACATAGAAATACTAGGTGCAATAAGTGTCACTTTCTCAGTATCAAGCAACTAAGGTTCTTTTTAAGTTTGTCAGATTCAAAGCAAACTCCACAGTCAAGCAACAAACTATTATACTGTTATATTACCACCACCTGCACAAAGCAACTGTCCTCACAGCTTTCTCCCAGTGAGAGAGACTGATTAAAAGAAAGTCCTTAATACACACATACTATCAGTTTTAGCAATGTTGTCCACAGAAACACAGAATACTGTTTGAATATAACATAAGCCATGATTTCTGGGGAGGAAAAAAAAATACTACTAGTCTAAAAGAGTAAGAATTTTTAAAAACCCTGAAGCCAACATTTTATGACCTGATACTGGATATTTCTGTATTTTGTAAAGGAAGTTACATTCCCTTTCTCCTCCAAGGGACTCAAACACACCAAACTCAAAAGACAGTCTTTGCCCCATGATGGAAAAGGGAGCAGCACCTATGATTTTGTTATGTTTCTGTTATTCTCCTTTCCACTGAATAATTTAGAGTGCATCATTTCCCTCCAAATACTACAGCGTTTCCATACAAACCCAACACTAAAGACCAGTGACACAAGCAGGACAGGCAGAATAAGCACTCTGTCTCCCATCACCACTGCGTATTTGGCTTGATACAGTACGAATCATGTAGAATGTTTAAAAGAAACATATAGAAGATGTTCAAGTACATCTCTAAATGTCTCTCTCTTCAACTTTCATTTCTGGTTTTTTAAAACCTAAGTGCTGGCTAAGAAGAAACTATAGTCACTCTAGTTTCAGGACATGTAATGGAATGTTGCTTGAACATCAAACTCTGGTTTACTTTGTGGTTTCTCCACAATGCAGTTACAGATTATTTTTGGCACATAGTATGCTTTCTCTTAAGTTTTATTTAAACAGTTAAGTATCCTAATGATTTTTCTTTTGCAAAACAGGACAAAAATGTTTTTCTGTTGAGAAGTGGGAACAGGCAGGAATACCAAACTTAAGCTTTCTTTGAAGCTGTTGAAATAGCTTCTGGGAAAGATTCCTTCTTCCTTATACACACTTTTTTAAGTGGCAATTTTAGCTATATACTACAAGAATATCTGTAAAGCATAACTCAATATCAAGTGGAATATGCTTGCTCACTGGAATACCCTGAAGTTCCCTAACATCCCTCACATCTCTGTGACTTTCTGCTCTGAACATGCTTGCCAGCTGAGCAAAAGACCATGCATACTACACCTAGTCACCTCACCCAGAAGCCCATCTATACTAACTGGGAAAAAAACTCTCCTTTTTGACTTGAAGAGTCATGACTGTAAATTTAAACAATAGTACTAGACAGCATTCTTCAAAGGGAACTGTCGTAGGCTTGGCTATTCTAAATAAAAGATAAATGGAAATTTTTCCTAGATGGAAAAACACAACTGCGGGTCAAGAGAGTCTGTTTCAGCAGCCTTAATTGTCTGTAAGTACAAGAGATGGATTTGAGAATGTCAGTACAGCCTCCTGAGATATACCACGTGAGCCAAAAACTGTCATCTTACCTGTATCAAGATTGCTCTTTTTCTATGGTTACAAAGCTTGCCAGAAGAGTGTGTTTAATCCTTCTGACTGCAGTGATTATTTGAAACTTGAGATAAAACTGTATGAGTTTCCAAGTAACTTTCAAACAAATGCAGTTAAGTTTTGGGGGTTTTTTTGCAGTAACAGGCTCCTTTCCTTCTTCGTACACAGCCAAATGCACCAAGGCTGAAGGAACAGGAGTGAGGGAAAAAAAACTATATTATCATAGAAGTCCATAAGCTGCATTTGGAAGTGGCAAATTGTTAATTATAGAGAGGTACAAAACATTGTTTTGCAAATAGCTTAATATGGTTTTGAACAGAGTAAGCGCAGAAAAGTAGAATGAAAGAATTTGATCAGTGCATACAAATGTAACTTATGCCATATGCATCAGCTGCAAGTCTGGCTCAGATCCACTAGCTTTATTAAATTTAATCCAGTCGATTGTCCTGATCCTTCACAAGAAGTTGAGACTTAAGGGTAAGATTACCTTAAGGGTTGCAAAAGGTGACTTATAGTAGACTACACGGGTCTCAAGCCAGACCAAGCCCATCTCAATTTACAGACTGGGTAATGAGATTGTACTATACTGAGCTGAACCACCTAAAAAACTGAGATTGTCCAGCTTCTGGCAAGCTTGTCAAGAAAAAGCAGGAAACTGAGTTCTCAGAGTTTTCAAGAGGATCAAAGAATTACATGCTGCTCAGTCCTCTATCTCAAAACAGAAATCTCTGTTCAGTTGCCTTTTGAGCAGCTGATGAAACAGTAGCAGTGGACAAGATTCATCAGGAGAAAAAGGTTCAGGATGGAATCACAAAGTCTTTGTCATGGGATACTGTGGAAGTGAAAAGCTTAATGGCATTCAGAAGAAAGATTACATAAATTAACGGAGGATCCATAGCTATTGAAAAGTGATTTTGATACAGCTTCTGGCTCAGGAAGTTTTTACACTGTTGCTCATTAGGAGAGCACAATTGGGAAAAGATCACCACGTGCATGCTTTGTTGCTTAAATGCCTCTTTCCTTGGACAAACTCCACTTGCTTTACTTGAGACAAAATACTGAGCTAGGCAGACCACCAACCTAACCCCTACAATCATGCCCTAGAAGGGTCCACCCTTGCACAAACACAGCCTGCTACGAGGATGAAATACACAGAAATGTTCTCAGTAATCTCCACTGGCAGAAGACAGATGTTCATGAGGAGATTTACACCTCTCACCAGGATTAATTTTGGATTTTCTTGATAATTATGAAAGAAATTCCTACGTATCCTAAAAAAAAAAAGTTGGAAGTGCTTAGCAAAAAAAAAAAAATCCCTCTGTATTTTTGCTGTTAGAGCCAGAAGTAAAACACAACACATATCCTGCTTATCTTGCAGCCCTTCTGCAGATGTCTCTAAGACAGTCTTGTTCTGCTTGCTTGTAACCAGAAAGAAAATCTCTTCACATCAGAAGCACAGGGGGAGAGGGTGAGATGGCATACACATCATCTTAGTTAAGCCTGGAAAATTTAATTTACATCCATTAAATTATTCCAATGAGTAATAAAAAGGTGGAAGTTTGTCTCATTATCTACAGAACACTCTACAGAGAAAAACAGTCTCAATTCTCCACAGACATCAAGGAAGACCATTTAGCCTGACTATAAATGGTCACCGGATCTGAGGCACAGCTTGTAAAATCTTCATACTTTTCTGTTTTAAACAATCTGCAAGAGAATATTAAAATATTCCTCTGGAGTATTATAGCCTTACAAAAAAGCTTACGTAGTAGTACTTTCTCAGCCATAGGTTTTCTATTCACAAACATCAAATGTGTTCAAATTTCTCTTCTATAGTTATATATATTTAAAAGTGGAACGTGTAGCAGTACTTGTACTGTTTCCCTACTTGTGAAGTTCGCATGCAGTTTTCAGAAGTGGATTGATCAATAAGTGTTTCAAGCTGCACATATCTTACTCCCAGTCTTGCCTGCATGGAAGAAAATGATTTTTATTGCTAGGGTTACATCATCATACAGCACAGCATTTCATTTAAAGGCTGCTGTGGTAAATACTAATGCAAATACTAAAAAACGTTTGAAAGAGAGGAGCTTAATTGTAGAGTGATCAGACATTACCTCACATACTGAACTTTTCATCTTAGCTGACATTCTTAAATAACTTGGCACCAGTTTTCAAGAAAAACCATGACAGCCACAGGCCAAGCAGGAAAAGGTTGGTTAATGGGCCACGTGCATAAAGCAGTGTATGTCCACATGTGGGTATGTTAAAGACTTGTGTGAGAAGGAACCATAGTGCAGCCACCTAATTTCACCTTCACCACAACAATACGAACGCACAAGCAGAAACATGTCAAAATTGCCAGAGTTCAGAACCAGAGCTTCCCCACAAGAGCTTTTTTCTTTCTTCTTCCCCCCGCCCCTTTTTGACCTCCATATTTAGGTAGTATGAAAACCTCCCACCTGCCCTTGCTTGAGCTGCCTCAAGAACTCTGTGCACAGCGTTAGCAAGGAGACTATCAAGATTCCTATGGGCACTTCAGCGTTTCTTCTGTGGCAGTATGCTGTAGGTTATTCACAGAGCAAGACTTCCTTCTGTGCGATTCAAACCAGCACAGCACAGGAACACAAGGAACAGTATTTTACTGACAAGCACAGCAGTGATCAGGACAACATGAAGTGTAATATTTCACATCCTGAAAGACAATCAGGAAAACACAGGACTTCTGAGCTTTGTACATATATAAAGTAGCACCGACAAGTTCCTACCTTACTCTAAAACCCCAGATGAATAATTTTTCCCTAAGCAGTTCCTCTGCAGCACTCTGTGCTTAGACTCAACTCAGAGAGATTTCAAAAGCCAGAATAGTCACTGCTTGCTTTAAAGTATTTTATGCCAAATCAGTCTTTTTGCTTTTTAAGCCAGGGCAAAAAGGAGTTTAATGTCTGTCAGAGCACAAAGGATTTTGTTGTTGGTTTTGTTGCTTGTTTGGTTTTTTTAGTAGCCCTGACAGAGAAAGAGTACCAAAACAGTAATTAAAATGAAGTTTCATGCAGTTTTCTTCTTCTCTTCATGCCACTGATGTGTACTCTGCTTTGATTACGTCAGTTAGCATTCTTTCAAACAAAACAAACAGGACATCCTCTCAACTCTACAGCTTTCGCCCGGACCAGTATCACAAGGAAGGAAGGTTTGCCCTGTTCCTTCTTCCATTCAACCCAGTTCCAATTACTTTTCCATTCTCAACGCAAGCTGTTAAAGCATTTCATTTTCATGTGGCTAAACATATGTGTGACCATGGAAAAGGCAAATTGCTCAAAGCATACACACACATTTACATATTTATCCTAATGCTTACAAAGAATGCATTCTCCTAAAGCCCATTTCTTGTTTGCCTTGAGACATTATCAGGAGGAAAACTCCATGTCCTACAGTCAGTGAACGAAGATGCTGCGTAGGTGACTAATTACCATTTTGGTTCACAGCAACATCCAGATATAGACTAGAAGACGTCAAATCTACTTCCAGTTTATGTGCAGCTTTAAAAAAAAAAAAACATTAAACTATATTTCACAGATAACTATCTAAAGTAATACCTTTTCCCTCTCAACACAAAACACACACAGGGAAGAAAAAAGATCCCAGTTTCCACACATTTTGCTCAACTGAATCAGAGACATGACTGATTTTATAGATCATCCAAAGTAGAAAAACAGACCCAAGAACACAATGAGAAAAGCTGTCTGCTCCATCTTGCAGAACTCTTAGCATGATGCTTTCTAATAAAAAAATTAAGCCCATGTGACCCCACTTTTCAAAGTAAGGTACCATAGCTGTTAATGTATCTTTCATTTTCACCAGCTTGGGGTTTTCCATTTTGCCTGATAAGTAAGCAAGACATATATACACACACCCTAATGCACAGTCATTTGCCATTATTTTCTTATTGCCTTCTCCAGTTCTTTAATTGCAAAAGCAAGACATCTGCTTTCTGTTACTGTTGCTCTATGTATTTATTTTATTGCTTTCTGGTGGTGCAATTGTAAGCACTACAAATCAGCTTGGAGCAAGAGTCCCTAAAGACTGAAGTCCCTCTCCTCTTGTCCACAGAAATTGATATACTGGAAAACAGAAAAAGGAGAATGAATGAGATCCCATTTCCCCTGCTCCAACTTTTGAACAACTCCCCTCAAGCCTAGATAAAATAAATTTAACTCTTTCCAAGTTCACAATGAGACTCTCTACACTCAGGTCCTGCTGTCTGAAGAAAATACTTTATTTGGAGCAGATTTTTTTAAAGCACACAAAACTTACACATAGTAGTCACTTTGTAAGACTGTTCAATAAAAGCTTTTGGGAGTTTAAAGTTTTTGTTTCTATGAGATCTAGCTAATATCCTAAAACCAGTATCTTTTTCCCATTCCAAAGATCTTTAATGTAAATATGCCGCCACCACCACATAGAAACATTAAAAAAGCCTATAGAGTTGAAGTAAAAACATCACCATTCACTGTCACTTTGGTACACTCATCTCGCACAGATCCTATCCCTTCTCTTCTACTCTTCTTTACACTCTCTATTGGTCTTTGTTTCACTGTTCGCTTTTTCCCTGCTCTCCCTGAGCCCAAAAGACTATGTGGGAAGACTGAGAAATTCTGCTGCACACACCTCTGTGGGCCTCTTCCCTGCCTTCACTCCTGAAATACATTAAGTGCTCTATGTCCCTCTACTTTTCCTATCCAGCCTTGTTCTCTTCATCAATACCATTCCATCTCTGGCTCAGTACTCTCCACTGCAGCTTCTCTGCCTAATGTCAGTTTCTATTTTTAAAACCATCCAAAAATTATGTAAGTGGTGCTGTAGCAGTGTGTGAAAACAGTATGACCTTAAAACACAACCACAAGCAGCAGAAAAGTGCAAAATGAAAAGAGATCTAAAAAAAACACCCAAACCTGAATTCCACATTCTATCTCAGTATGCTCATCACTTCTCTTAGCCAATTTGAGAATGTAAAGAAGTCAGCCTTTTCATTCTGGCCTACAACAAAAAGTATGAAGGCAAAGTAAGCATGTTTTGCTTCAAGCTGGGGGGAAATAAGCTGCCTGGAAGCAGTATTTCGAATAGGCCATTTTCCAGGTTTGTCTTGCTGCCCAGGGCTAGCAGCTTTTTACCCCAGAGGGCAGCAAGACCTCCTTCAGCTCTCCTCTTCCTGCTGCTGCGCTGATCTCATTCGTACCAAACCACCCTACCCGAGCTTCAGGCTATTTAGGTGCAGCCCCACCATGACTCTTCTTCACGTTCTTTTTCTGAAGCTACTGTTCTATTAAAAGCATAAGTTTGAAAATTAAAAAAAAAAAAACCAAAATACTCCACACCACACACACGAGAAAACCTCACAAAACAGAGCATACATGACATTCTTATTATGAAACTGATACACAAATGCTCACTTATTTCAGCTACAAGCAATGAAGTTGTAACATCTAATTCAGGCATTTGATACAGCAAACAAAGGATCTGAGCTAGTCTTTTTCCTTACTAACAAATGGGTAATTGCATTGCCTACACAATTAATTTAGGTAGCTGAGAACACAAAGAGTGCAGAGCTAGGAAACACAAACAGGTAGGCTTGTCAACACAGCACGATACTCTGAATCCTTAGCATTTGCTTTTCAGAAAGCAGTCTCAGCTCCTAGCTGTGCTTGTTGTAGCCTACGGAGAGGGAGTCCCAAAATCTTCTCTCTCAGCTATACAAGCTGCCACATTCCAGGCCATTTCAATGGACTATACTCAGA
Source organism: Fratercula arctica (assembly GCA_947846985.1). NCBI lineage: Eukaryota > Metazoa > Chordata > Aves > Charadriiformes > Alcidae > Fratercula > Fratercula arctica. The sequence goes on along the minus strand of CANTUZ010000004.1, from coordinate 28,478,287 downwards.
AATCCATTCTCTTTGCTTTGCAGAGAAGCAAATGCATATGGAGGGTGAGAAAAGCATAAAAAGCCTGAACCAGTCTATAGAGGCGCAAACTTGGGCTAAACAGTTTAATCTGACTCTCCTACTTAAAAAAAAATAAAACAGTCCAGAAAAGAGAATGAACACAGAGCAAATGGCAAACACACACCCAACACAGAACTTTTTCCAGCGAATTCTACAATAGCTTTACTGCCTCTTACCTTCACCAAATGCTCATTCCTAGTTTTTTTTAGGGGTCTCCCACAGTAAGATATTCAAAGCCATTTACAAAGAAACTGGTACCACATATATGAAGAAATCATAGCTTGAAAAGGTAGGAAGTGATTCACTGCAATTTAATAACATGCCAGAAGCCAAGCTCAGATATCTGAAATCCTAACCCCAATATGATGTGACTGTATAGCCTATCACATCTCTCCCCAGATCAAATCCAACTTAGAACTATAAACTCTGTAATGCCATATATATATGGTATATGTTAATATATAAAATAAATCAACTTCTGATAGTCAGTGCACCGAGCAATGGAGGGATGGAGTGAAGAAGGGGACACAAAAGGGGCTGTGGTAGGTTTATTAAGAGTTATTTGACAGCCTAGGAACTTTTCACTTTACAAAGGTGCAGCCAAGAGTGTACAGAGACCAGTACCACTTTGTCAACACAAACAAAAGCATAACCTCAAAAGTCATGTCAGCTGTGTGCATGTGTGCCTGTGCATACCTTGTTTTTTCAGAGAGATACGGGGAAAAGAAATAAAGCCAAAACACTCATTAGATAGATGTCAAAATTATTTTCCAATACCCACGGACAGTTACTACCAGCAATCCAGATGCACAAAGCCAAATAAGACACATTCTGTACATACTGAACAAAAATCTTTTAACAGTTTTTGCATCTTGTAGTCCTTGCAATAGAGGAAAATGTCTCTAAACATAGTAATGTGTTTAGCCACTGTCAACCCTCAACATTTCCTGGTGGCACTGTAACTGCCCAGAACTAAAAAAATTCATATTATGTATTAGAAATGGTTGTGCGGACCTCTCAGTGCAGCTTCCAGCGGCACCAGAATGTCTGTGGACCTGAAAAAATCTGTTACAGAAAGTCATTCAGCCTTGCATTTTGTCTTGCAGTACATTGCTTCTTACTAACTGGAAGCTACTATATATGCCCCAGTGTAGGCTACACAAGGTTATTCACAAAATTAAGCCAAGTTTTTACTTATGTCAAAATTAACCAATGCTTTTTCAGCTATTTTTATACTACAAGATATCTTTCTAATTTCCAATAAAATTAAAATTTGCAGGAGTTGACCCCAACTTGTCATTTCTCCAATAAAACTACTTGGCAGGGAGCAAAGCAAACAAAACCATGATCTCAATTTCTTTTAAAACAAAAGTGATATGGAACAAACCAGAGGTAACAAATGGTCACAATGTTTGTTTACCTGAAGGTTTTATTCCTAGGCAAAGTTCCACAGTTTAACAGTAGAAAAACAAAGCAGCTATAAAACAGCTGCTTGTCTAAATGAAACAGACTGCTGGCCCTTTGTCTAGTTTTCAGACAGCATCAAAAGCACCTCTATTATTTGTCATTCTCAAAAGAGGCATCAGGGGCTTGACTAAACATGTAGGCAAAATGCTCTTCACTTCCGTAAAGGTGTCCCTTCAAATCACAGTTGCTTAATGTGATATGGCAGTCTGGGGAGGTTTTACTGCCAATACCTTTGCTAGAGATATATACAATGCTATCACTGCAATTTAATTTGAGGGTATTAAACTTATTTTAAGAATTAGTGCGTTGAAGAAACCAAACTATATTGTATGATTTCCAGTTCACTATGACAGAGCCTAATCATCTTGTATAATTTCAGCTTGACCAACAGTATTAGCAGTATCACCCAGATAATATAAAATGCTCATATGCTAAGTGCAAACTTTTATTCCCGATCTACTGCCACTTTGAACTACATTATTTCTGTAAACTATAGTTCCTGATGAGTCCATTACCTTTGCCTTTGCACAAACACTAATAGCTGATCCCTCCTGTCAACACGCATCAGGAAAACAAGGATTAGAAAATTTCTTTGAGGGATGTGGCAATGTAGTTGTAGTACATACAGATGGCTCCCTAAGAGAAGGGCTATAAAAAGCAACTGACACTGCCTCACTAAGATCCTTCTGCTGCGTAGCTGTGCTCTTGCAGTCAGTCAGCCTTCGCCTACCCCTCTTCCAGGATGAGGGAGGTATTCTGGTATTATGAAGATGACTTGCAAGAGAGAGTGCATGTGCCAACCAGATAATCTCATTTTCTCCCTTATCCGTAAAAGCAGAGTGGCTGCTTTTAAGGTCGCACCTTATTTACTTGTAGATAGTCATTACCAAGGAAGACAGTATCTCAAGGTGTTTCTAAGAAAGTTTTGGAAACACTAGAATGTTCTTAAAATAAAGTCTTCATGTCACAGCTCAGTTTCCAAACAGGGTCCCACATTTAAAAAAGAAACAAACAAAACCCCAAAACAAAACAAAAAAACACCCAGCAACAAACACCAAAAAAAAACCCCAACAACCAGGCACAGAGAACTGCATTTGGTTTGACTTTCTGCATTCACTCATCATTTTGGCTTGGTGCAGCAATGGCAACTCCTCTTTTGGTAGCAAAAGCATCTTCTGACTTTTTGCTCAGCCCCAGCAGGGTTTCAAGGCACAAGGTATATGAGCAGCACAAAGCAGCCATGTAATCATAAAAATATGAATACTGGGTAAGTTTCCATGCTCAGCTGGACGTTGTTATAAAAGAGAAGAAAAGAAAGCACTTAGTTTTTACAATTGAGTGCCAGCAGTAAAACTGATTTTAAAAACTTTAGCTGTTTCCCATGGAACAGTTGCCCTATGCAGAATCTTAAAATGGACCTCTGCAACCCACAGACCCTCAACTCCAGCCTTCCAGGCAAAACCCACTACATTTGGCTTGATCAACTGGAAGATAACATGACTGTGGAGAACTCTGTGTTTAAGGGCTCCACAAGATCTTGTTGGAGCAGTGTTGCTTTGGGCATATTTCACAACAGCACTGCATTAGGGCACAAACTGAATAAAGCAGACCTCTGTTAGGCTGAGGGGCTCAGAAAGCCTCCTGACCACCCCTGATAGTAGGCTTCTCATCACCATAATTAAAGTCAAGGATAGAATGAGATCAAGTAATGTATGTTCTAACAAACCTGTGATGGAAACAAAGACAAAAGCACAAAAAAAGAAATTCTCAGCATTGCCTAAAAGGCTTCATCTTCTAAAGGAGTAACTCCACACTACACACAATTTATTCTAATGATGCATCTATACAGCAAAGAAGGTGCATCTTAGCTGCTAACCAGAGATGATTAATTCCTGCTAAAAACATCACTGTAAAGAACCCAAGCTAGCAGAGAAAAATAAACATTTCGCAGCGCAAAAGCACAAGCATAACACTACCTAGAATAAGCAATCTATCTGAAAAACATTGCTTAAGTTTTACCCAAAGGCAATAGTGTCGGAGTTTCACTTCCCAGCCACTAACTGTGACAAACATACAGGCAACAGGAGAGGAGAGGAGACAACTTCAAAGGCAATGGTATGCTTTCCCAGAGAAGGATTTGGAAAGAAAACCACTCTTAACATAGCTTCTCCAGCTTTCAGCCCTGCTTTTGTTTAAGAGCAAGTATATTTGGAAGCCACTTCTAAACTCTCAAGATATAAATGTAAACAAAAAAAAACACCCCAAAAATTAATTAAGCAAGGAAAAGCAATATCAAACATCTTTTCCTGTTTCTCAATTTCATCCACTGACCTCTTTTTGAAACAACTGAAGTTAATTGTATCTCGACTAATGTGCCCAGGAAAATCTAGAATGCTCCTTTTGGCTTCTCTTTCACTTCAGAACACTTCAGCTTGGGAAACCTCACCATTAACCTGTGCTGTAGTTCATCCACTACAAGAATGTAAGAAATCTTTCACGGCATGAATTATTTTCTTTTAATTGTATTTGCATACTTTTAGATATTTCTTCATTTGAGCTGAAACATCAGGAGATAGGAAGACACCTTTAAATTTGGTCCTCCCCTGTTGCACAAACACCACGTTTAATCCTGCACTGGGCTACCCAGAGAAAGAGTCTTCAGCAATACACAACTGTACAAACGGTTATCACCACGACCGTGGAGCTATCAAGAATCATTCACTAGTACCTCATGTCCTTCCCTTCACATAGCGAAGAAAGGTGACCACAAACAAACTGGAACAGTAGGAGAACTGAACATATGGGACACACAGATGGAATGGAATTTAACAATCCAAACACAGTATCATATACTTAAGGACTAAGAAAATATCTGCGATAAGCTGAAAATTTATTCACTGGAAACACAACAGAAGACAGCCTTAGAACTGTATGCATCAGTCTGTGAGCTAGCAAGTTGATGGAATATACAGAAAGGCAAAACAAAATTTTGTGACATTTAATAAAACTCTCTCAGAAAGAGTGTAATTGCTTTCTATAAGTGGCCTTCAATTCCACATCTCTACAGGTCTAAAATGGCCAGCACAACTAGTATGGCTGTAACCCACTAAATGATTACAGGCTCTTCTTTCAAATGTCACATCAACACTGCCAGTGTCCAACTGCACAATTTAGGGCATGCACGTATGAGGTCCTGCTGCACTCCATCGATACTCAGCAATGAAACTGGGTTCTCAGGATTTTTCTACATGGACCCATAACACCTAGTATGTAGCTGGGCCTGTCAGAATAAAATTGCAGGTTCATTAACTATACTTCAACCTAAACAATGCTAAGGAGAGGAGATGAGGCATCCCAGCAAGTATACATGCTTAAGTGCAAACACACAAATAGAAGCATACCAGATGACGCTTTCAACTCTTTAGGGTGTCAGTTTCTTTTATTGGGGAACACGTCTTCAACAGCTCCTTATGTGGCTGTTAGAACTTAGGTCTCCCTGGCAGACCACTTGGCTTGTGTCATACAAACAGCAGGTGCAGGGTTTTCTAGGATTGGGCCCATAATTGCTTTGTCCCAAAGTCACCCTTACTGATAACTCTTTCATTTGCACCTTCATTCAACCGTCCATGGTCAGCCCTTCCCACTTGCCCTGAAAGCACAACACACTGTTTCCAACTTCAGGTGGGGTTCTTCAGTATACACCATTTACATGCGCCTCCATAAAAAAAATTACAAATTAATTTCATGACGTTTGGTACAGCACTGACCCCTATTCACACAGAAGGCATGAAAGGAGCCCAGTGTAATGTAACTGCATTCCCGGCTCTGCCACGCTATTCTGTCTGCACTCACATGACCTCTGCTTGGTTTCTGTCACTGCCAAACAGGCAGAGAACAAACAAGTGCAGGGTGGCACGTCAGATCCTCTCTCTCGATGCACCAAGTCAAGCAATTATACTCTACGGCAGTCACCCTCCGGGCATTAAAACGACAGAGAAAGGGGAACAGTATGCATGAAGACAGAGACATCACCAATAGCTTTTCTTCTTTCTTTCAGTTAATACAGTAATTAGCACTACCAGCTCTTGCCTCAGGCAGTGCAGAAGGAAAAAGTATGTACATGTCGAAGTGACATGCCCCAGATTAAGGAAGGGGGTTGTTTCCCTGCCCTACCATTACAATCAATATGTATGATTTTTATATAACAATGCAGGACAACGGATCTATCCCATAGCTTTCTACATTGTCAGTGTAGTCTATCACCAACTTGTTCGCTGCTCCTACTCTTGCCTCTCCTACACAACTTCTGACAAGATGCAGATCTCTGAGGATGTGCTGTAGGACCTTAACAAGCCCCATTTTGTAAAATGAGTCCCTGCACTCTCAACCAACATAATCACATATATGCACAAACAAAGAGCTTCTGATCAGCCATGAGGGCGTGTGGAGGCTGGAGCTGTGAAAGAAGCAGCAGAAGGAGAAAGCCCACACTCCACAGTGTTTCCAGTGACTAAGAGAGATTGGTTTTGGCTGCTGGCTGAGACAACTGTCTGTCCCCGTAAGACGCTACATCTATTATCAATCTAGAGCTATAAAATAGAACTGAAAAGATGTTTGAATATATTTTTTTTAACATTGGAAAAAATTAGGGAAAAATCATTAGTTCTCCAGGCAGAGGATGTACAACAATCAGGATATACAAACATACTAAAACCGTGGTACAGTTCTCTCTGATTTCCTTTTTTACTTTAACAATAGCTGAGAACTACTGGAGGCTTTTTAAAGTTCTCCCCATGACATCTATAGTACCTGACTTAAGAGAACCCATTTATTACCATATATGAAGTTAAACTGAGAAGTGGAAAATTAAAAACACAATCATGGTAAACTGGTAAGCTTTCCTTAATTCAGATGCCATCCATTTATATCCCAGAATCAGCAGGCTAAAAATAGTACCATTGTATTTGAAGCCACCTGCTGCATCGCCTCATTAAAAATAATTCTTATTTAGAAAGCCAAATTTTAATGGGAATACCTACCAGCCTTACCAGATCTTCTGCTATGTCACTTTAAAATGCAAGCAATCAGTTTTGCAACTGAAATTGTTTCACCTCTCCATCTGAGAACAGCTACCTGTATTTTTGTATTCTCTCATGGAGTGCATCAGTCCAGTTTACTTTTTTAAATGGTTATCCCCCTTGCAAAATTAAGACATCTTGCAGATCACAATTTTTCTGGGGAAAAAAAAAGGACGTATGATGTATACATATTCCCTTGTATGATGTATATAGATTCTTGGCTCCCAGTAAATACAAAATAATTTGATCCAATTTGAGTCATAAGAAAATACTCATATATGTTTACTAAATACATTGATTTCTTTCTCAACTTCACTGATCAATGTAACGCATACTTCAACAGAGACCCTAGTGATCTTCCTACTTCTGCCATGTGAATTAGCAATAACTGTGGCAGCAAAACCGAAGACCCTAAGGCTCCCCGACAGCGTGTCCTATACGCTGAAGCAAACAGTAAAGAAAAAGGTGGGCTTTTTGCTATTTCACTATATTGCTATGCAGCCTTTCCATACGTCAGGGCTGAAAACACTGGAAGTTTGCGAAGTAAGAGGGACAGCAACTGAATGGGTCAGATGGGTACTGAATGACAGAAGCAATACAATTAAGAGCTCAGCTTAAGGCCTGGCATATACTTTCTACTTAATTTACTCTTCTAAATCCTGTCACCAAGGGCTTTACGAATAATCCAGCCATCCCATTACTCCAGATATATACAAGAAAGGCAATAATACAGATAATAAAATCATCATGCATATATATATGTATATACTGACCACACGCTTGTACTTAGAACTCTATGAAAGTTCTCCTCCCTGATACACGGTCTTCTAAATTAATGACAGATACTAGTAAATGCAAAATCAGAACTTTGGTACATTATTGTAGGAATAAGATTTTTCATATTGATCAGAATATTTCTCTGGCTCTAAACAACAAAACATAATCAGATACTAATAAAAACATACTTCTTGTACCTCAGACTTTTCTCCCCCTTCTCCCCCTTCCTTTTTTCCTTTCTTTTGAGTGTTTAGCTCTGAGTCCTTCCTAATATTTACACTGCAGCTAAATTAACAAATTGGGGTTTTTCTTACTGTGTTCAATGAACTTAAGATTGCCCATCTGAAGAAGTCTCCTTGGAATTACACTAAACTACTGCTATTCTTAGCACTTACAACACACAGCACGATAAGCATCCTGGTAAATTCTCATTAGCAAGATACCTGCTATAACTTGCAAAATTAAAAAAAAGCCCACAACACTGAAACAGATAATATCCGTTTTTAAAAGTTGAAGAGGTGAGCTGTGCTCAACGAGTGACTTCTACACTGCACAAGATCCTATGCTTGGCCCTGTTCCTCAAGAAATTATGCGCTTCCATTTTTCCACATCTATGATAAGGCTGCCAATGTGTTGCCCTGTGCTGCTGCTCAAGACCAGAATGATCTCCCACAAGTCCTACACAACATCTGCAAATCCCAAGGCAGGATCTTGGATGCCCTTCATTTTCTGAGATTGTGCATTTTAGTACTCTGTGTAAGTAATCAATGCCTTCCTGACCTTATATGCAGTACAGTCCATCTCATGATTTAGGAATAAGTTATTAAAAAAAAAATGCATCCTTGTTGTGCCACAATTTTTGCTTTTAGACTTTTACTCTGAATTTGCACATTAGAAACTTCTTTCATTCATTATTAAAAGAATAAAAATCCAGTAAAATTGTCATGTTATCAAATCTGATACAGTTCAACCAGTAATGCCTCATCTATCCCTTCAATGCCTCAGTGCCCTTTCTTATAATGAAACTACATAAATTGTTACCATTCAAACTGTAGAAAGACAGCTATTTTTAATACTTGTGAATAAAGCTACTGCTATTCATTTTGCATAGAAAAAAAATTCCTTATGGAAGTAAGATTTTTTTCACTCCAAGAGCCAACATCAACTGGGTTCTTCTACTGAAAAAAGTGCCAAGAAAATGTTTATACAGAAGCAACCTCATGTCCCCAACACCTCTCCGTTTATACAAAAGCAAGAGTTTTGCCAGAAGCATATGTGTGAGCTCAAAGCCACCAGTATTTTTTACACAAGTCAAATTATCCCTGATCCACTTTTCAGTGACCACTCCGAGCAAGCTGTGTGTCATGCAGCACAGATAGACTCATTTCCATTGACATTTCCTAGCAACTGCTCAATTCCATTCCACAAAAGGAAGGTTGCAACTTGGCCAATAATTAGTAAGGATCAAGAAGTGTTTATTGAATTACCATGGGGAATTCTTCACTGAATTATTACTGAATGAGTAGACTACATTCTTACATCAAAGTACAAAAAAATAGGACACACTTCAGTGACACTGTACAGTACAAGGTTTTTTTAATCCCATAGATTTTCCACAAAAACAGATTAGGAGCAATAGATTGGTGCCATTGGGGTGGGGGGTGGGGATGGAGGGGTGTGTGTAACAACACGGGACTTTATGGTAATCAGATCTTTTACTGTATTTTAGAAATCATGGAAAAACACCTAACAAGTGTAATATTTCTCCTGAAAAGTTACTTAAAGTGTAACACCTAACACGTAATATATATTTCATTATATATCACTGCTTTAGTCAATCACTGAAATTATAAGAGTTAGTAAAGTTACAGCTAACGTTCTGGTAAAACTGATGTGAAAGACAAAACCACTATAAGACAAGGAGTACAGTAACTAATCAATTTACGTCTGGCTGAATGAAGAACAAAGCTAAAAATAAGCCTATTCCATATTCCCATGTTCCATTTAACATGTAGAATGCTTTACACAATATTAAAAAGTATTATCTATTGGTATTACTTTGTAATCCTTTTCATTATTAAAGTTTTATCTGCCTACCAAATTCAGCTAACTGGGGATTAGGCCAATAAATTGTAAACATATTTCCCTTCAAAATAAGAGCGGCACAGGCAACTCAGTACTTGCAACAAGTCACAGAATCACAGAATGGTTTGTGTTGGAAGGGACCATAGAGATCATCTAGTTCCAACCACCCTGCCATGGGCAGGGACACCTCCCACCAGACCAGGCTGCTCAAAGCCCCATTCAGCCTGGCCTTGAACACTTCCAGGGATGGGGCATCCACGACTTCCCTGGGCAACCCTGGGCAAGTCGAAACAACATGAGAAAAAAAATAAACTTCCAGCTATGATTAATTTCTTCTTCTGTAAATCTTAAGTAGATAATTTATTTAACACAAAGGGGCACGGTCAGTTCTGTTGTGTTTTTTTTTCTTTTTATGGTCAGTTACAGACATGCAGGACCAAGGCTGTAGCTGCTTCTGTTTGAGAGTTGCTGTTTCCAGACATTTGTTTTAATTTTCACTGTGGTATGAAACACAGAAGATGGCAACTGCGTAAGGACAAGACACTGCTGTTGAAATTCCAGGGGAGCTACAGTAACTGTGGCCATCTGTAGTTGTATTCTGCACCCAAGCTACTACACCTCACACAACATCCAGGAGCTGCTTTTGGTTCTGGGTTGTGTATCATGACCTACCTCGGTCCCAAAGCACTGAGCTTGGTGGGGAACAGCAGTTTTTAGAGAAGGGCTCTGAAGTCTCTCCAATTTAGATACTCTCATGCCTTTAATTGTGAGAGGGCTGATAAGTAAAATGCATTTTGTTTTGATGTATAGATGAGAATTCTCTATTTTTATCTAAGACCATCTAACACATTACAAAGTAAGAGCTACTCAGTTTTATACGTGCAAAGACGCATGCAATTAAACCGCAACTTCTGGACAGTGATTATACTGTACAATTAAGAAAGCGTAACAGTTCACTTCCATTAAACAAACAAATACTTAAAACTACAGTCATACTGTTTAAACCCTTATTATGTCAAAGGAACTTGAAATGCCTTTGGAAGATGAAATCACCTAAAAGAGGATTGCAACACAGGGAAACTGTCGCATGCTTAGCAAAACTGAGTATTGGCAGCAGTGCAATGCTACAGTTGCTGATAAAAAGCCTTGGGCCTGAACTACGAAGTACTGTTTTCTTCACCTTTCACTGACCTTAGAAGGAAAACAACTGCAAAAACACATATAAACCTTTTTTCTTTTTTAGCAGTAGTAACTCAAATGTGGAACTTTTATTAGTGTTTCCTAAGGTCAGGAACTTTTATTGAAATACTAGACTGTTCGCCATGTAGCATCAATAATCTGCTGATTAAAGGTCTCTCAAGTCCCACAGACATGACAGACCATGACAGCTTAATGACCAGCTTATTATTATCTGGTGTAACATACTTCAACAAATTAACACTTTCTCATTCCAAATTAGTCTTCAAATTTATGAAGACCGTAAGAAACAAGACTGAAAGACCTGAAGCTATATATTAGATGATGAACTGAAAGAATAGAGATGACAGCATCAACACCATGAAGCTGACGAGAAGCATGACCTTTGGTACACGTCACAAGTTGATTATCAAGAGTGCCTGGGAAGTAGCAGCCCACAGTGAGCACTGGCTGACCGGGCAATGAGACAGCAGCTACAACACCCAAGTTCTCACCATGGTTTTGCCACTGACCTGCAACAAGACCCCACAACAGGTCACGTCCCTTCTGTGCCTCAGTTTTTCCTATCATCTTTTGTCTTGTCTAAATAGACTGAATTCTTCAGGACAAGGCCTGTCTCAAAGCTGATGTTCGAGTACAATACCATCCCTATTGTATAGGGGGGAAGAAAAAAAAAAAAGTAGTTTCTCAGGCTCAGCAAGAGTGAAAGTGTTGATGAAATACTAGTTTGTTATTGTTCAATGAAACAAGACTGTATTTAGAGTTTTACAACAGATTATTGCTGGTTCACTTCCATTTTAACATACTGAACATATAAGAAAAAACAGCACGTGAAAAAGCATTTAGCAAAGGTTTCGTTTTAGCAATACTGCTAACACACATTTGGTTTTAGCTATACACTATTACAATGGGTTACAAATCTACCATTTGATAGATTTTAAGAAGTCTGAAAGACAATACTGAAGGAGGGAAAAGGGAGATAAATGCAGCTGTAGTGGAGTGGCACTCCTATCATATGATAAAAATATCTAGGAGAAAACCTGGAGGAGACACAAGGGAAACGCAGAAGGCCATCTTTTCTAGTGGCCTGTCTTAAACGCCACTAGAAAACAAATCTAACAGCAGCCTTATCAAACATTCACACCTGACAAACTTTCATCAGCATCAGGATATTAAAGGCTGGTCTGATACCTTTTAGTCACAGCAGACAGATATACTTTAAAAGATGCAATTACCTTGTGTGACAAAGCCAGACGTTGGTTGGTTTTTTTTATTAATAAAAGTCCGAGAGTCAAAGGATAGAGAAAAGAATAAAGCAAAGAACATAAGAAGTAGGATAGAGGGGGCTCATGTGACTTGTGCTGTCTAGTTCCTTTTCTCCTTGCCTGTCCTAATTAAAGTGCATTTCGGATCAACACAATTAAGTCTTATAATGCCACAGAGAATCCTAAGAGAGTGAGGGCACTAAGCTTGTTTGCTACAAGCTGCATGTCCCTGCCCCTGCCTGAGTAATCCAAAGTGCTCACTAGACCAAGAACTGACCCTTGTGTTATTTTTGCCACACTTTGACATCACAAATAAAAATCAGGGAACTCCAAGCTGGTACAAGCTGAGATCACAGATGGAACCCAGACAGGTCAGTGAAAAAATACTAGCAACAATGTGAAAAGAAAAGAATACCCCAAAATTGTGCAGGAGCTCCTGTTAACATTTCTGCCAGTCGCAGTACTAGCTATCCATGATCTTGTCTGTTCCAGATTTCCTCATCTGTTTTGCATGTCCGCACAGTTCTCAGAAGAGGAGAAACTACACTATGAAATGAGGCTCGGAACAAAATCCCTGTCCCGGGACAGCAGTTTTCTTCCATTTAATTTCCACTGCAGATTGTATTCACCACCTCAGATTATTTTAAAAACAAACAAAAAACCCAAATAACAATAACAGAAACTTGTTCCAATGTGCCTTTAGGCAGCAACTAGCTTTAATCAGCTCCTCCAGAGAAACCAAAAAACCCACATTTAATGGCCATCCCATGCCCTGCAACATGACATCCAATGAATTTAGTGTTCAATGACAAAATGTTCATTCTTTAATGTTCTCTGACAATGTTACTAGCAATGAAGACTGCAAAAACATATTTACCTAGCATTTTCCATACAAATTATCAACTTTAAGCAGCTACTACTAATTTCGTATCATTTTAACTGAATATTTACTGTGCAGTCCCAACAGTTACTGTGTTTAAGGGATGATTTCAAATTAGAATGTTCTTATTCTCTTTATATTTAAGGCCAGGGATTTAGGGGTAGTTTTTTTGTTTTATTTATTAAGAAAAGAGTGACACTTACAAATAGAAGGATTTTTACAAGTTTCACTTTTCCTTCCAAAACATCGACTTTTCTCATTCAAACACTTTTACTGCTTCCTATAGATTGACAGTAATCACAAGACAAAGTAAAATTTACATCAAAATTTACAGGTAGTTAAAACATATCAGATACATGAAATAACACTCAATTTTGAAAAGCTTAAAGGTACTGTCTCCTTAAATATTCTTACTTTTTCTTTATAGTCCTTTAAAGCACTTTTGGGAATTAGTAGGAAAGGGAAAAAAAAAAAATCAAAACACAGGTTCCTGGTGACCAGTTCTATCATGTTTACCATATATCAGGCAATCCTCTGCCAAGTCTCACTCCACTTGAAAAAGCAAGAGAGTAACCATTAACTCAGATACTTACCAAATTTCTGAAATCAATAATGGCTCTGAAAGAAATAAAATAATGAATAGTGGCTTTTCCTCCTTTCAGAGGAAGGCCAACATAATTAGCAAAAAAAAAAAAAAAAGAAATCTGACAGCTGTCCTTGTATTCTTTATAAAATAAAACCTGGCAGATGTTAGGAAGACTATTCTTATTACTTCATGCCCCAAGACTGCACTTCCATTGTGCACTTCAGGTGTTCTTACAAGACACCCACTGCATTTTGATAAAAAAGTTTCCCTGAGGACACAGACACTGCAGCTGTGCAACGTGCAGTTGAAACTATTTTCATTAATGTCAACATACAGAGTAAAAATCCTATTCTTACAGCAATATTCACCTACAAGTTCTCTCATACCTATTCTGGGCGCCATTACTTCCAGCAAGACTAACTAGTCTAGAGCATTTTGCAGGAATTTGAATTAAGACACTCTTATAATCAAGTTTGGGGAAAGTAGTTTTAGTGAATCTACTAGGACGACAGTGGGAATGAGAAGAAAAAGGTAATTGAATGAGTTATTATATCAATACCTCACTGCCAAAGTGGAAGGATGCGACAGGTAAGTTTCCCAGTGTCTGTCCTCTGTCCAGTATCATTCAATATTTTTGTGACCAGGATAAAGGTAAATAGCACATTTATTAAGTTTTCCTATAGCAGTTAGAATGAGACTTCAAGTTTATGTTAACAGAGTACAGAGATTTAGACAGAATTAAATTATCCATTCAGTGGAGACAACGTACAAGGAGTTACTTGAAAGCTGACACAGTCAAGTGCAGAAATGCAGTGCAGGAACAACCAAGCACGTGGCAATTCCTCACAGAAGAGGATCTAATACAGGATTCCTCAGATGGCTGATGCTTGTTAAGACTCTCATTGCAAGTAAATTCTGCCCAAACTTCAAGGTCTCAGATATATACACACACATATATAGCACTTACACATTTCTGAGGAGGATCCCCCACTTCCCATAGTTTTCCTCAATCCAGGACAGCAACAGCAAAGCACTCCTGCAATTTCAGCCACAATAATTATGTGCCTCTCCAGCAAATCCAGAATCACACACTACTTCCTTACTGAGAGGGCATAATTTTAAAAAATTAAAGATTAAAAACAATAACAAGTGTTTTAAAGACCTGTGGTAAATTATAAGCTGAATGAGTCAACAGTAAAAAGCTACTACACAAAAACCACAAGCTTCATACAGGAGCTTAAAAATGAAGCAATACAGACAGCCTGCAAAACACAGAGAGTAATCGCTTACGCTATATTTAGTCCCTGTAAGGGTTAGCTGGATGTTACATGTAGTTTTAGCCACTTAACTTCTACAAAGTCATGGCCCATTTAGAGTATCTGAGAAAGTACAGAAATTATTGCTGGCCTAAAAAAAGTGAACAGGCTTAGGATCTTTATTTACCAACACAAAGGACAGCAAACTGATAATAGCCTTTAACCATGGCATAAAGAAAAAGGAATAACCTGTAATCTGCATTCACAACACAAACAGCAATAGGGTGATATTTAATCATCAGGATTCAGATGAGATATCAAGTAAAGCTTTCTAATAGGAGGACAGTAAAACACTTCAGCTTCTTTGATGAGTCCCTGTCCTACTGCTTTCCTGAGGCAAAAAACACACCAAGTAATTCTGCCTTCCCTGTATGACCCACTACTAAGTTGCCTCCATATTCAACAACAGACCTGTGTTTTTACTGAACTTTCTTTTGCTACTGGTATAATCGTAGAGGCCCTTCTTGTTAACCTTTATGTCCCCAGGCAGTTTGCACTGCACCTAGGCTTTAGCCTTCTTCATAGCCCCCCTAGTGCCCAAAGGATGCTTTTTTGTACCTTCTGTCTTGCCTGTCCTTGCTTCTATTTTCTTCTGTGCTCTCTTTACATTTCAGTTCACTAAAACTGCTTGCTTAGCTAAATATCCCTTCCCCTGGAATTCTCAGTCCTCCTGCACGGCAGGATGATTTGTTCCTGACCTCTCAACAAACTTTCTTTAAAGATCTCAAACTATTAGCAGTTTTCCATTATCAAGTATCAACAAAAGAGTAAGAGAAGTTGATTTGGCTTCAAAATATTTTTTTCATCTTTCTGATATTCAAGCAACAAGTTACAAGATGGGGGTTAAAAATTCTAGGCAGATAAATATTGCAAAAAAAAAAAAAACCCCAAACAAACAAACCCAACTTGTAAAATTAAGTTATAACTGAATCTACTATAGACCAACTTACAAGCTGTCATTGTAATTATTTTGCTATCTCTTACCCCATCTCCCATGCCTTCAATGAATAGACATTCTTTGCTTTTGAGCTGAAAGCTCTTTTTCTTGTGATAAGAACAAGTTGGATGTATTGAACAGTTTTGTGAGCGAGACAAAACAGTGCAAACTGAAGAGACTACTGTAAGACCCCAAATGTAGCAGTAAACACTAAGGATAATAATCCTTTACACCTCACCACTCTCAGTATTATTGTTTAAGGTTGCATATGTTTTTCTCACTATAAAAGACTTAATAAGTTTTTACCATGCTACAAATGATCACAAAATCTGACAATCCTACTTTTACGCCCAGGTTGGAAAGGGAGCTAGTTCACTCCTCCAAACTAGCACCTTCCTGAAGATGTAAGTGCCTCTGTCCTACAACTGTGACAGACAACAGATCCATTTAAGAATCATGGGCACTAAAGGCCTAAAATTGTTAAATAGGTTTTCATGGTGTGTAAATCACATCCCAACTACCTGCCATTTATAAGCTTTTTCTCATGAACCTTGTACCTTCCACACAATACAATGGTCTAGAATAGACGAAATATTAGTGCAGTTTGCATTGTAGTAGCAGAGATTTTTTTTTTTTTTTTTTTTTTTTTTTTAAAATCTGACTCCTACTGGTAAAGAGGCAAAGAAGCTGCACCAATTGGAGAAATCTGAGAGAATATGCTATTGCAAAATGCTGGCAACTGTCACACTCATCACCATAACATCAACATTGTAAACTAACTCGCTTTAGCCACTCCCCGACAAAGCACCAACAGAATATAGTCTCAATTTTTAAGGAGCATATAAGATACACAAATATTACCATTAAATTTTATTTGCAACATATCACTGCTTTACCTCCTAATTCCTTTCTTTTGCCTGTAGTCCCCACTTCCATTAGGAGTTACTTTACAAAAAGTTAATTAAATTACCAGAAAGAAATAAAAGATAACTTGCAAACACAACAGATGCCTGCTATATGCCAGAATAACCACGATTTTTGCCTCAGTTGAATGAAAAATACAATTTGTAAAAAAAAAAAAAAAAAAAAACCAAACAAAAAAAACACACACTTCATAGCCTGGTCCAAGAGCAAAGCAAAACAAGTTGAAAAAACTGCAAGAGTAAGAAGTGTTGAAGAATCTGTGATATAAAGCAATTTAAAAAGTGTGTATATGTACATGTATACAAATACACATATAGATGCATGCATTATTCTAGCATAGGTCAGTTTATTCCAACATTTATTAATGAGAATTTGCAACAGTCTCTGAATAGTAGGAATAATAGTAGCACCTTTCCAGACAGGATTTAATGCTCAAGAACCTTTTAAGAGGAAGAGGAATGACATCTTCCCAGACTACTCCAGAAAAACAAACAGAAACCTCTATTAGTTTGCACTTTATCTGGACTCCTATTCTTCACACAAAAAACAAACGCATTTCCATCTGCTCAGCAGGAATGTCAGTGGGGTTTCCTACCTATTGAGAAGCCTTTCTTCAAGTCTCAGTACTAGAAAAAGAAAATCCTCAAAATAGAGAGGCATCAACTCTTGAAGGTGTTTTATGGACCTCATAATAATGTTTATCCACAAAGTTCTAGCTACTCATTATTTTTAGCTCTAGCTAACTTGTTATTCATTGCTTGAGATTCTCAGTTTTGCTTGGCTCAGTTTTCATAGGCAAAGAAAAAGATAATAAGTAGTCCGAAATTCTCACAGTATTAGCTTAAATTATGACTAAAAATTAAGTCTAGTATCTTGGAGCCTTAGTATTTTTCAAGGCTTGCACTAGCAATGTCAGAAAACACCTTGCTGGGACTGTATTTTATCACTTCACCTTACTGGGGAGCTGATGTTTTTATTAACAGACAAGAAAGTAATCTTGCTATGTCTAAGAAATCAACCTTCTCTTGAACTTGTACAGCACATCTTAAGAAGGGTAAACAATTGTCAGCATAAGTAATGCCTGTCTCAGCATCACAAAGCTCTTTATAGGACATGTACAGTAACTAAATTAATAAGCATGTAATTAGTAGGTGTAACATGTTAAACAACAAGGGAAGATGTGCAATTTCCATTTTGTTTAAAAGGTCATTGACATGAAAGCTTTAAGAGCAGACAGGTCATGCCTAGAAGTTCTGTGAAGAGGTTCCTGGTTGCTAGATCCCTAGTGATCTTATTGCACTCCCAGATCTTGCAGCAGGGTCTGTAAACTAACTTGGAAGAGTAGCAATGATTTCTACTGATCAGAGGTGTCCTACTCCCAGCCACAGGTCTCTCAGACCAAATAAAACAAAATTACAATGCGCAACACTAAAACACTGAACAGGCAAATAATCCAACAGTAATTCAGGAATTCTTAGGTTGAAAAACCAAAACAAGCATTCCAACCATTTCCAAAAACAAGTCAACAAGCATTTATGTAATCTCACAAGTGTAAACTACGTGCCTTTGCAACTTGATTTATACACAAAAACTGAAGAAAGTTATAGATGACCAACTAATCAAACACAGAACAAAATGCATCTCATTCCTAAACGGACTTCATGTAAGATGCGTACCAAGAAAAGGACTATGAGAGATTTTAATGCGCAAGGTTTGTGGGCTCATTTGTCCAAGCACAAGCCAGATCTCCATATAAAAGAACAAGACCAAGAACACTGGTATAATTTTAATAGGCCGAAATGAAGTAGGACATAGAAAAAAGATCAGGGGCAGCTCTCCGTTATGAAGGGAATGCAGTTATTTATACCATTGATTTTGATCATCTTGGAATACCACTGAACAAATGTTCAATAAGAACCCAGTCTTGACAGTCTCAAAATTGGGGCAGAAAAAAAAAAAAATACTAACACCCAGGGAAAAATGACATACAAAATAATTTAGACCCAAGACTGAAATCTCACTGCCTTTTCACAGAACACAATTTTTAATCTTCGAGTATGCATATTAAACACCCACTATCCGTCACACTTCTTTTAACAGATGCAAATAAAAACAAGTGTGACAGCAAACCACACTGAGCACTGGGAGCGAGGAAAGAAGTCAGGGTTGACAAACAGAGAAGCTGAGACGCATCATGAGAAACTGCAATTTTATGGCCAGGAGCTCTGAAGCAAGACGGAAGTCTATGCCAACTAGGCATAGGCTAGGCATTTGGAGGGCTTCAAGGGTAATCCATTGGTTAACTGGATTAAAAGCAGGTGAGGAAAGACAGCACCCTGCTACTATCTCATGAGTAGCTGACATTGCTGCTTCAGAATGACTCTACAGTTAATGCTCAGGTTGTACGCTGTCAGAGAAAGACTGTTTAGAAATGAACTAAAAATTCAAATTATTAGTGTAAAAGAACAGTCTAAAGTTTTAAAGCAAAAAATGTATTACACCTGAAAAATAAGACATTTTACTATCCTGCAAGGGTCCTAGCAATTTAACAAAAGGTTTCCCATCCAGATCACGAAATCAACAGCTCTCTGTGATGGATAATCATGAAAGTTATCACCACAGAGTAATCAAGAGTGTAGTTGCTTGGAAACTTGCTTAGAGATCCTGTTCTGTTTAATTGCTCAATTTGTCTCAGCCAGTGGCTGAATCTCTCCTGCAGACAGAGCAAGGAAACTAAACATGTTACCAGCCAAACAAACAATTCCATATTGGAACAAGGAATTTAGGGGAATGCTTTCCCATAAAAATAAATGAAAAATAAAAATTAGACACTTTCTTGGTAAACTTTAATAAAGTGGCATTTCTATATTAATAGATTCTTGGTAAGTTGGTTGACCTTAGAAAGGGAAATTTTCTTTAATTTATTATTATTGAAATGGTTTAATTTGGTAACCTACAAAGGTTACCAAAGAGCCTTTTCCCCCACACACCCCAAAAACCCAGAATACTTTCCCCATCTGTGCTTTCACAGGTGGATGCACAGTTTCTGGGATCCTTGCCTGGACAGATACAGCCCCGACAAGCAGAAGCCTTTGATCTGCTTCCAGCTGACTGCTCAAGAGGATTTGTTTTGGGCTTATGCTGCTGTAAAACAGCGTGAGAGAAAGTTACTCTGTACGTAGGGTCACATGAGACACTCTTGTTTTCAGAGAGTAATGGCCTGGATAACACAAGCTCCCTCTACTACTTTGCAGTCCTGAGCTACTCTTGCTATGAGGAACTTTCTTGTAACTTACTCAAGTAAAATTGTCAAGGGCCAGACTGAGTCATCTACCACTGAGAATAAAGTGTGGTGTCCCAAAGGAACTCAATATTAGTACTTCTCCAGGCTGAGAAACTGTAGTGGCATTTACTGAAGTACTTTTGCTGCTGTACTTCCTATAATTACTTTTTCAAACCCTAATCTGTTTTGATTGGTATAGGTCCATGGCTAGCAAGGAAGCTATCAATGCTTCCTTTGGGGAACACAGGGAAACAGCTTCACACAAAGAGGCCTTTAAATAAGAAGCACACTTTGCAGACAAATTGGCCAGTGCTCAATATATGCTTCTTTTTTTTGTTAGCATCACTGAAAATATTGCGTTAGCAGAATTCTGTCCCTCCCCGCTTTAAGATCTCCTTAATCTTGGACAGACTACTTAATTAACATCACCTGCATCTGAATCCCTGCCCTGCATATATTACCTTCACTAGAAAAAGTAAAAATCATCATGAACATGATACAAGTAACAAGCTAGAAAAAAAGCTTCTCTGTCCCTTTCCCTTAAGATGATGCCAGTCAAGGAGCAACCTGTGGCTTGTACGGAGCTGGCAAATTGCCCTTTGGACACAGAAAGCAAATGGGTTATGAGCTACTAGATACTGAAAGGCTTAGACTTAGAGAGGGAAGAAAGGACATTGTTAAATCCACCCCTGAAAATCCTCAACAAAAAGGCAACTGTCTTTGCTAGCAGGCAGTTCGTCTTGATGCCAGATCAATCAGGGCCACTGGTGGTTCAAAGGCTGCTGCACTGATGCTTCAGAAGTAGTTGTCCAGCTCATTCCCGGTCCTAAAAAAACTCTCTTCCAGCAATCTGCACAGCTCCCCAGTCCACTCAAGAGTCATACAAGAAACAGCCAAGATGACAGCTGAAGAAGTAAGGGTAAAAACTTGGATGAAAGCCAGCCGTTCCCAGAAAACATATCTTAATTCTGTACTCCATTCCAAGGCAGACTACAGGGCAACATGCACTAACCAAGTTCTTAGGGGAATCTTAATCCTTTCAGACAGAGACTGGGAGGAGTAAAACACAGGGAGTCCACGGAGGCAAAGAAAATAACCCTGGAAGAGGCAGATGTAAGGGAGAGGTGACATTTTCAGCTTTATTTCACTTGATTGGACAAAAGCACACATCAGTTGGGCCTTTTGTTGAGAGCAAGGGAAGACTAGAGATAACAAGGCAAGTGAAATAAATAACCTAGACTAAAGAACAAATTCACCCAAGAGTTTATGTAAGGCTAAACTAGACCCCTGTACTATTTATGAAACAGAAAAAGACTTAAATGACTGGCTACTTATGAGTAATTATCACAGCTATTATAAAAAGATTTGTTAAGAGAATTTTGGCTGTTATATAATTATCCTATGGGTCACCATCTGTCTTTAAGTCTTCATAAAATTAAACATATGTTGTTTTCACCAACTGTTGTAGTAGATTCACATTCTCATCCTGCTTACGTGCTGCAACATAAGAAGTCTATTCATATCATTGGGAATATGTCAGAGCCAAAAATCAAGTAGTGCTCTGCTGGCAGTTTCTTTTGAAAGCCAGGCCACTTCCTCCAATGTTCAACTAATAACTCAAGGGTGTAGACCTCTTGCTAACTCATCATACATAGCTTTGCCCATTGCTTTGCTGCAGCTTTCCTTTGGCAACACAGTTACGATCTGAAGTGTTAATGGATGCTTCAGTTATTCTTAGCTTTTTCTCTCCCCCCCTCCCCTCCCTTCTCTTTTTCAAGTTCTGGGAGAGGACGACTCAGAGCTTTAAGTGCTCAAAGAGTTCCTGTCTATAAAACAAGACACTCTGCAGCAGGTTCCTATGTCGTTCCTTTGGGCAAGGGATGAGAATTCCAAACACTGCTCATAGTCAAAGGTGTATATTAGTTTTCCTCCCAATAAATATTGCAGATGTGGGCCAAAGGGTTTCCGAATTATTAAAGAGGAAGGAGGAGGGGATAACACATTTAGCGTCTTACTTCCTCTGGATTCCTGCCAGCAGGTCAGCAAAAGTTTGAAGATTACTGTTTGAGTGGTGGTATAAGGATTGTCACACAGAAATGCCACCTTTCAGCCCACTGGTGGGGGATAGTACAGGACCAAGATTTTGCACAATTCAATATATCCCTCCTCCCCCCAACCCCCGTCTGCCAAAAAAACCCCAACAGTTTTAAGTAGTCACAAATTATGCTGGCTATTTACATACACCTTGCTATTTTGAGACACCAGTGTAAAAAAGCAAGCCAAAACAAAACTAGTGGTTGAATCAAAGAACTGCATGGAAGAGCTGGCTGAACTCTCCAGAAGCAAGATCACATACAATATAAAATAGGATCCTTTACCCATACCTACATATAGGATTCAACGCATGAGCCCTCCGAAACAGACTATGCATCAAAGCATCAAGTTAACAGTGCTGCTTGCTGACAACTTAAAGTTCAAACCACACCACACTATCAAATAAAGACAGACCTTTGCATCAAATCTATTTCTTTTTTTTTTTTTTTTTCCACATAAGTGCAGGAGAGTTGATACAATTTGTCATAGCCACTAGGACATTTACAACACAACTAGCTGAAGTGGGCTGTCCCCTCTTTCCAAGTGCTTATGGAAGGCACAATAACCTCAGAAATTGTATAACCAAAGTAATCAGATTTCATTTTTAAAAAATTGCAGAATTACCATTTTTTTTTTTTAAAGTGATGACTGGCAATTAAAAAACTGCCAGATATAAAATAATCTTAATTAAAAATTGAACAGACTGTTGATTGGGAACTATACTTGAATCATTGCCATGTTAAGACGGATGACAAGTCCTCCTAATTTAAGCCTTATATAGAAAATGGGCTATAAGCCTTTAAACAAAACTGTGCAATGCAATGCACCAAAATTATATAAACGAGAAGAAACAACAGTAACTTGATTCCAACACTGGACCTTTTAAGCAAGTGCTATGAAATGTGTCTTATACAGAGCCACACGTGCTAAATAATACTGGGGAAAATTATCTTCATGAGCTACCAGCTGAGGTCTGAGAATTACACAGTTTAACATACATGGTTAATTGGTATTTTTAAAAGTAGCATTCCACTCAATTGAGAAGAAAGGACACAGCGTGTGTGGCAACAGCACCCAGCCTGTTTTTGTTCTGCAGGAACAAAAGGAAATTACAAGTACACAACCCAAGGACGGAGCAGGAGCTGTCTGGGCACTGGGCCTGCAGCAGGTGGGTGAGCAAGGCACACTCTCAGGCTACCTGTAGTGCTTTCCATCCAGCATTGATCAACTCAAAACACCAGTTTTTGCTACTGGCACCAAGTGGCCTAAGACACACAGTGCTCACCTCACCTTTTCTGCTGCAGTCCAGCAAGTCTTGCTATGTCAAATACAGAGCTGGGTGGCAAAGGGAGCTACAGAATGGCTCTTTTATCCTCCCCTACCTCCAAGCTACAGAGATGTGTTCCTTCATGGCAATCCCCAGACATCAGCCAAATGAAATTAGGCTGTGCTCAGCACTGGGACATTTGGCCCCAAGACACCCTTTACTTTATGGCATTGGGCAGCATGGAAGGGACCAACTGGTCAGTCTGCTATCAGAAGGCTACCCTATTAAGAGGCATTTTTAGCAAACCTCCATCAATTCTTTCTCTCATCCCAGATTCAAATAAGCTTGTAATTGTAGAGGAGAATGCAGGAGTTGTGGAAGAAGTTTTTCAAATCCTCTCCAACCTTCAGCATCTCCTGGTTAGAGCTCTTCAACATCTAAGCATCTTCAACAGCAAAGTAACCAGACAGGATTTCATCATCCAAACTGATTATATTTTAAGTGTTTACAGTTCTGTCAATAGTACTGTGGCTGGGGGGCAATGGGAATAGCTGTACATCCAGTACACCCAAACTGCTTCACAGTGTTATATCTTAAGAACTCCGACACATAGTAGACATTTACAATACTGTAACCTAAAGGACTAAAATAATTCCACTTGCCAATGAGCTGTTGTCGTGGTTTAGCCTCAGACAGCAACAAAGAACCATGCGGCCGCTCTCTCAAACACCACACAGCCATGGGGGGAGAATAGGAAGAAAAAATGCAAAACTAGTGGGTTGAGACAAAGGTAGTTTAACAGAACAGCAAAGGGAATAGGAGAACAATAACACTGATAAAGGAAAACAACAAACAAGATTACGGTATCACTGCTCACCAACTGGACCCAGGACAGCTACCTACTTACAAGACAAAAAAATCTCCACACTCAAAACCCCAGAGAAAAGATCATCTGCAAACAGACACACTTTTTCAAACACGTTCGCTATTAACACTAAGTTTTCCCATGTTAATCCCTTTCTGAAAATGCATCTTCCCTTTGGTTACTAGCTGAATTAAGAACCACAGCAGTAGACACACCACCCAGAACAACAACCATCTCTACTTAAGGTATAATATACAGCATAAAACTATTTGAAAAAATTTTTCAGTTAATGAATGATCATCATACACTTGCTGAACTTCAGTTTTTCAAATTACATTCCTTGTAGGCTTCATTCTCAGTTACAATCACACTGAATTCACGTAAAGCAAAGCCTCTGGAACAGAAACTGTTGTGTGAGTAGGGGAATTCAGGAAAGCCTGTTCCCCTGCCTGCCACTGCCTCTCCCCAGCCACAGTGTCACTGTAGTATAGCAAAGCAGCGGCAGAATGGTCTGGGGACGGCCAGCTTGGGGCAACTCCCCTCATGGCCATAAGGAAATGGATGCTGCATGTACAAAAAGCTCAGTCTTCAATGCTGACATATACACTCCAACTTGATCAATAAGCACAGGACTGGAACACAGCAAAGTTTCCAATGTATGAATAAAATAATCTCAAGTAAATTAATACTAGGGAACAATACTTAGATTCAGCAATAAATACATTGTTAGAAAAATATTATTTCTTTATCACTAGCTGATATAAATGTATTTTGTTCAGCACCTGTTTGTTGATCTTCAAATTGTTTCACTTCCCTGTGGATTATTCAAGGAAGGTGGAAAATAATTTCTTTGAAATATAACCCAAGTAAAAATTACAGCATTGAATCTGAGCTCTTGTGAAAGGTTTTAAAAGCATTCACCTAAAACTGCTGTTATGCTGTCATGTAAAATAGGCTTTAATAGCCTCAGTGCCAATACATCTCTGACAATAAAGCAACTTCTAGCAGATTCAAAAGTACAGCTCCCAGTACAGTTTCTCCCAGAGGGAGAAAATATTAAGATAAGGTGGTCTCACTCCAGCTGACTAGAGCCACCCATTCACTATAAAACCAAGAGTACTGGCCTTTTCACATGCAGATAGTTCTGCTGCTCTTGTATATGAAAAACAAGTTCCACCACATCACTCTTCCCAGCAGTGCTGCTTCTTGCCTTGAGGTCTGCTGAAAGCATGAGGAGCTAAGAGTAGTTAGCGAGCATGACAGGAGCGCTTTGCAGGTAAAGAAAAGTACACCTAACCATATCTGAAGAGGAACTCAAGATCATGGATGAACTAGCAACAAAAGAACCTTTGCAACAAGAAGTTTTCCATCTGCTGCTTCAAGAGCATAGGATTATATTTCATTCCAAGTCCTTGCAGGAAGGGCACATCCCTAAGAACAGGGCAAGGAATGCAGTGTTTGAAGCTAATCAAGGAAGAGCTGGAAGGGTGTGATTCATGAGTGAGCACACACAAACATCAACCACCCTACGCTCAAAGTACAGGCAGAACACAAAGATCGTATATCATCATCAGTAGGTTTGGGTGCCCTGTCCCATTCAAAGAGCTGATAAAAGTGAAAAGGCTGTGCACCACCTATGTAGAGTTTCTCTTGGCAATGTTCAGGCATTTAATTCATGTACTACATAGTTTATCAGAACAGGTGATGAGGTAAACATTGGTACTGCTCAAGAACCAACATTAGTCTTCCAAGTTTCTAGCAGACTACCACATTGCCACACTTAGCTGTCAAAAATTGTGCCAGCTGGACACTGTATGGATGCATCTAGATCTCCAAGCCCATCTCCTATTTGCTTCTTTCATAGTGCATGATCTCACATTTTGCATGAGAATGCAGGGTATTTCTTACTATGCTGAAAGCTATCATTCATCATTAAGGGTAGTGAGACAGTGGAACAGGTTGCCCAGAGAAGCTGTGGATACCCCATCATTGGAAGATATCCCTGCTCATGGCAGAGCGGGGTAGGACCAGAAGATCCGTAAAGGTCTCTTCCAACCCAAACCATTCTATGATCATGACTACGTGTCAATAATGTCATCTACATGGCTGTAAATTCAACACACCAATTCTCTTTCCTGTAATGCTGCCAAGGCTAAGCTGGTATAGAGGTAGGAGGACCTTCCTGCCCTACCCCATTAATTATACATGCACTAGTTACTCTGCAAGCACAAAAAAAAAAAATAATAATCAAGTAGTAATGCAACCCTAAAAAAAATTCCCCAGAAATTTCAGATCAAAATAACCCAGACCACACATGTTATTGTGAAGGTGAATCACTCAACTCTGTAAGGTATAAAGTAAAATGCAGGTCACATTTGAAAAAAGCTCAAAGCAGGCTGCAAAACAATGCTGAAGTGCAGAGATTTACATGGTATGCAGAACTGCTGATCTACTGAAATGAAGTAAGCAACAAACTGGAAGTGCATTGTATAATTATACTAATATACAGCAACTTACTCAAGAGAAAATTATGTAGTCCTACAGCACACAAATTGCATTAAATAGAGAGAAAAGACACAACTGGGGACAAGCAGGAACTACAGGTAGCTAACGAGCAACTGAAGCAAAATAGATTTGGTATTCCTAATCTTCAATAAACTTGTCAAACATCCACCAGTTACCACATCTGCATGGAAAAGAAGCGTTTTTAAGTTTCTACCATTTCAAATTCACTGCCCCGTTGCATCTAGCTTGCAAGCAGAAGACTGTGACGACAACAACACAGAGCAGCTCCACTATGTTCTCTTACAGTTGATCCCGATTCTCCTTTCAAAGGTCACACGCGTGTACATATTGATGTCCTCTCTGGGTGGGGTTTAGTCTGTGGTTATGCAAATAATTTTTCATCAGTAACAGATCTTAAGTCTCAGACCTTCCCTCCTTTGCTCATTCCTGTTCCACCCTGGGACAGAGGCTGCTTCTTCCTCAAGGCACTCTTTCCTTAGCTATTCTCTAAACTCGAACTATGAATTATGTGGTTTATAAAGGAAAAAAAAAATGAGACATAAAAACAAAAAAAGAAAAGCTTTATATATGTTTGCGACCTACATTTCATTGTTTCAGTTGAGAGAGCTGTCAAACCAAAATTTATGTCAGTACAATTAACAGTGTCACAGACTAACAGATGGTGAATCTATTACCAAGATAGCCAGTCGCTTCGCATTACACCTAGCTGAAACTCACTGAAATTTTTCTGAAAGTAAGGATATTCCTCAAAAGAAACTAAGTATCATTTAAGGGGACCCGATTTTCTAGTTTGTTCTGCAAGGAGTTACTGAATGTAACTGGAAGCACTGGAAAGAAAAGTATTACTATATGACTATTTGCAACTTAAGAGTCCTAACCACAAAGTACTTTGAATTAAAGTAGCAGACATGTAATTCACACCTCATTGCTGTCTTGCAGATTGGTTCTGCAGAGACTAGAACATACTTGACAAAGATCGAGATGCAACACGTATGAAAGCATTTGTTTTGCACACACAGCACTTAGCACAACCAAAGTTTTGATCAACAGATCGCAGCCATCAGTGCTGAGGAAAACAAAGAGAACCAGCACACTTGAGAATAGTCCTTATTTTCTGCTTCTCATGCCACCACCATGTCTCAAAGCCCTTCAACACACTAGAGGGAACCCCAGTAAGGAAAGTAATCTTTTTTAGTAGGCACTGCAACATGCAATTCACTCCATGCCATGGGGCCCCACTGGCACTAACGCTGTTGTGAGAATATGTTCCCACATCATCAGTGCCCAGTTTACATCAAGCTGGACAGCAGCAGCTACTGCTTGACACTGCTTTTAGCTGGCCACCAGTTTAATTTCCTCAGAGCAGCTGGTTTCCAAAACCTTAGAGGAAAGCTAATTTTAGCAGTGGTGAGAAATCTTAACAGATTTCATAAATTCCCTGTGATTATGCTACAATATCATTTTCCACATTTCTAAGTGTCCAGTTGGCTTCTCCATGGCTCTTACGGATGTAGGCTAGGAATATAGCTCATGGAAACAGCCTGTAGAATTCCATTTTTAGTTCTCCTTATCAAGTGACAGTAGGTAACAAACAGATGTCCTTTCCTTCACAAAATATGCTCTGTCTTAGGAATCCACCAGAAAGGATAGTGTAGATGTGGCACTTCAGGACATGGTGTAGTGGTGGACCTGTCAGCATTAGGTTTACAGTTGGACTCAATGATCTTAAAGATATTTTCCAGCATAAATGATTCTATGATAACCTTGGATACCTTCTTGTAAGGCAGTATGAAGATGACTGCACTGCCACTTGCCCAACACTTATCAGGAAAAATTTGTGAATAAAACTTAGGAATGTGTAAAAGTGTCCCAAATGACATATAGTAGCAGTCTGAATTTCACTAGGTCACACATGAACATTGATGCATGTCATATGTCCTTGCAACAGTGAACTTTCAAAGAGCTGTGACCCTACTTGCTCAGAGCTAGACCAAAAGCTCTGCGGTTCATCACCTTCATACTCTGCACAACTGTAATAACCACTAATAGCTGAGGCAGCAACCACAAAAGAGCAACTCCCCTTCTTGGCAGAGTTCAAAAGAGCTCTCTCAGCCTCCAGCAGCAGTCCAGCATCATGGACTGCTTTCGTGGCTTTATGATCTAGAAGGCCTTGCAACCGCCAGGTGGATGTACTTCTAGACTGTTGGAGGTGTACTTGCTCAGGTCTTCACTCTGCTTCACTCTCCCTTTACCCCCAGTTCTTACAGGCAGTGTTTTACTTTCAAAACTTCACATATTAATTTTAAAAATGAACAAACCCCCAGACATTTTAGTAAGATTTTCAAAAGTCTTATATGTGCCTTCACTGCAGTTTATTATCAGAAAGGTGTTTAGCCTTTTGAAAGTTATAATCCTTAGGGAAGGCAGCAAGCATACACTATATATGTATTACTGGCAAATATAGACAAACAATTAGCTCTGCTGGATTCCAAATCCAGATGCAATAACAAACAAACCGAGTTCCATTCTTGAGCACATCCCTTTATTTGTTCACCTGTCTAGAAGGCTCATGATCATACCCTGCTACTGTTAGCTACCTATCCTTCCTTCAGGAAGGGGCTGAATAAAGTGGTCCAAAGTAAAGCTCTGGCAGGGAATCATGGAGCTACATGGATTTGTCTCATCCTGCCACTGTTCCCTTCTCAATGCACTGAGGACTAAGAGAAAAGGAAAGTGATCAGAAGAACAGCTAACAAGACCTGAAACAACAGCAAGAAAGAAATGAGCTATCTAATAGTGAAGATGCAAACAACCTATTCATCTCCTTAAGCATCTGCACACACATGGGGGCAGGATCACCCACTCACAGCAAGTCACAGCCCCAGAGCCGTACAAACCACACAGCTTGCAGTACAGAACTCAAGCATCAGTGATGTACGTACCCAGAGAAACTGACATTACGTGGTACATGCTCAGTTCAAAAACAGAATAAGTCACAAATTACATGAGATAAAGCTTTAAGTTACCTGCAACATTGACCATTGGTCCCTACATGACAGTTTTTGAAGCCAGTGTAGAAAGACCAAAGGGGAACTGCGCAGCACTTTTAAAACTAAGAAATCCCTCTGTCACACACTACAAAAGCTCACAGATCCCCCTTATTCTTTCTCCTCCAATTTGCTCAGTATTCTCAAAACTCAACATCACTCCCCGCCACTATTCTCATTAGTTAACCATCCAGTTCAACCAGTGAGGCAGTTTCTGCTGAGTTTTCCCCCACTCCATAAGATACAGCATTACCAATTCCAAAACCATTCCTACTATCACAGCATCAAAATTAACATTGCAACAACTACACCTATTTCTTTTAACGTTGCAACAATAAACATTGGGCTAAAAACACAAAAACACACAGCGGCTTGACAAACGGAAGCCAGTTTTTACATTTAAAAAAAGGTTTCCCACCCCTCCCTTGACCTACTCTGCTAATAAAAATACCATTTCCTGAAGTTCACTCTAACCCCAAGACCAGCATTATTGTTTCCATTCCAGATAATTCAAAATAATTTTGGAAATACACATGTGGTGCTCAGCAAGGATGACAGAAACACCCATTTATTAGTTACTCATTCAGTTTCTTTTAGTATGCCTTGAATGGGAGCATATATACTAATTTTACTAGATAAGACATTACAATACAGATACTCCTACTGAAGAAAATATAAATATATTGAGGAGTTGCACAGCAGTGTGAAACACACCTTTATGCTATTTTGGTTAATAAAGATGTTTTTGAAAACTCCATCTCTTTCCCCTTTAAAGCCTTCCACCTAGAAAAGAACAATGCTTCAGACAGGCAGCAGTCTCCATACAATAGCTGTTCTCTACTATACTAGAGCATTTGTTTCCTAGGAAACAAGCAAAAAAAAACCCACAAAAAGTATCCAGTATGTTAAATATGCAAATAAACTAGGTCACACCAGTCATATTTCACTCAATGGAGCGAAGAATCCACAACTCATTGTAGTTTGGAGTACAGGATCAGTTTTTCAGTAACTGCTCAAAACTAAATGATCTTTATTTTTCCACAGGCACCTCCGAAGTACACTGCTTTTTAGGAACAAATGCAAGATCAGCAAGGAAGGGCTTTACTCAACTGCATGAAAATACATGTTGTTTTAATGCCAAAAAAAAAAAAAAATGTTCTTAATGCAAGTGCATTCTAACTAGCCAGCTATCTGCCTAGCCTACCAAATTGTGAGCAAATCATTGCCAACAGCAAGTCACAGCAAACCAAAGCCTATTATTCCAGTCCAAAACCTTACCAAATTCTAGGCAAGTTTCCACTGTGCTTGTCTATAGCCCATAAGAGAGCTCTAGTCTTATAGTAATTGGCTTCTTAACACACAGACCAGGCCAAGCCTTACTGCAGTAGGAAATAGAGGAAACAACAGAGAAAACTATCCTTTTGAACAATACTTTTCCATGTCCTGAAGGTAATATATCAACAGTTGTTTCCCAAGCTCCCATGAAAAAATGGAGAGGGTTCAGGGAAGGGTAAGCAGGTCAGTCTCAAAAAGAAAAAAGTGACATTTCAAGAATATGTTTGGTCAGAAGGAGAGGCACTATTTTTATTCTTACAGTACCTGCACTAGTACTCACAGGAAACATAAGCTAGCATAGTCAAACCAAACCAAGCATCACAAAACTCAAAATCTCATTATCAGACTGTTTGAAAGCATGGCAATCACCTAGCACAATGTTAAATGAACAAAGCATTTTATGTTGTGAAAGGGCCATGCCAGCAAGCTTAAAAAATGTCAGCTGAATCATACCAGTATCAGTTCACAGAGTAATGAATTATACACTGTAGCTACGCATTCCCTCTCTGACACTGAGCTGCTGCTAAAAGAGTCTCTTCAGCTCATATTAGACAGGGAGCTGTAACAAAAGTGTGCTGGTCATAACTGAGGGTGGAAAGACTATTACCTGAAAGAAAAAAAAAAAAATACACCAATGCTATTTATATTGCTTCTACAGTCTTTGCACATCATGGTGTGACAGTAGGAAATTACAGTCTACTAAGTACTTCAGGTACTGTTCCTGTTTGCTGATTCTCTAGCCTGCAGAAGACACCAGCATGAACATCAAAGGTGCCCTCATGAACTCTTGAGGTCTGTTTTGTTAGTTATGGTATTAAATAGGAAGAGGATGCAGATAAGCTACTCAGTCCTCTTCCTCACCTTTAGAGGATAACACAAACATGAAGGTATGCCAAAAGTTCAGGGAAATGTTATTTATTTAATCCATCAGGGAAGGACAGGGAGGAGCTTTACACAAAAGCCAATCTTCTGAACCCACAAGAAAGTCCAGTAACAGCAGTTCACAAAAATGCATTCAAGGATGATACAATTTCAGAACTAAAAAAGAAGTGAGTACCATCAGCTGACAGGAATGGTACGATTCCTGCAATTAAATTTATGAGTCCTCAGCAATGTTTTGGGTAACTCACCACACCTCAGACTGTTTCTACCAAAATATTCTTGGGCTAATCAGAATTAAGCAGAGAGTTATATTCCTCCACATCACCACAAACAGTAAATCAGTGCACAGAATACTTCTCACTCTCTCCATGAAGAAAGTTTACCACTTCGAAGTTTAAAAAAAAAAAAAAAAAATCACCACATTGTTACAATAGCAGCTCTCCAGAAGAGCAGTTAAAGAAAGAACTAATTCAACCCAAGCACTAGTTAGCTAGTTCACATCACAGACCCGCTATGGTTTGTACCAGTTGGGGTGGGCTTATAAGGAAAGGGATACAGAAGCACCCTGCCACTGCTCCTCAGCAAGTATGCTGCATGGACACTTGCTTTCCCGCTCATCCTGCTGTACATGACATGGAAATATAGCTTACAGGACTATTAATCTAGCAGCTGCTAACAGCACTAAATTTACTGAAGAAAACAAACACGTACATTTTTCACCATGTGTGCATTTGTTTGCTTTCATGTAATAGTCTACTTGCACAATGTTGTCCTCTTGCCTAATCAGCATGATAAAAGGAGCAGCATGAGCAAGTCCCAGTTCTGCTGCTTCCCTCTCTCCTAAACTAGGAAGTCAATTACATAAATCAAGACATTCTAATGTAACACAACTGTGGATAAAAAAAAAAGTTCTAAGCTTCGGCATGTTTTGTTTTTAGGTTTTCACAATGCAGAATATTATTAAGTACAACAAAATGGGATATCCTATGTATTCATTCAGGAGTTATTTGAATTGTCCCTGGCATTTGTTCATTGCTTCCAGATTTAGGGAATTAGACAAAGAAACACAGTAACAGCTTGATCCTGAACACCATTAAGATCCCTTTAGTGAATCTTCCCACTCTCCCTGTGGGCAAGGAGTCACCAGTCCCATTACAGTCCTCCTCACCTAGCCTAACAGCAGGATAATTCTATTCTGACCAGAGGTTATTGAATATAAATTTCAATTACCATAATAAGTGAAATCTGCTGTAAGAGTAATTAATTTGTTAAAAGTCAAAGGTTAAAGAAGGTACCGCGGAAGAACTTTTTTGTGGGGGTGGGCTTTTTTTTTTTTAAATTAGTAAGACAGTTCACCCAAGGGACTGGGGAGGTGGGGACGGGGGAAGGACATTTTTCCCAGCTGGTCTTGGAAGAACATCCACCTGAGTGTCAAGTTTAAAGAAGGGGACCTTTTAATCCTGTCTGTCTGCCATTATAAGCACCACACATGAAACCTGCGATTACAGATATGAGGACATTAACCCTGCTCCTCTTGCATGTTATTACTGCATGCATCTGCATTAGGCATCACTAAAGATGTTCCAGATACTTATATACCAGTAGGAAAAATAAAAGCTGCAAGAAGCAGCTACCCTATTAGCAGGCAATCTGGCAAGGCCACTGTTTCATTAAGCAGCAAGGAAGCAGTTAAAGCACTCAGCAGTTGATTACAGAGGTATTTCATTCAAAGACATTAAAATGAATCTGATTATGAAGGTAGTAATGGCATTTTGTTCTTGTTAAGTCCAATTGGTAGACAGAACAGCAATTCCATAGTTGGTCCCATGATTACTTCTAAATATTACTATTTGCTCATACAATTTCCATTATTACTATGATACTTTTAAGGAAAAATTTAAGACAGGGTAAGTTTTTAAAGAGCACTTTATATAATTTAGAAACCTCTGAATAACATTCAATATGGACTTCATTGTGCTGTATTAGCAAAGAGAGATTCTTATCAGTCTGAAGCCACTTTTGATGACAGCCACAGTTCACACTACTTTTGAAAGTTTTATCAAATTCTCTTTCCTCTACACTAAGCCTTCGCAAATCAGGACCTTTTTCTACAGTACACAAAGGCAGCATCACTGATTTCAGAAAGAATCTCTAGTGCTTGAAGTCTATCCTTGTCCAGCTAAGGCCTACATAACTCTTTACAAAATATAATTTGATGGCCACAGCTAGCTTCATTAAATAAAGAGCTCTGGAAAAATGCTGTCAAGATTGTTCCCTCCAGAATCCATTCAGAAGATGCAAATAATCAGACCAATACTTTCATTAAATGTCTCAAATGGCTCAGTCAGAACTTAAAGTTCACAATTACATGCCACAAGAGGATTGGGGGTGAGGGGAGAAAGTCTAATCAACTTGTAAAACACTTCAGTTTTGAAGAAAGAAAATTAAACAGCTGGAAAAGCCTTCATGGCTTAACCTGCTCTCCTGAAAATTAAAAGAGGATGTGACATTCACACACAGAGGTATCAACACATTTACACTCAAATTGTGGGTTTTAAACTATTTTCCAAGAGGCAATCTGATTAAATCAGGAAGATGGTTGCATTGCTTTGGAGGCTTGCATTTGAAGTCAAAACCTATGTACATTAAAGGGAAACCATTGAGTCATTGCAGAAATCATGGAGAATCTCAATATCCATAATCTAGAGACCAGTGGATCAGATAAACAGAGGACCAGATTAACCCTGCATTGAGGACTGACAAGTACATAACTGGAAATACAAAGGAACAGTTTCTTATGTCTTACATGATTTTCAGGGACTAAACATGAACCATTTACTGAAATGTTTTTCCTTAGGCCTGTCTTCCAATTCTGACAACGCCCTGAAGAGAAATCCATCATGACAGGAGCTACAACACAAGGGGATGCAAGTTTAACAAGGGTTTTTACATTCCATGGGGAAAAAAGAAAGAAAAAGAAATTTCAAGGAGGGTTTAAAAAAAAACAAAACAAAACAAACAAACAAAAAAAAAACCAAAAACCAAAACCAACTCAAACCAGCAAACACTCAAATGAAATTTTAGTCAGTTTATTTTTTTTCCACAAAGATGTTGGAATTCAGGCTCTGGCTGAAATAGATAAGAGAGGTAAGAGGACTAGCAAAAATGTGAGTGGACTAGCAAAAATGTGAGTAGTCATCCTTACAGAAGGACATTCGATACCACTGGCATGAGCCAAATGCTGGCACCCAATATAAACCAAACCAGCCTGTGGGGCCTAGAACAGGAAAAAGCAGAGAAGAGGTGGGCATAGTTACTTTAATAAAAGATTAATAATAATCATCATCCTCATCACCACCACATATCACCTGCAAGGAAGTGGCCTCATATATAAGCACACTGATCCAAAGAACATCTGCTATCTCAGAGACACACAAGGTAAAATCAAAACAAACCCCCCAACAAACACATACACAGTTGAGTCAGGAAATCTACATAGCCAATTTTGTGGCATTCCATCACCAAGTAGCTCCCTATCTGCCCTCTGGGAGTTAAAGACCCCCTACTATGAACACTGTAAGACACCAGGCTTCAAGAAAATATAAACCCATTGGAGAAAACACTCCACTCACTGCTGTGCCCTCAGTCACACACATACACAATGGCAACACAATGGTTCTGCTGTGTCTAATGCTGCCTGTCTTCGTGGAGAGACGAGAACAGGAATTAGCCCTGTATCTTCAGCAGCCATAAAAAGCACAAAAATAGTCCCTCTTCTCCAGGCAGTATTAAAAGGAAACGACTTGAGCTTCTGACGAAACCCACATTGCTAATTCTTTTTTCCACAAACTGCTCCAGTCACTCAAGTACATAAAACATTTGGAGTGACTAGATTGCTGCTCCTATTCAGCCCAGTGGTAAAAGACTGTGACTGATACAAATGCAGAGGAAATTCTTGAGAAAAAGAAGAAAGTCAAGCAAAGATGATGTAGGAAGGTCTGATCTGCCATTGCAGTGTCAGCCAAGAATGGCCACAGGAGACCTTTGTATTTTAATTTATGCTCTCTCAGTCTGTCTGAAGAGCAGCAGCTGTTGCAGCCAAGAGCAGAGAACGCATGGCTGTCAGCAAAGCAGACAGGAGGGCAGTCCTTATGCCTGCTACCCTGTGGAGAGAAGAAAGATAGGAAACGATTTCCCCAGCAGGGACCCCTTACTGCAAAAACAGATTCTGGCTGGCAAGAGCAAAAGCTGTCCTCTTCAACATGCCTCAGCAGTATTGGTATGATGCAGATGTGAAAAACCAGAACCAGGAAAAAAAAATAATATATATACACACACAAACATACCTGTATATATAAAAAACCCAACATCCTAACATACACTGTTTACAACGGATTTTATTAATGCCAGCAGGAACCACATTTTCTAGCATTTACACCTTTGGGATTATACCTAGTCTAAAGCATTAAATCCAGTTTGCAGGATGAGCTTGTTTCTCATTCAGTAGAAGCTATCATAGCAAGATCAGGACAATTCAGAACACCATTATACAGCAAGCACCAAGCCAGGGAGGGGTGGTCAGACAGAGAGGGAATAACTCTTTGCTGCTGCCAAGAAAACATGAATTAATCCAATTAACTTCATATCTATATAACAAAACAAGAATAAAAACCCCGAAACCAACACACACACAAACTTAAGAAAACCAAAACTATTCAACCAAACAAAATAACTTTTCTTTAAATGCTAAGCCTTAAAGCGTTTTGTTCCATTGTCCAAGTTTTCACTGAAGTACTTCTAAACTAGATCCCCATGCAGCAAGTAAAACATATTTCAGGATGAATAGCTACTGAACTGTTTTCCCAGGCCTATGCTTTTTTTTTTTTTTTAATATTTCCTATAGCAACAGAATTTAGACTAAGAAGTTGTTTACCTGGAAATCCAGCTCCCAATGGGATCAGATCATGGACCTAGGCCCTGGGAACATGGACTTACAAAGGCATTCAAAAGCACTTGTTTATTATTTCTCAGTAAAACAAAGAGGTCTTAGACTTCTGAAAACTTTATTTTTTTTCCCCTAAGCCTAGTAAACTAGCTTAAGTCTGAAGTGTACCTTCTGCCTCTGCACAGTCAGCTAGCTTTAAAGCATCTGATATTTTGGGACCAGAATCATTACGTTGCTACCTTGCCTATCTCTTGTCTCCTCTTTGTCAGACAGTAAATAGCAGTAGTCATCCATGCCACTTATGTTCTTCCTCCCTTCCCATGACTATTATGCAAGTAAACAAGAAAAGTCTCACATTTTATTTATCAAATTTCAAACACTGTGGTATAACATAAGATGACTTCTATAAATTTGTCTTGATTAAAGAATTCACTTGGGCTACAATACAACCTTAGGGATTACGGGATGTCATGCTTATACAGCACCGACAACTCCACTGTACTGTCTGTCCACTGGCTTACTTTATGTAACCCCTTAAGATCATACTCTTAACACAGTATGTTTCTTCCTTTTGGGAGGCGAGGGGGAAAAGAATGAAAAGGGACAGAACTGTGGGCAATTGCGATCCTACTTAAAAACTGCCAACTATATACCTTGCTGTTAAACATGGCCTGGGCTGAAAATGGTTAATTCATTAAAATTGGAGAAGCTGTGTAAAGACCCAACTAGGTCACCATCTGGAAACTTACAGCTCCCTCTTCCCCGCAGCAAGCTTTTTTGTCTGTGACATCCAGCTGTAGTTGCCTTGGACTAGTACACTTAATTGACTTCACACGCCTCCAACATTTGTAATTCAACCATCTGAACTACTGAAAAGGAAGGTATCCATAATTTGTTTCTTAATGGTATAGTGTGGAAGAGTCAGGGGCAGGGTATGGCAGGGAGCAGAGAAAAGGTGTTTCAAACTACATTCCTGAGATGCAGGATTTTCACCATGGTTCCAGAGAAGCTAAGCAGATGAGCACGAAAGTTAATTGACTCCAAGCTACAGAACGCTCTATTACATGCCTGTTGGAACTCCACTTGTCTCAAAAGTAACCCAAAATTAATAGGGAAAAGGTACAACTAACAACTGGACATCACATACTTCAGAAAGTTAGAGATTCAAGGACCAACCAGACAAATCAACAAAGAAATCTCAATCTACAGATACCAAGTACAAAGATCCTAATTCTGGCTCTGAAAAGTTGAGGATTCAGAGCATATTCCCTAAGAATTATCACTACCTGCCTTGTTCTTACAGTTTTCATCATCTGGCTAGTACTGGCCTCTGTTCTAAGGATATTTACCTTAAACAGATCTTTTGTCTGGCCCAGTATAATCACTGGTATGTTCTCTTTGTTGCATTTCTAAAGAGGTTCTTTGAGGACTGTCTTGACAGTGTTGCCTTATTTTAGTTCCTTTCTATATCTGGAAACACTTCAACCCAAATGTTATGTTAGATGTCAGGGAGACAAGAAGGAGAGCTCAACTAGAACACCTAACAGCACATCACCCACAAAAGCTTCAAAACAGCTTTCTGTCCAACCCTGTGCAAGTTTTCATTCTTGCATTGCATACAAATCCAAGGCGGCTCTCATTCTAAATGCAAAATGCCCCTTATTAAAGGCAAAACGTTGATTTATTAGCGTAGCTATATCTGAATTTAAATGAATGTTTTAATTCTTCTATATATTCTTATTAAAGTAACATGATTTCTTGAAAATTTCAGAGCCATCTTTAATAAAGCTCACAAAATTAATTCCAATACTCACTTTGAAACTTGAGTATTACTCCTTTTGCTCCAGTTTCTTTACCAACAATTATAGTTTGTTATGAACATTTCACAAACAACAATTTCATAACCTCACCCTATTCTCATTCTGAACACTGAGAACTCATTTTGAAATTTCCTAACTGTTTACAGAGACCACAATGTCCAAACTGCTGGCATTATATCAGGTTAAGTCAGAAAGAAGAACATTAGACACTTAAACATTCACCCCAAAGCTCAAGAGAGAAAGAAGAGAGCACGCCTTTACCACTCTTCAATAAAGTACAGTAGAAATACCATTCCAGGCAAACTCACAGTAGGTCATACCAGACATCTTTATCTGTATTAATCGTTTAGCTTCCATAACTTCTGTAGTAACTGTAGCTCTGCATGTCAACATACCTTTCACTAAAGTTTTCCCAACTCGGTCTGGGGTTGATCAAAGGTATTAGACCTTGAAAACAACAGGGCAACAACAACACATCCACAGACGTAAGAGCTAATTAAGATGAAATATTTCCAAGGGACATTACATTGTTCAGTCTACAGTGCTTTTTTCAGATTTAGTCTGTCCATATAAGTGACTAATTAAATATTAATTGCAGGGTTCGTGTTCAAGATGG
The DNA here is from genome assembly GCA_947846985.1 of Fratercula arctica. NCBI lineage: Eukaryota > Metazoa > Chordata > Aves > Charadriiformes > Alcidae > Fratercula > Fratercula arctica. The sequence goes on along the minus strand of CANTUZ010000004.1, from coordinate 28,439,035 downwards.
ACAGCACTCACAAAAAACCAACACACAGCTTTAACTCAAGGCAGTTAAACCCGTTAGGTGTTTCAGTAGCAAAATGGTCTACTGATTTCCCCCATTCACATCCTCACCTGAGTGGAGTTCTTTTCCTCCCATGTCACTCATCATCCCATCAGCCCCTCGGTTTATGAAGCCATATCTTACACTGCGCACTGGCACACAAGCTGTTTTAAGTTGGTTTTGCTGGCAAAGACATCAGCTTAAAACTCCCTCTTAGAAAAAAAACATCAAACCTCCAAACTACCTTTGAATTGCATGGGATCCCAGATGGAAATTAAAGAATATTCAAAAAGATGCCTTTTATCACATCTTTTACACCATACAGAACATAGCCCAATAACATTTAAAAAAAAAAAACTGTTCTAGGTATTTAAAAGTTGTTAACATCCACAAGGTTAACAGAAATCAAGACTACACAACCTTCAAAGAAACATTTTTTCAATTCCTTACCATTAAAACTTATCTTCAACTTGTTTAATAGAGCTGTAGTTGCATTGATATGTTGTTTCTTCACACACTAGAGGAAAAAAGCAGGATTCTTTCCCTTAGGGAACTCCCTTGCACTGAATCTAGTCAAAAGGCAAGGCTCAGCACATCTCCTCCAAAACCTTGGAGCAATTTTTGGCTCTGTAGGTTAATGTTGCATTTGAAGGTACATGACGATCTAGCAAATTAAGGATTCAGTGCAATAGCTTGAAGAAGTTCTTCATCTCCCTTGGTGGTATGATTAGTCTAAAAGTAGGGAATGTTAATCTTGCTTTTTTATTAAAAAAAAGCCATCAATAAGAATCAGTTTTACATTTCTTTAAAGCTTTCCTTAAAGGCAAAAGGAAAGGTGGTTTTTGCTGTTTACTTTTAATAGTATTGAAACCACTGGTATTAGCACAGACTATAACGATCTCTTCATATTGTGTTAACAGAACAGCTGGAACAACCTAAGAGTAAAAAATAAATGCAGTATTCATTAAGTTCTGAATTTAGACAGACTGTTTTTACCTTTTCTCTATTAATCACCAAAGCATAAACAAAACTAGTCTGAGATGTTCAGTTCCCGTTCAGCTATAAACTGATTTTTCAGGCTTGATTTATATACACAGCTTCTTTTATGCTTTGTTTACAGAAATTCTTTTATCTGCCACACTAGCTTACTTGATAAGACACCATTAGCAGTAATGGAACATATTTCATGCAGAAGCCATTATCTTTAGCCTAAGATGTTGTTAAAGTTCAGAAGCCATTAATAAAATGTGGTGATTTCTTATGTGGCTAATGGTAGACCACATAAGTAGTGGTACTTAACAGATGAGCATTAGTAGCTCCATTGGACACAGATTTATCATTAAGTTGCTGCTATTATTGTATGTGCCTGGCAAAAGCACGAATCAGTACTCAATACAGTACTATGCATCACTAGTTATAAAAAAATGACAGCAGTGACCAGCTTGCTGCCCAGACTGGTGGCAATGCACATAGGCTACAGAAACCACTGTTAAATGATATTTCAGCCTATGTAAAGCAATTTCATACAAGCACACCTCTACTCTGCAACTAGAGAGAACACAGTCACAACAGTCTGCTCTGGATTAACTCAATGTGCCTTAACAGCTAAATTCTCTCAGTGCTACAAGTATCAGAGTCACATATCGCTCCTATTATTGAGGGGAAGTTTTCATTCAAATGATTAAAATGGTCAGACAGGATACTTACTCTGAGACACAAACTAGCAGAAAAACTGCCTGATAGGCTCCACTGTTCTCTGACAGAGTTTTTTGGTTAGACTAGCCTACCACCCTTTTTGTCACCTCTTAACTATTTAGGCAAATGAAGTAATTGCTCTAGCTCTTTTGAAAGTCTTTTCAATGTTTTGTTTGGGGGATCTCTTTGGGCTTCCCCACCCTGCTTTAAAAAAAAAAAAAAAGACAACATTGCATGAAAACCAATTACGCAGCTGCCACCAAGCGATTCCCATTGAAGTCAACAGGAGTTGCTCCTATGCAGAGGCCTGTAACAAAGGCCCAAGCATTTAAAGCGCTGAAAGCCTTTGTGCTCTATACCCTAAGTGGATGAAGGCAAGCTATGCAGGGGGCTCATTCAAAATTAATACTACATCAGGAAGTGGATGAGGGAGAGGGAAGGCACTTAATTGATCCACAGTTTTCTGTGAATTCTGAAATGAATTTTGTACATGTTTGTTTTGGTTTGCCTTTTTGTGTCTGTTTTTTTTCAAGCTAGAGAGTTTTTAAACTAAAGTCCCACTACAAAAACAGAGCTCCCAAAGTAGCACTTTGATAACAACAACTGCAGAAAAATGTCTACCCAGAAGGCAACGTGAAGATGGAATAGAAAACAAGGCAGGTTTATTCAGATAAAGTATGACCATCTTCTCACTTTTAGATTACCTGCTCAAAGTTAAATATCTTCTGCTTTATGAACAAGTGGTGCATTCCCCAGTCCTGCTCCTTCTGTAAAAAATTACAGGTTTCTCTTTTCTCCACCATTTATACAGAAGTCCAGTCCCACCCCACAACACAATGTCCATCCTTCCAACTTATAAAGGCCTTCAGGGTCCTCAAGCTAGGAGTCTAACCCTGCTCACGTGAACAATTTTGACAACACAGCTACACCAAAATTGTTCTACCTTGCTCTATAAGAGTCATCTGCACTCATTTCAAGGACAGGTTACAGTGGCAAATTGGAACAACATAGCCTTTTAGAGTAAATAAAAGTCTGACCCTAGTACACTAAGAAGATTTTAACAAATAGTACTCACTAAAGTTCTGATAGGTCTCCAAAGATACAAAAAAAGGAGTTCCACCAACTCTCACCTTAAAATACTTAGGACTTTACAGTATGCTTCTAATTAGTATAGCAGCAGCAACCACCAGCAGCCTCTTTAAATTTCAGTCCTATACTCCAGCCTCAAGTAACATCACTAAGACCTTGCGCTTCAAAAGCGACAAGCCTTCCATGCGGTTCAAACAGGAGACACAGCACATCCCTCAAATCTTTGCTGACCGTGCCAGTCTCTACCATAGCTCCATACATTACACCTCACCTGCATCTACACAGCTCAGTCCTGCAGCAATTGTTTATGAAGCTAAAACATGAAGTTCTTTACATCAGAACCAGAGTTGCACGTACAGTTTTCATATTCAGTCTTATAATTTGACACACAGAGTAAAGAAGGATTATTTCTGCAGATATTATTTGGGAGGCCTTGTACCAACACTGAGACTTGCTGTTTCAAAAGGAGATGCTTGTGTGTTACACTGAAAAAAGGTACGTGTTCATGGAAAAAAGTTTTTTGGCAAATGTAATAAGTGCCTTATAAAATGGTACAAAAAACCCCAGTGCTGGTTAGTTTTGTTTTGTTTTTTTCCACTTCTCCTTCCCACTTTTCTTTGGGCTGGTGGCTGGACACCTGTAACACAGCCAGCAAACTGCCCCTGTAGAAAGCCCTCTCAGAGCATGGCAGTGACCACGCAGGGGTTCCTGTGGGTTAAGAGCATAGGAGCTTTCAATTCTAGGTAACAGGAGTAAGAATAGGTAGAGACACATAGCGAGACACAAAAAGGGCTACCTTGGAGAATGGAACAGAGAGAACAGCCTCTGCAAGCTGGAGTTGAAAACAAACTGAAAGGAGGGCAAAAATCAACAAGAATCAGGTATTTATAAGAGACACAGTAATTCATCCAGGCACTAATCAGCTGCTACTGACAAGAAAACCGCAGGTAACAGTGGAGTTGAGTCTATCATTGCTGTCATTTATTAGGCATAACATTTCAAATAATATATGAAATACTGGATGACAGCGAGTTCACTGGAAATCCCACCCATGCACAAAGTTCTGGGAAAGTTGAAGGCAAAAGCTACTGTTGGTCACATCTGTCCTTTTGCCTCTGTTAGAGGTTAGCAGCTCTGCAGAACAGCTGACAGGGTCATAGGACAATGCCTCCAACAGAAGACAAAAATGGCCAGATGGGAGCCACAACTCATTCACCTGCTACAGAGGCAAAAACCTTTCAGTATCAGTTGCATCAAGATTGCCACTGGTTTTCTTTAATATGCAAAAGCTATTACTGCATCTGCTCAGGAGCTACTTCCTCTCCAACAGGTGGCTTAGGAAAAATGAAAGAGAACAGAGGCCAGCAAGGATGTAAACCAGGTAAAAATGTAATTGGCTTGCATTCTTGAGTCAAACACACTAGTTACTTGCATGGAAAAGATGCTGCAGAATAAAACATTGATTCAGATGCCACTACAAACCTTTGGACTACCCAGGCAATGGTTTTGCCTATGCTGAAAATAACAGGACATCTTGCTAAAGGAAGGAGAGAGCTTACATGTAAAAGAAAGCAAAGTTTTTAAATCACATTCAGCCCCACATAGCTGAAGTGGGAACACTACTGGTGACCATGCCTGAGCTACTTTTCTGCTGCTGCTGCTGAGGGAATACAGACAAAGGAAGACCATTGCAAAAAGCCCTTCTTTTCATGTAACAGGAGTTAGATGGGTTTCCAATCCCTTCAAGTCCTGCTTTTCAGCACATAAGTCAATGAAATTCTGCTCTAGCAAGTCAGGCATTTTTTTTTTATATATATGTATATAGAATAATGCTGTATTTAACTATGTACACATACATATATAAATGTATTTCCAACATTAAATGCGTACTAACATTCTCTTTGCAACAAAGCCAACAAAAAGGATACTACTTGGGAATGGATAATCATGTCAAACTGTCTTCAGAGAGATCATTTGCCACCCCTTCCAGTAGGCCACTCCAATGAAGTACCTTATTACAGGGAGTGGCATGGTGTTTGGAATAATGTTTATGGGAAGGAAAAGAAATCAGAGAGGTAGATCAGGGAGCTGTCCACTTAAACTTAAGTTCAAATTAAATTCACATTACAATAAGCTTGGTAGACTATCACTGATCTTTCTTTCTCCAACATCACTAAGCAATTAGGAGAAAACAGACAACAACCATAGATCTTACTAAAATAGAGATTAAACTGCACTGGAGGAGCGAGAGTACCAAGCAGCACATACATCTACATAACAGTCCTCACCGGACTGAGCTAATTTTTAACACAACATCACAATCCAAAACCATTTTACCTAGAGTTGAAACGGGCCGTCCTGGTACAATCAGTTTAAGTTGATCTATACAGGGAAAGGAGGAGACAGTCCTACCATCTTTTCATATTTCATTCTTGCAACCAAACAGCAAGTCAATAGAAATTGACATAGATGAGAGAGTTCTCAGTCAGATCTAGTAACTGCTATCAGTCCACTGAAGTTGTACTAACACGCTTGGTTCTGCAGCCTTGTGCCAGCCTCAGCCATTTGCAGCCCCTGCTTTCATTTTGACACCAGAATTTGCAAGGCAGCACACCAAAACCACTCATGAAACACTGACATAACCAAGGCAGAAAGCGGCCCTGCTACAGAAACAGGTCCTTCTAGTCATTCGGAAACGAAAAAAAATTTGAGTTAGACTACTAGGAAAGCAGCAAGGCTTCACAACCCCCTGGATGCCCACAGAAAGAGAAAGAAACAAGAGGATGTTTGTGATATCAAGAAATATTGATTAAAAACTAGACCTTAGTTTTTTTTAACTGAAATCATACATATTTTATATTACATATTTTTATATCCTTCACATCAGTCATATGGCTGAATTTTCATCTAGAAATGAATTACATAACTCCTTGGAAAACAGGGCTTCTAATTTTAAAAGTTTTTCCTCTTCTTTTTTAATTATTTTAATTACATATTTAATTATTGTTGGACTGACTGAATTCACACTTATTCTTTTTGACACACCCACATAAACCGGGAGTTGGGAAGACAACTTCTACGAAATTCTATCTTTTACCCACATGGAAGAGGGAACCCTTCTGTTTTTATATTTCAGTAGCAAAAATGAAAGTCTGAAACCCTTGCTTTGTGGTTACTAGAACACCCCGTTATACTCCCAGTTGAGGTGTCCCAGGATACTTGCTCCCACTCTTCCTCATTTGCTGGTAGGACCCAATGTTTTGAACCGTCACCTTTTCCAAATTCTGTTCTCCAGTCTGAAACACTCTAACCACATGGCATTGCAAAGAAACTTAAGAGAGTTCTTCCACAAGGTGAGACGGTTAATTGAAGCATGGCATGAAGCAACAAAACCTTTGCCATACATTATCTGTGAACTTTTTTCCTCAGTGTCTCTGCTTTAATATATAAGCCATTTACAGCACAGAGAGAGAATCCTCTTCAAGCTGTTTTTAATCACAGCTGGTTAGAAAACAGAAGGCAGCAGAAGAAATGCTATTCAGTGAGAGGGAACACAGAGAACCTAGCCTCAGAAAGGAAAATATGTGCCCTGCACGTGGGTATATAAAGCAAAGGTGTCCAACAGGGAGAACCTGTGAGGCAGGCTCTGACAAAGTGATAGACACCAGGTGGATCTCCTAGGGGTGACACCCCACACACAGTGCTGATGCATCTTTGCTTGGGGCATCAGAGCTCAGTTGAGAGAGTCTGCCCTCCTGACACAGATGAAGTCCTGACATAAAATAGTGTTCCACGTTATGGAAGGTTTGCCCCTAAATCAAAGTAAATTAAGCTGGACTCTCATTAAATGTAAGTTACTAACACTAGGAAACACTCAGTAGGCTGAATTATTGCAAGCATCCTTGCAGTCTCATTTATATCACACTCATTACCCTATAACAGTAGCTTGCTGGAGCTATGACAGCAGTTACGTAGGTTTTAATTCATTAACACTATACGCAGGAAAACAAAACAGAAGTCTCTATAAACCCAAAATATTTCATGCATCTAAAGACTAGATATCTCCTTTCAATTCTATATTTGAATACAATACTACAAAGAAGCACCACTGTTAGAAATAATTTTACTTGCCTATTGAGGAGAAAGAGAACATATTTAGGCAGAAGTTCCTATAATTCTTTGACTTTTTCTATAAGAAGTTTTGCTGTTGAGAAAACCAGGTGGCAACAGGTACGGAATAGGCATACAAACTGGTTTCGTAATATGTATTTGCCTCATTGCAAAAAAAAAAAAAAAAAATCTTCCATCACCACACATCAGGAACGTTGCTTGAAATGATTTTCAATATTATTTGATGTAATGGAGCCTTCACTAGGAGCAGAGGGATTTTCAAGGCCTAGAAGAGGCATATTGATTTTTCCCAGTTCTGTGGGAAATTGACAGTTCATTCATAAGATCCTCTGTGTGTGCTGAAATACTTATTCTAAATGCTGTCCAGAGGAAAGTGACTGGAAAGTTAAAACGTTAGCTGAAGAATATGATGTGGAGATTGATGTGTATTAAAATAAATAAATACCTCTACTGCCATTTGCCTCATCTATTTTATACAGCTAAAGGACTAGGATCTGACTGGTTTTAGCACCTCCGCAAGTCAGACCATCTGGAGGTTATACAAGACCACACTGAGTCAGAGTTTGATATCAAATCAAGCACCCCTGACTGCAAGCCAGTGTGCTAGTGACATTTTTAAATGCCAGAGTAAGGGGAAGGTTGGACTGCTCTATATCTTTGTGTACATTATAGAAGCAGCTACACTCTGTGCCAACAGCGACATCCACGCATACCAACCTTATACCTGTACAAAGTCCTGCTGAAATCAGTGGAAATCTATATCCACAGTGATCTGCGAGAGAGGATATTTTTTGGCAGAAGCAGCAGCACAATCACAAAAAATGGGAAGTTTCCCAAACTCACACAATAGTACAATGGAAAAGAAACAAATTAGGCCTCAAAGCAGTAAAGAATAATCTATGTTTTCCTGGATTTTGCACTGTAAAACTGCAGTAGAATGCAATTCAGCACCTTGGTAAAAAAGGATAAGTTGTTTTTTTTTTATTTTTTCTTTATTGCATTGCAACAATATTTCCTAATTTTTATTGGGGAAAAAAATATGGAAACTGGTACAAGAGTACAAAGTCACTATGGAATGCTAGCTAATGAAAAAGTCAGATATTTAGAAGAGTTAAAAAAGCACTTTAATGGTTAACGCTGACAGTGACTTCTGGGTCATGACTAACAGAAATGGGTTACTTCATGAGCTGTTCAGCTCCTTGCTCCTGCCTACATCAATAAACAATTACAGTTCTGTTGACAGCCTACTAGCCATGCATTTGTGAAACATGCTGTATATTTTGGGCAAAGCAAAGTATGAAGGCTGATTCTATTCTTACAGTGCTATAGTTTAAGACTGGAGTTCCCTAACTGGCAGAATTAGCTCAGGAGATTTCTTTGGGTCAAAAATATTCTCTCTCACCTCCAGTTTGAACTGGAAGCAAAACATTATATCCTAAATGCTGACAGCAAATCTTCACAGGTTACCACCCTTGGTTAATGGAGTATAAACTGTTGAAGTACCTAGACTGAGCATTTAACAACACATCAGCTTCTTACTACAAATTCATAAGTTGTAGTAGCCCTGGTGCCAAAAACAGTTTATAATGCATTTTCAACAAGAAGTCTATTTGTAGGAAAGAGGCTCAAAAGAAAAGGAAGCATTGTTTCACTAACTGTAAGCCCAGGTTTCTTATCCTCTACTAATCATTAACTATTGTGTCTTACAGAGTTTAAGGAATAAAGAATAAATTAAGTTTGCCAAGAAATACTTCAGGATTGCAGTAATCTATGGAACCAGGTTTAGAGAGTGTTCTTTAAGATTACATATATAGTTTCAAACTCCTGTACACTGGAGAGGACAGAGAAGTTCCTTACGCTTTTCTTCTTTCCACTGCCCACAAAAAAAACCCAACTAAACTTCTTCATTTTCCATCTGAAAATTAGTCTACATCTATTGCGCTACCTGATATAAGTAATCTTTTTAAAAAAGAAAACAAAACATGTTTACTGGGTTCCCATTTGGAAAAAAAAAAAAAAAGCAGCCTTTCTTCCCCAGCATAGGTCATGCTTGCTTTCCCTGTGTGCCTATTATATTGTATACTGTACTTGAATATGTACATACATAATAAATACACTAAAGAGTTTCTCATGAAAAGACTGTCTTACTGAATACAGGTAACATGTCTACCTTCAAATTCAATGTTACAGAACATAGATCTGTTGCCTTTATTAAGAAAACATTATCAACATGCAACAAGGGGGATGGGACTAGGACCAAAGATAACTTGTTTTCACACATACAAATATTCATAAAATGTTTCACTTGCAGAATTATTGTGTTGGGGCTTCCTGTACTCTGGGTGCCATTCATATGCATCAGCTTTTCTCTGATTGGGACACTCAAGATTCAAAATTAACTCTTTGTACTTTGAGACAGATGTGCCACTAGGTAAAACTTACTATGACAATTCAATCAAGGTGAGAGACTGGTAAATACATGTACCAAATTCATCTTTAACACAGAAGAAAAGCACGTAAACTGCATTTGATAGTTCCAATAATATTCACTTGAACTATGTTGACATCAAACATGGGAAGTCGCACAATTAGATTTTTCTAGTTCTCGTGTCCTTATGTTTCTTCAATCTTTTATAAACTAGAAACATCGAATAGCTTAAAACAATAACATACTTACAAACACCTAGTTTTGACAACACAAACAATTAGGAGAACGGAAACAGCTTCATCCATGTTCCTCATCTATTTCTTTTTGTATAACCAGTGACACAGCCTGCCACAAAGTTACAAGGGAAGGCAGGGCAAGGAAAATTTTTATTCCAGGAATGACCTCTACAAATCTGAAGTAAGTCCCCTGGAGGCAGCTAAGTTACTGTATTTTTATATGCATTTAAAAGACTGGGGCTACATCTGCTGAAAGACACACTGAGGAATTCAGGAATCCCAAGCTCACAACAATGCATCTATTTCATCAACACATACATCACAGCCTTTCACTGTTACAAAACATTTGTATATTTTCCCAAGACAAGCATTGTTCTGTTTCTGGCAAGACCACTTGTCAAATGCTCTCAAAGTGAGCTGTGCTATTAAGAAATTTAAAAAAAAAAAAAGAAAAACAATTTTCCACTTCCAGTGCAAGGGCATTTTCCCAATGCAATTTTTTAAAGACCAAATGCTACAGAATACATTTGAAAATTACATGGGACAAGCTTCACATTGATTTTATTATTTTTTTTTAATCACTGTGGCAAGGGAAAATTACATAACCAAAACCTCCTTCGTGGATGTCTGAAAACCAGCTGACATCAGAAAATAATCTTCTGCCCCTTTGAAAACAAGCTATCAACAGCATACAAAATTTAATAAGCAGTCTATTTGTTGTCCCTTAAAGGTCACTGCACTTTTCCAACACTTTTCCCATAATACACTTACATAACTTTATTCAGTTTTCTTTCCAATGTCTTCCTGTAATTCAGGAGACTATTTAGGCTCCCATATGGTTGCCATCAAAACCAGCAGATGCCAAGCAAATTAAAACACAAATTATTACTTGTAATACGCTGATGTATCATAATCGCAGCATATCTCACAACTTACAGTGAATCGTCAGATAACACAAAGAGTTCTGAGGTGTCAATGCTTTCTATACATCTGTCCGATTAGGCTAGGGTCAATGGAATCAAGAGTGGATTGAAATCCAGGGTTAAAAGATAGTATATATCTACAGTTTCCACCAAGTACAATAAAGCATAGAGAGCAATTCAAAACAGGTCTTAGAACTAAAAGTCAGCTTAAAACTTCTTGCAAAAGTAGAAGGGGAAAGACGAGGAAATGGTTCCTGCCTTTTGGGAAGCAGAGTGGCCTACTTTCACTTTTTGCATTGTACCTTTGACATCATTCTACATGGAAGTCTAAGGGGGAAGGGGAGGAGAAGGCATTGTTTGTTTGCTTTCTTTAACTACAGAAAAATGTTGTCTGTTACCTTATATTAAGGCTGCAGCTCTTGTCTAAATCAGATTACATTATGGTTTACCTAGACAAAGACATAAAGGCTCATAAAAAACAGCACTGTCTATTCCACCAGCCTAGAAAGGTAGCAAACATGATGTGGTGCTTTCACAAGCTAGTCAAGTTAAAGCACAGGTGTGCCCTAATGAGCAATCAGCAGAAGAACGGCATCTGAGCAATGGAAAGGGAACATAATAGCCAAGTTCTAATTTTTTATTTAGATGTATTTGTGCCTGTTTGGTCTCATTTCCCAAATTTTGCTTTGGCGATTGCCAAAAAGGCTTTCCTTTTCCACAAGAGCATAGTAATCTCATAAAGTAAGTTTTTCTAAACAAACACTCCCAGCATATTTACCAATTTTAATACTGGATTTCCAAAGAAATAAGCTTGCAAATATACCCAAAACATTAATTATGCATAGACTTAGTGGATAACATTGTCTTCTACGACAGTATGAAACACATAGACAAGAACACATTACCTGGGGTGGTACAAGACTGAGAGCATACTGTTACCTTTAGTTACAACTACATATACAGCATTAGAATGCAACTTTCCCATATTCATTGTTCTAATAAACCAGTTGAATTTTTTAAGGAAAGAAATAACAGACCAGCCTAAAAACCAAAAATTGACAAAAAGGTCTGATAACTTATTTTCGCCATATTCTGCGGCATATAAAGCCTCCAATTTTTTGTAATATCTTTAGTTTAAGTAGCATGTACGATCATTCCCCACATAATTTCAACAGATCTATAACATTCCTCTGTTCAAGGAACTGACAATTTTCTTGTCAAAATCATTGCTCTTCCAGTTCAGTTCTCTTTATTTTTAGTCTTCTTTTTTTTTTTTTTTTTTTTTTTTTTTTTTACAGTGCAGAACAGAGAGTATTTTCCCCATTTGTTTACAATAAAATTTTAAAAGGCTGTGTTAAAACCACTACATAATGCTGCTCAGGTAGAAGACTTAACAAAAGTGTTCTACACATCTGCATGTTCACAAGATCCCTGGAGAGCGTCATGGGATTAATATGATAACCTTTTCATCATTTCAATCTATTTACAATGACTATATTAGTGGCTATTTTTGATTATCACTTTCTGTGAACAGCCAACCGAACTTAAAATTTTCATTTACACCTTTTCTGGCCCAGTTTCGTGACAGACTATTGAAGGGTTTGCTATTAATTCAGTGAAAACAACATTAAAATGTATTCTACAAGAGTAACTGCCTATATTTTCACTCCAAATCAAGAGAGACATGGCAATAAATGCAGGCTTCCTAATAAAGAGATTACGATATTCTGAAGAAATGACTAAACTCTTATAAAGCGCTTTGCCTCTGTGGATTTCAAGAAGTTTAGCCAAGGACACAGATGAGACAATTAGCATTTTGCAAAAAGGAAAATCTGTAAGCAAGGGCCACACATCAAGCAAATGGCAGAGTGGGTGATTCACTCAGCTATATATACAGGGTATATAGCTTCTTATAGACCAAAGTGCCTGAAGAAGCAAGATAACACGTTTATGTATATTCCACCATAATCTCCCTCTTTTAGTCCAAGGACATGACACACAAGTGTTCCTCACACTACTCCACTCCTTGCTAAAAAAACATCTGTGTTCACAGCAACATATGCCCAGGGGAATCAAAATGAAGAAACAGACAAGTGAAAAGAACCATGGCAAACTCAACCAATAAAAACTGAGCGAATAGTACGATAAAAACAGCTACTGCAGGGTCAGAATGCTACAAAGCTTGCAACCACTCATCTCCACAGGTTGGTCTTATGCCAAGTAAATATTTACATAAAACTGCCGTCAACTTCACTCTAGCAGCATACTTTCTTGATTAAGGAAAGGTATTTCACTATAAAAGTGTTACTAATCAAAACCCCCATCCTTCCAAAACATCCTCTTCAGGCATCTTTACTTTCCAGGAACACTGACACAAGGTTAGCCATGAACAGCTGCTAGCCATGTAACCACCCTCTGTTATCACAAAGGTGATAATCACAAGCTCAATATTGGTCAGAAGGTTTCTCTCCTGTATTCTTCCCCACCTTCATCCATAAAATTTCAAGGTGGTTCTCCCCCATCCCCCCCAATTCATCTTTCTAGTCCAAAGAAGCCACTATAACATATGTACTCAACTTGTCTTCAAAGCCCCTCAAAAACACATTCACCCTGGCTGGGTTTGTGCATGTTTCCCATTGCTAAATGGAGTATCTCATGAAGAGAGGGGGACTGTATACGTAAGAGCTTTCATTCAACTTTAATATTCTATGCAGTGATAAAACCTCATCATTTATGTGTGTGTGAGACCGCTCACTCCCTCCCTCTGTGGCTACAAAATTTGGCATATACATTCAAAACCAGCTGATTCTCTTTCAAACCCAATACATTGAGAAGATGCTAGAAATACTATTATATGCAGGTTACATTTCACTACACAGTTCTGCCTACTCTATGGCCACTGCTAGAGTGTTGCAATAAGATACTGTGCAGTCAGGAATCCCTGCAAATGCCCAACCAAGCCTCCCATGGGCTAGCACTTTAGGGATAGGTGGGAATACTGTTTCCTCCCTTCTCCATCCTATTATTGCTCCTACTACTACGTGGTAATAGCTAATCATAATAAAACCGTGCCATACACAACCTCGTCATTGTGTAATCACTGCCTTAAATAGCACTGTTCAGAGAACTTGAGCTGTGATTTTTTATTTTAATTTATTATTATTTTTATTTACCAGGGATATCAGCACAAACACATGCAGATCAATTCGTTCTCCAGGCCTGGGTGCTTAGCTGCTCCCTCCCCCACCACAAAGCAGACGAGGGGGAAGGAAGGAGGAAAAAAGGAAAAGAGGGGAAAGAAAAAAAAATAAAAGCCAACATAAAAAAGCAAGAAATCCTCTTCGCACCTACAACAAAAGCAATTAGGAGGGCCGGAAGGGATGAGGAACCGGCAGCCTCCCGAAGGTGCAGGAATGCAGCACGCCGACTTGCCCGGGGAAGGGCTACTCAGAGCCGGGCGGGGGGCGGCCAAGAGGCTGCGGGGGGAAGGCTGAAACGGCCTCCGCGCCTCGCGCCCCCTGTTCAAACCCCCAACCGCCGGCCTCGCGCCCAACTGTCACACACAACACCCCGGGGCTTCGCTTTTACATCTCCCTCAGTTTTCATTTCTGGCCGTGCCCAGCCCGGGAGCGGCGGCGGGGGAAGAGGAGGAGGAGAAGGGAGAAGGTGGCAGAGGAAGACACGAAGCGCCGTGCGACCGGCCCACTTACCCAGAAAATGACATTGAAGCCGAAGATGAAATATTTGATGCAACAACTGACTTCAGGCCCCTTGTAGTGCTTCCCGGACATCCTCTGCGCTCATGAAGACACTTTGCTCGCAGCCAGGGTGAGAACCAAAGGTGGGAGAAAATAAAAGAATGGGGGGGCGTTGGGGGGGAGTAGAAGGAAGGAGGGCTGGGGGCGGCGCGGCGAGCAGGGCTCAGCGCCGGCTGCGCGCCGTGGGGAGATGCGGCAGGAGCGGCGCGGTAGCGGCGGCTCGGCTCCGACTTGCCGGGCGCCGGGGATGGCCGGCGAGCAGCTCCCACCTCCTCCTCTTCTCCCGCATGGAGGAGGCCTCGGCTACTCGCGGCGGGAGGCAGGGAGAGAGAAAGAGAAGGAGAGACTCTGCCGCCGGGGAAGGAGCCGACGGAGGTACCCGGGCAGAGGCACGGGGCTGGCCGCTGCCCTGCCGGAGCCGCCGGCCGCCCCTCAGCCCTCTCGCCTAACGCTCGCTCCCCACCCCCCCCGCCCTCACAACGGCAACGGCCGCCGCGCGCCCCGCCCCACTCGGCGCCCCGGCGACGTGATTGGCGTCGCGTCCCGCCAATCCGACTGCGGCCGGCCGGCCAGCCACAGGCGTCCCTGGGGGCGGGGCGAGGGCGGCTCGGCGGCGCCCCGTCCTCTACCTACTCCCGCTCCTCCGCGGCGTGCCCCGGCGGTGGGGAGTGTGGCCCAGCGGAGGGGGTGGCCGTTAAGGGGGTCCCAAGGAGGGGCTGATGGCAGTGGGGCTGTGCCCGCCGGCCTTTGTCTGCGGCGGCGAAGGCGGGGGGCGACCGTGCTGCCGCCTCGGTTACGTAAGGGGGCCGTTGGGCCTGAGGGTGGCCGTTGGGGCGGCCGTTGGGGGCAGCCCCCGGCCGGGTGGGTATCGGCGGCCGCGCCTGTCAGCGCTGAGGTAAACGCGGTTCGCTTCCTGTTAGGTGCCTGTCGGTAGTAACGGTATTCGACGAGCCCGTCTCTTCGTTAACGGGTTTGTAAGTCAAAATCGAGGTTTCTGCCATTCTTCTGCGACACCTCCCGCGGCAAAGTCCCCGGCGGGTTGCCCCAGCCGTGGCCTTGCACAAAACCCAGAGGTGCCAGGCCGGGGGGTTCCCCCCCTCGTTCCGACAGCTGGGGATGACCCAGGCCGGCCAACGCCGAGGCAGCCCGGCTGGCGTGAGGGAAGGAAGGACGGCGCTCGGTAGCATGCACGGGGAGAAAAGCCAGGAGGGCAGCATGGTTGGCTACGGTAATGAGGAGCAAGGCGACAATTGTACTGTGGAGGTTATTCTGAATGGGTGCCTTCAGATCACCTCCCATGTGAACTCGCATGCGCTACACGCACAGAAACACGTGAACTATTTTAACATACTCTGAATTTATATTGAACCTGCCAACTGTAAAGTTATGTGGCTCAGTTGTATTCATACACTGGGATTCAGAGTCCATGTGGTCTGGCATTAACAGCATAATGAATAGCATTTCTTTGCTGAAGAATATCATTTCAATGTTTCGAGTCTTCAGAGCTTTCTGGTCCAGCTATAAGCACAATATTTTTAATTCAAAAGATGGAAGACTTCTTTGTAATAAATTACATTTCCCATCTCTACAAGGTTGCAAGATAACACACTTCAAAAGTGTGATATTAGAACTACAAAAGATGGTCTTTGTTTCAATATAACTTCATGTTGGTTATGGGGCCTTGGTCATGTGTCTTTTTTGAGAGAGAAGAGAAATATTTGTCCATCAGCTCTGGTAGATGTTGAGAAGAAAAATCATCTGCCGAAATGGATCCATGAAAATAAGCAGTGTTATTGGTAAATGAGAAATTAATACATGTCTATACAATTTAACTATGATTGTATAGTTTATCACATGAACATTATCCCTGCATCTGTTGTTAGAGTATTGTTAACGCTGTGTCTTTGCAAGACCGTGCATGGGAAGAGGGTAGAAAAGGGTGAATAATTAGTAATGTGTAGGTTCTGTACCAATGAGTAAAAGCACATCACCACTTACAGGAGGGTATGGTAATATGTATTATATTAAGGTGCTGTTTTTACAAGTGGATTCAAATATTGGTGACAACCTGTACAAACATTTACAATATTACTGTCAGAACACCCTACTAACACCACGTGTTGGCGCCCTTTAGCATTTTAATGCTTCACAGGCAACAGGAAAATACTGCAGAGCAATATTAATTACGATAAATTCAGTAACAATCTCAGATGGTTTACGTATTAATCCATTCATTCCCAATCAACAACTTCAAAAGAAATGCAGCCTGCATCAATTATGGCATCGTATTACGTGACTTCACTTGCTTTCTCAATCGAGAATAGTCTTATTGACGAGTGTTGTTTTAAAGTCAAAAGTGTTTCACATTGTCCCATCATCTGATCAGCTTAAGGAGAACTTAGGACATCTGGTGTTAACACTTAGACTGCTTACCTGAAGAGGGTATTGAATGCAGAACTTTTTAATTCACTTTGTGCGTACGGTTCCTGTGCAGCCTCAGAAATGAGCAACCAGACAGCAAAGGCAGCAGAACAGCTTTGATATAGGTAATTGATCTTTCAGAATGCCAGCTGGAACAGAGTCCTCTGCACCTGCAACAGCCTCTCTGGTTTACAAACACATTTTGTCTCCTGTCCTAAACAAACAGGGATTAAAAAAACCCCATCTTTGGCTTTTTGCCATCTCTTGTGGATTGCTTCTTACATGCTTTGGCCACCTAGGTCTGGAAGCTGAGCAAGATGACTGTGACTGCACTTCAAATTCACTGTTAGTTACCAGTCAACACTGAGTTCCAGTGTGATGTTTTGGCACAAAAGCCCGAGGCAATACTAAGCAGGAGCAATATTACCATTCCTTGCAGTATGGCAAGACAGTTATTCAAATTCTATTAGTTTATAATTCATCTTCTAGTCACAGGAGTACTAATGGACAGTATTTCAATGACAAAGCAACGTTTCTAGTAGCACAGTGCTTCATAACACCAGGCAATGCTTTGATTTACTACTGACATAAAAGTCCCATCTGAATGATTAAATCTACTTCTTATCTCTAAGATGTAGATATCAACAGATGACTTCTGACCAAAGACTGGCCAAGTCTAATGTTAGTAAGTGCAGGAAGTTTGAGAAGTTCCTATCTTAAAAGAGTTATAGTTGCAGACTCTGAAATTCTTACTTCCCACCAAGTGAAGAGCTCTCATCCCAATTCCTCAATTCAATCATTTCTTTGATCCAGCACCTCTGTCTTTGTGTCAGCTCCTGTTTTTTGATCTATGAATTCTTTGACATTTTCCAGGGAAAAAGAAATGCAAGTCTGAGTGACTCAAGATGAGAAATGGCTAAGCAGCACGTTGAAGACACTAGTTCCATGAGTTATCACATTGGTAATCTCACTACGTGCCAACGTTTAGTGAGATAAAGGGTTGTGGACTAAGAAAAGTTTGATGTCTGTGTCCATAAGTCTAGTTATTTTCTAGATACTTCATTTTAATTGAAATTGATAGGATAGCAATATTTTTCCATGGGGAAGCCATAGAGTTTTCTGACATACAGAAGATTTATAGAGTCAGAGGTATTATCTACCTCAGAATATTTCTCAATCTAAATGTCATATTAGCTTGTAATGCCGTTTTTGTTCATTTGATAGTTTTGCAACCATAAAAACACTTTGTTTTCTGCTTAGAAAATTAGTGACTTAGAAAATGGTGGTTTTTAGGTTTAAAAGGAGTTCTGAGATAAGAATTTCATAGGACCAAACTCAAGTGGCGATACAGGTTGTATTGGCCTTAGTGGAATTACATGCCATGTCCCAGCTGTGAACGTGACTTCAGCTTCCCACAAGAATAACACAAATCTTCTCAATTAATTCACAAATGCAAGTACTGACTAATTACTGTTATGGCTAACACTGGTTAGTAGCTTTCTGGTGAGTATTGAGCTGCTTTTTCAGTATGAAACTTAGCTCTCAATACTTCATAATAATATTCTCTTGCAGGACCAACCCAACATCATTATAATCTGATAACAACAGCATTGTTGTTAGAATGACTCACAAAGCATTAAGCATGTGTATACATCTACAGAGACAGAGGCCAGAATCTGAAGCTAAGGTGTACCAAATAATAACCAATAACTGATTGCATTATGTCCAATTTTACTTTTTCAAGGCAATGTGTGTCTGAGCCTTAATTTTCTTTCTCCAAATGCTGCACTTTTGGTGTAAGGATCTGTAACTTCATATGTTCTTAAAGTAAGAATAACTATATAAAGAAACTATAAGTTGTATTCACTCCGGTTCTCACCAGCATTTGGTAAGTTTTGTAACAAAGATGATGAGAGCTACTAACTGGGATGCAAATTACTTAAAGAGAACTACCAAGTATCAGCAATAATGGCCACAAAGTCTCCTCAGCCAAGCTCTGGTGCTTGCAGTCTGCAAGCTGGTTTGTTCAAGATGAGCCCAGACAAGTCTTGCAGCAGTCTAAGCAGATAGACATGAGGCGCAGCCTCAGAAGTCCCTTTGGAGCAAACATATGCAAAATGAGATATGCAGACCATTGGTGCCAGAAATGCTGCTTTGAAACCATAGGGAAGAAAAATGCACCCTGCTCTTTCTTTCCTGTGAGAGAAGGAAGAGGTGTTTTTTGTGCCAGGCACCTCGAGCCAGGAGCTGCTACCTCTGCTGCTTGTGAGAGGGTGGGAATGGTGACACGCTTCCTCCCTCATACTGTGCAGTCAAAGGCAAGGGAACAGCCAGGGCTGCAGCTGCACCACGGGGCTGCTTGGGGCAAACATTCAGAAAAGCAGCACTGTTTCTGAAGTGCAGTGTCTCAGCAAGCCCCTGTTCTGGAGTTTTTTACAGAACTCTTTCTTATTAATTCCCCTGACAAGTCTATACAACAGTGAAGCAGGAATAGTATGACGTACCTGGCTCATAGCTCACTGTCACACTGCAGGTCTTGTTCCAAATGCCCTTACACCCAAACTGGCTCCAAAGTGCATTGACTGTAAGGTAGTTCTTACCACCATTTTATACACAGGACAGTGGCGGGGCTTAATGAGATAAAACATGCATTATTCTACAAAAGAGAGACAGATTTGCAGTGGTGAATTAGGGGTGGCTACAATCAGAATATGGGCAGTCACCTCCCCTTTCATTACAGGTGCTACAGGACCACGATAGTTAATATGGATATATACTCAGATTCTGGTAAGTGCCACATTTATCCTTCTAACTTTGTATTGCTACAGGCACTGGACAAACTGCAAATTTGTTGCTCCCTTCCCAAACACAGACTTGTGTATACCTGAAGGTGTAATGTTTGATGATGCACTGCCCAAAAGGACAACAGATGTTTATCCTATGATGGGGCATCATATGATTATCATAAGTTAAGGTCCATTAGGTTTTTCAAAGCCCTCTGAGTTGCTCTCAGCCATTCTTTATCAAATAACACAGGACATCCTCACTTTACAGCTCAGAGGTTTAACATATGATGTTTACTCTGTAATAGCACTCAGGAGAGTGAGGATTTCCTCTGAGTGTGTTTTTAATGGTGATAAGATTTTCTGCAAATCCCCCATTTTAACTAATCTTTGAGAATGTTTCCCTTCAAGGGTTTCCTTTGCTCAACCCTAAGCCACCTGGGCTTCCCCCATCCCTGCTCCTGTGCAGATTTTTTGTTTTTCCCGGGAGCCTGTATCAGAGTTGTCCACATGAAAAATCCCTCGGGAATCAGCCTGGCATCTCTTTTCAGGCAGATCTTTAAACCTGTCAGAAGGTCAGGGAGTGGGAGCAGGAGGTAGGATGAGAGAGCATAAGACTGCAGATCTGGTTGTTGTAGGCTTTAAACACAAGTTGCAGTCAGAGTGGTGGGAAGGGAGGCTAGCAGACCAATTAATCTCAGAGCCCAGCTTTTAGAAAAGCTTTCAGACATGGCCTGGCCAAGAGTTGAGTTAAAAGGTGTTGAAGTAGACGTTTGGCCAGCCTGATCAAGAGTTCAGCCCCCAGATCTCTGTGCAGGCAGGGCCTTAAATCATCTTGCCAAGAACAGAGTGGGAAAAGCAAACTGTGCAACAAGCTCTCGTTTGAAATCTAAGCAACACTTTTTCCATTGTTTTTTGATTCAAATGGCTGTAGAGATGCTGTGATCTGAAGGGACTCTATGTCATTGCCTTCACAGCAGAGAGTTGATCCAAAACCCTCTGGGGAGAGTGATGAGGTCCTGAAGGGAGTCAGCACCTGCTGGAGGAGGCCCCACATCCGCAGTGCAGTCTGGCTGCAGGGAGACACCTCCTAACCTCTGGCAGGAACATGCTTGCTTATCTGAGCTATGACACTAGCAGTGGCAAAAAGGCTGCCATCTTTGCTGTGACATGGGTGACTCCTGTCTGGCAGACTGCATGACAGAATGTACCCAGGACCTCTAGCAGTTTATTGGGACTGTACAATAGTTCTGCAAGTGAGCTGATAATCCCAAGGAAGGTGGTTGATAAGTTTAACCTGATGTCCTCATCATTTTGTGTCCGGTTCTTCATATACGCCTTCTCTATTCACATCTGACAAGAGTTACCACATAGCAGGATCAAAGATAGCAGTTTCCTTTACCTTTGGTATTGCGACTTGATTTCTCAGATGTTACACAAAGACAGCTGCCACAGCAAATATAGCACTTTTAATAGCATCAGTTAAGAGGTATTTTACAGCAATATTCTGTATAGTTTATATCGGTGGACCTGCTTAGGAACAAGGTAAATAAAAAACATTTTTTTTAAAGATTCCCAAAAGGCATAAAATAGCAGTACTAGAGTCATCAAAAAACCATACTGTGTTTTTAGGGCTTTTTACTTCCCATAGCATCATGGGAGGAATACACAATGCCTGTGGTAATGCTAGATCTTTGGCAGATAGTCCTCTATGCTCAGCAATAGCATGCCATTTGTGACAGGATCAAGTAGCAGAAGACTCAAGCCACATGATTCTTCTACTTGGGAACTCCAGTATTTTGAAGAGTTCAAAGAGCAAGTAAACTGGGTCCAGGCTTTGTTTCTGGACTATTTCCAAGTGCAAGGTTACACTTCATAAATAACTTGGACATATTACCCTTCAGGCACCTTTAAAATGAAGGTACTTCAGAAAAATATACAATTTACTTGTTTGCAAGTCCAGTAAGTGGAGATTTCCAAGGCTTTCTTGCTCTCTCCTGTTATATTAACAAAACCAGAAACCTTCCTGCAGATGAGAATATTCTTGTTGGGTTGAACAATTACTTTTGAAGTTGTTTTTTCTGAGGCTTGTCATTTGCTGTATGCTTCACTACCTACGTTTCTCGGTGAGTTCGGATGGGTGGAGTTCATTTTAATTTCCTGCTCTTCTACTGTGCTAATTATACCATCAGTTTTTTTTGCTGTCATAGTTCTTTAAGAAAATTGAGCTGTGAGGAACTGATACATACCTGAGACAATATTTGTAAAAGAAAAATCCCAAGCCCAGGCCTGTTTCCAGATTCATCTCCATCTTACCATTTCATGTGCCACTGTCTTTAGGCACATCTTCAGCATATCTTCAACCTCTCACATAGCTGTTAAAAGTGCCCCGAGATTTCCAGGTTTGATATTTTAGATTATACTACCTTGGAGGCAGGGACTGTGTCTCCTCTGTGTTCCTGGAAGTGGTAAGCACAAAATGCTACTGTTGTGACAGCACAACAACTAAAGTAATTTTAATTTTAAAATGTACCTCTCTGTTGTTTTGAACTCAAGGATACAAGTATATCTATAAACACATAATGTGGACCCAGTAAATAGAAATAATGGATGTGAAAATGTGAAGAAGAGAAAAGGGGGGGGGGAAAAAACAGTGAAAACCAGGGAAAAACAGAGAAACAGAGGCCTACTTTGTCTATTTCTTTTGTCTGCTTTCAGACAGGAGAACATCTGCCTTTTGAAGTAGGCCTCCTTGCTCTGTATAATTTATCAGTCTGCAGTCATCAGGAAAGTTGACGTTTTTCACCCAGAAGTATTAATCTTTTTGAAGAGACTGACCGTGAGCAAAATATTTTTTCTTTGGACACAGAAAGCTAATTTTGCTCAGGACAGATATTTCTGCCCCAAATCACAGTGACATAAATGTCAGTTTCTAAAAGTTTTACAAATTTCACATCACCAAGTTCACCAGACCAAAATATGTGGCTGCTATATCACAACTTCTCAGGACTTTATTATTCTATTTCCCAGCCCGAGTGATGACTGTTAAATGTATTACACTTATTCGTACACCTGTGAAATAGAAGTTTCGATGAAAGTTGTATTGCATGTGTAATGAAATGGAAAAAAAAGAACAGGAGTAGGGAGCTTTTTGTCTTGCAAAACATCTATCATTTTCTTAGGTACTAGCACTGCTCTTTCAGTATCTTTGAAAAGCTTGAACTATTCATCATAAAGGTGAATTTGCTAAAAACATCAGCTGTTTAAAAATGTTAAGTCCTAAAGGGGGTGGGCAGAGAGCTTACAACGAGTCCATTGTTCTGCTCTAAACACTGTCACTCTGAGCCGGGAACAAAACTGAGAGCTGGACAAAGAGGAGGTCCAGCCATCTAGTGGTGAATTACGCTGCTGTGCAGCCTCCTGAAGTCTGCCTTCCATGGGCAGAGGCTCGCAGGGCCTCTTGTACTCCATACCTGGAGAAGGGGACATTTCACCTAACTCTTCCCAAATTTTGATAAGTGCAGGACTGGGAAGCAGTGAGACAACTAGGGAGCAAGCTAAAGTGCATAGGACCCTGCAGCTAAACTGGGAGAAGGGTTGGCAGGAGAAGTAACCATATCAAACACAAGGTCAGCTTTTGCTAGGTTGACAAGGAAGAGCCTGCAGTCCATGTTCTACACGTTAGAAGTACACCTGTATACAGTTGCCTGCTTACAGTGCTTATTCAGACAGCCTTTTTTTTTCAGAATATATCTGTGTCCTTGCGAGCTTGCACTCACTACCCTGCTTGCACCTGTAGAGCGGTTTTCAGGGAAAAATTTGGACAGTTTTCCACAGTTCCATAGCAGAGAACAGCATGTCCAGAAGATATGCACAACAGAATGGTGCAGTACCCTCAGGTCCCACTTCACACAAGGAAATGAGAGGTGTAAGCCAAATTGTCAGAACAGAAACAAGAATGATGCAATCAAACAGCTACACAAAGAAAGCCATATGCTTAGTCCTAGCTGGAATAAAATGCTTCCCTACCAAATTTATTGAGTGAACTGTTTTATATTTTTTATATGGTTACAAACTAATAGAAAAAGCTTAATCTTGGCAAGGCCTGAAGAGACATCAAAATAGTAAACCATGAAATACTTCAAGGAAAGAATAAAAAATATACGAGTATGCCCGAATACTTCTCAGTATTCAGCCCAGTATGCCAGAGCTCCCATTCCAAAAGTGATCTCAGTGCTTAGAAGCCCTTGTCGCCCTGAAAGCTGTCAGATGGCTAGTGTGCTAGCTGTCAGGCCTCGTATGCAACTTCCTTAAGCACAGACAAAAGATATCCACTGGGATAGCCTAAGCAGTCTGGACATTAAATGACCATTAGTTTCAACATTAATTGAACCTCAGTAAAAACATAAAGCAAATTATTTGTTTATCCAACTACAGATGTAAGTTCTTTACTTAAAACAACAAAGATGAAAGATACCACCTCTCTTACACAGAGGGAAGTAATTGATTTCCATCTATGTGTGTTAATTTATGGAGTAACAGCATCATATTAAATTCCCTATTGCTACATTTTACTCCAAGCTATTTTGACTGCTACTGAACTATTTTGAAATATCACATTTTGTCCAAAGCACATCCCATTCTTGGCTTACATACACATGAAACTGCATTGCAGGTTGTACTCAGCTACAAAACACTGGGCAAAGTACAGTCATGGTTATACGAGGCATAGCCAGGTAAATATGAAATAATTCTGCAAAACTCCAAACAGTTACGTTGTGCTGTGAGAATTTTTGTAACTGAAAACAAAGTTTAATTATAAGTAGTTACTGCAGCATGAACTGATTTTAGCAGACACATTTGTTCTTTATCAGAAAACACAGTACTGGAGGGAGTAGAGAGGATAATGCTTCCCTTGAGGTAGGGGATATCCGAAGTCAGCTCAGTCAGTGCTACTTGCTGACAGCCACTAGCATAGAAAAGAAATACAGCTGTTTCCTACTAGAGTGATATCAGCTACTATATCTCAAACTATCACTTCTACTTGTGTAATGTTTCTATTACCTGCAGTGGAGAGCTAAAAAAGCAGGGGGGACACATCTGGTTGCTACTTTGAAGTGGTATTTGCCATTGATTCTCCTACCAAAACCAGGAAAGTAGATAAGGGTGCAAATTCATCATAAATATTTTGTCAGATTTCTGTTCTAAGGAGTGGTTGGCCATGGAGAGGTTGAATCTCCCAATGAGAAATTATGCTCATATTTCATCTGGTCTTTACCAAACATGCTGTCTCACCTGGCTAACAGGAGAAATTAACTGCCAAGTGCCTGCAACGCTGTGTTCCTCGGTGGGATGGCAGCCTCATGCCATCTGGCTCTGCCCCTCTCATTTCACTGATGGATCACACCTGATACTTGTGTTGAATCCCACACCACCACACTTTCAGAGCTGCCTGAAACCACAGACCTTAAAAGAAAAACAAGCAGAAAAGATGTGCTTTTTACTTCTCTGGTTTACCCACTGGGAAGCTGAGGCAATGGGTAGGCTTTAATGGACTTTCGTACAGCATCTCAGTAAATCAGTGGCCAGGTTTGCTTCCTGTTCCTGTACTCAGCAGTCAGTAAGAGGCTAGGACACAATGTTAGACATAAGCATCCCACTTCAAAATCTCTCAGTCTGCTTTTCCTTTTTTCCAGGTGAACAGGGCCTCATCTTTGGTATGGAGTAGTATCCAAATCTGCATTCCTCTGTCATACGTTTTGGATATTCATTGAAACAGCGTTATTTTTTAAAGACTTGAAACTGGAGTTTAAAAGCTGCGAACTTAAGAAAAAGGAGCCAGGAAGGAGCACAACAGAGAAAGGATCAATGTTCCTGGGCAGAAAATATGGAAACAGCACCTCCTTCAATTTGTAAATCACCCATTGGAGTCAGGGTGGGGTGGTCTGGCAACAAGTACAAATGTACACAATCCTGCAGCCATTTGGGGCTGTCTGCACTCAGAGTACCACTGCTGTCTTACTTTCTGCTGCTCTGCAGGTTGCCTGCTGTGCTCTGCAAACACACTCCTCTCCTGTGGTTATTTTTGAAGCAGCTCCTTAAAACAGATGTCCTCATATGTGTCTCTTCCCTGCTACATAAATAACAGTTTGCCTCATGCTCCTGCCATTCTTTTGAACTAAATTAAAAAAAGAAAAAAGGAGGGGGGAAGAAGAGTACCCCTTCCCACTGGTGATTTGTGTTATAGCTTTCATGGCACTGTCGCTCCGGGGCATGTGTTGCCTTTGTGCCCTTCTTAGGGTAAGCTACAAAGATTTTTTTCTTTCTGGCCTTCTTCCTTGCCCTTCCCAGCATTCTTCCCTCTTCAGCCCCTTTCCAACTTCTCTCCTACTTCTGCAACTTCTGGAAGCACTGCAAACACCTTAAGTCTCACAGAAACTTCCTCTTGAGTAATACTAGCAAGGAAGGATCCACGCGTACCAATTACAATTTGTCTTCTTTGTCTTCCTGCAGCTAGCAGTACCATTGCTTGCCACACAGGCATGCCTGTTTGGGGCATCCCAGACTCTTCCCTTGGAAGGAATTGTTCTTAAATTCTTTGTCCTTGACTTCTCTTGGCAATACTAACATAAGTGTATTCCTAAAGAAGCAAACTGAATGTGCTAGCTAGCGAATGGGCTAGCTTGAGATGCATGGATGCTGATGTGCTCCTGTGAACCTAATAGAACCAAACCAGTAACACCAAGAACCAGCCGATCACATAACTGGAAAGATCTGAACCAAACTACCATGTTTCCTCTTGGTCTCTCGTTAGAAACCAAATCTGGCACACTGTTGCCAGCTCTCAAAGGATCCACTCTGCTCTCCCGCAAAGCAACAAGCCCCAACTCGGACTTTGGCTTCCAAAGAACATGCAGAGAGCAGCCTTAGCTCCAAGATTATGTAACATTTAAACATTTATTTTTAGGTGTTGAATCTAGGGGAATTAGCCAAGCAATCAATCAGCCCGTCTGTTCCAATGATTAAAGTATGTGCAGAGTTGTAGAAAAACATATGAAATAAAATACCCTTTATAGAATATTTGGCCTAAATGTCTGATATCTTTTATGCGTACAGGGACTGATTCTGCTAGCCTTGCTCACAGAGTAGCCAGGAAGTATCCTTACGGGTTTAAAGAGAACTGATCAATAAAGTACTTTTAATGAGCGGAGGAAGCAAGCACAAATCAGCAGAGGTAAAGGCAGAGGAATTACATAGGCCTACGAACTTTGAGCCCACACATGAAATCCCGGCTCCGAGCAGATCAATAGGAATTTTGCGATTTTGGCTGGGGGTGGAGAGGTTTTACCACACAGCTTATTGGGCAACATTCCCACCAAAGTACAAAACCAATCTGCAGAGCCAAGGTCTTAGAGAATATTCTCCTCTGCAGTCAAGACCCTATGTACAATCACCAGTTACACCGCTGGAAGCTAAAACAAGAGAGTTTAGTCTATAAAATGTAATATCTCTGAGACAGTCCTGGTGGTGAAATACCATTTCTGAATGGCTGTTGTAACGCTATTGTTTACATGGCGTGTGGAATGCCAAACAAGGTTTCAACAATCGTTAGTGCCACTTAGTTTTATTTGCCTCTTTCTAGGTGACTGAAAAATTATCTTCTCTCTGCCTGATGTCTCTGAGAGCAAGGTCCTACAATTTTGGCTATCTGCAGTAGATTTGTTACTGGTGGCACGGGGATTATAAACAGACCATGATGCAGGGACAGGGTTTAAACTGGACTCATAAGGTTCAGAAATTCTTTTTCTATTTGTATCTTTTTTTTTTTTTTTAAACCATTTTCTCTTTCTCTTAGCAGCTGTGCTCCCTCTAATGCTAGAAAAGGAAAATAACCTTCTACTATTCGGTGCTGTGTAGAGGAGATTCAAAGATGCTTCACACACAGACAGGCCTTCCTGGGGAGTTTTTTAGCCTTATGTTACTTCTCCCAGTGTGTCTTGGCCAACACAAGAAACTGAGAATGTGAGCATTGCCCGCTAGGCACAGCTTTATGCTATGCTGTAAACTATTACACAGTTGCTGTTTTAATATGGAAAATGGATCTCAGTTTTGATTTCACAAGGAGGTCATTGGCCCAGCCGCTCAATGGTGGGAAAGGGAAAACTTTAACTGCTGCTCTGACAAAAAAAAAAACCACCAAAAACCCCAAAACCACAAACCACAGGGGAAAAAAGAAACCCCTAAATCCAAACCCAGCGTGACATGAGCCTGGAGATACACACTAAAGTTACACTACTGGGTTCCAGATAGTACATTGTTAAAAGAAACCCTTACCCCACACCCAAACACAAAAACCAAAATAAACCCATTTAATTAAAGGAGACAAAGTAAAATCAAACATCCTCAGCCCTACAGAGCAGCTGCATTGGGGCACACAGGCTCCAGCCTCGTTTTGCTGGCACACAGAGCCCATGGGCAGTGATACAAACATGGTTACACAGAGCTAAAAGGACGTGCTGACAAAGGGTCAGGTCATGTAACAAGAACATGTTTCCTCTTCATGGGCTTGCAGGGTAAGGGTGAGCTCATAGTGCAGGCCTTCAGAAGGACTGAGAAACATTCAGTCTAGCTGTGGTGCCACATCCTCCATCAGAAACACTGAAGCTCTTAGCAATTTTGCAGAGGAGCAAAGGAAAGCAAGGCAGTGAAGGCCTCTTGACATCCTTACCCACTGAAATGGGCAGAGGCTTAAAATCCCCAACATACCTGTTTCAATTACAATTCAAAATGAATAGCTCGCTGTCAGTGCGGTATAGGAGAGGTGAGGAGAGCACCAACAGGACATTCCCTTTAAGGGAATAGGTTGAGGATGGCAGAGAGAACCACAGGACACCTGCTGTTGCTGGTCCTCCACCAGCTCTAGGACATGCTTTCCCATTCCTATCAGCATGACACCTCTACCTCCCTCCCACCACAGCCCAGACTTCACCTCTCCCATACATCCATCCTGGCAGCTGGGAGGCTGGGACAGTAAAACTCGTCCTGGGTGAACATGACACTATGTCTCTGGCAATGGAAAGAGCTTGCTTCAGGTCATTTCTCTCTTCACCCTGCCAGAGAAGCCAGAGCCACCACCCCCTCCATACACCTTCTGAGCCCTATTGCCACCAGCTGAGAGAAAAAAAACAAACTAGTGCTGTTTTAGTTAATTGTGAACCAGTGAAAGCTGATTATTGCTTATCCAGTCAAATTGCTAAGCAATTTATTTAGCCTGCTCTCTAAATACAAAGGGAAAAGTATGTATGTTTTCCTTTATATAGCAAAGAAGACTAGACTAGGGTGAGAATCTCTTCAGGAGTTGTGAATCAGAGGACTTGACTAGAGCTGCCCAGGTTGATCCTTTTTCGTTCAAACTACCATTGCAGCCAGGAGTTGAAATTTTGCTCCCCTAAAGCTCTCAGCACAGCATGGTCAGCTGTGTGCTGTCAACGCTCCTGTCCTGCAGGCTCACACACACATTGAAAAAAAAAATATTCCTGCATGTCAGAAGCAGTAAGTTTAAAAAGCAGCAACAGCTAACAAAAAAATCATGGAAACTTAGGTGTCCATGACAGCTGGAACAAAGGTTTAGCAATACATGTCATGCTGACTGCATCAAACGATGGGCAACAGGTGTACTTTGACACCAAATCCTCTTTCTTCACATTTAGGTGTATTAACTGTTTGAGTAAGGGCTTCCTCCCACATAGCTATTTTCTATGTCCCTTAATGCATGGCATTCTGCCACCCAGACAGCAAAATACATTCACCACCTTCTTCAGGTCACAGAACAACTCCAGCCATGCTTGAAGCTAAGCAGTCTCCCAGCTGTCACCACTTGAGTCTCACATCAGTTGAAGCTGATTTAAAGGCAGCAGACAACAAGTTCACGTCAAGTAAAGCTGATCCATTCCTCCCACATAAGTTACACAGGGAAAGGCAAGGGCAGGCAAGAGCAGTCCACAGATCTTATAAAAGAATTTGGCGTGAGGAGCAGAACTGTACCAAAAGGAAAGCAATGCAAGGATGCTTCTATGTTCCCCACATTCCCTGGAAACAGGGGAAGGTAGCAGCTTCATCTGCAACCATTACCTACCTTGGCCCTCTGGCAATAGAGCCAGAGAGAAAAGAGCAATACCTGCACTCTGATTCTCCTTCTCTCTTTCTGCAGATGGAAAATACTCAGTTTTTCAGAGTGCTTTTATACCTTCCCCTGCTTCATCACAGCAAATATTTGCAGGACACGCAGTGTTTCTCTGTTTGACCTGTCTCTTCTGTAGACCCAGATCCTCCCTTCAGCCTCGTCTGCTTTGTGGTCACAGAATCACACAGAATGGTTCAGGTTGGAAGGGACCTTAAAGATCGTCTAGTTCCAACCCCCCTGCCCTGGGCAGAGACACCTCTGGGAGGAGGAAGGTGTTGCTCTCCTTACCTCCCTGCAGTGGTGAAACCTGGCAGGTTTAACCTAAAGCCAGAGCTCCTCTGTTGCTGTCATTGTAATGCAAAAACAGATCTCTGCTTTTCTTCTCAGGGTTTTCATTATAGGTGCAAATCAGATAAACTTAGCTCACCTGTACAAAGTTGAATGACAGTCTTAAAATACTTGAGTCCCTTCAAATTTGATCTACAATACAATTTTTAAATAGCATGAGTACCAGCAAAATGGCACCAGCGTGACCTCATAGGTCTATATAATCCCAAAATGAAAAAGTTTATATTAATCCTGCAAGGCTTAAAATCAGTCTCTGAAACAGATTGAACAGAGTTAATGGAACCAGCAGCTCCGTGGATCCAGCTGCACTCAGTCCTGATGCCTCATACTAGGGGTAGGCACCTTTTTTAGTACAGGCAAGATCTATATGAGTAACCCTTTGATAAGCAACACCCAGTTTAGTATTGTTTATTTTGGTGGAGAGCCATGGAGAGTTTCTTGCAGGCTTGCAAACAAAGCAGTGATTCTGATGACAATGAAATAATGAGCATCGTGGCTTGATAACATACAGTGACAGTAAAAAAAAATAATCCAGATGGGTGCCATCATCAGTAGCAAGATGTTATAAATGTTCTGAAGTTTGTAAGTGTTTTTCTTTAAGGGTAGTCGTATGCCAGAACAGTCTTAGTCTACCACTGAGAGCCTTGCTCCCCTACAGACATCAACATCTTCTAATTGTCTTCAGTGCAGTTGCTTTATCATTATCAGAAGGGCCCACAAAATTGTTTGCAGAGCAGCGGGCTGGTCGGGTTATCTGGCAGCCCTAAAGCTGTCTCTTTCTGACAAATACCACATGTTCTGCTTTAGTAAGGGGCTACCCCTTACTTAGAACAGTAAAACAAGCCTAGTAGTAAATAAAGCTAAAGTCAGATTCAATTAATATATCCAAAGGGAAGCCTGGTAGTGTCAGGCAGTCAGGTGAGTTTGAAACCTGGACTTCCACAAAATAATACTGACAGCAGCTGCAGATCAGATCCGTTATCTGCTATACGGCTCCAGACTGGCAGGAGCCACGTGCACTGTAAAAGTGGGCTTTGTCTTTGGTTGTGAGAAAAGGTGTGATCTTAGCTTATATCATCTCAGACAAGGTAACTAATGCAAGGTAGATGAGAGAGCAAGCCAGCTGTAGTTTTAACAAGAACTAACAGGATGAAACAGCTGATTGGCACCATGCAGCGCTTAGTCCAGTGTGACTCATACCAAAGGTGCAAAAAGCTCTATCCTTTCTAGGATACGAATTATCACACACTAATAGCATCTTTTTCTTCCCCAACCAAATGTGTATCCGTAAAGTCAGAGAACAGGAAGCACATCCTTCCCCTCTTGGGTAAACCCACCTAACGACATGGAACATCCGTCGCTATATAACTTTTTCATGGAGTCATTTCCTATGGCAGATGTACATTTGCAGAAGGCCGTGCTATGACAGATACCACCAACAATTGCTTGGGGAGGGGGACACAACACTTCTGTCTTGTGATTTCATGTCCCTTCCTTTTCCATTGGCATGTTGGAGTTTTAACCTGACTGGTTGCAAGAAGAAAATAAGCTCATCCATTCACAGTACAACTCACATTTAAAGAAGTAGATTATGTGTCCCCAGTGTCCCTTAGCAGCAACAGCAACTTCCTCTGCAAGAATGCCTAATCACATTTAGGGAAAATTACAGAGCAACAATAAGCCATGCACTTTGGGCACAATCCCTGCAGTCAATGAAAATTTGTTCACACCCTCAGTGATATCTGACAGCAAAGGAACGGTTCAGATATTGTTTTAATAAGATGTTATGCACTGAGTCAAAAAGCCAAAGCCCTACTTACAATACCAGAAAACTAAGGATCAGAAGCCAAATCCTTTCCTGTATTGTCAGCTCGGAGGCTAGCACAGCAGGTTCAGCAACAAGCACGACAGCACCAGTAGTGCCTGCAGGACTTTCTCAGGCTTTCCTCCTTGCTTAAAAAGATGCCCCATTCCACTTTGACCCTTCGTTAAAGCTAACCGGGCTGAGCTGTCAGCGTGAGTCAGCAGCAGTCACAGCCAGTTTTCACATTTAGCTTTTGAATCTCGTGCTCACAGTGTAGCGCTACATTACAGGTCTCTCTTAAGAAACTTTATCTACGATAAAGACACTAAACACAGCCTATGCGTTACATCTAGGTCCATAACACAAATATGGTTACTTCAATTAAATTCAAGAACTGAAATAAAAATGCAAACTTGGTGTGTCTATAAATCTTACATTCTCCCCTCCCCCACGTTTTTTCAAAGGAAAGTAGCTTGTGGCTGGAATTTTCTGTTATTTGAGCTTGTCCTCTGTCACTTCTTGAAAGATTTGTATCCCCTTACCCTTGGAATGTAAAAAAATTATATTAAAAAAGCTATTAGGTGGAATGGCTGGTATTTTTGTAAGCTTAAGTAAAGTTTTATTAATAGATTACAGTAAAGATGTGTGAAAGTTAATTTTATGGAGGCAAGATGAGATATTAATTAAACTTCCCTTATTGATAAAACTTGCACACAAATAAAGCACAATCGGTTTTGGAAGTATTTCTATCTTCAACTAAATCTGTCTAGGAAGGAGTTAAGTTTTATTTCAGGAGGCAACATGATACATCAAAGTCTGATAAGAAATTTCTTTGGCAGAGAAAAATTAACAGTTCCACATAGGAGAGTTGTAGCAATTACACCAGGGTGAGGCTTTTACTCCTTTGCAGACACAGACTCTCTCAAACATGGAAATTTTATGCACCTGACATTAAGGCTCCAGTAACAGATTCACTAAAAAGTAAAACTATGAGAAAGTGGGGGGGGGGGGTTGTACATATTAGTATTTATATTAACAGTTCTTACTTCCTTTTTTGCAAGCTTCCCCATGAATTAATTTATTCTAGAACAATCAAAGAAAAGAAAAAAAAAGACCCTTCCCCTCAAGCAGATCCAATTTTTACTCTTGTGAATTCACACTTTTGCTACATTTCCAGGCCTGCCATTCTGTCATCTGGGATACACAAGATGTTAATTGGTGATGTAAAGAGTAAGCAGAAAAGAAAAAAACATAATCAGGACAACCTCAAACATCTCTCTCTCTTCAGCCTATCTTCATATAGCACAAAGCAGATAAAACAGGACCCAGCTGACAGCATTTATTCCTTTGAAGGTCAGCTTTAAAAGAAAGAGCTACTGTAGCTAACTCAAAAGCCTGTGGAGCATTTTTTTTTTATGGAGGAGGCAGCCTGAGCTCTGGAAAAAGGCAACATGAAGACACAGGCATGTTCTCACCTGGGGAGCTGCCCCCATGGAAATACACCTCATGCTTCCAATCAAACCTGCCCTGCACCAGAGCCCTGCTGGTCGGGTTGGTGCAGTTCCTGGGCTGCAGAGCCCAGAGAGAGGTGAACATCTAAAGCTCCCTTGCCACGGCAGAAAAAGATGAGTTTATGTGATGAGTCATCTCTCTCCCAGTACCTCTTCTGTTTGACAGCAGAGTTGAGCCAGCTAATGCTGACTTTCCATGGCAAAATGCCTGACGTGAAGAAATTAAGCTGGCTTTGTTTATGGCTGTTTCATTTATTAGGTCACAAGGTTCCTGAAGTAATCAAGAACCCATGGGGCTGTTTGGAAATAGCAAACACAACAGGCACAACACAGGAGTGAAAGTTCCTTTGCAAGTACACACCATTTGAATTTGCTTATTTTTAACTGAAAGAGGACTTAGGCAGGAAAGTGAAAAGCACACTATGGACGGCTCTGCCAAGTGAAATCCAGACTTAATGATCCAGCTATTACCAGGGTCAAAAAACAAGGCTCACATTTGAAACAAACCTGGTCCTCTTTATGAGGTGAGGTGGACTGGGAGGGGGGCAGCTGGTACTATTTTGGAAAAGTGTTGCTAATTATCAGAAATAGTTGCTTCTTCTAATTCAAAATCTGATTTTCTGCTTCTGTAATTCTAGACTTTTTAAGGCACAGTCTGCTAAATGGCAAGACTTCTATTTACATACAGTAACTGTAGGGTTTGCATTGCCCTAGATGGAAGAAATTAAGTTGTTAACCAGATTTCCAGTACTCGGCAACTGAACAACCCAACAGAAGGGAGATGCAAACTAAGCTGTAGAGAGGATTAGTAGAAAGCATAGTTAAAAAAAAAAAAATCTAAAGTAAAGATTAGTATCCCCACCTTCTTTTGTGAAGTGGTAGTTCTGTCATGTCTGCCACCAGATTGAATTGGAAGGGGAGGCTCCATCTGACACAGGTTTGTTTGCGGGAAGCTACTACGGAGGATGATACAGATGGAACTGCCTTCTTGCAAGGCATGTCTACACTGGAAATTCAATTGCCATGAGAACATCTAAGACCAATACTATAAATTCATTCAGAAATGGACTCACTAAATTAATGGAGACAGAAAACCAAAAGTTGACAAGGTGTACCATAGGAAAAATCACACTACAGAACTTTAATTTCTTAAGCTGTTTTCTAGTCATCTGTTATTAACCACTGTTGGAAACAGGACACGAAGTTAGGTCAATATTTTAACCAAGTCAGTAGATAGGAGGACACCTTCGCTGTCAGCACCAAGTTTGAAATAAGCATGGTCAAGTATACACCATGTGCCAAAGGCAGGCAAACAGCAGAGCTCCTGGCTCCCAAGTGAGCCAGAAAAGCAATTTTCTGCATGAAATGCTCTAAGAAATAAAGTATCTTTTCTGTAGCTCTACTAGCAGTAATAAAACCCCTGTGTTTGGGGGATTTTTTGTTTTTTAAACTGTCTCCAAAGAATAAACAGGCCCTGGATTTCACCACATGAAGAAAAGTAAAGCGTATCTGTATCCCCTTTTTAATAACATTTTAGTCTAAGGAGCATGAGTTTAATGAGAAAAAATTCCTTTCAGCCCAGTCCAGTGTTATAGTTACATATAGTTCATTTTTACATATAGTTCTTTTTTTTCTACTTATACCATAACCCATAGTAATAGACAACAACTAACCATATGAAAAAAAAAAATCACGTTTTTGTCCTCCTGAAGGAAGAGCAACAGTCACATCAAGCTGAATGCTGAAAACTGCTATCAACACTTTCAAAAACATCTACCATGGTTTAAGAGTTACCTTTCTAATCAGGACGGCTACAGAGAACTGCTACAACTATGGCATTTCCTGCTTTGGACTGTGGCAAGGCGCAAGAACATTTTCAGCTATTTTCCTCTTGCACATTAGAAGAAACAAGCTCTCTACGGGGCTCATTGCAAAAGCCACCTCATGCCACATCCCCCTGCAGCTGAAGTCTATTGATTTTTCCGAATATGTCCTTCTTGCTGGGGCAGATATGAAAAGCTGTACAGGAAAACGCAGTGAAGGTTTTATGTGATCCTAAACACATGACAGATAAACACAATACTGACTGTCGGGAAAAAGCAAGGCACTGTTGGTTTCTACCGTGCTTCGCCCGTGCTTTTTAGTGGAGTTCCATTTGGGACATGCTGCCTACTGCTGTAGTGCAGAATGTCTACCTCCACGTGTGTTTACCACTTGAAGTTTTCTACCTTACTGTTTTATTCCTGCTTGAGGGCAGATGACAGCTGGAAGCCAGCACCTGTAAAAATGTGCTCTTGCAAGTATTTGAATTAGCATCCAATCATTTCAGCCAGGAAGGAGGTGGGAACAGGCCCAGCTGTTAAGCCTTTCCAGAGCATATCTGGAAATGATACGCACACCTGGTGAAGCTCTCAAACACTCCTGGGTGTGTGACCCGCAGCCTGCTGCAGGGAAATAACACGGCCACGTTCCCTCAGCAGCTCAGCTCTGCTGTGTGCAGGGAAGGGAGGATGCCCAAAAGCCAGGGATGGCACTGGAGTCAGAGAGGGAGCGTGCAGCCCAGCTGGACTGGAGCTGTTCTAAGCTGTGCTGCTGGCATACCATCACCCTGAGGGAGCACATCGTCCTGCTAGATCTTCCTAATATCTGCCAGTTTTGTGCCACTGTGTAGTTCCTTTATCCAGGGCAAAATTCTTAACCACACATTCCTATCCCTGCCCCCTTTTATAGCCTCTGCAGGAAAATCTAGACCACAATAGACTGTCCCCATGTTGCTTAATGACAAAGCACAAAAAAATTGGCTGAAATGAAAAAAAAAAAACCCAACAGGCTAAGTTTTTTAAGCCATCGACGACTGTCTTCTGCATGGGTAACAATGTGGTAAGAACAGAATAGACTAAATGAACTTGAAGCCACAGGGCTGAAATTACTGGAAAACAAGAGCTCAGTTGTCAGTGTTCACTGATATTTGCAAAAAAAAAAAAAAAATACAAATCACTAGGTCTCAATAAATGACTGTAACAAAATATTTAAGTAGCAGCTTATCTGAATTGCTTCCCCTTCTACCAGATCTCAAACTCAATTGAATTATCCCTCTGTAAAGTATCACAAGGACACAGATAGAAGACAGGTAGAGAAGCCCACGGACTGCATTTTCTACCCCAGCAGGCCCCACACAGACGTGAAGACCTGAATGGGTTTAGGCAGACTATCAGGAAGTCACAGAAGCTTGTTTTTCTCTGCCTTTCCCACTTCCATGTCACCCCAGAGCTGTCTGCTAACACCCAAGGAGCACACTGGACTAATGCTTGGGCAGGCTCTGTCCAGAGAGCAAAACCCTTTTCTTTTCTGGTTGAGCACTGATGTTTTACACAGGGACTTTACCGCACAGAATTGCAAGCTCATTTCCCCCTACCCCCCATTTAGTCTTCTGCAGTTAAAAGGCCTTTACAGTCAATTGTCTCAAGCTCAAGGGAGAGCTCAGACTACAACCTGGAAAATATTAGCTGCCCTGTCCAACAAAACCATTTCACAAAGTCCAATTCCTGTCAGCTTTAGTAAGGGAGCAGCATGGGGCGAATCAGAAAAGCCTGAAACATTGCATTAAGGTAAGCATCTGATAAAACTGTTTCATGCACAGTAGTGACCTCACAGAGCAGCTGCTCTATCAGAAGGATTTGATGCCGATTGAGGATGAGTTGTAAAACCTGTTCAATCTCTATCACGTCTT
Organism: Fratercula arctica; assembly: GCA_947846985.1. NCBI lineage: Eukaryota > Metazoa > Chordata > Aves > Charadriiformes > Alcidae > Fratercula > Fratercula arctica. Next base: position 28,401,959 of record CANTUZ010000004.1, on the reverse strand, counting down.
ATTTCAGGTTCAGCATCTACCCAAGGCCCAGGGAAATGCTTTGGCTCAGCTGCCTTCAATTTGCCTTCCTCACCATCATTAATACTTGTTTCCTCACTGGAATGAATGTAGGGATGGCACTTGCTTGCTGAATACTCTGGCACAAAAGCTCCAGTGAGTCATCCATCCCCTAATGCCATTACAAGGCATGGAACAGCTCACACATGCTGTGCCTCTGAGATGTTTTGAAACTTTACGTCCAGTGAAGGACTTTTTATTGCTTACAGCCCAGCAGCTGTGTTTTAAGTAAGCAGAAGACTACCTAAAGAGAAAGTGCACGGCCAAGGCAGCTGGGAAGAGCCCAGTGCTTGAGGCGCTCCGGCTGGCACGAACACGCTCCCCTCGTGCAAGACAGCGCTGTGCTGCTGCCCAGCTCACACACGAAGATCTATTGCTACTTTAGCAAAATTGTGCCAACTGTAAAAGCACAGCTCATACCAGCCTCTGAAACGTGCAGAGCAAGGTAAGAAACGCTTCCTTGAAAGGTTAACATTGTGAGGTATTTAGACTGAAATCTACAGAAAGGAGGAATTATAATGTTTAGGACAAAACCTACAGATTTTAATAGTATTTCGGGTTGATCCTTACGTCCACCAGGAGCTGTTCCACTGCCAAACCTACAAATTTTAATAGTATGTTGGGCTGATCTCTTAGATCCAGCAGGAGCTGTTCCACTGCCCCAGCAGCTCAGTCACTGCTGAGTAATAGTTTCACTGCCCTTTGGCACGCTCCTGCGAGCCTCCTCTTCCTGCTGCTGGCCACCTCCCTAACAAGATATTCATGGGCACAACTGAAAGGCTATCACAACTACATGCATTCGCCACTTTAATGTCAGAGCTCAATTTCTGGGACAAAAAAAATCCCAAACTGAATAGATGCACCAGGCAGCTAGGAATCTCTTTTCCTTTCCAAGCAAGCCAGCCCAGCCCGCGTGTAGGTGCATTAACCACCATGCTGTTCAAGAACCATTCAAACATGGGTGATTCTGTCCCTCTACTCCGCTCTCATGAGACCCCACCTGGAGTACTGTGTCCAGCTCTGGAACCCTCAGCACAAGAAGGACATGGACCTGTTGCAGCGGGTCCAGAGGAGGGTCACAAAGATGATCAAAGGGCTGGAGCACCTCTCCTATGAGGACAGGCTGAGAGAGTTGGGGTTGTTCAGCCTGGAGAAGAGAAGGCTCCAGGGAGACCTTATAGCAGCCTTCCAGTACCTGAAGGGGGCCTACAGGAGAGATGGGGAGGGGCTGTTTGCAAGGGCATGTAGTGATAGGAGCAGGGGCAATGGTTTTAAACTAGAGCAGGGTAGGTTTAGATTAGACATTAGGAAGAAGTTCTTTACAATGAGGGTGGTGAGACACTGGCACAGGTTGCCCAGAGAGGTGGAGGAGGCCCCATCCCTGGAGACATTCAAGGCCAGGCTTGATGAGGCTCTGAGCAACCTGATCTAGTTGAAGATGTCCCTGCTGACTGCAGGGGGGTTGGACTAGATGACCTGATTCTATTCTATTTTAGTGCTCTGGGTGTTGCCAATACAATTACCATTGAGCACAACTCAACAATGCTGGGGAAATCCTTAGAAACTGTTAGGAAGTAGGCAAAAATAAAGCCTCTCAAACGTGACACAACATGGGGAAGAAACCATGGTTTTTAAGCACCGAGTATACTCAAGCGTAGTTAAGTGCCTGTACAAACCTCCTTACAAACTCTACGGCCGGCACGGCAAGGCACAGCAGCCAGGAACAGGACAGACAGCAAATGACCACACAGAAAACAGCTCACATTGCCCAAGCATTTTATTCCCTTCCCAACACAGGCCAGTTCCACTGTAAATTCCAGTCACTGCTTCCTTTAGGGGACAGGAAGGCAGACCTAGGTTATAGTTAAAACTTACCTATATTATAATGAAGGTATATACACTACAACATGCCAGAAAAACCAAGTCTTTGTTGTTGAAACCTAGAGAAACTTAGAGTAGGACAGAGTTTCCTCAAGGTAATTTTACTAGAGATGACCCTAAACCATACACTTCAGTGCAATTAAGATGCAGTCTCAAGAGCGTAAATGAAGAAAGGTTGTTGGGGTTGTGTTCAGTTCAGAATTCATCACGTTCTGGCAGAACGCCTAGAATTTCACATGAATACTCAGCCTGGATTGTATCACAATACGAAAAACCACGCAAGTGACAGGGTCAGTGCAATAACATCAGGCGCACCAGAAGCAGGAGCGTGTTTTCATACTGTAATGCAAGTATAGTTGGAGGAGAGGACCTCAAGAGTGTAGAAGTGAAAACCTCATCTCAGTCCTGCAGCTCACTGAAGATAACTGACAGCAGCCGCAGCAGAAGCTTACCAAATACAAGCAGCTTCCAGGCACTGAGGGCTGTCTTAGGGTACCTCCTCCCAGGGAGAGAGAGATGCCCACTGCACACACCGCCACACAACTGCCGAGGGGTGTCTCAACAGCGTCGCATCCACAAGGAAACAATGGCCAAGGAAAAGTATCAAAAATGTGAGAAAAATCCAGCTCTTCCTTTTTCATCATTTTCACACAACTGTGAAAGAACCATCTGCTGCATAAGAAATCATCTATATCCAAACAGGATTTTTTTTGTTTTTACAGTACGTTCCTACAACAGTTCACTGCTGTTGCAGCTTATGACTAGTCTGCACCACTACAACAAACCTCCAAAACATTGGTAAATGCCCAGTTTAATGAAGGTAAATTGAGACAAATCCATATGACCTAAAGTCACATTTTCAAACCTTAGAGAAGGTTAATTTGAGGATTTGGGGCTACTTTTGCAATAGTTAAAGGAATACCAGTTCCTTTGAAAGGGAATTGACCTTAAAATTACACTGATTTCAGCTACACCTGTTGGTGCTTGAATCTCACTTTCAATTTTTAGTTCTCCCCAAAATACCTTTGAACAACCCCCAAGGCCTGAGAGGGGCTTTCATCTGCCCTTTATCCCCTCACCCCCACCCCCCCAGTTTGTGTGTACAAGGAAGATACACCTCTATTGACAAATTCAGAAAGACTTAACAGGCCTTTTAAGCTTTTTTTTTACCCAATCAATCAATCTGGAATGTATCTGTCCCCAGATGGCAGCCTGCAGATTTTTCTCCCACGCCTCCAAGGAATCAACTCAAGGACGAATTCTGCAGGTCCAGAGAAACTTTGAAGCAGCATCTCCACCTCTGGAAGCCAGCAGTCACCACTTCCTCCACTACGCAGGAGCACTCCCATTTCAAACGCATGAGATGAACTGAGGCCGCGTTAAGTGAATCAGTTTACAGCAGAGTCGAACAGCAGATACTTGTACCCAAAGTATTAAGTGTCCAGCTGTGCAATTATAAACCCACAGAGACAGTCTCTTTCTGCCCTTAAAGCCCATAATGGACAACACACAGACTAAAACCCCTCCTGCAAGTTCAAGGTATGTCTCCAGCTGATTAACACCAATGGGGTGGTACAACAGGAACACAGGAGCTATTAGATCACCCACAATTTCTACCAGCTGGTACCACTATATAAACATGGTGGGACTACTCTTTCCTAGTGGAGCAACTCTGGTGAACAGGGGAAGAGCAGTCAGCAGCATCTTTGCAATACATAGATTTCGTTGAGAACAAGGCTGGTCTGTGGGTGAGCCCCAGCTACACACAAACTCCAAATGGAAGAGTGAACACCCATTTATCTTTGATTTGCATTTCTCTACATCCCATACAGAGTCAAGAAGCTGAGACATTCAGTTCCTCAGAAGCTTTATTTTCATTCAAGCTACAGAAATATAGTACCTTCCAATTTCCCATTATACTTTCTGCATATTTGTACGGCTCAGGGTGAGATGCACTAGGATAACTACCCTGTACATACAGAGGAAGATAAAGCTCAAAAACTAGCTTTACTTCAAAGAACGCCAAACCTTACCTATGAGGCTGGCTCCAATTCCTCAGTAACATTAATAGGCACAACATAAGGAAAAAAAGATTGATCTAGACTACCTATCATAAGCAAAATCCAATAATTCATTCCAGAAAGTCATCCAAAGAAACCTTTCAGAAATAACAAAACAGTTGTTTTCTAGTTTGAAAAAAATAGAAAAAATAGATGAGTCATTTTTGCTATATATATGATATATTCACACACATACTTTCAAGTATCATTTTTCACTATTATCATACTTACATGGCTAGAGATAAAAAAGTGAAAATCCCATAAGCAGATTATTATGCCGAAGAAGTCACACATGCAGTCTTATCTGGGTTTAGCAACACCTGGAATTCTCCATGGTTATCATAGTGACCAAAAAAGCAGTGACTAGACTTGGGTGTAATTCTTCCCTTTATTAAACATGTTTTAATAAGGCTTGAAAAGTACCAGGATTTAGAAAAATGGAGATGGGAGAAGCATAGGCAGTCATAAACCCCCCCAAATTCACAGCTAAGCTTGTCACACACTCACTACCAGCAGGGAATAAAAAGAAATAAATATCCAAGTAATATTTGGTTAGCAGGCAAACTGATACCAACAGACTGACTTCAGCTAGGATGTTTTTACATTTAAGGCATCACACAAAACAACAAGTTAATGCTAGGAAGCAAAACAATCATCATGTGCTCAGCCACAATTCACATTTAGCTCTGGACATCCAAACCTGCTTTATTTCAAAATAGGAAGGCTAGTAGGGCATCCCATAGTCTTCTGGGAAAGTGCCAGGCAGCCACCAGGCAAGTGCAGAAGTGAAGGAATTTAAGTGCTTATTAAAGGCTTTGCTGCAGTGCCAGAACTGGGCACCCAAACCCAAGTTCTGGTGGAATACAAAACTTCGAGCTAAAAGGCATAAAGTCTGTTCAAGCAGCTACAGTGACAAGCATCCTGCTAAGAGACCAAAATGGAAAGTCTTCAAGATTTAACAGCTTCTGGAGCATTGAAATGACGACGGAGAGATCCAGCAGGTGCATTTGACAGCCGGGACTAGGACTGGTTCCACGCTTCTCGCTAATACGCCCTGCACTCCTGCTCTCCAAGTCTACTTTGGATTGACAGGTATGAAATGTCTCAAAGTGAAATAGGTATAAACTATTTCCTTACTGGTGATGTCATTTTCATTTGTCTGTTTCTTGCCCAATATGAAAAGGCACAAATTCTGCATAAAAAAAAATTATTGGAAAACCTAACTAAAAACCTAAAAAAAATAAAATACAGAAACCATTGGCTGTTCCTAAGAGGGCAAAGTCACTAAATATTAAGTGCTAGGCTGTCTGAAAACTCTATGGGTTTAACTATTAAGCTCAACTATTTGGTTTAATACTTCAGTGCAGGGTGTTCTTAAACTATAGTTTTAAAACCATGAAGCCCAGACACAAAAGTAAAGCTTCTTGGAAGTAAGGGAGGTCACATACATATAAAAGGGAAGATTCACGTCACTTTACTAGGCTGAAATGCAATGGTTTTTTGCTTTTACTAAGGGTCCCATGGAGTCCAGAGTATTTTTTCCAAGCATTTCTGTAGGTAAAGATTCCATTAGGTAGGATGGAAGCTTTAAGCTCAGTGCAAGTCTTGCTAAAAGCTGCTATTCCAAGTTCCCAGAATTTGGGTAACATTAAAAATTAAGTTTCCTGAATTTGAGACAGCCTGAAACACAAGACAGCAAGAGTGCAGCAGGACAAACAAAGTGACAATGAAAAGCACTGCACAGCTCAAGACTTACAGTACACCCAGAAGCTGTTAATTCACAAGTATTCCTCATTTTTTACCCCTTCTTCCCAGGCTATATTTTGGCACATTCTTACACCTCTTTCAACACAGCAAATTTCTGCTTTCTTTCCTTGCTCTGCTGGTTTTGTACCATATAAACCCACATCTGAATAGATGCTTCAGACATTTATTCTTTAGTCTTCTCAGGCTTACTAAAACCGCACATTGACAAGGCTACCCATTTAGCTGGAAGTTTAACAACACTGAATATTTTGTACCAAAACTAGATACTTAAGCTTTTACTGCTTTTTTTTTTTCTCTTATCAGCCTGTGTCTGTTTTATTAATACACAGAATGGAGAGTGCTCAGCTTTCTCCCATAGTATAAGAATACAAACTCCAGCATTATAATCAGAACATTAGTATGCAGTGCAAAGTGATTTGCAAGCTGGGGAAAACTAGGTTCATGGTCACTTGCTTCTTCTAGCAATGAATTAAAGGCATAGGTTATAATATTTGATAAAGCAAGTATGTAACTTAGTTTTCACTCAAGTCTTCTAGAAACACAGCAGTTGTTATTTGAGCAGTGAAGAGCCTCAAATCAACCTACTTGAAGTTTTCACATTACAGTGCAAGTCAGTTGGCTGCTGAAATAGGCTCAAAAACCTACGACCATACAAAAAAACCCCCAAACTACCAGTCACCTTTCTAGATGAACAAAATACTGCTACCCTGAACAATATTCCAGTCAGTCTCATAGTGGAATTAAACAAAACCAATACTATATACTTCTCACAACAGCACTCAGTTTAATCTCAAGGCTCTTTACAAAAGGGAAGAACTACCTACGTTTCTGAATTACACTCATTTTAGTGAGCCTTGCCCCAGTGCTCCCAAATTACATTCACGCAGACAATTTTATGTTACCACTCAGGAAACTGATTCATCTTTACCTTTCCATGCATACAAGCATTACTGGTTTACTCAGGAATATCAAAGCCTGTACAAACACTACTCAGCTTGAGGCTGATTATATAGAACAGAAATAGTTTGAAGAAATTTAGTTCAAAAAGCTTACTTTAATTGCAAAGATGATTCGCTGAAGCAGTAAGCTGGAAAACAGGCAGGGTCTGCTATATTCTGCTAAGAATGGTCCTATTAAACAAACCTGACTCACTCTGCACACCTGCAGAATCAGGGCAGGCAACCAGTTACACCAGAATCCACAGAAACCAGCATACAAACAGCCTAGTAGCTCTCTCCACATCCAACACCTATCCCGGTTAATGACCAATACTGAAGGCATAGTATCATTAGATATAGATGCCTACTGTAAGTGTTTCTATTAAACAGACATAATAATGATCCAGAAGTTAATGTAATACCTTTTTGGTATAGTCTGATATGCTGTTTAAAACACGTTTCTTACAAAATGTTTGAGTGTTCCAGTCTGTCTTAGCACACAAGCACTTCAGTGCCTTCATCAGGCAGATTTAAAAGCCTGATTCAACTGAAACTTCACTGCCACAGTGACTAACCTTGCTCTAAGGAGTTATCACAAAGATCAAAACCCCAATAAACATCTGCCTTCAAGTTTAACTGAAGAAAAGCTATATAACCCTGGCAAGATCTTAAAATACATCACACACTAAAAAAGAAACTGGCAATTAAGTATTGTTTTTGCTGCATGCTCTACTGGTTGTTTTTTTTTTTTTTTTTTTTTAGAGTGGAAAGAAAAAGCCTCTTTCACTGTGCTCAAAACAAGAGGTTACCTCCATTGCCTTTAAGATTTTCCCCCAATCCTACCAGTCAAGCAAACTTACAGCCCCCACAACAGCTTTCAAGCCAATTAAAGTTTCATTTCATTGTAGACATATATAATAGCAGATTACCTAGATCCTCATATACTTTTATTTTGTAGACATGTCTCTAGCACGCTTTACTTGTACTTCATACAGGAATTAGATACTTAAGAAGAATCACTCACTTCAGCACTTTTAGTGTAGTTCCTATCTGAAACTAGACGTCTTTCTATGTACTCTTGAATTTCTTGGTTGGCATAAACCAAAGTCAACAGAAAAACAATGCAAACCATAATCAGTTAGACCAACCACTAAGAAAAAACAGTAGCCACATCAATATAATTTTGCTTTGATTTAGGGTGCTATCTACTAGATTTATTAGAAGTTTCAACAGACTATAGCTCCAGACTTTATCTTTCTTGGAAGACACTACAATAGAAGCCACAGTAGAGACTGCCTCGTCACAAGAGGTACAAATACTTGCTGTATAGATGGAGAAATAAAAGGACAAATCTAGTTGTCTAAAAGACAATTCACTGTACACATTTTATTTACAGTTTTGTACACTGTCTTAATATGAATGGGACCGCTTTTCTACTTGAGCCATTTTAACCAAAGCAAAATAACCTAAGTAATACAAAGTGTTAAAATACAGCGTAAGATACAAAAACAGACATACTATTTCTAGTAAGGAATGTAAATTATGGTGTTACATTAAAAAAAATCCACAATTATGTTTAGGAAATCACACAAACAGATCACTGATTTGACTGAAATGCATAAATTTGTAGCAAAGCTTTGATGTTACAAAAAAACCAAAAAATTACCAAAGAATGCACAAAATTAACGTTTATTCCACCTTTGTCATATTCCCAGATTCTTCACCAAATGTTACATGAGCAAAAACAACTGAAATCAAAATATCACTAATGTTATCAAATAGGGAAAACAAATAAATTAATCTAGCAGCCATCAGCATAGGTTACAGCAAAGATGATGCTGTATAAAAAAATTGCTAGAAAACTGTATGCACCATACTCTTTTCCAAACCAGCAAAATGTTACTGCATACAATGCAAGTGTAAAACAGAGTAATTTCCTGCAGGTACAGAAATGCAACTTCTTTTCTGAATACTGTGGATAAACAATTTTTTTTTCGTAATAGTAATGTTTCTACCAAGCTATTACAGAGTGGGCCAGGAAAACATTTATGGATTCAGGGGGTGAAGTGTACTAAAATTCTGATTGGTAATGGTTACTTCAGCCAAAATAGAAAAAATTGAACACAGAAGTACAAGACAAAGGCGAATGAGACTTCTCACAAATCTTAGCAACACTTAGATGGAAATCAAATTTAAATGTAGTCCACTCTGCTTTTGAAGAGGCTTTGGTTCAGCTCCCAAATCTCGATTGCTTGACGCAGTCTCCTATGAAAGAATACTCAGAAGGTGTCTTCTTAAACAACAAACCTATTTTTAGTGGTGGAGCCGCTCTTAGTAGCTGTGTCTGCATGGGACTGATAACCAATCACTATCTTTGGAGGAAGTCCTAATCTTTCCTTGTATACTCTCCTGGAGAAAAGAAATAGAACGACAGTTTAAGCAAAGCCCTTAGGAAGGAATTAGTAACAGGACACCTGCTTTTAAGATCTATTGACACCTGCATGAAAAATAGTTGCCTATTTAGAAACAATTTCTCAGGTACGAACAAAGGACTTGAAACAGGATTCTTCTAGCTTACTGCATCTAAAACCAGCTTATAGTTCTGTATGAACCATATAAAATACGAAAAGCTCTTGCCAAAAAATAATTCACAGGCCTACATAAATGTTGAACACAGGGATTGCACTGCATTCATGTGAATATCATTAATATCAGCAAGCTATATTCCCACATATAGAAACAAAACAGCTATGAAGAAGTCATGGTCCATGATTCCAGAACTACTGAGATGATAAAGTCACCTGAACCAAATAAAACAGCAACTACCTGGAACACTCAGGTTTTATCACCACACACATCTCAGTTACACAGACTTACTGTCTTTTCTTTTAACTACTGATAGAAAGCAGACCCCCAGCCCTCCCACTTCATTATGGTACTGGTCATGGGCAGCTGCCCAACAGGGACCCTAAGAAAAATGATCTTGGATCTTATGCCTTGAGAAAGAAGCAGCTGTACCCGCCCTACACACGCTGTGTTCCTTAGCCTAGAGTGAGATGCAAGCCACTAATGGCCCTAGGCTCCAAGCTCTGACTAAACCATAGAACAAGCCTGTTCAACTGTAGATTGTTAACAAAACTACATAAACTTGTTTTTTTAACTTACCTTAATCATAAAGGAGCAATCACAATCATAAAATTGGAGTAAGCTATGGTCCTGTAACTGTTAAATAGAAGCTTGACGTATTGTCTTTGGAGTTATGGCAACATGACAGCAGGTTATCAGCATAACTTACCTTAGTCATTGTGTCAGTTTGCAAAATATTAACTTTTTTACAGTTCTCTAGTGGAGTCACCTTAGCTCATTAATTAGTGGTTAATACCATTCTAAAAATGCTCTCTGGTGCATCCTCTACAAAGATGATTCTGCCTCTCTACTCCACTTCTCATGAGACCCCACCTGGAGTACTGCATCCAGCTCTGGAGCCCCCAACATAAGAAGGAGATGGACCTGTTGGAGCACCTCCAGAGGAGGGACACACAAATGATCAGAGGGTTGTGGCATCTCTTCTATGAAGACGGGCTGAGAGAGTTGGGGCTGTTCAGCCTGGAAAAGGCTCCAGGGAGACCTTATAGTGGCCTTCCAGTACTTAAAGGGGGCCTATAGGAAAGATGGGGAGGGACTCTTTATCAGGCAGTGTGATAGGATGAGGGGGAAGGTTTTTAACCTGGAAGAGGGGACATTTAGATTAGATATCAGGAAGAAATTCTTTACTGTGAGGGTGGTGAGACACTGGCACAGGTTGCCCAGAAAAGCTGTGGATGCCCCATCCCTGGAGGTGTCCAAGGCCAGGCTGGATGAGGCTTTGACCAACTTGATCTAGTGGGAGGTGTCCCACCCATGGCAGGGCAGTTGGAACTAATCTTTAAGGTCACTTCACATTCTAACCATTCTATGATTCCATGCCTACTACGTTTGATGTAAGGTTACTCTCTCCTAGACAAAGATGTGTACCACAGTTCTGTTTGTTTACTGTTAAACACTTAGCTTTCAAGTCTGAACATGACTGTATAATAAAATTGTTAGTATAAGGTAGACCCCACCATATACTTAAAGGTCAAAATTAAGAATGTGTCAAGAGAGCCACCCAGTAAGTGAAAAATGTTAGCAAGCTACTATGCCTGACAGTTAAAGTTTGGCCTATGACAGATGTGCTAAGTTGTGAAGATAACCTGTGCATATCAACACAAATATTTAAATGGCCACAATGACTGAATTTAACAGCAAATAATTTTGAAGCATCAATACTACAGCATGAGGAATCCACTTGCTCTAGCAATACTTGCCAAATAGCAGATCACAACATGCATTTTTCTATAGTACATACTCATAATCTGAGATGACTACTGTTGCTTACTGGAATGAAGACTACAACACACTATTACGCATATCAAATAATCCATGCATTATTTTGTTTGATTTGTACTGAAGAGACAAAAAGGTAGGAAAACATCTGTAGAATTTTACAGTACATCACTGTCCAGCTTTTTTCAACTATAAGGACATCCTCGTGAGCTTAAGATTTACAGCGCCTTTCCTCTCTTATTTGTAAGCATACCTTTCCTTAGAAAGATCTTACCAATGCTCTACTATTACTGGCTACCCACCATCACAAATTAGCATGCTGCAACAGAACCTACACTATCTACAGGTATCAATTACAATGTCTCATTGCGAAACGAAAAACTTCTGCCAAGATTTGTTTCCAACTCTTCATTATTTCTGAACTACAGTGAAGGTAGTGCAGCAGTACAAAGAATTTACTAACATAAACCTGTATTTAAAAAATACACAATAACACAAATAATTTGGTACTGAGTTACTTAAACTTGGGACTCACATCTCCACAGGCTACATTTGCCTGACATCCATCCTCTATCAAGTTTGCTGGCTTTAAATGCATTGTTACACTTTATATATTCAAGACACCACACTTTATGTATTCAAGACACCAATCACATGACTTACCCTATATGCGTAACAGCATCCCTGTTTTCACATTCAGTTGTCCATATTGCTATTTTATCACCCTTAGTTCTAACATTAACAACAGCACCACATACATCATCACTGTAGTCATCAAACGACTCCCCAATAAGGCACAGCAGCTACAAAACAAAGATTAACCGTTATAAGTGGCAGTTCAAAGTCAGAATCCTGCTCCATAGGCAAAGAGTGTACACAAAGGACTGAGGAATACTACACTTTACAGGTTATAGCCACTTGCCATACAGCAATCATTTTCTGTTTATTGAAGTTCCAAATGTTACAAGTGAATGCAAACCCAGTTGTAGTAGGGTATCTTCCTCCTATTTTGAGTTTTCCATCTCTCCTGTCCCAGCAGCTACAAGTCCTGACACAGTTGATCACTTACATAGTGCTGCCTCCCACCCAACCTCCCAATCCAAAACCAGTTAAGACTAAAGGAATTTATTCTTCTTTCTGAATTATGTTTAACACATTATGTTAACAAATCTGAAATTTTATGTGTTTACATTCATTATCTAGGAAGAACCTGTGAAGAACTATTTGGGCAATATATCAGCTATGTACAGTCCAACCTCAGCCCTGAAGTTTATCAATTGCAAATCAGTTGCAAATCAGACTGCAACTTAGATGAAAAGCGCTATCTGATGAAACGTTACTTACTATCAACACACTCAGGAAGCTTCAGAGTTCTCACAGACCCTGAGGTAGGAATCAGTCATCCTGAACAGTGTGTAATGCAAGTCCAACAACACAAGCGCACAAGTTACACAAGAATCTTCCCCCACAGATTTCTAATGGTGAAGACTGGAACTGGCAAAGGTGGTATACTACAGGAACATCAGATTGAGGCAGGTCACACCCCTGTACAACATGCTCACTGTGAAAGTGATATTTAAAGTCTTCAACTTGCAACTTGTAAAAACAAGCAATTTTCAGATATTAAAAACAGAATTTCTTGTGGTTAAGACAGATTCATCTAGTCCAAGCCAAATTAAAAAACCTCCTGCACACTGAAGTATTAATCTCCAAATGGACGCTTGTTTACTTCACTTGCGCAGTATGTGAAGTACACTGCCATTATATTCATTTTCCAGAATCACTTATAACATTTGGAAATTCAACACACTTGCAACTTTTTGAACAAAGCAGGTCTTTCAGTACCCATGAGAGCTGCAGGGGCTGACTTCATCAAGGAAATACAAAAAGGACAAAGTGTACTACTGAATAAATCAGGTATAACTACACATACTTTAAACGTTACACCTAATTGCAGGCTGCACACATTCACTGGGTAATGAAAGCCATACATGTTTCAGTTTAAACCACACACAAACATTCAAAATACTGATCGACAGCCTTAGTACATATACATGCAAAGATGACTACCATGCTTAACGAACACTATAGTCAAGTGCATTCTTCATGAATGCTGTACAACAGGGGAAAAAATTCTTCTCAAATGAAGTTTAGTTTACAGTTACAAATGGTAAAGATCATTAGATTATAAAAATTTGTTTCAAAGGGACTGATAAAAGAAGTTGTTTTGATTTTTATTGGAGAAAGTTGCTTACAAATAATTACTGGGATTAGCAGTGATAGGGTTGTTTTGGAGCACATATTCCATTCCAGTCACCTGAGTATTTGGGCTCTGTGCCATTGCCTGCTGCTGAACAAAAAGCAGAGCCCTCTAGCCTTAAATCTACGTACACTATCTACATGGTTCCAATCCATATGTAACAGTTATTAAGAGTCAGAGGGACTCATATTGGCATCTAGGGGCAGAGGCCAAATGCACATGGCAAGATGTTTATTCACTCATGCGCAGTCATATTGCCTAGTAGTATAAGGGTCACCACCCTTTCTTCAAATCACCACTACAGTGACTATAAAGATCCTAATAGCTCCGGCATTTTGGACACCTCTGCTTTGACCCTGAAGGCCATCTCTCCCTTTCAAAGGGGTATGATACTTCTTGCCTTTCCCACAAGCAGGGAAAAAAAGATCAGAAATTTGATAAGATTGCTTTGCATTGTGCTGCCTGCAATCCGTCCCCCTAAAGCCCAGATCGCATTAGACTTTTAGGCTATTCTGAGTCAGTTCATAGACAGTACAGTTGTATCCTTTTCTACAGCACATTTACTGCAACCCACATAATCTCCAGAAGTATATTTACCATTCAAAAAATCTATTAAAAAGAGATAACAATGGAAAAACATATTTTTCTAGTGCACGGGAAGATTGTGCTACTACTTGTCTATCCTAACATTAAGGTAAGTACAGAAAGAACAAAAATAAACCTGAAGTTCCCTTGTTTCAGCAAGACCAAAACACGAGAACCACTCACTTGTAAGAGTATTTGTAAAACAAATTGTCACATTTAAGCAGTTAAATTTGGGGGTCACATTCAATACAGAGTATTATTTTCCCAGTAGCTCAACAGCTATTCTCTACGTCCCATAGGAAAAGGTTCATCTGTCCTGTAGAATTCTCTCTACTGCTGCCCATTTGAATAAAGTATTCAATAGAATACAACTACATTGAGCATCCCTACTGAAAAATAATGAAAAATCATGAAAAATACAGCCCGTCAACAAAAACTTACAGCAGACTGTGCTTTCAGAAGTCAGATGTCTACCATTGTACACAGAAAGAACAAACAGGTTAAAATATTAAATACAAATGAAAGATTCTTCAGTTGCAACTTGTAAGGCCATAGTGCTTACTGTCTCTAGCCAGAAGCGATCAAGGTCACTTCGTCTCTGCTGTTTGTTTAGTGTAATTAGCCATCGTCCTCCTCGCTTGTTTTTTTCATCTTCCCACATGGGTTCAATCCCATCCTGCAAAGAACAGCCAGAAGTTAAATGAGACTTGATCTGTAGTTTTCCTAAAGAATAACCAACTTAAGATAGCAACTTAAGACAAAAAGCGTACAGTTTAAGATACATACCTGTCCAGAAATACTGTCTCATACCAATACCAAAATTCCAAGACAGCTTAAAAGGGCACTTTCTCTAATGAATTTTTATTTCTACATAAGAATCACAGTCCTGGTAAAAGTCTTGGTTACACAACATTACATAAAAAACTGTGGGAACAGGCAGAGTCAAACATCCACTTTGCCCTGTATGAAACCAGATAAAATTAGCAGCTACATTCTGGAGTCCTTATTTTAAGTCTTGGACTCATTGCAACATTGGCCAAGTGCTTCGCTTATGCATAAAGATTACTTCACACCCTTGGCAGTCTACCTCAATGACTTCCTGCACATACAAGGTGAGAATAAGAGGGCTTTAATTGCCAGGACCACAAAAATCAACACACCATTTAGAAGCAAGTTGGATTCTGATTCATGCTTTACCAATGGCCCTGCACTGAATTAAGTTACTCTGGATGCACTAATCCAGCAAAGCAGCCAGCTGCCACTCCCATATCCACCAGCTACGCTGCACTTCAGGAAAGTCAGTCATTAAAAAAAGCAGGTAACTGTCTAGACAGAGAAATTTGGTTAAGAAATGTCTATTGAGAACCGCACCACAGAACTTTGGCTGAAAACTAATTAAGTGTTCAACATGCAGGATGGAGTGGTGTCAGCTCACTTTAAATTTAACACCCTCACTGGCAGCTGCACAGCTCAAACTAGTTCATCACCTTTAAGAGGAACTCTTCGGAGGTCACGATTGAAGGACAACAGCAGGAGATTGCTCAAAAGACTGCAACAGTTGCCAATTCTATACCTGTTCCATGCATTTAAATAACTAATTTCTGGTTGATTGTATGCAAACACAGAATAGATACATAATAATTAAAACACAAATTTAGGATTCATGCAAAAAATACAAGCATGATCCACAGATATTCTAACCTCTGAAGGGCCTACAGCTTCTTAAAATCTACTAGCAAGGTTTCTCAGTCACCTAAAATATTGCTACCTTCGCAAACCCAAGGTGTACAAACAGTCTACAGAGAAGTCCCAGCCAGTAGCTATGTTTTACAAGCAAAGCACCAGTACTTAGGGGATTATTTAAGTATTTGAATCCAGAAAGGAAGCTGTATGTTAGAAGCACTTCAAAGAAGTATGGATTTACTTTAGAACTCCAGTTCAGATCTCCACTCCATCCAAGGCAGGACGTCACAGAACAGTCAGAGTTGGAAGGGACTTTGAAGATCATCTAGTTCCAACCCCCCTGCCATGGGCAGGGACGCCTCCCACCAGACCAGGCTGCTCAAAGCCCCATCCAGCCTGGCCTTGAACACTTCCAGGGATGGGGCATCCACAGCTTCTCTGGGCAACCTGTGCCAGTGTCTCACCACCCTCACAGTAAAGAATTTCTTCCTGATATCTCATCTAAATCTCCCCTCTTTCAGTTTAAAGCCATTACCCCATGTCCTATCACTACATGCCCTTGTAAAACATCCCTCCCCACCTTTCCCGTAGGCCCCCTTTAGGAAGGCTGCTATAAGGTCTCCCTGGAGCCCTCTTCTTCAGGCTGAACAGCCTCTGCTTCATGTACACCTTCTCATCAGCATTTCCTATTCACTTGTCTGAACACTTTCTTTAAGTGTCAGCGTTGGGTACAATTTTTTATTTTATACATAAGCAATATGGCACATTACTGGTGGTGTAAAAATTAATTATAGGAGCATTGTGCATCTGGCTAGTAGTGCTCAAAGAATACCAAAGAACATTGCAGTCTCCCACAAAACTCAGACATTTTACCTTATTTCATATCACACCAAATGAAAGAGCTGGAAAATCTTTATATTATAAAAATTATTGAGACTTAATTATTTGCACAAGCATTTCAAACACAGAATGAAGACAAACATAGCAACAGATTAAAATGTACTGTCTGGGAAACGTGTTAAAGCAAGTACTTGCGTTTTCAGAACTAGTGACAGCCTGATTTTCAGAGGGCAGGTGTTTCAGACTTCCTAAAAAAATGAACACCTTTATGACGTTCCCAACCATGTTCCTAATTCTCTAAAGTGAAATATTTGGACAGTGTCTTGCTTAGTCAGGAAACCATCCATCAACATCCATAACTGAAGAAAAAAAGGTTAGCAAGCATACCTTAAAGAGCGAGTAGTCACAACCAGGCATTAAATTACTAGAGAGCTGGATATGGTTGTATAAACTATTGGAGGGAAAAAAGCAGGATTAAAAACTAAGCATTATTTTAAGGTACAAAATTCTTAAAGAATTTAAGACATATGACCGAATAAATACAAAAATTAAAAAGCATTAAAGTTATTTCAGAAGCAACCTTATTTCCGAAGTATTTTTCAGCGGTATAAAAGCATTAGCTTTAAGGCGTTCTGGGCTTAAAGAAGCACAATGGAAACTGGTTTATGAACACTTGCTGGGTTCATATACAATAGTGTTTTCCCAAAAATACCAAAGCTTCTTTTAAACCTAGTTCTAACAAAGTTACTAGAAACAACTCACTGAACTTTCATGGCAACAAGTTTTGTGTTCACGTGTATTCTGTACATGTACGTACACAGAATAAGGATAATTGTTTATATTTCTAAGGCTACTCTCTCTGCAGAGAGGTTTTGGGAGAAATATTCAACTTTGTTACTTAACACAATACTCTAGGGGTAAAGGCTGTAGGCCTGATAACTCAAATTGAAATTAGGACTCAAAAGGCAAGAACAGATGACTGAAACAATATAAAATACATACTCCAAATTGAGTTTACAACTACGCAATTCAGAGCAAAAAAAAAAAAATCAAAGGAGTATAATACTATCTCCTCCTCTAGCAAGAAGACAGATTTTTTTTTTTTTCCTGCACTGTTAAGGTCAGACTCCAGGAAAAGGCCTGTACCTACCACAGTAAGCTGTAGTCCAAGACCAACTAACATTCAGGCATGGTCCAGCACCAAAAAAGAAATTAATTACTGAGATGTTCTAACAATTAGAAACAGGGCATAGGAATTTACCAAGCCAGTTAGAGATTTAAGAGTTTCCCTCCTATAAGTTTACCTTAATATTTTCCCCCAGAACACAACACCTATTTCCCACTCTGACCACAGTGGAGGCATAACTTCTCAATTGCTTGTGACAGATTTTATGTTTTGACTGCAGACATCTAGATTAGTAGTACTTTTAATTACCCAGACTATCTCAGCTATTGGAGCTCAAAAAACTTACCCTTAACCCACTTTAATAGTGAGCTTCAAATAATTTAGCCTCTCATCGCATACCCCAAGAGCCTGCAAACTACTGTTCACTCAGCCATCAGTCACCCCCACAGCAGGAACAGGAAAGCTGGTTACAAGCACAGAATCCTATTTCCCTCCCTGGTAACTGCACTGATAATTACTTGTTCAACATTAATATCTTTTTTCCTGTTGGTGTTAATGAGTCACTGATAGATCTCAATTCCACTAAGAGACACCATCTCTCCCTTACTGATCACATCCAAAAGGAACCCTACCACTCAATGTAGCATGAAACACTAAGGAAGATCAAACACATAATGCATTTTTTCCACCCTCAATTTCATTCCACTTACATTTTCTCCATATTTCACCATTATGGCAGGCAAAAATCTTCCAAGTAAACCACCTGAATCTGATTGAAGCAAGTGTTTGGAAAGCACAGCCCTACCTTCAAAGGCTTTGTTCTTGCTGTTTGAACCTAACTGCTTTTGCAGTCTTTCAGTTTAGAATGAAGGTAGTTTCTTCTGTAACCTCTAAAGGCATCCTTGAAAGTTTATTAATCTGCATCAATCTCCCAAGTACTATGCTCTAGATTTAGGCACTCTTGAACACTTGAAGTAAGCCAGATGTCTGAAAATTTAATCAACTAACAAAATCTGGGGCCAAGGAAGTGACAATCAGTTACAAGAATTTACAAATTCATGTTACTATGACATAGCTACTGCACAAATACAGTTTTCTACGTGTACGTCACATGCATATGAATATAAGCAGTGTTGTAGTGTTAACAGCAAGACAACGTGCATTTAAAGTATGAAAAACTTCTCCAATCACATTTTCTTCAAAGGTTACATTCCACCACATTCTAAAGAATGGGGTAGACCTCACCTCCAATTTTGCAAACATTTCAGTTTATACTAAAAAAAATTCAGTTAACGGAGTACTTCATGTTTTTCTGACTTTGGCATAAGCTTTGCAGGATAATTATGCAGACTGAAAAATCTTTACTTACGCCCAAAAATCTTCAACAGTATCAAACTTTGAGATAAGACGAAGATTTGCTTGCCAAGTTTTGCTCTTGTCATTTTTAAAAAACCAGAGCGCCCATCTAAAGGAAAACAAAATAAAATAGCATCAAGAAATTAAAAGTATCTTAAAAATATAACTCGTTATTGTTATATCCAAACTAATTAAAAATCATAATATATTACCAGCATGGAAATCAGTTTTCATCAATAAGCTACACAAACTCATTTCTCAAATCCAACTCTTAGCAGATCAACATTATTTGTGTTCCCACAACAAGAATCATGGCAGACTTCACCAATCCATTTGGGTACATATTTTAAATAGTTTTGGAACTTTTCTAAGACACTAAACCTCTACGCCTCATATGTTTCTCCTTGCTGCCACTGCTAAACTGCAATCCCCTACCACAAATAACCGATTATGGTCTAAAACAACACCAGCTATTCAAACTAGGAGCACAGCTCCCTTGTCAGTAAAGGGGAATTTCCAGTAAAATTTCCTTGTAAAGGTTACAAAAGCTAATTATATCACTCCAAAAGCTATATGTGACATGAACATTTCCCAAGCACTCACATGCTTGGACAGCATAAACGTTAAAATGCAAGTTGCATTAAGCTTACTAATGGCAACAATCTTAAAAACTCCCACCAACTTTTACTGTTTCAAGTTTTTAAATCCGCATATATAAAGTCAAGACTAAATGAAAAATTTTCCATCTGATTTTCTTCATCTTTATCTGAGTACAAATCTCAACACATAAATTGAACCTTTCACATAAAGATGCTCCTTCCAGACCTAAAAAGCATCATTTAAAACACTAGAACCGGATACCTGATAAGGCATTTAACAAAACAGACTTATTTTTCATTCTGATAGTTTCACTAGTGTCAAAATCACTCAGGTTAGCACTGGAATAGAATTATCTTCTCACAGAGTACTTTAAGTCAACAGGTGTCTTTCCTACCATTTCAAACCTTGTTTTAAAAGTTTACTATTTTCCAGTAATAGCCCCACTACCACTTGTAAAGGAGCGTCAGCACCAATTTAATCAAAGTGTTCAGAAGAAAAAGAGGAAGGATGGAAGGTGAGAGAAAGACAACAAGGGAAAATGGGATGCACACAACATAGCACTCTAGTGCAGAGGGGTTTTCTACACTTGCTTAAAACTTAGAAAAAGAGTAAGGTGCCACTCAGTAAAAGGTTCACTTTGGGGCAGCACCTGCAGAACATGTACAGTACATGTGGAGTACTCAGCACTCCACATCAGCTCTTCATCTTACTTGAGAAAATGACTTCCTAGCTGCTCTTTTTGAAGTATATGTATGCTGCTGAGTAACTTTTTTGCACATTTACAGGAATTCAGCCTGTAATCTTACAATATCTTTACTGCAGAAAGGCAGTTCAAGTCAAGGCTTTCAAGTACAAAGCTTCTGGGTAAAGTCCTCATTGTCCCTATAGCTCACTAAAAAGCTGAGCAGCACCTTTTAAGACGTACCTGGTTTTGCACACTAAATGCAGATTTTGTAAGACGGCTTTGATTTTTTCAATACCTTTCCTTAACTATACTTTTAACTATTGCTCCATGTTTTGCTTGTTAAACAAGAAAATTTAAGTGCCCTACAGTTTTTTTTTTTTCCTCCTAGTGACATGTTGGTACAAATGTCTGCATTTGCACTTTACAGGATTTCTTCCGCTGTACTTCCTATAGATAATGAAAAAACACACTGTAGACACCAACCACTCATATGATCAAGTCTAATAAGCTCTTTGGCTGATTAACACAGCTTCTACCACTATCACTTCTAAGTGGGAGAAAAAAAAATGGGAAGACATGAATCAGAAGACACTGATAAGAAATAAGAACGAGAAGTGTTCACCACTGGCACCTTAATTGCCTGAAGTACAAGGCAGAACGGAAGGTTTTCCAGTTCTGCTTGGCAGCAACTTCATCTCAGTGTCAGTCTCAAAAAACACCAGACAAAAGCAACAAGAGCTCTGCTTGCCCCCAACTAAAAGCAATTATCTGGCCACATTATGAAAATTTGCAAAGATTTTCACCTTCTTTAGTAACACTACGTGACAAGGCACTAAATTACAACAGGTTCAGATTCTATTTTCTCTGCAACCTCACTGCAAATATCTTTAAAAAAAACAGTAAGTTTCAAAATACTGCTAGAAAATACAAGGTAAACAAGAAAGCTGTAAAGCCACAGGCATTCTTCTATCTTTGGCAAAATTACAATCACACTTCTGTACTATTTACCTGTTTTGTAGTGGATGCTTAATATACTGTTCAGGGCTGGCAACCTCCTGGCTAGGTGCTGGCTCGGTTTTCTCCTCTTCTGAAGGTTGAGGGTTGGGAGTGGTTTCCTGTTTGAAGAAAGGAGTTATTAATCCATTCCTTCTCAATTTTTATTGATGCAATTTAGTTCTCTGAAGTAACTTTAAGAAGTTGTAAGCTAAGAGTTCCTCTAATTCATCTTGGATTAAGGGCACAAATCACATCATGGAAGCACAATCTGCATCCCTTTATTCTTCAATATCTGAACAGGTCCTACAATAAATACTAACTGCAGGAATTCACATTCTGCTGTTCAGTGATTTGCTTCCTGTGTCATTTGTTTCCAGAACAGTTTGCTTAACATACTTGTCTTATTTTGAAACAGTTCTGAGTTATTTCAGAAATACACAACATGCTGTGTCATCTAGAATACGCAAATCTAAAAATTAATTCCCAGAACAATAATTTTAGAAGGCATTTTTTAAAATCAGTTTCTGAAAAAGCATCACTGGAAAATATGTACAGATCCTATTTAGAAGCATCTGTTATTACAAGTAGGAGGCGTGTCTACAATTCTCAAATCTAAAATCAGCTACTACAAGCAGCTAGAAATCAAATCAATAAGTAGCTATCTTTGTATTTGCAACATCACTACTAACAAAGCATCAGGCACCAAACAGCAGAATTTAAACATATATCAGTTCTCAAATTTCAAACTGAAATATATGTAATTACACATTTACCATGGATTAGACTGATTCCAAGCATTATTTTTTCAAATCTCTCGAGACAGCGCTAGAGATGTCAAATATATAACACAAAGCAGTGAAATAATGTATTCCCTTTGCATGCAAACCCCCTCCAGCTTGTCATTCAGTTTGATAAGCCACTATGTCAGGTTTGAAATTCTAATGCCATTCCTTCAAAGCAGGGAACACAAAGCTTTATTGTGAGGCCAAATGTCCCCGCCAGTTACCACCATCTCTCCCTAATCTGCAATCCATACTAGAATATTACAGAGACAAGGAATGAGGACTAGAGCTCATTCCCTACAGCTAACACAAAAATGCTGGCACAGCCAACCCTACGAAAGAAAAAGCACTGCAGTAATATAAACAAATACTAACTACAGCAGACCCAAAGACCCTAGACATTCCTAAATGCAGCAATATAAAAGTAGTACTTAAAGATTAATTTAAACTTTGTGGTCTTAAAGAGAACAGAGCAATGTAGGGGTGGATTAAGTAATGGTAAATCATCTAATGGAATGGTTTACTCCACACTTCCCTGTTATTCAGTTTATCATCAAAGCTCCTGAAAAGTGGAATGGATTTGACATGATAACAAACAAACACCGTCCCAGCTGGAAAACTCTTGTGGTAACACTTAAAGATCCATCTTAATAGGGATTTTCTTTTCATTATCAATGCATTTAGTATTATTAAGCATGGTATTATGTTTTATTTCAGAGAAGTTACACCCTGATGCTTGAAAATAATTAAGTATGCTTTAGTTTAATAGCTCACCCAGAAAAAAAAAAATCAGTTCAAAAGCTGATTTAAATCATGTTTAAGAATGCTTTCGTATGCTCTCACGTTCACAGTGAAAGGACTGAAATGCAAAGGCCCAACAGGGGCAGTGACAACTACGAGAGTGCTTTGATTTACACAGTACAAGGGGCAGGTAGTACAATTGCCTGCCTCTTGCTAAAACTAAATGCTTTCTGAAGATTTCCTAGTGGTGAGCATCACTGACAAACCCACAGAAGCACAGTATTGAACAATCTGTCAAATCTCCTTCAGTGTAATACTATAAAAAACTAAACAGATCTTCAAAAAGCTTAGTAAGTGCTTCAAATTCTACCTAGAATAAAACTTCTAGTGTTGGCTCCACTTATTTTTAAGTTGATGGGATCAAATATACATCTTTCTCTTTAATCACATACAAGAACCCCACAGAACAAATTAAGATGGTCAATGCACAAATGCTGTAAAATACACCAAAGAAGCATTTCAGTATTTCCTCCTCCAAGTTATTGTTTGCATTATACTACAAAAAGCCAAGTACAGACAACTATAATTTAAGTGTTGCCCCTTCAGGGGCTTCTAACTAGAAGATTTAGAGATATTACATGTGCAAATACAATGAGCACACAAGGAAAAACCTTGTTAGTATTTTGGAAGTAAACTAAGCACTAGGTTTTGTGATAAAGCTTGTTTTCATTCACAATACTCCGCAGTTGTGACATCTAATTGATTTACAAATGCTATCACACTGAAGATGTTTACATCAAATAGACTCACAATTGACAAATGCAGAGTATCTTCCAAAAATAACTTCAGTTGAGAATCTCATGCATGTTTGCTCAGCAAATAGCTTTCAATATAAAGAGCTAATCCTAAAGTCTCTCCAGTCAGTCTTCCAAAAGTATCATAACTATATGAAGTGGAAGAATCAATACAAAACTACTAAGCACTTGCAGGGCTATGCCATTTCCTAATTTCTAGTACAAGAAAACATCAGAAAGGATTGAGGTAGCACCTCCAGACAATTAAAAAAAGTGTCATAAGCCTCAATACCTGCCCTGTATACCGATGGTCACCCATGAAACTATTTCTGGACAAATGGAAGACATCTGACTCAGCACAAGCATTTCAGTTAAGTCACCACAATAACAATTCACTTAAGATATTTTGAAAGCTAACCTAGCTTTAATGAAATCCAGACTAATCATTATTTCAAGCTCCTGTCCAAAACAGTACAACAACTCACCTCGAAGGCCTTGTTAATTATGATCTTGACGCAAGATTATGCCATTGCCCTCAAAAACTAACCCATCCAGAAGAGATTTCTTTTTTTTTCTTCAGCACCTAGCTGCCCATCAAGGACAGGTACAGCTGTACACACCAGAATAAATCTGGAAAAAGGTGTAAAGTCAGAAGCAGAGCTTTCTACCATGGAAGAGTTTTCTGGCTGGTCTCAGACAGAAGCCTAAAGTAGCTTCTTTTCACTACCTTTTATTTCCCAGTGACATAAGGAAAACAGGGTAAGGACCATTTTCATTTTTGGCCGGTTAATCATATCAGCTCCCATTTCCTTTCACTTTACCTTTATCTCACTATTCTGACGACCAAGCTAAAGTATTTGTAGAGCAAAGCACTTTTCATAATTAGTCAAAGTACGTACATTCATTAACTGGCATTCAAAATCAATTTCTTGTATCCAACCTCTTTCCAGCTACTGAAATTCTACCCCAAACCACAAGCATGCAGGTTTTAAAAGATTCTATAAACACAACACGAATTAAAGTGATATTGTATACATTTTACCAATTCACACCTTGAAATCTTGCAACTGCTACACTATTAACTTACTAAAGTCAGGCTGTCTCCATCAGCAGTTTTTGGACTACTAAATTTCAAGTCCTTCATAACACTTTACTATTGCTCATATCTAATGCATTCTTTAACCTAAAATTGATTTTTCATCTACTATTAAACTAAGCCACCACTGGGTTTGCTACTTTTAAAATAGATGTAATAAAATAGGTAGTATTACCAGATAAACTGGAAAGCTTCATATGGCCAATCCTACTCCTCACACACAAGACAGCACATAATTAAAAGTGACATTTATTCACTACCCACATGTTTTTTTGATGTAGGAATCAGCTTGCAGAAGTCCATGAAACATTTGCCTACTCAGCATTTAATGACTGTGCATATCTGCACGTTACTTGGCTCCTGACACTTGCAGATTTAATTGATGCTATTTATTCTTTCTCCACAGCACTTAATGACCAACATATCAAAGGAAGGTGTGCATGCCACTGGGACAGCAAACAAACAGCACTTACAGTAAAAACTGCTTAATCAGGTTTGTCTATTGAAGAGAACAACTAGCTTGACTAGGTTTCACCCAAGTATTTTTAGGTGCTGCCCAGACCACATTCATGTCATCTAATTGTCTACAGAAGTTGTTTAGGAAGTCCAGTTGAGAGAGCACAACTTTTATATCCCATAAGAAGGTAACACAACACTATCACGCATTCTTGGTGAAAGTTAAGAGGATCAATTAGTGGAAGAGGCTTCCAAAGTCTTCTTGAATTAAACCAAAATAAGTTACATTTGAGAGTTTCTGCCTTCTTGTTTAGGATTCCCAACAGAATGAGAAAAGTGCACATCCCAGTTATCAGACATCTAGGGAAAAAGCATGTCAACTATCCACCGGTCCTTACGCTTCTTGCTACTATACTACAGATAGGATAACAATTCACAAAATCAAGAGGTTTATTTCAAAATATTCTGGAGAGAAAAAGGGATTTAAGCCCACTCACAAACAAGTATTATGTGTTGTAAGAAAACAAACCAAACTACCATCTGATAGGCAATTCTGAGGAATGAATGTAGAGGTAGAAATCATGTGTTGTTTGTGTAATACCAACTGGAAGAGAGGTACCAATAGCCACCTGTTACCAATTAAACAGTGTTAAATAGCTTTTCAGACACCAGGAAAGCGAAAAATTTTCTAGGCATGACATAACAAGGCCTAATACGGAACAACTATCCTAACTGCATATATTATTACTTAGACCACCACAGATTTTTAGGAAGGCATCCACTATTAGAACACAAACATGGGACCTGATTTTAAGTGAGTGACATCCCACCAAATTAGAAGTGCAACACATGTACAGAAGGACAGGAACAAGACTGAAGCAGAAGTCACATGCTTCCTCCAGGGTCAGAGGGGCACACTGGTTTGGTTTTTTATGAAATACAATATCAGGTTTTAAGAGACACAAAGAATATTTACAGCCCTTCTGACTTCTGAAAAAATGGGTTACACATGCTTGAATACCCATCAGATTTTCAACATTTAACTCATAACCTTATGACTAGAATTAGCAAACAAGTTACAAGGTGTATCAAAATACTTCAGTATCTTTCTGTTTTTTCTAGCTAAGCAAGGCTGCCCTTGTGCTACCACCTCTCACCCCTGAAATCTACCCATGGGATAAGATGAATTTCCACATCTGACATTGCTAGTTCTAAGGCACTCAGACAAGAAAACAAAAACTTCCTCCAAACCTGCGAAGGAGAACAGTTCAGATGACTCAAGGGACAAAACCCACCTGTAACACCTCTCATCTCCCTGCACGCTTCTACACAATAGACACAAAAGCACCCCAAATTACTGCAAGTATATTGAGCCACTCCTGCAACCAAGCATAGACTTTTACATCAGCTGAAAAATTAAGACACATTCAATCTTCAAAACAGAATTTACAACAAAATTGTATACTGTATGGGTGCTCAAGAAGTCAGTCTTCAAGTAAAAAATAAAGTCCTGGACATACCACTGGTATGCCCGATTATTGTAAAGCATGTAATGTACACAAGCTACTTTGATAAACAGCACCAAACACACAAAAAACTGACCACTATTTGTAAGATTATTCATTTAAACAATTGTTCTGCACACTTAGAAAAAAACACAACTTTTAAACAGTTACAATTTTTCTGCCTTACATCCATCCACTATATAGGAATCAAGGACAACTGCCACTTTCAGGCAGCTAACAGAACACTTGTGTTACACAGCACACTTAAACCTGTAGATCACACACTGAGTACCTTCATAAGATGAACATTTTAAAGAGGAATAGGTTTTAGGACTTTATGAAACAAGTGACTGCTTTAAGTTTCCGGGCTAAAAATAGTCTCCGAACTTATGTGTAACCCTGAATTTAGAATATTTCAAAAGTGAAAGACAACTGTTTGAGGAAAAAGTCATATTAATTTAAAATCTGCATTTCTCTTTCACAATGTAGGCTCTCTACCAACATCCCTCATTTGATTCTCTCCTCTCTACCCCCTACAATTCACACTGATCTTTATGAAGCACTAAAAGGTCCCATTTTCTCATCAAAATTTCCCATGTACCTCAACACCCGTAGGTAGTATCAGTAAATGAAACACAACTCAGTCTCATATGCTATTTTTATGCATTACCTTGAAATTAGATTGACATTTTATATGCAGTGTGAAATGTAATTTTTTTGAAATTGCTTTCAGAAAAGTGTTTATCTCAAAAAGTTTGCAAGTTGTCAAACATCTTCTTCCTCTTAGAGGACACTTTGTATTCAGTCAGAAATGTAATTTACCATTATAAAGACAGTTTATGATACACTCTCAATTATTAAACAGCATGCAAGATACATTTATCCTGCATCATTTCAGAAAAAGGCAATGAGCAAGCAACTGTGTTCACAATACTACAGCTGAATACGACACTGATTTCAACCACAGCAGGTCACTGACTATACTATAGGAGAAATACCTAGTAAAAAGAGTAGGTCTAAAGTTGAACGTGGCCTACCCTTAATTTACATGCTAACCGCCTGTCAGTAATACGAAAGAAATACCCTTCAGCCTACCTTGAATTTCAGGAGCTATTTTGAACTTTCCAGAATTTCAAGGCCCTTCACCACTATGCTTGTAACCCCTTGAGATAATAGAGTCTTACCTATTGATGATTACCTGTTTAAACAAGCATTTTTCAAGTTACATGTAACTGAAGTTTCACTCACGTATCATAAAATGAGGAGTTAAGTTCATAAGAATTGCATTTGCACAAGTGTAACGATAACTCTCATCAAGGAAAAAATGAGAGAACCATGATGCCCATTTCCAATTTCAATGATGACGGATCAGGTGCTCACCTGTAAGTTACTTCCACATGATTTATATGCACCTAGAAGTTACAGGCTTTGTGTGGCTACATTTTAAAGTCACCTTTGGTAAGCTACTGTTTACTAAAGCATTACTAATTAGTTTTGTTGTTGACTTTGTGGACTTTTGCACAGTGTTATCTGATCACATTTAATCCTCAGAGGCTACAATATGAGCATGCTCTAATAGGACATGCTTCTGCATGTTCTCACAGATTAATCTAAAATAAGTCTTAAAAGAGAAACAATCTGGATAGCACAAAAAAAACCTGACTTTTAACCTGTCAGTGGTGCAGAGGCTTAAGTTTTCCCTGCAGTGGAGAAGTAAACTACTGTGCAAGAGGCCTATATTTACTTAGAATAATCTTGCTTTTCTTACCAACTTCCATGGCACTACTTACAGTACTCTAAACTGAAGTTTCAATATTCCTAAAGAGTTTTAAACATTTTTTCCAGCCTCTTAACAAGACTTAAAATGTATGTTACATTTGAGAGCATGGAAGTACTAGACACATCACTGACATTCAGCAGTGTTTTGCGCTTCCTGGGACACGTTTTCACACTAGGGAAACATCACAAAGGAGATCTCTACAAACCTAGGTCCAGATTTTGAAGGTCAGCAGCAGAAAAGCTTCCCTATGATCAAGAGGTTATCCAATCCTTAACCACATAATTAAATTGTTCAATTGAAAAGTGTATAGTATTTCTGCAACATTAGCATCTATGACCTCAGTCACTACGCAAGACTAACTTTAAGCTTAGGTTAGGAGAAGCGTGAGCCACCTAAAAGGACAATAAACAAAAATTTTATTATTTAAGTAAATTCAGAAGTAAGCAAGCACAGCTGGTATTTATTTCCTGAAGTCAAACATACTTCAGCTATGGCAGAACATTCAACAGCAGCATTACTTAAAGCATTGTGAATGCTACCCTATCTTCCACTTCTACTGGCTCAGCACAACCGTTTGTCACTGCATGGTGAACTGGATCTGGGAAACAGCATGGCAAAATCAATTGTTTATTTTCGGCTAAATTAGGCCCCGGATCTAGCTCAACACGCAACCTCACGCCTATGCAAGAACAATGGAGAGAATGGTGTAGAGATAGGCTTACGCCAGCACCATAGCCCAAAAAAGCCATAAACCCATGCCTTCAGAGTCATTTCAGTTTCCAATGGCCATCAGTATGTCAAATTATTTATCACAACCCCTGCTAAACTCCATGGTCATCACAAAACACTGAGCTGACAGGAATCTGGAGGCTATAGCTCATAAAGATAAGCTTTTGAATGGGAAAACAAGTGTTTAATGCTGTGGCTGGAGAACATGGGAAGGGTGCTGCTGGTGGTCCAGCTCACTACCTTCACAACTGACGTTCTTCCTGCTCAGAACTGCTAGTCAAGCAATTTATAAGTGCTGACCAAATTCAATCTCTTCCTTCTAAGTAAAGGTGAGGGGGTTTTTTTTTGTTCATGGAAGAAAATCATAAGAGGAAGATCAATGTCCTTTAGACAAAAGGGTAAAATTAATTTTTATTTAAAAACAGTGAAGTGATTTTCAAACTTAAATCTCTTTTTGTCTAAATGTTACAAAGCCTCTCCAGTGTATGCACTGGCTGTTTATTCCCAGTGTTTTCCACTTCCTGGTAAGCAGCAGCAAGAAACTAGCCTCCCTTAAGTTTCTCATTTTCTTGAAACTGTCACACACAGTCCACTCCTCGTGATGCAGAAGCATGTGGGGTTAGAATAAAAACTACACTTGGACCACTTCCAGCTGCTCCAGTTCTTTATGGAAGTGCAGGCTGGGACAACATTTATAAAACACAGCATAGCATCATAGACATAACTTAATACCTAGAAAAATAAAAAAAAAAGGTACTTAAATTGTGATGAAAAGTATAAAAAAAGCTTGGATAAAAATATCATTTTGAGCCAGAGAGATGACATAACCGGAAAAAGCCAATTTCGCTTGCAACACGCCTCGAGTCCTACCAGTCACCCTCTTCTCTCGTTCCAGCCGCCAAACTCCCCAGCAGCGCATCTGCCAACGTACCCATCCCCACACCCCGGCCTCCCGACCTCCTCATCGCAAGGCCCCTCTCCCCGCCTGCCTCCAAACCGCACCTTCACCGCTCCCCGCCTGCCAGGAGGGCGCTCGCCGGCCGGCGAGTTAGAGCCGCCCCCCTCGGTGACCGGCGAGCCTAAGCCTCCGGGCGGAAAGCAACATGGCCACCTCCACCGCGCCACATGCGCCCGGCGCGGCGAAGTGCCGCCCGCCGAGCGGCCGGCCCGGCTCCCCGCCGCCCAGGGCTTCTCCGCCTCCACCTCGCCGAGCCTTCCGGCCCCGCCGTTTCCCCCCCTGCCGCAGCGCCGCGGGGGCGGCCGGGCCGGGTCGGGTCGGGTCGGGCCCGGCGGCGGGGGCCGCGGGCGGGGCGCGGCACAATGGGCGGCCGCCGGCCCTCAGGCCTCGCTCCCTTCCGCCGGGGGTGGCCCCCGGCCCGGCCCGGCGCCCCCCCCGCAGGCCCGCGGCGGTGCCGGCCCAGCCCTCAGGCCCCCGCCTCCCCCTCCCTGCCGCGCCGGCCGGCGCCTCCCGTTCCCCCTCCCCCCCGCGCCGGCCCCCTGCGTGCGGGCGCTCCTCGCCGGCCTCTCCTCGCCTCGCCGCCCGCCTGGACGGCCGGGCCCCCGCCGCGCCCGGGGGGAGCCGCGGCTGGAGGAGGAGGCGGCGGCTGCGGCAGGAGGGCGAGGAAGGAGAGAGAAAGGCGGGCGGGAGACGGGAATGAAACACTCACCGGTTCCACCGCCGCCATCTTAGATCGGTCTGATCGCAGAAGCGCGGCGGGGAGGGGAAGGGGGCGGGTGCAAAAAACCCAGGTTCGAACCCGGTTGGCCGCCCGGCGGTCACGTGAGCCCGGCGGCCGTTGGGGAGAGCGGGGGAGGGGGGAGGCGAGGCGCCGGCCTTGGGGCGCCGGGCGCCGCGCGGTGGCTGCCGGGAGGTGTAGTCGCCGGGCGCGAGGGGCGGTGGGGAAAGGGCGGCGCCCCCTAGCGGCCGCGGCGGGCGCAACGGCCTCCGGGGTGCCGGGTAGGATGTACACACACACATATATATATATATATGTATAGATATGGCCTCGTGTTCCCCCGAGCAGCGGGCACCGGGGCCCGTTCCGTCCGTCCGTGCAGGAGGAGGCGGTTTCGGCTGCCTGATGCTCCCTGGGGAAAACCCGTCGGCGCCTGGGCACCCACCGAAACCCATCATTCACCCCGCGCCGCGAGCACAGAGGTTCATCAAGATCATGCGCTTTATTTGTTTCATTTAACTTGCTATTTTGCCGATTCCATATTTAATTGACTCGGTAGTCTCACCTGCCGGTGATCCAGACTCACCAGGCGAAAGGAAAAAAAAGGTAACAAATGGAGAAACGAGCTTCTTCTCAATCCCGGTGACCAGGAAGGGTTCCAGCCAAGGAAGGATTAGGCGGGTTTAGATTAACTATGATGGAGCTTTCAACGTTACCAGCAAATTGCCAAGCCCCGGACGCCTGGTCCAAGCACCCACAGAAGGGACTTGGTCCGTGCACTGCAGATCCCTCTCAGCTCACGTCCCCCAGTCTCCTCCTCCTGGCCCGGGGAGCAGAAGGTGGCAATACTCATCCAAACCCTTTCCCCGCACGGAAACACACCGCTGCCGGGCCGGCACAGGCGTACGGCACTACCAGCTGGGGGCTTCGGCTGTTGGCAAGCGGGGCACAGAACTTCACAACTGTCAGGTACCTCTCTCTGTCTGGCACAAAACAGTAATTCCGTGTCAAGAACTGTACCCGTCTCTAAGGACACATCTGCCCCAGGGCTGCAGGGGCACCGCATGGCTTCAGGACAGCCCCAGACTCTGCCAGCTCCCACCCTCATGAGCCACAGGACACTCCCGTCCTGAGCCCCTCCGGCAGCTGAAGGCACCCTGAGGCTCCCCTGGGCCCCCTGTCAAACGTCTACCGGTCGGTGGGCCATGGAACGCCTTGGGTTTTATCTGCTGTCATGCCTGCATGCGAACTGCCACGCGGACCTGTCGTCTTCCCTTGATTGGGATGTGTCGGCAAGCGGAGAGGCAGGATTACATCCAGCATTTGTGGGTGAGCAACGACTCTAAAGCTACTTTACTAAAAAGCTGTTTCTGGGAGACCAAGCACGTCTGTTCCTGCTCACCCACCCAGAAGACAGTATCTCAAAATGCATAATCCTGAGAGGTGGAGCCCTCTCAAAGAGAGGAAAAGGCAAAGATAGAAGGGCTGTTATTTTAAAACCAAGAGGCCTTAATGCTTGACACTGCTGATGTCTTGCTCTACTGTTTCAGCTGTCTCAGTCTCTTTCCACCGCCAGTTAGAATTGTATTTCTGACCATAATAACTACAGGGGTTGCAGCACTTACATTTTCCCCAGCCCTTGGCCCTCAATGAGACAAATTAGAAGTTCTGAGAAATTTATTCCAGCCGCTATGGAAGAAAACTATGGCTTTGCTGAGTGCAAATAGCAGGGTGAAGGCCTGCAGAAATCAAGCACAAAACGAGACCTACCACAGCTGAAATTTTTGATGGTTCCACAGGAGATCGGAAGGCTGTAAAGGATATCTGGATTGCCACAGCACTCCTAATCTACAAAAAGGGTCTAAAAATTAAATGGAGCTGTTTTAAAAAGTAAGATCTTCAAGCAGCGTAGTGGAGCCCGTATTTCAGACTGCTATTCATGAGCAAAAATGACGCCCAAGATCGGACGAACAGGAGAAAATACAGCAGGATGAGAGGGATAACAGTACGTTTGAGCTCCAAGTTGGCTCCATGAGAAAAGGCAGCAGCAGTGCAGAACTCCTGTGAGCCTCCAGAGAGAGGCATTTCATTTTCCTTCTGAAATGTTCCTGTCACAGAATGTCTGGTAGGGGATCTGCAGGCATCCATTCTGCTTTACCCGCTAAGGCGTTCGTTAGCGAGTAGGGTGTTTTCAGGCTTTGAGACCAGGTTCATCCCTGCACATTCATGCAGAATCCCTTCTTCAGGGTGACCTAGAAATAGAGGCACAGCATGAGGAACGGAGGCTTTGTAATTATAGTGGTTAAAATGCTTTCAGTTCCCCCTAGAAACCTATCCTTTAAAGCTCTCTCCCTTGAAATCACTTTCCAGAGTCAGGACCGAAAGGAAGTAAGAAGTTACATTCCTGATAACAGAGGAAGTTAAGGGAGGTGACAGAGGACTGAGATGCACTTAATTCAGCACTATGTTTTAAGGGAACTGGGTATCTAAGGAAGGCGTTGGAAAGAGATGAGAGAAACAGCCATTTAGGGGAGAAACTTGGGATTGGAGATAAATATTCCAGATGCTTCAGACAGGTGTGCATTGCCTTATCTGTCCCAAGCAGATGAGTTACCCCTTGGAAATGCAACTAAGACTACATAAGCCACTTTTCTCCACATGTAGGTCGACTCTTCAGGGAATTCAGTAAGGCAGAATTTCCCTCTACCAGTCATGCTGACTCTTGCAAGTAGATCATATTTATCTGGGTGTCCACTGGTTCTATTGCCCACCATAGTTCCCAGTGATTTGCAAGGGAGAGAGAGCGGACTTCCTGTCCCTGCCCATCAGGCACCCCGTCTTTCATGGAACTCTGTAAAAACTGCCATCCCATTTGCCACCCAGCAGACACCGGGTATCGGTACACTTTAAAAACTGTAGTTACACACACCTGTTAGCAATTTCCATCCTGTCCTAGTGGTTTCTTACTGTTCATTTTATCAGTTTCATCCATTCTCTCTCCAACATCCCTTCCATTTCCAGGATATCCACTGACTCAAACAGTTTATGAACTTCTCTGCAACGGCCTTCTTTTCTTTGAGTACTCCCATTAATACCATGGTTATCATTTAGTCCACCAGACTTCTGGAAGGTGTCCCGTTCCTAAGGATTGAAGAAAGATTTACTATTAGCTTTGATTCCTTTGGGGAGGGATGCAATCTAACTGTTTTCTTACATTTAATCTGCAGGAATGTGTGGGATTTTTCTTTTTTTTTTATTTCAGTATTACTTCATCTTTTTTTAGAGAAAGCTTCTTGTTTCTAATAGCCTCCTTCAGCCTGTTTTTACCTGTGCTGTCTCCCTTTTGCCCATTTTCAAGCCTTCATTAATAATTCAAGCTTGTATAGACCTTAAGTTTCTAAAATGTGCATCTTAAAATAGCTTCCTTGTTGCCTCTGAAAATTTAATTTAGCTGCACTTTTAAAGTTACTTTTTAACAAACTCTCTTATTTTTACATAGTTCCTCTTTTTGAAACTGAGGACAAATTGGGTGAATTTTTTGACTGCTGCTGCTCCTGTAACGATACGGCATCAAAGTATGTTAAGGCGGTTGTCACAGAATGGCTCTTCCAATATGCGATTTCAAACCAGATCCTGAATGCTACTCAGGGTGAAGTCAAAAGCTGTCTATCTTCTTGTGGGCTTTCTAACAAGCTGTTCCATGGAAGAGACACTGAAAATGTCAGTGTCCGTGTTACATCTAGGTGTAACATTTGTACAATCTACCTATAAGCAACAAAATCTCCCGTTCCTGCTGTATTTTCTGCCCTTGCTGATCAACTTGATCCTCCTTAGCATTTCACTATTAGTAAACCAGACCCAGTATCGGGTTGGTTAATTATGGAATAAGTCAGTAATTATTTGTACTCCTCTAAAATCTCCCTCTTTAGGCTTGACACGTTAACCTATGCACATATGATTTAATTTCTAATAACTCTGTTGACTGGATTTGATTTAAATAGCAGCTTTTCCAAAACCAAAATGGTTTTAAGGGGAGGTGAACTTCCTGTCACTCTGAAATCTGGCCAACACAGACTACAATGTTGCCTGGCTAGACAACTCTTACAGGGGCTGTGGTACTATGAGACTGTTACTGGAAGAATGTTTATAGAGGTGCAAGTAAATCCACATCCACAGATAGGCTGTGCCAGCATAAAAAGTACTGGGAAGGGCTTAGAGTACTCGGGCTAAGGGCTTTGCTTCAGGACTTCAGGATTTGTATAGGACTCCAGACAGCGAATGGATATGTGAATGTTTTAATATAAAGTACCTATTACTGGCAGTACCAGTACACAATCCTGAAGAGAGGCCATAGTTTCCAAGCCACCAGGGTGGTGCAGAGTATCGTAATTATTCTTTACTGCTAGGAGATAGAATAAAGCTGCCTTCTACTGCATTTGTTTGTAGATCACTGAATGGCCATTGGCTGTAATGAAAATGTATTGGAACAGTAAATTTTCTGCTGTATTTTTTCTGCCATGGAATTCATTTTAGTGTTATGATTTGATTTTTATTTAAGAGAGGCAGAGGGTTCAATAAAGTAATGTTTTATCTGCCACCTGACAACTCTAAAGGAAAACACAACAAATATATATTTAAGTTTTAAATATATTTTATAATATTGTTTTATAAAATAAATAGTGAAAAAGTTTTCAAAATAAAAAAAACCTGGGACACATGTTCCCAGTGATAAAACAGAAACTAAGACAGAAAATATTTTTCCTTATGCTGCATAATGCTAAACCATGTGATGATGGCAAAGTAAGAACATAATTTATTAAATTTGTGTGTTCAGAAAATATGTCAATACATGCAGAAGCATTACTGTTTGTCCAGTGACAGACTCTTCATTTTATCTATTTTATAAAATTTGGTTCCTAGCAATTCTTTACAGACTGTTTAATGTGAATACAGTAATGAATAAATCTTCCTATTTATTTGCCTAATATGTCGCCAGATGGATCTGATATTCCATTTTACTTGTTTGGCAACCATGCACGTTCTTTGACTGCCTGTTTTAATCCTGCCTTTAAGTCTCTTAACATAAATAAAGATAATCCATCCAGAATCCTCTTCCTCTCTGATCATTTTATCTTCAGCTTCTTCTGTGTTTAACCTTATATTTTTATTCTCAATGAACGAAGAGTACAGACCTACGTTTTAGAGCTTTAAATGTCATTTTACTGAGAAGAACTGTGAATGAGCGTTAACCACCAAATGATACTGAATGTCACATAGCATTTGGCTGTATTCTCATTTTTCTTATGCATTACAGAGATAACAGCATAAAGTCCTCTATAAGATAGGTATGCTTAATAACAGTTTTTAATAAGATATACAAATATATTACATCTGAGTTCTGAACATGGCCTACCTCATTACCGCACAAATAGGAAGTAAGCATCTGTTGTGATTTGGTACATGTTCTTCTTTGATTTGTTGAGCTACAGGGGCACAAAGCCTCTAGAGATGACATCAGAAGTTATCCAACAACTTATAATAGCAATGAGAGGATTATGAGCTACAGTAATCTTTTCTTCGAGTTACTGACACACATAAGCAAGATCCTCAGAGGTGATGTGGCCGCCTTGCAAGTGACATCATCTTCAAACTAAGTAAAAGGAAAATCAAGACAGAAGGCAAAGAAGAGTCATAGATACATCCACAAAATCACACCCTTTGAAGTTACAGTGGAAAAAGAAATGGGTCAGAAGTAAAGAAACATTGAATATCTCTTCTTCAGTAATCCTCGCACACTTTAGAGCTCTATCAGTTTTCAGTGTGAATCTAGTAGCTGTTACAAACATCTGTTTCATTCTTCAAAGTGCGGCAGCAAAGTCAGAGGTGGGCAAGGACAAGCTCTAATTGATCTGCACGCCTGTATCTCACTGATTTGAGTGGAAACGGAGCAGATCACTCACATCAGCCATAGAACACTTTTAGCATCATTGTGTTTTATGTGATTAAAACTCCAATCATCTTAGTTTGATTTTGAAACCGGAAAATAAAAAGAATTTTTAATGTCTCATAGTATTGTCCATGATATCTAAAGCGGAAACAAAGCACTGTTAGTATTTTACTACAATTAAGTCTATTTTTTTTATGGCCTTGACTTTGATGACAAAAACTGGGTGAAATCCCTGTTGATACCAGTAACATTCCCACTGAATTCACTGGGACAGAACTCCACTCTGTGACTTTTATTGTGTCTCCATAGTACAGAATAAAAATTTTTATCACCTCATGACACATTCATGGATTCTTTCAAATATTACAAGTGGTGGAGTTTCTCTCTTTAAAGCTTGCAACTTATTGGTTAAATAGGAATGCTTTTTATAAAATACCATTTTGTTTAAAAAGATGCAGCTTGTTTTCCTTTGTTCTTGTCCCATGATAAACTACCAGCTTCCTATGCATATATTGGAAAATGCTAAGATTCTTGGATACGGGAAGAGTGTTTTGAATTCAGAGAGAATCGTTCTTAAACCATAGCAGAAATTTTGATCCACTATATTAATACATATGCTGCAAGAGGCAGCATGGCTTGAACAGACAAAACGAAAAGAATGTGCAGGATCTTCCTTTCCACCACAACTAGAGAAAACAGCTTGGAATTAGCTTTGAGTAAGCCTGTCCAGTCTGAACTGCAGCTGCAGTGGGCCTTTCAGTAATTTAGTTCGTATTTCCACCAATGGAAGGAATAAGAGTGATGCAGGGGCTTACAATATACTGCAGGCTCTTTTGACTTTGAGAATTAGACAGACTTTGAAATCCCACACAATTTTTCTTTAAAGAGGCAAAATGGAGACAGGTATTTCTTTAATGCAACTCTGTTCATTTATGAAGGATGTTTAAAAAGTCGTCTTTTTTTTTTTTCCCACTGGCCATAGTAAGACTATTTTGCTTCGACCATAGGTTTGTCTTTTCTTCTGGGTACTGTTTCCTACAAGGGCGCTCTTTCACTCTTGTTTTTTAAGATCATGCTACATGTATTTTGTGGCCATCTTTGAGACATTTTCTTTGTGTGCATTTGTGATGGTTTTGCAGTTTCTCTTTTTTACATGCACATGCAAGTGTAAACTTACATAACTGTTGCATTTGGTACGAGAATCTCAGAAAGTGCCTCTACCATCTGGCCAAGCCATAAGAGTGCACATTTGCATGTGGTCTAGCTCCTGGGTGGTATTTTTGCATTGTTTCAGCCATCGCTAAACAAAGAGGCATTTAATTGTGTCTTCAATGAGCCTGAACAGAAGACAGCTACTACACCCAAGAGCTTCACTGGGAAAGTGTGATTGCCCAGCCCCCATTACTGCAACATACAGAAGCAAAGTGAGGAGGGGGAACATGAGCTAAGGCACTCTCTTAATTAAGTAATGTCAAATTCAGTGACCATTTTCTTCCCAACTAGCAGCTGTCTTAGCTACCAGCTGCTCTGGCTTTTTTGCAGCAGCTATCTGACCCATGAGACATTGCTGACCTCTCCTCCTGCCCTTGTTTGCTAACCTCACACACTCCCAGCCTCGCATCACTTTGGAGAAGTTGTGAGGACAGCAGGAACACAGCACTGACATAAATCAAGGACCATGAATAGACTATAAAATTTCTGACTCACGCGCCTCTGTGTGCGTTTGTCTGTGACACAGAGGGACAGGCAGCTAGAAAGTGACACAAAAAGCCTGACAGAGAAAAAAGAGCTCCACTCGGGGAAGGTCACCACAAAGGTCAGTGAACTTCCCTGGTGAGAATGAGTGTGCCACCAGACAATGGGAAATGGCAGTGGATGGACCTGCAGGAGGCGCGAATCAGTTCACTTATCAAATCAGAAAATCAAGGCCAAATTGGAAAACAAAAGCATTGAAATACCACAGAATCAACATAAATTTTACTATGGCGATGATAATATAGGGCTGTTTAAAACTAAAAACCACCACAACAACAATAAAAAAAAATCTTAGGTCAAAGCTTTCAGAGTTAGTTACTCTAGGTGGATCAGCAAATGCAGTCCGTGTTCTTTCCAAACACTGAGGAGAACAAATAAGCAAGTTTGTTAATTCCTCAATTAAGGGGTTCACTGTTCTTTAAATTACATATATTTTTAAATTGTTTTATTAATATATGCATCATTGGCTTCTCCAAGTAAGCAAGGAAACAGGATGCTTTTATTTTCCATTGCAGAAATGCAGCAAATAAAGAAACTAACAGAAGGAACCTTGTGTACTAGTTCGAGGTCCTCTTTTTTTTCTAATGTGCATCATTATCAGCCACTACAAAATGAGCACAATTATATACCAACGTTGTCCCAGTAAGGATACTGAAAGATACAAATAGGAACAAATTGTAAAGTTATACTCAGACATGAAATTAAATGTGAATTTAATACTTATAAAATTTAGTAAAGTATCCTAAATTATTAATGATTGTTATATTGAAATCGCATCAAGAAGCAGATGATGACATTTGAGCAGAAGAACCAGTATGCTTCAGGTTTTTTATACCATGTCAGTGACACCAAGCACTCATAAACCCCGCTTAAGCAAGTAAATGATATCTATAACTCCTTAGGGTTCTTTAAATGGCACAAAGTGGCAACTAAAGTGTGTGAAGGTACGTGTCCTTCAATTTGTTGGTTACTTGGAAAAGGAGCATTGATTTTTCATGGGCTGTACAGAATACAATACCTGCTAGCAACATGGATCATTTAAGAGTGATTCTGCCTGTTCAGGAACATTTTGCTTTAGCGTTAAAGCAAACCTTTAATAATGACTTGGATTTGGAATATGTAAAATCACAGTCTGTGAATGTGTCCTTTAAAGATATTTCATGATGTTGGTTGGCAATTGGTTGCCTGTCTTCAGAATCTGGACCTAAATGCTGTCACAGCATGAGCTGCATGCATCAATAGGCAGCTACTTTCACTCGAAGAAAATAATAGTTGTAATCTTTGTATTTTACAACCATCCTAGAAATGTTTCCTAATTCACTCTCATGGTATTCTCTTTCTATGAATAACAGGCAGATACAAGTATTATCAACACTAGAGAAATCAAGGTGAGAACTGTCAGAAAGACAGCTATCCACCTGCAATTACACTTCAGTAATAACATGGCATCAAATTCCTTCGGTTGTTTGACCATGCTAGTGAAAGTGTTTATCACACAACAATACAAGATCAGATACTTTGTTATCTGTTGCCTTGGTCTTGTAATTAGCTGGGCTACTTAGCCACTTTTTACCAATTACATTGTCATAAGATAGCAAGTATGTTTATATGAATACACTTATTCTGACAAAAGAATAGGGTGTATGCTTTTCTGCCCTGGAGTTAATAAGTGTAAACTTTCACTTAAACTCTAAGCATAGGAGATATCGAACTTTTTTTTTATTAAAGATGCGGTCAGAAGACCACAGGGAATAAAAGTTGCAGAAAATGCTGAGATTATAGTTTGGTTTTTGAATCACACTTTCTGAGGACTTACCTGGATGCCAGGAAATGAGGAGAATATTTTGTGTACTAAAATCAGAATAAGGATTGGTGTAGTTTCATTTAAGTCAACGATATTGAAGCAGGAAGACAGAATCCAATCCCGCCACAGCTTGACTGAAATGATAGGCTGTGCCTGCCAGCTACTGGGAAGACAACAGAGATTTAAACAAGGAGTGGAATCCCAGTACTAAGGCTGGATCTAGCAAATATGTGATCTGAACTCTTTTGCAGCTATTCTCCTACTCAATAGGCATCTCTCCATGTTCTTTTCAAAAGCAACTTCATCTTGATTTATGAACCAGTAAAAAGTCTCTTGCATTGATATTAAATTAGAGATGTTTCAGTACTATCAACAGCTTTGACCGAGAACGTAAGCACAATTAGCTTTATAGGCACAGGTAGTATTTTTTTCGAGATCAATCCGTGTACATGGGAGAAATATAATGTATGTATTATGTGTGCATGGCCCATCCCTGGAGGTGTTCAAGGCCAGGCTGGATGGGGCTTTGAGCAGCCTGGTCTGGTGGGAGGTGTCCCTGCCCATGGCACGGGGGTTGGAACTAGATGATCTTCAAGGTCCCTTCCAACCTAAATCATTTTATGATTCTATGATTAGTCACAGCTAATTTTATGACAGATCACTGGTACGTAACCTTTCTCTTTCCAGGAAGAAAACCGGCATCCTTCCTGTGATGATGCCACCGCAACCCTGCAGCCTGTTTTCCTCATTTTAGTTACGGCCTTACGGAATATTGAATTTGTGATTTAGTGGGTTGGTGGTTTGTTTTTTTTTTTTTTTTCCTTCCAAACAAGAGCTAAAAATAGACAGAAAGGATTAATTTAAAGTATACGCACCGACTTACAGAACAGCGCGCTCCATAATAAGGACGATACGGTTGCCAACTGCGGGATACAAGCCCCACTGAGGTGAAACCACGAGAAGGCAACGAACTTCCTTCTTCCTGGCAGACGGAAACGCACATGTTTCAGCCCGGATTTCAAGGAGATGGGGGCGAGCGGGAGCCTGGCTTCTCCTCTTACCTCAGCTATCCTGTCACCGCCAGCCCACAGCTCTTCCCCCCGCCGCCCGAAGGCGTTACGGTTCCTGAAGGGGCACCAGCGGCTCCAACCGCCGCTTTCCCGCCTGGCCCCGCGTCTGTGAGGAGGGAAGGGCGGGCGCGGAGAGGCGAGGAGGGGAGGAGCGGCGTCGAGCGGCCCCACTCCTCCTCTCCTCGCCTCTCCCCGCCCGCCTCAGCCGGCGGCACCTCCGGGCGGCGGCTCCTCCCTCGCCGCGCCGCGCCTGTGGCAGCCCGGCAGCATGGCGGCGGTGGAGACCCGCGTTTGCGAGACGGCCGGCTGCAGCAGCGAGGCCAAGCTGCAGTGTCCGACCTGCCTCAAGCTGGGCATCCAGGGTTCCTACTTCTGCTCTCAGGTGAGGTTCCCCCCACCCCGCCTCCCCCTTTCCCCTCACGGCGCTGCCGGCACCGCCGTGCCGGGCTCCGGGCAGACGGGAGGAACCGGCTCCCCTTCGCCTACCCCGGGCCTGGCCTTTCGTGCCCGGGTTTAGCTCCCGGAGGGAGCCCTTCTGCCTCTCACGGCTAGGGATAATTTGGGATTTTATTTTATTTCCAGCCATGGAGGTCGTGGGAGGGTGCGCGGTTTTTACTTCTGACTGAAGGTTTGGGTGGTCAACACCCCCCCCTCCCCCCCGCCTTCCCCTAAAAATAAGGGCTTAGTGGGACAAAATGAGACAGTGCTCATCAAATTCCAGCCTGTGCCTTTCTGTGTCTGCATCGGCTCTGGCTCTGGAGTTGCCTGGCTTCAATAAACGCCAGGAGACTTGTTGCTCTGAAAACAGATTTTTCTGTTTCCTTGAACTAAATAAAAGCTTTTGTGGAAAATTATTTGGTCCTCTACTTCATTATTATTATATTTTTTAAAAAATGTCTTTGGATATTCTATGGACCATTCCATTCCATTCTTTGGGCCGTTCTATGATATTTTACTTTAAGGGTACCAAACAGGGCGACTGAGGTTAGGCCGGTTGTCATATAGCCCTCAGCTCCTGTTAAACATACTCGGTAGGCCTCAGCTGTCCTCACTTACTACCACAGTGGTAATATAGTTTGGTTCTTAATTTAAATTTAAAAGGACTGTTTGATGGCTGTTGAGGGGGGTTTTTTGTTTGGCTTTTTTTTTTTTTAATAACTTGAAAATGCACAGTAAAATACATATCCTCATACTTTGGACTTTTTGTATGTGTAATTTCTGTCAATGTCAGTGAGGAAGTACGCGTTTAATTCAGGGATTAATGGTGAACTTCATTGTCAGAATTATAATTCAGGGTAAAATCACTGAAGTTTTGTAAACTTAACAAAATCTTTCAATCACATCAGCTAGATTACCTTACTAATTGGGCAGTTTTTCTTCTGAGTCAGGATGTAAACTGATAGTTATGGTCTGCATAAGACTAGGGGAAAACTTCCCACGTGCATGTAGCACACCCACTGCACGGTTTCTGGTAATTTCCCCTGAAGTCGCTGGTGTCAGATGCTGGGAGTCAATGCTAAATTACATCTACTGCAACTCAAAATTGTTCTGATGATGCTGTATCTCTAGTTTCCATGTGGCGCTTATAGCTGGTTTGTAGGATTTGCTCTGCATTTTACGACCCATTTTGATGTGTCTGATGTAGAACTTACTGTAAATGCGTCTTCAGCATACAAAAAATTTGTTGGTGACAACAAAACTGATTGTTAACAGACC
This sequence comes from Fratercula arctica, assembly GCA_947846985.1. Lineage (NCBI taxonomy): Eukaryota > Metazoa > Chordata > Aves > Charadriiformes > Alcidae > Fratercula > Fratercula arctica. The sequence goes on along the minus strand of CANTUZ010000004.1, from coordinate 28,358,909 downwards.
AAACAAGCCTGTGTGAGAAGTCCTAGTACCATCTTCACTCCCCTCTGCCCCATCCCCAACTCAGCTAATTTTATATAGGATACAGAGATTCTTCGTATTTATATATTAGGTTTCATTTTTTTGAAGTGTCTGCTGCTGTCATAAGGTAAAAGATGAATTACCTGAAACATTAATTAGCTTGTTAAAATAGGCTGCTGGATAACCAGCTACATACTTGTAAAGCTGTCCTGCCTAAAAAATAAAATACTGAACTGGGAATCCCAGTTGTCTTATTCTGAGTGACCTTGAGTGTGTTGTTCCTCCTCACTGTGCCTCGCTGTCCTAATCAGTAAAGTAGGTAAGCATAGTTATTGCCCCTGTGAAAGGTGCTTTGAAGGTTTTGGGGCAACACATGTTACAGAAGGGGAGAAAATTAACAGCAGCCTGTTTTCAAGATGTGCAAAAAATGTCATGTACTGAGAGAAGAGTCCTCCTGTTCAGCCTGCAGCGAGGACCTTCAGACCCCGTTAGCACCTTCTGTGGGACCCAGCACGGGGCTGCCCCAAGGTTCCAGTTCTCCCCATCATCATGTGTGTGATGGGCGATGAGAGACTCACTGCAGTGCTCTGCTGGTGTCTTGCAGGCACCATTAGGAGGGTAGGTGAGGTGCTGCTGACAACCTGGCTGTCTGGTCAAATAAGCATGATGGGCGAAGGAGTCTTAAAAGCCAGGAAATTTTATCAGAACTTCCAGCAAGTTTCAGCTGACAGTACATGACTGGTTAGCATTTGTGAAACTTTTCCAAAGTTCTCTCTTTGGTGGTTTTTTTCCGTTGTGGTGTTACATGCATAACATACATACATGTTAGATAAGCTAGTGAGCGGACCTAGGATGTTACACTACCTCACAGCACAGGCTGCGTTATAGCTGGTATGGTCCTATTCCCTCCCTCCAAGGATGCACGTTTCTGTTCTTCCATTAAGTTTGGTGAGCCACTTCTAGGGGTTTTTTTTGCATTTTCTTTTAATGGAGGAAAAGCAGTTGCATTAATTTATTTTGCTGGTTTAGCTCCCCAAGGCTGTGCGCTGCAGGATCACAAAGCACCAGTGCTTGAGGAGCACGCTGCTGAAGAGCATTTCCCCGCTGTGGCCCTGTTTGGCATAGCCATAAAGTCAACCTGTCCTTACTGAATGCAGTGGTGTTAGCTACGGGTATGCAGGCCCTTAACTCTGGGCTGAGGGCAGGATGGGAGTGACAAGCTACCTGGCATCTCTTTGAGGTGTGAGTGTCTGCACACTAGGTTAATTTGCTTGAAAGCCCAAGATGACTTGTTCATACAGCCAAAACTCCAGTCGGAGCTAAAACCAAATTTGTACAGGTTTTTCTCCAATGCTAAGAATAAACAATAGAAAAGTGGGAACTGCCGTAGAAAGATAACCAGTAGAGCGCGATGGTTTTGGATTATAAATAGCAACATGTAAGTTGTTTCTTAAAACTAATGCAGGCAGTATAGGTCTGAGAATCTCAGTGTAATGAGATTGAGTAAACCTTTTTCTTCACTGCATGTGGAGAACTGAAGTGAACTTTTCAAGTAGATTGTATCAAGACAGTGATTTCCCCAGTGGATTTATCATTTGTGTTTCTCCTTTACTTGAGAAAGGGCGTTATTCTGGTCATTTGTTTTATCCCTCTTTCTGCATCAAAAAGAGTAAGTCTCAACAACGTGCCCTGAAAATGCTTACTGTGAAGGAATTTGACATCCTTTGAAATTCCTTTGAGCCGACACTGTTTCCTCTCTGGGTTGTGCACCTTGGAAACTGGGTACAGCTGTCGGATAACAGTTGTGCTTGTGGGTCATGGGTGGAAAGGGGGCCAAGGCAGCCAAGTTCTGACCTAGCAGGGAGGTTTTGAACTGGTAATGGGGACGGGCTAAAGATGGCTTTTAGCAGTGGAGGAGCTCCGAGGTGGTGTGTTGACCATGGCATTAGTTTTTTTTTCTTTCACTCCAAGGTGTAATGAGAGGGAATATTCTGCTGAGGTATTCTGTCCACTGTTAACCTTTAATAATACCTTCATTTAGGCTAGTAAATCAGGTACTGTCACTGTCAGCTACCTTCTTCCCACTGTCTTGCCTTCTCTTTTGTAGAGATTTACTACAGTGTTGTGTGTGTTTATCATCTAGGACTGAATTACTGTATTTCACTATGTCTTCTGAATGTGGAAGTAACACAGATGCACAGCATCGCATCTCAAGTGTGTTGTTCCTGTTACTAAGATGAATTTGCTATTGTGAAATTTGCCTTTATAGATACACACGTCACTTGTGTGTGTAAATTGTATGTAGTGTACATAAACATACATAAACAGTTTGTGTTTAAATACACAATTTACATTTCTTCTATGCCTTCTACAAGTTGCTGAATGATGTGCAGGGGGAAAGTAATAACTGTTCTTGAGATCTCCAGTTACCACTTTATATGAGCCTTCTAATTGTAAATTGATCTTTTATTAATAATTTTGTGTTGCTTTCATGAAAACTTCCTTTCTCATACTATCTATATCTGTGTAAGTCTCTTGGATGAAACAGAGTAGTCTGAGGTTTTCTGTGGTGTGGATTGGATGCTGGTGTGGATGCATTTCTCCAGCCAAATTCAGAAATACCTATTTCTAGCCGCATACTGGAAACATTCTCTTATTATAAAGTCAGTGGCTATGCTGCATTTTTTTTATCCGAGAGGTGGAGGCCACAGATTGCTCTAACTTACTCAAGAAGAATGGTGGCTCCTTGCTGCTTTGCATACCCATGTGTTGTCAGTCGCAAAGAGGCCCAGGTATTATCAAGTGACCTGGCAATATCAAGCGAGGACCGCGCCATGGTGAAGCTGCCGCACGTGAGCAATGGTTGGACATGTGCTTGTGGTGTTTGAAGGGAAATGATTTCTCTGAACTGTATGGTAGGCAGCAGCATCTCTCTGGCAATGGGGGATACCCACTGACAGGGCTCTTTCCATTTGAGGTGGGGCGTGACTCGTTAAATTCCAGTGACAGGAAAGAAAGGCTGCCCTGTTTTCTCAGTGGGTTTGTATACTGATTTGCTCCTTTCTGGGAGGCACATTTTCGCTCATACTTAGACCTGGACCCTGAGAGCTTTGGATACTCAAGGTCACTGAAATTTGTGAAAAACTGTGGTCCTGAAGAGAAGAGTGGTGGTGTCCCGTCCCCCACTGTGCTGTTTCCTTTCACCTTCAGTGTGTTTGGGGGTGGGGAGCGGAGAGCAGTGAACCTGGAGGAAACTATTTTTTGTCCCCTCTCGTGTCAGACGGTAGGACATAAGTGCTATATTTCATTCTTGGTTCACTGTTCTTTGCTGTGCCTAAAATAGTCTAGAACCTGCTGCTTGGATCCAACTGCAATGCATGTGGGTTTTTTTTGGTATAAATGGCACTCTGCAGATATTGCCTTCTAGAAGGTCTTTTGACAGATCCCTTTCACTAGGAAGCTGACACTTTTATTGCCTATAAATCACGATAAATACCCGTGTCTGTGGTAAATGCCTGGTTATTGTTGAGGTACAAATGCTGAGCCCTCATAGCTTTCTGAAAGTAAAACTTCAGGCTCCTGTAGGTGATCTTTCAGAGCTAGCATTCAATGTACTGAAAGGATGGTCCAGTTTGAATTTCTCTAGGCTGTTTTTCCTTCACTACTCTCAAAAATCCCTTCTATACCTCTGTAAATCTGAACAGCTGCAAAATGCAGTCCCTTCCTTAAAGGAAGGGCTCTGTCATGTGGGACCCAGGAGTCTCTGCGGGAGATGAGGCTTTAGATGAAGGCAGCCAACATTGCTGATACCAAGGTGCTGCATGTAGGTGCTTTTCTTGTATTTGAATCTGAAAATGCATATTCAGCTCTTATGGAAAAACTGACTAGTCATGTATGCTGCTTAGGCGAGTTTGGGAATTTTGTACTGAGTTTTGTGCTGAGGCCTGAGGCTATCTCTGTGGGCTTGTACTGCACCTAGAAGAATAGGCTTCAGCATGCTAAAAAGAGGCCACTGTTTTATTTTAACATCAAATGTATTAACAATAGTATTCCTCAACATACTTGTATTTCTGGATAAAATGTACGGTTATCTGTGTTGTATTAAATACATATATCGCTGATAATGTGCTATTTTTCTTAAGCTAAATGTCATACTTAAGCTTTTTGGTCTTCTGTTTTGCATACCTTCAAGGTAGGTTGGTTAGAAACTAGTTCTCATTAAGTAAAACTACATGATCTCAGATTAAGCCCTAGACAATTTTACATTCCAAAGGACATTTTAAAATTCTATTAAAAAAATTGCGCAGAATATTTTTTAGATACAGTGTATAATGACATGCAAAGAGACAGCCAGTCTGTCCCCACAGTCTCAATTCCAGCTGTCTTTTTGTTTTGGTTTGGTTTTTTTGTTTTTTTGCTGTTGAATAGGTATTTTTGGAAGTTCATCACAGTGGGTCTAAATGAGGAACAGAGTGAATGGAGAGGGGTAATTTTGTGGAAGCTGGACGTGAATTGGATTTTTCAGTAACTGTGCAGTGGGGTGGTTTTTGCACACCTGCTGATAGGTGTATTTTCAGTGTCAAATGCCAGCTTGTGTAAAGCAGCAGTACCCGAAGGTGAATGGGAGCCTGAAGAAGAGTCTCAGCCTTCAGGCTGGAAATCGTCGACAGAGAGTTGGCAGAGCTAACTTTAAATGAGTTGCTACCTCGCAAAGCAGTTCAGAAACACAATCAGTGAGTATGCCATGAATTTGGTGTTGTGGTGCCTGCAGAGCTTCCTGTACTTGGGTAGCTTATTTAAAGCGAGTTTGGTTATGTCTGTACTATACAGAGGTTTGCAGTGTAGTTATATCCTAATCTTGGTTGATTTTTCACCCTTTTCTCCTCTGGAATTTGCAGTTGGCTGTGCTTTTCTACCTCTCAATCAGGTTGCATGGATACATGAACTGAAAGAATAAGCAGCTCCCTGTTGTTACTGTAAAGATGACAACAAACATAGGAAAAAAATTTTTGCTAAGTAGCTCAATTACTGTTTTAAAGGGTTTTCTTTCTTTCAATGGCTGATTTAAAGGAAAAATAACAAAACAACCTCAGGTATTTGGTAGTGATCATTGTGTTCATAGTCAAAATGCACTCTACTGGAAAACACATTCTGCTATGCTGCATAATTCTGTCAATATTTCAACCAGTACATAGATGTTCATCTGAGTCCTTAAGGTAAAAATCATTTAGGGAAATAACATGGCTTCCATGAGGTGATCCAAGAGGAATCTTTCAAGATCTTAATGCTGATTGTGCCTTTGATTACCTTTTGGTAGATAAATGTACAGGTTCTGCTGAACACCGTGTTAAGCTTGTCTCTAAACACAGAATCAGTGGCATTGGCTTAAGAATGGCTTGAAGCCAGAAACGTTGTTAAAGGTTTAAATGTGTTGAAGACCTCTGTCTAATAATCACAGTTGTATTTTTCTTGCTGATAAAATAGTTGTACCCGAGATTGCTCTGAACAAATTGAGGATTACCCCTCCACCTCCTGCCTTTTTTTTTTTTGTCATACGTTTGATCTTTCTTCTTATACAGTCCTCTTCAGTGTTTCCAAATCTGTCTTGATTGCTGTATAAAAACTGCATGCAATAAAAAGAAAAATGCTTTAGGTGGGAAGGGTGGAGATATTAATATCAGACATAGTAGTGGATAATGTAATCATTGAAAGGAAATCCAGGAAGTCTTGAAGACAAATTCATATTATTCCTGTGTACTTTCCCCCTGAAGATAATGTTTTCATACGTAGCCATGTAAGGTCATGTGTTCCTTTTTTAACCATATCAGAAAAAAAAAAATCTTCATTTTAATAGTAAAAATAACCCTGGATATTTTTTTCCTGGATTTTTTTTATTTAACCATTGAAAATTTTCTGTCCTGATCTGTACATGGCATAGGAACATGGAAGGAGGAGGCAGGAATGATAATAGGAAGACTGAAGTAAATGTCTGAGCAGAAGGCTGAGAGGAGAAGGCTCAGCAAAAAGCAGAATTTTCTCCAGAAAATTCTCTAGAAAGTGTCCCAGATGGAGAGAAAGAGTGGCTTTCTTCCATGGCTTGTCAGGAAGTCTGCTGCATAGAGAAGGTGAGGGTGTTTGCAATATGCAGTGGTACATTGGTAGTGCTTTGTCGCCAGAGCTATGAGTCTCCAACCTGTGAGATGACAGCTGCCATATTTTTATCTGGAATTGCCAAGGCAGAGCTCTGCAGGCATGTGCAATGTAGTGCTTGTGCAGTAAGTCGTTGAATATAAATAGTTTGTGTGTACCCGGTAAGTCTGGTGCCTACAGGAAGCATATGACTGATCCTACACAAAATATATGGGTTGTAAGTGTATGTGCAGCATATCCTCTGAGTGCTTTCCAAAAGTGTCAGACGATGACAGGGATATTCATTGATTGTGCACTGCATGTGTAATAAAAAATGCTTTGGGCTTGCTGTGTGTACTTGCTGCAGTTGATTGATGTGCATAGTGCATGAGTCTGGGATGTCCCGGTGTACAGCAGCTTGTTTGGAGCTACACTGTAGTAGTTCCGACGGAGCTACTGTTCCTCTGAAAATAGAGGGCAAGTAAAATCTGGGAAGCACGTTTGGGAAGACTCAGACATATGGCAGCCTTATGCAGGAATCCTCTTAGGCAGGTTGTTTACAGCTACAGGAAATAAAAAATCAAAATGGAGCCTGTCAGGTTGTGATACTGCCAGTGGTGTGGTGTTTGCCTGGTGTTTTCTGGTTATGCACTGGCAAAGAGGAAAGACTGTTGGCGTCGGAGAAAGAAATGGCATAGGAAAATACACCCCAAAATTTTGTGGGGAAGGAGAGAATTAACTACAACCAGTAATTACCATACAGCTGATGTATGTCTTCATTCCCCAAATGCTCCTTTAAATCCCAAGAAGTGAACTGTAGATTTGCAGACTTGGAAACTGTTATAAGTCCTTAGTTGAGTAATCCTCCTTCTGCTTCAGAACAGAGGCCTGGTGTTTAAAAGGTGATTAAAACCATATTGGTGCTTCTAGTATCCTTGAAGTAGGGTTTTTAGCTTTCTTTTTTTTTTTTTTTTCCTTAAAATAGGCCTCAGTTAAAACCTGCTTCTTTTCTTCCAGCTCTCCAACAGAAAACAGGTAATAGTCCAGTGCAAAGGTCTGTGTATGCAGCAGGTTATAGAAGTGTGACAGTAAAACCTTCCAACTGCTTGTTCAAAAAGACGTTCTCTCTGGTAATCTAAAGTGTTGGTGTTGGTTTTCAAAGCCTCTTGTTGCCCAGACCATTATGTAGCACCATGGCATGTCGAGTGCCAGTCCAGAGAACGTTGCATAGGAGAAGATGACAATAAACAACTGGTTTTGGTAATGAGAGAAACAGCACGCATCAGGGTCTCTTTGAACGTAGGCATACTTGTGCACCACTTTACTGTGGTCTTGTGGATACAATTTGATAATTACTGGTCACAAGACCAAGGCGAAAATCGGGAGATAATGGCCCTACAGGAGTAGACAGTTAAGACTGCTCAGTAGCAACCATGAAGCAGGGGTAGAGTGTTACATGCCAGGCTTAGTTTACAGATCTGCTGTTTTGAACTGGTTGAGTGTTGTATACATTAGGTTGAATCAGTTGTTGGCTCTGGATGGTAGTTTTATGATGATGATTCAGCAGTAGTATTGTCTTTCCTTATAAAGGAAAACAGTTTGCTTTCTGCCTCTTTCTTCAGAAATTCAGCTGTTCTTGTAAATGATTGGAATTAGCTGTTTCCTAATGGTTGTTTTGGGTGCATATGGCCATTGAATTAGACTTTCTGCTACAGAACCAAGTAATTTCCTAATTAGCACCTTAAAGGATCACCTTCTGCAGCTTTTCTACTTAAATCTCTCCTTATTTCATGTCTTTCCTTCATCTTAGTCTTTCTTTATTCTTTTCCAGCTGCCAGCCATTTCCATCTGCCCCTTTGCTGATTCATTGTTCATTGCATAACCTGCTGTATTTCTTCCTGGGAAGAAGAGAAAAAGACAAACTCCTTCACATTCACTCTTTCCTTGATTTTCATTTCAACTTTCTCTATTTTATTTCATTTCCTACTTCCATTCAGTAGCCTTGACTCCCTCCACTCGCCCTTAATCTCTTTCATTTGTGCCCCTGTGATCATGCTAACTGGCCTCTGTTGCTTTCCCATGCTGGGGAAGGAGGCAAAAAAGACGCAATTAGCAGGAGGAGATGGCTTCTTGTAGGAGCCAGGGGAGGACCATCTTGCCCACTGCAATGCTGTAAGATCTGGTATGGAGGTAAACCAGACGAACTCATCTCTTTGTTTCCATGAACAGCACAATGTTTCAGCCAACCTGGAGCAGCCATGGCATTTAGTTACTCATTAAAACGATAAGGGGACGATATTTAGTAGATAGGATTAGATCAGTGTGTTTCACTGTGATGGGTGCGTCTGGCTGTGCTTTCTGTCTCTCCTGGCGCATAAGCAGTTCAATGTAGTATTTTCTGTTGTTAAGACTAGCAGTTACAGTAGCTTTTACTGAATGTTGCTACAGGGGTTAATAAAATTCATCTTTTACTTTAAAATACAGTTGCTTCTCGATTTTGTGGCATGGCATGGGATGTGGGATGGCTATCGTGGGATGGCATGTCTGTCCAGGATAATGCTACTTTAAAATATGTATATTTTTTGTTTGCAATTCTAGGAATGCTTTAAGGGAAGCTGGGCCACTCACAAGTTGTTACACAAGAAAGCAAGTAAGTACATTTTATTAAACACATTTTAATATTGTTTTGAATTTGCTTTGTCCTATGCAGCTGGCTCTAGTTGGCCTTGCTTGAGCAGGGGGTTGGACCAGATGAGCTCCAGAGGTCCCTTTCAACCTCAGCTGTTCCGTGATTCTGTGTCTAAGATCGATTTTTCCAAGATATCTGGTACTGGATTCAGCATATCTGAAATTTTGTCCAGTTCCTGGTAATCTAAAGATCTATGTAAAATTTCAGAGGCAGTGGTACAGAAATCTCTGTTTCCTTTTCTATTTGTATGAAGTATTCCTTGAGCTACGTTGCCAGGTATATGAACAGAGAAAGAGGAGTACTGAAATAAAGCACAAGGATAATAATAAACCATTATTAAAATGCATTGCCAGGCTTGTTCTATCACAGCATTTTGATGTCTGATGTAGTGAAAGGCAGTAAATTGGGAAAGGTTCTTGTGAAGTCTTTGTGATTAGACACTTGCTGGAGTGCAAGCGCGCCAGTCAGAGTGCAGTTGTTCTGTACATTTTGGGGCATACCACTTTGGAGAAAAAAAAAAAAAGAAAATGCTTTTTTGCGTTGATGCAGCCATTGATAGGAGGGTGTGTTGTAGCAAGGATTTTGCTAAGTTTATTTGAAGGTAATAAGAGAATCTGTATGTCTTAGTTACAGCTGGTAGCTCTGGCAGAGAAATACTGGTAGATTCTCACTTACTTGAGTAGCAAAAATAATCCATGACTTTAAAACCAAACAAACAGAGAGAGCGAGCAGATGCCAGTTCTGCCCTCCTTGCCTCCTCCCTCCCCCCCACCCCTGCCCAACTTCATCAAGCCCTGCTTAAAAGTGAGGTAGGATTAAAAAGTAAGTGGCACGGCAGAAAGTCAAATCTCCAAGTCATTTACCTCCTCCTTTCCTAAAACTCCTTTTTCCATCATAAATGTTGCATGATCAATAGGTTGGAGTAGCACACACAATTACAAATGTTTTCCCTCTTTCTGCCTTCCTAGTGTAGGGGGTCTCATAGTTCACATTGGCATTCTGTATCCTATTACTTTGTACCTGCACGTGTATAAAATTGTCTTTGTTAGTAGTTCTAGTCATTCTCTGGTGCAGTCCTCTAATGCTGTTGTTTATCTGACAGCAGAATTTTTTGTATGATGCCACTAAACCCATAATCTTGTTAGCTTCCTGGGTAATTGCTGAACTCAAGCTGAGCAGGCTTGGTTCTGATAGCCCTCAAGACCTCAATGCAACAAACTGCTGAAGCGTCTCAAGGGGATCTAAAATATCGCTTCATTAAATCTTTGGATTTTTAAACTATTACTTCTCGGTGGTTCATCTAAACTGAATGTCCTGTGAGCAGATACCTCAGATGTCAGCCACAGAGACTCTGAGGAACTCACGTTAGGGCTTGCTATGGCAGACCTTTTGACATCTCTTCATTCTTATGAGATATAAAAAGAGAAAGCAAACAAGTTATCAGGTTATGAGTTAAAGATTAATGCTACCATGCTCTTTCTTAACCCTTGCCTCCTCTTTCTGAGTAAATATTTTTCCTTTTGGTAATGCTCATGATCTACTTGCTTCAATCCTTTATGTAAACACCTTCAGTTTGCCCTGTTAGGATTGTGTTATTTGTGAATGAAGTCAGTCACTGGACCGCAGTCACTGGACCACAGCAACTGACAGTCAGACATGAATTTCACAAGGTTGAGAGAGCTGGGAACCTCCAGCAGTTTGGGACCATCTTGCAAGGTGCACACGCTGCCTGTCCTGAAATGCAGAAGTGGCAGCACCCTCACTTTCTCCATTAGATGTGGAGGGGTAGCAGGCTCTCTATATTGAAACTAACAGTGGGATGCTTTCCTTCCCACTCCAGGTCATTTCTGTCACCGAGTGCTAAGAGACACCACAGAAAAGGAACATTCATTTACAGTGCAAGGGTATTAATTGAAGAGACAATGACTGTTTCTGTAGAAATATGTAGAATGAAAACAAGCACAGAACTATGTTTCAGAAGTATAAATGAAGAGCAACTTAAATAATTACCACACTTTGTGCATTCAGTACTGCTGTCCTGACATTCCCCCAGTTTGCTATTGAATAGAGTTGGCAGGATGTGAATTCTGAATGTGAAAAATTTAAGGGCAATACACAATGATAACTGCTACTTACACTTTCATATATCAGTATCTAAGACACCAGAAAGAGTAAAATGTAGACTTCTGTACTTCTAGGTCACTTCCTGGACTCCACAGTTCTTATTCTTAGTAGGACTGATTTTGCTGCTGCAATTTTTTTTTTCTTTTTTTTAATCTTTTCAGAAGATGAAAAAGCTAAGCGTGAAGTTTCCTCTTGGACGCTGGAAGGTGATGTTAACACAAATCCCTGGTCTGGTTATCGATATACTGGTAAACTCAGGCCACACTACCCACTGGTAAGCAATAGGTGCCACTCTGTACTCCAGCACCACTGTGTTTAGATGGTAGATTCTCCCTAAACAGGGGAATCTTTGAGAAAGGAAAATTGGAACTGTTTTGGTGTGTTTGCATACTTCATAACTTTTTCTAAGTGGAATTAGCCATATTTCACTGTATTTAACTTTGCTGCATGAGTCTGGTTTTTTGACTGCAATAAGTATTCTTGCAACCTAACCAACTTTGACTATGATTTATTTAGACGCCAACAAGACCCGTGCCAAGTTATATTCAAAGACCAGATTATGCTGATCATCCACTAGGTAACTTGAAACAAATCACGATTATAGAATGTTACGTTTGCTTTGTATTTTTCTTTTAATTGAAAAAGCCTTTAAAGCATGAAGGAGATAATGGAGAAGGGAACATCTTCTTTTATCTGTTCTTCTCACTCTACCTCTTGTTTCCCCACATTATTTCTGAAAAATCAGTAAGTTAACGTTTACAAGTATTTTTTGGAAGTTCAAAGTTTGTAGTGCATTATCTTTCAAAGATATTCAGGGAAGAAAAGAAAAAAAAACCCATGCAAGTCCTAGTCCTGTGGTTAACTTCAAACGAAGCAGCAGTAAGTTTTGTCACAGGTGAATTCTGCTAATTCTGTCACCATTTTCAGTGACATCAGTGTATCTGCTGCAAATGTGTTGTAAAGTATCAAAACCAATCAAAAACACAGTAAGAAACCCCCAAAAGAAAATTGATATGAGTTCCAGCTATTTTTGAACACAGAGCGAATACATTCAAAATTACTTGCTTATTGGTTTGGTTTGGTATTTTCCCCTTTCTATATCAGTATCGGTGCTTTGCATTTCCCAAAGAAGCTGCTATAAAGTCTGGTAGAATTATTTTTAAATCTTCATCCATTCTTTAGTTATTCTTCACAGAATGTAAATATTTAAACAACACAAAATACTGTCTTTTAGGAGGTCGTTCAACTGAGCTCGCACAGAATCTGCTAGGAAGAATTAACTGATTATTGCAGTAGTGTAACTAGAGATATTCACAAGCTAATACAATCCTTTATGGCTCTCTTAGAATGTTATTTATTACTATTCGTTATCTTCAAAGCAGCTAAAAAAAAAAAAACAAAAAAGAAAAAAAGGCTTTTTAATAAATGAAATAATTTTCTTGTAAATCTGATTTTTAAGGCTGTGTTTTGACTAACTGGACATGATGGGTTTATGCAGTAAGTGAACGGGCATCCTGAGCACATGTGGGCATTATGATATTGTGGGAGGCTTATGAATTCAAATTAATCTGGATAATGATGATAATGCTGTGACTTGGTGGATTTGTTTTACTTTTTAGTCTGTGGTGAGAAAGTACATACTTTTAATGCCATTGGTAAGCTAAGTTCCTTGATTGGACATGTGTAGCAATCAGTCCTCCATATAACATGGTTTTTTTCCTTTCTTTTTTTTCTCCTCCCCCTTTTTTCTTTTCAGGAATGTCTGAATCAGAACAGGCTTTAAAAGGAACCTCTCAAATAAAAATACTGTCATCTGAGGATATAGAAGGCATGCGAGTAGTGTGTAGGGTAAGGTAGTTTTGGTTTTTGTTATGAAGTGCCTTTATTCTTTAAAAATGTATAGGGATTTTACTAGTTTGTGACAGCACATTGGGGAGTACAAACTTTCAAACCACATTTGAGCACTGGAAAATAGTTTGGAAAATTTGGTATTTTCTTGGTCTTTTTCTCCTTGTGATTCCCAATTCACAGTAAACTTCTTGCAAGAAGAAAGATGACTTTGATCTGTTTTCTGGCATTGTTGTTACTAGTGAGATAATCGGTGGCTGAAACATTGTTACTGTTAAGAATATATTTTATAGTGCATAAATGAGAACAGAACTTTTTCCTCTCCTAGAGTTAATAACGGGTAAAAACTAAAAAGCGAAAGCAAAACAGAGCCCTATCCCTAACAATTTTTGGAAAAGAGCTATTCAGTTGTAATCACTTCCTTGTGCATAAAGTCAAACTTTGAAATGTATGTAGGAAGTCTGGTTTAAGTTTATGGTATTCAGGGAAATTGTGATCCAAATCTTAATTGGATATTTTCAGATATCACAGAGGTGGCTTAGTAATACAACCTGTAGGCAACTTGAAGTCTTTTTAGAGCCCAAGTCTGCCCAGCTTTCATAGCAATCTCAGTGTAGCTGTAGTAAATGGGTTGCTAATCTTCTAGGGAGTAGTCCTGATCTTATTTTAAATCACTACTTTGATTTTATTTGCAGCTTGCTAGAGAAGTATTGGATGTTGCTGCCATGATGGTGAAAGCAGGTGTAACTACTGAAGAAATTGATCACGCTGTCCATTTAGTAAGGTTATTTTGTTGTTCTTCTGGTGTTTGTAAGTGCTTTCTTCTATCTCTTTATTTTTCAGTGATGGTTGTGTGGTTTTCTTGGTTGTTGTATTAATTCCTTTTCTTTACTTTGAACTGTTTCACAATTTGAAGCTGTTGGGTAGTGCAGATGTTAGAAATATGTTACAGTGCAATGGTAGATTTAAAACTCAGGAACTCCTGGGCCCCTCTCTCTATCAGCTCCTTCCATTATTTCCAGCTTCAGATTCCCTCTAATTTCTTCACCTGTTTCCTTGGTTAACGTAATATAATTTTCTTTCTTCTAAACCCTTTTTGCTCCACAGATACCATTATATAAAGAACATCATATGTAGGCCACGGACTTTTTGTGCTCTGTGTTGTTTGTTATGATGTACAGAGGAGAAAGTTTAATTATTTATGATTGGGAATCAGAACTGAGGAGCCTGAGGGAGAATTGAAACAAGATGTTTGATGCAATCAGGCAAACTAAAGCCACAATCCAGTGAAGTATTTGAAGTACATGTTCAAGTATTTTCCTGGCTTAACTATTCATAGATGCTTGAATTGTGTACTTTTAATTTTTCTTTGCTGTCTTCTCTATAAGGCATATAAACTGATAATTGAGGATACTTGTGTGCGCTGTGGGGAAGGCAATGATTTTGATATAGTTGAGTTTGCTAGAGAGCTTTCTGGCTGCTGTTATTTTTATCTGCATTTGCAGCTGTTGAGCCAAGATTTTAAGGAGCATACTCTGGTTTGATTAGGCCAGAGGTTTCTGTTGAACTGCATTAAACACTAACTTATTTGCTTGTGCATAATGTCGAGTGTGAACAACTAGTAGTTCAAATGGCGTGATCCCTCCTCATCAGTTTTTAGAAACTTTTGCATGGCAGATTGTTGATACTGACCGATATGCCTAATTGGTACTTTGCAGTTTTAAAACAGTGTTATTTTTTTTAAATAAAAAAAGTTAACAAGAGTATTATTTTTCCGGAATTGCACAGTATGTCACAGTGTGTATGTATGTATATGTAAGTATATATAACATGTATGTGTCAGTTTTGCAAAATCACAGAAAAGTTATTAGAGTGAGTGCAAAGGAAGCAGCTTAAGGTTTTAAAGCTAGGGGTGAAAGAGTGGTGCTAAATGTTATTTTGTCTAGCTTGTGTCTTTTGAAAAAATATTTAAAATCTTAGACGAGATGCTTTAAAATAGCCATTAAAAATGGCTGTTTTTTTAACCAAATAAATATTGCCATTCATTGTTTCAAACCTGAATATTTCAGCATTGGTAATTGAACATAAAAATGAGTAGAAACAAAATTAAAGTAGCTTTACGTTCTTCCTGATAAGAAATGCAAAGCATAACAAGATATCGTAATGCCAAAAAGTGATTGAAGAATCTTATTTTCAAGAGTCACTGCTTTTCAATCTATAATTCTTACTACTGTAAAGCTGTTGTGCATATGTTTTTTCATTGTACAAAACTTACTAACGTAAAATGTAAATTGTATTTTCTAAATCAGGCTTGTATTGCAAGGAATTGCTATCCTTCCCCTCTGAATTATTATAATTTCCCTAAGTCGTGTTGTACATCAGTGAATGAAGTGATCTGTCATGGAATTCCTGACAGGAGGCCGTTGCAGGAGGGAGACATTGTTAATGGTAAGTGCTATGAAAATTAACCTTCCAGATTTCTATCTTCCAGTTAAGCCATGCAGTAAGGTGAGTTTTCACTAGCAGGCAACATGATTAGAACAGCTTCTTAAAAGAGACTTTTGTTATCATTTACCAATTTACCTCTGCTCTTTACATATTCAAATCAATGAGTTTATTTAATAAATCAGTTTCAAAAGTTTGGTCCACTTTAAAAGCTTTAGAACTCTTCTATCCTGGTCTGTGATACATATGAACATGCAATAATAGCTACTAAGTATATAGCTCAGTGCTGTGGGTACCCGGCTTTTCAGAACAAGCCTCATGATTGCTGCCCCTTTCCAGGTCAGGTTTGGTTCTGGCTGTAGCATATGTGTAGCCATTTGGCCAAACCTACTTTATCTTTTTTCAGTTTCAAAGATGATGCCTTTGTACAGCCTCTCTATTGTTACCAGGTTTTCTGGCATTGCTGGAGTCCAAACTAAGAAGCCCAGTTAAGCTTACTAGGTTGTCTTTATCTGCACAGTGCCTCACCTCTCCACTATTGACATGCCAAGGCCGTACCTCAGCACTAGAAAATACCCTTTTATAAGAGGGTTTAGTTATACCTTTGTTCACATCCCTGCCCTGACTGCACTTGCCCAAGCCTTAAGCCTTCTGCTTTGTTTTGATGAGGAATAACTAGTTTACTCTTTTCTGGCTGAGTAGGTCTTGTTAAAAAAAGGTCCACATTTTGTGGATTGAACATGCATTCCCTATGGGCTCAAAAGGCTTCCAAGTCTTGTAGGCTTCCCTTTGGTAAGGTAGTGGCTCAAAAGTGTCTTTAAAAGGAGGAACAAAACCTGGTACAAAGGAGGAGACAGAAAAGCTACTTTGGAGGGAATGTGCCTTTCTTTATTTAAAAATTTTTAGCCTGCTGGAAGCAAAAGGTGACCAAGTCAGAGTCCAAAACAGGTTTTCAGAATCACAGGGAAAAACATCATGCAGAAGGTACTGGCAGGTGATGTCTAGTCCAACCCCCTGCTTTGTGCAGGGCATCATAACATTTTGTTATTATACTGGGAGCAGACTCTTAAACAAAGCTGATATCTCTGCAAAATGGAGTGTTCTGGCCCAATCTGGCAGTGTCAAGAGAAAGTCTTGTAAATGTGTCCTATAGAGATAGCCTCTTTGCAGCAAGTAGTCTGGACGCAGCTAAGGAGCTCTGATACACAGTTCACAAGAAACTTATTTGGATGTTACCAGGATGCTGGATTCTGTGCAGTCCTGTTGTTATGTTACTAGATATGTACACTGGTCAGAGTATTCCAGTAGCCCCATGCGATCACGCGGTGGGTATAGTGTAACCCTGCACATGCATGCACAACAGGCAGTACCGTTTTCATGCGGTCTTAATTTAATTCTTAAATGTTTGCCAGCAGTACAGATTTACTGTTGACACCAATGCTTTTTTCCCCGCATTTTCCTATCAAGATTGTACTGGTCTCTCTAAATAGCTCATATACCATATTCCTAAAGTACAGTTTCCTTCATGGTTATTTACCTGTGAGGGGGTCTGCGTGTGGATTTCTTGATGAATACCAGTTCAGTAACTATTCTAGTGGTTTTGGTACTCTAGCAGCTATTAGACCTACCAGACTCCTGACAGTCTGTTAAACACAGAAGTACCTGTTTTACCACAGGAAGTCACCTTGATATACAAATCTAGAATATTTTGCATGTGTTTACTATATATAATGACTATATAATGGCAGATTTTAATTTTCTATTTGTCTGCTATGGTAGACAGGATACTAGAATAGATGACAGCTATGTTTAAACTTGTGGGCCTGTTCCCATGTTTTATAAAAGGACTATTTGTAACAAGCATCTTGTATGGATGTTTTTAATTCAAAAAGTCATATCTTTATTTGGAATGAGTTAAACTAAAAAAAAAGATTTTATTTTTTTCTCATTAAAACTACTTACACTGCTATTTTTTCAATAATGAGTTATATCACTTTTAATTTACAACCAACTTTATACACAAAGCAAACAAGTTGGAGTTTTGCTCCAACATAGTTCTAATCCTCTTATTATATGTTCTTCTAAACCTTGGTTGTTTAAGCATGCCCTTCTCATTCTTGCTGTTTGCCTGACACTGAATGTTTAAATTCTATAACTTGAAAGAAAAAAGAAAAATTTTCAAGTCATTTGGTGTATTTTTCTTAGTCAGGAATACTATTGGGAATTTGCTGTGTATTTAATGTTCAAAAAGTTTTACCTTTTTGGCTGGAAGCAATGTGTTTTGGCATTACAATTTTTGCAAAGGTGTGACATTATTCTAAACATGCATAAAAATTACTGAAGTTAAAATACGGGTTAAAACATGATTGCATACCTTTTTAAATTTAATTTCCTCCTATTAGTTCTGGAATTGATTCTAAGAGAATATTTTAAGCAGGTAAATCACCATGGAGCAAAGAGCTGCTCTTTCCTGTTTTGTACATTTACCTAGAAAACCAATCATAAGCTTGCTGTGTCTGTGTTGCATAGGTGTGGGGTTTTTTCTCTTCCTGGTTTTTTTTTTTTTTTTTTACCCATTAAATCAAACCGTTGGCCAGTGAAACACTATCTTATTAATTAACTCTATAGAATCTACAGGATAAGCATGAGAGAATTGATTCTGCTGGAAAAGTTTACATAAGGAGTTCTTCCAAAGTAATCTTATAACTTCACAATTACAGTACTACGTTTTTACATGCATTTGTTGTCCTTTCACAAATCAAGATACAAGAAGTGAGAAATACAGTGCTAATATTACACTATGTGTGGTATTTTTTGCAGTGGATATTACTGTCTATCGTAATGGCTACCATGGAGATCTGAACGAGACGTTTTATGTTGGAGAAGTTGATGAGGGTGCAAGGAGGCTTGTCCAAACAACTTACGAGTGCCTAATGCAAGCCATCGATGCAGGTAAACGCTTTGGCTAGGACCTGAAGCGTTATGGTTTTGGCTCATGAGCGCTAATATTTGCTATTAACCGAGAGTGAGTTCTGTCGTAGAACACAGAAGCGTTAATGCATGTCACCAGCAGATGATGTATATTGTATAATACAGCGATTCTTCAAATGGCACAGTTCTGTGGGTAGTGGTTACAACTTTTATTTGAAATGTGGGTTGACAAGGAAAATGTAAACTGATGCTGAGCTGATCCACATATGATGATATTTACATGGAAACAGCCTTTTTGGACTATTAGTTAAATGAATCCTTGATCTAAGTAGTTTAGAGAACGTGAAGAACAAAGTGTGTTTTGGAAAACCAAAGTATGGCTCCCTACTTTTATAATTTGTATGGTGTTACACAGTGAAGTGATAAGGTAAAACACTGTTTGACCACTTAAACATATCTCTTTACCCCTGCCAAACCTGAGGGTTATTTCATAAAGCTAGTAACGAGCTCTTGATTTTCAACTGTAGGAGTGTGCCAGAGAAGACAGATCCATATTCTTCAGTACCCACAGAACTTTAATTACGTCGCTTAGATATAACTCAGGATGGCTTCATTGAGACATGTAATGAGATAGAAAGGTAGCTGGAGAATGTCATGTTCAGCTTCATTCACAAAGGAATATATTAAGTTCTCTTAGACAAACAGAGAAAACAGAACAAAAATCTTCCAAGTCCCTGGAAATACTTGTATTGTGTGTATCTTTTGTACCCTGCAGCTTCTTAAAATCCCCAATAAAGTTTACTCACTTCATGGCCTCTAAAGATTGAAGTTTAAGGTGCTATATATGAAGCCTTTAAACTTGCATTTAATGAAAAGTAAATGGGGGGAAAAAAAAAAAAAAGATGAACTTACTTTGGTTAATACTTTGGAGATAGCTAGCCAAGCTGAAAAAACAAAAATCCATATGAACAGGATCTTGCTTAACCATCGTGTGATCAAGAAAATGCTGCAAATTTGAGCTGTGAAGAATATAGATTACCTGTTCATGTGGGATTACTATTCTGAAATTACCTTCTTGGTCCTTCATGTATAATCATTCTTCCTCTTTATTTGTGTGCACTTTTCACATAGTAGAGAGATAAGTGTATATTAAAATATAGTTCATGCATTTATTGAAAGAAGCACAGCAACTCTGGGTATGAGAAGTTACAAAGTACTTTGAAAGTCTTTTGTTGCCTTTAATTTCAAACTTCAACATCCTTTTAATATATGAGCACTTACATCCAGGAAAGGAAGACAGTAGTGTTCTTGCAAAGAAGGAGTTTTCTTCTTTCTCTCTCATTTTCTCTTTTATATGAAACTGTTTCCTCCCTCTCTCATGTTACTGCACTCACATATATCCTTGGTGCATTAAGTGATCATAGGAAGTTGCACAGTAGAAGAGATGGCCATAAAAGCCATGAGTGCTACAAAGATATTAGCCTGAATGGTGTTTGATGGTTAGTTATGTTGAAAGAAAGCTCTGTAAGTTTCGGTCTGTATCTCTTTAATTTTGCAGTAAAACCTGGTGTTCGGTACAGAGAACTGGGAAACATTATTCAGAAACACGCTCAAGCAAATGGATTTTCAGTGGTTCGGAGCTACTGTGGGCATGGAATCCATAAACTTTTCCATACGGCCCCTAATGTGCCACATTATGCCAGTGAGTATTCCTTCCCTTTGGGTTGTGCGGTGGTTTGCGATGAATGCACCCGATTTGCTTCTTGCTTATATTCTAATAAAGTAGCATGTTGCCTGACAGCTATCACGTTAGCATTTTTGCACTTGTGAAATAATTTTTTTCTAAACTCTGGACCATAGCATGCTTTATCAACCTAAGTAAGGTGAATATATTATATACTGAGACAATCTATGCCTACACTAATGGTTAGTCTGAGCTCTCATCTGTATTGGGTTAAGTGCTTAATGTTTTGGGTTTTTTCCTAACAAATCCCGTAGACATCCTTGTCTGACATGAATGGGCAGAATGCTTAGACCTTCTATCCTTAGAAGGCCTAAGCAAAAATTTACTGCCATTTTCATATGTAAATAAAAGGCTTTTTGAATGGTATACTATTCATGGTGGTGCGCCTGAATCTGGATCCTGTTATGTTTCACTTTTCTTCATTTGAGTGTTATGATTTGGTGTTCCTGGAAACTTCTTTGTAGTGTGTGGCAGAGGAGGAATGACCCTTCCCCCAGCAGGTTCTCAGCTTTAGTTTTTGGAAATGGCAATGTCCCTGTGACGATTTTTGCCAGCAGGATTAAGAAACAGGATCCACAGAGGCAAAGGAGAGAAGCTTAAGTGCCGGTGGACGACTAAGGATAGAGTAAATATCATGAAGCAGTGAAAAACTGTTCACACCCGCTTCAGCTGCAAAGCTCCCCTGATAGGACATTTATTTCCTTAGACCTGACGGATGCCTCCATCTTCCCATCTCCTAACGACCTTTAACTGGGGTTATAGTTACAGATTATAATCTAGCAGTCCCTCACTTTTCACGTTGTCATTTCCCTAAGTTATTTTTTCAGAGAGGAGAGAAAATCTATTAATCGCAGGGCAGAAGGGTATCAATTCCTGGTATTTGATTTTTGTCATGTAAATTGAAGAAAATCTGGATTCTGTGGAGATGGAGGGCATTTTATACGAATTAAAGTGCAATCCGAGAAAAAGGAAATTTCTGTATTTCCTGGCTGTTGGGAACTTTGCACTTTTCTTTTTAATTGAGCCAAAACATCTGTTCCCAAAAAGGAAGGGTTTTTTTCTGGTATTTTTAAATACAGATTCACAGCAAAAGTAAAGTGGAAAGACCTGAGGGACTTAAAGCCTGTTGGAGGGGAAAAAAAAAAAAAAGAGAAAGCTGCTGCTTACTTCTGGCTTACTATGAAGGCATTTTAAAAGCAAAAAGTTAATTTTATAAGCCTTTAAATTATTTAACAAAGTCATGAAAGCTACAGGGAATAAAGGACAAAATTTGTTCAGATGCAGAAGACCAGAAACTTAAATGTTAAGTGCTGAGAGCAAGAAATACCAGGAGATGATGGAGACAGAGGCAAGACCCTTCAAGTAAAAGAAAAGATGTTCTGATTGCTGTTGTGTCACCTTGATGTCTAAGATTTTTAAAGCATCTAGGTGATTTAGACAATGTAATAAATTTTACGTAATTAGAGTAGACAGGGGGCGGGGACTCTGTATGTAAGAACTGATGCAAATTTTCTACAGCAGCAAAGTAGCTTGGAGCTAGAGGTTCCTGTGTGAGACTGGAGTTTGTTGCAGCTCTCGCATGTTAGGCTGAGTCAGATCTAAGCTGTGCTGAATGTCCAAGGGGAAACAGGGCAGAATAAAAGGGTTGAAGCCTTTCTTTAGTCGCACTACACTCCTGGAGATGTGCTGTGCATCACTGCCTCCACATAAATATTTTTGGTGTATCTATAACATCAAAAAGGTCCAGTGTTATTGTCCTAGATGCTTTGAAATTCTGTGCCTTTTTCTTTTAGCTGCAGAAATACAGCGTTATCACCCTGACACTACTATGACCCCATTACCTAAAGTAATGAGGGGGGCAATGTGTCTTTCATAAATGCAATCACAGGATTACTTAACTGCGCTTATTTTGACAATTTATTGGAGCCAATGGTTCGGTGGAAACAAATTAAGAGGTTTCAAGCCTTCTCTGAATATCTTAAGTGCTTCTTAGTTTTATTGATTTTTTTTTTTTTAAATTATGTTTTTCATCATAGAAGTCCGCAGAAATTCCTGTATTACACTTGTTCAGTGTTTTTATAGAACTGGAGTTGAACTCCAGTTGTTGGGAGAGAAAATAACAATTAATTTTAAGCTCCTTGAGTAAATATTGCAGTGTTAGAGGAGGGGGAGAAGGACTAAGGAAAATCTTAATGAGAATTAAAAATGGACCAGTGAACGGGTCATCTCTGAAAGGCTTTCCTGAATTTACAATATTCCTGCTGTATTCTTCTAGGACAAGGATTCATTCATTTATTTAGATGGGATCACTTTTTCTAACTTGAGTGTTTATTTTATTGCAGAAAATAAGGCAGTTGGAGTTATGAAGCCTGGTCATGTATTTACAATTGAACCAATGATCTGTGAAGGTGAGCAATTTAGCAATAGAGTAAAGTGGTAACTCTTGTTTACTATTAAGTAGTGATGGAATAGGATGCTGGTTCTTTTCTGTATAGTTGATAGATTTTTTTCATTCCTCATTGGGAACCTGATATCTGTTACTTAGAAACAGGCAACAAGTCGTCATTTATCTTTTTAGGTGGTTGGCAAGATGAAACATGGCCTGATGGTTGGACTGCGGTAACAAGAGATGGAAAGCGATCTGCCCAGTTTGAACACACACTTCTGGTCACCGATACAGGCTGTGAGATCTTGACCCGGCGGCTGGATAGTATTCGTCCCCATTTCATGTCCCAGTGATAGTCTAGACTGAGCACGTGGATCTGAATGATACATATGTTTTGGGGTTTTTTTTTTTGTCTCTGTACTATGCATTTTTTTAAGAGTACAGAATAGAGAGATTTCATCATTTACTTTGTTCTCAGTGATTGTAGATAAGAGGAATATCTTGAAGAACGTGACCCAATGTCTGGAAAAGCAGAGAAGAATTTAAAGAATTTCCTGCTTTCCTCCTACCTACAGCACTCATGCTATATTTTTCTTTTTTCTTCAGTTATCTTTTTAGCACCTTTCTTCCAATTAGACCCACGATTGCTTCTGTTGCTGCCATGATATTAGCTAGAAAAGCGTGGGTAACTTTTCCCACTGGGACTTGATATTTTGGGATCCAGGTTGGTGGTTTTTTTTTTTTTCACCACTTCAGTGTGCCCTGTCAGCTCTTGGTATGTGAGCGGCACCTGAGATTTTAAGCATTTCTAGTTCCAAAGACTTGCTCCTGCTTTTGCAGTTACTGTTCTAATGGGCTGGGCCTTGTTTGTTTATCAGTTTGAGAAGGGGGCAAACGGGAGAAAGACATGCATATTGCCAAGAATAGGCTACCCTTACCTTTAATTCTGTCCCCGTCTCTCTGCTGATGGCTTCTGTGGTTGATTCCGACTGTAGGTGACACACTGTGTTAATGGCAGGACTTGTTTCTCTTGCTGGAGATTTGATAGTATGGGCTTCCTAACAGGGAAAATTAATAAATTCCATCTTATATGCAGCTCCCTGGAATAAGCTGCTTCTCAGTGAAGCAGTATTTGCAGGCAGTCTCCTGCTCCAAAAGCTTGGTGAAGCTTTGCTTACGTAAAGGAATGAAACAAGAACCAAAAAGATCCCTTGATTCGTGGGACCCCTGCGCGTGTGAAGTGTGGGGCATTTTTTAAAGGTACATCCACTGTAGCTGTGAGGGATTGGATTTGCAAGACTTACAGTGAAATGAGTATATATCTCAAAAGAAGTCTGAGTGTGAGAAAATGAAACACCTTCAATGCTGTATTCATTTTCTTTTGGCAATTTTTAAACAGGTATTTTTTTACTCCCTCAGTTAAGTGTTTCATGCTCTTGGAAAGTCTTAGGGGGGCAGCTATGAAAACCGATGTTTTTTTCCTCAGACTGGGTATAGAGTGGGCAATATATATATATATATTTAAAAGTATATATATAGAGAGAGAGAGTGGGCAGTATATATACCCCTTTATTTCTGTTAATGGGTCATGATGAGCTGGAAACTGTCATGTTAAGGAGTGCGGATTGATTAAGTCTCTCTTCGCTCTACCCTTTCTTTTCCCATGCTCACTTCCTTTCCATCATTTTTGGTGTCTCTGCTGAGGGAATTTATTTTTTCTTCTGAATTGTAACGAAAAATTTATCAGACCCCATTGCAGACTTAGTCTTACACCACTGTAATGCAAGAAATACTTAAACGAATGCAGACATTAAATCGTAACAATCATGGGTATAAAATACACCTTTTAGAAGGTGTCTGGTGAATTTGTCTGTTGCCACAGCAGACCCAAGCATATGAGGTACTGCACATCCTTGGCTCCCCTTGGCACTGCAGAATTTAGGTGGGGGGAAAGGGGTTAGTGCTTCATAGAACTGGACTCATGTGTACTACCAAATACCAAATTTGCCAGGAAGTCTTCTCTGCCCTGAGTGCCTCAGACCTCTGTTGCTGTAAGAGTATCATTGCGATGTTTTCATTACCTTTATTATTATTTTTAATTATGCAGTAAAGTGACCTGAAATGATGCATATAGAGTGCGTGTGCGTGCGTGTGTGTGTACAGATTTTAACAAAACAGACTGTAGTACTTGAGTGGAATTACCTGTGTCGAATGAGATGTAATGTATTAAGGAGATGACTGTCCTGGAGGTTTGCCCACCATATCATTCACTTGAATGGTTACAACGGTCTTGCCTTTTCTATATGTGCGTGTATGATGGGGGTGGGTGGGGGGGTGGGTGGGGGCTTCATTTTTGGTCTATAAAATAAAAGTTGCAGCTGCTTTTAACAGAAATAACATTTATTTTTGTGATCCAAAACCAGCGTAGCATTCTCAATTATATCCAGGTTTGCTTGCACTACTGCAAGCCCTACTGGTTGATGCATGCAACGAGTTAAAATCACCCTTAAACCTGCACATGTGCCGCTTGAATACCTCTTTGTCATTGCACCAATACAACCAAATTAACACTGCACATTTTTAATATAGGTAATCTACGATGCTATGCATTTCTGCCTATAAATTGAAATCACAGCATGTTTATACTGAGTTCATACACTACAGTACTTTTGAACAGGTGAAAGGCTTAGTCAGCACCTACATCAGTTCTTTCAACATGAGATAGCACAAAACTTACTTAATAAAAATATTGTGAAAGGCTATTTTTTCACCTGTCTAGCTGTAACTTTGCTTGAACATGACATATTAGACTTGTGCTGACTGGGTTTGGGAAATTACCTATTTTTGATTCTTACAGAAGTTGCTATCCACTTAAAAAAATAAATAAAAAAACCCAAACAAAACCCACCGGCTACTTTCTAATGAAATTTTTAGAAATTGTATACACTTTTGCTAAAAACATAGTCCTGCAATTAGTTCTGAAACAATCTGTTATTCCTTTACTATCATATAAGAGAGTGTGGAAACTCATCATGCTGTTTCTGCAAATTTACATGAATATTTAAGGAGAGATTTGATAGCTAATGTTGAATAAAAGTAACAGTGTGAGGAGTGGGGACAAGCTGTGTCTTTTACATGGCAGCCAGCAGAGTACATGCGCGTTTCACCTGCAGTCATTTGGTGGAAACTTTTTGTCCACTGAAGTCCTTAGAGTTGCCAAGATGGTACAGTTCAATACAGTATCTTGATCACCAAGAATGGGGTACAAGCTCTTGTGTTTCTGAGTCCCTTTGTTAGCTGAGCAACTTCAAAGAGACCACTTCAAACACCCTCTATTCAGTCCACTGCTTTGCAGGACAAAGTAGTCTGAAAACTGCTAAGTAATGGCTAGGAGGTCTCAATTCTTCAGGCTGGAAAGAAGCTGTAAGTCTTTGACCTGACTGCTTTGGTATCACTAAATGTCTTTGGTTTTGATTTACCCTGGTATTACCAGACTAGCTTTTCACAAGCACTCTTAAGATGCAGATTCTTTAAAGTAATAATATAATGCAGACAACATAATTGTACGGTCTTGATCTAGTCTGTGCAGTCTAGAGGAACAACTGTTATAGCATAAATACTTTAAATCTGTTAGATCCAGTTGGGGGGTAGTTTTGCTAAGATGTTGGGCTAATATGCTATTGATACCATCTTGTAGTTATAGAATACTCTCGTTGGAACAGCTTGACAGCAAGTTCTTCTACTGGAATTCTCTAATGTTCAGCCAGCATTTCTGGAGCTACAAGGTACTTCACTGCTGTGTTGGAGGGCTCACTTTCCTGGTACAAATTAACTTTTTATTTCTTCCGGATGCTCAAAGTTGAATTCTTATGACATTTACAGAAGTTAACTGTGTTGTTTACTCTGTCTGAAACAAAGTTAGAAATGCAGCTACCTCAGCTATTTTCGGAATGGTCTAGGGATATCTTCCCAATGACAAATGGAAAAGATGTGATTGTCCCAGCTGTATAGCAGTGTCTTGGGGTAAGGTAGTTGTTAGCGGTGAGAGGGAATTTCTTGTAATAAAATTACTGTTTGCATTCACTGTTCTAACAGTTGTTTTGATCAGGCTCACTTAAAACATGAAACTTCTGTCTTAGTGGCATCGGTTCACTGAAAATCACTGACTCGTTATTTATATAACTTTAACTGGGTAGGCTTTCTGCCTCTGCTTTGCAGTCTGTTTTCTGCTGTTCCTCTGTGTTTTTCTGGACCTGTGGCACTGCTTCCAGCTTTCAATTCAACGAAATTTTATCCAGTCAGATCACTTCAATTATACTTAAGAAGAAACCCTGCAAGTGCGAAATTGAGACTTAACCCCTCCCCTTCCAACAAACAAACCAACCCCACAAAACCCTGAAGCCTTCATCACGCAATGCTCTTTACTGTTGTTCCCCTGCACCCCTCAAGCAGACTGTTGCTTTAATAGTAATATTCCCTGCTTCAACAGCATGATCTCTGACTAAATAAGAGGTAACAATCCCACCCTGTTTCGTTTTTGCAGCGTTGGCTGCAAAGGCTGCTTCAATTGCCAATAAGTTTAAGGAAATGGCAAAACAGTGCTACTGAAGGACTCCACCTAGGGCAAGTGACTAGAGTAGTCTAAGCTAGCGTTATTATAAAAGGTCTGCCTGCAGCTACTATACCGAGCCAAATAGGAAATAAGGCAGAACATAGACTTTTCAAGTGAACATGGGTACACCTGGACACTTAGGTCATCCAACCACACTCCGCTCTACAGTTGGCTTCAAGGTAGATCTGGATGGTACGGCCTTTGTAGTCCTAGAAAAAGCCTCAAGAAGCTTGACAGCTGTTGGAGTTCTTCCCCCTCTGTCAGTACAGTTACAGCACATCAATGGTGCTTCTCAACCCAGCTGTGCTGAGCAAACTGCCTACTGTAATGAATCCCACGTCATTTACTACTGCCTCTGAAGAGTGCTCTTCCTCTGTCAGGTATACACATACTGTGAAATCACTAGAGGAAAACAGTCAGACACAGCAATCATAGCCACATTCTTAATGCTCAGTAATTCCAACACCGTGTTTAGAAATAAGCTTTTATTAAGTAGATTAATTGAGTTAGGCACTATTGAATGTGAAGAACAAGTACAGAAACAGACGTTCCACAACCAGTGCTAATTATATAACACTATTCAGTGGTTACTGATTTTTTGTTTTTCAGTATTCAGAATGCTCACCCTAAAATACATCACCGTGCTAGTCCCAGTGAGTTTTCATTTGCTTGATTCTACCCTCTATCAGAAATTCCATTATAAAAGGACGGCAATCATGTTGCTGGCCAACCGGAAGGTCCACATTTGGCTCTAAAGCTTTAGGACAGTTCGAATGCTTAAAATGGAAGAGAAAAAGAAAGAGTTAGTTTTAAGTCCATTTTCTCCCCTTCTCTCCCCTCCCTTTCATTGCTGAGGCATACTGCAACTTCTGTCTCTTGTAAGAATGGAGTTATGCTTATGCCTATAATATTTATTAAAAATCCTGGTTAAAATGGGTTAGTAATGTTTGTTATCTTTGGTTTTTTAGTCTCCCCTCCAATAAGATATACTCAAAATGGAAGCTTTTTCAAACTGTGTGAGTATCAGTTTTCAGTAGGTAGCCAAGAATACTGATCAGGAACATTAATGTTTACAGGCTTTTGGCTGCTTGGAGAATTTCAAGTAACTTTCATTATTAGCTTCATAGGACATGCTCATGTAGGAATAAAGCACTGAAATGATACAGAAGTTTGGAAAAGTGGATCAACTGCTGAGTGAAATTTGTGGAGATGCAGCATTTCCAATTGTAAAAAGTACAAATGCAGTTACTGTTAACAGACTTATGCAAGACAGGAATACATACGAGATAAAGAAGTTAATACTTTTAAGAAAGTTATGTACAATACATCAATATGGATTGAGATCAAATACAAAGACCATGCTGGTTTCTTGAGATAATGCTGGTAACTATTTATCCATCTGCAGATGAACCTAAATATGGATAAACAGTTTCCTGCATTAGTGCAAATATGCAGGAAAAGATTTTTTACTAGAACAGCTCTCTAATTTTTTCTCTTGTCCACCTGCTGATTCTTCCCTTCATTCAAAACACGGTCTTAAAAAGTACATGGTCTAGACTGCTAATAAGCTGGTTTCTGCTCTTGGAGGCACTGGTAGCTATGTATCTCATTACGTCCCTGAATTTCCAACAAATTACAGAGCATCTCATTAAAACTCTAATTTGAAAGAGACCTGTTCTTGCAAAGACACAGCAGGACAAGCTTTAACACACCTCAGGCTAAAACTGTCTAATCCTTTCTGCATTAGATTTTAACCTGCAGATACAAGTTCTGCGCCACAGTATCCCCATGCTGGTCCCCATTTTCCCCTCAAGCACATCTGCGCCCATTATCTCTGCAGGGCTTTACAAGGATCACCCAATATATCCCCTGGTAAGAACACCCTACTTTGCACTGCTTTTGCAAGTTGATCACTACTTGCAAAGAATAATGCTGTAAGGGCAGCAAGGCTCATAGCACATCCAGCAGGGTTTTTACCAGCAAGTAGGGTCACTTCAATATGCATTGGAATTGGGCCTCACTAGGAAGTTTAATATAGCTATGGCCTAAGTCTGCAGTATGAACAGTCCAAACTGCCATTTATCTTAATGAAGGCAGAAACTGCTCTGTGTTAAGAAGCACAAACCCATCATATGAATGTTCTACCCCACTTAAAACTAGAGGGAAAAAAAAGTAATTTAAAATGTATTAAAAAAATCATTGCAAATGATTGACTGTGCTGGTAACCCATCCTAAATAGTCTGAAAATATACTGAACCTATTATTTAATTAAAATAGACTAAGAGCTTAATGACTTGTAAAACTGTATTAACGTGAACGCTCCTTCAGTCTCTTTACATTTCATTTTCTGGGGAAGAATACTTCAGCAACGTTGGAAACCTAAAACCGACTTTTTCACTTTTACATACTTCTATAATTTCCCTTTTACATTGTCGCTGGCTTTTTACTCTTTGACTGTGTTTTGGCACATGCCTAGAAGCTTGGAGAATGTGTATTTGTTTATCTGAGAAAAATGTGCGTGGTATATGTCAGCCTTTATCCTCCCTGTTGAAACATGACAGTGGGCGGGGAACCTATATTTTGACAGTGTCTCCTCAAGAAATGTCTTCTACACCTTTCAATTTTATGAACGTTACCTCTTTCCTGTATGCATCAGCTCAAAAGCCTCATTAATTTTGTCAAAAGGCAGGGTGTGAGTCACAAATTCATCAACCTTGATCTTTTTGGACATGTACTCAGTCACCAGTTTCGGTACACTGTCTACGCTCTTCCAGCCTGAAAGACAGAAAGCATGAATTTGTTTTTCCCCTTTCCATCCACCTCAGAAAACAGAGAGAAAGAAAAAAATACAACCCTTACGTGGGCACTTGTGTGATAAATATGAAAAGGAACTGAGATCAGTGATGCGTTTGTCCCTCCTGCTCTAAGCAGGCAGTGAGTAAGGAATGCAAGAGGACAGCTAGATCTGGCAAGGGCACACGTTATCCGAACACCTGAGTTTTGTATCCTTTCACTAGGTATTTCAGCATTCATTGTAACAGCAGCTCTCACCTAGGAAAGCATGCACGAGGCATCTATCAGACCCTCTAGTTTTGTATTACTTGGAAAAAGGGCACTGTAATAATAACATCAAATTTGGATACTTCCATGAACTTCAGCAATTACCGAATCCCCGAGTTACCGGTAGCTGTAAAAGTCTCTACGTGTTTTCGGTTTGACAGCAGAAGATGCGTTATTGAGCACTTGTTGCTTTTTATTTTAAAGCTCTTCACAGCACATTCCCACATTAGCCCCACAATTTGCTTAGTGATTAAGCAACACAAACGTTTATGTGAATCCCCATCTCCCCAAAGACTAGGTCATTTCACTGGACCAAAGTGAACCAAACCTTCACTTGCTGATAAAGCGATCCCTCTATACCGCTCCTTTGGTACTGAATCGCACATATAGTTATATTCTCTCTTCAAAATATGTGAGATATCATACCATTGTGTTTATTTGTAGCCTGTCTGTAGGAATATCAGATTTTAAAGTCTTTATCTTAAAAGTCAGCACAGCATTTATGAATAGCCTGTCGGTAGTACATTTCTTGCACAAGCAAAAGCAAGGCGGTGTGTTCCTCCCACCTTTAACCCATAGTAAATCATTTTTAACCCCATACCAAAAGAGAGTTACCTCCAAACGCGGTCCCTTTCCATGTCCGCCCAGTTACTAGCTGGAATGGCCGTGTGGAGATCTCCTGACCAGCGGCAGCTACTCCAACTATCACACTGACTCCCCAGCCTTTGTGGCAGGCTTCCAAGGCAGCCCTCTTCACAGACGGATAGGACAAAGCAGAGCGTTTATTGCTAATGTTTGTGCTGCCCAGATTGGCACAGGTTGCATTTGCTTTCCCCCAGTTAATGAATCACCACGTTAGTATTTAAGGAACAATAAATACACTGGAAAGTACAATAAGTTTCCCATTGGTTCAGACTCCTTATACTATTAAGGATTCACAGCTCTTTTGATATCCCATCTGGCTTCCAGAGAAGTCACTCTAAACTGGGAGTTCATATAAACTGTAATCAGAGACAGTGTAGACCATGTTACTGACAGTTAGGAATGCTGTTGTAATTCCTCAAAACCTAGCCTTACATTCAGTAGTACTTCCGCATTTCCAAAGGTTAAATTCATTATTTAAGGAATTAGGGAAATACTGAGTGGTCCTTGAGATTTTACTGTTCATTGCAGAATATATTTTATGTGGGTTTTGTTAATTTTTCAACTGTCAACATATGAAAACTCACAATTTCAAAGAACTCCCATTAAGGAAAAAAGTTTGTAAATTTTAAGTGCCATTTTCAACCTAAGAAGTGGCACCTGCTTTTGTTACATAATTAGGATTGGATGTAAATTGGCCTTTTTAGTCATAGCATTTATCATTACTATTTACGAATAAATAAATTAGTATGGCATGTTTTCTGTAACAAGAAAGCAGCTCATTTTGCTATTTAGCTAAACAACTAAAGTTGCAGCTAGCTATCCTCTCCCTTTACGCGCTACTGTTACGCAAACACTCACCATGACTCCAACGTTACCAATGCACTCAAATGAGTAGTCTACACCACCATCGGTCATCTCAGCCAGCACCTCCTGGATGGGCTTCGTGAAGTCTTGAGGGCTAATGCACTCAGTAGCTCCAAACTCTTTGGCTTTGGCATACTTATCCTTGTTAAGGTCGATGCAAATGATCCGGGATGCTCCTGCTATTTTACAGCCCATAATAACTGCCAGCCCAACTCCTCCTAAACCAAAGACAGCACACGTAGAGCCACGTTCCACCTAGGAATAAGACAAGAGCCATGAGCAACACCGAGGAAATCCATCCTTACACGTGAGTGGGAAACACAGGTTAAGAAGTCTGTAATGAAGGAAACATGGAAGCAAATATACACAGCTACAAACCTTTATCATCTAGATAGGGGAAACTATACAGAAATTTCATCCAAAAGCTCTCTAGGTACTATGCTTTTCTTTTTGCCCAAAGACTTGACTCCCATAACCTGCCCTAGACTCACGCACACTCACTATCATCTCTGTCTCACTCTGAGCTTCAAATTATCATAATGACTCGCAGCAAGATGAAGATGAATTGGAGAAGTAATTTATACAAAGCTTCTCTCTAGTAATTTCCTCTAAAGGGCATCAGGTTCTTCTAACCTGATCTGGCCTTTATGTTAGAAATTCTCAGCTAAACTTCATCAGTTGAAGAGGATGAAGAAACAGAAATTTGGTACATCACGTTTACAGTCCTAATCTAGTCCCTGAGCTGTCTGTGTACTTTGGCTCAGATACAGTTACAGAGAAAAGCCAGAGGCAACCACAGCCTTTACCTTAGCAGTGTTAACAGCAGCCCCGTAGCCAGTAGAGACGCCACAACCCAGCAGGCACACTTTATCGAGAGGTGCTGCAGCATTGATCTTGGCTACTGAGATATCAGCCACCACAGTATACTCGGAGAAGGTGCTAGTCCCCATGAAGTGGTAAATCTGCTTTCCTTTGCAGGTGAATCTGCTGGTGCCATCCGGCATGACTCCTTTCCCTTGAGTAATTCTGAAGGCAAAGACAAGAAAGTACAGTCAGAGTCTTAAGCAGTATTCGTTAAGTAGCACAGAGAGGCAGTTGCATGCTTGCAGCATTGTTTTAATCATTCCA
Source organism: Fratercula arctica (assembly GCA_947846985.1). Classification (NCBI taxonomy): domain Eukaryota; kingdom Metazoa; phylum Chordata; class Aves; order Charadriiformes; family Alcidae; genus Fratercula; species Fratercula arctica. Next base: position 28,326,286 of record CANTUZ010000004.1, on the reverse strand, counting down.
ATAAACCCAGGAGTTAAAGAAATTAGATGCTAAACTCCTAGAACTTCATGCTGTTAATTCCTCCATGGAAGCACTGAAAGAAATGGAGTTTATCAACACGCGGACCTTGTTAGCTACCAATGCTAACTGCTTCTGCCATGGTAACCCTCATCCTCACCTCCTTCAGTGAGCTTCCCTTGAATAGCACCTGTCAATTATATCACTGGGGTTTTTGTTTGAGTTTGGGAGACTGTTTCAGAATGGGAGCTGGAAATTGAGCTGAGAGGCAGATGTTAAGGAAAAAAAGTTTTCTGTATAATTCTGTACCACTTGACAGCTTTGGTGTTGATTCCCAAGAGCTAAATTCTCTGAAGTGCTTCCCTTAAGCACGGATTAAATATGGAGTCAGAGCATGTATGTTTTCAAAGCTGGGGACACAAGCTAGCAGTTTACACCTTCGCATACATGAAGACAGAGAAACAGATTTATTTAAGGGCAAAAAAGAAAATAAATTTTAAGGAAGAATGGACTCCCTCAAACACATACTTTCCCAGTCATTAAATGATACATCATGAGATCTATTCGTCAAAGATAACTCCTATCAATTACTTTTGGTAACTAGAACAGGTATACATTGAACAAATACTATACTGTGTGTCAAAATAAAAGGTGTATAGACCTTATCTTCTGGCACAGATTTGTTTTAGGATTCTTGCAGAACTTGCACTCTCCACACTGGGGGATGTATAGAGGGATAACAGTGTCACCTAAAAAAAAGAAAAAAGAATATTCTGTGGCTAGTTATCAAGTCAAGCAAGGCATAAGCAAAAAACTGAAGCTGCTCAATTTTCATGGCTTTTATGTGAGCTTGTGTTACCTTAAAACCTTCTTTGTGTATTAAAAATTGTTTACAGTATAGCGTAGCATTGTTTATAGAGAGTGCTAGATAAAACACTTTTCTCACGTCTGAGCAGACAGCCAATCAGAAGTACATAATTCCAGAACAAACAGGAATGTTACTGTAAAACAAAACAACCCCAAATCAACACCATATAACATGATTAAACGTTTTTAAGCCCTTTAATTAAACCAACAGGTAACAACTATGATTTGGGAAAAAACCAACCATCTTCTAACTATACTGATCCAATTTCAAGTAAGAAATGGGTACGCTGGGCTCTTTCAAGCATTAAAGCAAGAGCACATTGATGTGTTGTATCTCAGAGATAAGAGAAATCTACGCAGGCATACACCTCAGAGTAAGACATTATTATTATATTATTAACTCCTGCAGTGTAGCATTTCAGGGGCCCAATTTAACAGTTGATCTTGTAGTAAAGTAACACTGTTAAGGAAGGAAGAGAGAGATTTTCTTACCCGGCTTTACTTTTGTTACTCCTTCCCCAACACTCTCTACAATTCCAGCTCCTTCGTGACCCAAGATCACAGGGAAACATCCTTCAGGATCAGCACCACTCAGAGTATAGGCATCAGTGTGGCAGACAGCAGTGGCAACTACCTGTGAAGAAATATATAATCTGACGCACCTTGACGAACAGAATAGTAGCACAGATCTAAGTATTTCCCTTTGCTCAGAATTTCAGAACAATTGCTGGGACAAATTTGCCAATCCTGGCAGCATTTCTGATACGGCCAACACGCTTTCACTCCTGGCAAGGCACAGGAGTGGCAAGCCAAGGCACTTTTTCTTACTTTAAAAAAGTAAAGTTGTGATAGTACATCCTTTCTCATTTCCATCAACTAAATTCTGATGTTGAAACAGGTAGAAGATGACATCTGGTTTCCTAAAGCTAGAAATCAGTACTCCAAGTCATCTCAAAGTAAGCTGGCTTCTCAGATTTGAAGTTAGTCTCTCAAATGTAAGATGACGGACCACACAGAACTCTTAGTATTGCATAAATCCAGTTTAAGTCTTAAGCACCATACAGAGGCCCTTTCCACAGAGATAAATTTCACCTTAATGTATACCTTTTGTCAGATACGGGCTACTGGAAAGTCCTGACCAAATAAGAAACTTGGGTATGGGGAACCCAAGAGACAAATCACAGCTCAGCAGCCAGTAAATTATGGCCTGACTGAAGTAAAATCCCGTGTGTTCCACAGCTGCAACAGGTCACAAGCTGCTGCCCTTCAAACAAGATCACAGGTGTTCCTAGCTCAAATATTTTCTAGGAGCTTAGCCTGTAACAGCTGGAATTGATCCCCAAGACCAGCCATGATCTTTAGACCAGACTGTGAAGTGAGACTAGCAGAAATTAAAAGTGTTTTTCATAAACAGAAGATCTAAATACCATGATTTTCTTCTTTGTAAAGCCAGCTGAGATACTAATGAACTAATGCTATCCACTCAACATTTCCTCTGTTGGTAAACAAACTGTTCAGCTTTAACACTTAGTCTCCCAAAATACAATGCATACAGCTAATGATTGATTTAATTACCTTGATACGAACTTCATGAGCTTTTGGTGGAGCAACCTCCACCTCCTCAAGAGAGAGAGGTTTACCTGCCTCCCAGGCAACAGCAGCCTTGCACTTAATAACCTGAAAGACAAGAACAAAAAAAGAGGACATCTGTTGCATGGTCCATTTAAAATAATTCTTGTTCAGCCAAGTGAGAAAATGAGAGAAACACTACTGGCTTTTGGAAAGAATCCCAGATCTGAAATTCATAATTTCAACACAAAGGCTTAATTGCCCTACATTTGCTTTCAGGAAGCTAAATAATAATGAATGAACCGAGATCTGAAATTTGGATGTCATTCTCTTATGGAGAAAAAAATATAATAAAACCAGGAGTGCATAGGAGATACTCAAATACTGCAGTGAAATGAGCAATAGGAATAGAAAGATGGCATAATAAAACTGATGTTTTAAAACAGGAGACTGACATTCATTTGAGATGTATTCCTTGAGCATAGAGCGTTTGAAGTTAAAAAAATTCAGAAAGCAAACTGGAGGTCACGTAATGGTCCAAGACCCACATCAATAGTGAATTACTTGTCCCTTATCAGGATGGCTTCTGAGAAAGATTTTGACCAGGAGATGTGTGTGCATGCAGGTGACATGCAAAGCCCTCCAGTGATGCATAGGGACCAGAGAGATTTTGCTATATGGTTACTGTCAGCGAGTTATTGTGCAGTAACACCTCTGCAGAGCCTGTGTGGATTATCGTTAGCAATTCTTCATTCACCGCTTTCAGTACTGTGACAAATCCTGCTCTGCAACCACACCTATACATCCCAGGAAACTTGTCAAGCCAAATGGTGTAAAGCCTGGATGAAGAGCAGGATTTGTGGATCTGTAAAGCCCATCCTATCAACAGGTACATATGCACAACTGACTGAGGAAATCAGCAGGCATTACAGCCACACAGCCCAGAGCGGCTTCAGGTGCTGCAAGGGCAAGCATCTGGAGTACCCTTAGATGTCAGTTTCACAAAGCACGACTCCGGGTCTGTCCTTCAGGATAAACTGGGCAGGGTATCAAATAATCTGAATTTTGCTTTCTGACAGCTGCAACACCTTTCAGCAAATACAATATGCAATAGCTTCCCCCAGGACACACAGACAAGTTGTGAAATCGAATTCAAGACCTTATCTACATAAAGCCTGACGAGGAATGCTGTTGCAGGCTAGACTGCTTTGGAACAGATCCCTTTGCAATCTGCTCCAGGAGAGCGTCCATGTACTTTGGAATAATTCAGTTATACCAGAAGACTTGCACTGATTTTCTTCCATGCAAACAAGGTCTAAGCCATTGCTGACAGTTGGAAATATGAAGCATTTCACAGCATGCACTATAAACTGATACAAGAAAATGACATTTTGTGCATTCAAACTAGCTGTGGTGTTCCGATGGAATCACTGGAAGGGGATTAATGCAAATCGCCATGACCAGACATACAGTCTTCCAGCCTTTTTGAAATGTCACTGCCTGGAAGAAACAACAGGGCCAAGACCACTTGTTGAGCTTGCCAGGTCTGATTCATCACCTGTGCATACAGGAGAAAATAATCAGTAGTATATGACTTTCTGTAGTATTTCTATACAATAAACAGTATTGAACTTTGTCAGAACCAGTTAACACCCTCGCTGTACCTGTTAGAGCAGAACCGCAGATGTTGACCTTGGCTTAAACTTGCTAAAATAAATACTGCCAACCCTCAAGCTCTCAACCTTTGTAACAGAAAATAGGTACCCATTCCTATAGCTGGCAGGGGCCTAGATTGGACAGAAACACCCTTAACCTAGAACCATGAATTCCCCTTGCCCTGCTTTTTATTACCAGAGCAAATATTATAAAAATGCACCAAATGTGACATAGTAACTAACTGTGGAGTCACAGTATGGCCACGTTCAGTCATAATCTCTAAATGTACCAAAGATTTTGCCAGAAAATCTAAATTCAAGGCACAAAGTGCAAGAGGGGCCATCATTCAGTAAATCATTTACTGGTTTTTCAATCCATCCCTTATCCTCCCTTCATGAAGTTCTTTACAGGAGACTGCGCGTTCCTAAAATTTGAATTTCCACAAGCTTGGTTAAGCACTGGATTAAAGAGGAGAGCAAAGAAAAGACTCCTTACAGTATAAATTCTGATCTTCCTAAAACTAATGCTACACATCTGGAAGCATATTCTGAAATAACAACTTCTGATTCAGAAACTTTTAAAGAAGCTGTCTTTTGAAACTGTAGCCATAAAGGCCCTTGGACTATTCAGAGCGGATATCAGAAAGGCCCCATCTTCTGCCCTTTCAATACTCAAAGGTTTCTGCTGTTGCTTTGCTGAATATCTTGAAGCCAACAACTGGAAAAAAACAACCAACTTTCACCAGTGTCCTGGTCTGAGGTAAAACAGAACCAACAACCAGTTTTTGATTTTCTCTATGATTATATTAGCACAGGAACACAACTGTTGAGTCACTTGTAGCGACACACATGATGAGCTATCTCACTCAAGATGAAATTGAGCAGTTACAGAAGCTGCCCTATCCGCCCTGAAACCACTGCTGGCCTGGACCAGCCACCAACATCTGGACACATGAGACTACCCAGCCTGCTCAGACCAGGGCACTGAACAGCTGCACAGAAATTAAAGCAGCATTAAGTAAGTTTGGACTATCGTGGCGTTTTGAAAGCAATGCAGCAGACTTGCCAGGCAGTGGTTTTGAGAGCAAGCAGGGGCTTGATGGCTTGAGGCTGATGGAGAGTAGCCTCAGGGATTGCTCTCACTGCGAAGGGGCATCTTCCCAAACATGAACCCATTCTTTCTTCTCCCACTCAACAATCATGGGACAAAAAACTGTGCTTGGCTACTTCCCCCAGCCCACCCACCTCAGCTGGCAGAGGGCTCTTTACTGCCCTGTGGCAACTGAATGTGCACTGAGGAGCCAACACCTTCCCAGCCCTGTGTGCAAAGCCATCCGCTTTCCCTTCCTTCAAGCTATGAACTCACATCTGCTCACAGCCCATAGGAAACCAGGCAAGCTCAAGGTCTTCTCCTTGTTTGTCCATCACTGTGACTAACACACAGTTAAAGCAAGAAAAGTGGAATCCTCAGATCCAGAAAACATGCAGAGGGGGAGATTATAACATGTGGTGGTGAGCAACACGTGTATTTTTGTTCCCAATCCTGCAAATCTTAGAATGGTTTGTGTTGGAAGCGACCTTAAAGATCATCTAGTTCCAACCCCCCTGCCATGGGCAGAGACACCTCCCACCAGACCAGGCTGCTCAAAGCCACATCCAGCCTGGCCTTGAACACTTCCAGGGATGGGACATCCACAACTTCCCTGGGCAACCTGTTCCAGTGCCTCATCACCCTCACGGTAAAGAATTTCTTCCTGATACCTAATCTAAATCTCCCCTCTTCCAGTTTGAAGCCATCACCCCTCGTCCTATCACTACACGCCCTTGTAAAAAGTCCCTCCCCATCCTTCCTGCAGGCCCCCTTCAGGTACTGGAAGGCCGCTATAAGGTCTCCCTGGAGCCTTCTCTTCTCCAGGCTCAACAACCCCAACTCTCTCAGCCTGTCTCCGTAGGAGAGTGCTCCAGCCCCCTGACCACCTTCGCGGCCCTCCTCTGGAGCCGCTCCAACAGATCCACGTCCTCCATGTGCTGAGGGCTCCAGAGCTGGACGCGCTGCTCCAGCAAGAGCCTCCTACGCCTAAAAAACGGCGCCGATCGCTGCCGCACCCCCGATACGCGCAGGACGGGGGCAGCGAGAGGCCAGGCCGACCCCCTCCCGGCCCCGACTGCCGCCAGCGCCGCAACCCCGCACTGCGGCGGGCCCCCGGCAGCGAACCCACCACCGAGGGCCCGCAACCGGCCCGCCCGGCACGGCCAGTGCCTCGGCTTCTCCCGTACAGCCACCCCGCAAACAGACAGACAGAAAGACAAACACCGCGGGGAGCACCCCGCCGCCTCACCCCGCTGGCCATGGCGCACGGCTGTTCCTGCCCCGGTGGAAGGGGACGGCAGCTCCCGCCTCTCCCGCCCTCTGCGGCCGCGCATGCGCGCTGCGCCCTCAGGGGGCGCTGTGGGGCGGGAGGGCGGCTGCGGCCGTTGCTGGCAGGACGGCGGGGCTCCGTCGGGGGTTGCGTGGCGGCGGTGGCTCCTTCCCTCCCGCGTTCCCCGCCGGGAGGGCGGGGCGGGGCGGGGGCGCCCGCAGCGGGGTTAAAAGCCCCTTGCAGCGCTCTTCTTCCTGCCGGCCCCGGGGCGGGTGGGGGTCCGGCTGATCCCTCAGGGTATCTGTGGGGCAGCCTGGCGATGTGGCGGGTGGTATGGCCTCTCGACGGCTCCATCGGCGCAATCTCGTCGGTCCGGCAGGCAGATCTGCATAGTTCCGCCTGTGAGGGAACAGACCCGTTGTCCTGGGTAACGGGGCCGAGTGGCCTGCTCCGGCCGAGACCAGGTTATCCCACTTCTTTCCTGAGTAATGGGGTGCGACTGAGCTCTTCTCCCCGTGGGGCTATATAGGTGCAACCCCCCTCTTGTAGCCGGCTTGGAGATACTTCGTAGCTCCCGTACCTCACCTGGATGTGGGTGGGAGCCGTCCCCGCATCTCCAGTGTGGGTCCTTCCCACCTGAATCCATACTTGGCTGCCTAAACTGCGGTGGTGGAGGCCTCACTGGGCAGTGGGCTGCTTCCAACGGGGTGAAGGCAGCCCCTTCCCAGTGTCGGCTGAGGGGCCCGCACAGCGAGGCGGAGGTTTTGGCAGGGACCCCTGAGATCCTGGCTGGAAACAAAAGGGCTATCACTGCAAGATGGGTTGGTTCACCTGCTCACACTGTTGTTCCATTTTCCGAAGAACCTTCTTTCTCCCAGCAGGATGAATAGTGGCTTCTTGTGAGATCTGCTGATGTGGTAGTGCAGGATCAGGTGCAGAGTTCTGCCGGGGGTTGCTGGCATTTTACGTGAGAGGTGCTGGTGATTGAGGAATTGCAGGGTGAAACTAAGTCCCCCATCGGTAAGAAATGGAATTTTTATTTTCCAGTGACGTGGTAGCAAAGCTCAGCAAATATCACAGTTAAACAACAGTACCAGCTTGGGGAGAAATAAATTTTAATAACATCAACAACTATAGCATTGAATAAATAACATAAAATAACATAACATTTAATAACATATCTAAAATGATAAATTAAATCTGTAGGCCCAGGAAAGCTGACACCTAACTGGAAGGTAATTTGGGTAGTGAGAGCGCGATATAGATTTCACATATGGTGAGAGGTGTTGAGGAGGAATGAACAGACATGTGGTTAGGCTGTCTGTCCCATGGTTTTCTTAAGGCTTTCATAGAATCATAGAATGGTTTGTGTTGGAAGGGACCTTAAAGATCATCTAGTTCCAACCCCCCTGCCCTGGGCAGGGACACCTCCCACCAGACCAGGCTGCTCACAGCCCCATCCAGCCTGGCCTTGAACACTTCCTACTAGTTACTTCAGTTTGTAATCACTAGTTACCGCTAAAGCCTTGTTGTTGGATTGTGAAATGGACAGGTCTTGTCCATTTCCTTGGTTAAATTCATCTCTACCAGCCTTTCCTGTGAATTCCGTGCTCTTGGTCACCCCTGGTTTGTCAGTGTGTCCAAAAAGACTCAAAATATTTTACCTTTAGCTAAACTTTGCAGATGCTCAGCTTTTGTTAGTATCTGACATTCTCGAAACTGCAAGTACAAATTCTCATAGACAAAAGCATAAATACATAAATCATAACTCTTTAATGCTCATTGCCCAATTTCAGAGATGAAAGTGGTTGATTTTTTTTTCATTTTTCCTTCCCTTGCAGTTTTGTGATGCTGTCTCCAGTGTTGCTGGGTACTGTTGGAAACCCCTGGACGTGGTAAGTGGTTTTGCAACTTTCTTTCTGTTCTCAGTACCATCAGTTTACCACACTGTGCTCTTGACTGAACTGTCTGTGCTTTGTCATGAGTTTCAGGTTTATATAGGAAAATTCTGTAGGTGGGGGCTCACAGTGATACTGTGGTTTTTACATTGGGTTGGTTTTGGTGTTGTTCTAGCGGATGTTACGTGCTAATCAGAAGCATCAGTTTGGATTGAGAAAAGAGGAGGGGTTGGAAGCACTGTGAACATGTGGGAGAGAGGCCTGGCAATTGTGTCTTGCTTGGAGGATGTTCTCTGTTCTGTGTGGTGAGCAGGAGAAAAGCCCAAAACATCTAGGGATCTGCAGTATTTTCCCCCCTCTCCACCTTTTTGTTTTTTTAAATTGTACTATTGCGCCCATCCTGGAAGGATTAGTTTTTGGTGAGGGTTTTCTCTACCTTAGTTTGACTTTGAAGTACAATGAGGTACGGGGCAAGAAGTCACTTGCAAGCTTGGCAGCTAGTATATGCTGAAAGAAGCCAGGGTGCTTGTCCTGGGGCAGTCTGAGTGCCAAGGGCAGGAGCTGGCCCTGTGCCAGCGTCAGAACTAGAAGGTGATGTTTAGAGGCTGGAACTGCTGGCTGCAGCCTCACACAGCGGGGAACGTATTGGCGAGGCATAGGGAGGCTGGAGGGAACTGACGTGCCTACACGTAGGTGAAACCAAAATGCGTTCATGCAAATGTTGCCTGGTGTCTTTTCCCCAAACAGAAATGATGCTAGATTGACCCAGAGGTAATTTGTCTCCTATTAATACAATTAATTAATTAATACAAACCAGTGTCATTTAACTAGTTTAGATAGATATATTTCATACAAACAACTCCATTAAACCTGGAATAATCTGTGCGCAGGTTCCAGCTGTGGATGCTTGGGCGTAGCAGTCTTTTTGTGGGGCACTGCTCTCAAAACCATCCTCTTGAATTGTGATTTAAGCTTTCCTACATTTTCCTATGAAATACTGGAGGGTAGTATTTGCGTAGCATTCAAAAAAAGTAGAAATTATTGTCATTCTTCGAATAAAAGTTATTTTTGTAAGGTACAAATACAGCTGGTTGAAAAATGGAAACATTTAAAAAAATCAAAATTGTTTTCATTTAAAATGTTCAAAGCTGGTTGATGTTTCTTTGGATATTGCTTAGTTAATTAAAATATTCTGATTTTGTAAATACAAATATAAATGTAAAATATTATCCAGTATTTCAAGAGGGAAAACTTTAGGAATAATTTCACTAATTAATCCTAAAGTATACTAAAATAAACTAACTTTTCAAAACAAAGGCACGTGTTAATTAGATGTAATGAAAATAAATATGAGAGTGACCATGACAGTTTTGCAGTAGAGACACATGAGGCTGGGATACTGAAAGATTTTTAATATTTTAGATATGGAGATAAGTCATTTGGGGAGTTTCATTATTAAATATCCTCAGGTATTTGCTTTCATTGAAAATCAAATAACACACAAAAAGCTGACCTTTTATGTGCTGAATCTAATATGTTAATATTAAACTAACTACACGAAAGTGGGGGAAGAGTTACGCTGGCACCTCCTTGCTTGTACTTGACAGCGTTTTCTTCAGGTATGTATAAATGTCTTTCAAATATAATTATTTGGTCAGCTGTGAAAGCAGTGGTGAATTTAAGGAGCTCTCTAATTATCTGCTGAAATTTCAAGTCCCGCCCAGTTTATGATCATTATCAAAAGGGCAGAAGAATCTCCACGTTATTGGAAAGTTGGCAGTAACGCATTTGCTGGCTCGAGGAAAGGAAAGGGCAGCTGAACAGCTTCCCACTGGCACTCGTGTCGCGGCTGGTAGCCGAGCGTAGCAGTGAGGATGGCAGAAGGTTCTGTGGAGCTGGCAGCTGCACACGCGTGTGCCCGCACACACCGCTGTGCACAGGGCAAACCTCAGCCGGGCAGATGCTTGAGCTGTGCTGAAATGCAATTGTTCATGGCTTGGATGGGCATACGCTTCACTGGGTAAAAAAAATGACTGGATGGCTGGGCCCAAAGAGTTGTGGTGAATGGAGTTAAATCCAGTTGGTTGCTGGTTACAAGTGGTGTTACCCAGGGCTCTGTACTGGGGCCAGTTCTGTTTATTATCTTCATCAATGACCTGGATAAGGGGATTGAGTGCACCCTCAGTAAGTTTACAGACGACACCGAGCGGGGTGGGAGTGTTGATCTGCTTGAAGGTTGGAAGGCTCTACAAAGGGACGTGGACAGGCTGGATCAATGGGCAGAGGCCAATGGTATGAGGTTCAACAAGGCCAAGTGCCAGGTCTTGCACTTGGGTCACAACACCCCATTGCAATGCTACAGGCTTGGGGAAAAGTGGATGGAAAGCTGCCCAGAAGAAAAGGCCCTGGGGGTGTTGGTTGACAGCCAGCAGAATATGAGCTGTCAGTGTGCCCAGGTGGCCAAGGCAGCCATTAGTATCCTGGCTTCTATCAAAAATAGTGGCCAGCAGGACTAGGAAAGTCATCATACCCCTGTACTCGGCGTTGGTGGGGCCTCACCTCGAATTCTGTGTTCAGTTTTGGTCCTCTCACTGCAAGAAAGACACTGAAGTGCTGGAGCATGTTCAGAGAAGGGCAACGAAGCTGGTGAAGGGTCTAGAGCACAAATCCTATGAGGAGCGGCTGAGGGAACTGGGGTTGTTTAGTCTGGAGAACAGGCGGCTGAGGGGAGACCTTATCGCTCTCTACAAGTGCCTGAAAGGAGGCTGTAGTGAGGTGCATGTCGGTCTCTTCTCCCCAGTCGCAAGTGATAGGACAAGAGGAAGTGGCCTCAGGTTTCACCAGGGAAGATTTAGATTGGATATTGGGGAAGATTTCTTCCCCATAGTGTTGTCAAGCATTGGAACAGGCTGCCCAGGCAAGTGGTTGAGTCACCATCCCTGGGAGTATTTAAAAGCCCTGTAGGTGTGGTGCTTAGGGACATGTTCAGTGGTGGCCTTGGCAGTGCTAGGTTAACAGTTGGACTCGATGATCTTAACGGTCCCTTCCAGCCTAGACGATTCTACGATCCTATGTTCAGAAGCTGATGGGCAGTATGCAGGGAGCAATGACAGGTAACCATCAGGTGTCACTGCTGTAATGACAGAACTCGTCACTACGCAGACGTGACCACACAATTTTTCCCGTAGCAACATTTCAAAATAATTGGTAAAGTGCAAGTTACAGTTGTCTTAAGGCAGAGTTATTTTATAGCAATCAAATTTTGCTTCAGCTAGGTTTAGATTTTTTTTCAAAAATGAAAAATAACGTTTCTGTTAAATTAGCAAAACAGAAGTAATGTGTGATGGTACAGACAGAGGAGGTGGTTTGCTTCTAACATATCAGTGTGGTGAGTTTTTTTTTCCCCAATCTTGCACAAATCTATGTGTTTATAGTTATTACAGAGTTACTCGGCTAATTGATCACATTTGTTGAGACTTGTCACTAGTGTAAAATTAAGGCTGTGCAGGCGCACATGCAATATTAGGGAAACGTTTATCGGGTGGAACCTGTTGTAGTGTTTTCTCAGTAGGGAAGTGCTAGAACTCAATTAAAACATTTAACGAGTTATTTTGGTGTTATGTCATTACCTGCAGTCTTACTATTTTAGGCTTAAAAAGTCATTAAGAGAATTATAGATGACTTTTATAGCAGGGCAAAGTGAGTTCTATGTGCAGAAGTTACTGTAAATTGGCAGACAAGATGGAATTTGTTAACCTTTGATAACTAACTTGTGCATTTGCGATGTGCTGTGTCATTGCTGATTGTGCTGAGGGGTTTCCAGAAGTTCAAAGGGCTATGGGGGTTGCTCAAAAGAGGTCAGAAGGCATTATAGTTGTTATGGGTCCAATGTTCAGCGCTGAGAGAAGGGTCCGTTTAGCAGAGTGACCCACTCACAGTGGCAATCCTGTTCTCTGGGGAGGATTTTGAACAGTTGTGCTATAATATTCTGTGGGACTTGGTGCTGGAAATACATTAGAAGTACAGCAGTATTTGCAAAAATAGAACCACATCCATGTATGTGTGTGGAAATATTACATAATGATAAGAAAGTTACCTATTGCTTTATATCATATGCTTCAAATAATACAGTGCTGGCCACTGTCCCTTATCACCTTTCAATGCTAACCATTCCATATTTGTGTGAGCTGCACTTTCTTAAATATGTATTAATTCTTAGTACGTATTTATTACATATTAAATATTAAATCAATTTGTTAAATAATGGGACCATCCAAAAATAAGACTTATGTTCAAGTGAGAGTCTTCAGAAATTTGAGATCAATCCTTAGAAAATGAGGACAGTTTGATTGCTGCAACAAAGAAAATCAACCACGTAAAAGTTTGTTTTAAACTTCAGAAAAAAGCCCAACCCACAAACACAAAACATTGGTATATGGAACTTGGGTATGTATAGTATTCACTTATTGTCTTTAGACATTCCTGTTCCATTAGAGCTTTGGGCAGTCCTGTCACTGTAGGCTGTTCATCAGCTTAGTAGCATTGCTCTCCTTTGTCAGGCTGTGAAAGTGATGGTTTAATTGGTTGGCTCAGCAGCTGTTTTCTATCTCTGTAGAAACTGTCCGTATGCTGAAGAGAAATCTGGGGAAGTTTTCTTCTCTTGCTCTTTGCTAAATTGTGCTTGACACAGATAAAGTCATACTGGAGGAGAACATGACCAAAACATTTGTGAAGACAAAGTATTTTCAAGCATCCTTCAATAGAGAGACCTCTGTGACCTGTTAAATGATTCTCCTACCCCATGCTTCGCTTCTTGTGTCTGCTCCAATCCTACATATTTTCTATTATGTAAGCTGAAAATGTTATTACTCTATCCAGTCAGTTTATGATGGTTGTATAGTTCAACAATGCAGCTTTTCCAGCAAGGTAGAAGTTTGCTTGAAGTTACCGCAGTCAGGCGGGGTGTAGAGGTACACAGCCCTAGGTCCTATAGGCTAGCTCTTCTTGAAACTCTGGTACTGTTGCCTAAATGCCTGGGCACATACTTCAGTTTCAAAGTGGAACACAGACTTTGGTGTGCATTTGCTTTCTTCATAAAGACTCAGCACCGGGTACGTAAAACTGTGGAAATACATAACCTCATTGATTGCATGTTAATTTTCCTTTTTAGATATGAATTAGTGGTGGAAATGAGGTTTTCTTGGAGCATTTGAAGGCATGTCTCTTTTTTTCTTTTTTCTTTTTAAATGCATCCAAGATGATAGACTTGTAAGAAGTATTCAGCTTCTATGATTAAAATATGCCTCACGAACAGTATAAGGTAGATTTGATTTCTTGATAACTTACCTCTTTCCTGCAATCATACGGTCAAAAGCATCATTTTGTTAAATGGCAATGTATAGGACACCAAGACATGCAGATAAAATTTCTTTGCTGTATAGTCAGACACCAGCTTTGTTACACTTTCCACACTCTTCCAACCTGCAACAAAATCCAAAAAACTACATTCTGTTAACAGTGAACAAACTGGATTTAATTAATAAATCAGGTTACAGGAAAACACACTTTGATCCAAGATTATACACCTGCCTGATTTTCTGCTTGATTCCCTACTTTAATTTTCAAGCCAGTGGTCACACTTTCCTTTCTGATGCTTTTCTTGCTTTATCAGCCACATACATATTTCACAAAAACTATTATTTAAAATCCAATTGATGAATGTTTCATGAGTCTAGAAAACTCATTGAATATATAACATCTCTCAAATGCCTAATTGCTGCTGAATATTCTATATTTGTCCAGGTTAAATATACCCACCACAATGAGCACTAATATAATGATACAGTAATATTAATAACATAGATACGCTGAATACTGTATAAAACATGCCCCAACAATCCACTGGTTTTGAGTGATACCTGCTGAACAGAAGAAAAGCACCAGACTTATTGTTAGTTAAATGGCAGATCTGCGCTGGTGATATTTTTTGGTTGTCTTTGCTATGAGTTTTGGTTAAAAAGAAGTGTTTGGTCAGGTTACCTTCATTGCTATGTTAGCAGTCAGGTGTTACTCCACAAATTGCTGATTTGTAAGGAGTCAACTAAATTATAAAGCTGTGTGTATTTTTTATTTAAGTATCACGTAGTGTAGTTTTTGCTTCATAATATGACAACCCAAATCACTTCAATAATACCCTGGAAAGAAGATATTTAATACATTAAATGCTGTTACTCATCCAGTTACACTCTGAAAATGAAAAATTCATTTGTTGTTGTATTCAGGTGTGTGACTCTTAATAAATTGCAAGTCTGAATGCTTTATCACGTCTTTTTGTATCCAGTCTTTTAAGAAACTGGGAGGCAAATGGCAGACCCTTACAATGTCCTTGTCGTGATGATAATCACTTCCAGAAATTTCAAGACTCTACTAAGTGTACTAACTGCTGAAACACTGTAATGAAGGAATCTACATTTTATATAGAATACATATCCTTTTTTGCATCTACTTCTTCTTTTGTATCTTTCCAAATTGTTTTTCTTGTTTCTTTCTCCTGGATACCAAAGATTATTTAGAATTAAACTTAGATTCTTGAAGCATGCATCGTTTTGTTACTCTTATTTTCTAGTGGAAGATTTGCAGATTTTCTAAGTTGAAAATTTAGTTTCTGAGGCTCCTGGGGGGAAAAAAATAAATCACTTTTGGAATAAATTATGGTAAGATCTTAAAATAATTTAAAAGGAAGGCTAGTTACACTGCATCCCTCTACACATTGCTGACAGAATAATATTTAAATAAACAGCATATTTGGTAATGATCTACATGGAATATTCAGTATACTATCCATAAGCCACAGGGTATTATATACCATCTTGGATCCCGTTACATATGCTTCTTTACCAGTAACAGCCCTGATAATATCCTCAAAGGTTATTTGCACAATACTGTAACAGATTCTAAGTCTTGAATGTCTGTGAACGGCAAGAGAAAGCTTACCCAATTAATGAATGTGCGTGCCTACAGTTGTTAAATCAAAGGGGAAAAAAACAAATGAAAACCAGTGATGCAGTCCCTTACCACCTCCCATGAGGAGACAGATGCCCAGCCAGTCTTTGAGCAACAGTTACCGTGGAAAGAGTACTTCCCAGTTTTCATTGCTGAGCGTGACAGTGCATGGCACAGAAAATCCCTCTGGTCAATGCAGGTCAGCTGTCCCCACAGTACTCTGGACTGTGGAAAGGGTGCAGCAGAGGGCTACCAAGATGATTAGGGGACTGGAACACCTCTCTTATGAAGAAAGGCTGAGGGATTTGGGTCTCTTCAGTCTGGAAAAAAGACAGCTGAGGGGGGATCTTATCAACACTTATAAATACTTAAAGGGTGGGTGTCAGGAGGATGGGACCAGGCTCTTTTCAGTAGTGCCCGGGGACAGGACAAGAGGCAATGGGCACAAACTTGAGCACAAGAAGTTCCACCTAAACATGAGGAGGAACTTCTTTACCCTGAGGGTGGCAGAGCACTGGAACAGGCTGCCCAGAGAGGTGGTGGAGTCTCCATCTCTGGAGACATTCAAAACCCGCCTGGACGTGTTCCTGTGTAACCTGCTCTAGGTGACCCTGCTCTGGCAGGGGGGTTGGACTAGATGATCTCCAGAGGTCCCTTCCAACCCTATGGTTCTATGATTCTATGATACTCCCTTCCAGCCACTTGCCTACCCCAGCCTGCTTGCTGTGGGGAGCAAAGGGAGAAACAGAGAAGGCCCTGACACTGTGCAAGCGCTGCTCAGCAATAGCTAAAACATTGGCATCTTACCAGCGCTGTTTTGGTCACAACTGTAAAACGCAGAGCCGCATGGGCTGCTATGAAGAAAGTTAACTCCATCCCAGCCAGACCCAGTACAACTCTGCAGGGCAGGGGATGCATTTCTATTCTGTGTTCAGAGCGCCTAGCATGATGTGCTCGCGGTCGTGGACGAGGACTGACGGTTCCTATGTAGGACTACTGAGCAACATTGCATTGGTAGAGAAATGCTTTGTCACAGTCAGTGGAAGAACCTGTGGAACTGTTCCGGCAGAAGTGCAAACCTGGGAACTCAGATCAAAACTGGAACGGGCTATCCTGAAGTTTGATGCCTGCCCTTCTGGCCTATTAGGGAAAAAAGCAGGTTTTTGGATATTGCTTTTGAATTCAAGTATCTAAACTCCATGCATGTCCTGTTTTGGAGCTGAACTTAAGTCAGTGATGGCTTGTGGCAGTACTGTACCAAACAAAACATTCAGTCTAAACCCCTCAAAAATGCAAAAGAAATTACAATACATCAGCCAAATTTCTGAAAATTGCTACTGCAAGCATTAGTATTATGCTGTAACATGAGAAAGTTCTATTGTGTTGTTGATAAATATTAATTGTATTATTAATTGATAAATATAAATATTAATTGTTGATATTAATTCCTTCAGAACAGAGAAAAGGGCATTTTTTCTGCAAGTTAGGTGCCAGTTACAGTTTTCTCCATTTCAACTGAGTTTTGCAGTAAGATTTCACCTGAGAAATTCAGGCTCTGTCATTGTAACCCAGCTCTTTTATTGCATTTTTTTTTTAATAATCTAGGGATTTATAAAAATCTCCATGATTTCTTTAAGAATCAATGTTTGGGACATACATACACACCCTGGAAGCCTTCAATAAACTTACTTAAGTCCACATAAAAGCTTTAGCACTGGTTTAGTAAAGAAACACAGGTGTAACACAATGGGAACATAAATTTTGCCAAAACACATTATCATCTGCTTATCACCAACTGTATGTGGATAAAGTATATAAATGTAAGCCTCAGTGCTTAGTTGCTAAAGGGGATGAATTCTTGCTCAAAGCAAGAGAAGGAACTACAGAGATTTGAATAGCAAAATAGTGGCTGACAAGAGATGCTGTTAATACTGTTCTGGTGATAAAAAAGATGATAAAAATTATATGCATTTCTATTGAAACACACCTGTTTGCTAAAACGGATATTCTGACGTAGAACAGAAGACTTTCTCTGTCTTGCATTAGGATGCAAAGACCAAAGGATGTGAAGAAAGCCAAACCAAAAATAAGTACATTTCTATAATTCTGTTGTGGTTTAACCTCAGCTGGCAGCTAAGCACTATGCAGCTGCTTGCTCACTCCCCCCCAATGGGACTGGGGAGAGAATCAGAAGGGTAAAAGTGAGAAAACGCATGGGTTGAGATAAAGAGAGTTTAATAGGTACAGCAAAAGCCGCGTATGCAAGCAAAGCAAAACAAGGAATTCATTCACTGTTTCCCATCGGCAGGCAGGTGTTCAGACATCTCCAGGAAAGCAGGGCTCCATCATGGTAATGGTTACTTGGGAAGATGAAGCACCAGAACTCCGAATGTCCCCCTCTTCCTTCTTCCCCCAGCTTTATATGCTGAGCATGATGTCATACAGTATGGAATATCCCTTTGGTCAGTTGGGGTCACCTGTCCTGGCTGTGTCCCCTCCCAGCTTTTTGTGCACCCCCAGCCTACTCACTGGTGGGGTAGCGTGAGGAGCAGGAAAGGCCTCGACTCTGTGCAAGCACTGCTCAGCAGTAACTAAGACATCCCTCTGTTATCAACACTGTTTCCAGCACAAATCCAAAACATAGCCCCGTACCAGCTACGATGAAGAAAATTAACTCTAGCCCAGCCAAAGCCAGCACAAATTCTTACCAAAATTAAAACAAAGTAAGACCCTTCCTGCATTTATTAAACACTGTAGAGCAGAAAATCTCTCAGCAGGTTTATTACAAAGGATGTTTTCAAGAGATAACCAGCCTTTATTGCCAATGTTTAATTATGTTCAAAGCAAATTTGTGCTGTGTTTTTTCCAGAATGTGGCTCCCGTCTTGGTTTGTGCAAACTTTGGGTAATATGACTTGGGTAATATTATCAGTTTAGTACTGGCATAAAGCTACTCGTCATGCTGATACTGAGAGTATCTTAGTATAGCTAAGTCAGTCAGTGAGTAATTTCTCGTAATGCTTTTTTTTAAAATTCTGTTCCTTACGAGGCATTGCTTGTATGGCACAGTGCCTGGGTGATCTCAGTTGGAACAACCGCCGCCTCTGGAGAAAGCCATTTGCACTGGAAGTGTTCATGCAAAGGGCTTATTCACAGCTATAAAACTTAAGTGGTTGTTGATGGAACAGTTGCTTCTGCTGATTATCTAGATGGTTGCTAGGCTTCTCTTTACTTTAGGCTTTGTAAAACTTTAATCACGCAGCAAATACAGAAGGAAGGAGAGGAAACTAGGAGAAATAAGTATGTGCGTAGTATATTTCCATTCTGAACTCACACGAATCAGCCAAGACCTTCACTGTGACACATGTGCCCCAGCGATTTGTCATCCTGCACAGCTGTTTAGGCAGGATAGGATCAATGGAGCAGAGCCTGCTCCATTGATCCTATCCTGCCTAAACAGCAGCAGGATCCTATCCTGCCTAAACAGCAGCAGTTCTCCGAGTGCTGTGCATCAAATGGTGTACCCGAGGGGCTGGAGAGATTTCTTACATGAAATGCTCTATTTGAATTTAAGATGCAATTGCAATAAATCTGAGTCTATTCTTTTGCTGCTGTAGCAGCTGTATCATGTAGCCGTTATCATAAACGTGTCATGTTCTGTAGTAAAAATAGGGGGGTTTACTGCCACTAAGGTTATTTACGATAATTTGATCTGATTAGTTGTCTTTTAATTTCTAGGCTACTTTTCCCCACTTGTTCCTGTGCAAACAGTGCCAGTTAATAGTCATAGTACAGCTAAGACTAGGATCTGGCATTACAGGAAAACAATAATGCTTCAGCAGAATGTTGTGGTTCCTAGTTTTTCCAGAGTAATTGAAAAATGTACTTACAGTGTGAGTTTCTATTCATTTCCCTTGGATTCACTACGAATACTGGATGCCAAAGTCTCTAAATAAAAGCTAAAGGGAAATTACTGTTTCTTAGGTTTGAAAAGACTTGCTGTCCTTTGTCTCATTGGGTTCAACAAGAGGAAGTGCAAAGTCCTGCACCTGGGGAGGAAGAACCCTATGCACCAGTACATGCTGGGGGCCACCCAGCTGGAAGGCATCTTTGCAGAAAAAGACCTAGGGGTCCTGGTGGACACCAAGTCACACGTGAGCCAGCACTGTGCCCTGGTGGCAAAGAAGGCTAACAGTGTCCTAGGCTGCATTAGACGAAGTATTGCCAGCAGGTTGTGGGAGGTGATCCTTCCCCTCTGTTCAGCACTGGTGAGGCCACAGCTGGAGTGCTGGGTCCAGTTCTGGGCTCCCCAGTACAAGAGGGACGTGGATATACTGGAGAGAGTCCAGCAAAGGGCCACGAAGATGATTAGAGGCCTGGAGCCTCTCTCCTATGGGGAAAGGCTGAGAGAGCTGGGACCGTTCGTCATGGAGAAGAGAAGGCTCAGGGGGATCTCAGCCATGTGTACAAGTACCTGGAGGGAAGGTGCAAAGAGGACAGAGCCAGGCTTTTTTCAGTGGTGCCCAGTGACGGGAGCAGAGGCAGTGGGCACAAACTGAAACACGCATATGAATGTGGTATGGTTAGAGGTGTATCTGCAGTGCTGTGAGGAGCTACAACGCAAGCTATCCATGCACAGTATAGGTATTGATATAATTTGCTTCAGTTTCCATACTAATGTTGTTAGTGCTACCTGGTAGTGCTGTTGGGTAAAGAAGGGAATTTTTTCTCTCCCTCAGAGATGGATTTCTTCCAGTTCACTTGTAGCATGAAACTTGTATTTCCGGCCAGGTTTGCCAAGTTGCGTATTTCATAATAGGCATGGCAAAGGGATTCTGCTGCTGGTTCTACAGGGGAAAAATGTGTTATATACAAATAAAATGTAAACAATGCTACTGAGAGCTGTACTCATTGCAGCAGGCAGTTCCAAGGATTTCCACTGTAAAATAGATGAGGTGGCTGTTTCCGTGGTACTGTTCTATAAATAATTTCTGTGAAACAGAGATACTGTGTACACATGTAATTACTGACTTCTTGCTTATGACTTGGATGCCCTAAGCAGGCTTTTCTTCTCCTGTAGAAGACTCTGAAATGAATTTATGAGAACTAGGAGCTTTCACAAACAGAAATGCTTGAGGCAGAGTTTTGAGGATGTCTTTACTCTGATTTAGTGAGCAATCCCTGGCTCTAAAGGCAGAGCAGGAGAAATGGGGGATAGAGGTGCTAGAAGTTCATATAAAGAAAGCAAAGACAGGGTCAGACAGCAGTGCTAACTATGAGGCATGGGAGGTGTGTCAACACCAAAAGAACTAAATTCCATGGAGATAATGGAGTTTAAACTCCATTAAACTTAATGGAGATAAACTCCATTAAGTTTTCTCAACCAGAGATACATGTGATATTACTGTGGAAGGGTGTTTTCTACACATGCACATGGATATAAACAACTTGCATTCTGGCTCTGCACAATGTGTCCAAATCTGACAATGAAATAACTAAACTGTTCCAGCCAATGTTTCCATCACAGTGTATGATGGTGCAAAATCAAGACATGCTTTCCACAAACTTAAACATAGAAATACACAATATATATGTACTATACATGTATATATAAAAAAATATATCCATGCTGCGACTTCACCAAAGTCCCTACTGGATGCTCAGAGTCAACATAGTTACGGTAAATCATTTGCCAATCCAAAAAGGCTTTTTTTTTTTTTTTCCCTGTAATAGACTATTGGTTTATAAAGCATGAAAAAAATTAGCAGGTTGATTATTTGATCTAAGATTTCTAAGCCTCTAGGAGGAAATCATAATTTCATCTCTACATGTGCACAGAGAAATTCAGACTCCCTGACTTGTTTCATGGAAGGAATGTGTTTTCTTTCTTCAGCGTGCAGAGATATTACTTTTGCTCTCCCATATCGCCCTCCAGCTTCAGGGGGAAATACTATGCATAAGGAGCAGTAGTTTTAAAATCCTTGACTGTGCTAAAGGGATTGGAAATTTCGTAACAACATTGCTAGATGATCTCCAGAACACCAAACTGTTGTTGAGCGATCTTCAGTACTCTATCCATTAAGTTGTGACTGAGCAACAGAGTCACTGAGAAGAGGCTGCAGTGTTACTGTAGAACAGGCACCCAATGTGATGGGTGTTGTCTGCAGTGAAGCGGTTTTTACCCAGTCTCATCCATAACTGCAAGCTCCTGAAGGTCCCTATGGGAGCCATGATGGAAGTCTTTCTGGAGAAATATTGTTTGAATGCTCCGCTGTCCAATCTATATTGAATCTTTTGCCACTTATCACTAATCCGGTGAAGTGGAAACTAAACATTGGAGAGAGGCTCACCTGATTAAAAAAGTATTGAGTGGGACACAATGACCAGGTTTTCTCCAGCTGCTGAAGTTGATGCTGCTTCAGTGACATCTGGGTTTTTCTCGCTGAGGGACTTCGTGATTGCAACAAAGTATAAGTTTACGCTAGAAAATTTTATCAATCTTACATTTCTGGACGGTATTTTAGTGAAACTATTAAAAAAATCAAGTATATTCCACAAGGGGACATAGCATAGAACAGTCTTTCTGTTTAGGGTGTAAATAGAATAGTGGAAAAAGTATTTCTCCTTTTGTATTTTACTGGGAAAATTTGAGACATTCATTCCACAGTATACTGGCTAAACCAAACAGATAGATCAACATCCTATTATTAAATGTATTTCATGTTTTCCTCTCCTTAAAGCTGCTTGGCACAATCAAATGTCACAATTGCTGGGCACAATCACAAAGAATAGTGGATGACAAAGTGAACGTGAGTTAGCGGTACCCTGCTATTTGGGGATAGAGGAAAGGGAAACACCCTCGTGGCTGTGAAAGAGGAATAGAGTTGACAAGATGAGAGGTCATGCTTCACAGTGGGAAGGGCAAGGGTAGATATAGTAACAGTCTTCAGGAACAAAAAAAGTAGCTATAAGGTTGAGCAGGAGATTTGATCTCTCTGAGGAGGTTAACTTTGACAGTATGATACAGTCTGAAATGGTAATGGAATAGGTGATCATTGGAGGCCTTTGAGCACAAGTTCTCTCTCAGGAATGATGCAGAGAGTTGATCCTGCCCTGGGAAAAAAGCTAATCTACATGGTCTCGCAAGAACCCTCTGAGCTCTGTTTTCGGATGAGATAATTACTTTAATAGTCTTGTTTTGTTATTTTACCCACATCTGATTGTGGTTTTTAAAAAATTTGTAGGATGTTAAAAAACCACACATTTGATCAGCATCATAAGAGATTGATTTGCTTACCGTTTCGTTGATACGACTGACATTTCTAGAAGTGCATATCACCATCTGTTTCTCTAAAGTGGTGGTGTAAATAACAATCTTATGATGTATTGGATTTTTATGGTAACTAAGTTGTATTTAAAATATTTATATCCCCTTCTGGAGTATTTGGCGTGGCTATCATAACATTTGTATAAGTGAGAGGTTAGGGTATTTGACTTAAAATAAATGCCAAAGGATTATTCAGATAACATACTACATTTACATAGTGCATGGTTGTAGAAGGAAAGATTGATTGACATTTGTGTTACTTCTACAATGTGAAAGACCTGAAAAGGGGACACTTGATGAGAAGTGGTGTGTGACTGTCATCTCTCAAGTCTAAGAAAACAGTACAGAGTCACAAATACTCAAACAGAAAATTAAAATATTTTAAGTGGTCTGTTCAGAGCTGGGTGTTCTCTACCTTCACCTGTAACAGTATGTAAGCATCAGGAGAGAACAATGTTTGATACTCTGATGCTTCGTGTATATGCTACGGAGAAAACCCATTTGTTTACTTTTAATTTTTACAATCTCATATATGGGCTTGTTGCCCATATAAACTGCTAGGACAGAGTACTAAATATTCTTCTGGCTTAATATATATTTTGTATAAATCTGCTGGTATTTTTTTGATGGTAGTTTTAGACTGCTGAGTCTAAATTTATATTCTAGAAGAGATGGTCTCTTTGTTATTTCAAAGAAACTGAGCAGTAGAATTGATTAAAATAGAATTGTAGCTGAAATGGATAAGTTAAATAATGGAAACCACTCCAAAGAGCAATAGTTACTCTGGAAAGAAATGTCACACATTAAAATATTGAATGCACGTGGTTGTTGTGTGTAATTTGGCAACCAACTAGACTTACCAACTTTAAGCTGCTGCCAAGGAGAGACTGATAAAAGGAACAGAAAGATGATGGATGAAGATGTTGAAAATGGAGATGATATGGTTAAATGCCAGTAGAAAGAGTCAGTTTTTCCTAGTCACACCTGTGAACTTAACCCCAGCATGTCAGAAATGCCATGTATTGATTATAGCTTTGAAATTTTGGGTGTTCCTAGAGAAAGTGATGAGAGCTCCTTTCAACTTAAAACAAAAATCATTGCCCAGGTGTTGTATCCTTCTTCTGTTTAGACCTGTGTTCTCTCCCTACCTGTCTGCTCCATGCTTCCCTTTTTCTTTACCCTTAACTGCTTAGCCCAGCACCGGAAGACAGTTCATCCTTCTGCCAGTCCTTTTCCCATTCCTGGGCCTGCTGTGCACGAATTTGTGGTCTCTGTAATTGAAGTCCACATGTCTAATTCAGCCTTGAGGACCTTCATGATCCCACCAGCTCTGGTCTAGAATGAAATGACAGACTAGAAAAGGCCTATCCACTCCGTGTGGCTGAAAGGGCATTTTTGTATACCTAAGGAATGGGATAATTTCCTAGAAGAATACCAATAATGACATAAAACCCCTTCTTGAGCCAGGAACCATTTAGAATGCTATAATGCGCAGAACTCAACTCTTTAGCTGTTGAACAAAATTATAGATATATTAATATTTTTAAAAAATGGAAAGATATCTGTTAATGTTAGGATGCAAAAAAAGATTAGTCCTGATCAGAAAAAAATGCACCATTCATGAATGAGGAAGGCATGCCTCTGTACACTCATGCTTAGGACACCCAGCTCTACAGTTGATTCACACGTCCTTCATGCCAGTTATCCTGTCAGTTCACTCACCAGGTTTGGTAGAACAAAGATGTGGTTCTTCTTAGGCTTAGTTGCTTTCATGTACTTTGCAGTCTTCACTCCACTTTGAAAGTGGACTGGTGTTTAAGTGCTTAGCTGGAAACAAAAATATTCCTTAAGCTGTTCAGACAGACCCACTTTACAAAGCTTTTGAGGCTTATTTTAGTTGGGTTTGATTACTATTCAATTTTCTACATTGTGCAAGAGTTGGAGAGCAATTTCAGAGGACAAGTGCTGTAAGGCTGATATCCTATATGGTTGCTAGTGTTTGAAGTTTAAAACAACAAATTTTACAATTTTACTGTGACAGACAATGAAATCATCAGCTGCTTCCTAGATAACTTTCCATACATATGGCTTATGTTTTCATCTCACGCATAAGGACATAGATGTGAACAGTGCTATGTGCACTGGAATTTGGTGCCTCTTCAGACGAGCTTGTAGCCTACAAAATGGTTGTGAAAAGGTCTTTCAAATGTGTAATATTGTTATATCCTTAAAACGTCCATGTGATGGTCTCCTCCATCAGACTTGCAAACTCAACGTTGATGTGAAGACAACATAGTTTTCAGAATTGCTGCTTGCAGTTGTGAAGTCCTATGGGTAACTGGCATCTCTGCAAGACATTTTCAATGTATGTGAATATGGGCGGGGGGTGTTTGATACTGAGATCCTGTTGCTGCGCAGCTTTGTATATACCTTAGGAAGGGAGGATGTTTTTTTTTTCCTATCCAATTAATAGAGGGAAAATAAAATCAAATTTGTCAGTAGACATGGATTTAATGATTAACTTTGTAATGACAGATACCGTGTATCTGTGTTCAACAATATTTCATATCTTGACTTGGTATATGTGTTCACGTGTCAGACAAGTTTTAATAACTGATTTGTTAGGTCAGATGTTTGTACAGACAGGCGCAGTCCTCCAGGTATTTATCTCAGGAGTCAGTGTTCTGGCCACGTCTGTGTATTATGTTTGTTTCCTGTCTGTGTCCAAGTGGTAGAAAAATGGAAGAATATTTGACAGAACTCACTTTGTGGAACAGACTCTGAAATGCATTTATGAGGGCTAAGTACAAATCTTATCTTTTCCCCTGCCTGCCATAGTTCAAAGCCTACAATAATTTTTAATTAAAAGACAAAGGTGGATATTACTGCCTTTATTAATGCCTCAACGTTAAATTTTTGTCTTCAGTGTAACTGGGCACCAGTTTCAGAGACAATTCTTGCATAGCTACTATGAAAAACAAACTAGATCATATCCTCGCAGGCATGGCTTTGCATTTGTTAGCAAGATTGATAATTCACTATTCTTTAAGGTCCTCTGTTACTTTAATTTCCATTCCTCATACGAAAAGGAAGTGGGAGGAGGCAAATGAGGTAAGGAGAGATAGATCCACCCTGACATATTAGACATTGAAGAGATACAACAGAAGTATTGATAAAGGTCTAATAAACATGTACAGTTGATTCTATTCACCCTAGAGAAGAAGAATGGTTGAGGGGGAAAATGTGTTAAAATAGAGAACAGGACTCTTAACAGCAATTGCTAATTTTGAGTTCATATTATCATAGTGTCATAGAACAGCTCAAGTTGGAAGGGACCCATAAGGATCATATCCTTGTATTTCCTTCTGCGCACGGAACAAATTTAGTTGTCAGACCAGTTGTGATCCTGGTAGCTCCTATGGAATTGCACACCTGCAATGTAAGGACGAATTTTGCTTTTTACTTTCTGGAAGTCTAGGTTTAGTACCTTTAGCTCCCACATTTACATATCATGGGACATAAATGCACTTGTAATTTATCTTTCTGGTTATAATCTGTAAATTTCTCTGAGGTTGTTCTCAAGAAAAAAACTAGATCAGGAGAAAAGCCACCAGACTGAGCTCAGGAGCCCAGAGGATCTGAAGAGGACAAATATTAATTCAAGAAGCAAAAATTAGGAGAGAATAGGACAAAGTAATGTGATAAGAAAACTTCATGTTTAAATGAAAAGGGCTGGAGTGACAGGTTTTGCCTGAGGATAACCTCATGTAGCAGAACACATTTTGGTCCTGCAAGCGAGACCAGAGAACAGCAGCAGCTGTCATTTCCCTGCTGCACTATGGTTGAGGTTGCAGCATTCAGCCAGCTGAGATGGGGGCAGAGATGTGTGGGCGTAAGTGTGTAAGGCGGGTGAAGGTGAGAAGGAGCAGCTGTGGAAGGGGCAAAGGCAGTTGCTCACTGCTGAATCAAGGGGTGTGGTGGAAAGGCCTGTGGTAGGAGGAGGAGCTCCTCCTGCCCGACGGGACCTCTGTTGATGGAGTGCACTTCGTGAGATCAGTTTGAACAAAACCCTTTATTGGTAAAAGCCTTTCTTGGAAAGAGGCATCCTTCTGGGTCTTGGCCAGGCGCAGGAACTCTGGCAGCGGCACCAGTGTCAGCAAGTTCCTTGTTCTCATCTCCCTGTGCCCCACAAAGTGAGGTGCTGGGCGAGAAGGGCCTGTGCCGGGAGAGTGTGCACTGCACTGGTCCCTCCGCTTGGTCTCCCATGGCTGCCTCCTTCAAAAGAGCAGGACGGTGCGAATACTGAAAAGCGGAAAGGAAGGGAGGAGTTAGAGGTGCTGCGGCTGGGGGTGTTCAGGAGCAGGCAGCGGGGCAGGCAGGTGTGCCTGAGGACTGGCCGCTTCCTTTCTCACCCAGCCTCTGCCCAAGTCAGCTGCAGGAGCCGTGCAGCAATGGGGCAGCCTTCAAAACCCTGCTGAAGGGAACCCCTCAGGAGCCAAGGCTCCTTCTCCCTCCCCAAAGCTCTTGCGCTGTAAGACGTATTTTTCCTTTCTTTGGCTTTTATGCCTTTGTCGTCAAGGATGCCCCTTACTCCTCGCGCCCATTCGCCTGTCCCGTGCTCTCAAACAGTGCCCTGGGATGTGGTCTCTGAGGGTCTGCGCTGGCTTCAGTGCAGGGCCGGGGCCACGGGCTCGCTGCTGAGCTGAACCATGAGCAGGAGGGTTCCCCGTGCTGAGCGGGAGCTCTTCCCTCCGTGATATGGCAGATCCTCCCAGCATACATCCCTGATCCCTGCTTCCTCCAAAGGCTTGGATGCTTTTTGAGAAGGCAGTATTGCATGCTCTGCCTGCCTGCCAGAGTGTTTGGACGGTGTGAATTTTTGGTGGAAGTGGCATTTGCTGTAGCTCCCTCCTGCTGGTCATGGTCTCACCTTCTTCCTGCACGTAACAACTCAAACCTCTTGTTCACTTTAGCGATCGGCAACGTGTATGTGATCAGCACATCTGAGTTGAATTTCTTCTCCAAGTAGCTGGCAACTAATTTGGGGATACAATCTCTCATCTTCCAACCTAGAAATGGGAGAAAGCACCGACAGTGAATAATCAGAGAAATGCTGTTTTGGTAAGGTAGAGTTTGCTGGTGCCAACAGCGTAGCAGCTCTCCTCTGATCAGAATATGAGAGCCAACCCCAGGGGCTTGTCCCCTCTACCAGCCTGTGTTACCTGTAAAATATACATGAATCTGTGCCCTTTTATCGTGCAGTACCTATTTCTTGGAATGCATCAAAATTACTAGGATGAGGGTAAAAATATGAGAGGGTGCCGCCTTTGAGCTGCGAGTATAGCAGGAGGGAAGGAGAAGATCCTTGAGTTGCACCAGCCCCTCCTCTGGCATAAGACAGAAGCACTTAGATTGCTGAGAAATGCAAGCTGAGATGGATTGCTGGGGGTTAAGATGAGTGTGTATGAGAGTGGCCACCCCTGAAAGGCCAGGTAGCGTGTGTGTGTGTGTGTGACAGTGACAGGGGTGAGAGAAAGCAAGAGAGCGGGAGAGGGAAGAAGAGCCTTGTGAAGGAGAGAGTAAGATGCAAGAGGAAGGTGTTGGTGAGGTAACAAGGAATTGCTTTCAGGGGACACTTCTGATCTTCCTACGCATGGTGTAGGGTCAGGAGTGAGCGAGCAGTGCTGGTGCAGTTATCTTGCGAGAAATTTTCTTCTCCTTGGGAGGAGAGTGGTTTTGTCCTGGTTTTAGTCTCTGGTTAGTGTAGACAGTTGTGTGTGTTGGACTGTATGAAACAGTTACAGGTTTATTAGCATGTTTCATGCCTATATATAGAGTGGCAATGTAGCGCTCCTGTTTAGTTGTAGGGTTTTTTTAACTGGAAAGCCCTCTCAGTGAGGCTTTGTGTGACATTGCCAAGCTTGGAATAATTCTTAGTGACCAAGAGCTTAGTGAATAACGACTATGAGGAAAAGTGTCTTTTGTCCTACAGCTGAGGACTTTGCTCAGATGGGAAAACTCATTTTCAAGGGGAGGGTTATTGATATGCCCTGAAGGGTACCTGTTCCGCAGACGCAGCAGTGATAACCGACATGGAGAAGGCTGAGGTACTCAGCAGTTCTTTTGCCTCAGTTTTCAATGGTAATCTCCCTTCCCAGCTCTCTCAAGCCCCTGAACCTCAAGACAGGGTCTGTGGGAATGAATTCCCTCTCACCAGAAGTGAAGATAAGGCTCGAGACCACCTCAGGAACCCGAACATACGGAATTGCGTGAGACCCGACGAGATACATCCCATGGTCCTGGGGGAACTGGCTGATGTAGTTGCCATGTCACTCTCCATCATATTGAAAAAGTTGTGGCAGTCAGGGGAAGCCCCCAGTGACTGGGGAAAGGGAAACATCAGACCCATTTTTAAAAAGGGTGAAAGAAGGACCCTGTCAACTACAAGGGGCAGTGTTTTTAAACTGAGAGAGGGTAGATTTGGATTGGACACAAGGATTGATTTTTTTACAATGAGGGTGGTGAGACATTGGAGCAGGTTGCCCAGAGAAGTTCTGGATGTGCCATCTTTGGAAGTGTTCAGGTGTTGGATGAGGCTTTGAGCAACCTATTCTACTGAAAGCTGTTCCTGTACACAGCAGAAGGGTTTCACTAGATGATCTTTGGAGTCCCTTCCAACCCAGAACGTTCTGTGATTCCATGATTTGGAAACTACCATGCAAGGAAAAGTCTGAAATGCCTAAAATGTTTTCTTGCGTTTCATACCTCTGAGCACAGTCCCCTTCCACGTGCGCCCAGACAGCACAAGCACAGGATCGAAGGAAATCACTGAACCAGAAGGCGGTACCCCAACCATGACGCAGACGCCAGTGTTCATATTGCAGGAGGCCAGGGCAGCAGTCTGATGGGACATGCAGGTGAGTTAGAGAACATGCTGCTGAGTTTGTTAGAAAAAGCGTTCTGTCTAGTCATCTGCCTCCCCCTGGTAATCTGAAAACACATCGTCCCTTGTGCGGCAGAGATGGAGAGCTGAGTGCCTGTTTGAAGACTTGTAGGTCATTTTCTCCCAAAGCCAACAGACTGCATTTCTGGGCAAAGAAGCGCCCAGCAGTGCCAGCAGCAGGCAAGGAACTGCCCGCTGGGGTGACATTTGCCCTGACGGGAGCCTGTGAAGGAGCTGGGAGGGAGGCCATGTGCTGAAATGCCACCTACCATGGTATCTGCACGCCCAATGACCTCAAAGGAGTAGTCCACGCCATGGCCGGTCATCTCAGTGAGCATCTCCTGGATGGACTTCTTGAAGTCGTGAGGACTGATGCAGTGGGTGGCTCCCAGCTCCTTGGCCTTGGCAAACTTGTCCTTGTTGATATCAACGGCAATGATGTGGGACGCTCCAGCCACCTTGCAGCCCATGACAACAGAGAGGCCAACTCCTCCGAGGCCGAAGACGACGCAGGTGGAGCCTGGTTTTACCTGCACAACATGGGTCCCTGTGAGTGTCCAGCATGAAGGGGAGGTTTCTGTTGCACAGGGTGGTGAGGGCTCTCCTCATTCCCACTGAGTTGTTTTCTGCTGAGGCATGGGGCAGGGTGATTTACCGGAGACTGGATGAGTGGGACCTTGTTGGAGGCTGACTACCCCGTGTGTGACCTTCTGTTTTGGGAACTGTTTCTGCACTTGGGAAGACGTCAGCCCCAGGTTTATGTGTTCAGGGGACTTACCTGGAGCAGTTTGTGTTGGCACTTGCTACCATGTGTCCCAGCCCTGTTTCATGGGGCGAGGGGGAAGGTCAACAGCAGCAGCACCACTTGATGTTGACAGGCCAAACCCCCAGCTCTCTGACCCCCGGGGCCCCTCTCTGGCTTCACCTGTGCAGACCGGCAGCACTGCCGTGCCCCAGCAGCTGGCTGAGTTCTTGCCCAAGGCAAGGTGGCCCTGTGGTGCGACAGTGGCTCCAGCTGTGTGGAGGTGCTGCTGGGCAGCCTGTTCCCCAGCCCTGCTGATCAGGTCTACCCTCGAGGTGATGATGGCCAAATGATGCTGCGCTCCTGTCACGGAGCTGTGTAGCTGGCAGCAGAGTGGCCATGCACTTGCAGACCATTTTGATCTGTATTTCAGGTGCACAAGGACGTTTAGCATTTTTTTCCTAGGAAACTGCTACTTTTTCGTACTTTTCTTTGTGCGCCTCTGGTAGCCTTCATC
The DNA here is from genome assembly GCA_947846985.1 of Fratercula arctica. NCBI lineage: Eukaryota > Metazoa > Chordata > Aves > Charadriiformes > Alcidae > Fratercula > Fratercula arctica. Next base: position 28,295,410 of record CANTUZ010000004.1, on the reverse strand, counting down.
AGACTGGGACTGCTGGTGATGTATGTTTTCCCAGGAATACGGATTTTTAGAATGAAGTTCTTAAGGTTTTCAATATACAGCTTGGTCTGCCTGCTGCATTAAAAAAAAAATAAAAATCTGTTGTGACTTGTGGTATTATTTATATATGAGAGAAATTTATTTCACTTGTCCTGAGCAGCCGAAGATGTGAGAGCCCTTGAAGAAAAGATTGGCCTGTCATCTCCCAGTTATCTCTGCAGCACAGTGGTTACTGGGATCCATGCTCTCTGTCTGATAACCTGGAAGCAATAAGAGGGGATTTTGCTGCATGGGGATGATCATTTGCCTGTGGCGCACAGTCGGGGAGGCTGATCTTACAGGCATGTAAAAACAGAGGTGCACAGCGCATGTGTCCACACATTGGAGCATCGGCTGCTGGACCTACACAACTGTCCTGTGCTGTTTCCTGCAGGACTTGCTGGGTGGGTGGCATGTGCTAGGAGAGCAGAAACACAGTTGTCCTCAGCTGCATGCGAAGGCAAGTGGTGTTCGGTAAACACTGGCATAGTTTAAGGTCTGAGGAAATGCCATTTATTCTTCGTTAGACAAAGAGTTTGTCTTTTGGGCAGTTACTGGCTTTTGTGGATTTTTCATAGTGTCATGATGTGCTAATGGACAGATTGTGCACTGATGGGAGTGTGGACCCTGCTTGTTCCCAGGAAACCTCCTAAATGGAGGCTCAGACATAGCCTCCACCTGTGGACCTGAAGCCACTAGGAGTACCTCAGAGTTAGAGAGCCCTTGGGAAGGTCTGTCAGAAATGTGCTGTCCAGAGCTGCTCAATCACACAAACAAATTAATCTTCAGCTGGGTGTGGATGGAGATCTGCATGGAGAAATACTCTAGGACAGTATGAACTATTTGTCATTCCCCAGTCAGAAGCCACTTCCTTCTTCCATGTGAAGACTGAACTAGATGGCTGCCTTATAAAATGTCCCTAAGAAAATGATTTCATGAGTTTATTGTTTTGGACCCCAGCAACTATCTTAATAAAGATACTAGCAGCAGATGCTTACTATCCTTGGCAGATTACAACAACAGAAATGGGCTTTGCGTGATCCTGAAGAGGACAGAAGCGAGGAGGTTCATTGTAGTTTATACCCAAGCTCTTTTTTATTTTTATTCTTCTACTTTGAAGACTGCTGTTATATTCTCTACCTTTCATGCAAAATGGAATGCCTTGAAAAAACCATATATTTGGCAAATGGAGGATACTTTACCTCTCCGTACTCCTCCTTTCTGTCCTCGCAGCTAGATTTAAACAGGCCTTCTTTGGCTTTTGTTTAAGTCATGAGTTAAGTGTACCTTAGCTGGTACAATAAACTAGCTTGGCCTCCACAGAAAACATTTGGTTAGAATACTCTGAGAATTGAGATATTATTATGCACTTGTTTCTGCTGAATCCATGTTACTACTGATGATATCAACTAAGTAGAATTAAAGCCCCTCTCCTTTTATTTCGAGTAGTGATCCCATTCACGCTGTTGGTTCACACACAACCTGCCTTGAAAGACATCAGAATTCTTCAGCTGAACTGCGCCTGAAAAGAATTATTTTATGGTCCAGAAAAAAATCACGTAACCCCACAGAAACAAAGACTGAAGTTTGGGTCTTAATTGCTGTGTAAACTGAGTTTATTATACACACACGTGTCTAAGGATCTTCTTCTGTTAAAGTCTAATCTCTTGGTAAACTTATTCTCAAATCATTAACCCATCTGGGCCGCTCAAGGACTCGTTTTGCTGACACAAACAAATCAGTCATCATTAGCCCACAGTTCCTTACTTCACAGGCTCTTCTACCCAGCTACCGTGGACGTGAGTGCCTGCAAGGTCTGATGAGTACCTTCAAAAGAGAAGTCAACGTTGACCATGTTTGCCGAGACAGAAATAGCCTCTGTTCCTGTTTCCACATTACAAATGCAGAAAGCAGTAAGATGCTTTATGTTTGATTTCTTGCAGGCTGTTACCAGTCACCTCTTTCTTCCCATTTACTCTGTATTCACACTTAAAGGTTAGGAAACCTTCCCTTTATTTAATGGAAACAAGTAACAATACTTCGTGCACATTCATATTTCTTCACATTGTTTCCCAAGCATCAGACGCACTTGTATAAATTGTCCAAAGATCTAAAACATCCCCAAGAAAGAGATACAAAGTTGAAAACAAACCACAACACAGAACACCACAACAGCAGTTTTATATAAAATGCTTGGAAGTGTTAATTTGGTAAAATTTTCAGTGGTGAGACATTCTCCAGTACCTAAGTCTATGATTTACTGCAGTAATTTCCTTGCATATCAGTTAATGGAATAAGGAGTAATTTTGTTGCCTGTCAGATAATGGAATGCTAAAATCATTCAGGCTGGATACATAGGTCTGACCTAGAGTTTTACTGTGCTGGGCTGCATGCACAAATCTGTTAAGCTTGCAGTATTACGAAGGCCCAAAGGAACAGTTTCCTTCATTTTTCATTTATTAAAGGACTGCATAGTAAAAGCCATTTTGAAAAATCCAAACCTTTCGTAACACTTGTGATGGCAGCAAGTCCTGTAATTCATAACTGGCTATTAAAAGAAAACTGCAGCACAATACAGAGCAGTTAAAGCAAGAACAGGAGGAAGAGGTAGGAGGAAAAAAGATTATTTCATTTGTAAGTGCTGCACTTGAGTTCCGGGGTTTGAGCTTGATCCTTTTATTCAAGGGCAGTGGTGGTAGACCTTTCAGAAAAGTCTTGGTTTTATTTCATATCAGTTGTATTGGAAGATAATGAAATTTGTACTGGTGCTGAGCCATCTGCCGCTTAACAACTAAAACATCAGGACACTGCGAATGCTGCAATATAAAATGACATGTTAGTGACTGTAGAAAAGCCCCTGGGCTAACATCAGCAAACCACTGCTGGTTCTCTGAAAGCAGGGCGCTCTCTCCCCCTCCCCCCGCCCCCTCCCAGCTTGCAGCAAAGTGACACAACAGATGTGGCAACCTTGCTGCAGATGCGGAGAACAGAATTCATGCAAGACTGCAAAGCCTTCACTCATGAAGCCCAGGGCTCCTGGCAATTAATCACCAAATACAGGTGCTTAGATACATCTTTCCAGTTACAAATGGCTCTAAGGGTAACCTCTGAGCGGTACTGGGCTGAAACACTGAAGTGTTTCACTTAAAAAAGATGGTCAGCTGCAATATGCCTCTGTCTTCGGGTGGACTGTCAGTATTTTAGCAAAGCTGATGCCGTCTCTGCCCTCACCACTTTGCCCTGCTTGTTACACTAAAATCTAAAAATAACATTTAAATCAAAAAAAAGGGCAGTCAAAAAATGAAGGATGTGCTGCATAGTTAGAACCTGAGAACAAACCTCAAGGACTAAATTATTCTTTTACATGCTTTCTAAATTTAGAGCAAGTAACACCTAAAATAACTGCTAGGTAATGCAATGAAAAGAAAACATGAATGTAATTCTCCAGACTGTGTAAGTTATAAACTGCTAGAACTTTCCAGAAGGGTAGTCCCCACACATACTAAGATAAACAAATGTATTTCCCAGTTCTGCCAAGGAGAATTTTCAATTATTCCCATGGTGAATCTTGTCAAATGTCTCTGGCAAAAATTTCTGATTTCAGCACCCTATTAAAACAGAATCTGAGCTGAACAGTCTCGATATTTGAGGAATGAACAAGAGCTAAATTCTGAGTGTGCAATTATATGTGCATCAAGTACTTTCCTTTTTGAAAAGCTCTGAAGTTCAAGGTAAACCACCCAGTGACTTGAGGACTAACTGCACTGGGACTCTGTTCCCTAACTCACAAGAGGAATGGTGAGTTGCTCTTCCAGTAAACATAGGCTATTTCTGTGTTCCTGCTCCTCATCCTAAAACATTTCTTGGAATGCAGTGTAGTGAACCCCTGGCACTCCACAGCTTGGCATTACAAGGCTCTCTTGGTTGCGTGCTCTTTTCCAATGAGTGGTGGGCAGAGACTTCCTCATTTGTGTGGTCTTCTCTCCCCCTGCCACCCAGAGTCTTTGCTCAAACCAGAATCCAGAAGTTCCTCTGAGAAGAAAGACAGGGCCCACTGCATTTCAAAAGCTAAAGCTTTGCTGGCTTTATTACTAGAGCTGCAACTGTGGACACGCATTGGGCGAGATTAAGGGGCATAGTGGGTTGCCTTCCCTGTTCTCTGCCATGAAGTCGTACTCTGTGTTACCCTACAGCTCCTTTAGGTTATTTATACAGAACCTTTACAATTAAACAATGTTTACCTCTTCCCTGTCCTTAGCAGATCAAATCCTTCATTGATTTTAGTGAAAGGAAGTGTGTGGGTTATTAATGGATCCAGTACAAATTTTTTCTTCATGTAGTCAGCAACCAGTTTAGGGACTGAATCTTTACTCTTCCAGCCTGAAAAAAATCACAGACAATGGATAATGAAACAGTAAAGGCTTGTGAAAATAGATAAAACTCATGGCAGCTTAAGTTTTTAGATAAACTTTCTATAGCAGAATAGCATTGATGAAATGTTGCAGCATGTCTTTACCTTTCTAACACAGAGTGCCAGCAGGAAATGTGGGGTGAAGTCCAGCTATTCTACATATGACAAACCCAGTAAGTGCTTTACTGGTAGGCCAATAAAAATTTGAATCTTTACAGAATCCAAACTTCCCCCCACATTAAATCCTGTTTCAACAACAAAAGCCAGAGTGCTGACATCCATGTTGGTAACTGGAAACCTGACTGCCTAGACAAAACTGGGGGGGCAAGGGGTGGATAGTTCTCTTTTTTCTTACAAACAGGACTAGCTAAAGCTGTCTCAAATAGCAGGATGCCCTTCCAGAGGAACCTAATTTGTCTCTGCTATTTTATTCAGGTGTCTGTTGAATACATCAGAGGAACTGGTTGTCAGTGAGGAAACCCGTTATTGGAAACAAGTTTTTTGTGGCCTTCAGCTTTGAGTTGAGCGAGACAGGGCTTGCTGACTGTGGGACTCTGCTGGGAGCGCTTAGAAAAGAGAAAGAACTGGAAGGGACTGATGGCAGCTGGCAAGGGGCTGAGCTGGGGTCTGACCTATGTGGAAATCAGGTGAGTCTGACCCCCAAAGTCCTTTAGGGTCCTGACTCTATCTCTCTTTCCCTCTCTTTCTGTCTGTTCCTCTCAGTCTCCTTTTTGCTCTTGCTCTTTTTCTCCCCGTCCCTCTCTTCCCTCCCCCCAATCTTTTCCTCATTTTCTCTTTTTCTCCCTTTGTCCTTTTATCTTTTTCCTTTTCTTCATCCTTCTGTCTTTTTCTCCTCTCTATTTTATCTCTTCTCCTCCCTCCCCTTCCGCTCTTTTTCTTTCTCTTCTTCTACCTTTCTCTCTTTTTCTCTCTCCTCATTTCTCATTTTTTTCCTCTTATTTTCTTTCTCCTCTTCTCCCCTTTTTCTCTATTTTTTGTCTTTTTATCTCTTCCTTTCTCTTTCTCTGCCTCTTCTTCTCTCCCGCTTCTTATCCCCTCCCTCCCTCTCTGTTTTTCTCTCTCCTCTTCTTGCTGTTAACTAACACTTACCATAATTAATTCCCTTTGTGCTTGTCAGCAAAATATCTATCAATATTACTTCCAATAGGACAGCCTAAGAAATTAATTTAGATATATCCCATTTCATTCTAATTGATTTACAATTTTCCCAAGCCAGTTCAATCACATCTTTCCAAGTCCTTACCTCCAAAGATGGACCCTTTCCAGGTGCGACCAGTGAAGAGGAGCATGGGGTCAAAAGTGATCTTTTGTGCTGCAGGGGGTACTCCCACAATCACACTGACTCCGTAGTTGTATTGGCAACAGGCCAGGGCTGCAATCTGCATTTGAAACAGAGAGACATCCCAGAGTCGTGCGAGATTTGCCGCTGTGGCATAGAAGTTTGAATTCCTTCTCCTCCTCTCACAGCCCAGCTTGCAATTCATTTTTTGTAACTGAAACCACATCACACAAGGTGCATTTTATCTGCTCACACCATTTTTATCGGCTGTCATGGATTAGATATGTCCTAGCTTTATTCTGGTTCCCCATTTTGTCTTAGTCTTTAATGATAAGCCACTGTTGGAAAGCAGATAGTGTGAATTTAGCCACCCTGGTTAGGTCAGGGGAATACATTGAAGTTCCCTTTCCTAATTAGTTTTCCTAATTTTTTGAGCGTACTTCTGTCCCTGCATCTCAATGGCAGATAGCTGGACTTAACAGGTTTGAAGTTAGCTTGACACTTTGCCAGCAGCTCTCAGCTCCTCACCCTTGGTGCTTAGTGGGTTAGTGAAGAGAGAGCTAACAAGCTAATGCCTATTTGACCACATCTTTGGTTGCATACCATAGTTTCAGTATGGCCGATGACCTCAAAGGAGTAGTCCACACCATGACCAGTCATTTCAATCAACACTTCGTGAATAGGCTTCTTGAAATCTTTAGGGTTGATGCACTCTGTGGCTCCCAGCTCCTTGGCCTTGGCAAACTTGTCGCTATTGATATCAACGGCAATGATGCGGGAAGCTCCAGCTGCCTTGCAGCCCATGACAACAGAGAGGCCAACTCCTCCGAGGCCAAAGACGGCACAGGTGGAGCCTGGTTCCACCTATAACCATATGAACGTGGCATACTGTTACAGTCTAGGTAAAGTACAATGCATTTTCTTATTATCAACATGTTTTCACTTAAGCCACTTCTTGTAACTTAGAGATTAACTGCTGAGAAGGAATTTGCACATGCATACCTACTAGTGCAGTAGCCAGCTATACTGTTATAATCCTACAAGCGACTAAGATAAACTTGTCCCTAAAATACACTTCTGAGACCAAGTTTTCATTACACGTCTCAGCTTCAGGTTTAGATAGTTTTTTTTAATGATGCTTTACATTCCAGTGATGTTAAGATCTATAGTGTCACTCCACTGCAGACACTGCCAGCTGTAAAAGTCACATTCACTTATTGCTACAAATCATGAGTGTTCCATTTACAGGCTTCTATGTATTCCTAGACTTAAGCTACAGTAAAACAAATCAGCTCTGTTGTAATGTTTTTCTAGGGGTGATAAAGCTATGAGGGAAAAACTTAATAGATGGTAATATGTATTTTTACTGGATTTTCAATTGAAGACTTCTGAGTGCCTTAGAGACAGAGAAACTCAAGTAGGCAAAGTACTAGTATCTTCTGAATTCAACAGAGTCTATACCTCCTGGCTGCCGTGCTGACAACCCACTCGCAAGCCACACAATCCTCAACAGACCCCTTGAGATACCAGAAACACCCACCATGATACCTACCTTGGCAGTCTGCACAGCAGCCCCATAACCTGTTGAAAATCCACATCCAATCAGACAGACTTTTTCCAGAGGAGCAGCAGAATCAATTTTGGCTACAGCAGATTCATGCACTACTGTGTATTCAGTGAAGGTACTTGTACCAAGAAAATGGTGAATTGCTTGTCCTTTACAGGTGAATCTAGTGGTGCCATCAGGCATTAATCCAGCAGCTGAACCAACGCTGTTTGAAAGATGACCAGAAATAATGGTAAGTGAAATCTGTTGAATGTGATCAGTTTTGTGTAAATAAAAATCAAATAAGGGTTGTAGGTAACACAGGAAAACTCACTCATTTTTACTGCACAGATTGCCCTTGGTGCTTAAGCAATTGTTGCACTCCCCACACTGTGGAACAAAGAGTGGAATAACCTTGTCTCCTAGAAATAAAACAGTAATGAGAGAGGATTAAAAAAGGCAAACAAGAAGCATGCTGGTAAAAACATGAAGCAAGTGTACATAATCCCTAGGCAAACATGCACTAGGAGTGCAGTGCTGGTTTTATTTCCTTCTGCTGCTCCTGGAAGATAAATCATCTCTCTCTATTATGAAGGACATCATTAGGGCAAAGTTATTACAACTAATTTCAATATGCAAAATTCCTGGTGTCTTCCATAGAACTGAGTCTGAGCTATGTCATAAAACTGTGTTAGCTGCTGACATTCCCGAAGTACTCCTTCTACAGTTTATTGCGTCTTCTACTTAAAAGGAAAATAGTAATACACAGGTAAAGAAACTGAGATAAAAACTGACATCCACTGTGACAGCAGATTGGAGTGCCAAGATAACAGGGCTGTAAATTGTGCATACAAAGAATGGGAAATTAAGCATTAATTAATTTAGAACTGTGACATGGGCTTAGTAATCATTCTGCTAAAGAAACTTTGCACATCTTGGAGCCTTTTTTAGAACTTGGAGGTGTAAATGAAGCAACGTCTGAGAAATGTGATTTTGTGCATGGGTGTGTGTTCAGGCCTGCTGTTTCACCTCACCTGGAAACACATGGCTGCTAGAGTTGATTTATGAACCCAGACCTAAGAGAAAAAGCAGTTTTAGAGCTATCACTGAAATTTGCAATATACATATTTGTTTGGAGGTAAAGCAGAAATCTCTAATAAAGCCTTCTTTTATCATACATACCAACCTGCTTTGGACAGACTTCATACTTGTTGCCAGTACGAACAAAGACACTGTAAGTACGGAGGTGTTGGAAGTGAACTCCTTAGGTATTGTAACAAACTTCCTGGATAAAATTGAGCATTTCTATGCAGACTTTGTTCACTGAATATTTTCTCTTAATAATTTAGCCCTTGTTAGAATTTGTTCAGTCCTGTAAAAGTGTATAGAAATCCTGTCTCACCTTGCAGCAGTTGGACAGAATTCAGTATCTTTCACTGAAGTCAAAGGATTATTTAGCTCTTAGGAGAATTAGAAGAAGGTGCTTGTTGTCTAGTGCTTTCCTTTTCTTTATTCTTGAGAGAGATTAGTTGTGTAAACTGTGTTTAAAGAACATGCAGCTAATACCTGATTTCCTTTGACCAACAGCATGTTCTTAATCCCATGACAGGAAAAGCCCTATTTAGGTGGAAAGCAAGCTGCAGATGTTTTTGCCAAAACCAGAAGAAATTGAATGGAAAATCTGAAAACAAATCAAGGTTGGCAATACAGAAAGATGTAAACAGCACATCCCTTAAGGTATCCTTGAAAAAACTCAAAGTTGGCACATTTTCCTCTGCAATACAGGTACTGACGCATGTAAACATCTTTGACATAAACAGGAGTCTAGAAACTCGGGACAGGGTTTGTGTTCAGTGCTGGTTCATACCTGGTTTGATCGAAGTTACTCCCTGCCCAACACTCTCCACAATACCAGCTGCTTCATGCCCAAGAATTATTGGAAAAGGCATAACCATTCCACCAGTTATCACATGGTCATCAGAGCGACAGATGCCTGTAGCCACAATCTGTTTTAGAGAAAGACAATAATATTTCAGCATTTAACTATGTCATGTCATATACAGAAGTGAAATTATAACATATATTTGGAAGTATACGTTATATCAAACTAGATATAAGGAAGAAATTTTTTATGATGAGGGTGGTGAAACACTGGCACAGGTTGCCCAGAGAGGTGGTAGATGCCCCATCTCTGGAAACAATCAAGGTCAGGTTGGACGGGGCTCTGAGCAACCTGATCTAGTTGAAGAAGCCCCTGCTCACTGCAGGGACTAGATGTTGGCCTAGATGACCTTTAAAGGTCCCTTCCAACCCAAACTATTCTATGATTCTATGATTCCAAGTCACTTGCTTCCTTCTTATATCACATATGCACACAATAAACCTACAGGTAAAACACTTTTGGTTGTGTGATTCATGATTTTCACAGTTTGTATTAGTCTTTAATCTACAAAAAAGGCTCCTTTTTGAATGTTTCCTAAAAATCTATAGAAATAATTCTGACAAACAGCAAGATAGAATGCAATTCATATCAGTTATTTCAAATTTTATTTTTAGTACCTTTATGCGAACTTCATGTGCTTTTGGTGGGGCAACTTCCACTTCCTCAATAGAAAATGGTTTATTGGCTTCCCACATTACTGCGGCTTTGCATTTAATAACCTGCAAACAGAGCAAAGAAAAAGGGAATGCCACTTGCATTTGCAAGTCACCACACAGATAGATTCTTACATTTCTACATGTGAAACTCCTGCTCAGATTTGGGGGAGGAGAAGAAAAACTACAGGAAAAAAAACCAACCCAAACACAAAACCCAACAAAAAAGACAACACCAAAGCATAGTGTGAGCCCATTTCCCCCCCGGCAAGATCACGTCTGACTTTGTTCACATTTCTGTCATAAAAAGTTTTCAGCAACATGTATAATAGTCTCCTAGGATAACTGGGTACCTCATCCATCCTCATTGCTTCTTTGTTCTTGAGTTCTCCAGTAGCAAACATTATTCAGGTACAAGAGTTATTCTTTGTTTCTAACTTCCTTGGAGGATAATTTTTGCCATGTTGGATTACTGGCGTATGTTTGTATCTTCTTGGAGATGGCACACTACACGATGCCATGTATCAGGTTGTGATAAAGCCTGTATTGCCTAGAACTGCCTGTGTCGGGAAGTCACAAATTGCTAAAAATGGAATTCAGAGCCTTAATACAGGCTTGTGAACGTTTTCTTACAGCCCAAGTTCAGCCATGAGGTGATGGCTGAGAGGACACCTATATAAAATGGTGTAGCACTAGGCAGAGGTAATCTTGAAGAAGCAACAGTCCCTTTAGGGCGAGATTATCTGTGCTAAGGTACCTTGCTTCTCAGATAGGATATTTAACTCGGGGGGAGTTAATTCCAATACTGAAGACTGCTTTTTTTTCTGTTGGACTAAAGTTTGCCCATGAGCTCCACAGGCTTTGTCCGGGTGCTGTCGGGCCTCTGGGCTCCTCTGATCATCTGCCACTGAGAGGAAAACGCGCTCAGAAGAGAGAGGAGCATTGTCCACTCCTCATGCCAGGCTCTCAGAGAGAAGGTAGCCCCAGTTTTCACCCTACAAGCTCACTCCTAGTGTATTCAAAGGTAGTGGGGCCTCTCTGTCCCCGGATTCATTCCTGTTCTTCCTTGGTGATCTTTGCCCATCCCCGAGCTTTAAATGACACCAGGCTCTGGAATATGATTTTCCATGACACCCTCATAGGTGAAACTGTGTTTACAAAGTCCTCAGTCACTCTATTAAGTCCTACTGACTGCAAGCTTTCAGGTGGCGTTATCTTGAGAGGGAAATGGAGGAAAATCAAGTCCACGATGCAAGAAATTTAGCATATGCATAAGTGTCCTGCGTGACCCTGGCACTGGGACAACTTAACACCAGCGTCTGCAAAGTTCTCAGGGGAAAAAAAAATAAAGCGACTTTTTAGTATCAAAGCTTTTGAGGTAGAAATGGAAATGATGTCTAATTATCAACAAATTGTCAACTGGTAACAAAGAAAATAATTACTAGGAAATAATAAACACTTAAAATGAAATAGCGCACTTTACGCAGCCAGACCCAAAGTGGTAATGAGCACACTACTTTGAAAAAGACAGACTCAAGAGAGGTTTGCAGTATATTTAACGTTTCATATGTCAAGTGCAAGCGTGATTAGTAAAAAATTCACAAGCGAGGCCAATGATCACATTTTAAAGGGCCACATTTTCAAGGAAACTTACTTAAAAAAAAAAAAGGGCTTATGCATTTATACTGTATGCCACATAGCACAATAATGATTTCACAACTTGCACATGCAAACAGATAGTGTTTGTAAGACCAAAGGTAGCTAAGAACTGTGGATTGCTGAGAACAAATCTCTCCTACAATTAGAGATTGGTTAACTACGTATTGTTCTGACAGTTGAGTCCCTGTGAACTTTTACCGACTATATCTATCCCACAGATGCACCAACAGCACGCTATCACCCATTTCATCTATTAAGGCAAGCACTAGCTGGAGTCACAAGGTTTTTTCTGTTCGTGTTTTCTACCAGCCTTACAAGTTACTGCAGCAGGGGGAGGGTAAGCGTAGAAACACACCCTTTTACTGAGCATCAGGATTATGCTGCTTTGTCACGTAAACTGCATGGTAACTGACATATTACTCCAAGATAAACACAATGAAAACAAGGCAGTTCTGTTCTATCACAACACTTTGCTTACTATGCTCAGTCAAAGGCTGGGTGGTGAATTTATCTACAAGTGAACTACAATTAATTTTGCACTTGCAATATCTCAGAGTTGAAAAGAGCTTTTTTTTTTTTTCCTCGTTTTGTTTGGTTTTATAATAGTGAAGACAGCTGGCAGCAACAGTAAATGATCCTGGTATTTTCTTAAGGCACATTCCAGCAAGGTGCATGCCTTCAGTTCCATCTCTGGGTTCCTGTCCATCGGCCTCTCTTGCATGTCTCTGGGCATATGTCAGCATCTCTCAGGCAGCGCAAGAAGAAACGTATACTGACTTCAGCGCTGGTATTAACCTCCATCTCTCTTGTCACTTTCTAGCAAAGATGTAAATACCCATTTCAGTCCTAGCTCAGTACTGCATTGCATGCGATACTTACTTTTGGCCTTCATTAACTTAAGGTCCACCCTTGCTATATGAACATTCCAATTTAATGACTGTCCTAACATCAGCACAATTACACCCTGAAATTTAACACAATATTAAGAGTATGCCTTTTTTCTAGAAGACAGACTGATATGAATTATAAAGAAACTAAAATAGTTTAAAACACTGTGGGATCTCAGAATGGAAACTGATAGAGCTGATAAATACATTGTTTTGAACACTTACTACATTGCATGATATTTTTAAAGTGTCCAATCAGATTAAAAATAGTTTGCTGACCCTGAGGGGAGGCTATTCTGGTGCTGTTACCTTATGTTGCCTCCATGTTTAAAAAAATAAATTAATTATTGCCTTGAAGAGTGTAACAACCATTTCCTAGAAGAGTTCAAGTAAATACAGTTCTCCTGTACCAGCTTCCTCCTAAACTCCCATCTGTGCTATACCACCAGTACTTATGGTGTCCCTGCAAATAAACTGCATTTAAAAGCTGCAGCAAAGAAACTTTTCTAATATTAACTTTTGCTTACTTTGCCTGCTGTGCTCATGTTGATAGGTGCGTCTGTTTCTTGCCGCCACTGATTTCTTGGGCCAAGAATTCAGTCAGCTGCAAAGCAGTCAGGTTGCTGATACAAGTCCTGTCCAATACACTGGAAGCTAGTCTGGTGAAGTGTTCCTGCAAGTGCACTGCTCTGACCTTATAGCCAAGCCTCCCGTCTCAGAGTCCCACCCCTTAATCAGCGAAAGCGCTAGAACAAAAATAAACAACCCATCTGGTGAAACCTCGCTCCTTACAGTGCTTCTGCCTTCCTGATTCATTTGTCATGCTCTTCCCCACCCTTTTTGCATCCCATCTATGGTTGCCCTCAGCATCACGGGAAGAAAGCAAAAGCCCTGCCTGGAAGCTGTCCCCTCTTTCCACCTCCCTGGGAGGCTGCCTCCAAATCCACTGCTCTCAGTGGCACTGTAGGTGCAAAGAGAAAAGGGGAGAGTGGCTCTTGAATTCACAGCAGGAGGGATGCACTGACAACATGAAGGCTTTGCTGAATTACTTTGGTGACATAAGAGTCTAGCTGATTTATTAAAACATGCTATTAAAACAGCTTAAGCAAGCTGCTGAAGAAACATACACTGTCTGGCTGCAGCTGTACCTGCTCCTGATGCCTTAGTTTTACAGTTCGGCTACTCATTAATCTCAGAATGGCTTTCAATGAACAGTGACCAAGGACACCGTGCCAGTTGTGCTGATGGGAAAACAAAAATCAGTGTCAGCAGGAAGCGCTGTGCAAGATGCGTGTTTCTTACCATGTGCAGCACACTGCTTGAATTGCGAGTGATTGCCTGACCCATCAGTTCATCAACACCTGCAAGCACAGGGCCCATCACCGCTCACGCATCCACACACTTACCCTCTCCTGGCGCAATGTCCTGGTGTGAGAGATGGGGTGGAGGTCAGCACTGCATGCCTTTGCTGTGGATTTCAAGCCTCACCTATTTTCAAATTGTGCACAGCATTCTGAAATCAAGATTTTGCCTTCAGAAACAAGCAAAAAAGAGATAAAATACTGCATATACCCTGACTAGTAACTACTAAGTACAGCACTCTTTCAGGTTTATGTCTATGACTGTAATTAATTTAACAAGGAAGGGGTACAGGTAGAGGAAGCAGGGAGAAACACGGTAGATGTATGTAACCTCAGGCGGGTACTTCAGGGACAGTGGGGTGTTCTAGTGGCCTCCGAGGCCCAATGGCAGCCTGATGGGGACGTGAGCTGTGTTTGGCCAGGGCTAGAGGAACAGAGGTCAAAAGCCCCTGCTAAACAATTTCAAAGACCTGAAGAGCAAAAAGGACAGGCTGGCTTGAGGCTTCCTATGGAAAAAGGCTAACAGAGATCACAGACGGTGACCTGTCTCCCATCTGGGGAATGGCAGACCTTGGGGTATTCATCCATACAGTCTGCTCTGCTCTTCTGAGACTAGACTGCTCTCCCCATCCCCTCAAGACTTTTAGACATAGAACCACGGAATCATATAGGTTGGAAAAGACCTTTAAGATCATTGAGCCCTACCGTAAACTTAACACTGCCACATCCACCAGTGAACCATGTCCCTAAGAAACCACATCTGCATGGCTTTTAAATACTCCCAGGGATGGTGACTCAACCACTTGCCTGGGCAGCCTGTTCCAATGCTTGACAACCCTTGTGGGGAATAAATTTTTCCCAATATCCAATCTAAACCTCCCTTGGTGCAACTTGAGGCCATCCCCTCTTGTCCTATCACTTGTGACTGGGGAGAAGAGACCAAGCCCCACCTCGCTACAACCTCTTCTCAGGCAGTTGTAGAGAGCGATAAGGTCTCCCCTCAGCCGCCTGTTCTCCAGACTAAACAACCCCAGTTCCCTCAGCCGCTCCTCATAAGACTTGTGCTCTAGACCCTTCACCAGCTTCATTGCCCTTCTCTGAACATGCTCCAGCACCTCAACGTCTTTCTTGTAGTGAGGGGCCCAAAACTGAACACAGAATTCGAGGTGCAGCCTCACCAACACCGAGTACAGGGGGACGATCACTTCCCTAGTCTTGCTGGCCACACTATTCCTGAAAGAAGCCAGGATGCTACTGGCCTTCTTGGCCACCTGGGCACACTGCCAGCTCATATTCGGCCATCTATTAACTAACACCTCCAGGGCCTTTTCCACCAGACACCTTTCCAGCCTTTCTTCACCAAGTCTGTAGCATTACAATGGGTTGTTGTGACCCAAGTGCAGGACACCCAGCACTTGGCCTTGTTGAACCTCATACCATTGGCCTCTGCCCATCGATCCAGCCTGTCCACATCCCTCTGTAGCGCCTTCCGACCCTCAAGTAGCTCAACGCTCCAGCCCAACTTGGTGTCGTCTGCAAACTTACTGAGGGTAAACTCGATCCCCTCATCCAGATCGTTGATAAAGATATTAAACAGAACTGTCCCCAGTACAGAGCCCTGTGACCAGACACCAACTGGATTTAACTCCATTCACCACAACTCTTTGGGCCCAGCCATCCAACCAGTTTTTAACCCAGAGAAGAGTACGCCTGTCCAAGCCACGAGCAGCCACTTTCTCCAGGAGAATGCTGTGGGAAACAGCGTCAAAGGCTTGATTAAAGTCTGGGTAGACAACACCCATAGCCCTTCCCTGATCCACTAAGTGGAGAGTGTCACAGAACTACATCAGGTTAGTCAAGCAAGCCCTGCCTTTCATAAATACATGCTGACTGGATCTGATCACCTGATTGTCCTGTATGTGCTGTGTGATGGCACTCAAGATGATCTGCTCCACAACCTTCCCCAGCACCGAGGTCAGACTGACAGGCCTGTAGTTCCCCAGATCCTCCTTGTGGCCCTTCTTGTAGACTGGCGTCACATTTGCTAACCTCCAGCCAACTGGGACCTCCCCAGTTTGCCAGGACTGCTGATAAATGATGGGAAGTGGCTTGGTGAGCACCTCCGCCAGCTACCTCAGTACCCTTGGGTGGATCCCATCTGGCCTCGTAGACTTGTGTGTGTCTAAGTGGTGTAGCACGTCGCTAATCATTTCCCCTTGGATTATGGGGGCTTCATTCTGCTCCCCTTCCATGCCTTCCAGTTTAGGGGGCTGGGCACCCTGAGAGCAACTGTTCTGACTATTGAAGACTGAGGCAAAGATGACATCCTTGGTCACTATGTTTCCCCCGGCATCCAATGAAGGATGGAGATTCTCCTTAGCCTTCCTTTTGTTGCTAATGTATTTATAGAAACATTTTTACTGTCTTTTACGCCAATAGCCAGATTAAGTTCTAGTTGGGTTTTGGCCCTTCTAACTTTCTCCCTGCATAACCTCACAACATCCTTGTAGTCCTCCTGACTTGCCTGCTCCCTCTTCCAAAGGTCATAAACTCATCCTTTTTTCCCACGTTCCAGCCAAAGCTCTCTGTTCAGCCAGGCCGGTCATCCCTGCTGGCTCGTCTTTTGGCACATGAGGACTGCCTGCTCCTGTGCCTTTAAGATTTTCTTCTTGAAGAATGTCCAGCCTTCCTGGACCCCTTTGCCCTTCAGATTGCCTCCCAAGGGATTCTGTCAACCAGGCTCCTGAACAGACCAAAGTCTGCCCTCTGGAAGTCCAAGGTATCAGTCCTGCTGATGCCCCTCCTTACTTATCCAAGAATCAAAAACTCTATCCATTATTGCTGTGTCCAAGATGGCCTCCAACCACCACATCAGCCAGTGTAATACACTGTATTACAGTGTAATAACGCTTTGCTTTATGCAGCAGTGGTGATAATTAATCTCTGTTGCTGTTTCTTGAAAGTACAGAGCTACAGATCCCACAGAAATTTCGCCTGCTACGGTCATCTCAAAGTTCACAGTGAAGCTAATTTCATAAATCTTTTGATTTATGATATTGCTGCAGATAGATAAGCTATGACTGCTCACAGTATAGCAGATACTACATGTTGGGCTTATGAACATTCTGAACTGTATAGTCTTTGTGGCACATCTAAGGTAGAAGAACCTCAGATAAGCCCTGTGTTGGCCAAGTTCATGCATGGACACTATGAGTCTAACCACATGGATTTTATCTAGATCAAAGTAACAAATAATTTCTCCTGCATACTGCTTACAGGAATGAGCTAACAAAATATATTGTTCGGTTATACAAAATTGGCCAGTTAAACTTGTATTCTCCCTCAAGAAGTTGCCTGAACATGGGCTTGTTACCACCTTGCTCTGAGCCCCTTTTCCCACCAGCCAGCCAGCAGAGACTTCATGCTGCAACCCTTACATATCAGTTGGGAAAGACCACACATTCGGATGGCCAACCCAGAAAGCAAAAAAGACTCATTCCTCACCCAGCTAGAGGAAAATCTGCTCCCCAACTCCCCAACATCCAAACCAACATGACTCATCTTTCTGTAATGTGCTGACAAAGCCTCAGGAGGCAAGACCTAGCGACTTCCTAGAAAAACTTGTATCAGAAGTATTTCTAGTCCAGGCTATTCCTTGACAGTTGTCTTTCTCCTTTCCTCCATTATTCTGAAGTTCCCATCCCTTTTCTTCTCTGATACCTTTACGTTTCCTTTCCCCTCAAAACTCTCATCATCTCTTTAGCTATATGCACACCAAAACCATGAAATGTTTTTTTCAGGGAATGGAGCTGAGGCCATCTGGAAACCATCTCCTTTGGCCAGAGTGGGTACCTCTAACTGGGAACACTGGTCCGTGGATACTGTCTGCAGCCTGTGGCAGGGGTAGGTGGCATGGTCTTTAGGAAGAAGGTGGCAAGAAAAAGGACTGCACATGGTGCCAGTGAAACGCAAATTGACTTGCATAACTATGTTGCAGAAGCTGCTTTATTTGCTTTGTTCTGACAGATTGCTCAAGATGCCCAGGATCGAGGTGTGCAGTGGCCCTGGCACGCAGGGAAGCAACAGTGCCGCCCCCTTTACGACTTGCTCACACAGGCCCCACGCTTTGCTCCGATACTTGCCAGAAAATACTTAACTGATCCCTAGTCCCCATCCTCTCCCCTTTTAGGGCAGTTCACTCTTAAGAGGATTTTCCTTCACGCTTACCTATGTAATTTATTCCTTCTTATGCAATTAATTCCTTTATCAGCTTTTTATCTCACTTGGTCCAACTGAACATGTGGCACTAATGTTCTCTCTCCAGTGATTTTTTAACCTCAGCAGATCCCAGTGAAATGTAGCACAGAGGCAGAAGAGAAAGAACACACTGGAGTTGTTAATGGCTGGTGAGCTTGCACACAAGAAATTAGGAACACCGAACAAAGGCGCGTTCATGCAACTCCAGGTCATCTTTACTTGGGGACTGTAACTTGGGCAAAGGACATGACACACTGACAATGCTCAGCAGATTGTAGCCATAGCTACAGTTTCTGACGCCAGGCACTTGTAGTGGAAGGTGGTTCTTTACTTCCACTTCACAGGCAGTACAGTCTGCTTCCCACTCCTCACTCCTACCAGAGCTGAGCAGCCTTGCATGGCTTGCTCTCCTGAGTCAATGCATGAAGTTGAGTCCAGGTGAAGAGAGCTAGTGGTTTCTGAAACAGCCTTCTTTTAACATCAAGAAAATTCATTCTTCTGCACTGAACATGACCCAGTTTAACAGGAGGATATTATAATCACAGCTCAAGTGACTTAACTCTTCACAGAAAAAAGCTTTTAAGGGCAGTTATGTATCCCAGTTTTTAGTGGCAACTATGCATTCTGCCCTACAGATAATAAAAAGTGTATTAGCATTTTTAAAAATAGGTTACTTTTTCCTGAATCTACACTGTTAATATTTATTTTTAAGTCTTACCAAAGTTCATGTATGTTTCTTTTCAGACAGTGATTTAGCTGTTAAAAATAATTAAGCAAATATAGTTTTGGCCTTCTGGAGTGTCTTTACATTGAAATTTCAGCATTCCTTCTTACTGTGTGATGGCAATTTCCAAGTTACTATTTTACAAGTCACTTCTTACTCTTCAGAACTTGTTAAGCACAAAAGATTTAGCTCCACGCGTTAGGGGTAGATAGAAGAACATTGCAACAATTCTTAAGTCCCACCTTACACAGTACAAAAGCTGTGACCTCTCAGCCCCTTTATATTTTTCTGCCTGCACATTTAAGGATGTCCAAAGGATGAGGTACATGAAACACTGCAGGTGCCTGTTAGTATAAAGTCCAGAGATAAAATGGAGCAGCAGGTAAGATTCAGAGCTAACGGGCAGGGCAGGTCAAATTAACCTGTTCAAACAGCTTAGGGATCATATCTGAAGATTATACAAATGTGCATGACAATGCAATGGAGCTGAATTAAGCAAGCATGGGATGATGACATGGAGTTTCGTGAGAAGAACATAAAAAAAGACTTGCAGAAATAAACACCAATACCTTCCCAGAACACACATAAAATAAGTCAATTGCTCATGGGACAATGCCTTATTAATTTTAGTAAGCTGAAGAACAAAAGCCAAAGGTGGAAGCTGCAAATTAGCTAAATACCAGTTCTGAAAATTTGTAGGTTTAGAGCAAGTATTAAACGAATATGAAGAGGAAAATATCTAACGAGAGTATGAACACCCCTTTTTTAAATACTGCCTTTTATCTTCCTTTTAGGCCTCTGAAAAGTCACAGCCAAGTGACAAACAAAAAGAGCACAGCACATCTTACACTACTTGAAATAAAAATGAAGCAAAAGGGAATGAATACGAATCAACAATTTTATTATTTACTGGCTTTAGGAGCATCAGTAGTACATACTGTTGTTCCAGCTAACAGAGCCACCTTATTGGAAGAGAGACAATTAAGCTACCTATACATTTCAAAAATGGGCCAAAGTTAAGTCAGCTGTAGATTTGGAAGTCATACTGAAGTCCACCTCTACCTTTCAGAGTAACCTATCAGAAGAACGTGTGCTTACTCAAAGATTATTTTAAAATCTCCCTGCGGAATAAATAGATACTTTCTAATAATATGAACCAACACCAACTTCTCTGACCTTATCCTCAAGTTCTAAGGATTTTAGGAATGTCACCTTCAAGATCTATTTTACAAATAGGTAAATGCATTGTTAATTCACGCAAGCTACCTAAATCTGCCCAGCACACAGCAAAGTCTTCCCCTAGAAGTTCTGCAACAGCACTTACACTGAGGTACCACCTTACGGATTCAAAACAGATTAACCTCCAAATGTGTTGTTACAGCTACCTACATCATTGCAAACATGCATCAGCAGCGTGACAGTATCCATAAAACAACATACATTTATATCATCATTCATCTATTGATTTTCAGCTAACTATCCATTTAAATAGTCGATACCTGATCTTTCTCAAAGCTTCCAACAGGAAGGTTCAGGTTATTAAGCAGTTTCAGAAAAGGGACTGATGTCAGTAGGTAACAATATTTCAAAGGCAAGCCCGATAGTCCCAGGCTGTACTTCAGAGTATTTTCTTTTTCAGTTCCTTGGCTCTGGGGCGCAAAGAGTGGGCACAGCCAGTGTCCTGGCTGCAGCTGCGACACCCCCCTAAGATGGGGGTATTCAAAGAGGCTCTTTTCCACTCAAATCATTCAGACACCCTCCTGCAGAGTCAAGTCAAGAATCAAACACAATTGCAAACATAGGGTCAATGAGCATACATGACATGGGATGTGAGTCTGTGTGGAAACCAAACCAAAGATTAATTGACCTGAATCCAGGAAAAGGACAAGCAGGGGACTAGTACACTAACCTGTGTTTGGGAAATTGCCACAACACAGATGCAGATGAACGCTGATGGTCCCAGACTTCAGAAATCTGGTAGATCTGTCGTGTCCCACCCATAACCAGGGGGGCTGAGTCTCATCGGGAAGGGAATGAGACAGCAGGCTTACTTATGCCCCCTTGCTGTGACCTCCCTGCTGCCTGCTGCTAAAAGAAAGTTTGACCATTTTAGCCAGAAGGTTTGACTTTTTGCCTTATCCCTTTCATATTTCCTGCTTTTGAGGCTTTCTTTTCAGGTTCATGAGGCATACCTTCTTTATTGCCTTTCTAATGTTTTATTAGACAGGTGTAAAGATCTCTGGATGTATTCTGCTGTTTAGCAGCTGCTCAGGATTGCCAGTAGTTCTGGCAGTACCTGAAACTTTACCAAGCTCAGCGATGAAAATCAGAGCTTTCCTAAGCAGAGCAATGATGCCTGATGGTGAAGCACTGTGATCATATTCTTCTAGAGCTTCTGTGCAGCTTCTCTTTTTAATTTCTGTTCTCCATCTCCATGGTGGCCAGGGAAAAAAAATGACTTAAACTAAAACAAGGAAGATTCAAATTACACTTCAGAAAAAAAAACCTCTCTGGGCACAGAGAGCAAAAAAGGTAGATTGCTTGGAGATGGTGTGGTGCCATCATCTTGGAGGCCTGCAAGACCCAGTTAGACAAGCATGCCAGAGCTGATCTTCCCTGGGGACAGCAGGGTGAAGCAGAAAACTTCCCTGCCTATTTTTCTGCAGTTTTGTTGACTTTGTACAGCTGAAGCTGGGATTCAAAGAAGGATCTTTCTTTAAGACATGGCTGAGAACACTACATATAAATATTTATTTCTGTTATCAGAAACTAATTCCTTGTCTTTTCCTATTATACAACAGTACAGCGATTCATCTTTGCTTCCAGTGCAATGCTTTAGTGCGCCATGCCTGAAATATGCAAGTGTGTCCACCTTGAAAATCTTGAGAATAATGCAGCCAGACCTGTCGATTGCAAGCAAGGAATAAATGTGCTTTCTTAAATAACATGCCACAAGCTAGAACACCAGGGTGCCAATCAGTGCTACAACTTGCATACAATATGTAAATCCAAAATGCAAAAAAATTAAAAGTGACCTCCAAACCCAGTGGCATGTGCTGCCTGTAGAGTTCTCGTGGCTCTCCTTTTCAGTCCCACCTCACCTTTTCTGTGCGCATCACTGTACAAGGGGAGGTGGAGGAAGCTTTATGCCCACCACCAGCATATCTTTGGATCAAAAATGCAATTCTGGTTGTCAGATATCAATAAGATAAACAGGTGGAAAGAAAAAGCTCAGAGAAGCAAAGGACTTTACTGCCTGATTTTAGCCTGAAATCAGAACCACGAGGGGCACTTAACCACTGAATAAATGTTCCTACTTGCTAAATTATCATACCTGGCATTATTAAACCTACTAAATCTATTTCTGAAAGGGGTAATAAAATCCTGGACTTCAGCAAGGAGTAAGCAGGTTCCAAATCGATAGTAAGCACTGATAGTAACTGCCTTGCAATGTCTTCAGCCGGCAGTTCATGAAAAGATCTAGATCTTAAAATGCTACAGCAGCCCTTCCCCTCACACGCTGGAGATACTTGAACCTAGAAAGATCTCAAATTGGCTTTTATCCACCATTTGTTTGTTTTTTCCTTGTTTACTCACAGTTGCTATTTATTGTCCCAAGCTGTTCTGCTTTTGAAGTGATTTTAGCTAGCAACTGACACAAATGTGATCGAAAACAGAGATGGTATTTCTCTTGCCTGAAGAACATCCAGCACTGCGAAAGTGATCTTTGTATCTCCACAATATGATCCTGAATGCTCCTTTCTGTACCACTCTAGGGCTGGAGTTGGGAATTGTGGGAATGGGGACAACAAAGTGGTTCATGGTTTTACTTCACTATAGATCTTTATCTTGGTGTAGGTCATAAGCCATTAGGAAATTTCTCAGGACTGGTACCAGAACTGTAGCTAAAGCTGCTTACTCTAGAATCTAATTTTTTTTAATCAAAAAGTTGGATGCCACTTTGGAACAGATACTGTGTCTCTCCAGCATTCACTAGAAGTGTTTCAGAAGCACCTTTCCACAGACACAAAGATACCCCCTCCCGAAAACTGCTGCTTTAAGAAACATTATCGAATTTTGAAACCGAAGGAAATTGTTGGAATCGCCCACCAACCCAGGCTTCTTTCAATTATCTTTCACCAAGACTTTTATCAATAACTCACAAAGCATTTCCAGACAGCCTTTTATGTCAAGATTTCGTTCAGTTGCTGTTTGATCCAAGGTTGAAACAAATCTGTAATGCTCTGCTGTATCTGCCCCTATCTTTCTCAACTTCTGGGTTCTAGCTGGGTGCAAGAGCTAATGTACCTTTAAAACTTAATTGTCCAGCTCAGTTTTACACTTCTACAGATCTTAGCTGTTTTCTTCTACAGATGGGCAGTGCATAAATTCTTGGATTTGATATTCTGCACATGCAAATCCCCAAATCTAGTTTTGAGTTTTCCCTAGGTATCCACCTTGCTTATGTGCCAAATCTTTCTTGCTTTCCATGAGGCTTAGGCTTTTGAAAATAGGACTTCAGATTGAGCTCAGATTACCGGAGAGCGGTCCAAGGTAAAAATGGTATTGATAACTGATGTGAAGAGATAGGTAAGAATACATTTCAAGAATAACTTAAGATCCTTCATTATGTCTAAATTGGTGGACCCAGGCACAATTTCAACCTCTTTTTTCAATTTCAACCTCAATTAACATTGGGAAAAATGTTGTTCATAAAGTAACAAACAAAATATATGTGCAAAAGAGCTATTCCTTTTAAAATTGAAAAATCATCGTAGTATTTTTATAGCCCTATAGTGTAAGAAATAAGGATCAGCTCTGGGAAAGTAAAGTATGAAAAGGCAAAGTGCCAGAGTTACTGGCAGATTCTGATACCTTAATAATACTTCATCCTTTCACCTTCCACTGAAGTTGACAGTTTGAGCTGAACATGGGAACCGTACAGTATCAAACCCACACAGAACACATAACTTTGGCAATTAACATTACTGCCCTTCACCTGACTCCATCCATTCTCCCTTTCGGTATGTCCTCATCTCTTTAACACATTGTGAATTGGCTCGCAGCATCAGCAGCAGTACCTCTCCGCAGGCATCCTAGCCACAGAATTAGACTGAATTTCCCAATGAATCTATCCCTCTGCTTTGTGAAAAACAAGTTTTCCCGAATGATCCCTTTCTTCAATTTACCAAAGAAAGTTAAGCTCCTTGTACTGCACCTTGGGAAAATGCTGTTCCAGAACCTCTCTTTCATTTCCTGTATTTGGATAAAGACAATACTGCACTATGTGAGACCTTAATGGCAGCTCCACTTTCAGGACTCCAGCTGGCTATTTGCTGAAGTTGGTTTTATAGCAACTACTTGTAAATCCCAAGCAATCACAAAAAGCTGCACTACACTGGAAAAACCAAGGTTTGCACCTTACACTCTGTTCTGTAGGCAGTCGTGGTCCCCAGGAAGCCATTTTCTTGACATATTAGACTTGAAAATTAACTAAACAGCAGTATGAAAGACTTCCACACGCATTGAATTTCTTGAATTGCTCCTTCCAACAATGCCCCGCTCTCTCTTACATGGAGCAAAGATGCAGATATTTTCTGTTAACTCTGGCGCTCTTGTGCTCTTCCCCGTGCCTCCTTTCACAGTGCAAAAAGACGCTGGAAAGACAGGAGGACTACCTTCCCACTGTCATGAGAAGTTGTGGT
This sequence comes from Fratercula arctica, assembly GCA_947846985.1. NCBI lineage: Eukaryota > Metazoa > Chordata > Aves > Charadriiformes > Alcidae > Fratercula > Fratercula arctica. Next base: position 28,270,908 of record CANTUZ010000004.1, on the reverse strand, counting down.
ATCACAGCAGGGACCGGAGGTGTCACAAATAGCACAAGCCCTCTTGCTTTTACCACCTACTCTCTCAGACTCTCTCACAAACAGGTCTCAGTTTCTCACACTTGATTTGATGCTGGGGCGATTTTCATGTGCTCCAACCATCTCAGTGTACTCTTGCTTACTGCTCCATTTCACTACTTCACACATTCCGAGGACAGCATCCTGAAGTGACAGCTCATGACAACAGGCATGAACTTCAGCCTTGTATGACCTCATTACATGAGCATGAACAGAGAAAAGGTAAACAGCAGCAATGCCAACTGCTGGCTAAGGCACCAGTGAGGACAGGAGGACCAGGTGATTGAGACAAGCAACAGGCAACAGCTACTCACCAAGCTGCTGTAACCTTGTGGAGTTAGCACAAGGAGCCTTCCAAGAGCAACATACCGGATCATCTCTTTCTTCTGTCTCTTTCTCCACAGACAGGTAAGCTTCAGATTTGCAACAGCTTGATTTAAAAACACCTACATGCACATGGGTGGGTGTGTTTGTTTATTTTCACTCGTAAAGATGCAACAAAGGCTGTGTCTTAAGCCACATTTGTAAGATGCTTTTGGACCCTGCTTTACACATTTCTATCAGAGAATCAGTGTAATACATGGTGGTTATGCTTATGCTGCACTTTTTGTTACAGAAATAAAACAGCAATGCTGTTATGAAAAAAGACGATATAGTTTATGGAACAAAAGCAATCACAGTTTTGCAAAGCCTAACAAAAAACCCCACATCACTTGAGCAACAAACCACAATCCATACTTTTAACAGAATAAACTTTTTTATGGTTATTTAAAAAGTAGAGAAGTGCACTGGGTGTATAAAGTCACTAGCAGTTGGTTGCCAACCCTTTACAGACCACAGGGACCTGTAGGGATCCCACTTCTCATCTCCATTTGAAAGCAGTAACAGCAGAGTGAGGACTAAAAATGGATACAAGCCAAGTCATACTTGAATCAGGCCTCTGACTCCAGCTCAGCAGAGATGAACGGTTACGATGATGTTTTCTTATGCTCTTCAGCCAAACTCTGTGAAAGCTGCACTTGTTCAGAACATGCAACTACCTGGCTAGTCTCCTACAGAAGAAAGGGATGGGGCAAGCCCACAGGGCTGAAGGGAAGCCACACTTCCAAGGTGTCCATTTCAGTACTTGGCAAAAGCACTTAAGTCGGTTAGAAAGAAGTTGAATCAGAACCTCTAGCCAAGACTGAGGCTAACTTTTTTTGCTTTTCTTAAAAGGAAAATATTTGACAGACAATAAAATACATACAGGTTCCTGTAATAAAACAGGTATACTGAAACTGAGGGACTTGTAAGAAACGAGTTCTTGTCTCCTGGTCTTGCACTGAGACTATGTGATAAATTTTGCTAAGAGGCTCAAAAAGTAATCAAAAGTGATTGTGTCGCCTCAACTCAATGTGCACCATGTACCAACCAAGGCACACAATTTGCACTCGTGCAGACACACATCCCACTCAAACTGAAGTATAAAGCACTGGCTTAACCCCACACTCGTATTTCACCTACTTACCCCAGCTAACCAAACACGGTATATAAGTCAGCTCAGCTGATAAAGGCAGTTCAGTTGCTTGTGACTGTCTGTTGAGATGCTCAGGGAAACTACATTTTTTCTGTTTTGTTTCGAATGTTCATGCACACTTTGCAACAGGCACTAGTGGTACAGGTTTTGAGGTCACAGGCTTTTAAGAAAATGAGAGCAGAAATGGAGAAGAATGCATCCATTGAAATAGTAACTACTACTACTACTTGTGGGTATTACACCCAACTTGGTATGTCTAAAGAAATAAATATTTAAATATTCACATCCTTTCAATTTCTTGAATTGCTCCTTCCAACAATGCCCCGCTCTCTCTTACATGGAACAAAGATGCAGGTATTTTCTGTTAGCTCTGGCTCTCTTGTGCTCTTCCCCCGTCCATAGACACAGAGCATTCATGAAGAAGTAGATCCACAATTTCATGCCAACCTTGTTGGCTTGATTTAAAAAGAATGGATAACAGTGCTTTCAGAAACAGAATATACATCTTAACACATGCCCCAGAGGTCCTGGCTCTTTGTCTCCCCATGTGTGACAACTCAAAATCAGCCCATGCTTCATGCCACCTCCATGCCTTCACAACAGTCGCCTCTTCTCTACACAGGCCTTACAACAAAGCAAATGGTAATAGGCCAGTTTGGGCTGCAGGATCAGAAGCCAGCAGCTGAATGGACTGTTTCCAGGAGCTTCTGCTGTCAGCTGCCTTCTCTTGAACAGATTCAATACCATCTTAGCCTGCAAGTTATCCAAACATTTGCTGTCATGACAAAGGGTCACACCAGTCATCGTCCTCTTTTTCCCCTCCAAGTGTAAAAAAACCTCCCAACACTTTTTGCTTTGCTCCAACTTGTGCTGGACAATGCCATCTATTCCCACTTCAGGTGAGTACAAAAAGAAAGAGATTGTGCCCCATTTTTCTGCAAAAGACCTTAAATCACAACTTTAGACTTTAGAGCTAAAGCTTTTATCCTCCTTTTTCTCCCCAAGGTGGCTTGCAAAACCAACAAAATGAACAACAAATTAAATGAGTAACAGTCACTCACAGGTATGATGTCCTGAAATAGTTGGGTCTGGAGGCCACAAGCTAATGGACTGCTATGGCCCCCCGGTAGGACCAAAAGCGCTGATTCTGGTCCACCCTCGCAGGGAGGCAAAAGTCATCTCAGGTAGCTGTGCTTTCTAGAATACGAGCAGTGGGAAGGATGTAAGAGCCTGTGAAACCGAGACACACAAAATAGCCTGTGACTTAATGTATGCGTCTACAGAATCACGCTTGTAAACCTGGTGGATTTCTAAGGAGACATGAAAAATGGAGTACAGTTGCAACCTCAGTGTAGCAGGAATGTTATTTTTGTGGGCAATGCACCACTGAAGACATCTCTGGCTGTAACCCATGGCCACGTGGCAATGTCGATTTCTAGATTTTCTTTCTGGCACTAGATTCAAACAGCAATCGCATGACACCATTGAAGATCCTTCCTGGTCAATGCCTGAAAAGGCATTTGACATTTTCACCCCATTAACCCTACTTGATGATGGCAATTTCACCTGTTGAAACTGTGGAGCACTGCACTTGTACTCATCCCTAAAATCTTGTTCAAAAGTATGAATTTTCTTGAACACAGAAGCCCACGCTCAGGTGATTTTATAGTCCTGTGCACAGCCTGTTTTTCTCTGTCCACATGCAAATATTAATTCTCTACAGGAATTGGTTATTTCTGGCCATGAATATTATTCTCATGTTAAGGAGGAAGAGTGCTAAAACCATAAAGGATGAACTGGAGGTACTCTGCTAATGACAGGCAAAAGACGTGACTGCGCTGCTGCCATGGTGGCACACAGCTCCCTGGTGTCACAAGGGACGGGAGCGGTTCTAGAGCCTTCCTGCGTCACCACTCCTGATGCTTGGCAGAGTGGACAAGCTGGGCTGCTGCTCGCTCAGCTCAAGACTCCCACCTAAGGAAAGACGTGAATCCCTGCTATACAGTGAATGTTACCTGTTGCAGCTCGCAAAAAGGTGCCGCTAAGCTGGTATTCTGCTGAGAAGGAGGTCCTCTACAGTGCTGCTTCCCTCTCTGGTAGTTGGTCCTTTCTGTCCATTACACCACCACTCATACGCTTGCCAGGTATAGACTGAGAACTGCTGAAAAAGCAATACACAACCTAAATTACATTTTTTCTCGAGAGCCCATTAACACAGTCAGATATAAGACTACTCTAAAGAACTGCTGTACACATCCTTTGTAAGGAAAGGGGAAGCCTTTAAATATTTTTGAATACTGCAATGATAATCAACATTTTGGCTGTGGTATTATCTAGCATATAAAAATGACAGTGTGGGCTGGTAACATCGTTCTGTAAAATGTCTAGTTGTTCATGGTATCGCTGCATTTAATTTTACTAATTTAAGTATCAACAATGTTGTGAGTTGCTATTTTGGTGGACTAACACCCCTAAAATCCCCAAAACATACTGTACCAGCACTAATTGTATATAATACTTTTAGGTTGCTAAATAGCTAGTGAGATTCTAAAAGTATGTTTCACAAGACAGTTTAGATTAACAAAGAAAATCCACTAAACAATTTAGTAAAGAAGAGAACTCTCCCGCATGAATTGCATTTTAAAAAACTTCCATTAGATATAGTTAGTCCTTTGTAAGTAGCCAACATAAAAATGTAAGTAGGATTAAGTAGAAAATCAGAAGGTCCAGAAAAAAGGAAGTATTTTCTGCTTCTACAAGTTGCTTTATACACTCTTTCAAGTAAGTATTTAATCTTAAGCATACGGAGAGAGTATTTTATGGTAAGTAACTAACATTTAAAAAAATTACAAGGCTTTGGAAAAGCTACTTCTGGAATAAAAACACTGCAAAACATTAAGAGTTGCTTAAAAAGATGGCTTGTCCTTTCCCAACCCTCTTCTCCCCCCATACTCTGTATAATATGCTGCTTCCTGAGTGCAACAGTGCAACTGACGAATGCTTATTCCCTTCTCAGCCCATCCAGGCTCTTAAAGTCAGCAGCCTCTTACAGGTGAATTTCTTGTGTTTTATTAACTTGATTCTGCATCATCACAAAATACATTAGCTAAACCTCCGTGTGACATTTGCAAGGGGCCTTCAACAAACTGCTGTTCTTAGGATGTTCCCAATCTTACAAGTTGTGGTACTGAGTATCCTAAACAAGTGCCAGAGGCAAAGAACACTCTCAACATTAGTGATTGTTTGTACAGGACAGGAAAAAGAAATAGTTAATGGTAAGAGCAGCTACTACTCTATTATTCAAACTCTAAAAGCAAAATCTAGAACAGATACCAAGATTAAGAGACATGCGACTGCCTCTCTGCATACACAACCCTTTGTAAAGATAGAAATCAAAATGGCCTGGACATCTCCTTTGCTATCATCACTCGTCCCTGCACTTCTCTTCACAAGTCTGAAAGCCATCCACTCCCCTGGCTTCCATATACTCTGGTACTACAAAAAGGTGTCTCAGATATGCACAGCAAGAAGCGGCTGAGCTCCAGAGCAGAAACCACAAGGAAATCAAAGCAGCGGCAAAGTGCCGACAAGCAGTATTAGTTGCCCAAGGCAACTCCTTAGGAGTGGAGGAGTAGGTAGCTTGCTTCCGCCTTCCTGTGTTTAGAGCTTCTCCAAATTCTGCAGAGGTAAAAATAACAAGAAAAAGAGTAACTGAAGTTTCTGTTACCTTTCAGTCTATGTGAGTTCACGTTCTTTACTTCACCTCTAGCATTTGGCCTCAGGTGATCAGCAGAAAAGCCAACCTGCTCTGCAGAAAGACACGCTGCAAGAGAAGAAAGTTACGCAACAAATACCAACAACATGTCACAGAACAACCGCCATTACTCTGAGTCCAGCTGCGCAGGGGGAACATACTACTTCTCCAGGAACATCCCCCATCCTCGGATGGTCTGTCACATGCCAGGTAAGAGTTGTTGAGGGACCAAGCAGTTAACCTGGACAATTGTCCTGGCAAGCACAAAGAGAAATGCCAGCATAACGCCATTTTGTTCCAGAAGTACCCATGTCTCCCCTTTCCTGTTTCTGTCTAAGAGAAGCATTTCATAAAAACAAGCTGTTACCTTTATTTCAACTCACTAAGCATCCATACCTGCCCTCAGCAATGAAGGATCTCAGGTTGATAACATAAAGGTTAGCAGCACTAAATTCCTTACAAGGTACAACGAAAACTATTTCACGAAGACAACTGTCTGGGATTTCTTTTTTAGCTAAAATAACTTCTTCCAAGCAAAAATAATTTCTTCGTCTTTCCTTCTGTGCTCACAAGTGTACCATAAGTGCCAGAGACAGGTTGTCACACTTTCCTTCTCTGGTTCACTCTCACCTAAATAATTCTCGTACCTTTCCAAGTGCAACATATTAGACAACACAGCATTTAATGTGATAACCTGGTGCTCTAAAAACACCGGGCTGCTGTGCTGTGTGCTAGATCTAGCTGTGATTACTCTGCCTACATCTGCAAGGAATACACTTAAAACCAGTGCGCCATCCGCATCAGCAGAAGAAATAGCACTTCCAGGGATGGGCTTTTGTTTCAGAAGCTGACCCTGTATGGTTGCACAAAGACATCTTTCTGGCAGCGGCCGAAAGAAAATTGCTGACGCACAGCCACATTTACACTGTAAAGGCACAGAAGGGTCATGAAGGGAAAAAAAAAATCTCTGCCCAGTTCCCTGGGGACTGTTAGAAGAAGTAGGTATTGCATCAGGATTGGTACTGGTAGATGATGACTCTGTGATATAGCTTTTGTAATAAGCGATGAAAGGTAATGCAGGACCAAATCAGTTCTGAATAAAACAAAATTTATTGCCTCTCGGAAGGGATACCTTTGAAGGAACAAAGCAAGACTCCTCCTTTCAGACTGACCACCCAATGCATAGTGCACACAACTCTGTGTGTCTGTGTGTGCATATATATATTTCTCTCTCTCTATAAAATCTACCTAAAGGAAAAATATAGAACACATAAAAAATGAAGTATGTATTTCTGTGTGTATCTCTTCTTCTAGAACCTGGTAAAAAGACAAGCTGACCTGAGGCAGCAAAGACCAAAGTCTGACTTGGTTTAGCCAGATTAATGTGGTGAATATCTTTGTAGTCTCAGCAAAGTAATGTTGAGGCATAATTACTTTCAGCTTAATATTTGTCTTATGACAGATACCAAACAGAATCAAAGTTCTGAAAATCCTCATCAACTACTTAATAGCACTGCTTCTTTGCCATGTTAAATCCAGTTTGACTTATGGTAATGATAAAAATAGTGGTTGTTTATAGAATTCCTTTTACCCTGGCTAAGAAAAGAGGATTCTGGTTCTTCAGTAAATGCTGCAACTCTCATTGCAAACCAGTCTCCTTGCAGATCACCTGCTTAAGTTAACTGCGCATGTTTACTGTAGTAAAGACTGTATCCTTTCGGTTTTTGCACAGGATTAAACAACGCTCTGATCTGTGTTGTAAGAAGCCGCTTTTCACAAGAACACCCATCTGCTGGCAACACAGTCATCCCCCAGCAAGAAGCTGATCAAGAACATGTGCTAACTGGGAACACCAGAACCAACAGCCGCAACCTTCCGAGGCTTGAGGGTTTCCTGCGAAGGGAGCAAGGCACTTCACGGCCCACAACACGTAAGTAGGGGCATCAAACTGCCGTGTTAGACAGCAGCAGAGGAGGAACCTGAGCTGTTAAAGGTGCAACTGGGTCTCAGCCAGGGCACTGTGTCATCACAGCTCAGGTCCAGGTAAGGGGAACGTAGGGCAATTCATGTACATTTAAAAGGAAATTATTTCTTCCCTTCTATGTGCGTTAGTCACCACATCTTACAAGATTTCTGCTTGAAAATTACCCTGGCATCTTTAGAGATGCATCTTTTACAGTTTATGTGCTCATGAGACATCTAGGAATTTCATAATTATCAGCAATTATTCCATCTGTGAGCAACATTCTGCAGTAGGAGTTACATAGCACTATAAGCACGCATATATGAAATACAGTTTCCAGGATTTTTTTTGCTATTTCTTAGGCATCTCGACAAATAATTGCATTAATGTACTATGTGAGGTAGGAAAAGCAAACAGAAGATGATGGAAATACACCCCATTAGAGATAGCTGAAACATGGCTCATGCAATTTTGTAATGAATAATGACCCCCGCCCAATATAATCTAAGGTGTATCTTATGGCCTTTCTGTTTTAACTTGAGAAAACACACTGCCTGTTAATTTCCAGATGGACATGCAGATCTTCCTGAAAGGATTCAAAGTGAGCCTACTTTGTCTGAAAAGGTAAGGGAAAAAAGACACAGCTCTCTATTTCGTCTCTCTCTCTTTCGCTTCTCAGCACTATAACCTGAAGTGACAGTCTCAGACTGCTCAGAAGGACAGTGCAGAACCCAAAAGAGGGAGGTGAGGAGCCCGTGTGTAGAACACGAGAGCTTGGAAAGGAGATGGTGTCAAGCAGGCTGATATAACTAAGCTCTAAGTGTATCACTTCAGCTCTGTAATGTCACTGTGCTTTGCGTAGCAAGAAAAATGGTCAAACCCAATGAAGTTGGGAATGCAATTCACTGTTTCAAACCACTGGGGAAAAAACATCACAGTAGGCAACAAACAAGCACAGGAAAAAGCCTGCTCCCCTCACAACACAAAGACTCTTTAGATGACTTACTGCCAACAGCGTGACTTTTGCTGACACTCTTTTGTAGAAGTAGCACACTGGGGTTTAGATCCAACTTTGCAGTCGTGTTCATAAAGTCCGGGAAAAGATTCTTTCTGCAATAACTCTTTAATCCCAAGCTGCAAGCTATCGAATTACTCGTCTCCTGTATTGCAACTGTACTAGAGCTGAGGGCTAAGTTAATATTCCATCACGAACGGTAGCACAAGGAGGATTGCACACTCTAGAGAAAAAAGGAATGCAAGTGTTGCTGCACTGGTACTGGACAGCAGAGGGCACTACGAAGAGATTTTGCAGTAAAGCTGCTCAAAAGGACTCCCTTTTCTCCTAACTTTCCTATTTTAACTGTGGTGGGGCTGGGGGTCTGTCTAAATGTTGCTCTCTGGTTCCTCAGCTAGGTGTAGTAAAGACCATGCTTTGTTTTTACTGTTCACTTGCACATGCAGAACACAATTCTTCATACCACATTTACTGGGGTTTGGCTGTCAGATAACTACAGAATGGACAGATCCTGCCATGTAGCCACACTCAGTGAACTACTGGTTCTTAATAGCTGTTAGATGCCTTTTGCTTTTCTTCTACACTTACAAACAGAACCTTCTGCCAGTCACATATTCATTCCTGGGCCTTTCATAAGACTGGTTAAGCCTGCGCACAGAAAAATGAAGAGTAGTGGCTCAGCAGCACACTACAAACCCATGATGGAAAGGCAAACAGACCACAGAGGTCCAGATTTAATCCCTTCCTCATCTGATTTCCATCAGTAGTAAAGCAGCACCACTTTCATTCTCATCCACTGTTACGCATTATGCTATGGATATCTATTATTATTCTTGGTGACTGTGTATTAGAAGTTGCATCAATTAACCTACGATATTAACCTATAGGTGGTCATATTCAACCGAAGAACAGTTTCAGATGTGTTTTCTGATGCACACCCTTGATGGGGACTAGCGTTAGCCATATACTTCACATTTCCTTTAATTGCAGCTTAAATGGAGTCAAGCCTTTGACTAGAAGGGGCTTTGGCCCTTCTAATTTTCTCCCTGCCATATAACCACAGTCAGTACGATAAATCTTAATTGCATTTTTCTTTTCCTCTACACTTACAAACAGAACCTTCTGTCAGTCACGTTTTCATTCCTGGGCCTTTCATAGACTGCTGAATTCTGCGCACAGAAAAGTGAAAAGTAGTGGCTCAGCAGCACACTACAAACCCATGATGGAAAGGCAAACTCAACATAGAGGTCCAGATTTAATCTCTTCCTCGGCTGATTTCCATCTTAAAGGTCTCTTCCGACCAAAACAATTCTAAGAATAGTAGTTACCCGGCATCACTTTCATTCTTATACCAAAATCCAGCTCCTTCCAAAATACACAGCTATTCCAAAAAGGTAATTCAAAGCAAAACATGGTGTACAGTTCTACACGTTGTCTTCAGCAAAAGGGAGAAATCCAACGTTACACATTTTGCCATGGATATCTGTTATTATTCTTCATGATCATGTTTTAGAAGCCGTAACAACCCATATGTGGCCATATTCAACCAAAGAACAGTTTTAGAGGTGTTCTCTGCTGCACGCCCTTGCTGCAGCCCAGCGTTAGCTATATACTTCACATTGTCTTCAATTGCCACTTAAATGGAGTCAAGCCAATTCTTTAAACATTGTTTTCTATTTTGGAAAAGCTTTTGAAAAAACGATTCCAAGCCTCTGCACAACCTGCAACTCGACAGGGAATCCGCAGCGTGTCTGTCACCCAGCCGCCTTCTCCATTTGTCAACTTGCGTCGTGGTCCTCACGTCCAGCAGAATGTGAACGTGGACCTGAGCTACCTGGATCAGGACATAAAGGTAAGATCTGAGTGCTGTAGTATATGGCTTCCTATAAAGTTATATATTTTTCTTTCTCTTGAGGATGGTGTAGGGCGTTATTTGTCCAATTTTTTTCCCCAGTGCGGATTCCACTGACTTAATTTGGTGTTCAGCATTTACTCTGAGTTGCTTTCACCTAATTGGAAGGTGCCATTGGCAATCACTGGGGGAGCAATGCAGCTGGCACATGGGTTGAGAATTGTTCTCTAAAAAACAGCCTGCCAATATTACGTCACACACAAGGGGCTTTACATGTAGGAAACACTGCTTACAATTTCCTTCCTGTGCCTTTGAAGCGCTGTGTACGTGGCACTCTCTCAGCATCACCTTTTGCAGTCTGGTGGCCTTTGCTCACACTGGGGCAAAACTGGTGGGACATCTTAGGCTGGGCAATTGGCACAGCTGTAAAACTGCATGCTCACACAGCTAGACCTAAACGAAAACACACACAAAAACTGGGTGGTCAATCAGCTTCTCTTCCTTCATGGTAACTATCCTGTATGTCTTCCAGGTGCTGGGAAAACTTGGACAAGTTTTACAGACGGATTCGCTTACTGAGATCCAGAAATGGTTCGCAAGGGCAAGTACAGAAGGTAACAAACAGATGCGTCTGCATCCCTTTCTGAAAAGCACGCGCTTCTGTACATTCACATAAAACCCTGAAATTCTCATAGACCTCAACTGAGTGGGGTTGCCGAGGTGGAAGGAATAGGACCCAGTGAAGAGTGCTTGGCCCAGTGGTGGCTGTGCTGAGCAGTAAGGTGACAGGACACAGAAATCAGTCATTCAGACCTCAGCGCACTCAGGTTTGGTGCAGGGTGTAAAAATGTGCACTCCCTGTGGAGCTCTGGGCTGCTGTGGACTGGGGGGAGGCAGAAACCAAACAAAATGTATCTCTCTTATGGCCTTAAGCCCTTTGAAAATGAGAAATGAGGTTAGGGAACTCATAAATTCACCCCTGACATCCAGATCAGCAAGTGGGAACTTCAGGGAAATTTCTGCTATCTTCACATTGCAGAGAAAGACTTCGTGTCCAGCATGATTTTTTCAGAACCAACTGACAAAGGCGTGCTGAACTCTAAGGAAGGTACAGCAGAGCACATCAGTACCCCTTCTCTCCCTTCTCTTCAGAGAGGACCAGAACAGAAAAAGAATCAGTCCAGGTAAAACCTGCAGTGAGGTTGCTAAGATTATGGATAAGCTAAACCTCATAACCAGAAATCCTTGTTTTCTCCTCCCATGAAAAATGCAACTTTGCACTTGAACTTCATCATGCACAGCCTGAAGCAAAAATGGTCCTAACTACAAACAGCCCCACATTCTCTGATACAAATTTAGTTGCTACGAGAACATCACAAAGTTCCAGGAGCACTTGCAACGTCTTTGGGAAAAACGTCCTGTATATTGCAGTACACAGTTTAGACTGGTTGTTAAGCTAGACATTCTTTCTTTTTCACTCAGGTCTTCACCCTGGCCATCAGTGGCAAGTCGAAACATGAAATGGGGTAAGTAATAGAAATTGCAAACATTAAGACACCCTGAGTCTAGGATGCTGGTCACCAAACAGCACAGGGACTGTGAACCTTTAGAAGCTCTAACTTCTCTCTTCGCAGCAGCACCCAAATTAGAATCACAGAATCAAGAATTCAGTGACAATATGAGAAATGACCTGAATTTGCATTCCATAAGAGCTAGATACCCAAGACCCTCTATTCTTGCTGCCCCTCAATTGGTTTCTCTTGATTCAACATTCATGTACACCTTCTCCTAACTGGAGCAACTCAGAAATACAGCAAGGTGAGGGACATGTGTACAACTGCACCTGCCTCTTGCTAGAAAGAACAGGCAGCAAGAGGTACTGATTTCCTCTCTTCATCCAAATCTGCTCCTGTTAAGTTATACACAAGCTGAAACTCCTTCTGCCAATGAACTTGGGGATTTGCCAATCTTGGGCGCTCCCAAGGAACACCACTATCACCACTTTGTGTCCCTTCTGAAGCACACAAAGCAAAGTCAGTCCCAGAGGACATTATCATTTGAACAAAGCCATTCATGCCAGCTCTAATGCTACCAGCATTTGCTATTCTTTGTACCTCCTCCAGTAGGAGGAGTGGGTGAAGAGTAATCTTACATAAGAACATGAAGTAAAAGAAGAAACTTGACAAAGGAACAATCTCTGCTTTTCCAAGTGGTGTCCAGAAAGGATTCCTTGCTGAAGAGTGGATGTGCTTCTATACTCTCAGCTGCACATGAAACAAAGCCAAACCGACCTAACATAATCTTAAGCCTTACAGCTTGCTTTTTCAAAATGTTTTCCAGAAAGGGAGAAACTTTTGCTCTCAACGCTGAGAAACACAGGTCCAGCACAAGCAGACACACTGTCCCCAGGGAAGAACTGCAACTGAGAAAGTGCATGGAGACAAGTGACCATCCTGCCTTCGCACTCCAGCAGAAGTCTCACCTGTGCCACAGCCAACCCCAAACACCAGATATCTCCTTTCCAGTGGAGGCCTTTCACATACAAAAATATGTAACCTTAGCACTTCTGTTATAAAGATAGCTGTTCAGACACCCTGTTAAAATAAATTTATGCTCATTATATTTAGTCCTGAAGTGATTAAACCAAACCATGCTACTCTTTTTGGCATCGAATTAATCTTCTTGCATGACTCAGCCAGGCCTGCACAAAGAGCTCTTGCATGCAGATCTGAAGCTACAGTCACAGACATTCTGGGGTGAGAAGAGGGACACACACACACACACATATGATCTGCAGAGATGGACATCAAGCCCTAGGCACCGGGGGAAAAAGGTACCCTGGAGTTTCAAAATCTGGCCAGCAGAGTGACTGCAGATGTCAGCCTCACAGCAAGCTAGAATTTGCTTCCATAGCTCTCGTTATTAGCAGAGAAGCATCACAAACTGTAGTATCCTATGGTGGGAGATGGGATAGGGACAGGATGGGATGGGATGGGACCAAACAAACATTAAAACCACCAGGCAAACCTCAAGCTGTTGAAATAGAGGCCCACAATGACAGAAATATATCCGGACCTTTGTTGGGCCTTGTGAGTGAACTGGGAAAGCAGAAGGATTGGGGTTTATCAGTTTGAAACATTAAGCGTTAAGGAGTGAAGAGCTTAGCTCAGGGCAGAGCTCAGCGTGCCCTTTCCAGGAGCCCCTGCCTTCACTTCAAACCATATCCACTGTAGTGACTACCACCTCCATTCCCATTTTCCACTGCAGGAGAGGAGCATGCTAAGGCCTGGGGAGCAAGTACTCCATGTAAGAGAGAGCGAGGCATTGCTGGAAGGAGGAATTCAAGAAATTCAAAGGATGTGAAAATTTATTATTATTTCTTTAGTCATGCCAAGTTGGGTGTATTACCCAAGAGCAGTAGTAGTTACTAGATTAATGGATGCATTCTTCCCCACTTCTGCTCTCATTTTCTTAAAAGCAGTGAATGACATGCGTTCCTGTGACCTCAAAACCTATACGACTTGTGCCTGTTGCGAAATATGCATGAACACTCAGAACAAACCAAGAAAAATTCTAGTTTCCATCCTGGTTTGAGGTAAAACTGAACCAACCTTCTGTTTAGTAATTTCACTTCTTAGCTAAGCCTCTCCTAACTCTCTGAAATTAACAGCATATTACGCAGAAAACTGTTCGTTCTCAGAGTGATAAGACCTCTGTTTACAGTTAATGCCAAGAAATGGTATGCAGAGAGGCTCTTGTTTATACTTATTGCTATAACAACCAAGGTCAGCTAATTTCATTATTTGCCCCGTTGAAGGTTCAGAAATGGAAAAGCATAGAGGGGTCCCACCTGCAGGGAGGAGCGGACAGGACAGGTGACCCAAAACTGACCAAGAGGATATTCCATCCCATCTGCCCCATGGCCAGTATAAAAGCTGAGGGATCAAAGGGTCAGCTCTCTTTCTTCAATGGTCGACGTCCGAGGAGTACTCTGTCTGTTCATCTGCCCTCGATCCCGATCTGTGCGTTCCTGACTCCAGATCTGGAATCCAGTTCCCTGTTGTCACTGAGACCAGTCTGGGACTTCAGTGCCTGCTGGTGATGTCATCCTGGGAGCTTGATACAGTTTTGTATATATCGTATCTATTTCATTATTTCCTTTTTATTTTATTGTTAATATTTCATTAAAGTAGTTTAGTTCCTTCTAAACTTGTAAATCTCTTTATGTCTCCTCCTCCTCTCCTTGGAGTGAGAGGTGGGGGGGAGAGCATCTGTCTCATCATTGGCCAATTTGGCCTAAACCATGACAGTTTCCCTGAGCATCTCAACAGACAGTCACAAGCAACTGAACTGCCTTTATCAGCTGAGCCACACTGATTTATACAACCTGTTTGGTTAGCTGGGGTCAGTAGGTGAAATACGAGTGTGGGGTTAAGCCAGTGCTTTATACTTCAGTTTGAGTAGGATGAATGTCTGCACGAGTGCAAATTGTGTGCCTTGGCTGGTACATGGTGCACATTGAGTTGAGGTGACACAATTTTTTATTACTTTTTGAGCCTCTTAGCAAAATTTATCACATAGTCTCAGTGCAAGACCAGGAGACAGGAACTCCTTCTTGCAAGTCCCTCACTTTCAGTATACCTGTTTTATCACATGATCCTGTATGTACTGTATTGTCTGTCAAAGTACTCTAGATAATACACCTGTGGGAAAGCAACGGAAGATCAGCAAGGAGGACTGTAAATATGCTCAAGTGACTCGCACCTGGGGTACTGGAACACACATATATCACGCTAAGTGTTATTCAGTCTTGGGTGCTTGCAAGAAAAACACTTGCACTTAGATAACTTAAGTCTGTGATGGGCTCAGGGACACCTTATCTAGCTGCTTGAAAATCCTGGCCTGTTGCTGAAAAAGATCAAAGCACAGTAGGAAAACTATGCCGGTTTGAACCCTTTAAATACCAGTGAGAACAGGGAGTCTGTGCACGCTCTTGCTAACAAGGACTCTCTCGCTGCCAAGGACTCTTGCTAACAAGAACTCTCTCGCGCCACCATGCCCGTGGTCCCCACTTGCGTGCCTCTGCCCAGGTGTTGCTTCGGAGATTCCCCGGTTTGTGAGGTATCAAGATTAAACTTGTTCTTTCCCTTTCATCCGTGGTTTTGCGGTTGTTCCTGCGTCCTGCCTGCATCGGCTCACACAACACCCAACTTGGCATGTATAAAAAAAATATTAAAAAAAATAAAATAAATAGCTTCCTTGGGAAACAATACTGCATCTGCCATTAATTTATTTTTTTAAAAAAAGCTATTAATATTGAAGTTTCAGCGTAAAAACACTGCATTTATCTTTACCCTTCATGTCCAGAAACAGCTCTAGGCCAACAATGGAAATACCAAGCATTGAGACAATTCCGTATCACAAGGGCAGCAGATGGTCTTTGGAGTACAACTACTTCACATCCCAGTTTTATCCCATGAACTGCGTGTCTCATTTTTCCCATCTTCTCATTCTGAAGCTTAGTTGCTGTCCGAGTCATTGTCTTCATCTTCTTTTCCAGAGAGAGCATGTTTGGATGAATCATTGACTTCTCCCAAAGGAACAGCCCCTTTCCGCTGTGGCAAGACACTGAAAAAGGCCTCCTTCCAGTCTCTCTTCTGCAGGTATGCAAGGATGATCTCAAATACTGCAACATCAAGAAAGACCATCAGCTCTTTTACAGGGAGATAAGTGGACCGCTGATAGGAACACCACCCCACCCCACCCCCAATCCATCTTTACAGAGGTTTACATGCATTCGGTTGTGGCATCTTCAGAGTAAAGCTGATGAAGCAGACAAGGCAATTCTGCTACTGCTGCAGTCTAAAGCCAAGCACACTTTGTGTCTCTCCAGTTGTAAGACAGTTATTACAGCAGCGCTTTTCTGCAGTGGCTCCTGCAACGGCTTCTGCAGTTTGAATTAATTTATCTCAGGGGCAGAGATAAATGTCCTCCCAGTACTTCAGGTCTCACCAGTATACAGCCACTAATACTTTCCCCATGTTTGGCAGGAATACTGCTGTGGATGCACTTTAACAATGACTTTGTCCCCTCCCTAACATGTGGGCAGCCCTAAATCTTCCTAAAACCTGCTATAGTTAGCTTTCTCTTTCATTTCCATCTGAGCTTATCCCAAAAATCCTTACCAGTCTCCAATTCTGTGACCCTTTCTTTCTGTTTCTATTATGCTAACCATACTGTCACCCTCCTACTGCTCCTGTTTCCACTCTCAAAACTTACCCTGACTGACAAGAGCTCCAAATTGCATTATACGCAAAATTCATCAGCAAATTCTTACTTAGAAAAATCCCAGGCTATCCAAAAAACCTCTCAACACAGATTGTGGCTCGGCAGGAGCAGGGAAGGCAGCAGGAGGCCCTATGGCTGGTGAGAAAGCTAGACTTGGATAACAAATCTGGGACAGAGGGGTGGCTCTTCAAGCTTGGGGCTACAGGAATAGTGCTAACAGCACCGGAGAATGCTGACTTCAAAGAATGCACCCAGTACAAGCATTCTCAATGCCAAGCAACAGCATATGAGAAAGGATCAAAGGAGCTGTGGAGGGAAAAAACCTTACAGAGAGTTAGGCAGGCATTCAGAAAGGGAGGAGCAGCATGGATCTCATACTCACTGAGAGTCAAGTTACAGAAAAGTGTCACATTTACTAGAGGTTTCCTGGATCCAGGTTTACTGGACAGCCATCTGCTCTCTGTGACACTGATACTGAAGTGCTGACGATTTTACTAAACAGGTTATTCACCTGAAACATACCGTAAAGGTATGAGCTCTCAAAGGACTATATTAATATCACTGTAAGTTACTGCAGAAAGCACCTGTAGCAAAAATGCTGGCTTAAGAGACAAGGTAAGTATAAGGAGCGTGCTTCTTCTTTGCTTTGTAACTTCTTTTATCTGCATAGTAAAAACAGAACTGAAAAGAGAGTAGCTTCCACAGGAGAGCAGAGGCTTCTATGATGGGCTGCAATAACAACAAAAATACTACGCAAGGACAGAAAAAGGCAGTGGGAACATTTGGTAGACATCACTGCAGAGTGGAACGGAGTAATATGGTCCTGCAACACACACTACAAAGTATAAGCCTTGGGATACAAACCTGAACAGAAGGAAACACACACTCTCAGCTACATTTGCAGTTGTGTTTTGCATACCGTATTTTACATGGACCTCACTTCCAAGCTTTAAAATTCCAGATCAAGTTAAAAACATAAGTCTCATCTTACACCTTGTCAGTTTTCTAGCATCAAATACTTCACACATACACGTGTCCCACGTGCCATTTTAACATGGCAATGCAGGCACTGAACTGCCTGTGGAAATACAGAGACTCAATCCCAAGAGAGAAAGAGTATAAATACATAAGTAAAAAGCAACAAGCAGATCCCCCTGTTAACGATGATGCCAATCTCTCACCACCAGAGGGCCCATTTAATTAAAATGCTTCAAAGCCTGACGAGGCAGTTCAGAAAGTTTCTTCTTCTATAGGACTTTACAAATTCCCACCTATCAAAAGTAGTCTCACAGGGACCAGACAGGTCCCACACTCTCGTCTGGCGAGCCCCGTACTGTACTCTGCCAGCTTCAACTTCTGCACCCGGGGGGAGAACCCAGAGGCCAGAACAGCCGGATCAAAAGAGAAAGGGTGAACGATTACACAGTTACACAAAACAGTAAGGCAGATGTACTCACAGCAAAATACAAAAACCTCAGTGCAAATGTCCTTCTCACCTCCACAAAATGAGATTTAAGAGGCAGCTTGATTCTGTCCACCTTATTCATGCCAAGTAGCATCCCCCTTGAAAATTGTCTTTTTGGATTTAGGTTGTAAGCTATTAGGGTTACAATATACACCAGAGCCTTAATTACAAATTTAAAGGTACCTCTGCTTTTGGTGGTGGTGGAGTTGTGTTTATTTTCCTGACCAAAAGCCTTAAACAAAATACTGCTATAGTATAATATTTACCTTAAAAAGGGTCTCTGTGTTAAGAGTCTTTTAGCTGCAATTTGACAATGTTTTTAAAGGACAAGGAAAGACAACCTCATGAAAAACGAAATCTCACTAACTAAATTAGAGTGAAATCAGCAGCCTAGAAGTCTGGCACAAGAAATATGCACAAGACCATAAAGCAGATAAATGAAAGCCTCAACGTAAGTGATGCAATTTATACCCAGTGCTCAAACCTGTAGAAGACAGCCTCCAGAAATGTTGACACTAGAGGTCAGTATAAGATTATTGCAGAAAAACTCCAGTAGAAAGCTACAGCTATCATAACTTTTCATGAACAGCACATAAAGTCCTATTCTTGTCTATAATAAAGCAACATATAAAGTTAAAACATGTAAAATCTTACATATACATGGAGTTTGATAATTTTTAATTCCAGTGACGTACCATATTCTCCTCCACATTTAAATAATCTTTATTATCATGAAACACATACCTCATCAATCAATGGCATTTTCAGAAAATAAAGTTATTATCAAGCAATGTGTTACATAATAAAATAAACTTGAAATAAAGCAAGGTAAGATAAAATTTCCATAAAGGTCTAAGTAGGCTCCATTTTGCATGTATTTTTGTTTAATGACACTGAAAGATAATAAAACTGAAAGTTTAAAAGGAGTGGGATTCAAGACTTGGTTAAGCAATTGTATACTTCAATCAGAACCAGGAAACCAGGTAAAAATAGCATTATGAAAGCCCAGCAGATGGAGTACTGCTGATACCAAATGAGGCCAGACTACAGGTGCCTAAGCAGTTACTGCTGAACAAAGCTGTACAAAGAGGTGAAAGCATCACATACATTTATCCTCCCCTGGGATAAAACACATGGGATAATTTCCAACATTTTACTCACTTATAAATTAAGCCTGGAAACAAGACCAGGATGGTAAGAACGTGAAAATTACTCGTGGGACAAGTCAACAGACTAGGAGGTGCACTTCAAAGTGGCTAAGACACCATCCTTTACACTTAACCATATCTAAAACATTTGAAGGTCAGAGCAATTACTGTATGCCAAAGGCAACTAGGTTCAAGAAATATCAACATAAAAAATAAGATTTAGGCATCTGCACTACAGTGCACATTTTGAGGGTTCAAATTCTGAATATCGCAGATATTCTATATTCTAAAATATTCTGAATATTCTATAATAATGTCATTATTTTGTGATTTAAAACTTACCATGATTGACAGCTAACACTTTCCGACTGTTCATCTTCACAAAGTTTCCAAGAGGGAGCTGTGCATGACTGATTCCCTGCTCTACAGCTTTTTTGTAAGTAATTCCCTGTGGGAAAGACACCAAAACAACTGGACTGAGAATCACCAATTCAAATCAGCCCATACAGATTACTAGAAGTATCATCTTCCAACAAGAGTTTTGCCAGGGCTGCCATGATCTTACTTTAGAAGGTATTTACAAACAGAAACTTACCCCGGACACTACCTGCTTCAATGCCTACCTTTGGAAAAGTCACTACTTTGATTATATGTCACAGCGTGACATATGGTCAAAAGCATCGTAAATAAAACTTGTTCACGCAGCTGCAGCTCTAGAACATGTCAGCCATAGCCTGTTTTAAAGGCGAGTTTGTGCTTAAGTGCAAAGTTACTCAGATTGCAATAACCGGGTTTTTTTTTTCTGAGAGGAAGAGTACAGGATAAAGAAATTTTGTTTGCTTTTTTAAACCTGGCAAATCCTGTGCTCAAGACAGGCAAGAAAATCCCTTTGAAACTGTGTAAACACTTTATACCATAATGACCATACAAAGCACCTGCTTTAGCTCCCTCCTCGTCTTTAACTGTGGACTAACTGCTCAAGTATCATTTGATAAGGCTTAAGATCCATCTCTTTTTTTAGCATCACATTGAAATATTAAATATGTCACCAGAAATTACACAGGAGTGTCTTTGAAGAAAAGCAGTAACAGTGCTTTAATTTCCCAACTGAATTATCTATGACATTCCACGTCCAGGTATGGAACCAGATCCCTGAGGCACGTGTGTTACTTAGCCAAGTTCTCCTGACAAGCAAACTTATTAAAAAAGGACACCCAAGATTCAAGCGCTGTTCTTCATCTATATTTGGGCACGTGCACATACAAGCGCATGCACACACACACACCCCTGCATGAACAGAAACCAAACCCTTCTGTCTGAAAATATGGCCCTCAGTAAGCTTTGCAGTGTTATTAATTCCATTCCTATATTTAAAATGAAAAGATAAAATCCTAAAAAGCTCAGCATGTCTGCACTCTGGAACACAAGCCACTGCTACCACCAGAAGTATTTTTTTTCCCCTATTTCTTCAAAATTTTTTTGAAATAAGTCTTTTTTGAAGAAGCTTTCTTGTTATTTGTTTTTGTTAGTTTACACATGAACAGCATTAACGTCAAATATGGTGCCAAAAAAAAAAATAAAGAGCTGTAAAGAAATGGACCCACGGTTTACCTTGTGGTGATTGTGATCCACCAGTCCTCCAATCACATAGGCTTTCTTCTCATCAAGTTCACTGAGAACGTCCGGGGAATCTGAGGTAAGATATACCAGGTCTTCTTTCTTTATTAGCTCACTATAGTGTTCTGTTCTAATTTGGATATCCTCAAAAAAAGGTAGTTAAAAGAAGTTAGATTCAACTGCTGAATTACTGGGCAAGCTTTACAGACCCAAGATGGAACCAGCAAAAATAAATCCAATAGTATGCAGGCATTCGTACGTAGCACAGTGCAGACTGATTTCTGCATAAATAATCCACAGTCCCTACAGCACTGACTTGTAAAAATCATCAGGAAATTTTCTGCAACACCAACAGAACTTTAGAAATCCTGAAGTTCTTGTGATTCCCTTCCAGTGTTACCATGTTTCTCATAGTGATCAAAATAATCTGGAAGTCCACCTTTCTAAAAATGTGAAACTAGAAGTAAATGCTTAGCTTACATTACTTGTTTCTTAAGAGAGCTTTATGCTATGCTTTTGTAAAGCAGCTATCGCACAAGACATGCTGAAAGTAGAACTGGTTTTATTTACACAAACTGCTCTTCATTTGAAGTTGCTGGAATACTGGTTTATCAGGGAGTCGTAAAAAAAACTACCGTGAATTTGACCATGAGACAAGGTACTTTTCTGAAGAACACTTCAGTGTTGAGAGGTAACAGAATGGAAGTGAAGGTGCACATCAGAGAATCGCATCATGGCTTCAAAGTCTTATTTTCCCCCAAGAAATAAAAAAGAGCACTGTCAAGACAGAAGACTGTCAGAAATGCCTAAATGGACTAGTCTTGCTTAGTCTATCAGAGAATGGAGTCTGTTCAATAAAAACAGGAGAACGTGTGGAATTTCTCAAGGAAAAAAAAAAGCTAGATTCAAGACAAGAAGTCTTTGGCTATTTAAGTTAAATTAATTAAAAACACAAAGAGCCACACTACTTCTAATATGCTATTGCTCTGATCTCTTAAAAAAACCCACATGGAACAAGCACAGATCCTTCACAACAAAAAACCTAGTTAGCAACTATAACCATGACCCCTTTATACCGAAATACTCAATTATTCACCTTCCAGTTTACCCATCCTTTGTCATTTTCATTCATATTGCTCTTCAACTGTCCCCCATGGCTGGTCAAGTAAAACTTTGAAAAGAACAAACAAGAGATACAAAATACTGAAACGTTAGTGTGCCAATCTGTTTCCTCTCTGTGCAAGATTTTTTCTACCCTTAACTATTAGTTAAAACTCTTAATCATTTTTTAGCTGAAAGTGGTACTAAGACCATATTCATACAGGTAATGGCACATTTAAAAGAGAAATATGCACTTACAGTCACTTTTTAAAAAAAATCTGTTACAGATAAAACAGTATCAACAGTATTTTAGTGGCACGCCAGTATCTGGCATTCTTAGCTGCATACACGTACTTTTTCATATATACAGGGATTGTAATTTTCCTATGAAAAAGAGGCAGCTTAAATATTTTTTTCCACTACAGTTCTCACCACTTGGGCCACAGCTGCCTTTCTCATATGCTTTTTACATGGCAATACAGTCAGGGCGGAGTTTGCTTAAACATACCTGCACAGGATGAAATGCTTTGCGGTTTTCTGCATAACATCTCTGAATTTGCTTGTGCAGCTTCTTAACATCCTGTATACAACACAATTTGTTTTTACATAGTCCTTCGAACAGATCACCACAACATGCTTTACCATGAGCCAGTCAGAAGCTAAAGAAAGAAAAAGGAAGCTTTTAACTGGCAAAAGTGACTACTGAGAGAGCAGGGACATCAGACCCTGAGAGAAAAATTGGCCATTGTGAAGGGATTATGCTGACAAGGAAACACAAGCATCTTCCACAAAAGTATATTAGGCACCAGTCAGCATGGGTTTATGAATGGCAGGTCCTGTTTGACTAACCTGAGCTCCTATGACAAGGTGACCCACTTAGTGGATAAAGTAAAGGCTATGGGTGTTGCCTACCGAGACATTAGCAAGCCTTTGACACTGTTTCCCACAGCATTCTCCCGGAGAAACTGGCTGCTCGTGGCTTGGACAGGCGTACTCTTCTCTGGGTTAAAAACTGGTTGGATGGCTGGGCCCAAAGAGTTGTGGTGAATGGAATTAAATCCAGTTGGTGGTTGGTCACAGGGCTCTGTACTGGGGACAGTTCTGTTTAGTATCTCTATCAACTATCTGGATAAGGGGATTGAGTGCATCCTCGGTAAGTTTGCAGATGAAACCAAGTTGGGCGGGAGCGCCGATCTGCTTCACAGTAGGAAGGCTCTGCAGAGGGATCTGGACACGCTGGATCGATGGGCAGAGGCCAGTGGTATGAGGTTCAACAAGGCCAAGTGCTGGGTGTCCTGCACTTGGGTCACAACAACCCATGCAGCACTACAGGCTTGGGGAAGAGTGAAGGGAAAGGTGCCCAGAAGAAAAGGCCCTGGGGGTGTTGGTTGACAGATGGCCAAATATGAGCTGGCAGTGTGCCCAGGTGGCCAAGAAGGCCAGTAGCATCCTGGCTTCTTTCAGGAATAGTGTGGCCAGCAAGACTAGGGAAGTGATCGTCCCCCTGTACTCGGCGTTGGTGAGGCCGCACCTCGAATTCTGTGTTCAGTTTTGGGTGCCTCACTACAAGAAAGACATTGAAGTGCTGGAGCATGTTCAGAGAAGGGCAATGAAGCTGGTGAAGGGTCTAGAGCACAAGTCTTATGAGGAGCGGCTGAGGGAACTGGGGTTGTTTAGTCTGGAGAACAGGCGGCTGAGGGGAGACCTTATCGCTCTCTGCAACTGCCTGAAAGGAGGCTGTAGTGAGGTGGGGGTCACAAGTGACAGGACAAGAGGAGATGGCCTCAAGTTGCACCAAGGGAGGTTTACATTGGACATTGGGAAAAATTTATTTACCAAAAGGGTTGCCAAGCATTGGAACAGGCTGCCCAGGGAAGTGGTTGAGTCACCATCCCTGGGAGTATTTAAAAGACGTGTAGATGTGGTGCTGAGGGACATGGTTTAGTGGTGGACTTGACAGTGCTAGGTTAACGGTTGTACTTGATGATCTTAAAGGTCTTTTCCAACCTAAATGAGTCTATGACTGATTTGCATTATCCTAAGGAACAAACAAAAATCACTGGAATTTAATTATATGTAATAACATACTCAAAATTAATCTGAGGAATGAAGCATATTTATCACCGTGGCAATACTCAGTCTTTCACCCATGGAAAAATCCTGAGAATATACTGTTTATATTTAAGAAATTAAATATGCATAATTAACCTGAAGAACCCCAGAATAATGCAAATAGTTTAGTGGCTGTCTCTGGCATTTTGACCTGACAATTTGGACAACAGTTAACTAGTACTACTTGAAATGCAGCAGACTTACTTTTAAACCAATTATGTTTTCTGTAAGGTCCATTACATATCTTTATTCTCAGTGCCCCAAAAGCAGTGTTTTGTAAATATAACTGATTCCCATTTTAAAATGAAACATCATTATATTGCTTTGAGTCATGTAGTGCTTTGAGGATGTTTTGGTATCTCCAAAGGATTTCAAGTAAACTAGACTTTATGACTACAATATTGCAATGCAAGTTCTTACAGACACTAGAGAAAGCATATAATCAACCCTATCACTAAATGCCACAAACATCTTCACTTAAAACGCTTCACTCTATTCCTAAACACTTGCAGAAGTGCCAGGTTTTATATCAGCCCTAACAGGGGCTCTGTCTGACCAAGGAAGCAAACACATTTTATAAAGGACAAAGCCTAGCAGGAAACACCCTGTCGGCATCTCCAAAACTATCAAAGTGGTCTTCTGATCTCTTCTGAGGCACTGCTGAAGGGCTTCTCAGGGAACCAAGTTCCAAAATGCCAACTGTAGCTTCCAAAAATTTTGCAGTGAGAGGCACTAGCCTCCATCAGTGCTATACATGCTCTGCACAACACTCAATGAGCTGCAAGATGGGCTTTGCAAAAGCTTGCATTCAAGCAGTCTTGCAGGGCAGTGAAGTCCCTGGCAGCAGCAGAAGTGGCTGAGGGTAACAGAGAGGGGAGAGGTCTGACTCGAAAACCAAAGGCCACACTCTTACAGGAGGCTGCAGATTAACATACTTCCCTTGCAGAATTAAAGCTGTGTTGATCTCAAAACACCACACCAATCACTTTGATCAGCGGTTGGGTGTCATGCTGATCTTTCTCATAATTACCTATCCTCCAATCGTCTCACCTGTTCTTTCACCCATTCTAAAATTTTAGAGACAAGCTGAACAGTGTCCTCCTGTCCTAACTGCCTCTCATGTGACTAAGAGAAAAGGGTCAGTATCCTCATAATGCTCAAAATTCTCATTTCCACAAATAGTTACCAACACAGTTGGGAGCCTCAGGCCCACTTTGAAAGAGAAAGTAACTGGATGTGGCATTTACAGCCCCTCTAGCAAAACCATTTTGGGGCAGACTGCATCTAACTTCATGGTGAACACAAGACACAAACTGTTTCTATATTCCTATTTTGGGAATATAACTTACCGCATATCCATGAAGGCAAACAAAATCTTTGGCAAGCTTATATAAAGGTACATTCCAAACCCTGAAAAATTCAGCAACTGATGTAAGCAGGTCTGGGAGATCTTAAACATGCTAACTGTCCTCTGAAAGCTGTTCTCCAGTCTTTGTGCTCTGACATTGCATCAACACTGCCACTGGACAACCTTTCAACATTTGTTTGTGATGGGTAAGTTTCTTTTACCTTTAGCACCATCAAATCGTCAAAGCTGCAGTCCACAATGAGACGAAGTGTACTAGGAACAACTTCCCTTCGCATACGCTTTCTGTCATTCCCTTCATTATTGGAGTCCAATTTTGACTGACGTTCTAGTTTTCTCTTCTGGCGTTTTTCTTTTCGTTTCTGCCTAAATAAACAAACAAAAAAATCTTTGAAAAAGCACTGTCAGATCTGCTGAGGTGTGTTATGCACATAAATGCATACTTCTACGATCAGGGTGGTTGTCCCAAGACTGTGTTGGCTTAAACATAGCCATTTGTGCTAGGCTGGGACCAGCATGAAACACATACTCCATCTCTGTGAAGTTCTATATATACCTACAGATATCTGACACAAATTCAGTGAAGTCAACAGCGAGAGTCTCATGGATTTAAGGGTGCTCCGAGTCACATCTCATAACAGAAACAACCAAAAAGATTGCGCAAATTGCAGCATCAGAATCAGCATGTGGAAGGTAATTTACCTCCCATTTCACTAAAGTGTTTTTCAAAAGGCTTCTGAAGCAATTGTTTCTTCCCCCAGTCCCCCAGTGAGAGCAGGCAGTTGGGAGATCAATTTTCAGAGACAGCAACCTTAACAGCCACTGTGTCGGGAATGAAGACTTCACATTCAGCAAGACAAGGATAAACCACAATCAGCCCATCTGCAGATATGCTTTCTCTCAACAACAGAATGATACAGAAGCTCACCATCTTCCATAACTAATTTAACAGACTGTAAGTCAACATAACTTATAGCACAGCATTTCATGTATCAAAGGAAAATGTTTTTATTCACTACCTTTGTAAGATTCACCAAGTCTGACAGCACCAGGGAAAGAGAGTGTAGCCCATTCAGAAAAGAACTACGCCACATGTTATTTCTCTGTTCTCACAAGCCAAAAACATGCAAGTTCGAATCCCTCCTGATATCCTCTTCCAGTGGAGGAACACTTCTAGTATGAAGAGAGGATGCTTACCTTTGTAACTTCTTCATATGTTGATGGAGTAGCCTATGACTACTGCTTTAAACCTGGCACAGAAGAAAACTTGTTCAACTGCCTTGATTTGCTAAACCAATCTATGCGCAAATTCTGCTTACATATCATTATTAGCACTAACTACTACACGCGATCCTAGGAAAGCTGTTTTGCAAACCATACCTCCGCAGATCTTTCTGTTCTTCCCACTGTTTCTGCTTCAATAGTTTCTTCCTTTGCCTCTTGGACATGGGTTCAAGGCATTCTTCCTTGTCTGAGCCTGCCTCCTGTCTCTCTACTGGATTGCCACTTAACTTCACCTCTCCTTCCACATCAGGGGACATGGTATTTTCTGTTGGCACCTCTGGACTTTCTCTTGGCGTTTCTGATGACATTAGCTTTTGGCCGGGTTTACTGACTTCTCAACATGTGATAAATATGTCATTAAAAGCAAGCTTTTTCCTCACCAGTTCTGTAAGAAACAAAACAATAGTATGAGTGTTATTAACAAGAAGTTCAAGGAGAATGAATATCACTCTATACCTACCATAAACCTGAATAAAGAAAAAAATAGAAGACATGGCCTGTTTTTGTCTAAAGCTAGGTTAATGCCTCTGCAAACAGTAACATATGAAATACTAGAGAGATTATAACCCGTATACAGATCACATCTAAGACTCTGCCTGCTACACCTGCAGCTATTCAACAGTTTCCAATTAAAAGCTTTATGAAAACACAACTGCATAAAAGCAGGGAATCATACTGGGTTAAATATAAAAGAAAAAACCATTAGCAGTACTGTTATGTGTACACAAACTATTCTCAAATACATAAACTGAAAAAACCAAAGAGGTATCCTGTAACGTAACTATGGCAGCATGTTAGAGAAATAGAATTTTAGAGACTAATGCCATTTTGGGGGGAAAAACCGTGTGAACAACCTGCACCCCTTCAAAATTAATTTTTATTTCTTCTGAGAACCAAAGACTCTGGCCAAAACACTGCAAGTAAGGGGATGAACAGACTAAAGTGTTACGCAGCAAAACGTTCTGCGTTCAAATCAACAATTTTACCCTCTCCTTTTCAATCGTAAGTATTTTTTTCATCCTAGTAGCTCCTCTGTGTTTAACAGCCCCACGGTTTTCCAAAGGTAACTACTTCACCAGAGAACGCTGCACCTACAGAGCCAACAGAAAAAAAAAAAAGAACCAACCCACAGTCCCCTGGCTTCTTCGGGAAGAGAAGAGCCGGGAAACACACAAAACATCAGAAAACCAGAAGTGTTTTTGCCATCACACCCCGATTTCCCTGTCGGGGGGGGGCGTTGAGACACAAGGACCGGGGGAACGGAGGTGACCCGTAGGTGCCCAACGGCCCGGCCCCGCGTGGGGGGGGGCCTCGGCAACCG
Source organism: Fratercula arctica (assembly GCA_947846985.1). Lineage (NCBI taxonomy): Eukaryota > Metazoa > Chordata > Aves > Charadriiformes > Alcidae > Fratercula > Fratercula arctica. The sequence continues at coordinate 28,243,049 of CANTUZ010000004.1, read as the reverse complement.
CCTCAACGCCCAGGCCCCGCCGATACCGAGCTCTACACATACACCTGCCCCTGTGTATATATAGGCACGGATACATCTACGCGCATAGATCTATATATATACACGTATCTATGTATACACACGTTACATATATATATAGCAACACACACGCGTTATTTCTGCTCAAACGTCGAGGTACCTCGTAACTCGACAGGATCGGCCACCCCCGCACACAAGGGCCCGGGGGGGGGGGATGACCGTGACCGTCCCTCCCCGCCCCCCTCCCACAGGCGGCAGCCGGGCGTGAGGAAGGGGAGTGTGAGGCTCCCCAGGCCGTTGGGAGGCGGCCATTTTCCCCTCCCTACTTTCCCCTCTCTTCCCCCTGAGGGAAGCCGACCCCAACACACACCCCCCACCCCCCAATACACCAAGGGAAACGGACATGGGGCCGGGGTAGGGGGGCTGTAACGTACCCGCGAGCCGCCCCACGCGCCGGGCCAGGGGTGGGGAGGGAGCGGGGAGAGGAGGAACCCACCGCCCCGCGCGCGCGCGCACGCACGACTTCAAATCCCGGCGAGCAACGGGCGGCGGTCACGCGGCGCTAACGGACACCGCCCCGGCGCTGAGGGGCGTGTCCGGTATAAAGTATCGCGTTGGGCCACCATTACTTTTTCCCGTCCAGCTGCCGGTCGCGTCTCGGGTGAGGGGCGGCCACGGGGATGGCGGGGAGCGGCCGTCGGTCCGGCCCCGCACCCCGACTGCTGTGTTCTGTGTTAGCTCTGGTTTCACCTGCAGCAGCTTCCAGTCAAAAAAAAAAAAAAAAAAACACCCCAAACCCAAAAAAACACAACCGTAACGAACGCACTTGAAGATCAGCCACGGTTTGGGGTGGGTTTGTCATTTTCACGCCGTTGCTTACGACAGGCGCTGACAGGCCGAGGTTGGCTGTCAGTGGCCACTGCCGCCGGCCCTGCCATGGCAGGAGAGTGGGCCGGGGTGGAGGTGGGTGCCTGGATAGGCCTCAGGGGCCTTTGGGGCCCGGCCTTGCAGCACGCTGCTCGGAAATCAGCCCCTGCTGCGACTCACAGGGAAAGCCGTGCTCCTCCTCCCTTACGGCTGCCGTGGCTCCACAGGATTAAGAGGAGCGAAAAGTAAGAAAACCTTATTTTTATCTGATGGTTTTGATGACACTGCTGAGTTCACGCAGGGGACAGCGAAGTATTTTTAAGTTGGTGACATTCCTCAGAGCAGATTTCTCACTCCAGAGGTCCCCCAGCAATGCCATGTTCCCACTGCCCCTTAAAAAGGGGTGCGCGCCTTCACGCTTCATATTTTTAAAGGCTACCACCAATTAGCTTTTCAAACTCTAGTGTCAATACTCAATGAAGAGTGGCGTTCTTTCACCTTCAGATAACTTCATGAACAAATGCTGCCCTGGTACAGAATTCGGTTCTGGAGACGGGGATTATATTATATGAGAAAAATGTATTTGGGGCAGCCTAAATATGTAGATATCTGTTCGCCCCTGGTTAATGAGACATAAAGTTAGCAAACATAAGAGTGCATGCTACCATAATATCCTTTTCATCTGCATCAATGTTTATCTCAAGTTTCATTGGTTCCAGATATACACGCTCTTTCAGTTTTAGTGCTGGTTTCAGGTTTACTATGGCTATGTTAAAATCACAAAACCGTATGCTGTCACTATAGTAAGACACTGACCTTTAACTGCTGTTGGTATTTAATATTTGCTGTAATATTTGATCTCATTTGTGATTCTTATTCCCTGCATTACTTTAAAAATAGCTGGATTTGCATTTGCTTTTGCTAGCATCTATTTAAAACCTCACTCGTGTTACTATTAATATCTAGCTTTACACACCAGCATCACAAAAGTCCAAATGTGCCACTGTCCCTGTGAAGAATCCTTCGGTTTCCTTTGGTCATTAAAAGGTTGCAGATCAGTTACTGATAGAAGCCCATCTGCTTGCTTGCTTTTTTAAAAAAACAAAAAGTCATCTAACAAATTCACCTGATATTCAGATGTGCTTTTTCTTAGAATGAAGCAACTGCTTACGCATTTTGATTTATAAATCTGTTTTTATCATATTGGGCTTTCTAAAGCGTCAGTGTTGCTAACCCAGATCCCTACGTCCTCAAACACCGATACAGGGTAATGCAATGTTTTCTGAAGTCTGCCAAGTGGTGACAAAGCAAAATGAGACCTGAGCAGTTGCAAATATTGAGAAAGAACTGACTGGATTTCATTATTTTGATAGAGCCATAACATGACTTTTCAAGATGCTCATTCAAATGGTGAGTTCCCCCCAGCAACAGAACAACCTCAACACCCCATTGTTGAAAGCTGCATATGGAGGCATTCTGTACAAGCAGCACTGCTGGTCAAGAGGCAGAGTGTGGCGAGAGGAAAAAAGATACTCAGTGGAGGCTCAGGTGTGGACACAGACAGCAGTCTCTGTGGGCCAGGTCTGATTGCAGCACTCCTGAGGCGAGGCTTGGGATGTGAGTGACACGCACAGCTCACCTTTAGCCAGTGGCTTGGCTGTGCATCTCCCCCTTGCCCCCTGCGGCAGAAACAGGGGGTGGTGGGGTATCTTATACACCAAAACAGCAGGAGCTGGGGCACACAGGCACCAGCTGAAGGGCAAAGATGGACTTGGGTACTTCGATGCGCGTAGCTGAAAGTTTGTCTTGAAAACCAAGATCTTCACACTGTCGCTTGTGAAGACAGAAACATTCCATCGACCTCAGAAGATGTGAGGAAATCTCATTAGTTTTATTAGGTCATATAAAGATATGAGACTTATAGTTTGGACTCTGGAAAATGTGCAGCAACAGTAATACTTTGACCCCAGTACATATGCCAGCATGGCGTGAAGCGTACATTAGGGGCTGATCCTCAACCTCTGCGTGTAATGGACTTTGGTGGGCACAACACTTCTTTCATTGGTGTAATTTGACTTCAGGGAAGTCACTGCTCATTTACTCTGGGCATAACTGAGGTGAGGCTCAGGCCTCCTCTTTTTAAGTTGTTTGAAGAACATACCAAGTATGCATTATAGGTAGGTATATAGGTGTATGTATGTATATGCACGTGGAAATATATGTACGCTATTTCTCTACATCATGGCTACATCCTTAGTTCTATAATTGGCACTACTACACTGGTGTCCAAAGAGATAATGCTGATTTAACTCAGCAGGGGATCTGGCCTCTGATATTCTAGTGTCTAAGGGAGGCCTTTTTTTAAATAACTTCATTTCAAGGAAGAAATACATCTCCTCTGTCCCTAGAGCATAAGAGGACCATTTCTTTTCTCCAGATTTCAGACCAACATCAACTGCTCACCGTGATTGAAATGTGAATGTTGCATTTCCACATCAGGATCCTTACCTCTGGTCTCTCTCTAGCCAGAGTTGGTTTTGCACACAAATGGTGTCCTTATTTTTTCAAAAAAAGCTCAGAAAGCCTGGCAAGCTCCTCATTCACCAAACGCAGCAAAAGGATCAGCTGGAGTCCTCTGCCTCAGTCCCTTGAATTCAGGAGCATGTTACAGCCTGCACTGGGGAAGCAGCACAAAAAACAGCAAACCGGGGAGCAGCAGTAGCAGTCCCTAGGGTTTCCTACTAATCTCCTCCCCCCCACATGCATGCACACACAACACACGAAGAGCTCCAGGGGGACTTCCACAAGGTGCAGAGAGATGAGCCTGAGTGAGGGGCATTGGCGTGGATGGACCTGTTGTTTCCCACTGCTGGGTGACATTTGACATCCATAGTGCTCAGCTTCTCTTCTACCACAAGGCAACAGAGGCAGCATTTATACCACCCAAGGTGAAGGCTGTTCTCACCTTATGATCCCTTACTAATACAGAGGAGCTGGTGGCAGAAATGGCCCATTGGGAGCAGCTGAATGCAGCCTGGGGTGGCACTGGTTCAGTTGGGATGTTTGTAGCTCGCAGTCTTGTTAAAGCACCCTCTGGAAGGTGGAGCGGAGGAGTGTGGTGATGGCTCATGGGTGGGCCTCTTCAAGCAGGACCAGATCCTCCCTCCCCGCAAAGCCAGGGAGGCTTCACATGCCAGGGGAGAGTGTGCCTCCTCACAGGCTGTGACACCCAGGGGGTGACCTACTGCCCCGCCATCACCTGAAGGACAAGGGGTCCTTTAGCAAGCCCTGTGGCCATGAGGCTTAGTGCAAGATGACCTGGGATTTACTTTCAGAGGAAACGGGGAAGCGCGTGAGTTAGTCAGCTAGGGGCTTATCAGGGGAAGTGGTGAAGTGAGCGTGAGAAAAGGGGAAAATAGGGGTGAAAAGGAGGGCTTGGTTTGCCCTGCTTCCAGACCTAGCTGTGCAGGGACTCTTCGCCGAGGTGGGCCGGAATGGCAAATTTATCTCATCCTTTCAGTCTCTGACCTCTTCCAGTGCAATGATGGACCTGGGGCTGCTGAAACAAAGAGAATTTATTTGGTACGATACAACATAGCAGGAACTGACATTGCATCTGAGTCTCCATAACAAAGTAGCATCACTTTTTGGCATGGCACTGATAAATCCCATGTACTTCTGCTTCCAGAAGACCCTTAAAATGTATCTGCCTCTGGGGTTGCTCACAGAGATGATATGAGACAGTGGTCAGGGTCTGTCCCCTGGCAGCAACAGACCCAAACACCCTTTCATTCAGATAGAGGAGGAGTGGCGGGTTCTGCCAGGCCTGGACAGGGGCTCCCCTCCTCAGAAATGTGGCAGTGTGGGCTCAGCATTCAAAAATGAAAGCTGAGGCGATCGATAAAATGGGGTAGAAACCACCAGTTACCTTAGTTCTTAATAATTAACTGGAAGTCCTTTGATGAACTTAGTACCTGAGTGTGGAATTTGGAATCTGACCTTTACTACATCTAGATAAACAGTGTGGCCGACCCGGCGGCGCTCTCTGCAAGCGCCCCTCCACTCTCAGCAGCTCACTTCTTGGAGGCTCTCACACTTCATGCTGCAGTCAGGAGCTCAGGCGAGTCCAGCATGATTCTTCTTACCGTGCTGTTCCTTTGCATCATTTCCACCTACTCAGCCTCCGTTAAAGGTAGGTCTGTGCCAGGCTTGGCTCAGCAAAGGCATAACGAGTGTGTGTATGCAGATCTGTTTTGCAGCAAAAACGATCATCTTTACTTGTCTGTCTTTGAGTAATGCAAAATACATTCAGTAATTACAAAGGCTTAAGTGCTTGTAGCGTTCATGTCAGCAGAGGGGATGGAAGAGACAATGTTTTCAGGTGCACAGGACCAGCGGCGTGAGCCAGGAGACTGGGGATCTTGACCTTGCTTAGTCAGGACATGCTGTGGGGGCACCGACTTGAAAGGGACTATGCTCAAAAGTTAAACACACAGAAGTGCTCTGGTGGAGCACAGCCAGGAAGTGCTCAGGGCTCTCCAGGTTTCAGCTTCTGAGCAGTTGACTCAGCTACCACTGAAGTCAGTAACAAGCATCCCATTAATTTCATGGGGAGCTTGCTCTGCAATAAGTCATGAAAACCTGGATGTCTGCGCAAGCCCCTGGGAGCAGGGCTTTACTGAGGTGTCTTGACAAAGGTCAAGGGTATGAAATTTGGAGAGTGCCCACTTCAGCAGTGCCAGTGTATGAAGCAAGGAAAGGTGTCTGTTCTAGTGGACCTTCATGTACAATTTGACATTAAATTTAGAGGAGCGGCAACCTTAAAACATGAGCTGACACCTAGTTTTTAGTTTAATAAGGATGTCCTCATCATAAGGAGGAGGAGCTGGTTGGGGCACGCCGTCCTAAGTTAAACTGTTAAAAAGGCTGTAGAGGTGCTCTCATGGGTGCCTTTTCCTCCTCCCTGCAGGGGATCCCAGACACTGTATCTATCTATGTAAGCACAGAGCAACAACCTTCCTCCCTACCTCCATACCCCCTTATGACAGGAGTTATAAAGCAGAGAAGTTTGCGGGCAATTCCTCTACCCAGGAGTGTATTTCACAAAACTGCCAAGTAACGTTTATGGCTAGATACCAACATGCTGCTGTCTGCTTTTCCCATCTTCTCCTTAATTTCAATTAAGCAAAGATCCTTCTTGATGTGAAGTAATATTTGCTTGTCACTTTACATCCCCAAGGTATGGAGCAAGTATTTTCTCATTAATTAGTCCGCCCTTCAGCTCTGGCAGGTCTCACCTCTCTCTTGTGCAGAGAGATTGAGAGCTAAATTACTGGCCCAAAAGCCACTTAGTGCCTCAGTGACAGAGCTGGGATTAGGATGGGTATTTTACCTCTCCACCAGGGCCATGCTTCCTTTTGGAAATATTGAAGGAATATTCTTTTCTTTTAAGTCATCTATATCAGCACACATGAAACTTTCCTACTGCAATTTCACTTGAAAAATGTTTTCAAAGTGGATGGGTTTTGCTTTTTAAAGCTATCCGGTATCAGAAACAGTGGCAAATATAATTTATGAAGGTAGAGCCAGCAAGTAGTTAGAGACGCAAATGCTGTGCATGCCATATGTATTAATAAAAGGCACAGGACTTGACAGCTGTCTCTACTCATGCAGTGTAACCTTCTGTATTATACAGTATCATGATTTAATTATAGACTTGGCATGTTACCCTTAATGACAGACACTTAACGTTACTAGTCAAACTATATGTTATGTACTCCACCTTGAAAGCAGGCACTTCTGACCCCAAGAGAGCATGGCCGATTGCAGTCTTTATGTCCATCTCTCCTCCCTTCTTGGTCAGTAGGACATTTGTCATCTGCTGAAATGCCCGCTCTACGGGCAGCAGGGATCCCAGTGGTGTGCTGAATAGAAAGGAAAGAGCTTCTAAAGGCAGGAGGTTTTTTTAAGAAAAGTTTCTTGTCTCTCTTGGCTTCCCCATTTCCACTGCAGTAAGTGCTAACTCCTTGTGACTGCCTTGAATACTGCCTCATCCCTGCTGCTTCTCTTATCATGATCCACCGCTGGTACACCCTTTTCCATGAGTGACACCAGTCTTGTAACTAAAGGCATCTTCTGCCCTGGCTTCTGCAGAGTTTTCCACACATGAAATGGTGAAAGCTTTCAGATCCTTATATTCTTCTAGCTCCCAGAAATATTTTGCAATTATTCATCTCTTCCATGACACTTGCAAGAAGCTGCGGTGTCATTTGCTCATCTGTTTCCTTCAGGAGGGAACAGCTCTTTTGTGGGTGGGGACAAGCACATGCCAAAAGGGAGGAAGAGGGAAGGAACTGTTGCAAAAAGGAAAAAAAGATCTATGGGTTGAGCGGCGTGAAAAGGAAGAGGATAGGTGAAAGGTAATTTTAACTGAAAAGAGAGAGGGAGCAAAACCACAAACATCCACCTTAACTAATAAGGCTTTTCTCTCATCACCCAGATCGTTTTTCTTGGACGTGCTTTCCCCCCACCTTAATCTTTAGATGGGATTGTGTCACCCTCTGCGTTTAGAAAGCACCTAGTTGGTGGCACTTGTAAAATCTCAGCTGATATTAAATCATTAGCGCTGCCATTTCTGCTGCAAATGAAGGACATTTCGAACCAGGAAGCCACCCACTCCGCAGTACTGCAAGGAAGCAGGGGTGTCCCTGAAAGGTGCAGCTATCTCTGGGCAGGCACTGAGCACCCTCCACTCTCAAGGGCAATGTAGCTGCAAAGCTGATAGGAGTGTGGGGAATTGGGGAAGTGGCTAGGAAATTCACAGTAAACCTGAAGGGATGGTTGTATGCCTCTTGGTGACTTTTTTTTTTTGAAGCAGACACACAAGACATGAAAAACCAGAAGACCCCCGTCGTGCCAACATTAATGCTTCAGCCTCCCTGCAAAAAATCAATAGTCACAGCTTTGAGCTCTCACGTGCAAACAGGCTGCTCTCCCCTGGATTACCAAACTTACTGTGCCACATCTCCAGTTGGCGTAAAGCATAAGTCAGTTTAGTCCTGTGTAGCTTTGCCAATATACGCAACTTGCAGACAAGACTTGGTGGGGTCACTGTTTTCCTCAGGAAGAGGTTCTTTGAAGCTTACCTTGATCTACTGCTGGGACATGTGTGAACAGGGGAAGGAAGCGAGCAAAACCTTAAAAAGGGGTTTTGGACCTTTTCAGAACTGCAGAATATATCCATATATATCCAACAGCCATGTTGGAAATACACTGTCCACCTATCTAATTGGATTTAAAATTTGAAATTTATTTAGCAGAGTCAAATAAAACACTGAGGGACATGACATAAATCGTGATAACCTGTTGATTCTCTGCAAGGGACTTTGGACACACTGATGACATTACAGCATGCTTAAGAATTTTTCTGAGATGTTTTGATAGATTTTTCTTCCTTCCTCCCCCCCCCCCCCACTTGTCATAAGACTGAGATGCATTTCCCTGAGGGCAGCACTTTGCTTTTCTTAGATTAACTCTGTTGTGAAGTGTTTGTTTCTGTTTTGCACCTCTTGAACTCGATGAAGAAATTCCCAATGGATTCAGTGGTGCAGCATTCAGGTCTGAGAAGCTAGTGCCGTGCTGCTTACAGATAGCACCTAAGGTCACTGTATGTGTATTTACTTTGCGGATGTAACAGCACTTTGTGTACAGCCAGCTTCTCCTCCCTTCCCTTCCCTCTACAAACTGACTTCATCAGTTTTTCTTGTGTGGAAGAGACCTTTGTAGCCATTTGCACCAGAGGAGGGATGCCCTTGGAAGCAGTGAAAAGGGATGTTATGTATACCCTTCATGACAAAACATTTAAAAGGTATTCAAGAAGAAATTAATTTTCCTTAGCCACAGATTTTAGGGGTACGGTCTTAGTTCCTATGCCTGAGGCTGGGTAGAGGGTTGTGACTCTGGTGCCACACATTCATCACATGGCTCTCTGTGAAAGAAGAGAAAGAGAAGATAGGAAAGGGTGTGGTAGTAAGTAGTTTTATAAAGGAAAAATAAAAGTCATTTGTATACTACAGATTTTATTTACAGTAACAAGAGTGTAGCTGAATCCCTAGGGAACAGTCTGAGTTGTTAATGCAGATGGAAATGGCACCATGATTTGGGTATGCAAGTTGCATTTATGCTCGAATTTGCCTTTATATCCCTTAATATACATCAATTAACAGCCAAAGCACAGCTGCAGAGACAATTATTTGGCTTAAAGAACAAGGGCCTAATTATTTAATCTAAAAAATATTTTCCCAATGTCTTCACTATGTTCATGTCACCCCTGGGCAAGGCTGTTGATGGAAAGATTCCCAATAAACATACAAGAGATGCAGAAATCAATTTCTGTTGGCTCCAACAAATTATGTCAGTGCATTTCAAATTGCTAAGCACACAAACTGCATGATTAATTATAGTATTTTGAGTTGCAAATCATTTTGGATTAATTTCTAATGCTAATATATCCAAAGTAAAGAATTTTACTTTCTTTAATTTATTTAAGTGTAAGCTAGAACAAAGGATTTTGTGGACATTCTTACCTTAAGTATATGAGATTAGTGTCAATTTAATCACAAAAAAGCCCCAGCTGCTCCAGTGGGACAGCCTCTGTAATCAAGGGTAGCGATCAGTCCCAGAAATCTTTCATTGGCAATTAAATTTTTGATTTTTCTAAAGGTGTTTTTTAGAGACAATGGCAGATTATGTTAGTTGGTCAATTCTAAAATGCTGTTTGTTTTTGCTTTCCAAACAGGGCACACTACTGGACCAAGCTTAAATAATGACAAGCTATATAAATTTGCTTACTCAGCCGAAGTGTATGTTGATCAGGTGAAAGCATCACTGCAGAAAAGTGCAGGCTACCGGATTTCTTCTGGTGTGGATGTCAACCTCTTATGGAGAAATCCTGACAATGATGATGACCAGTTGGTCAAAGTTACGGTAATTAATGCCATCAGACAACTTAAAATATGACCAATCTTTTCTGCATTTATCTAACTGCTAATTTAACCCTGAAGAACTTGTTTTCAGAAGATGAGCTAAATAATTTATTCCTCTCTAGTCTCATCAATTAAAAACAGCTTTTTCAATATGCTGATTCCTATAGATAACATCATAAGCCAGAATTTTAGAATATCTCCTATATTTTGAAATTGCTTCGTACAGCTTCTCTAGCTTCAGACAACTGGTGTGCAAGCTCCTATGAGATGTTGCCTGAAGCCCTTGGTTGTAGCTGCAAATCGTGACGTTTGCTAAATACAAACTGGGTTTGGTACTTAGCTTTATGGTGAGTTTTTCTGCCACTTATTTCCCCAGCGATGAGGGCTGGTTTCTTTTGAAAACATAGACATAGTAATCATGGAAGATTAATGATCAGAACCAGAAATGAAGAAATAAAAAAGATGTATTAGGTAATTTAGTCTATCCAGTCTACCCCAGGCCAATGCTAGACTGCTCTCTACATGAATTTTCTTCTTACGATGCTTTTACTTTGCTAGATAAGAGATGTTCAAGTTGAAAATGTGAATGAACGTCCAGCTGCTAAAAACGTCTTCAAAGGAAAAAGCACAGAGAAGATCATTGGGAAAGAATATCTGCCAGCTTTACAGAGGCCCATAGTTCTTGAACTAGTCCGTGGAAAAGTAAGACCCTGTCTTTTAAAATTCAATCCCTGAGGAAATCTGAGACAAATCTTTTCTTACAGGCTTGGAGAATTTACCAATTCACTATCCTCTCAGTGTTCTTAATATGCCATCATGTCCTATCTTTCTGTACAAACTACAATAGTTTAGAACAGACTGTAATTTACCTATACAAGAGGCCACTCCAGACCGACTCTTGTGCATTGAGAACACCATACAGTATCGAAGCAAACAGTAGGTTGGACACAAATATATGGGCCACATGCAGATGTATGTACAATTGCTGTGTAAGATTTGTAGTGTTGATTTCAGTGAGGCCAGGATTTTATCCAAGGTCTGAAGGCAGAAAAGGAGATACAGTTTGCAATGAGGGAGATTATACCGAGTCTGTGAGGAACAGTATTAATCACTTTAGACCCTTAGCAAGCACCTTAGCATGACTGCTTTTCCCACCTCTCCAGCTTGCTTATTTACTTCAGTGTCACCTGCAGTTTCAGCGGTCCCAAGTTAATGAGCTTGATACTGAAACAGCCTTTCATGTTGTTCCTCTACTGGGAACTGTTTCCAAAAATCAGAAGAGAAGGGACACTGAGCAGGTGTGTCTTGGTGTGTCCCTGGGTTTTATAGCTTGCCCTGAGAAAGCAATGAACCACTGTCCCACCACAGCAGACCCATGTCCAATTGTAGCTCTCAGAGTCCCAGTCTTGCTCAGAAAGGGAATCAAGTAAACCCACTTTGCCCTCTTTTCCCCTGAGGAGCTGCTCACTTGTCCCCTTGCGTTCAGTCTACTGCTCTGGCCAGGGAGTGGGAAGGCTTGAGCCATGCCTGCTCCTGCCTCCTCTCCACGCTTCTTCACCCTCTTCTTCACCTGCTTGTGGCCGGGAGCATTAGGCCAAGAGCCTTGCTCTCCCCTCCACAGCCCAAGCAAGTGAGCAGGTGGGACGTGGGCAGAGGGGCAGTGAGAAAGGAGGAAGGTAGAAGGTCACACTCCCTTTTCTCTTCTGCAGAGTGGAGTGAGGGCTGTGACACCCTATCCCAGCAGGATCTTTACCTCCTGCTGTAAATAGGCACTGAGCACATACCCTGGCCGCCAGCTCAGCCTGCTGAATTGCAGCTGCTATCAGGCCTGCTCAGTAACTTTCAGGCTCGGCCTTGTTATCAGTTTTACACAACATAAAAAGAAACAGGAGAGCACTGTCTCCCAGCTGTACACATCCCTAAGTGAGGACAGAGGTATCAGAAGAACACAGTCAAAATACATCTGCTCCTAACACATTAAGCAGTTTGCACACTAAGACTGAGATGTAGTATTAAAAACTTGGGCTTTTTCTCAGGTAATAGGATCTGTACAGTCCTTTTATGATTTCTCTGTGGTGTGATACTTTCATCCCTGGCACAGTGATTTCACTTTCCAGGGTTGCCCCGAGATAACACGCTGATTGTACTTATAATTCCTGGAAAAAAAATGCACTTTTAAAGCACCTTGAATGCAAAGTGGAGGTGCAAAGTCTTGTTACCAGAGGAGAGGCTTAAGCACAACAGTTGACCCATGAAGTGCAAAGGTTGTGATGTGTTTGACACGTCATTTAAGTCATTCTAACTGTGATTTACTTATGATTCATTCTGAGTTTTTGCAATCTGTGATTAAAGTGCAGCAGATATTATGCCCCCGTGGGGAGGGATTATCTGAGGATTATGCAGAAAAATTAGTCACTTTTGAAATTATGTGAAGTTTCCCGTTTCCCTTCTAAATTCTTTCTAATTAACAGGAAAGATGCTCACTGCACTGAAACCGTACGTAGGTACTGCTGAAGCCTGAAACACGTTTGTACTGTTATCAGCAGGCCCTACAGCCCCTGGAGTTTGCTTAAATAAGGGCAACAGGCCAAAGTCAGCTTCCAGATCAGAAAAAAAGTAAAGGGAGTTTTTTTAGAGAGGATTCTCACTGTTCCTTTCTCATTTAACCAGATTTGTTATATACTTGTCTTTTATTCCTACAGGTCAAAACCTTCTACTCGTATGAAAATGAACCTGGTTTTACTCAAAATATTAAGAGAGGTCTGGCTAGCCTTTTCCAACTACAGCTGCACTCTGGCGCTGCCCGTGAGGTACGATGCTGTATCTGGCAAGACATTGATCATCAGAGAAAGAGGCAGAGCCCAGTCTGCTCTGTAAGGCAGACCTGTGGCTCCCACTGACTTCAGAAGGAATGAACTGTGACACAAATCAGCCCTTTGATTGCATTTAAGGTTGGGGATGTAAAGATAGTCTTCAGAATACTTGGTGACAAGTCAAGCTGCTGCAATTAACACAAAGAATTGGTGAAATCCATTTGATTTAAAATGCTCTTACCAATTTAGCAGAATCTGGTAATATATCAACTTAAACCAGGTCACTATAAAAGAGATTATACTGATGTCTAAATTTGGTTGATTCCTAGCCTCAGTTCAATGGATTAGGCCATTTTAAATCAGAGTATCCATACAAAGTTAGAAATGGTTTAGCCTCATCCATTTAACTTGCATTACATTTATATCTGTCCACATGAGCAAAGCTGGAATTTAACTTAAAATTCGTAAGTATAGTGCCAACTGCCAGGTGTTTCCTAACTTTTTTTGTTTAAACAAACATTTTTATGTTCCTTCATAGCTATCTAATGAAAAGTACCCCTGCCTATTCAAAGCAGTTAGTTAGAAACACTGATACCTTCAAAACTGGTAAATAAACCCAAACAGTGCAGCATTCTGTGTAAAAGATTCCAATGGTGAAGAAAATGGCTCATATCTGAAAAGTGTCCCAGGATCACAAATTCAAGCAATTGTCCTAATCTAACTCTTTTTTTCAAGGTGGACATATCTGGTAACTGCAATACTACTTACCATGTGCGGCAAGATCAAGTGACTAAAATAAAAGCCCTGGACTCCTGTGAAATAGAAAAACAAGGATTTACCAGCCACAACCAGGTATGATTTCTTTAACAAAATAAAATCTGTTCTGTCTATTTAAAAATACAATCTTAATAGCTATTACTCATTTTCTCAGAAGTCCTTTCTTGCATTACAGAAAGCAAATTCTACGTGTAGATTTTGTAGTATTACTAGTAGAAATTTCATATGTAGTACCCATGGGAAGACCAGGGAATGGATTCTCCTCTTGTGCAAAACACCTTGGCTCAGCTGACATTAAGTGCAACACACAAATTCTCATAATTTTTGAATCTCATCCAGAATATATTTTAGTTTCTATGCAGACTTACAGTACTTTTATCCTGGCTGTACTGAATTTTTAATCAATGTGAGGCTTTTTTTCCTTTGTTGAAAACACTATATACAGTCACAGTCAGAGTGACAACAGTAGCCTTTTTCCCAGCTGCTAAATCTCAGCATTTAGTCACACAATAAATGCTGAGCAAGATGCTGAATCCTGAATGGAGCCTCGTCAAGCTTGCCTGGAAGGTCAAAGGCTCCCCTAATGCACAGGTGTAATGTAGGAGATGTGCTGTAGGGGTAACTGAAGCCCTTAGTGCTCCCTTGCTACTGGTAAATGCCTTTCTAAGTGATTACTACTGAGTGCAGGCTGGAGACATGCTGAAGGCACTGGGATTCTCCGTGTCAGAAACTGACCTTTCTCGGGTCAGAGAAGTACAAAGGTAGCACACAGTCTCTTAATAAACTAGCTTAATGCTATGACTGAGTTCCTGATTTTCACACTTGCCACAAGGCTTTGTCTTCTTCACAAACGGATCAAGCAGTGTGGCTGGTTTTGCTTCCCAGGTGTGACCACCACAATCTTATTTACAAAACATTGCCCGGGAAAGGCTTCTCATCTTATTTGAAAGGCAATTTTAACTAAATGTAGTACTGGGCATTTTCTCAGTTACAGTCTGCTCATAACTTCGTCCCATCCTCTCCCCTCTTTTGTTTCTGGTTTGTATGAAACATATGGTGCAGAAGTGAGTGACTTCTTGTTGCAGAAGGAATTCTTGAGAACCTGGAAGAACCTGGTTTGTAGGCTTAGCTTGAGATGTTGTCAACCCACAAGCACCTTCCTCATTTGGCTCTATTTTGTTGTGAGTTTTGCTCCAATGTGGAACTGTGAGCTCTTTTCCTATTCTGTTACTCATTGATTTTTCTGGTTTATTTTTTAATTATTTTCAGATTTTAGATGTGACTACAAAAGCCACATCTGCTACAATTTATGTGCTGGAAGACAGTTTCATTAAATCCATTAAGGCAGAAGAAAATTATGTTTTGCTTCTGAATTCCCGACGAAAAACAGGTGCCAAAATAGTTTCAAAGTAAGTGGGGCAATTTGACTGTCATTGATAGTAGCAGGACTAGCTGTTCAAGTCAGGTTATACGTGTATGTCTTATAGCATCAAGATCTAAGGCTCTAATCTCTCCAGGTAAGGACTTAGGTCTCTTTTGTATCTGTACAGTATCTAGTCCAACTTTGATTAAGGACTCTACCATACCACAAATAATAATGACATTCATAAGAAATTGAATGGAAACAGCTGAAATCGGCCAAAACATTTTAAGCAATGCCTTACTTATGTAGGTGTTCTGTTTCTGTGTCTTCTCATTTCTTAAGAAATACTTCAAATGGATCTCCATTTCTGAAAGTTCAGAAGTGTAGAAAACAAAATCTGCATAGAAAGGAAACAACAGTGAAACCTAGATCTGTGTTAGACTCCAGACTCTAAAACACTGAAAGTTTGGAGATACACAGGTTAAATGATTCAGGCATCTCCTTAGTATTACGATATTAAAAAAAAAAAAGTACCTTCAAAATCTCATTTTCCAGATCTTCTTATAGACAAATATATGAAACATTTCATAATGCATATGGTTACTGAAGGCTGTTTACCAAGTGCTATAAATCCATACTTCAGAAAGTCTGTTATTTAGGTATTTTATACCACATATGTCTAGCAGCAATTCTGCTGGTATCAGATAATTTCTGTTACCTTAAAAAAGCCATAGAATTGCCATGTTCTGAACGTTTTAAAATGAAACTTCAATAAGTCTGTGTTCTGTATTTTGGTCTGTGGAGGGTTTTCTGTTTCCTTTTGCTGTGATTTCTGCATTTCTGCTCTAATGGTTGAGTTCTAAGAGTGTCTTCAATGTATGGATACACAGGCAGAGACTGGAACTGAAGTCAGTACAAGCTGGCCCTGGACTGATCGCTGGGAAGCAAGTCGCTGGTGTTATCAAGACCTTGGACTCCAGTTACGTTGCCATGACACTAGTAGCAGAGCCAGCCAAATCTGAATGCAAAAAGTGTCCTTCAGTAAGTAAACACAGGCTCGTCGGACGTCAGGGCGGTTAGCTGAGCGGAGTTTCTGTCCAAGTAACCCACTAGGAGAGGTCTACCATAGCAATATAAAATATGCCCTGGAGTGAGGAGCATTGTAGTGATGCAAAGGTGCTCCACCACACAAGGGTGTTTTAAGATTTACCTCTAAAAGTACCAACCTTTTTGCTGTCTTTCAAAGATTGAGTGCAGTATTTCTCAAGACCACTAGAAAATACAACACCCTTTTGTTTTGTTGCATCTTTGCCAACCTTGAGTTGGCAGGAACTTATTTCTTCTGGGTAATGGAGTGCAAAATGACTTTTAAGATGGCTAGGCAGTGTTTATGAACAATTCTGTCATGGAGGAGCTGAACTGCTCCTAGAAATTAAAGGTAGTTAGCCATTCCTTACGCAGGCTAAACATTTGTTGGTAATCTATGTTGGTAATCTATGTAGCCTCTTCTTACCCCCTGACTGTGAAGGAAGTCTTTTATTTAAAAGACTTTACAGGTGTTTTGTAAGTATAAAATGGGGCTTTAGTATACTTGCAAGTCCAATACTGTTCTCATTTTTCCCCTGAAAAAAAAAATTATCTTGTTTTTTATATTTAAGTCATCGAGAGACTACTAAGGGCTTGAAGTCATCGAGAGACTACTAAGGGCTTGGTACTCTAAATGCATCATCTTTTGTTTTACTGATGCTATTCATCATAATCTAATATAAATTGCTACAGTGATTGTTAGCAAACAGTTTTAATGCTATAACCATTGTGGACTGAATTTAGCAGTGAATGGGAACATTAATTTAAATATTATTTTTCTCTGCCAGTTTTTGATAAGCAAGATAAGACTTCTATTCAGCGCATATAATATTGATCTTCCAGATATACTCCTTATGAGCACAAATACCTTACTATATTGGAATTTGTGCTAGTTATTTGGAAGTAGCATTGCACTGTAATAATTTATCTTGCCTAAGGCTTGTTGAGCTGCAGAGAAGATAAAAAAATATGTTGAGGGAAATGAAATAGGAATGATGCTGCATGTGTGCTGGAGCAGTTCTGAGCAGGGAACATCAAGGGATCTTAAACAGGGCAGGGACAGGTGCTTTTTCCCTGACTCTGACCATCAGGGTTAGCACTGACCGATTTGTCACTTGGAACCATGTTTGTCATAATAGTTATAGAGATAATTTCCAGACCAAGATAAAAAAAATAGGGTATAATTCCAGAGCACTGCCTGGGGACTGAGCTATGTCATTATAAACCTAATGGCACGATGAGAATGAAGTCCTGCTTTCTCACTGTATTTTACAGTAACTGCTATGAAAAGATGGGGTCTATAAACAGAACACTGTATCCAAAGCAGCAACATAACATTTGGTACTTATATATCATAGTATACATTAATGCCATGCTGACATGGTATGCCCTACAGTTTTACATTTTCAAAACCCTTTTAAAATCAGAACAGGTCTTATCTCTATCTTTATGAATTTGGTAAAATAACCATTACTATCCCCACTTCACAGATGCAGTGTTAGCTTCTGTGAGGTTATGGCCACCATTTACATTTAAATCTAGGCCTAGATTTCTGTGTTTAGACATCACAAAGCATGCTCTTTTCAGAGGAGCTCATGATTCTTACATTTTTTGATGCTCATGTTTCCTACAGAGATGGATGCTTTTCCCTTCCAAAATTGAGGTGGTTTTGTTCTGTCTCATGCAACCAACCTTTGTAGGTTGGTAAGGCAGCTGTCAAGCACTGGCATTCAAAACCAAGTCCTGCTCAGTTTTAGGACCTCTTGGTTTGGCTTCAGTTTTCCTAGAGTGCCTGCAAGATCTCTGGTCTTCTATCGGAGAGACAGAGGTTC
This sequence comes from Fratercula arctica, assembly GCA_947846985.1. Taxonomy (NCBI): domain Eukaryota; kingdom Metazoa; phylum Chordata; class Aves; order Charadriiformes; family Alcidae; genus Fratercula; species Fratercula arctica. Next base: position 28,225,309 of record CANTUZ010000004.1, on the reverse strand, counting down.
ATGTCCAAGGTTGGCTGAGTTGCTGTGTTGAAGTGTATGCATCTATGCCTGAATCCTTGGGGTATTCAATCCAAACTGCCTGGCATTCACATCAGGAGAATGAGGCCCCTCACAAACGTCAACTGTAAATGCTGGTTTTTAAAGTCATGGTCACTGCAGGAGATGGCAGCTGCTCCTTGTAGCAGTTGAATGGCTAGAGCACCCCCCACAAAGAGGAAGACTTGATCTCTACTCTCTTTTGCTTGAGAAGGCTCCAGCTCACATCTCCCACCTCGCTCATCTCTGGGCTAAGCTGACAGCAGCCCACACAGCTGGGCTCTGCACAGGAGAAAATACAGGTTAGAGATTTTTTTGCCAGGCTATGGTGCAACTTCAACAGGGGGAATAGAAAGTGCCCCATATGTTTATCCAATTTCAGCTTATAATAGCCACACTGACCTTGGTGCTAAGCACTAATCACCAGCTGAGGTTAACAGACCCACCTGTGCCTCAGAACATGAGCTCCTCCCAGCTGGTCATTAATCCTCAGGAAATATCCTATGTCTCAATCATTGTTGCCTAATTATTGTTTGTTACAGTTGATGGAAGTTGCACTCTGTACTTCTGAATGATATTTCTATTTGCCGGCAGGTTCAAGTGTTATTGCCTAATACAAAACGCATGAAGAGGGGAAGTATTTTAGTAAAGGTCAAATGGGCGATAGTGTTATTTCCCACTTGGGAAAACTGCAGTAAACACTGCTGCAAAAAACAGCTGAGTTTTCATCAATAATCTGAGATAATAACAATCTAACCTGATAATTTGAGATAACAGAGGCAAAGGCAAGTGAGAGAGGAAAGGTCAAAATACCTGCACCAGTTTCTTGTGGGAGTGTATCTGAAAGGACAGATATAGGTGCTTTGCTACCATGTTGGCTCGTTCAAGTAAAAAACATGGAGTGTGAGGAAATACAGCAACAACATATGAAGGGGCTGATACCTGTTCTAATACCATCTTAACTATCATTTTTTACAATAAGCACAAATCCCTCCCCATCTTATGCAGGTTTATGAATAAGAAACAGGAATTACCTATGTGACATTTGCTCCCATTCCATACTAAACACTTACAAAATTACCATCTTCTGAGAAAATATGATTGCTTTGTGAATTAGCTATTATGCATCTCCCACTTTAAAAAAAATGACTTGGGAAAAAAATGGAAACAAAAGGTAAACATTGTATTCACCAGAAAGCACAGTAAATCTGCAAGAGAAGAGAATTCTTCTTATTCCAGCTACAGTATAAATAATTGTGTTTTGTTCCAAAATATATTGCACCTAAGCAATGTACATTATCAGGAAAATACTAAGGTGTTGGATGAGAGACAGCTATAGAAAGGTTTCAAAGATACTTGTGGTGGGATATAATAAATTAAATAATACTTAGCTAAAAGATCAGCAATCTATGAGATTTCAGCTAATTTGAGCAATAGCTGGCCCACATATCTGCATTTAGTAAGTCTGATTTTGAGAATTGAAACCACAGCTGAGAGACTTGACACAATGTGAATTATTTTGCAGCTTTCTGAACATTGGCAGAGCATCAGAGAATATATGTATCCTGAAAAACTTTCCAAAGCTGAAGCAGCAAGAAGCTTTTTGTCCTTCATTCAGAACATCAGAAAAGCTACGAAAGAAGAGATACTGCAGATTATTAGAAGTGAAAATAAAGAACTTCTGTAAGTCATCATGAAGAAGCTTGCAAAAGGTTTAAGTTATTTAAAACTGCAGAAGAGCAAATTGCATGCAAACATACTCAGTTCTACTGGTGATGTTCTAGCAATGCAAAACCAGAATCCAGGAAAAGGATTTTTTAAAAAAAAGCTGTGTTTGTTCTTGTAGTATAATATATTTGCAGCACTTGCCCATTTGCCTTCAAATGGAAATACAGCAAAGAAGGGGATGGTTCATCTCTGGATGTTGGTCTACGATTACCGTTTGGGTATAAACAGCATGAACACCTAGACTTGGGAGATGGAAAGCATTTCTGAGTCCCACCATACAGTCAGGATCTTTCTAATAAATTATAGCAGTTGTTAACAATAGAGATAAACCTGAGAGTAGAAGCCTGTTCTGTAGTTGCCATTCTGTATGTAGAAATAAAACTCTTTTTTTCATGTACAACCTTGTTCTGTAAACTTTAAGACACTCTGGATAGTTCTGGGTTTTAATACGCTTTTGTTCCTATATTTGCAAAAATTCAAATATTATTATCCATGGATATGAATAATTTCTGGAGTTCATGTACCATTTTGAGGCAGAAGAATTCAGGGCGTTTCTTCCAACAAGAGTAAAAAAATCCGTCTCTTACCTACAATGAAGAGATCTTTCAGCACATTAGTTTCTTTCTTTCTATATGCAGTGAAGTCTTTTCTAGCTCATTAGAATGATAATGTTCATTTCCGCTTCTTTGTAGTCCGCAGGTAGTGGATGCTGTAGCCTCCGCTCAGACCCCAGAATCACTGGAAGCCATACTGGAGTTTCTTGACTTTAAGGATGCAAGCACTTCTATCCTGCAGGAACGATTCCTGTATGCCTGTGGATTTGCTTCTCACCCCAGTGAAATGCTCCTGCAATCTTTAACTGTAAGTCAAAGGACAAAAAAATCCAATGGAGTTAATATTTTTGAGCCTTATCCCTGTCAAAGGGGAAGGGAACAAGAAATGACTGTTGCTGTTTCCAGTTTTCCTTTCTTTATCCCTTCCAGGGTTTCCTTTAAATGTGCCAGTAGTATATAGCTTGGAAACAACAAAAATGAGTAGGTCCAGACTGAAAGTCTACTTGGTTTGTAAAATGTTACCAGTATCTACTTCTTGGAAAACAAACATAATTCTGAATGTCAGCAAAACAATTTGAGGGTTGTTTGATTGTTGCCTTATCAAAGTCCTGTAAACATTTAATACTCTTTTTTTTTTTAAAAACATAGCTTCAAAATGAATCTACTATTTGAGACACTGAATGTAGCTCAAGGGGAAAATGGCAGTCAGTTTTTATATGTAATTATAGAGCAGTGCTCTGCTTAGCCTAAGCCCAGGACATTGTGGTCATAGCTGCCTAATATTCACAGGAAATGAGGGAGGGTATTCAGCCTGCTACGGACTGTGCTTCATCATATTTAGACAAAGAGACTAACAGCATTGCTTTTGCATAACAGGCTACGTTCAAGGGTGATGTCGCAAATGAAGAAATCAGAGAAACTCTGGTCATTGTCATGGGAGCGCTCATCAGAAAGCTGTGCGAGAGAGAAGGCTGCAAGCTTCCAGTGAGTATCTGCTGTTCAGTGCTGACCAAATTCTGGTCTGCAACACAAGCGAATGATCCCTGCTGATGTTACTGGGAAAGCATGAGAGACACAGGCAGCATATTCCCCCCTGTTTTAAAATAAGCCCATAAACTCCTATATTTGATAGAGGGATGATTTATTGTTTTTTTAATAATGACATCTACTTCGTCAGCTTTAGGGTTTAACCTGGTCTCTTCCCATTTTTGTAGATTTCTCCCAGCTTGCCCTTGTTTGACAGAACTTTTTCTCACTGCCTAGTCTGTCAGCAGAAGCAGTACTTTTGCTCACTTGTCCAAAAGGTTTGCATGTTGTCCTGGTTTCAGCTGGGATATAGTTAATATTTTTTTTCTAGTGGTTGCTGTATTTCAGGTTTGCTATGAAAGGATGTCAATAATGCATATTGGTTTAGTTGTTGCCAGGTGATGTTTGTATTTTTCAAGGACTTTTTTCAGCTTCCCATAGAAACTGATAAGGAGCATAGATAGAACGATGGAATTGCCAATGGAATATTCCATACTACAAACATGTTGAGTATATAAATGGGGATAGCTGGGGAGAGGGGGGGTACTTGCCATCACTGCTCAGGACGGTGCCAATTCAGCAATTTACCAGGTGGTGAGAGTGACTTGTGTCTTGTATATTCTTTTACCACTATTATTATTGTTATTATTATTGTTATTTTTCCTTTTCTGTTATTGTTCTATTAAACTATCTTTATCTCAGTCCATGAGTTTTTTTCCCTTTCCCCTCCTTTTCTCCCTCTTCTCCCTGCCCTTCTCGGGGAAAGGGGAGAACTGCGTGCACGGCTGCACGGTCCTAACTGCCAGCTGGAGTTAAACCACAACATACCTCCTCAGAGAACCACTGGCGAATTCAAGATTTATTTAACACTTGCAGTCACATTAGGTTATTTCAGGTCTGTGAAGAAAATTAATTGGTTCAAGTACTCAACTCTGCCCCAAACAACCCAGGAGGAAGGCCATCACCTTGACCATGGACTGAGTAGGTGGTGGTGATAGAGGATGAGGCTGATCAGACAAGGTACTGCAGCCTGCTGGGTCTGTGCTGTTTGGGATTGCAGCATGCTGCTGAAAAGACACAGAGCACCTGAATGGCCCTTAAGAATCCCTTTTTCCTTCCTCTGTTGATTGCCAAGCACTCTTATAGCACTGTGTTATGGAGCACTAAAGAACACTTCCCTTGTCTTTTTTTGTGGGAACATGTTGGCCCCACAAGTAAGACCTGTGAAGTCCTTGAATCAGGGCAGGAGCAGCTAGCAAATGATAATCTATGGACCAGGTGTCACTGTGACTATAGCTACTTTGGTTATGCTCGAAGGAAGCCATCGACTTACAGTTTACAAATCACACCTTTGCTAACCCTGTGCAATGATGCTTTCAAACAAAAACACATTAGAACCCAGCTCTGTGCCTCCTACTTTTGCAAGGGAAAAAGGTGGGTTTATGATCACCATTTAAACATGCTGTTGATTTTCTTTAGGCTGTTGTGGAAGCCAAAAGGCTGATTCTAAGTAGACTGGAGAAGGCTAAGAAAGATGACAATGTGAGGATGTACTTGCTGGCACTGAAGAATGCACTCCTTCCCGAAGCAATTCCAGTGCTTCTGAAGTATGCTGAGTCAGGAGAAGGGCCCATCAGCAATCTTGCTGCCACTGCCTTACAGAGATACGATCCTTCTTTTCTCACCAAAGAGGTAAGAAAATATACTGCCCATAAAAGAAGTGCGAGAGACTGCATTAAACATCAAGTGTGAATTAACACAGTTCATTTTTCAGTCCCACTCTTTTTAAAGGTGCCCCACATATGGGTTTTCTACCTCCAGGAAACTATGATACACACTTCAGTTCCAGCCAGAAAACTATAGATTCCTGCTTGCCAAATCCCAGCTCCCAGTTTGCCAGTGCTAGTCAGCCTTTGGCTTCAGAGTCACACACAGCCATGGAAGGTGGCAGGCTGGACTTCCTTCACAAGAGCACTTCATTCTCTGTGATGTATGGAAGACATTAGGAACACTTGGGCACCTGCATAACCCCTCTTCTTTCTTGTGCTTTCACATAGCCAGGGAGAACGCATGAAGTAAGAGAAAGGTAAAACAGCTGCGTCTTACCTTGCGGCATCCAAGAGTAAGAGAAGACATACGAAATAGCAGAACATGAGGTCCTGCCTCTGCTGCACTACCCTGCATCCCATTTCACAGCCACTGCTGGCAGCTGTGACTGAGGTTGTCAGGGTGCTGCTCTGCAATGAACATGCTAGAGGCTGTTCTGTCAGTGGGGCTACATGGCTCTCCATGGACTTCTCTGTAACAAAGATGTATCTCAACCTTCTTGGGGACACAAGGCCACCACAGGCACTATCTAGAAAATTAAAGTTGCAAGATTATTGATTTTTTTAAAGTACATATTCCCTTAACAGTCAAGTAAATCTCTCTCTTGATCTTACCACTGACACAATATTTTGATCTTAGTGCTCCTACTTATTTACAGCCCTGCTGTGAAAATCAGTGTGGAAGACTGTATTTGGACTGTGACAGAGAGAACATAACAGATGCCCCACTTGCCCGTGTGGTCACTAAGCCTATACATGTCTCGTACATTCCAAAAGGACCATGAAAAACAGGGTACTGAAAATATATCCTTATGTATTAGCCTTAGTTATGGAGCTAGCTTAAGCTGATATTATAAACGAGATTCCAAGCTGTACTTTGCCCAGTCATCTGTGTGAGTACTGACTGAATAATCTCTCTCCTGACCAGGTGAAGGAAACAATGAACAGGATATACCACCAGAATCGTAAAGTCCACGAAAAGACAGTGCGAACCACTGCAGCTGCTATTATCTTAAACAGTAACCCATCCTACATGGAAGTGAAAAACATCCTGCTCTCCATTGGTGAACTGTCTCTGGAAATGAACAAGTACATGCTCTCCATGATCCAAGACATACTTCATTTTGAAATGCCTTCTAGGTACATTAAGTTCAGTATAAATACATACAGCTCATCCTTACTCCTTTGTAGAAACTCAAAGAACACACAGGTTCTCATGAATTACTACTGTAAAAATTAAGGAGAGTATAAAAGGATTTCTGATTTTTGTGTCAATTTTAAGTATTGATATTTCAGAATAAACCTCTGCATTTCAATGACGTTAATAGTTAGTCACATTTCCAGAGGTACAAATAAGAATTAGGCATCTAACTTGCATTACTGTAAGAAATGTCATCTGTTAGTCTTAATTGTCTCAGTGGGCCCTTGCTTTTATATTTTAAAAACCAATGAACCAGAAAAATTTTAAACATCACAGCACTATAGTGAAAATAATCAAAATACCTCTTCTTCTCAACACCATTAATTTTCAGGCAAGATTTTTAGTCGGAAAATGTGAGGGGTTTGAAGACCCTCCTTCCTACTGGGAAATTCACCCTCTCTCAAATTTCATATTTCTACGGAACGGTACCATAACATTCTTCTGTCTCTGTGTGTTTGTTTGTTTGTTTGTTTTGAAATACCACAGCAAAATGGTTCGGCAAGTTCTGAAGGACATGCGTGCTTATAACTATGATCGCTTCTCTAAGACGGGCTCTTCCTCTGCCTATTCTGGCTATATTACACGTATGTAACCATGAAACTGCCTTTTAACCCTGTTTGTATTCCCAAACATTTGATTAATCCACTAGTTTAGTCACAGGTACCTTCTTTCTTTTTTAATTAAGGTGGTCCTGATGTATCATCCACATACAGCCTTGACATCCTCTATTCAGGCTCTGGCATTTTAAGGAGAAGTAACATGAACATCCATGTTTTTGACAGAAATGCTGAACTTCATGCCAGCCAGGTAACTGCCACACTGTGCATAAAAACTAAGCCAGTATGTAGTCCTCTTCTTACAGCTTCTAAAGCAATTCAGCTAATGCCTAGGACCATAAGGTTTGCTGCACTGGGCAGAGAACAAGCAAATAACAGGGCAGAAAGAAAAGCACAACAGCCAATGAGGTACATATTTGCCCTAACTGAAAGACGAGTGTTTTGTTCTGTATCATACATTAAGTTCTGTCTCTGGTTAAAGCCTATACTGTTTATCTGATGTAATCATTAAAAGCTTTATAAAATCAAGCCCATGTTTCAGGTATAACATACAATGGAAATAAAAGGAGTAGATCAAATGTACAAATCAAAGAGATTTAAATGAGATGCCTCTGTTTTGGCCTCTTCTTAATGTTGGCAAGTGCCTTCCTCCTAAATTTCTGCAGGGCAGAAATTGTTCAGTGGAACATCTTTGGGTTTTCCTCCCAAATGTCCATGGAAAAATAGTCATACGTATAAAGGAAAATTTGTTGGAAAGTAGGCTCGGGATTGTGAGCTGCATGTGGGCGAATTCTGCCTACATCTAAACGGAAAAAACATGCAGTGAGATTATTTTCTTTTCCATTTTTCTAGATGTTCTACCTAGTTCCCTTAAGTCTTAACCTCATACTTTTTCATCTACGACTACAGAAATAAGAGTTAGGCTCTTAGACAATAAGAAAATGTATAGGATTGTTAACAGCCTAAATCAGGCAGAGTGTTTTCATTGCTTTTGTATCACTATTGCTTCTTAGGTGGTGATTGAAGCTCAAGGTCTGGAGTCCATAATAGCTGCAACTCCTGATGAAGGCGAGGAAAACCTGGACTCCTTTGCTGGCATGTCAGCCATTCTGTTCGATGTCCAACTCAGGCCAGTTACATTTTTCCAAGGCTACGGTGATTTAATGTCTAAAATGCTCTCAGCAACTGGAGATCCCATTAACGTGGTGAAAGGACTTATCCTCCTGACAGACCACTCACAGGTACTAATAGCACACTGTTTGCTTCTTTTTCTGTCTCTTAAGCACAGATGCTCCCTCTCCCACACTGTTATTGTGGGACATCTTATTTTCTCTCTTTTCAATGCTGATAAACCTGATCAATGTTACATAGGCTTCTCTTACTATGGGAGCAATAGAAAAGTCATAGGTATTAAAAAACAGAATGAAATTACATGAAAAGCAATCTACAACAAAGATGAGAACACATATCATTCTAGAAAACAAAGTAACACTGAATAAAAGCAAATCCAACTGAGTTTCCTATGGAAAACTCATATCGCTATCAGCTATGACCTCCCCTCCCACAGTTACTTGTAATACAGTATTGTCCCATGTGACCACCTAAGTTTTCCTCTTCACAAGTTGTCCAGAGACCTTACATCCAACTAGGCAATAACCGTCAGGTACTGAATGAATGAATCACTGGGACTCAAACTTTCCCAGGTAACTACCTTCAAAGAACAATGCTGAGAGGTTCAAATTTCAAATGCTTATTGCTAGACAAAACCCAGAATTAAAATGAGGATTACACAACTTTTATGCAACTGTCACCCCAAATGGTCTGTTAATTTTATACTTAAATATAGACTCACGTACAAACATAACCAGCTACATAATGTATTATTGGAGGACTAAAAATCTACGCATCTCTCTGAAAGTGCAGGGCCAGCACTTGGTTTGATGCTTTTGTTCTTCCCAAGCAGGGATCTCCTTAGAACTTGTGGATTTAACAGCAGCACTCAGCTCGTGAAACATCTGCAAGCTCAAACTTTACTTTTTACTTTTCCCCTTTAATTCTTGGCAAAAGAAAATACCAAAAGTAGATGATGAGAAAATCCACTCTGATCAAAATTACACAGAAACACCCCCTGCACATGACAGCTGTCCCCATCCTGAACCCAGCTCAGCCCCTTTATAACGGCATTATAAGTCTAGAGGGCTTCCCATGTAGTCCACAAATTGGCGAACTAAAGCTCATTCCAACAGTGCTTTACAGTTCACACGCAGATTATGGACAAAAACTTTACCATGACCTATTTAACAAACAGACTGCAGAGGTGAGAAAGATAATCATGTCCAGTCCTGGGCATATGAGCGTGGTGTTTACAGAACTAAATATTTCGAACTGCTGTGCATGCACCAAACTCCATACATACCCTGGATGAATCAACTGGCCAGGCACCCTAAGAGCTCTGTCAGGCAGCAGATTCTCTGCTCCTCATCTTTGGAGAAGCTCACAAGTCTGGGGCACAGCAGGGCTGGGACTGTATGCCATTTTTATCAGTATCAGGGTGTAACATTTTCAGACTCTCTGGAAGCCTGGGCAGCAGTGTGATGAGATGGGCTCCCACCTTGCTTTCTCTCTTGGGTTGCCACTAGCGCAGTTGCTGCCTAAGTTCTGTGAGACTCAAGCAGTGGGCACGACCTAAAGCGTGTGTTCATAACCAAAAAGGCACTTGTTCTTACCTCTACACCCGACAAAGGCAAACATTTTTTAAAGCACTGCGAACACAGCTTTAGGCTGAGCTGCATTTTAAACACAGTGCATCTTTCTAAGAGTGGTTTTATAGCTATGTACCAGCTCCACAGCAACATCAACATGGTTTGGGCACTTCCACATAACCCAGTTAAGCTTCATTAGAAATGCTTTCACCAGTCAAGTTCTTGAACTGTGATTACCAGAAAACACTGTCAGAATGGAAGTGTGAATGGCGTAGCACTGGAACTGAGGAAAAACAGTGCAAGAGAGCCATAATTAATCTAGTTTCTTGACAGTTGAGTACTACCTCCACTTTGCCTGGCCAGCATGGACAGGCCTTGCCCAGAGCATAAGCCCCTTTACAAATTGATACTGTAGACAACGAAGCCAAACATGGATTTATCTTTCAAAGAAGAAAACCAGGCATGGGAAACAGTGCCCATTCTATGATACCAAAACTCAGTGTGCCACAGCTGGCCGCAGTGCGATTTCAGAACAGGCAAAAACCAAACATAAGACACAGACAGCGCAGTTGAGATCAAACATCAAAAGGAAGCCAAGACTGGAACTTAAAAATGGGGCAACTGAATTGTCAGAAAAGAACATATGTAATATTTGGGTAATTTTTGCATGGGAGCAGCCTAATTTTGAGAAAAGTGATTTTTAAATATTAGAAAAGTTGTGCTCCCCTATCACTGTTTATAAGGATCATTTTTCACAGAAAGACCAAAACTGATTTGTACTCAAAGTGCTGTGAAATCTACCAAATAATGCACGTGCCCCCCACCCCCCAGAAAATAGCTTCCTTTCATTAACTGTACAACTGCAATAATCATAACAGGCACATTTTGGAGAGGTGATTTCCAAGTTATTAGTATTGCTTCTAAAGCTTACACTCTGGCCCACCATCTGTAACACCTTTTCTCATATAACTCCACAAACTGAAATTCAGAGTGTCTTTACAGCCATTGCCAGTTCTCACAGTGTTGTCTGAGGGCTAAGAATAACCGTCCAGAAGTTATAATTCCCTCTATAAAATAAACAGCTCTTATAAAACTGTTTTGGAGACTCCTAAGTCACCTGCATTAAAGTTCAGTAGTGTTAATATTTCTCCTAGGCAACACACCTGGCAGAAGCACAGAGAAATTAAATACTGTATTAATAGGTCAGAGAAACCATCTGAAAGCCAGACACCAGTGGAAGATCGCCAGTTCCCAAAGAAGTGCCTGTTTCAGCCATCTCTGCATTGCATTACAGTAGCACTGTCAGTGCAGTATACATAAAGGAATGTTTTTTTATTGAAAGGTAGCATGTTTCAGCATTTTAAAGAGTAACAAACTACCGATTCTGATCTTTTGGATCACATTTTCCACTGCAAACGACACACAAAGCTTAAAATAGGAAGGGAAAGGAAAATACTGCTTCTGAGGAGGCTGGGTCCCTGTGATTTACACCTCCCATCAGCCTGGATTGGATTTGCACACGAGGCGAAGGACAGGACTGAGCTCTAAATAAGGAAGTAGATGAGCTAGTAAAACGCAAGACAAGTGCTCCTTAGCTTCTCTGCTGGCTTCAGTGACAAACCTGACTTAATTCTAGGTAGCCTTTAAAGCTTTAAACTGTGCAGCCATTGCAAACCAAGCCTCCTCTAATATTATTAGGTGCAATTTGACAATGCATCTAAAAATACCTGCTCCTCTGGTTGTATGTACATGTCTCTGCCAGAATGTATACTGTTACCTCCTTGCTCATTAACAGCTACCCACCAGTTCAGGCCCAATTAAACCCAAAGTAAAATAAAGCAAAACAACCTTTATTTCCACACCTAAACAGACTGACAAGGAAAGTATTCCTTGCCCCATTGCAGTCAGTAGAAAAACCCCCTTTGATTTCAGAAACACCACAATTCCAACACAGGATTTTAACTTGTGTGAAAGTAAGAAATCAGAGCACAATATGACCACACTTGCTGTGGGCGTGCTGGATTTATAAGCCACTGCCAGCCCACTACATTCTTACATTAAATCTCAAGCCCACTTCAGCAGCACCTGACTATCAACTTGGTTCTGACAGAGATTGTTTCAGAGATGGTTTATTTACCCTAAAAGGTGAAGTAACCATATACAGCCACCATAATTATCCAAGCCCTCAATTACGGCAGGAAAACTCAGGAAAACTTTAATGCCCTGAATAAAAGCCTCCCCAAATGTTGCTCCTTGCTATAGGGATTAGGAAGCCAGACTGTCTCTGCTTGCTTGTTTCCTAAATCTTGGGACGGCATTAGCTGGAACCACTGGGCTACTGAATAGCTAGGAAGAGAAGAGAGACATTTAAAGTGCCTGGACATCAAAAAGGGGGAGAAAATTGAGTATTCACACATCCTACCAATGCCTGCAGCAGTACAGGTGCTGAGAATACCACAGGCACAGAAACCTGGAGGGAGGGCAAAAAACAGCTGGGATAGAGAGAGGAGAGAGTGTCCTGTATGTGAGGGATATGATCAAAATAAACTTTCCCAAATTAATGGTTCTTTTAAAACAGTGAATTAATCCACTAGTTCTCAGAGAAGCAGGACAACTCACTAAAGTGAGTTAGATTGCCAAGCTGAGTGAACCTTAAAATCTTGTCTGTGTGTCAAAACTTAAAAGTAATGAGCTCCCATGACCCTGAGCTCTATTATCACTTCTGAAACAGACTCCACGCGATGGGTTTCCAGTCCAGCCATAGAGGTTTCAAGAAGCCATGAGCACACTTGATGGAAAATGCATGAAATGCAAATTCACAATGGCAATTAAGGTGCATTAGCTTATGGGTTTGGCCACCCAGCCACTGAAGACGTAATTCCTGCCATACAGTGGGTTTGGAGCCACTACACACCGCACGACTGCTTGCAGCACTTTGGTTTGCTTTGCTTTGCACCCTTCGGGTGCGCTGAAGAAGCCACACCACACTGCACCATTGCTGGGGCTCCAACGAGGAGTTTAATCTGACTTAGCTGGAGTGCCAGCAGATCTTCCGTGGGGCTTGTGTGGTAGCTCTTGGAGGCAGAGGCCATGATACTCCTTGCAGTGATACTGGCAGAAATTACGCCAGCTGGCACATAAAGGAGAGGGGAAGGATGCAAGGCACCTCACCTTAGCCTCATCCCATTTTCCAGGGAGCGAGGTACATCAGGGGTGTTTTGTCCACCCTTTCAGAAAAAGTCGCCTATTCCTTTTGCTTCGTGCAAAATGACCAGTGGCATGATCACAATACAAAAGGGAGTAAGGAAACCACTGAGGTCTGCAGTCAGTAACGGGGGTGTTACCTGTGCTTCCTGATGGCTCTAGGAGATTCAGCTGCAGTCTGGGCCGAGGGCCAACACGGAGTTCCTGGGCGGCCTGGCCATCGACATCTCGGGAGGGATGGAGTTCAGCCTGTGGTACAGGGAATCCAAAACCAACGTCAAGAACCGGTGAGATACTCCCAGCGCGCGCTACAGCTGTAGAGAGCTCGGGCTCCTGAGCCCCAGTAGTCCCAATGAGAAGAACTTAAATATAAAAGACCTTGCAGATGAGTTAAAATTAAATACCTTTCATGCTTGGGAGAACACTTGTACTTCTCTCTTCCTTTCCACCTGGGTAATACCATTTCCCACTGGTCTCATCTGAATTTATATAACTTCTCATGAAGAACGGGCTCCTTTGAGGCCAGTTTATATGTAAAGGTGGTAGGACTTTTTGCAGTTTAATTTCCTCTTTCTTAATGTGTTTTGAATTAATTGTAATGCCTGAATTTATTTGCAGGGTAGCCGTGTTTATAGCTGGTAACACAGAGGTGGATTCCTTCTTTGTAAAAACTGGTATGGAAACCACTTTGGAAGTAGAAACGGCGTTAGACTTCATCTCCACAGTGCAGTTTTCACAGTACCCGTTTTTAGTCTGCATGCAGATGGACAGAGTCGACTCTCCGTTCAGGTAAGAGCTAAGAGCACACAATTTCTGAGGTGTCCTTCCAGCCAGCTGCTGAATCTGGAACTTTTGGTGTTCCCAGCAACGAGAGATTAACAACAAATGCCAAATTTCAGCCTGGCACAGTCAGGTGCAGCACAGGCTGTTACACACACCTGTCTCTCTGCTAACCCTTCTTCCCTGTCCCTCACCCCTGAGATTCAGAAAGGACTTTTTGAAGATCACAACTTGCTCTGAATGTGCATTTTAGTCCAATTCTCTAATTTGGTCTTGCAAGTTAACTAACTGAAGTGGCAGGACGCTGGTCCCCTCGTGTACGACCAGTTCTGATGGTGACCTGAAACTCTGCCAGCAGTAGTTCTCTATTACACTGTTGAGAGAGTAAGTGCGTAGCCATAAACTATCTGAAGTGGAAAGTTTTCTTCATCATCTGCTATTTACTAGTGTCAACAAAAGTACCTGGTGTGTTAAGCTCTTGCAACCATCGTGTTCTGTCATATCTTATTAAGGCACCAACTTTCCTGAAAACTAAAGAACTGCGCAATAAGGTAAAACAGATGCTTTCCAGTAGCCAAAGAGTAGTAATTGCATTGCCATATGAGAAGCTGAGTTTACTACTCCCTCCTAATCCCTATTTGCTAAGACCTAAGGGCGATAACATTTGCAGAGCCTGTGCCAGATTTCCATTCAGGCTTTTCTGATCCAAAAGATGGTAAGCCTGAGAGGAATTAAAGAACTCGGGGATCTCCAGGAAATCCTAAGAAAACAGTATCTGTTATTGTGCAGATACTAAACCACCTCCTGATTATACCTACACATTGCGGAAGTGTAATCTCTGTGTGTAAAGTGTTTGTCTCTAGCTTCACATACAGGGTACAGATTTTGCATGAATTTGCTAATGCCAGACCACCACGTTGTGTCTTTACAGGCGTTACGTGACCAAGTATGAAAGTCTCCCCTCTGGCAGACGGTACACTGCAAAGAGAGGGAAAGCAGAACTGTTGGCAGGCAATGAATTCCCTCTCCATCAAGAAAACTCCAACATGTGCAGGAAGGTTTTCGGCACAAAGTCCGATTCCTCCAGCAGCTGGTTTTGAAACGAGCACCCGAGCTTCTGCTTTCCTGAATCCATGGCTCCCGCAACGACTTAGGCTTGTACGTACCCTACTAACTTGGAGCTTGATCTTGCACTACTGCAGTTAATGGGAAATTTGCCATTGATTTCAACAGGCCAGGATCAAGCTCTCAGTGCGTGCACAGTGTTTACATATTAACCTATATTTAAGACTTTTGTAAAAAAAAAAAAGCTAAGGCAAATAAAGACCAATTTGGTAGTATTCCATGCGCTCCCTTAAGGGTGGTGCTAGTTCTTTATTTTTACATTTTCATGCCAAAAGGAAAAATAACCCCTCATTTTTCTTTCTTGGGCAATACAGAAGTCCATGTTTTTGACATGCAGTAAGAACAATTATGATGTATAAAGAATGATTATTTATGGATATATTTTAAAGTATTTAGGTGTTTTAGGCCTATGACCAATCCTCATTCAAATATTCAAGTACAATTAACATGTAAATGGGACCATGAATTCCTGCTTACTCAGTATTGCCTGTTTACAAAAAAGCAGGTTTTATTTTACATGATTTTAAAGGATTTTCCCTTTTTTTTAAGCAGACAGAGCCTGATTATTATTATTATTTATCTTTCTGGGTTTTTTATTAACTGATATAGTTAAATAGAATTGATTAAAATTTGGGGTAACATTTCCAGAAGTACTTACGGTTGCCTTAATTCTGTTCCTGTTGAAATCAATGGTATAATTTCTGTAATTGTCACCAGGAGCAGAGTTAAGCCAACACTCGTTGCTCTTCAGGGTTGCCTTCTAAAAATTCCTGTCCCTGTGTGTAATCAAGGCAGGTGTATATTTCAAAAAATGAGCACCCACTAAGGTAGTTCTAAACTATGAAGGAAACGGTCCTGAAAATAAATCTACTTTGAATGCACAGTCTAGCAAAGCCTGTGCAGAGCCAGAACATTTTCTTCTAGGTAAGTTAGGCTCGTATTTTAATGCCAAAAAAGTAGTCGCTGCTCATACAAGTCCTCCGATTAAGATGACTTATACCTTTTTGCTTGTTCAAGCAGTGTCTTCACAGGGACTGTGTAAAAAAAAAAAAAAAAAAAGTTTTACCTTTACAACAATGTTGCAGAGTAAGAAAGAATATACCTCATCCCATCTCAGCTGATCTCTGACATGATCCATCTCATTTAGTTTTTATAGGACAAGGTGGGTGAGTGCTGGTCACAAGAAAGTAAAAAAAAAACAACCAGGAACAATTGTTTTTCAAAAAAACAAAAACAGGCAGGAAAAACTCATAGCTTGTCATAAACAAAAAATGTATTATGAGAATAAAAAACATTCTAAATTCTTTTGTGTTGTAAAAAAACAAGAGTGCAGAAATCTGCAAAAATCAAACTATCAATGGGATGAAAGGGTCTGATTGTTGTCTTTCCTGAAAATGCCGACACACTTCTAGTCAAAGCATAAATAAAACAGGTAAAAATACAGTGTGAAAAAACTGTTTTGTTTTCAGTCTTGCTTTTTGTCCATTACCTTCTGGGTTGGGAAAGCCTCTCGTTGGGGAAGGAATGGTGTTGATAGGGGCAAGAGGAACCCTTTCATTCACCACCACAGAGGAACCAATAACGTAAGTTGGACACCCACTTGTCCTGGGCTCCCCCTCTAGTCAGGAGACAGAGGTATCTCCAGAGAGTGGTGCAGACCCCAAGGAGGATGCACCACATGCTCAGGTGCCTGCCCAAATCATCCGCCCAGAGGTGACACCAAGGTGTCCCTCTTCAGTGTTGACACTTAGCAGAGATGAGTTAAAGCCAAGCAATACCAACGCTGCTGGCAGCAACAGCAGCCTGTGAAATAACACGGCCAGCACTGCCAGCAAACCTGCTCCTGATCCTCAGCCTTAAATGCCCTCTTTCACTCCTCTGCTGAAGATTCTACACAACATCCCATCCCCAGCCATTCCTCTTCCCTCAGCAAGGGGCAGTTTCTCTTTCCTCCCTTCCAAACCTCCCCTAATTCTCCCCAAACAGTCCTTCTTCTTGCAGCAAGGCTCCCACAAAGCTGTCCCCTTCTCCTCAATATCCACGCTCAAAGTCTGCACTCTCTATGTTGTAGACCTTTTTTTTGATACCCCCACTACTGTTTTAGGAACTAAAACTGAAGGCAAGTTTTTACATATGTTATTACTACTTGCTATTTGTGTCACATAAAACAAAAATAAGATCAGAGCTAAGTATTCCCACACCTAGAATGAGGCAGCCTCCTCCTGCAGGGATCTGACACCCTAAATATAGCAGGTGGACAAAGGGCAGCACAAAGAAATAGCTATCATCGCTATTTCACTGGTAGAGAATTGAGATATCAACAGATGACAACCCCAACTCCACATCCTAATTTGCATCAACAGCCTGCCAGGCGTGCCCATGACTTCACAGCCCAAAATCAGAATAAAAAGGTTCTAGATAATGCAATTTGTATCTGTATGATCTGTGTTTGATACCAGCAATCCCACTGCAAGGCTTACCCCCTTGCAAATTTACAAAATCTAAGAACCTTATGAGTGCGTGCCTGTAAAACGGGGCCCTTTGGCACATAAAAAAAGTGTGACATCAATGCTCACTTTTAAAAAAGCACAAAATAACATAAAATCATAGCATAAAATACTTTCCAATTACAAAGATAATCTGAATATTACCAGGTATCTAGCCAATGACACCAGGTTTGCTTCTCTTTCACGTGAAATGCACAGGTCTGTTTAACATAAATACATCAAGTCTCCCAGGGATACTGACCTGGGTGTTTTGCTTTTTTATTTACCCGTCAAGCCCTGGCACGGCTTGTTGAGGAAAATCACTGAAACGCTGGCCTTTCAGAATGGGACAACCAGCCCATAAGGGCAATTCTGGGGCTTCCACAGCTTTGACAACATCCCGTGAAACCAAATCAAACGGAGCCTCTGAGGACCACGTTGCTCCTTCAGAAGTGATACGTGTCCTCATGGACACCCCCCGGTACCGCAGCAATACACTTGCTTCTGAAGCTATCTGACCCCAACAGCTGGACATAATGGGGATTCCAGAAGGGGTTTAGTCCAACAGCTG
The DNA here is from genome assembly GCA_947846985.1 of Fratercula arctica. Classification (NCBI taxonomy): domain Eukaryota; kingdom Metazoa; phylum Chordata; class Aves; order Charadriiformes; family Alcidae; genus Fratercula; species Fratercula arctica. The sequence goes on along the minus strand of CANTUZ010000004.1, from coordinate 28,207,513 downwards.
GGCAATGGAAAGCTGCGGCTTCCTTATGTGGGCTCCATAGCTACAGAAACAACAAAACTGACAATCTTCTAAAAATAAGGTGAAATTAATACATTGCTTAAGCCTGCATTTGAAGTGAAAACACAGTTGGGGTTAGAACCAAAGCAAACACTGCGAGCATTTATCAGACCAGTGGGGGTTGATCACAAACACGCAATGTAAATCTTTAATAATGGCTATTATGTGTACTTTTAAATAATCAGTAATAGTAGCAATTAAACAAGAATTCATACGTGAAGCTTCGAGAAGTAAGCAAACACTCCGTCCTTCCTAATTGGAAGCCACAGAAAGCACAGTGCAATGATAATTCAGCTAAGTCCAAAAAGCAACCCAGAGATTTTGAAACTTTATCCCCTTAAAGTTTCAAGGAGTGCTAATTTTTGAAGAGTATTTCTCACATACTCTTCAAAAAATATTCAAATCACAAGATTCAGTTTCTCACTCCACTCCTGAAGATACTCCGGTGCAGAAAGCACAGGGAAATATAAAGACCAATGGCCTGGGAGGCAGACCTCCCCGTGAGGTTATGAGTTAAGCCAGCAGCGCAGCACAATTTAGCAGGTATGAGGCCTAAACATCATTATTTTTGTAACACTTGACCATAAATAACTGCTGGTAAAATGCATTCTTCCCTACCAATAACGGATACCAGCCGGAGGTGCACGGGTGTAAACCAGCATGATCTCAGAGCAGCGTGCAACCACCCTGACAGCACCTGCCTCTCCCTCTGCTAGCGGGAACAAGATCATAATTTTAACTATCTTACTTTTCATAAAATTAATTGATATTTGGTGAAAGGTGCTAGGGTTAACACACAAGCGACAACTCGTGAAATACTTAGCCCAGGTTTCCAATGAATACGCGTTACTTGTAAAGGCAACTCGGACTTACTGAGAGCGTCTGGCAGAGAATTTGTCTGGCTACACAGCATAGAAGGGACTGCAGTCCTCAAGTAGAGATACATTTTCGGAGTTACAAGGCCATATAATGCATGCTGCAGCCGTACCTTAGCACACAGGAGGATTTGTTAAAAATAGCAAAATAAACAGCAGTCCTGGTTGAGCAAGGCTTTTAAACCACGTTTTCAACTTGAACTGTGCGCCTTGCCCAGCAGAGGTCAATGGAAAGCGGGGCAGTGGCAGGGCTGGGCCGGCGGGCGCCGTTCTGCAGCATCAGGGGCGAATTTGGCAAGTAGACGATAAAAAATAAAACAGCTGGATGGACTAGGGATACAGTTTGGGTTTGGCAAGCAGACTACTTGTTCTCAAGAGCGACAATCCAAGATGACAGCAATTCTAAAATAGGTGCTTTTTTTTTTTTTTTTTTTTTTTTTTTTTAACTGCTTTGTTTTATCTGGGATGGCTTGCTTAGATCTGGCATCCAAGGCAGATTATGGGAATTATCTGCTTCTTGTTTTGCTTTGTTCCCACTCCTCCTGACAAAAACTGCCGCATTTCTACCTTTTGGTCTTGTCATTCCTACCAGTGATGTTTTAAAGACTATTTAGAAACTTGTAAGATTTTTTCCACCAATCCTTGAAAATCCCAGACATATCTCACCTGTCTTTTCAGTTTACTTTAAGGTATCCTAAGAAACGCTCTCGCTTTAATCTCGGTGGGTTCTTGTAGCACGAGGCCCATTGCTGTTGGGCAAACACTGGCTGCAAGAGTGAGCCCCTTCGGGAAAGGTTAGAGTTCGTGTCTCTCAGCATATTTAATTTTGACCTCTCTTTTGTAGAGGTGTGAGCTTAAAAGGTCCATCTATGGAGAGAAACAGCAGCGAAACAGCTCGTTACAGAGGTCCACTGAAATCAGGCTCCAGGAGCTCTTCTTGAGCAAAGTAAAGGAGCAGTTCCCAAATTTCCTGCTGACAACCCCCGCCCGGCCCCTTTGCAATTTCAGACTCCTCTAGTTTGAACGAAGTGACCTAAAGCCTTTCTCTCCGCTCACCCACTATTAATTTGCTTCTGGTTTGGTCATCCTTTGATCTCCTGCGGTCACCCAACTCGCTCCTGTTGAGCTCAGGCTGTGTGGCTGTGCTCTCCCCACTCCATTCTCCCCTTTTCCCAATTCTTCTTTTCAATATCTATTCTCGTTCCTCTCTTAAGTCTTTTGGCTCTGCCAACTAATCCATTTGTACCTCTGTACAGGAGTCACTAGTTACACATTGGCAGAGAAGTCACTGGTAACGTCTATCCTAAATGCAATGCTAAGGTACAAATTTCAAAGAATCCAGAAAGAGAGAGAGAACGTCACCAACACCAAACCACTGCTTTACCAGTAAACTTGTGCTTCCAGCGAGGTAAGAAGGCTGAGGAGCCGTGTCTTGGAATGATACGGCAAATTCACAGTAGATGCCTTCATACTGTATTACTTGCAAATACATAATGAGGTGGGAATCTCTTTTCCTTTAAGCATCTAAGGCACGTGATTAAAAGGAAGACCATTATAACGTGCCCCTTATGTACTAAAAACTGAGACGTGAAATTGTTCTTTTAAACTGCAAAACTAATCTTTTAGTTTTCGAGTCCATTTTGTGGGGATTTCTCGGTGTTTTACTAGTGCTTTTTTAAACATTTGGACTCGACTTAACATCATAAAGCTACTCAATCTCCACTAGCATAGAAGGAACACACGAAAGCAGCAAAAGCTTTTTCCTAGCATTAATTCAAGCAATACCGCTGTCCACTAATGAAGGGATCCTATTTTTGATGGTATCAGAATATCAGACAATGAAAATAACACAGAGAACGAGCAGAGAAAAGTTATTCACCCCGCTGATCGCTCTCTCTGACCACATTACAACAGACAAAGACACAGCTCTTCGGATGCCCAAACTCATACACCGCTCGAAGTTAGTCCGCTGAAACTGGGGAGTCCTTTTTTCATTTAAGTTATAGCTGGGGGAAAAAAATAATCAAAGTCAGTCAAGTGAAGCAATGCACCCCACTTCCCTTTGTCCTAAGAGGGCAGAGAAAACAGTGAGATTGGGTCAGAAGGAGACTTACAACCCTGGGACAAACTTGGGGAGACTCTGAGTGCAGGGTTTCGGATCTGCTCTCCAGGGAAACCTTTTCTTCTGTTACTGTTTACACGTTGAACCAAGGAACGCCTCTGTTATCACTTGTTCTGCACAACAGCAAAGGTGACTTCGCAAACATACGACCCAGCAGGGAACTGCAGGCTTACTTGCAGTGTGTCTTTTACTGAAAAATACATTTTATTTATCATAACATTCAAAAAAAAAAAAACAAAACACAAAAACACCAAAACAAAAAAAACCCCAACATGATAACAAATGCTAACTCGTTCAGTTACAAACTTTGGTACTCAGCGGTTTCAGACAGTCCGTTCTCGCGTGGTCGTGACGTGCTGAAGCGTTCACGATGCGCAACACGCTGCTAGTGCAATTCTCGGAGCGACTCCCCGGTCCTTCAGTCCCAGGCTCACGGCATCCTGCAGCGGCACCACTTGGGGCTTCGGCTACGCACTTGCCACAGTGTCGTCTACGTTGAGAGCAGCTCAGAGAGTCCATTTTTCTCCAGTTATATATCTTCTTTTTAAATTTTTTTTCCCCCCCACAGGCAACAATCATCAACACAATGTGTTCACGGCATTTTCCCCTTTGCCTTATAGCCCACCGCTCTCTCATCAGACATACCACCCACATCCTCTTAACAATCATTATTCTTACTTCATATTTGCACTTTTAAATATCTTTACAACGATAACCCACCCCCTTAAAAAAGGGGGCAGAAAGAAAAGAGAAGAGGAAAAAAAAAAAAGAAGAAAAAGGGGGAAAAAACCACAAGCATTTTTAAAGTAGTGTATGTGTTCTCAGGTAGCCACAAGTTAATGGTAATTTATGAGCATAAGGAATGACACTTTGGCCATCAACACTAGAGAGTAAAGGCAGCTTTGAATGCAGACAAGAAAACAAAAAACCCCAACCACACAACCCATAAATACATTTTAAATCATTCACCAAGTGATTCACCAAGGATTAAATTTAACCGAGTGAAACCGACCCTGCGACAAAGCAGCAGAACAACATTCGTGCATCACTCCAGTCCCGCGCAAACTTTTAGTTGGATCCTGACCTAAAAAGCGGGGAAGTGTCTGTCCGGTTGTTGCAGACCCGGAACCCCGGCGGCAGGGCTGGGGGGGAGCTCGAGTGGTGCACAGGATTTTGCCCTGCTTTGCAGGCGGGGTGAATTTCAGCTGTAACATGCTATAACTGCACCGTGAAACATATAATAATACTAGCAGCCTGTGAACCCTCACACGGAGGGCTTGACTCTGATCCAAGATATGTGGTCACACCTCACCCCATCAGCTGGAGAAATTCACCACTGGGTACACGTGGAGGAGCACCATATTACCGGATTTTTTTTTTTTTTTTCTGGCAACCTTTCATGGCGCTATCTGCTGGGTCCGGCTAGACTCAAGCCCGGAGCTCCGGTTTTGTACATATATAGTGAAGAACCCAGGACTCGGGTCTGCAAGGTGCTCTGGGCCGAGTTCAGCAAAGCATTGCGTTGACGGGTCAGAAAGGAAAATACACCCAAAGAGACTGCACTTCCACTGAAATGCCCAGGAATCTGCTTCGATTTTTGAAGTTAAAGAGATGCACGTGAAGGCTTTGCTGGACTGGGTCTGCGAAGGGCAGCTCCTTGCAAAACCCACCCCCTGATGCAAACATGGAGTGTCTTTAGTAATAGACAAAAATTAAGCAAACGCTGTTTGACATTAGAATTGACACATTCCACTGAAGAAATCTCCCCTGAGAAAATAAATAGCTGGTGGCATTGCCTCATTTCATGGCTTGCGTCTCCACGGGCAGTGAAAAAAATACCCTGCAAAGTTTTCCTCCAACAAATAAATGTCGAAATCGTGGGCGCTTTGTTTTCTCGACATTTTTGTCCTTTCAAGTACACCGGGTGAAACTGTAAACCCTGAGTTTGTGTGCGCAAACCTGTATCTTGTAAACTGCAACGTGAAAGTTCGCCCCAAGCACCGATAGAGGAAAAGATTGGACAAAACAGTTTTAAACACAGACGCTAGTATTATAAAGTACGTACCGTGCGCATTGTATGTCACAGTGGATGACCTACTCTGGTACCTGCACTGCCCTGCAGCCCCAAGTACTGTTCCGTTTAACACCGATACTCTCCTAGTAACCTGTACGGACTTATCAGTCGTGAAAACAGCGAAGACGCATTCATTTTCTTTAAGAGGCATCCGGCCCAAATCCCCGTAGGAAGTTAGAGCTTGTAACTGTAAACCCGGCAGCCGAAGAGCACGGGGACCAAGCTTACAGGATACACGCTCTGGCCGGGCACGCCAAGCTCTTTTAAAAAGGCTAGAATAGTATTTTTTCATTGGATTTTCGCAACGCTGAAGAGAAATGAGAAGACGCATGTTGAATCACTCACTATCTGTATACTTGCAGTGCATTTCATCCTGAGGGCAAGTTTCAATTTGTGCCTGTAAACAAATAAACGGCACTGAAATAGAATCTCACACGTGTGGTTAAAGACAGCTGTATCTGAGTTTTCTGTACCTTGTGAGTTACTCAGGAAAATTAAAACCTGGGCCTTTCGTTAAGAATGGGAAACCCTGAAACTTCCTTTGCAGCAGGAAACCTTGAGAACAGGTGCAGGAAAATCCTGCTGTAGAAAATGCTTAAGTACAGACTTTCGGGTTTTGCATTTAGATTTTAAATTTCCAACCCGTTTCCTCAAGTAAGCTTTATACTAAATAATTCAGGCTTGATCTTACATTTATTGGCTTCCCAAAGTGCTGTCACTGAAGTGAAATTTTGAGCAGGGAACACACTATTGTAATTTAGTTTTACTGTCGTGATAACAAATCTCTTTTGCTGAGACAAACTGGGTGCTGGCAACAAAAGAATCAGTTTAGGCAGAGTTGGCAGAGACTTACGGACATATATATCACTGCATTTTGAGTAATCTTATTTTATATTTCTCGTTCAAAAGAGAAATATTTTCATAGCAAATACAGATAGTGTGGATGTAGCCCTCAGATAAACCTGCCAAACAACAGCTGAAGAAACGAGTACGTATCATTGGGGCTGTAACATTAAAAATCTCCCCTCACAGGGGAATCGCTAGGATTACGTTTTCAGCAATGTTGCAATTTAAGGAAGAAGGGAGTGCAGTCTTATAGAAAAATAAATGCTGTCCTCTCCTTTAGAATCAGGATCTAAAAATATTACATTCAATTTCTGGCTTTCCAGTATTTAAACACTGTCATAATTAAGGCAACTTGTGATGTTCAACACAGTACAGAGGAGCAAACAAAACCCAGAATCAGTCAAACGTGTTTTCTGACATTTACACAATCCGTTCTGAACCATGCCAAAAAATAAACACTAACGATAATCCTAACACTACAGATCTCTCCATTTGCAATTCCAAGTGCAGAAGTACAGAGTACAAAACAAGACATCGGATCGCAAATTGTCACCGAAAGCTATGGGGAAGACCCTCATTTACTGCAACGGGAGAGCGCCGAGGGCTTTATTTTGGTTTTTTGGGGTTTTTTTTTGTTTTTTTTTTTTTTTTAAGAGTTGCAGGGCTGCCCTGGACCATCACAACGCGTTCCAGGGACCTGGACGAAGCTGCGTGTCGGTCCACACCGAAACGCTGCTGCATTTACGGCCCGCGCTTTACAAAGAGCTGTAGTGGCACTACTGCCACCAGCCACCAGCACAGGGCCACCGCCCAAGGCCTGTGGATTGGCTTCCATATAAAAACAACTTTGCAGAAAATAATGTTGTAAATTTAGTGTCGCTTGCATAATTAAATGTGCGCGTACTCCAAAATTGGGGGGGTATTTAGGAGAAAACAAGAAACTTACACACTTGTTTTGTATGATGAAGCAAAAAAAAAAAAAAAAAGGAGAAAACTGTAGAAGCAGTTTTTAGGATGAATGTTTAGAGTTACCGAGTGTGTCTCAGATTAAAGGAGCGTGATTCTTCTTCCTTATCCCTGTAAAAAAAAAACCAAACAAAGAGGAAAGCATCATTAATAAAAAGTAGATTATTAGAGAGCTGCCACAACCATTTGAGCAATCTTTACTACTGTAGAGAAGTGCACAGTATCGCCTCCGTTGTCATACTACTCTTCCTACTAAATTCCTAAGCTACTGCCAAGAATCAGACAATAGCATCCGACTTTTTAAACCAAGTCAGTGCTCAAGCAGCCTTATTTTTTGAGCAGAACCGATCCTTGCTGCTTGAGATGTGAAATGTGTGGTGCCTTGTGACCCAGCAGTTCCCCGCGGGCTGGTCCTGGGGAGCCCCCCCCACATAGGTAGACAGAGAGAAAAGTGTTCCATCCTGGATTTAAGCGATCCCTCCAGAAGTTAAAGACCGGAGCACTTCACTTACAAACACAGCATCCAGCATGGTGTGTGTAAGCAAAAGCAGAACAACCCATAATCACGTGTTACAAGATTTGTAGAGTTAAGACTTAAATACTGGCCCAGGAAAGCATCCCGGACAAGAAAAGTAATTAAGCTGACAATTAACTTTCATTGGTATCAATGCTAAGCACTGTTTCACAGAATCATACAATGGTTTAGGTTGGAAGGGACCTTAACGATCATCTAGTTCCAACCCCCCTGCCATGGGCAGGGACACCTCCCACTAGACCAGGTTGCTCAAAGCCCCATCCAGCCTGGCCTTGAACACTTCCAGGGATGGGGCATCCACAGCTTCCTTGGGCAACCTGTTCCAGTGTCTCACCACCCTCACAGTAAAGAATTTCTTCCTAATATCTAATCTAAATCTACCCTCTTCCAGTTTGAAGCCATCACCCCTTGTCCTATCAGTACATGCCCTTGTAAAAGTCCTTCCCCATCCTTCCTGTAGGCCCCCTTAAACGTTTCCTCAGTTTCCATTTATAGACTGCTTTATTAGATCAAATGCTAAAGCCCTTTTAGTTCTTGGAATATTCCTGTATTTCCCACTAAAATTGGGCAGGTGCTTTACTAAATTCTCAGCAAAGGCATCAGCATAAGTAAATCCTACGTACTGCATATTTCACTGTAAGTTGACTTTTTGACTTAATAACATGGAATATACATTTTGCTGAATAGGGCACAACTAAAACAGAGTTTAAAAATATCAATTTATAAGCCTTTACAAAAATCATTCATATATGCTATCTACACAAAATTACTTTTAAAAGACAGGCACAGATTGTCTGATGGCAGGTAGGAAGAAACACAACTAATAAGTACATTTGCATACCTTGGTGAAAGAACTGCTCATATTTGCCTACTTTCACCACAAAAATAAATGCCCCATGTATTCCTGTAACCATCAGGTGGCTTCAGTTTAGGCACATGTTTGAATAGAGCAAGGAAAAATACCCTTCTAATATTGGCAGTACAACTTAGTACAGGTACTTTCTGCTTTGCTACATGTTATTTTCTCATTTATTTACCTAGAACAAGGCATAAACTCCCCAGAGTATATTGTGGAAATAGATAAGAAAGTTAAAAAAAAGACATTTTCAGTCATTTAGGGTGGGAACAAGCTCCCTTTAGGCAAACTGCTTGCTACAGGTCGGCACTGTCTGGATACTAACGGGGGCAGATATGGCAAGTTTACTAGAACTGAAAATTAGCATTATTTTTTTTTATATGAAGGAAGAAGTGCAGCAGGAAAATCCTGCTAAAAGCTCACCAACTACTGTGAACAAAGAGGAGGGAGGAAAGCGACCTCGTGTCATCTCTCAGAAACACATACATATTCTCTCATATTTGCGGCCTATCAAAAATTCAAGGATTGTTCAGAAACTGCATCTTTTATCTTGGATTTTGCCAGAATCCAAATCGATAGGATCCGTTTTATCCCATTGACTATGCAGGAAAGAGCACCGGCCACAGGGAGAAGCGCTGGAAGAGCAGCAGACGCGCGGAGGGTTCGGTGCCGACAGTGCCACAGGCATCGCACCGCCACCAAAGCATCCAGTCAGCTCTGTCACGCTGATCTCCAAGAGGTGACAGAGAGCAAAAAATGGAGCAGTCCTTGACACGGTGACACAGTTTGTGAATGGACACATGAATAAAAGAGAGTAAAGAGAGAAGGCAGAGATTATGCGCAGTGCAGAAGGAAATACAAGAGTGGAAAGAAAGAGCATTCATTCAACTTATTTTGGCTAGTAAAAAAGAGACCTGAAAGGACAGTATTTTATTCAAACCTCATGCTCATGTGATGAAATCTGGCAGTTTTAAAATTCATTTTAGGATATGCACAGCGTTGCTGCAATCAAAAAAACCCTGATTTGATACGAAAGCAACTGGAATGAAAAAGCAATCGACAGTTCACCTTCTGATTCATATGAAATCCTACTCCTGTCCTTGTTAGAGGAAAAACACTACCCCAAGCAAACAAATGTGTTTAATTCGGAAGAGGAAGATGAGAGAGATACAGGAAAAGAAGGGGAAACAAACAAAAAAAAAGCAGATAATAGAAGAAAGAAGAAGAGAAAAAAACATCCGAAGGGATGTGAAAGTTATGTAGGTGAACAAAAATGCTGAGTAGGTACAAGGACAGAACAGAGTAACAGGAAGAAGTCTATAGATGGGATTCCCCTCTGGCATATATGTTATTTATGTTATTTTCCACTGAGAGCTATATGAATAACCAAGGTCTGATGACAAGCTAAACACATCTCATAGCACACAGTTAAAATGATTTGTTTTACTGACTTTCAGAACAGGTCAAGAAAAAAAAACCCCCATATCGCATCCATTATACACGGGCAGGACACCCGCCTATCTCAGCAGGTCCGAGATGGCAGGGAGGGGGCATCCCTCTCTGTATTCGACAACATGCATCTTGGCATCACTAAAGGTAAAAGATGAAAGTTTTCAAGCCGCTGAACGACCTTCTGTAATGACTACAGAAGTTTCTGCATCACTGATCTTTTGGGGCAGCTTTCACACCGGCCTTGCAACGGTAGGGCTCTGACAAAAAAGCAGAGCATCGATGCAGTTAATGTCACCAATAGGAAAGAGCAATTTGCCGAGCGCATCACCCGCCGCAGTGGTACACCAGGCATTGCAGGCAAGCTACCTGCGTGGCATGGCAGGATAACCCCTGGGAAACGAGGGGCAAATCACAGCGGGAAATATGTTTGACTTTTTAAGAGTGAAATAAGATTCCTTGTACTGGCCGTCTGAACCTGGCCTTAAGAGCAAATGGAAAAAACAAATACCTTCTGCCATTTTATCTAACTACCCTTCAGTTTAGTCTTCAGTTTTGAAGACTTCAGTGACAAGATCAAGTCGAGCAGCACGGCAGAGCTCAACTTCAATTGGTACTTTGCCTATCCTGAGTGACCTCATAAGAGGCAATGAAAATAACTTCGTTTCTACCCAGGATAAAAGAATGTCATTTCTGAGATAAAGTATTTACAAGCAGAGAAGTATGCGCATAAATCATTTCAGTAAGGCTTCATTCAACAATTAATCTACTACACTGTAGTAGATGATGCAAATTAAAAGAACTACAGGAGCAAAAGAAGATGACACAAACATCAGCAAAAATTTACCCTCAAGCATGTGACCTGAACAAAACTCAGCCCAAACTAGTGACAAACCCAAACCTCTGACTGTTGCTGCTGTTTCTCTTTGCCTCTTGATATGCCCCGAGAAGAAACTCCGTGAGCCTTCAGTAAGCCACAAAGGACTTTGGCAGCTCTGCCCAATACTGCCTGTGACAAAGATGAGCCTTATGTTTTAATGCAAGAGGCAAAAGGAGCAGCGACACCCACCCTGAAGGCACCTTGCTAGTATTTCAGCTATTTTAAAATGAAATGTCATTGTTCCTTGGTTATTTTGCGCAAGACATCCTGCACCCTGGTTTCGACACGTGCCGTATGCCCAGCCCCGTGCCCTCCTTCTTGCTCCAGACCAGACACTCAACGCTCCCACACGCGCATCCCCGAATTTGGAGGCTGTCCCTGGGTTACAGCCCCAGGTAACCGGACACTGGTGGGACTGAGGCGGGCCAAGCTCAGAGTAGCCGTGCGAAATTGTAATTTGCAGCACTGTGCGCGGGCTCCGCTGGAGCCCTCCTGCAGTGCAGGCAGCTGCGGGCACCCCTGTCCACAGCCCCACAGCACTGGGGGAAGATGCCAGCACCTACCCCACGCATCCTGTTCCCTCTTCCCGCTAACAAGTAGGACCCGAAATCAGGGTTTGCCCCCATCAGCCCCCTCTCCTGCTCTTTCCGAGGATGAGGAGAAGCAGGGGTTCAGGGGAGAGAGGAGGGCACTCTCCTCCCCTTGGGAGGAAGAGGTGAGAGGTGAGGAATTAGGGATGCGCTGCTGAGGCAGAGGGGTCGTTTCATGGCTTGCAAGGTGGGTCCAGAGGAGACGCCCAGCACCAGTCCCCTCACCAGGAGCAAGGGGACCCCACTGAGACAGGGCCCTCCAGCCATGGGGCTGTGCAAATATGAGCTATGTGACCGTGCTTCTACTGAAACTGCCTTCGGGTGAAAACAAAGGGTTATTTACCTGCTCTAAGGAACACTAAACTGCATCTACAGGTGTGCGTAACCTTTGCATTTCTATTTTACGCCTGTATTTTAAGTCACAGTGAGGGCCTACCTGCAACCCCCAGGCCATTACTTACCCGCCTTGAGGAGAAGCTGTGGCACAGCTCCCGTTCAGTTGGTAACCTGGTTGGCCCTTAACCATTGCTGGTGACCACCATGCCCAACAGCCTGCACTGACTCACCTGCGCTCTTCACCGGTGCTCCACCACAAAGCGCATGGTGGTGCCATCGAAGGATGGTGGTGCGACGATCCGTGGGCCGGTGGCCGGCGCCGTGATGCTGATGACTGGCTTTGCCTCAGTTGCCCCACGTCGGGGTGGTGGTGGGCCCTTGCCAGTGGCCACGTAGTAGGGGCTCTCTGCAAAAGTCGCCTCTGCTGTTGCTGGGCTGCTGGGCTCGGCTGGGGCACTGGCATCGCTGCCCGGGTGGGATAGCGGACGCGGCAGGGCACTGGCGGGCAGCATGGCGGGCAGGAGGCCGGGGTAGAGCATGTACGTGGTGCCATAGGCCCCGGCGTTGAGGGCCAGGGGCGAGAGGGGCAGCGGGACGGGGGCGACGGCCGGCTGCTGGGGCACTGGCACCTCCACATACTGCCCGGTCTCGGGGTCGAAGAGACGCCGCTTGAGGGGCTGCTGCACCGGCGTGTCCACCAGGTAGTACTGCCCGGTGCTCACGTCCAGCAGCACCTTGCGCTGCGTCTGCGGGAAGGGCTCGGCCGCCGTCGCCGCGGCGGGCACGGAGGGCGAGAAGCAGAGGAGCGGCGGCGGGGCGGTGCCGGGCAGGGCGGCGAAGGGCAGCGGCGGGCGGTAGAGAGCCGCCGGGGGACCCTCGGCGGGCGGCGGGGCGGCGGCGGGAGGCTCCTGGGCGGGCGGGGGCGCGGAGGGGTGCGCGGGGCTGCCGGGGCGCTTGGCGGTGCCGAAGGGCTGGAGGCTGCACAGCGCTGTCGCCGCCGCCGTCGCCGACACCGGGCTGGGGCGGACGCCTCCGCCCGCCCCGGACACCGGCACAGGGGAAGGCGGGGAGCCGGCCTCGGGGGCCGCCTTCAGCGGCAGGGCTAGGTAGTTCCCGCAGTCCGGTCCGCGCTCCGCATCGCCGCCCCCCGCGGGCAGCCGGGGGGAGCGCGGCGCCGCCTGGCCCCGCAGGCCGCCTTCGGAGGGGGGTTTGCCCGGCGGGGGGGCTGCGGCTCCTCCGCGGAGGGTGAGGAGGGCGCGGGGGGCGGCGGGGGGCTCGGCGCGGGGCGCGGCGGGCCGCGCTGCCGCTGCCGGGCCAGGTTCTCGAAGGCTGCTGCCTTGGCCGAGACCTTGTCGGCGGCGTTGTTGGAGGGTCGGCGGGGCAGCCGCTCGCTGCCCGGCCCTTTGCCCGACGGCTCCTCCGCCTTATCCGCCGGCGGCGGGGCGGGAGCGGCGGCGGGGGGGGTCGGCCGGGGCCCGGCGCCCCGCTCCTGGCTGGCGATGAGGGAGAGGACGTGGCTGTCGGTGATGGGCAGCGGGTCGCTCTTGCGCTTCCACTCGCGCTTGTTGAAGCTGTACAGCTCCTCCATGCTCCGCACCGCCGCCGTCAGCTTCTCCAGCGCGTTTTGCACCGGCGCCGCCTTGCCCTCCTCCCGCGGGTCCTCCTCCGGCCCCCGGCCCCTCTCGGCGGGCGGCGGCGGGGGCTGGTTCCGCCAGGGCGCGGCGGATTTGGAGACGATCTTCAGCACGGCCGGCTGGCGCGGGTCGCTCTTGTTGGGGGCGATGGTGGCCACCGGCAGCCTCCCCGAGGTGCGGTGCACCAGGACGGTGCCCTCCGGGGGGCAGGCCGGCGCCCTGCCCGCCGCCTTGGCCCCCGCCTCGCTGGGCTTGGTGCTGGCGTGGCCGACCGCCTGGCAGGTGATGACCACGGGGGAGAGGGACCTGGGGACGCCGGCGATGACCAGCTGCTGCCGGGGCTTCTGCTCCGGGCCGCCCTGGTCGGAGGCGACGCTGCCCTTGTCGCTGCTGTTATCCCCGGAGTCGCAGCTGTAGGAGCTTTTGATGAGCTTCCGCACGTCCCGCACCTGGTGGAGGGGTGCCTGGGCTCTGTGCTTGCCATCCCTCACGTCGCGCACCAGGAACTGCGGCACCTTGTCGGGCCCGTCGCCGGCCTTGGGCGGCTTGGGCTGCTGGCCCCTGCCCTCTTCCGGCGGCCGGCCGGCGATCCGCGGCGTCAGCAGCTGGGCGATGCTGAAGGCGGCGTCCCGGGGCTGCTGCAGGCTGCCCAGGCTGATCTTGATCTCGGGAGGTTTGGGCTTGGCGGCGGAGGGCGAGGAGAAGGAGGAGGCGGTGGCGGAGCACTTGGTGGCCCGCTTGCCGGGCTCCTTCTCGCGGGGGATGTGCTGGATGGCGGGGACGAACAGGCGGGACATCTTGGTGGACTTGCCGGCGGAGATCTCGCCCAGGTCGGCCCGCCAGTCGTGCCTGGGGGAGAGCTTCAGCTTGCCGACGGGCGCCCTCTCCTCCTTCCTCTCCGCCTCCCGTTCCTTCCAGGACCTGAAGGCGCTGTTCTGGCTGCGGAGGAAGGTGGCCTTGATGGCCTCCGAGGCGCTGCGCTTCACCTCGCACAGCTCCTCCGACAGCGCTCGGTCCAGGCTGCGGCTCCCCTCGCGGGGCGTCGACGCCTTGGAGGCCGGCGACCGGCCGCCGCCCTCGCCCGCCTCCTCCGCCGTCGCCGCGGTGCTGTCCGAGCCGCCCTCCGAGTGCCGGGAACTCTGCCGCTGCACGCCGCCGCCCTCCCGCTGCCGCTCCCGGCCACCGCCGCTGCCGGCGGGCTCCGTCTCCCGGCCGGCACTCAGCCCGGTGTAGGAGGTGTCGGTGATCTCGCCCCGCTCCATCTTGAACTCGTGCTCCAGCTGCATCTTCTTGGAGATGACGTTTTTGAGAAGGCTGGAAGCGAACTTGGACTTCTTGCTGGGCCCCCCCCCGCCGCCCTCCGCCGCCGGCGGCTCCCCGCCGCCCGCCTCGGGGGGCTGTCCGGCCTCGGGGGCATGGCCGAGGTCCAGCAGGGTCACCACCCGGGAGCCCGCCCGCAGCCGCCGCGGCGCCTCGACGTGGGCGATCTCCCCGTCGAGCTTGCTGACCACGAACTCGAGGGCTTTGGTCTGCGAGCGGCCGGAGCGCAGCAGGCTGGGCTCGGCTCTCGGACCCAGGCTGCCGCACTTGAGGTCCAGGTAGGTGGACCAGCGGTTGATGCCCAGGGCATTGTCGGGCAGAGAGGCGGAGGAGGCGCGGGAGCTGGGGTGCAGGGTGTCGAAGTAGGGGTACGCCAGGCTGCGGAAAGCCCTGGCCGTCAGGTTTCGCACTTCTTTGTCGGCATCGTCCAGCTCGCTGACGGCGCTGGAGGCGCCGCTGGAGTGTTCCCCCGCCCTGCCGGCCCCGCACCGCGTCTGCAGCCGCGCGGGGACCGCGATGAATTTTTTCGCGTGGTCGCGGACCGCGTCCGGTTTTAGACTCGCGTTGCGTTCATCAGCCGCGGGGACACGGAGGCTCATGTCGCCTTCATGCTTGGCAGCGTAAGTAGTGTTTTGCTTTCCGCGCACGTTGCTAGACTCATTTATAGCCCGGGAAGCGGCTTTGATTGATAGGAGAAGCTGGGCGGCCGGGCTCCCGCCGGGGCGGCCGAGCTGCTTGGAGCGGCTTTCCCCCGAGCTGGCGCGCTTGTCCCCGCCGGGGGTGTCGTGTTCGGAGGTAAGGCTGACGATCTCGGTGCTGCTGGTGTTGTCGATGCTGTCCGTCTGGTTGTTGGGGTCGCTGGTGGTCGTGCTGAGGTAGCAGCTATTCTCCTCCTCCTCCTCCTCCGTCTGCGTGTCCCCCGGGGTCTCGTCGCTCCCGAAGGAGGCGTAGTCCACGAAGGAGTAAATCACGTTGTTGTCCTCGAAATCCCAGCGGGCGGCCAGCCCCGCGTCGAAGTCCATGTCGTGGTCCACCTCGCTCAGCTGGATCTCCTGCGTGCTGATATAGTGCGCCTCGTCGCGGCCGCCGGCGGGGGGGATGCCCGGGGGGGCGCCGGGGGGGGCCGCCTTGCGCCCCGCGTCCTCGTCCTCCTCGCTTTCGTAGCCGAAGGAGGACGAGGAGGTTTTGCCCTCCGTCGACACCGGATCGCCCATTGCGGGAAAGCCGCCCGCCTTGTTCACCGGCGAAGGGCAGGAGGAGGAGGAGGACTCCGGGCAGCCCCCCGCCTCCGGCAGCCCGCCGCTCCCCGCCGCCCCCCCGGAGCCGGACTCAGCTCCGCATCCCGCCGCCACCGCCGCCCCCGGGGAAGGCGGGCGATCCCGCCCGCCGTCCGAGGATGCTGGCCCCGCGGACCCGCCCGGCGGCTCGCCGCTCGCCGAGCCGCCAACATCCCCAGTCCCGCCGGCTCCGCTTTCCGGTGCCGGACCGGCCGCTCGCTCCTCGCCGCCGGCCGGGGCCAGCTCGGGGGTCTGCCGACTCTCCTCCGGCCCCCGCGGCGAGCCGCGGATCTCCACGTACTCCGCCTCCTCCTCCTTGATGGCCGCCTCCGGGCTCGGACCCCGTCCCGCCGCCGTGCCCTCGGGGCCGGCTGGGAGGCCAGCGGGCGGCTGGCCGGGCGCGTCCATGCCGGGGCCGTCGGGGCGCGGCAGTGGCCCGAGGGGGCGGGAAGGCACGTGCCGGCAGGGACGGGCAGCGCTGCGGGGACGGGCAGGACCTGGGGGGGGTGGCAGCGGGCCGCCCACACCCTGCCCTCCCCTCCCCTTCTTCCCTTCCCTCCCCTTCTCTCCTCTCCTCCGTGGAGGAGGGCATCATCGCCGGGGGGCGGAGGGGTCGGGCCGGGCCGGACTCGGCTCCCCCCCCCCGCGTCGTAGCCAGCCGCGGGACAGCGGAGGCCCGCTCGGTCGCCCGGGGAAAGGCGGGGGGGGGGAGGGGGGGGGCAGAGGGTGGCTGGTCGCCCTGCGGGGGGGTCCCGAACGGGCCAGGGTTTTTCCGAGATGGGCGTCACTTGGCCGGTCCCAGGCGCGGACTATACATAGAGCCGGCGTCACTTATGCCGGTTGAACAAAACCCTATTTTAAACGTCTGTGTTTGCCGGAATAAAGGCGCCCGGCCCCCCCGTGGAAGGGGAGAGCCGCCCCTGCCTCCAAAGATGCTGCTGCCGCCCGGCTCCCCGGCCACTGAGCCGGCGGCATTGGCTGGAAAAAGCATCTCCCAGGGCGCCGGCCGAGCACGCAGGCTTGCCTACTCCGAACGCACCCTCCTCCCACAGGCAGCAGCGGCTGAGCAGCTTTTGTCTTCCTTAAACTACCTCCCTACACCCCATATCCCCACTCGCAGGAGGTGCGTTGCAGAGGGGTGCGCTGTGGATGCTGGCCTGGCCCTGTGCCTTCACAGTGGCCCAGAGAGCCGCCAGCCAGGGGACGTGAGCTGCCCTTTTCCAGGAAAAGCCGTTTTAGACATAACCAGCACCTAAGGCCTATTAACAGGCATTTTTATGGTATGCCTGACCTTTGGTGGCTGAGGGCTTTACTGAGCGGTCCCCAAGATGACACACCAAAAATCGCTCCATAGTCATGGAAGAAAAAGGCAAACTGTTAAAACACTGGGGAGGGGAAATGGAGGAAGGCAAGCAACCTTGAGGAGCACCCCTCAGGTATACAATGCAGATAACGGCCTAAATTTACAGGTTAAAAAACAAATAAGCTCCCGCACGCTTGGGCAAGCAAGATGGCGTTGGGCGAGTAACATCAGACATTAGGTAGAGGAGAGTTGTGGAAAACCCTAAAGCAAGTTCCAGGATCCGTGACCCTACAACTGCGTGCACTGGCATAGGGGACATGGTGTGCGGCTCCCCCAGGGATGCCACAGGGATGCAGGCATGAAGAGGTGAAGTAGAGGCCATCCCAGACCTCTCTCCAGCACTGTCTATGTTAAAACAAGGGTTTCTCAGTTCTCGCAGCCCTGAGATGGTCCCAGCTCCTCACCCTACCCCATAGCTCTGCTGCCATCTGCCCCACAAGCTTGCAGTGTTCCCACTGCCTCTGGGAAAAGTGGCCTCCCTCCCTTACTGAGCCCAAGCAGCAGCTTGTGAGGGTCCCTGCAGCAATGGCAGGTTTCATATCCCTCTTCTGCTAAGAGTTTCTTTTCTTCCTGGGGGAGAACAAGTGAGGTGGCTCCAACTCTTAGTACCCTAAATAGATACGCAATAGTCTCTTTGGCTGCAGAGTGACAATGTGAAAACTCTTGCTGAAGCACCAGGTGGTATTTTAACAGAAAGACCTATCCTCCAAAACTTGGAGGGTTTGGAGCAAGTTAGGTGAAGCACGGTGAGGGATAACTGCGTGGTTTCTGTCCCTCCTGAGGCTCCCCTACCTCCAGCGTGCTTTTAATGAGCAGCTGGCCACCAGCTCTCAGGAGTACTAAGCCTACCCAGCCTTAATCTTTCCTTAGCCCGGGTTCACATAGCTTCAGCTCCCCTTGTTCACACAGTGACTGTGCAGTCCTCTATGAAGCTATGGTAAATGGCATCAGCATTCCCTAAATACAACTTCATCAGGTTTTATGAACCCCCCTCCTCCCATTTTAGACTTGCCCCTCTGTCCCAAGCATCGATAACAAAAACATGACATTACTAGAGAAAGACCATATTTTTAGCACCTTATTAAAGAGAGATCTTGGTTTCAACTGGCAGTGGGACAAGACTAGATCCTCAAATACAGTCCTTTCCAAATGCTTGGGATGCAGAGGGATATTGGGTTTTAAACCCTGATCATTCATTGTACTTAGGTAGAGTGCTGGCAGCAGTAGTATCCCTGCCTCCTGCTCTGCCTCTCTTCTATCAAGATGCCTCCTCTCAAACAAGACCTCCACCCCACGTTCTCACTGCCCCCACCCTCTGATCACACAAACTGGGGTCTTGGATGTCAGTCTCTCATACCTAACTCTCCTCTCTAGTATTTGGGTTTGCTGCATTAAGAAAGCACAATAAATCAGATCTTTGCTTGTGAAACCCACAACATTAAAAGTGGGGGGTTTTGTTGTTGGTTTTTTTTTTTTTTTTTTAAGTTGTAACAATCGTTTGTATGCTTCTGCCAAGATCCCCAGACCAGTTCCCCACCAAAACAAGCATTGAAACTTGACTCTTTATTTATCTGTTTCCATGATCTAGTTTCCAGCTATGGTCCAGAGATGGTTTTTCTGCTATTTTCCTTTGGTCATACCTCGAACTGAATCTGCTCTATCTTAGAAAATGAGGCAATGATTGTCACAACTGAGGCTCAGACCATAGTGGAGCACTCATACATGTATGTTTATAACATCTATGTTTCCACCACAGGGAATTTATGCCCCCAATGACAAAAATACATACATAAAATCCACACCTGTTCTTCCCCACTTGCAGTTACGGCTATCCCTGGAGGCCTGCATGCCTTAGGCAGTCAGATCAGTGTATTTCCCATGGCACTGAGATGTTGTTACGATGTACAGAGCCACCCCAATCCTACTGCCCATTGAAAAAAAAGTGAAGCTGTAACATCCAGCTTAAGTGCTCTAATAATCACTGTATGCATTCTGGAGGAGAGGGAAAAAATGAGAAGGATTTTCTCCTCTTTTTTTTTTTTTTTTTAACCAGAAATTTCTGCCCTGACACGGTGCCAGCCCCTCAGAGATGCATTGCTGCGAGTCTGGCCCAGAGCAAAGTGTAAAATTCCACGGGGGTTTAAACTTAATTCCTTATCCTCAGCCTTTCCTCTTAGCTATCTTAGTGTCAGCTTTTGTAGAGCCTGTTTCAGAGGTGCTTAATAACCCCCATACATCGTATTCGAAGCTTGGGTGCACCGCTTGAACCTAGGGATTGACTCCCCGGGAGTGCTCTCCTGTAGGGCTGCCTGCAAAGGAACAAAGTTCTTCAACAGCTTTCCAAAGGTGTAGATTTATTATTTTTTTGAAAAGTTTTTGTATATCTGTTAACGTTGTCAAATGAGCCCTACACCAAGCAAAAGTGATAGACCTGTTTGCTCCCAGCCAAAAGGACACAGGAAAACTGTGGCTCCATCACACCTTTTTGCAAATAGCAATTTCTCACTCTACTCTGGCAAGACATCTCAACCGATTAATAATGAGATCAATGTGATTTTACTTAAAAATGTTAGATATCAGTAACTAATGCATGTCACCCTGATGATCCTAGTAATACTCAATTGAGGTGGTCATTAACACCAATTACTTTTTTGTGTTTTCCACCTTTAAATCTCTCTCACTCACTACAGCTACCAATGTCCAAGATTTCTGCATCCAAATGTGTCACGAAGCGTTACTGAAGCCATCCTGACAACCATACAAAATCTGTGTGAATGCCTTTCATAACATAATAGCTACTCTTCTTTTAAGCTCTTACTGTTAAAAATAACAACACACAGTGTTCAACCACATTCTACCCTTCAGTAATACAAGGTTAGATCAGACAGGTAGAAGTGACGGGAAAAATTCAGATAGGCTGAATTATCTGCGCACCTTAAAATACAACACTCAAGGAAGCAGCAGGGAAGTGGGATTCACAGGGGGTTTAAGAAGAGGCATTTAAGAACAGAATAAAGACATTAAGGATGAAGCTAGGGAGACAGTAACTATACTCTGCATGTGAGACCATGAAGAAGGTGGCAGAGGGGTTTTTTCCTTTAACTGAGACACGGACAGAAAAATGAACAACTGGTTGAGGAACAGCAGGAGGGGAAGGATTTAGCTGAGCTTTCTTTGACTAGGGAAAATTAATTAACATTAAGAAATGTTAATACTGTGTTACATATTTTAGTTCTTACAATGTTGAGTCACAGTTTTTGAAAACCAAAGTAGGAATAAAAATCACAAAGACATTAATAAAATCAGGCCAATACAGAAGGAAAATAAAAATATTATTTGCACAGATGCAACTCCAGTAACTAAGACAGCCTGCAGGAGAGGTTACACTTCTCGCATGGAAAGAAATGATGGCTTTTGCAGAAAATGGGGGAACAGCAGAAGGATTCTGCTGCATTCTGTGCACACAGCAAAAGACTTCGTTTTGTTATAGCTTCAGAGAGAGACAAAGAATGACTCAGTCATAGGAAGAAGCTTTAATTTTGTCTGATTAGTCTCTTTTGCATAATATTGTCATATTGCTGGACTTGATTTCTCTCTCAGTAGGTTTTTTGGTAACATTGTACATTGTCAAAATGAGCTTGGTGGTAGACACCATCTTTCTCATCCTTGAAATCAAAGCAAATAAATGTTGGCTAGAGTTCCGATGTGTGTGTTAAGGAGAAAGGAAAATCGAAAGCAGCACCTTGGTTTGCCCTCCGGAATAGTGCTCGAGAAAGAGGGAGAAAGAGCCACTTTGGGTAGGAGAATGGGACTTGTGGTTTAGCAATAAACAGTGAAGCCCAGAACACATTCTAAATCTCTGAGTGCTACCAGACATATTGAAAGAAAATACAATACGCACACATGCACTTTGGTATGGAAACTTTTTAACAAACCCAAATGGAAATAAAATGAGATTTTCAGAGCTTCACTAAACCAGTGTCTCTTCTGGGATGGAGCTAGGTCCTGGCTGACAAAGCACTGAGTCCTAAGTGAAAACCAACACCTGGACGGGTCAAGCCCTTCTCGCACACAGAAGACTACACCAGCTGTGGGGATTGTTTCTTTTCCATCCCAAGCCTGCTGGAGAGATTGAGGGGCTGTCCTAAACACTCAACCTGCAAATTTAAACCATATGTGAGCTCCATCCTGGCAGACCTCTCCATTTTAGTGAAAGTCAGACCCTCTGCTGAGGAAAGAAACTGTGGAGCTGGGTGGATTTCGAGACCCTAACGTGAGTGCTTGAGCTTGCAGGATTCAAAGGCCTTGGCGTGGCCCTCTGAATGGGAGGCCACTTTTCCTTCCAGGACGGGATGGGATCATGTTCTGGCCATTGCCGTAGGCTCTGCAGTGCGGTCCCATGTAACTGAGCCCCTGCGAGAATCGGTGGCTGAAGTGCTTGTTAAATGACAAAAAAAACCAAGCCGTGGCTCCCTCTGCTATAAGCAGCTCCTGCTGGATGCCTTACAAGGTCTGGAGAAGATGCATATATTTTTAAAACAGATCCTCCCCCTCGCTACCCATCCTTCTCTTCCAGACCCCAAAATCTCATGCCAAAACAAACAGGCAGGAACGTAATCCCAGAACGAGTTTAGATTTCTTTGGTACTTTTCAGTCGTGCTGCAAATACAGTCTAAATATGAGTTCATGTATTTATATGGGGAGTCTGCTATTCAGACAAAATAAATTAAATACTTGCTGAATTTTGCGTATGTCAAGTTAAACAGTGTCTACAATGTCATTGATACAAGAGAATATTCTGGTGGCTATTACATGTAGACAGCAATAGCACATGCAATGTGCAGGAACATGTTGAATAAGACTATTTATAAACACTTTATTGCCTTCACGAACATCCTGACAGGTGCCTGTCCAGCCTGTCCTGACAAATTTCTGCTTGCAGAGACTCCACAGCTTCCCCAGGCCATCTCCCCTGGTACCTGATTATCCATATACCATTATTATTGCATCTCAACATGAGGAAAATCTTCTTTATTTTGAGGGTAACAGAGCACTGGCAGAGGCTGCGGTCTCCTTCTCTGGAGATATTCAAAACCTGCCTGGACACATTCTGTGCAACCTGCTCTCTAGGTGAACCTGCTTTGGCAGGGGGCTTGGATTAGATGATGTCCGAAGGTCCCTTCCAATCCCTACCATTCTGTGATTCTGTGATTAGAAAAATGGTCCTCAGGTCTGTCTGAGTCTTCCTTGCTGTAAAGCCATTATTTCTGCCACAGGTGGAAAAAGAGATTTTTCCCACTCTCCATGCTGCAAGTTTTTGCATATCTAAAGGTGACTAATGTGTTTCCCTCTCTCACCATCTTTTCGTTAGGTGTAACAGCCCTAATTCACTCAGCCTTTACTTGTGGGACGTACATGCTAGATCTCCCATAGTTGTTTTTCAGACTTTCTTTAGTAAATCTATATGTGCCGTGCAACAAAGTAGCCACAAGATGCAAGGTGGAGCCTCGCCTCTGGTGAGAAGAGGGGAGGGATGACTTTGCGTCCTCGCCTCTGGTGAGAAGAGGGGAGGGATGACTTTGCGTCCTGCTTATATGCCCTTGAGTAACATCTGCTGTTTTCATGTTGGCACGACCGTGTCCTTCAGCTCAGGCCCTACTGCCAGCACGTTTTCCATTCATCCTCCAGTTAATAATGAAAATACTGAGCAAACACAACCATGCTGACCCCTGTAAGTTCACTACTAATATAAATGATCCAGTACTTATAACTGACCTTTGAGCACAATCCAAGCAGTCATTTGTCACCTCATAATTTCACCTGCACAGTGCTTCCCCAGCTGGCTAAAAGAAGAGTATCATGCCATACCAAAGCCAAACACCATTTCAGCTCTCTGCTAAGCCCATTGCCCTATTTTAGAAGGAAGTTAGAGGCGCTCATCAAGAACAAACGCTATCAAGCTCACGTTGGCTGTTATCTATCTGCTGTCTTTTAAGGGCCAACAGATTGCACATTTATACCAGTATTTTTCCAGGCACTGAAGTTACACTGACTGATCTCAACTTTGCTGCTCCTTCCCCCGGGTCTCTCAAGGTCCCTGGTTCCACAGCCCACCTCTTCCAGGTTGCTGGGTCCGCTCAAGTCTCCCATCACGGGCCAGCCTTTGGAAATGAACTTTCTGTACTGACCCTATTCTTTGTACAGTATTATCGGGTAACCTGAGAACTGCAGATGTATCTGATTATTGGAACTGTGGAGGCGATTGCCACAAAACCCGAAACCGTGACCTTTCCTTGAGGTGTTATCAGCCAAGCTGGTGGGGGAACAAGAGCGATGATTTATGACCATTCATTAAAATTACACAAAACTGATTATTTATAGAGGTAGACTAGAACTGGAAGGTTCAGGCTCAAAACCTGTCTTCTTTGTAGTGTTTGGACATGGGAAAACAAGGAATGATTTTTTGAAGCAATGTGAATATAACTGGATTATATTTTGTTATACTTTTATTATGTTCTGTATTAGATTTTAAAATATATTTTATATTGACTATTTAATAACTTCTATTAATTTTCTCATAGTTTATTCATTTATTACTTTATTATTTTTATTAATAGATGTTATGACATCTGTTTTTATAATTTTAATCTATTTTTAAAAAAAAATATCTATTTTTAACTGGCCAGGGGCCATCACATAAAAACATAAAGGAGTACTATTGGTTTTCACTTACTTCAGAATTAGAAACACAAATAGCTGTGCTGGATTTTATATTGGATAATACAATCTCTTTATGCAATTGACTGCTTCACAGAGGGGTTTTGAATTCTGGCAACAATTTGTTGACATAGAAGAGCTCCTACAGACGAACGCGAGCCCAAGCAGTAAATTGCAAATCTGGTATCATGAGACTGTAACATGAAATTGCCATGCTTTGGAGAGCAGCCAGCATCGGATTGGGATTAATTTGCTAGCAGCGTTCAATAAATAATGTTCGGAGGGCCACATGAAATGCGATCCCTGTTGGTTATGCACACCTCCCTGCCACGGGGCCTATGTTTGGTCACCGAGCTGAAGTTCGTGCAGCAAACGTCTTGGGGGTATTTCTCCCTGGGCTTACAGTAAAAGCCATCTAAAGTGCCTCCTACCACATGGTGATGAAAAGGAGGATCAAGCAGCCCTTGGAGTGAAGCCTCTCTCGGGCTGGAGTTTCTATATATAGGGGACCTCAATAAACACCATTATGAACCCCATGCAATCTGCCTGCCCAGAATTAAGGTCACATACATACTGTTGTATATGTTTCTCCGCTGACTCGCTTAGCTTACACATTAAAGAATTACAGGTGAGAAGCTGGCTACATAACAAGGAGTTATAAATCCAACCATCTCCCATCCAACAAACCCCTTTAAGTCAGTACCCGAGGCAACTGCGGGGGAAAGAAAGAATGAGATTTTTAAACCCAGGTGTAAAATCCATTGTAAAGGTCAGGTTTATAAGGAGACCATCCCAAAACGCTAATGACATGACAGTTTTATGAGGCTGGAAAATGATAGCTTGGCTTAAGCTGAGTAATACTAGAGCAAGGGATTTATTTAAATTGGACTACTTTTTTATTTTGAATTTTGTCCTTGATCCTGCCAAATCTCACTGAGATGAGAAATCCTTACTTGTGTAAGTACCCTCCCACATTCAGCTGAACAACTGAGGTAAGAAAAGGTTATTTATGTAAGTGAAGCGTTATTGTGTAATCTTATCTTCCAAAAGTTTACATGTTTTTTCTGCAGTATATGTAATTTAAAGTTATACAAATCTTAATGTCTATAATTTGTAAAAATATATATAAACAATCAATTCTTAATAGCTAGCATCAGAAATATAAATAGTAAGAGTTATTACGCAAACTTTAACACAGTTCTAACTTAGAGAAACTGCATTTCTCTTTTGTAGTACAGGAGGACAACCTGTCCAGAAGGGTCAGCTGTACACTTTTAACAGAGATGCATACAAGCATAACCTGTGCAACCTCAGATGTGCACCCTAAGAACAGGCACTTTTGTATCTAACCAGAGCAAAAGTACTTTTTCATTTATAACATAAAAATCTCATCTTAATGCTGTTTCTTCAAATAGCAGTGTCAGCCTCTAGAAGACTCTAACACGCCTCTGGACACATTCTTCATCAACTGGGCAGTTCTTGTCATGCTGAAGTATAATCCAATTTTCATTAAACTGCAATTTCATGCTTCAGCCTCAAAACATACAATATCTGTCTATAACTAGCTATAGAAACGCTATAGCATAATATCTATCCGCAGTTATGTAAAACATACAATATCTATCTACAGCAATGCTAGGTTTTTGCTTATATAGTCCCGCGTTTCCCACAGTTCCTTTAATCAACAGTGATTTAAGAAGAAATAGGAATATTTTAAACATAAAAATTGTCTATTCTCTTTTCTCCAGCAATCCGAGGTTCTCTGACTAGGTCTACTATTTCCCTTTACTGCAGTATCTTGAAAACGCGGGTGGTGTTTCAGCACCCGCGCGCTGGGGTTTAGGACTCTCCGCACTGAGCACGCAGGCCTGATCCTGTGAGGTGTTGAGCGCTTCCCAGGAAGCAATGAGCTCTCTGAAATCCCTGCGATTCGGATCCCCAGGCCAGGCAGAGACTGACCACATCTCCCCTGGCACCCTCCTGGGAATCTTCCCCTCCGCAGCACACGCCAGCCTCCTCCTCCAGCGTTGGAGGTTCTCAGTTGCTCAAATTGCTCATCCTGGTAATGAGGCAGGGTGGATTTGGGGCAAATACCATCTGCTGTGGAGACCACTCTGCCAAAATGCTGATGTATTTGTCCACTTTCTGACCAGAGCATGTTTGCAGTAGGTCCTCAGTGAAGAGGGCTGGCATGCAAACCCGCTGGGGCAATGGGCTCCCCGTACAGCCCAGCTGGATGCCACAGGGTGTTTCCCTTCCCTCAGACCCGGAGCCCTGGGCCAAACCGACCCCACAGGGCAATGCTCTTCCTCCATACAAGCCTCTTCTGCACAGAGGCTCCTGCAGTTCCCCTGTGGCTTCCTACCCCTCCACCTGCACCAGCACAGAATGTCTGGGGAATCACGCAACTGAGCATCGCTCATCTTCTGCTTTGGGTAAGTCTCTAGGTTCAGACAAATCAGAGAGAAAGACTTCCCCCTCCTGCCCGTGAATGGCTTCCAAGCCTCCCCATGAATCAAGATTGAGAAAACAAAACCAAAACCACCCTCTGTTTCAGAAAATTCAAACACCAGCCACTTTTTCTCCTCCTCTTTTTCCAATGTAAACTATTCACCGAATTTAATCCAAATTAATAAGTCGGTCTGAAGCGTTCAATAAACAAGCGACTATCTGGAAACTTTATTTGGCCACACTCTAGTAATTCTTTTCTTTCCTATACTATTAGTACAAGCCTAGATGACACAAAAGGTTGCTACGCAGCGACACGAGTAACGACTATATTAGCTTGTCACTGCAGGGTAGCACGTAGGGTCGAGATGCTTGAGCTAGCTTTAAATTGGCTAGCTGGGATGCTGGCCATTCATACATCTGCAAAAGCAGAGAGGTTAAGTTGGGCTGGGATATCACACCTTTAGGTACCCTTGTGTGAGCTTTTTAATCTCATTGCCACGTTGCAGTCTCCTCTGCAACAGCGAAGACCCTCAAGGGCCAAACCAAGAACGTGCTCCTTGTCAGAGAGATTTTATTTGTTTGTTTTAGCATTTGTGACATAAAAAAAAAAAGGCCTAGATTTTTTTCACTAAAGCTGTTTCTCACCTGCTGGAAAACTGAAACTTCAGCTGAGTTTCATCCCTTTGCAATTACTTTACGTATTTTCATTCCTGTGTGCTGATCCCACCAGGACTAGGCACAGATGGGAGAAAATGCTTCTAGAATAAGACTCTTCCCTAAACCTTAAAGAACAGAAAACAAGGACAAAAACATAACCAACAATCTCTCCAACCCCCTAAATCCAAAACCACATGATTCAAAGCAAAGAGGCATCATGCCCTTAGAAACCTCCCAGTCTAATTTTTAAGGCTGAAAAGACTCCAGGGAGAATCCTCCACTTTAATGCCTGTCTGGCCAAACATTGAGGTTCACTGATCTGTAATTCATCCCGCTTCGTGCTAGGAACTCAGTCGAGCTGCTCAGACTGGGAGCACAGGCTCCTTGTATAGCCAGCAAAGGGGGAATTCAACCTGTCTAAAGTCCCAGGTGCTCTGTCATTAGCCTACAGTAATTAGCTTCTTTCTTCAAACGAGTTACTTTGGTGCATAAAGGCTTGTAGCACAAAATTCCCCTTCGGGCCGTAACATAACTGCCTTGCTACCCATTTACAAGGTAAATGGTGTTTCCAGAGGGGCTGCTGCTCCGAGTCTTTTTTAGGGACTCAGAGAGGTATGTGATATACTAGGAACCCACTGCTGGGTTTCAGTAAAAAGATCTGCCAGATGGGTACCTCCATCTGAACTGGGATCAGTGGTCTCGCTGAGCCTACATAGTTAAAGGGAAAGCAAATGAAAACCAGTTTGGGCTTTGGGCTGGTTTTGTGAATGGTAGCAAACCTGATGCAAATGTTTGAGTGGGTTTGTATGGAAAAAAAGTAGTCATATACAAGCTTAGTGCCTGACATGTCAAACAGCGCTGCAATGATATATTTAGCTTGAATGAACTCCCGAGCCCTGGTTCAAATGCGTTCAACTACTGCATGTTCATCTCCATGCTGGAAAAAGATGAGTCCACAAAGGTCTTATTCTGGTACACCAGCAGCCCAATCCAGTTGACTTTCCATGCAGTAAGTCATATGAAGTGAATATAGAGCAGGCAGGGAACACAGAGTAATGATTTTCTATTGCTGGCTGATAAAACAAAGCACAACGCTGATCGTTTTGGAAAAATCACTGCTCTTGGCTGAAACCTCCATACCCCCTCCTGTGGATATGTTGAAAAGGGTGGGCACTTAAAGTGATTTGAGCTAAAGTCAAGCACCACTTGTCAATAAAGCCCTAGTTAACACATATCCTGTTTGAGCTGTACAGTTGTTTCTAGTGATCAAATATAGCAAAAAGCAGTTACGGGGATATGGCAACCCGAGAAGAGCTGTGAGGTGACAGAGAGAGTATAGCCCATAGATTGAGCTGATCAGACCAATGCTGATCTCTAATGTATGCCGCCAGGCTCTCAAGTTACGTGATTTAGTCCGTTGCTTACCAGGAGAAATATAACTAATCACATATGTTTGGGGGAAAGGCACGATTTATCAGATCCTAACCCAGAGGTTCATGTTCTCTCTCTTTACCTAGAAAAGATGGTCATCCAAGGTTACGGGAGAAGTAGCTGAGAGATCAGCACGCAAAAACTTTCATGGCAGCTGCCTTCGTCTGTTAGGCAGGCTTTTCTACCCCAGAGCAGATGGCTTTGAAGTTGGCACAAAAGCCAGACAAGACATAGATACACGTACAAAAGCTTTCTCGCCCCTGCATGCATTAATTCCCTCTGAAGACAAGTCACACCTGACTTTCACAGAGGTCTCTGGGTACAAGTGTGGAGGAAGTTCATTACGTTCTCCTTTTTAACAAATTAGTCTGGTTCCTAAGCTTTGTTACTCAGGAAGTGGTTGGGTAGCTGAAAATTCAGTACTGTCACAGTACGAAGCTCAAGAGATGAAGACATGTTTGTCCTCTACTACATTCTGCATAGGTTTTATTTTCAGATATCATATTTATAAATTTAAGTACTAGAAGTAGGGAACAAATACTTAGTGAGAACATACTAAAAATGCACTTGTTAAAAGACCATCTCAAAAGGAAAACACTGAAAATTCAAGAAATAGCTTTTTCTTTTGTGCTTATCAGTGGATGACACAGCATATGATTTAAGTCAAATACTGTGGCTTTGTTTTAGGGGGAACCCCCCCATTAGCAATAAGAAAAGTCAGCATAGCTATTAATATTCCTGATAGTACTTTACAAAGTTTTCTGCAATTGTATAACCTTGCTGCTGTTCCTGTGCAGAGTGTTTCCCTGGATATGAATATCTATAACCCCTGAGAGAATAAGGCTATAATTTCCTGACTGATCAGCTGACCTACCAGAATACAAATTATCTGATCTTCCTCAGCGCAAAGTGGTTGTCAGTACTTTATGGCTGTAACAGCTGGTCAGCGAGGCAGAACAAAAAAGCAGACTTGTTAACTAAAATTAACAACCTTTAAAATGACATGCAATAGGTTGCATATGCAGAATTCCAAAGTATAACTTTTTCTTTAAAACAGAGAGAGAGAGAAGGCAACTTCCTGTCAAGAAAAAGTTGATCTGCTTTTTTATTTGCAAAACCAGAGAAATAAAACCAGGTCCCGGGCTCCTATCTGGGCATTTCCCATCGATCAGGTGCCCCTGACATCAGGACAAGGCGAGCCTTCTCCCATTTTGACCAGAGGAGTGTCTGTCCTGTTGACTTTACAGCCTGTCTGCAGATTTACATGAGCATGAAAGCAGAATCAAAGGCTCACTCCACCTGCTGAACAACCTGCAGTGCCGCTCCAGCATTTTCACCAGGCATGACATGGAGAATTCCTCCCAGCTGGACATTATCTGACCTCCAAAAAGCAGAAAAGGATTTGAAGTTTCTAAACAAAAAAGTATGGCAATGTACCAGGCTGGATTTGTATTGATCAAGCAGCATTTTAACAGCTTTCCTCAGCCTAACTTTAAGTGAAGTGTACCACAGCAATAATCTCCATCATCCCTCATCAACTGGACAGGAGTGAAATACATCTCAGTAGAAGATAGGAAGGTGAAGTGAGACATCCAAAATTTTTTGCCTTAAGAACCTGGTATCTTCCACAGACATTTTATTTTTTTTGTCACTTTAATGCCGACATAAGTGTTAAGACAAGGATGCAATAGCTGCACTGGCTATTTATAGAGGCACTTTATAAGGATCAACAGATGTTTTCAGAAGAGCCATGTACTTCAATGGTTACTTGCAAAAATTTCCATTACAGAAGATGAAGCATTAGAAAAAACTGTAATGCAGAAACTCAAAAATAAAAGCTCTGACTTGTTAGGTTTTCTGGAGGATCCACCAGTCATAAGGCTAATTGCTGTTATAGTCCAACTGTTGTAGACTGCTTACGTCGTTGATCAATTATCGATTTAAAACATGGAAGTCTGGAAAAAGCAAGCCAAAGGTCAGGATGCTGTCAATAATTCACAGCAACACCTCAGACAAGGTACATGTTAAATTCTCAGCACTAGATTAAAAGTTAATCATATTGCCAATCCCAAACATTGAAAATGCAAAATTCATCAGGTTTTTTGAAACAGTGTAGATAGATGTGCTAGTTTGGAGCCTCCATTGGTCACTCTCAAATTATACTATTAAATCACTGGTAATTTTTTAATAAAAGCTGACACTGGAAAGTAACCCACATATCAAAACACACCACCAATTCTACCACCCTCATGGCAAAGTTATAATGCAGCTGTGGGGGCTTTGCTAAAAGGACAGTAAGTACAAAGTACAAATACAAAGTATCCCTTTCAAAATAAGGCACATTTTGGGGAGAGACTGAGTGCAAAATACTCCCAAGGCAAGTTTCAGCCAAGTCAGTATAAAAACATAATTATTGGTTTTACCTTTGAAGTTGGGTTTATTTTACCCAGTCCTCTTTGGTGTCTACAGGTGCTAAAGACATTTGCCTAATTTTTAAGGTGAACTGTCTAAGCATTACATTATTCCAGAGTGCTTTAATCCACAGGATAAGTATATGCACCGTGTTTGCACAAAGGTGTAAGGAGTGCAGGCTGAGCCGTCATCAGGCATCTACGGAGTCAAGGTTTTTTCGTAGCAACTGGGAGCA
Organism: Fratercula arctica; assembly: GCA_947846985.1. Taxonomy (NCBI): domain Eukaryota; kingdom Metazoa; phylum Chordata; class Aves; order Charadriiformes; family Alcidae; genus Fratercula; species Fratercula arctica. Next base: position 28,176,430 of record CANTUZ010000004.1, on the reverse strand, counting down.
AAGAGTGAAAATGAAAATCATTATCACTGCTAACGAAGGATGAAGAGCTCAAGCTAGCCATGTGGTAGAGCCCTCAGGAAGGGTGTCAAAAATTGGCTAATAAAATCTAGTAAGTGTGAAGTTCATGCGACCTTTCTATATGGGAAGCAAGCTCTCCATAGAGAGCGCACTCTCAGAGCTGTCAGATGGGAGGAAATATCTGGTGCAATACCTTCCCTGCTCCCAGTTTAACACGTGGAGGAGAACAGAGCCTGTGCTTTCGCTAATCTCTCATTACATCTGACAAGCAGCACGGATAACCATCAGGGAGAATATTCTGACCTTCACTAGACATTCACAGAGCCCTGAGCTAGAAGCAGCTAACTTTACCAGCATCCTGATAAAAGTCACCTCCTGCACTTGTAGGCAGCCTAGAACAAGATACCTGATTTCAGAATCCCGAGATTTAATTTGAAACACCTCTTAGGACCCAGGTCAAGAGTGGAATTTGAGAAGAGTTTTACTGCCAAACTGAAGGCACACAACCAAAATCCCATCTCCAAATAGATCCGAGTTTCGTGATGCCCGAAATGCAGACTTGGCATTTTGCAAAACACCACATAGGATTTTCTGTCCCTTTTTCTCCATGCCTATTACAGGTTATTAATCTGAATGGCAGTGCATCAAATTCATGTAGTATCTCTACACATCAGATGAGCAATTGTCAAGTTAGCAGACCTCTGAAATTAAGCATCTTAGCTGTTTTAAGCAGAACAAGTACCCTGCTGTGTCCTTCCCCATACTATCGTCCCTGCCAAAGGCTCCGTTCAGGACAGGGTCCCAGCTGGGCTGGGTGCTGTAAAAGCAAAATCCAAACCTCGCAGAAGAGCTCCAGCAAAAGCTTTGAAGGGATGAAATGGAAGCAGCGAGGAAAGTGAAGCGATCGGAGTGAACCTGGCACACGTCCTGCTAGACTGCAGGCATCAAACAGGCAGCTCTGAGGACATTTCATTTTAAATTTGGCTTTAATCTATCTGACCCAGTTCCTCCCTTTGTAATTGTCAACTAAGCCTATAAGAAAAAAGAAGCACAGTTTTGTTTAAATCACTTAAAGAAAATAAGCCTTTTCTGCTGGTTGGAGCAGCAGACTGCAGTAGCGTATGTTGTGTTCAGGCAAAATACAACATTCTTAGATTCTGAAGCTTCCTGCACATTTCCATGATCAAGAATTTCATCCAGAAAACCCCATCTGCCTCTACAAACAGTAGCAAGACCTGTTCCAATAAGGACACTGGCAGGCACAGGAGCAGGGAAGTTGCTTGTGCACCGCCAGCAGTGGGGCAATTAGCACCATTACCCCTGGTTCTGGCTTTTGATGAAGACTGTGAGCGTGGCTGGTCTTGTTTTCTCACCTGAACGTGGCCAGGCTGTGCTTGGGTCTTTCGTGTCGTCTGCTTGTGCAGTGGCACAGAGGAGGGGCAGATGAAACATTTCTAGCTAGGAGGTCCCAGGGAGGCTTCAGTAGCCTTCGTCAACCAGACACAATCCTTCTGATGTGCTGGTCCTAAATTAGAGTCCTTTGCTTGGTTGCTTTAAAACTTTCCATAGAGTACAAAGAGGCAGAAGGCACCATTTCCCACTGAGGGATTAGAAGTGACCTCTGCCCAAAAGCTTGGCTACTTTTGCCTACAATGAGGCAAAGCCAGGCTCCTTTTGCTTTTGCTGGATGAGGATGGCAACTCGCTTTATTTGAACTTTTCCAAACTGGTCCGCTAGCACTATGGGAACTCCCAGATAAATTCAGGTTGTTGCGGATTTCTCCCAACACCTTCTTGTCTCCCAGCTATAATCTACGGCTTACGTTCAGTTTAGGTGTTCGCCTTTTACAGGCAAGTTCTTGCAATACTGCATGCTGTACCATATTTTAAATGAGCTAATGCTTAACCACAGAGTTTTAGCAGTTCTCCAAGATGGGGCCAGTGTCTGCAGGGACCTTGCAGAGTCCCTTGCTAAATGGCAACAAGGGAGATGCACTTAGGGGCACCTAAGGGGCAGATTGGCACCTGTGGGACAGAAGAGACATCTGTTGCACCCATATTTTAGCAGCACTAATCCATGTCAGGAAGAGCAGGTTTGAAGCCCTCAGGGTTTAAGTCAATCATATTGCAATGCTGTGCACAAGAGGATCGGGGGCGATCTAATCGAGGTCTAGATGGGTCACGTTCATTCAAGGCAGAAGACATTTGGGAATTTTAAGGAGAGCTAAACCCTCGCCAGCCGTGCCTCACTGCCGTAGGTGGCAAAGGGGAAGAGAGACGAGCTGCAGCTGTCTTGTCTCCGTAGAGGAGCGCAGGGTGCATGTACAGCTCTCGGGGAGCTATTTGAGAGGCTCCAGCTTTGGACATGGGATCAGCGTGCATAACGAGAGGTACACAAGGACACTCAGAACATGCCCACTCTGGGCAAGGCACTGCAGGATGAGACACCCCCCACCCCTCCCAATTCATACAGATACCTACACCTCACAACCTTGCTGTACAGCAGCACAGACCCCAGAGACAAAGACCATATCAGACTGTAACCACATGCATTTCAGTGGAGGCGGTTACCTCCAGCACTGTGCTTCAGTGCGGTGGTTACATTGCTTCTGTCTCCGGAGCCAGCTTATCTGGTGTTAACTTTAGTATCTCGACACCCTGCTCCCTTGCACGTGTGCTCTTCACTCATAGGAAACCCTGAATTTGCTGCCAATGCAAACAGCCACAGGCAGGCACACAAAACACGTGGAGTTTATGCAGCTTTTCTCCCTACAGCCTGGGAAAACATGCCACATCATGACTTGCCTTCCACTCCCTTTCCTGAGGAACTCATAGTACCAATATATTTCTTAGCATGCCTTTCATTGTTTAACAGGCCAGCCTAGCGGAATAAATGCTAGTGTAATAGTGTTTAGTGCCTATTGTACAGCATTTAGAAGTATTGAGTTTCTGCAGCTCTGAGGTAGAGACATTTATGATCCTTACAGCTCTATGTTGCAAATAATTTTTGAACATGGTGAAACGCATGCAGAAAGAATTAAAGACCAGGTTATGGCTGCAAAGCCACTGGCAGTTTGGGGAATAATGTAACACAGACGAGTCCTCTGAAAGTAACAGGACAGACCAGCTTTTGCCACGGTTTTGATGAGAAAACACATATGTCTTTGTACCGAAATATACTTTCACTGCCCTTTTAGATCATGGATGTGATCACATTTAATTCATTTCCTTTACAGACCACAGGGTGGCAAAGATTGCTTGGTGCTTGGCGTCTGTACAGCGAGAGGACAAGCTGCAAAGCTAGGTCCTCAGCACCCAGATGAGGTATAAAGAGCCATCCATATGAAGCACCCACTGCCCTTGAGTGACCAGAAACCACAACCACAGCAGCACGCACTCCATCGTTTGGATATGCAGGTTATATTCCCTTCCCACGGGAGGGACACAGGGCAAGGAGCAAAACAAAGATTCAGATGCTACAGCAGAGGAAGGGCTTCCAGGTGGAGTCCATAAAAGGCCGGGTCTTCGTGCATTCCAGGTCCCCAGAGCCTAACATGGACCGATGGCACTTCAAGGCCCCGCTGATGATTCACGCTGCAAATAAACTTCAGAAGGCAGCAGGTGCTGGCGCTCATCAGAGGATGAAGCGCAATTGTTTTCTAGTGAACAGAGTAATTTGAAAAGTATTTGTGCCATCTTGCCAAAAACACAAACTGTGCCATGTTTATTTTTAGATGCAGATATCCCTCCGGGAAGAAACCACAACCGGTTATGTCACACATAAATCAGAGCTACCTGCTGATACCATCACAGAGCTTACTACAGTGCTTTCTTAAATGGCTAACTACCCAAATCCAAGGCTACAGTTTTCCTTGGCACATGGCAAGCTATGATGCACTATTAGGTACCCAAACTTTAATTTACATCTCAAACTACCTGTTTTCTCCGGGAGCAAAATACTCACTGGGACGTAGGTGTTGGGCAGGGAAGAGAATATGGGGGAGTGGGGCTGCAGCCCTCTCCTCCTCAGCACATTTCTATCCCACAATTTCGGCTCCCCAGGGAGTACTTTGTGCTCCCTGATAGAGTGTAATTATTTCTGGGTTTTTTCAAACATTCCTCCTGTTGGGTGTATAGCGCTGTGCAGAAGGGAAGGGAATTGATGTGCTGGCCTCAGGGCTATCAAAGCATGTAGTGCAGGGTCTGTATGAGGGATTTAGGTGGACGGATGCTCAATCCTGTTGCAGCAGTTCTGGGTAGTCGCGCAGCAGGCAAACAGGCAGTTGTCATTAAGGTCTGTAGTGGGTTAGCTACTGGAGGGGTGCAAAGGTCTGCTCTGAGCTCATCTGAATTACATCTGGTCGTTGCTCAGGTTATTTTTTCTGAGGCTTTTTTTGTTGCAATCTGGTCTGAGTACTGTGCCGTGCTGAGCCCTCTTCTGCTCCAGCCGCCAGGCTCTGGCTCCTCACCGCACTAATGTTTGCATTAAACCGTATGGTATTATTCACCCCCTGGTCCCACACAGCCCCGCGGCTCTACGCACAAAGGCAACATGCTCCTTCTGGTATCAGCATCCCAGTCAGATTAATAGGATTCATGATGCATAATGGAGTACAAATCATAAAAAAAAACCCCAAATATTTTCTGTATCAGCAACAAAGCTTGGATTACAGCACAAACACATGAGTCTTAGAAAAGGATGTGTAAATATATGTGTATACAAACAGAGAAAGATTATATTGAAAGAAAGGAGTCTCTGCAAGACCTCCTTAATAATATTTTCTTATTCTTCTTGTGTCTCATGCTATGGACAGTACTGGTTATCCGTTGTCTCACATTTACTCTCTTGAAAGCCTGTTTGACTCTCAGTCCTTTCCAAAAATAATCATATTATTCACAGTGCAAGGTTCTGCAATTACACTTTGGCTATTCTCACAAAAAACCCAGCATTTTTCCACATCCTCTTCACTATTTGGAAAATAAAGTCTGCAAATCCAGTGTCAACAAGCACTATTTAACTCACTAAGGCAGTGCGCTTTCTGACTACATAACTAATTTTGAATACATAACATATTTTGAATACTTAACCAAAAGAGTAGATGCAAACCTGCACACATCTGTGAGTAACATTAGGGATTCAAAGTTCTGGTTTAACTCAACTGTTGCTGGGAATTAAGAGTTAAGGGCCCTGATGTCATTTTGTTTTCTTGTTCCTCCCAATTTCTATCATCATCCTTGCTTTTTATGGCTAAATAATAAGAAAATTACGATGCAATTACTGCACTGACAAAAACTGCTTTGAAAAACTCGTACAAGAGCCCTTGATAGCTGGACAGATAGTGGGCAACAGCCTTACAGAGGCCCCTTCCGACCTTAATTTTCCTACGACGTTTTAACATGTGCACTTATATGCCAACACTTAATATTATCCTTCTGTACGCCAGTTCATCCAAACAGAAATACCCCCACAGGGCAGACAGGCCTTGGAGGCTGAAATTCCTCTGCTGGATCACCTCCTGTGCCTCGCCAGACTGAGCTCCAAGGAAAGGCGATACGCTGCTCTCTAAATATCACGCGAGCCCCGTCCTCGGGGAGCTCAGTGGCGGTGGCATCTGGGAGGATGGATGCACAGACCTGGCAGCTATTGGGTTGAAATGACCCGCAGAGAGGGACAGTTCCTCCAAATGCCGAGCCTCTCTTTCTCCTTGCACGGCAAGGACCTCAGCCGAGGTGCCGCTGTGCATCGTCACACCCACTTGCGACGAAATTCTCCAGCATGGGAGGAGATGCTCAGGGTAATGAGCACTGAGCTGGGTCTCGCCAGCTTGCTCTGCCCCCTGCCCTCGTACACCTCTTGTGCTCATTCTGTGCCTCCCCCACCCCATGGCTGTCAGTGGCCTCCAGACCACGCTTCTGATAGATCCTGGGTACCTCTGACTCCCTCAGGTTTCTGAAATTCTTCACCCTATTGCTCCAGCCCATAAAACAACAAAGCGCTTCAGCTATTGAGAAAAGCAAGAGACTCACTTCCCCCTGTTAAAAGTGACTGTTCCTCCCAGCTTAGCCCTTCTGCAGTGTGACATGGAGAATGATGGGCACCGTTTTTGTGTTGTGTTAAGCTAACACCATCCTTGTCCTGCTTCCCAACCATGCAAGCAATAAAGCGTTGCATAGTCCCTGTGTTTTCCAAGGCACAGTCCATTTTGGAGACATGAACGCTAAAAATAGCACATTCTCGTGTTCCAAATATCCACCAGTTTACTACCTGGCCAGCACCCAGGCAGCACCTTGCAGGCAGGCCGGTATGCCTCTACCTATCTCAAACAGCTTCCCACAGCCCCTGCCTACTGGCGCTTTCCTCCTCTCGGATATGCGTACATGTATGCACCCACGTGGGGACTTCTTTGGTATACAACATCATTTGGTAAGCTATGAATTTGCAGTGGAGATGCAGTTTCTCTACCGCAAATTGTATACTGCTCCAGAGATGCTTAGTGTTAAAAGAGCTATACCATTTTAATTAAGTCTAAGATTAAGATTTTTATTCTAATTTAAATTAAAATATATGTTCCCTACCGGCATTCTGGAAACGGTAATACTGATCCCTGCTCAAAACCAGAAGCAAATCCACCTGGTATTCTTAATATATAGGTAGCATTAGGAACCCCCAGATTGACACATGTTTACAAATTCCCATTTTGTTTTTCTCCCCAGTGACATGAGCCTTGAGGAGGAGCAGCTGTTTATACCATGATCCACAGATACTGAAAGCTATTTAAACATAGTCCAGACAAAGTACTTGCTAGAACTACAACTAGGTTCTGGGCTTTCTTTTTTGCTATCTGCCCCTCACCTCTCCACACCAGGTTTTTTCTTTCTTCCATCATTCCTTCCTCAGTACTTTTAGTTCCTATCTACCCTGTAAGTACTCTTTCGCTAGCTTGTCTGGCTCCTGCCCATTTGCTTGCAAGTTTGATGGTGCATGTCCTATGCTGGAAGAAAACATCTGAGCCTTCTCTTGCCCTCACGTGCCCCCCCCAGCTCACAACCTGATTCCAGCACCCAAGCGCCCTGAACGGAGTTGGAGTGTTGCTTCAGTACCTGGGGCTGCTCTCATCCATCTTTGCTCTGCTGACATTAGGGAAACACATCTCCAGAGCATCGTTTCTGCCTCTCTCCTCAGAAAGCTTCAGTCACGTAAAGCTCTTTCCCCATGTGGTATCTCAAAGGCTTTTTTTAACCTCAAAGCACAAATCAATTTTACATAGTTTTTCTACCCAACAGTTTCAGAATTAGATATATTTTATCTACTCTAAAGTAACAAGGAACAAAATACTTTTCTGATTCTTAGTTAAAAAAAAAAAGTATGCCATTGCCTGTATTTTTCTTTCGGTAACAATTTTTCTCCTTCACTACTGTTTCAAGTGGAAGTGGTAAAAGCATTTAAAACACAGTGAAAGAGTTGGTCAAGAAGTTAAAAAAGTAAGAAAAAGGAGTGTGTTTGGAAAAACATTTTCTGCCCTCACTTCCTCTCATGCTACTATTATTTTCTTAGTGCCACAGAAACATCCAAAGGCTTTGGGTTTGTTGTTTTATGCTGTGTATCCACACAAGCCAAGGAGAACACCTCACTCTTGGTCTCAAAAGGCCTGGACTCAAGCAACAGAACCAGTGGGAAGACACTTGGAAGAAAGTATTTCAATGCGAAAAAAATGTCTCCATGTTTTTCAGCTAGGGGAAAAGATTGATTTTTAAAGCTAAAATTAGAAACTAGAAGAGGTAAAAATGTTACCATCTTTTTTTTTTTAAAAGCAAAAGAAGTATTCTACTGTAAAACTGTGACTGAGCTGAAAAGTCCTTTTGATTCCAGTTCCTCCTGCTCTTACTCTCCAAACATGTGACCCTTCAGCCAACTCCACTCCGCAGGGCTGCGGGAGGAAAAACTCCTGGGCTCCCTCTGTAGATGCCAACCCGGCCAACCTTTCCTGGGGAGCAAGGGAAAGAGAGAGGCTCCTGCAAGCCCTGCTGACCAGCGGGAAGCAATGTGGAGAATCCCGTGCTGGCACCCGCTCGCTGCTCTTTCCTGGACACCCTCTTGAAATGCCTGTCAGGTAGTTTCTTCTAAGAAAATTTATGCGCAAGAGCAAGAGAGTAATGCATTTCCCCCTCCTAGGCAAAGATGGTGCTTGTGCCGTTTTTGATGAATGACTTACAGTGTCTTGACTCGAAAGGTATGATTTATCCTGCCTAAAGGGAGAAGGTAGAGGTGCAGCCTGGTGCAAACCGGGCTGCTCACCTTTCATTAAAAAGGCAAACCATAAGTCTCTGGCTAATCCCCAAGACGTGGATGTGACCCTCTGAACTTCTCACTCTTTCCGCCCACCTCCCACAGCCCGAAGCAAGGCAGCTCAGAGGTCTGGATGCAAAGTCAAGAACAGCGTCAGCCACGTCATGTGTGCTGGGTCTGCAGTATGCATCCGTTATTTTCTCCTCCTGCTTGCAAGACACCGGGATGAGGCAAGGATGCTGCAATACGACAACTGCACAAAGAGCACAACTGCTAGCTAAAATCCCATCTGTGTGTCTCTCCTCGTTAAAAAATAAAACAAAAAAAATCCAGACCACGTGATGAGAAAAACTGGGCAAAACTGTGGCTGTTGGACAAAGCCCTGCCAAGAAGGACAGTTCCATTTTTCCACTCCTTCAGATATCATGTGCTAACCCCAGTTGTAAAAATTTAAATCTGGTCTTTAAATTTAGGTGACAGACCACTTTCATGGCTCATCTGGACAGCTGCAAGGCTATCCCAAGTGGAAGAGAGGGGTTCAGAGCAACTGCTTAGTAGGTGAGCCTTTAGGTATGACCTGGAAGAGTTTTCAGGACCCTCCACAGAAATTACAAACTGTAACTGCTACCTCTACTCTCTGCCCACTCTATATAATTATGTTATTATTTTATTCCATATAACTATATATAAATTATATTCAGGATTACTCACAAAGCAGTAAATGCCTTCATTTGTGCATACACTATTTTCCCTTCTCATTAAATTCCCCTCCAAAAGGAGCTCAGAGAGCAGAAATTAAAATACCATTCTCCAACTTGCCTGTGCAGTCATCACACTGCAAAAACAAATGGATGACTGACTCCTGAAATTTTGGATTCAGCTTCATAATTGAAGGACCAGAAGAAATTTTAGCTTTTTCAACAAATAATTAGCTTCATCAAAAATAGCCTCTGTTCTTTTCTTGCACTGTGTAGTTACTCAACTAAATGAACAGAAACAACGAAACAAATTTAGTGATGTTGGAGGGGAGAGTGTTAAGACTTCTAGTTGATAAAAAAAGAACCAGCCTCCTGAATTCTTGTGTTTGATGGTTCTGATGTTGAAACTTTTCTCCAAAATAAAACCATAGTGCTTTATATTCACCTCCCTCGGGGACACTCCTGGAGATTTAAAGCCGAACACTGCATTATTTCTTCTCCTCTAACTCTGTTATAAGTTTTACACATGTTTTCCTATGTAGAGACTCCCAAAGTAGTCCTAGAATTTCAAAAAAGCTATTCCAAGTCCCTCATGTATATCATAATGGAAAAAGGTGCTGGTTTTTTTTTTTTTTTCTGGAAAAATGAAACAAAATAAGATCAGAAGCTCAGCACACGTGCACCGTGCACCTTACTTGTTTAAACTTTCCTATGCTACCAATCTCTTCATACCCTGAACCTGCCAAGTGTGAAAAAAAGCGTCCACGTGGCCAAAAGCTGAGTAGCCTCTGCTTAAACCCCCCCACCCCAGCCACGACCACCACCATCTCCCCCTCCAGCAGCCCATGACCTTCCTCCGGGGCTGACTGCCACTGGTTTTCCTACTCAGCCCCCAGTGTGCGCTTGCAGAAGTGGAGGTGGATGAAGCAGGACTGCCTCAAGCCTGCACTCTACAAAACCCGGAGGGGAGACGGTTTGGGCTCAAAAACTAAATACCTACATTATCAGGCCTGTGAAGCCCTGGGCTCTCCTGCAATGCAAAGATACTATAGGAGCAACAAGCCTAACAGTTCGTGTCTATCATGGCATGGCTCAAAATCATGCTGTTGTTAAGGAAAAGAGGTTTGCCCCAAGTTTACACCAACTTCCCTCAACCTATATGCAGGCACGAACTCCCAAGGTGAGAGTTTAGCGATGGAAGAAGTCATGGTGTCAGAAAGCAGCCCCAAATCCTCCCTTCCACCATGGAGACCCATTGCTAAATCATATTTGTTCCATACTCAGACCTCTCAGTGACAAGAGTGATTTATAGCTGTCTAGCAGTATTTATACCACAGCGACCACTGCAGTATCTGGGGAGCGCGGTATAAATACAGACCGAGCGATAGCCAGGGAAGCCCAAAGAGTGGGCGAGGAGGGCAAGTGGCCAAAGCAGCTGAGAGACGTGCTGATTCAGTGCATCTCCTTCAGCTGTCCTCAGCAGCAGGTTGCCACAGAGTGGAGGTCGGGGAGGTTAAAAGAAATAATTTTTCTTTCCCCCCCCACTTTAACAGCCTGTTTCTCACTCTTTGCTTGAGCCCACAAGGTTCTTCATTTGAGTATCTGACCACAGCACTTCGTGTTATTACATAAAGTATAATAAACACATTACTATTTCTTCTAAAGTGGTGATTTGGCTCATGCCCTCCAGCCTGCAGCACTCAGCAGATGAGGTTGGAGTTGTCATCCCTGTCTTACAGATGGAGAAATACACGCAAAGGGAAACTGCCTTGCCCCAGCAGGCCAGTGGCTGTGCCAGAAGTAGAGGAGAGGTTCATATTCTCACCCCAAAATCCAGCCACAGGGGTTTTAAAATGGCAGCTCAAAACATATTCGTCTTTAAACATGAGGGAAATGGAAATGGTTGTTTCTCTGGATGTGCATCTCTCAGTCATATGCTTAGTTTCTTCCCAACACACGTTAAATGCAAGTATTTTCAGCTGATTCTGAATAGGGCCTTTCAGCAGTGAAATCAGTGAGAATTTGAAATACGAGCTTTGCATGTTGACTTCTTTCTTCTCTATAAATAAATTACAGTTCTCTATTCACAAATGAAACCTTTGAAATAAAATATAAGCAGGGAAGAATCCCTCATAGAAATGGGATTCGCCACGGGGTTTTGCAAGCACATAGCTGGCTTAGGGGAGCTTCTTCCATTTGGTCTAGCAATGCTTGAGTAGTCCTCCTTGCCAGAGAAGGAAGGGCACTTTGCTCTATTTTTTCCACTCAGGATACCGTATTTTTTTCTGAAGAAATGTGATGGATGCAGCAGCCTACCTACTTGCTACGATTCCCACAAGAACAGTTTCTTTTCTGACTCCACCACTCTGCAGGGAGCTGGACTTCTCAGCAGCACCCCAGCACACAGATTAAATACTCTGCAATTACTTTTCGTCACGCCTTCAGAGACCCTCGCATAGCCAGAAAGGCTGGAGTGAACTGTTCTCAAGGGTAAGACTGGATTTGGGAGGGTGAGATCAGATTTGGGAGTCCCTTTTCACCTGCAGCTGTGGAAATCGAGGAGTACATGAGACTGCAATTACAGTGCAAAACTTATCTACTGTTTATGGAATTGTTACCATTTGGCTAATTTGGGCTATTTCTCATGATCACAGAATGGTTTAGGTTGGAAGGGACCTTAAAGACCACCTAGTTCCAACCCCCCTGCCATGGGCAGAGACACCTTCCAATAGAGCGGGCTGCTCAAAGCCCCATCCAGCCCGGCCTCGAACACTTCCAGGGATGGGGCATACATACATAATACATGCACTATATTTCTCCCGTTTATGGATTGATCTCAAAAAAATACCACCTGTGCCTATAAAGCACAGGATGGCGCATCCACAATTTCCCTGGGCAACCTGTTCCAGTGTCTCACCATTCTCATAGTGAAAAATTTTCATCTTCCCTGCAGGCCCCCTTTAGGTACTGGAAGGCTGCTATAAGGTCTCCCCGGAGCCTTCTCTTCTCCAGGCTGAAGAACCCCAACTCTCTCCGCCTGTCCTCATAGCAGAGGTGCTCCAGCCCTCTGATCATCTTCGTGGCCCTCCTCTGGACCCGTTCCAACAGGTCCATGTCCTTCTTGTGCTGAGGACTCGAAAGCTGGATGCAGTACTCCAGGTGGGATCTCACCAGAGCAGAGTAGAGGGGCAGAATCACCTCCCTCGACCTGCTGGCCACGCTTCTTTTGATGCAGCCCAGGATACAGTTGGCCACCTGGGCTGCAAGCGTGCGTTGTTGGCTCATGTTGAGCTTCTCATCCACCAACATCCCCAAGTCCTTCTCCTCAGGGTTGCTCTCAATTCATTCTCCACCCAGCCTGTGTTTGTGCTTGGGATTGCCATGACTCAGATGCAAGACCTTGCACTTGGCCTGGTTGAACTTCAAGACGTTGGCATGGGCCCACTTCTCAAGTCTGTCAAGGTCCCTCTGGATGGCGTCTCTCCCCACCAGTGTGTTGACTGTGCCACACAATTTCGTGTTGTTGGCAAACTTGCTGAGGGTGCACTCAATCCCACTGTCCATGTCGCTCACAAAGATGTTAAACAGCACTGGTCCCAGTACCAGCCCCTGAGGAATGCCGCTGTTTTCTACTTGAATATTGAGCCATTGACTGCAGCTCTTTGAGTGCAGCCATCCAGTCAGTTCCTTATCCACCAAGTGGTTCATCCATCAAATCCGTATCTCCTCAATTTAGAGACCAGGATGTCATGCGGGACAGTGTCAAACCTTTGCATAAGTCCAGGTAGATGCTGTCTGTTGCTCTCCCCTTATCCACCAATGCTGTAGCACCATCATAGAAGGCCACCAAATGTCAGGCACGACTTGCCCTTGGCGAAGCCATGTGTGCTGTTACCAATCACCTCCTCATTTTCTAGGCACCTTAGCAGGGTTTCCAGGAGGATCTGCTCCATGATTTTGCCAGGCACAGAGGTGAAACTGACTGGCCTGTAGTTGCCCATGTCTTCCTCTTTTTCCCTTTTTGAAAATGGGGTTACATTTCCCCTTTTCCAGTCAGTGGAAACTTCACCAGACTGCCACAACTTTTCAAATGTAATGGAAAGTGGCTTAGCAACTTCATCCACCAGTTCCCTCAGGACTTTCTGCTCTTACAAAATGTTCAACTCTGGTATTGCTGGAAAGCACTATAGTGACTACTCATCTCTTTGCACAGCCACTTGCTCAGAAGGGCATATGGACACTACTTCTCATGAACAGCATTTTTCAAGCTGTGCCTCCTGGCTTGATTCACTTAACAGCCTGATTGAGGACCCTCTCTCCCTGCTAATTTGTCAGTCCAAGCTCTTTAGTAGAAGATCACCAAGGCAGGCAAAATCAAGCCCAGCTTTATGTGAGACCCTTGCTTCTCAGCATACAAACAGTGGGAGAGCTTTTGGGAAGAGCTCTCTGACAGATACCTTCTCAGGTCACTTCTTTGATTAAGCTGTCACAGTGCCAACTTGCTTTGTTTTGGTTTGATCGCTATGCGTACTCAATACTATTCTGCAAATACACGATATCTTTCCAAAATATCTCAGCCCTAGTCATCTTCTCCCGATTTTTGCATCAGGGTCCAAAGGCAATTTTCACAGCAACTTTGCTGTTGGACACTACTTCTTTGTAAGGAAAAAAAACTGTAATAAGAAAAATCTATTTATCAGCCTGGCAGTAGAAGGTCTTCCCAAAGCCATGGGTTTTGATTGTGAAAGATCTGATGCAGCCTTTATTTTCCTTGCCGTTTTCCTTGTGCACACTCCTGTAGATAAGGATCTGCTCTGTATCGGTCTGAAGGACCTGACAGTACCCACCGTAACAGGAATGTGCCAGCTCCCCCTGGTTAAGATTTCCTCTTTCCTCCCCTGCTGCTGTTACTCACCAGTGGCATATGTTTGTGTTTGGACATCCCTGACACAGCTCTGCTTCAATGTATTGTATTTCTATACTTTTCTAATATTAAAAAAAATGAAATTTAAGAGCAGGACTGAAAAATAAGGTGTTTTCTGGTGTCAGGCTGTTTAATTTGGAAGGAGGACAGTTTACATTCCCTGTACTTTAGATCCTAAAGGAAGCTTTTGGTACTTAACTACGTGCTGGTAGCACAGAGCAGCCAGTCAAGCCTGCTCCCCACAACGCGAAGCAGCACAAAAATGTGAGCAGAACCTATCGCTTATAACCCCCAAAATCAATTTTCACCTTGAATCCCAAACAAGCAAAGGCTTGTTTTTCAAAGTGCTAACAGGGGCTGCTGCTGCCTAGGCTATTTCTTGGAACCATGATAACAGACAAAGAATCAAAGTGACATTTGCCTTCTTGGCATCAACTAAACTGCCCCCACCTCCGCCCCCGCATCTGACTCCACAGGTTTTTTTCTGGAGATGCTGAGTGTGATCCCTATTTGTGCACTGGTGAGACATCTCCAAGGTATGCTGGATGTGCAGCTCTCCTTTGATGAACGTGATTATGAACATGCATCTGTTATTAAAATGGCTTTTTACCACTTGCAAAATATGCCACAGATTAAATGCCGTCCAGCTTCTCAGAGATATTTTTTTGTTACGGATTGAATAAATTGCTATAAATTCTTTGCCTGTAGCTTTGCCAGAAACTTTGACACAACTTGCAACCAATACAGAAGTAAAAATAATTCTCACTACCTGAAACAGATAAAAATTTTGCTCTATTCTGAGATCTCTACATCATTTCTGCATTTTTTATTCAGAATGGTTTTGTTCAATGGACTTTCCTTTTACAGAGCTTCAATTTATTTCTCTCAGCGTCAGGACTGCTATTAAACCTGCACTAAAACAACTATGAGTTTCAGCAGCATTTCCTAAACAACTGAGCTTGATTTTAGCAGCTTAAAAACAGTTTCAATCTCATTAACACTTTTCATTGCCATACCATTTCCTTCCCAGAAGCCAGGGATTTGTGAGCTTTCATTAGTGATTCAGAAAGGGACTCGCTTGTAGAAGCACCTGGGTTCTGCTCCCAGCTGCAGTACAGGTTGCTTGGCCTTACCAAACCACGCAGCTCATCCGGACTTCTAGGTATCTCCAATATTTGGTGTGATTTTGTGCACAGTTTTGAACCACACCACAAGGATGAAAGCTCACAGATCTGTGGCTGGCACTGGCACACCCTGTGAAACCCTCAGATGGCACGCTTCTGGGTCTATCAAATAAAACAGCACCATTTATGTGGCCAAGTGCCACAGGTCCCTACAGCTCTGGAGTGAGCCTCTTTGCTTCTGTGTATGTTTGTTGCTTATATTAGAGAGTGACTTGTATCTGGCTCTCAGGACTGTGAGGATGATTCCCATGGGCAGGATCATATGGCCCCTACAGAAATATGGCAGGGGAGTCTTCTGCTTAGTATATGAAGCTCTTGTGCTTTTTGTAGTAACTTAGACATGTGCAATATATAATTTTTACACCAGTTAGTAAATGCTTTCTGTGGGTATATTGTATTTACTTTGGCCAGCACTGGCTGAAGTAACAATCTGGTTTTTTAAGGCTGCAAAGATCTGGGTTACTACAGACAAGAAATGTAGTTTAAATAACTAACATTGCCTGGATGTAAACGGGGGGTTTTTTTGCCTTCATGCATGATTACACTTCTCAACAGATTACAGACCATGGGGGTTTGTTTTTATTCCACCTCTGGCAAACAGACTCCTGGGCTGTCAAATGCTTTCAAAGCAAGGAAGAAGTTCATTAAATTTTAATGTTCATAAAAATAATGATGTTGAGAGCTAGCACCTCATGAACTACTTCTCTCAAACTTAGCATTACCTGGGAGCCCACATATAACCCAGTCCCCCTCCAACCCATGTCATGCACGAAATGCAAAAATTGTAGAAATGCCAAGAAATAAAGATGGCCAACAAGAAGTTCCAAATTCTGATTCCAGGTATTACATCTTAGAGTCTGTCAGGACTGGGAAAAAAAGCAGATTCATTGACTGAACACATGCACAAATAGAATTTCTTAGCTCAAAGAGGAGATTCTTAACTTCCTGAAACCAAATCAGGCCATAATAACAATACAACCCCCATGTTTCTAAGAGTCTCCTCCATTTTCTTTACAGTATCAGGTCTGTGTCTCAAATCTCAATTTCCTTAATTCTTCCACTTCAACCAGAAAAAATCCTCACTGGTTTATTCTCGGGTCATAGGCAAAGTCTCTCTTCAATTATGACTTATATTTCAGTCATCTATGCTGCAGGATACAACTGTCTGTTAATTAGTTTTGCCTATCTGCAATGAAATTAGATCAGTGACTATACTTGGAGCACATCCACAGTGTTGACAAGGTCTGAGCTCTACCAACTTTGCAACAGATAAACATGAGTGAGCCCCGCTCTGCCGTAAGGTAATGTAATCAAAGACAATAACCACTACTCTGCAAGTAAGCCACGCGATATTCCTTTCTTGCACAGCTAATTGTCTTCAGCTTAGCCAAGGGGGAAAACATTCTTTTGCTGCAAAGTGAAACCACTACATGAAAGCTGTATTTCGTTCCAAAGAGAGCTGGACCACTATGCCAAAGTCTTGCCAGCAAGGACAGATCAAAACCAAACTCCCCAGCCCCTCGCTACCTTACTTGTTTATGTCAGTCAGTTTGGAGATTTTTAACATTTGAGTGATGTTTGTTTGAACTGGTTTTCAAGGTCTAATTATAACATGTGAAGCGGAGTGAGATTGCAGCTATGAGAGTTGCAATATAAATAAGAGGACTTGACGGACTGACTGATATGTTGGCACAGACCAGACATGTATGTCACGTGGAAGCCCAGTGCAGCTGTTGTAGTCCATGGTACAATAAATAGCTATGGGGAAGCGGTGCGGTCATGCAGGATTTTTTAATACCACCTACTGTGCTACTTGGCCGAATGCACTCGCCTTGCAAAAAAAACGGGCAATATCTGCAGTTTAAATGCAGAAAAGCGATGGTCCTAGCGGAACAAAGCTGGTGCATTTTAAAGACTCTGTAGGAGAACACAGCATGGTTGCCTGCCTCCCCTGCCCCATCCTCTTTTCACACAGTCCTTTCCAAAGCTAATCCAAGCATGACTTTCCACTCAGCAAAACCAAAAGAGCATGTGCTCTCACCTCTTCGAGCTGGGAGAGCGCAGCGTGCACAGAAACACGTGCAACCTCTCCTCCCTCCTCTTTGCAGGAGAGATCCACTGCAACTGCCCTGTAATGGGCACGCAAGGATCACGCCTGGTGCCACTCGCAGATGAATGTCCCAGGTAAGACTAGGCTTCTGGAGAGGATCTCTATTTATAACGCAGACCCTGCTAGGTGACTGGTCTTGGGTGTTAATGTGACAAAGTATTGTTTTTTAGAGTCGCTGAAATGCCTCAACACAGAATGAAAGATGAAACCGCTGCTGGCTTGCAAATGGTCATTCATGCCATGTGCTGGTAAGAGAAGAAGCCATCAATACCAGGCATTCACAGAGCATTGAACACCAATTAAACCAATTAGGGTCCATGAAATACTAACTATAAAGCACCTGAGCTGTTCCTAAGGCTAGGTTCTTAACCTTTTTAGAAAAAATTGTCCTGCCACAGGGCATTTGTGTCTTTAAATTAGCAACTGGCAATGAACTGAGCTTTTGACAAGGCTCTGGAAAATGTCTGGCATCCATAATTCCAGCAAGATGCCTTCTGGGTTTCTATTACACAGATGTGAGCAGCATATTAACCCACGTTTCCCCAGCAAGGAAAAGAAACTACAATTGCAATCATTGTCCTCAGAAAGTAATTGACATCCCCTTTTTGACCCAGACTCTCAGTATCCTCCTTATGCAGAAATGGTGCCATAAAACACAAAATGATACAACGTTCAAATGTTTTCAGAGCTACTGATGTAACATAATTTTATTTGGGTAAGGTAATTTTTCTCCCTAGCTCCTTTCTACTCAGATCTCAGTGTTACTTATAAAGTTTTTCCCTGTATCCATAAATAGTTGCATAAAGTAACAGGGCTATCAAGTTTGATAGTGTACGCATATATTTCATTATTTGAACCTAGACTTTGAAGCTACAAAATGCCTAAGTGGCAAATTTCCAAATGGAAAAAAAAAAATAAGGAAAAGAGAAAATTTATGTAAACGAGTGTTAATAAGATCACACAAGAAACCAAGTTTCACAAAACAGCAAGTAAAACTATTCTCAGCTTTTTTTCCTAACCTCCTTTCTAGTTTAAACATTTTCATTCTGTATTTTAAGATACATTTACCTAAGCCTAAAAGGATATGCTGTATCTCCATCAACTTTGTCACATATAATTGGACACCAGTGTCTGTGTTCAGTTACGCTCTGGATGCACTAACAGTCCCTAGCTTAAGCACATCAGATAGGTACCGTAACACCAGGTGCGATCTGAACCCAAGCCTGTGGTCAGGTGGGAGCCGTAACTCATTACGGACGTGGAGCCGGGACCCTGGGCTCTGCTGCAGGACAGAGCTATGGGTTGCCTTCACAAGCAAGCCATAGGGGAGCAGGAATCCCTGGTGGAACTCCAAGTATGAGGACGTTCAGGTCTCCAACTCTGATGTTGCTCCCTACCCCAGACAGCTATAGCACAGACCCAGATCCAGGGGAGTCCAGAGAGCCTCCTCCTCTCTACATCTTCAATTACTGGGTAGTCACAGTGCACAGACTTGCCAGCCAGGCGTGATGTCTCTTGGACAGAGACCTGACCGCCAGCAGGTCATTTGGCTCAAGGCACCACATGGCCCACAAGAAGAGCTGCTTGGCTCTATCCACACCCCTCACCCAGGCCTTTGGCAACAAGACCCGCTGTCCTCCACCTCCCCATGCACACCGTCACTAACAGCCAATGAAACTCATATTTTCTTATCTAAAGGTAATTCCTAGATGTTTGGGTTTATTTCTTAAGAGTATCTTGGGATTTGTCTAGATAGAAAAAGCATTTGTAACACACCCCATCTATTTAGAGAGAACAACATTGCTCTAAGGTGGGAAGTTTTAAAGAGGCTTTGGCTGTGACTCAGGAGACCTGAAAAACAAGTTGAAGGTCTTGAGCACACGCGCGTGTTAAACAGTGGATTGAGAAAGTTCCTAGAAAGTTTTCCTTGTAGAACTGAAACTGGGAAAGCATAATCTTCATGTCATTATCCACATTATTAAATCTCTGAAAACGGAACCACATCTAATAACACAGCTGTTCTAACTAGAAGCATTTAATCTCCCACTATCATCTCGAAATATACATGCTCCAGCTCTTGATTACGTACATAGCAAGCAAGGACTAGAAAAAATTAACAAGCATCAAGGGAAACTTCCCGTACTGATTTCCATGTCCCTGTTTAAGTTCACGTATCAGGAAAAAATCCCCTTTTACTTACCCCTAAAGGGGCAGCGAATTTCCTACGACTGAAGAAACAAGAGGAGAAAGTGTTATGTGGTTAGAAATGCCAACTACATTGGATCCCAGAAGTCACATCTTTAAGAGTACGGGGAATGTAAGTTTTTTTACTAAGGGCAGAGTTAAGAGATTTAAAAAGCTGAATTATTAAATGAATATCTCTGGGATTCCATAAGTAATCATATCCATGCGTGACATGGCTGGGCCCATCCTACTTGGCAGGAAACTCTACAAAGGCTTGGGAGGACATGGCTGTTGCATCTCTTGCCATAGCTAGGTGGAGACGTGGTTCTAATCCAAGTCTGGTTAGTCTTTCTGAAGAGATTGCAGACAATGTAGGGTTAGCTGGCATGCTTTGAAAATGTGTTGACTGTGGAAATTTGGAACACATTAAAAATACATGCCTCAGGTGCCTTAACATCTGGAAAGAATACTTATCACTATGCTGATATCTACTATGTCAGGTGTTTTCCAACAAAAATTTGTTTTCAATAAACAGTCCAAGACAATTTGTGACGTTCAGAAGGGAAGAATCAGGTTAATTGCAGAAGATGACATTAGTGCATATACCGTGTGTGAACACAGCGGAAGGATTTCTGTAGTTGCTTTTGTGGGTTTCATGGTATCCCCTGGGATGACACCCAAGTGTAATAGTGATTAGATGTCTTGGACCCTGCAAAATTGTCAGATACAATTACCTTAAAAGGAATAAATTAATTGGCAGCTCTGCGTTGCGTAGGAAACCTGCTCTCTACAGGTGACCACTTTGCTCTAGGGGAGACTGACTTTTCCTGCTTGCTGCAGAGTGAAGCTGTGAAGCTGCCGAGGGCTCTCCATCACAGAGTGCCTACAGTCACACGCT
This sequence comes from Fratercula arctica, assembly GCA_947846985.1. Taxonomy (NCBI): domain Eukaryota; kingdom Metazoa; phylum Chordata; class Aves; order Charadriiformes; family Alcidae; genus Fratercula; species Fratercula arctica. The sequence goes on along the minus strand of CANTUZ010000004.1, from coordinate 28,156,128 downwards.
GCTGCTCGGTGCCGTGACAAACCCCGTCCTGCAGCTCCAAACCCACAGTGAGTTACAGCTCCCATCCCAATAGCGTTAACGATGGCTTTGTGATATTTCCATTCCTTTCAAGTTCGTTTGCATGAAGCCACTCCCTTTATGGTTTGTTTGGGTGGTTCACAGCTATCTGTAATCTATTCAGATTATTAGAAAGTGAGGTGAAATGGTAAAAGGAAAGAAATTAAAGTTTCAATTATTTCTTAATTACACTTCTGCAGCAGTCGTGTCTCTTTACAAGCTTTATTAGCTGCATGGCTATCCAAGCCAAATTCTCCTTTATTACATTAATATATTGTGAAATCCAAGTACAAAATTACACCTATCTGAAAAAAATTAAAACTATTTCAAATAGTTCTAAGCAATTGCTATGTAAAAAACTTGAAAACCTGGAAGAAATATGGTGATACTGGGAACTGACCACTTGCAGGACACGCGCGATGTAACCTCACCTAGTGATTCCACGGTTTCTGCCCAGACACAGGCACGCCATCTCCAAATCCACTGTTCTAAAAGAAGGCACCTGCTAGTCTGAGAGACCTGGCGGTTGCAATATGAAGCATTCATCGGAGTTTAAAGTCCGCTGGTAATTATGGCAGTCTGTAATAGCCTACGTGTGACACAGAAGACAAGGGATAATTACATACGTATCAATCATTATTGGCCTTCCCCTTCCCATTTTGCTGGCCACAGTTTTCCTTCTGTTTAATCATGATCTGAAATTAAAACAATGGGGTTTGGTTTGGGGCAATGGGGTTTGGTTTGAGATGGGGCAATTACTCAAGTAAGACTTCAAGATTATTCTTTTTAACTAAATCACACTTTGCTTTACGATGACTGACAGATGTGAGGAGGTGAGAAGAAAACCAAACTACTCACTGATTTTCAAAAAGGCACCTTATTCTGCTGTTTGTTTCAGAAGTGTTTGATGCTCATCAGTCCTCTGGGCTGAGCAGCGAGCCCTAGAGCACTGCTGCTATCTACAGGTCTGCTCTGTGCAGTGCTAAAACCAGACACAAAACCGAGTCCTGCGACGGAGATGCTCACGTTTGGGGAAGGGACCAAAACGCTGACACTAAAGTATGTTGGCTTTTGGGAAACGCAAGCTGGCAATCTGTAGCCTTCCTGTCCTGTGGCTAACGCATGTTAAAAAAACAAAATCAAGCAGACTTCATTTCAGGGAAGGTTGATCCGCGCTGCACGAGAGTACAATTTCTGCTTTTTTTTTTTTTTTTTTCTGCAAATGAAGAGGAAACGTTGCACTCTCAGGTGCAGAGTAAGGGGAAGCATCTGCTCCCAGATGGGAACCCTCTCCCACCACAATGCACTGGTGGTACAAAAGGGCTGGAAACCACCTTTCAGCCTGCAATGCTGAACTTTTAAGACAATTTACGATGTAACTAGAATCCACTAAAATTTAGTTGTGGCTCTTTGTTATCTGGAATTTACTTAATTTTTCTTTCTCTGCTTTTCCCTCTTAACCCAGAAATTTTGATAACCGCTTTTCTGCGTCTTTCAATAACACAGATAAACAAGATAACCTGGGTTCAGCACTGCTGAAAACAAACACCGCACCTTTCAGAAGAGGAGAACAATAAAAAATAAATCTATACAGCAAATACAAGCAAAATGTGGAGATGTCAACATAAATAGACCAAAGGTTGTAGATTTCAGGATCAGCTTACCAAAGACAGTGTCAGATCACAAGCTTTCAATAAGCAGTAGAGGAAGCAACAAACTCAGAAAGAATAATATTTTTTTTTTCTAATAAAAAATAAAACAAATATTTTTTTCCTAATAAGGAAAAAGAAATAGCTTATTTGTGAAACCTGTATCTGAATGTTTGGCTGCCAAGACGAACAGTCAAGTACAGGAGCAGAGCACTTTGCAGCCAGGGAAAGTGCAATTAGAGGCTCAAACAGCAGGACAGTCTGATCTGACATATGGAAACTCTGCGAAGCTTTTCCCGTTCGGGAGGCTAGAAAAGCTCTTCCAAAATTGATTCCCCAAGACCATCAGGAGCAGCAGGCTTTTAACAAGCCTGTGCCAAACGAGCCTTAGCTCCACACTGAGCATGCTGTCCATTATGATTGCTTATAAGAAAATAATGGCTGTTCGGCCTCTTTAATTATCAGTTCTTCTGGAAACAACTTATTTCCAGTACTGGATACCCAATGAAAACTTCAGCGTGTATGACTGGAAAATAGCATTCTGCCCTTTATTTCTCTTTTACGTTGGAGTCCTGCCTTTTTGCCAAAGAAGTCTGTTAAAGAATTTGCCAGACCTGTGCTAATTAGTGCCCATGAAGTGCTGGGGAATACAAAAACCCTCTAGTATGCAGCGTTTGGAAGGTCGGACGCCGGGTAACACTCAGAAACCTCCACCGACTTCCTTGGCGGCCACAGCAGGGGCGAGGGGCATCCATTGCACGAGAAAAATGAACACGCGTATAACACTTCAGAACATGAACTTCTGGGATGTACGGATTAAAGTAACTGGAAATATGAATTACTGTACGGGAGGGACAAGGTGCGCACTGGGCACCGCTGGCCACCCGGGGGGCTCCGGCCGCCCCTGCTGAGGGGTCAGGCCCGCTGACAGGGCCGGGGGGGCGCGAAAAGCCTCGGAGAAGAAGGGGGTCACTTCCCCGCCGTGGGGGCCGGGGCGGGCCTCCCCGGAACGGGGCGCTCCGCTGCGGCCAGGCGGGACGGCAACGCCCGGGGAGGTGCCGCCCCGTCCGCCCACTTCCTCAGCGGCCCGCGGAGGCGGCGGCGGCGGGCAGCTGTCGTCCCTCGGCGGGACCATGACCCAGCGCCGGGAGCCGCGTCCCGCCGCGCCGCTGGACGAGGAGCTGGAGGCGCTCGGGTGAGCGGCGGTCGAGGGGGGACGGACGGGGGGGGCGTCACGAAATGGCGGCCCCCGCCCAAGCCCGGGGGGCTGCAGAGGGGCGCGGGGGGGTGTCCCCGCGCGAAATGGCGGCCCTCGGGTGGTGTCGGGCCACCCGAGGAGAGCTGGCAGGGTGGGAGCTGCTGGTTCTTGCTGCTGGATTCGGTAATGAAGTGAGGAATAACATAAACTGGGGGTTGTTTTAACGAGCCCACCGAAGGGCTTCGTGCATAGCGTGCAGCCGCTCAGAAGCGCGGCACCTTGTCCCTGAGGCGGGTTTGAAAGGGCGGCAGGCTCCCGTGTACAGAGGATGCTGGCGTGCCACAGGTGAGCGGGAGAAATAAGTAATAGAAAAATTACAGAGCGGGCAGGTGTTTCAAATTTAGTGGAGAATTAGAGGCAAGGGAGCTACAGCTTCACTCACAGAATCGCTGCGACGTTGAAACCTTCTCCATCAGCAAGAGGCCCTGGTTGTGCCACGTCGCTTACCCGCGTCTCAGGGGAGCGCCAGACCCAGAGTTTGCCCTCAGACCTGCCTGTCCTCCCCGCCTGCAGAGCTGCCCTCTCCCCTCAGCCATCCCATAGCTTGGCCTGGGCCCTGGCCCAGCCATCCTGGGCGCCATGCCGGCCGCTCCTTGCTGGGCCCTGGGAGGCAGCAGGCTTCCCCAGAGCGCCTCAGGCTTCGGCAGCGAGAGTGGTGGATGGTTCACAGCCGTTCTGAGGACGTCTCCCTTGCTCAGAAGCAAAACCCGAGCAGCGAAAGGGAAGGCCGAAGGTTGCAACAGACCTCACTCCCTGTCCCATTTTGTCTGCCAGTTAGTTTTGCTTTTTACCGGAGGAAGGCTTGGGCTGCTTTTTCCACAGGGTGGCATTGCCTGGAGGAGCAGCACAGGTGGGCGCTGGGAGGCCAGGGTGGGAAGGATCAGCAACACCAAAGCAAGGGGAGGCAAAGCAGAAGAAGGGCCAGTGAAGATACTGAAAAAGCAAAAAGGTTCTGATGTCTGCATTCAAAAAGAACAGATGAAGAAAGTAAAGGTTTTTTTTGCTTCCTGGGTACTTATGGATAAGGACCAAATCATGGGGGTTTTTTTTATGATTAATTCACTTAGTGAAGAAATTGGAGTGTAACAAAGAGACTTGGAATTAGTATCCCCACACTGCTAGTATTTTCGCAAATTTAGAAGAACCTGTTAATTAAGTGCCTGTTACTGAAGCATCTAACAAACATGACATGAAGTGACACTTTGCAATGGTACCCAGAGTGGCAATTATATACTTTTCCTTTACATCGGTGAGATTATGCTCACCCTATGAAAGTATCTAGAGGGAAAAAAAAATTAAAAAGAAAAAAAAGTGTTGTAGCTGCTGTGGGAAGCATGATTTCCAATTGCCAGACTTTTATTCATTTAGACTATGCATGGCCTGAGTTGATTTATGCCAGTAACCTGTGCTTCTAAACAGCCTCGCTGGTTGGCAAGGATTTCGTCCTCATAGATGATCTTGTAGGACTGCAGCTTGATGTGGTACCTGACGTGGTAGCACTGAAAAGGAAAGACTACAAATGAGAAGGCTACAAATACGCATTTTGAAAGCTGTAGCTTCTCTGTTTTATTTTCACTTCAATGTAAAACCTAAACTTTTCACTCTACCACAAAACACCAAGGCATCTCCTTCAGGGCAGTGCGTTGAGTTAAATGCACTAAAGGTGTATAAGCAATGCCAAGGAAAGATTTCCTTCAAATCATTAAACAAAACCCTTTCTTCATCTACTAGTAAAGCCACTTTTTAATGGTTTTTTTCTGAACAGGAACAAGAAGTCCTCACACACCAAGCATTCTGGTAGCATAGTCTAAAAGATCTCTTAATGTAAATACTTTTTCAGCTGTGAGAAGTAGGTATGTCACTCTCCAGACCATAACATTAAATTCTCAGCCACCAAACCCCTAAACTTAGTCCCCGGTGCTATCACAGTGCTGAGTTCCCCTTACACCCAACGTAGTGTCTAGCACAACTGAGATCTGATTCTGCTGAGGAAGTAGTAAAGACCAACAGAGACAAGGGTCATTCAAATGAGGAGCAGCTTTGACATTCACATATTTTTGGGGGGAATTTGAAGCAGGTTATTTTAGAGCTTCTGCTTTACTGTGCAAAAATCAAAGAAGTTAAAGCTTTGAAGAAGTGTGAAACAGGAAGCATTTTTAAGAGAAAGGAGATGGGATACCAGGGTATCCTCGTAGTTTACCAGTTCAACTGCTCATCAAAATGGAAAGTTGACAGCAATGGAGATGGGTGTACAGTGTAAAACCTGTCTAACCATCTGCTAGGTTTGGAGGACCTGGTATTTACTGGGCTGTTCTAGATTAATGCCCCTGTGATTACACTGAGAGTATCAGAGCTGGTGAGAGCAAGACAGGAGGGAGGGAGAGGAAAAAAAAAAAATCCATATATTCAAACCCCACCTTTATTTTACCCCTGCTCTAGAAGTATCCCATCTGTCACCAAAAAAAAAGATCAAGAAATAAGATTTAAGAATCCCAGTTATCATCAGGGACCATCACAGTCACTGAAAGATCTAGACATATATACAGCTGTTTTATCAGATTGGATTGTTTTTTTCCAGAGCCTCAGTATTTGTAAAGATGAACTTTCTGACCTCACAACAAAAGAAAGGAAGAGGGATGTGTTTAGCCTTTTTTTTTTTTTTAATTTTTTTTTTTTTTTTAACTACTTCATTCAGTCTGAGATGGCTTGCATTTATTTGGAGAGTTTGGGTGGTCAAACAATCAAGAGTTCAAAGTGAAAATTCACATTACTGTCAGCATCATTGTCAATGTGTTTATAGGTGGAACTAATGCCTAATGAATAGGTAGATGAAAATCAGAACATGTTGTTAAAAACCTGTTATCTCATGTATTAACTTCTTCCCTAAAACTAAGAAAATATTTAAAAGGGAGGACTGAAGTTTGTCAAAAGAGATACAAGCATCTTGGCTTAAAGGAAAAGGAAATTGACATTGTGATTCTTCTTTGAAGGTCCCTTTGCCTATTGCTGGGGTCAACCCTTTTTCCAGTCGCATTTATTGCTGTTACTGCCAAAAGGACAGCCTGCGCACTGCAGCGTGAAACTGCTGTAGCTGATCACATATAATGTGAGTTTGGGGAATTCCACGTTGCAGTTCACTTTATTTGCGCAAGAGATGAGAATGTGGAATATCTTGTCATCTGAGTACTTACAGGCTGGTCTGGTAACACTGCTTCCGTCCCGGCATACCATAGCTTTGGTGACACTGTTTGCCTTTTGGAGGTGAACAGAATGGGGCAAGAGGAAACAAGTTTTTGTAATGCAGTCCAGGCGTTGTTTATCATCCCTTGCAGCACAGCTTTTACGTTCCTCTCGCTCCAGGTTTGACAGTACCATGACAGATGGTATTTGGTAAGATTAAACAGTACACTTCATGCTTAGTTTTAGTAAGAGAAGAGAAATTAGACCGCAGGCCTAGATCAGATGATGATAAAATTGGAGAATTGAGGAACTCATATGACAGGACAGGGCGAATGGTCATAAGAATTTTTTTCCTTCATCTATATTTCTAATATAAACAAGGGTAAAATTACAACAGCTAGAAAGCGGGCAAAAGAACTGGGTGAAAATCAGAACAAAGGCCATTGAGAGAAAGGGGTGAGAAAATGGAAGCAAAAAGCAGAAGCTGAACTAGTGAAAGCCTACAGTTAGAAGACATGAACTTTAAGGTTGGATACACTGATGTTACTTCCTTATATTTCTGAATATGGCATCCTTGTATTCCAATGAAGTACTTTACATAGGTGGATGATTAAGTGTTTCAGTGTGACATGTTGAAAGGATGTCTAATAAATAGCAGTTTTGGTTGAATGCCACCTGTAACTTCTGTCTTAGCATTCTTACCCTTTCGTAGGTTCTCTAGAGCTCTGTCAACTCGTGTGCTATTAAAAACATTGCCAAAACTTCACTTCTGCTGACGTGAGGTACAAAGAGCCCTTTGCAACTTTAAGATGATAGGTGATGCTTCTAGGGTTTGATATTGGGAAAAAAGTTAAAATAAAATGAAAAAACAACCAAACAAACCTTGGCAGATCTGATCTGCCAGATCCAGCATGCAAATAACATAGCACTAGTGAGATTGTTTTGTACAGTCATTTTTGGCATACAGGCACGCGAAGAGCATTGCGTCTGGCCAAAGTAGATAAGTCAGTGCTTTCCCACTCACTCCATCAAGCATTACAGTGTACTACTGCTTTAAACTAAGAATGGTAATGTGTCTTTGAGGCTAGTATATAGTTTTAAAGTGTAAGAAAATTCAACTCATTGTGGTCAAAGATTTTTTTTTTTTCAAATATGAAAAAAGGTGCAAAACTTGCCAACATCTACACCACCAAAAAACCCACCAACCCTCAGGGTAAGTAACTGCTCTGAATAATATTGAAGTCCTACTGGGCGCACATCTGGACCATCTCTCCCTCGTGTGGGTCTCTGTTCCCTTTCAGAGACAGAAGAGAGATTAATTAGATTTACTGCATTTCTGCGGGGCTCCTGCAGCTCAGGCAGCTGAGGTGCTTTCCGCAGGGACGGTCACCCACCCAGGAGCACCATCAGTATTGCACCTTCTGCGGTAGGGGAGGGAGCTTCTGGGGAGGGAGCAGAGAGATCACCCAGCTGAATACTGAGAATCTCCTTCCTGCTTCAGAGAAGGAACTTTGAATTGCCTGACTCTTTACAAAAGCAAGCCAAACATGCACGCAGTTCCTAACTCTATCCAGGCTATAACTATCTGAGAAAATAATGTGTTAAGGACAGAAAAAATAAGCCTGACCTCTGCCTGCTGCTTTATCTGATAGCTGGGTGTACCTCAGAGTCATCATTCCAGACAATAAAAACAAATGCCAGTCAGAACTTCTAGCTGTCCTCTCTTCTGGTGCTAGCTGTCTTTCGGTTTTACAAGGAAGAAAAGCAAGCGTTTCTACTAGGTGTTACGCAGTTTGTGCATAGAAATGGCTGAGAAGAGAATCATCCAGGTCACTAAACATTCATCCTTGTGTTCCCTGTGTATTCCGGTATTGTTAAAAAGTTAATCTACCTGAGGCCAGTGACAACTTTATTCACCAGCCCCTATTTACACAGGCAGAAATGTTTTGCAAAATATCCATACGATTTCTTTGTCAACAGCATGATCAGAAATGACAGATGCCATACCTAAAGACTGTCTCATCTGCAGGGGACAGAGAAATGAAGTTTCATTAACTTTTTTAATTGAAACATCTTGAGTTATCAAAGAAAAAATGCACATTTTGAGGATGATGTTCTTACCTGAAGAGGGAGTTTCCCCACCCCAAACATTGCTGTAACATACTCCTCATCGTCACCACTGTGTAGGGAGGTCTAGTCACTGCATTAGCTACAGAGATATCTTAATGAAAGAGAAGATTTTAACGCGAGTGTCCCCTATTCTGGAGTTGTGATGATTAGCATAGCCGCAGTGGTACAGCCAGCCAGCATAGACACGGCTCGTACTGTGGCAGTCACCCGCTTACCCCATGGGGGAACCCCACTAGTGACTGGGTGGGCAGATCCTTAGGGCAAGGCTGTGTGCTCTGATGAGCTTTGGTTCTCTGGGGCACCATGTGTCTCCTTTCTTTCTCCTCCTCCTCTTTACGACAATATCAGTAAAGCCCTTCCTACACTGTCACCGATGCTACCTGATCTAAAGAGTAGGCTGATTTCTGAAAATGCTTTATTTTCCAAAGAGAAACAAAGGCAATCTCACTAGGGCTGTGTGCCCATCTAAAGACATGCTTTCACGGGCCCAGCAGACTCTTCCACTCCAAAGAGCAGGAAGAATAGCACGGTCCTTCAACAACACACACCGACAACACAAACATGCTTACACGTATGGGATAAAGGGATTTACTCTAATTTAGGACAAAGTTAAAGTAACAAGAATGGATAAATGACAGCAATTATAAACTGAAACTGAGATCGCTAGTCAAATTGTCGATAAGGAATGCAAAAAAGGAGGAGCATGCAGGATTTTTTTAATAGGAGAAATGAAATAATTAGAAAAGAAAAACCTTCCAGAAGTGTGTATGCATTTGAGACAGGAAAGCATGCAAGGCCGGGGCAGCCAGCAGAAGTGGCTCTGAAGCAGAGGAAGGACTTTCTTCTATCTTTCTTTTTGTATGTTCTTCAGAGAAATCTGAATCAGAAACCCCAGGTAATTTCTATACTACTGGTGATTATCAGTCTGACAAGTGTCAAAGTACAAGACATATTTCTGAATTTTTTTTGTAGATAATACAAGACTCTGTAAGTTGGGTCAAATAAGGATGACTTTTGGAAAGACCATTGGAAATAGCCCAATATGCAAGATATGCACCATGGTTCAAAATGAAAGAGTTAAGACAGTTCAGCTTTTTGAAGGACTTGATAGGGACTTCAAACAGATCAGTGTTTGGAAAGCCTTTTGATTTCATTAATTTCTTATTTCAAGGAGGCAAGAAGGTAAATGTAGTATTATGTTTTCTATCAACAGTTTCCTCCCGCAGGTATCACTGAGAAGACAACCAAAACTTAAGTGAAAGATGACTGCCCTTTACAGCATCATGCTGAATGAGCCATGTCTCCCACCTTGATTTACCTGCAAATTTCAAAAGCACTGCCTACAAGATTTTTTCTAAATAAGATAAATTTAAGTATGTGTCAGAGTGGGAGTCCTTCTGTTTAACTGAAGTGTATCTAGTAGTGTCTAACCACTGTTAGGGTTTGGGTTTCTTTTTAGTCCTGTTTACTTATATTTGTGTCATCAGACAGGCTCAATTAGGGGAGTAGACTTCTTGCATAGGTGTGTATTTATTTACCTTCCTGGTGGTCTGTGCGCAAATGCTAAATTTTTCACAGCATTTTGAAATTTTACCTGCGTTCATGCAATTGGAACAAATTTTGAGTGACCATTTTCAGAGCAGAATATCCAGGTAACCTGACAGTTGTTACTGATTGAACTACCTGTGACAGTCAGGAGGAGAAAAAGAATAACCGTGTATAACACAGTCACTTTGGCACTAAGATCTGTACTATTGTCTCACATCTATTTTTTAAGCTGAGCAAGAGGAACACGGTAACATTTGAGGGATTTTTGTCTGAGACAGCATATTTGGGCAAGAGGAGTAGTGCAACCTCATCAGCAAAGATTTAAAACTGCACTTTAAAACAACGTTATTTTCCCAATTCAGTGGGTGGGGTTTTGTTGTTGGTTTATGGTTGGATGGTTTGGGGGTTTTTGCATATTGGTAAAATTTCGTTAGTCACTGGCCTTCTATGTGTAAAAAGAGAGTAGCTTTAAACACAGTATCTTTTATACTTGTGACTTCTATTTTAAAATCTTAGTAAAAGGCTTTTTGGAAATAAGGTAACAGCACACTTACGAGCAACTACAAACGGAATATGCCTTCTGTATGAAAATGTCCACTTAACAGGTTTTCTCAATGTATGTTTCTTTTGCACAAAAGTGAGAAAAATAGTGGTAGGAAGTTCCACCCAAAACACAATGTTGTCTTCTCAGCTGCAGGTCTGGCCAAGCGTACATGTGGATATGATCCTCATCACATCAGGATCTGACCTTTGACTGTCACTTGGGCAGTTAATCCCAAAGCGGATTTCGGCTAACAGGTGTTTCAGAGGATGACACTTTGATCTTTAAACATTCATTATTTTATTCTACTGTGTAGATGGTCCACAGAGCACGTTCTAGAGCCAAAGCAGCAACACCCTGCCTGTATTGAGTTTCACATGGATCTTGTCTTCCATAGGGTTAACAGTCTGGAGTCTCTTAAAAAGCAATTTGTCAGCCAGCTGGCCTTTCAAGTAGGCAGCCGTCTAAATTCAGAGATAAAACTGTGTGAGATGCCAAGTGGCAACTTGCAATGAACAGATAAGGAGAAAGAGTATACAATTACACCTCATTTCAGTCTGAAGACTGCCATGATACAAATACCAGAAAGTGCTGCGATCACACTTCTGCTTTCAGTCAAACTGTATTTCTCTGGCTGAAACAGTAATAGACTTTGACCCAAATACTACAGGCGCACACAGTTTAAAGGAAGGGGAAAGACACTCGGCACCATTCCACATAGAGACAAGGGGAGAAGCTTGCTCCGTGCAGAGCTGTGCCCTGGGTACAGTATCCCTGCCTCCTTCTGCACGAGAGGTTCTGGTGTGTGTATATAACTATTGTTAATATCTGCACGTGGCATCTCTTACAGGATTGGCACTCCAGCCTTTTGTAGCTGCGGCTCTTTTTTGTGTTCGGTCTCAGGATCATTTCTAATGAGACCCTTTTCTATTGAAAGAAATCAGGTGTTTCTATTGTGAATTATTCTGCATGGAAACGAAGCCGTAAACAATATTTCATGATCTTTTTTGCAGGATTTTTTTCTGTGGGTTCCTTGTGGAATTTTTCATATTGAAAAAAAAGAATGAAGTCAGTTTTAACTGAAGTTAAGTGAAGCAGCCGTGTAGATGTTTTCCTGCATTGCTTGGACCACATATGGCCGAGTGGCAACAATGGTGAAATTTCTTAAATTTTCACTTCAAATTCTGTCAGTTAATTTTGGTCCCTTCCTTTGTTCCTTCTTCCAAAAAAGTTATTCTTCAAATGAAAATTTTAAGCTTAGGCAAATGTGTTTGATTGCAGATCTTAGCAGTGCAGATGAACCCAGTTGCGAGAAATACAGAACTTGTGAGGAATTTAAGTGTTGTCTGTTTGCCCCAAAAGAGGAAGCGTACCAAAGCATGTAGATATGCCAGGAAGTACAGATTCTGAAAATAGACAAAGAATCCCGTATACCCCTCAAAATTGCTTTCACCTTATCAGCATAGACCTGGGTAATTTGTTGCTCATGCAAGTAGAATTTGCAGGGTTTTTTTAGATTCAGCAAACTGTCAGCTGTTTGTACACAGCTTTGTAGTTAGCAAAAATAAATGGTTTTCTGAGTGCATCAAAAGGAGGATGCTGAAAGGGGCAGAGTTCTGTGTAACCTGCGTGCACCTACGAGAAGGATGGTAACTCAAAATTGTAGCAGTGATAGTTGCAGTCCTTCTCTTTCTCTACCTCGGCTCCATAGCGCAGCAGAAACTGTCAGTTAAGAGCTGAGCGAATGACGCTTGAATCCCTTGTGTCTTCCCAGGTGGTATCATGATAATCTCACCCGACACGCAGCAGAAGCGCTGCTGCTTTCCAATGGGCAGGATGGAAGCTATCTCTTGAGGAAGAGTAATGAAAGGGAAGATTTGTACTCCCTCTCTGTAAGGTAGAGTATGACAGAAGTGAATTTATCTAATGCTGCACAGCTAGCAGTTCTACAATATTCACTTACTCCCGTGTTTGTTTGCATGTCTCATGCATTGAGATGACCTGCAGATTGTTTCCTAGGGCTCAAAGTATTTTGATAAATATTCCTAATATATTGGTATTAATCCGTGTGTAATTCTGCTACACGACATTTTGTTAGAAGAAAAAAAAATATTTTTGATTGTATTTGAAAACTGTTATCATTTTTCCAAACTACGAATCATTCCTTGGATTGGCTGCAGATTTTCAGTCTGCATGATAAAATTCTGTATGGCAGTTACAAGACTTTAAGAAACAGCTGATGGGAGTAGAAGAATTTCATGGTGAGGGTAGTAGTAAATATAACAGTTAATAGGCGCGCTACCTTCACCAGTTTCTGGATCACTGAATAGGAACCATCATCTCTGAGAGATGATCTGGTGTTTGAGTGGATGGTTTTACTCCTCTGTTCTGGGCTAAAACACAGTGTTAGCCGGTAATGCATGACTGATTTGAACAACCTTTTGCAAGTGACAGATATCAGGCCCTTGAAGTCAGTGACAGCAATTTACATCAGTTCAGGACACAGCTCATACAGAACACAGGTAGCCTGGCCCGAGTACTTCACTACTGAATCACATTTAAAGAATCTCCCAAGGAGGAGAGAAGCCACAATGTTTTATAGAGGTGACATGAAAGACATAGGCATTACCCACATAAGGTATAGTCCCTGCGTGTCATCTGAGTGGAGGTAACCAACCCTAAATAGGTTCTTAGTCTTTGGCAACTGGATGATACATTAAGCCTCTACAGTGAAATTTTAAGTTAGTGCATTCAAACTCATTTCTGCCTCAGACCAAGCCTCTGAACAATTAGTGACCACAGCTCAGCTGAATCGCAGTAACTTTTTAAGCTAAAGTCACTTTGATCAGTATAACGATGCTGGTTATTCACAACCCTAATAGATAGGAACACAGCATATGCCCTTGAAATTGTGACACACTGCATATTTAGTACCAGGAGCTGTTACAATTTGGAAGTGTAGTCGCTTGGAAACTGAGAAAAATGCAATTTGCACATACCCTGTTCCCAAAGGCGTAAAAGGCAAACGTAGAATCATAGAATTGCCTAGGTCGGAGGGGACCTTTCAGATCATTGAGTCCAACCATCAACCTAACACTGACAGAAATATGAATTGCTTCACTCATCTCTGACAGAAGACCCATGAGCAAGTGCCTATACATACACTGCTGAAGTTATTACCACTATAGACAGACATTTATGCACAAGCTTGGGCGGTGCCCGACAGATCTGAAGGCGATGTTACAAAATGAGTATTCAAAGTAGCAATGACTGAATTGAGTGCAAGTCTTGGGGAAAATGAACAGTAGTATTTATAAGTAATAGCTTTCCTTTAAAAAAAGTAATTTAAAATGAATCATTGTCTTGTTGGTTAATATTTTTTGACTTTAAAATGTAACTAAATATTATTTGAGGTAAGCTACCTCAGACAATTTTTTAAAAAATATATATATCTGGAAGATAGTTTTAAAAGGCACTCAGAAAACAGCTTACTGTAATAAAATAAAATTTAAATAGTTGTTCTATTAATAGGAAACAAAAGCTAAAGTGTTAGTTTAATTATTAGTGAAAATAAATTTGCTGCTTTAACAAATTCTAGCCTTAGAAGACCTAGAAAAGTCTGCGTCAGGTCAATTCTAATCTCTTGCTCAGCTCTCCATGTAGGAACAAGAGTTAATTTATTGCATTGTGATATGAACTGAATATCCCCATCTGGAGTTTGGTCTTTTATTCTGTTACATTAGTTTTTTGGTGGCACAGCTCCTTTGAGATACCGATTTTGATTTTAAAATGTTTTAATAATTTTCTACTGTTTGTTTACCTTTGTTGTTTTTGTTGTAAGTTTTCCTTTCCATTTTTTGACTAATATTAAAACTTAATTTTAGAATAAGTAATTCTGATACATTTTTGTAGAAAGGATGACTTTAGCAATTCTAGCTGTCACATTCTTTCTGTCCTAAAATGTCTTCTATAGCTTTTACTTTCTGCCTCTGCCTCACAAGGAACTTCAGTCATTATTATAGTTTGTTTTAAAAGGAAACAATGCTTAGACATCTCTTGAGGTTTTTATTGACAGCTGTAAGAAGAGAGATCCCATATTGCCTGAAATCCCTTCCCCCAGCTAAATTAGCCAACTTTAAAAAGGGGCCAGGAAATAGAGTAGAGGCTGCTCTCATTGCAACATTGTATTATTGTGAAATTAAATGAAAAGACGAAACTGCTGTCATTGCAGCAGAGTCACAGCAGCTGTTGTAGGGCATCTGCACTTGGCTTGCACACATTGTGTCTCAGCTGACTAGCACAAAATGTGTAGGAAGTTAATAGAGGCACGTTCTACAACATCACAAGTACTGTTCAAAGATAAGTATTTGTTTAAATTCCTGTTTGAAATTATAATCTCCTGTGGAATTGGCATTAAGCAATGGAAAAGATGCTATGAATACCTTTCTTCACCATATTTTCAGTATATTTGCTACATACGTTTTTCCTGAGACAAAGTTCTCTCTGGACTATTTTGGATGCTAGTAACATTAACAGAAGTAACTTTTTCACAGGAGATACACTTGCAGTAAGTGCTTCAGTGTCTTCTGAAGTCAAAATCATTGCCCATCAAGGAAGTGAGGCCTTGCACGCTTCTCTAAATACCATCAGCTTTCACAAACAAATGCTGTTACTTCCCTGACTAAGGACCCTGGTTTATGTTTGATATTGCCCATCATAGAGGAACCACTTGTCTGAGTACAGAGAAAAAGCAGACAATTTCTAAAGCCTTAGGTATCTAAAGTTAGATTATTAAATCCCAATAACCTTGTTTGGCTGCAAAAAGGAGCCAGCCTATTTTTGAAAGAGAAACAGAAGATATTTTCAATGAGATTGGGATGTTACCTGAAAAGTAAGACATAAACCGAGTAATATAGGTATACACCATCAAGACTAAAGCCTGGTAAGTGAAGGGATATCATCCTGGTTAGACAGAGGGCTGGAAACCTTGTTTGTAGTCTTTTTATTGATTGCCATCAGAGTTAATTTAATTTACTTAGCCTTTCTAGGCTTTCATAATCTCCTGTCTGTAAAGCAGCAATTAGATTTTTCTTAATAAATTTGAGTCTGAGATGTATTGAGTATTAGTGAGGGACAGTAATAGCAGTAGTATTAGTGCTAGGACAGTGACTGTCAGCCTGTGATCTGGGCCAGATTTCCTGTAGTGGAAGCTGCTATGGAAGGGTTATACCTGCCAAATGTATTTGGCATTTATGCCTTGACAAAATCCTCCTTTTTTTTTTTTTTTTTTTTTTTTTTTTTTAGGGGAAAAGATTCTGTGAAACACTTCCACATTGAACATACAGGAACTTCATTCAAATTTGGATTTAATGAATTTTCTAGCTTGAAGGAACTCGTCATGCATTTTGCAAATCAGCCTTTAATTGGAAGCGAAACAGGTAAGGAGAACCATATGTTTGTATGAACATGTTTGTAGTCATGCTTCACAGAGATCCGAGCAAAAGGAGCTTCGGATGTGTTACAGGTAGTTCTACTGCTGAAGCGTTCCTCTTCAGAAATTCACATTTGTATTAACCTCAAGTATCTAAGATGTTCCTCTTCAAAAGCTCTTTCAAGTACTCTGGAGACAAGCTACATGTAAGCTTACTGGATTTTTGCTAACCAGGGGCATGAGCTCCTTTTGATTTCTCAGACAGAAGGAAGCATCTCAAAATACGCTTGTACTGGGAAGAGCAGAACCTTCTCAAAAAGGGCAAAAGCAAAGCGGGGTGTTTAGTGAGGAAATACACGTTCATCTATGAGGTTGAAATCCCCCAGGAAGAATAAATGGAAAAGGGACTTGAAATTGTTTAGCTCCACTATTCTTCATCCAAAGAAGAAGTCTGGAGTGGCATGTTCCTCTTTCCTGTAGAGAGCGTGTCCTGTATTACCTCTCCCTTTCTGTCTACAGTGGATCAGCCTGCTGATGCCACCTGCCATCACATTGATTTGTCTTGTTTTTAAGAAAATGAAAGAAAAGCACAGGCAGTGAAAAGATTAAACTTGATTCCTACAAGTGTTCAACAACACCAGACCAGAATCCATGGAGAAACAGATACATATGATAATGACAGTTTTAGGTTTAGCTTCAAATGTAACAGTTGAAGATGCCTCAGTTCAAGTTAGTGCCAGAAACTTCAGTATCCTGTGTAGAATGCATATGCAAATAATGCGTAGAGTGGTACGAATTATATATGCAAGTGACCAGTTAAATAATTGTTGTCACATGCAATAACTGTAATATGTCACACACTAAATACACACCAGTGCTCTTGTAACACAAACATTAAATTCAAAGGGGGCTTTGCAATAACCCCCCTCCCCCTCCAAGAAAAATGCAGTAGTACACTCAATATGGCACTTCCATCTTTCAAAGCATTATTTTTCTAAGTTGCTTTAAAGAGTGTTTTGAACACAGAGTTCCTACATGTATCTTTTGTGCCAGTAAGCTGTTTTTCCTGTGAAATCAGACATGCACCCACAGGTCTAACGCTGTAAAGATTTCAGTTGACATGTAAAGCTTGTATTTCCCCATTCCTTCACTGCACGTGTTCCAGACATTAGTAATCAAGGCATTGGTGTTATGTGAGCCCTGTGCACAGGATCACCACTGCTGAATGATGGCCTCACTTGTCACCTTAAAGCTCCCTAATCAGATTCTGCTGGCTCTGTGAAACCTCTTCAAGTTGGATGTGCTACAGAGTAAGAAAAGCCATTTGAACATCACACCAAGAAACCTTCCACCTTACGTTACCATGGATAGCAGTAGAGTGGAAGACATAGTTAGCAGCTCAGGCAATGTTCCATCAGGTACAGGTGTCAAAGGTCTCCTGGGTGGTAACCGATTTATACCACAAAGGGAGTAGAGGGTCATCAGAGCCCACTCCAAGACAAGTGTCAGCATAGCAGAATGACCAGCCCAACACAGGGTCACACAGCACAAGTTGGCAGAAGGGCCAGCAACACAGCCTGATTTCTTAGGTTGCACTTACTTTCAGTGACAAGCAACAAGCGACCTTTGGCTCAGGCATTAGTAGAAAGTAGTTGGACCATAACAGTTGGACCAATAACAAGTTATTCCTTGTTGTACTTACCAACAATTTTGTATAGAAGCACTGGGAGATCAGGAATGAGAGCGCAAGACAGCATGATAGCATTTTTCATCTCCTCCTTGCTCATGGGCAGGATTTTATAAGACAGAGACCCACGAGACAGAATATGTAATGGCTTCCACTATCTTCCATGTAAATTTTGTCTCACTGGAGCTAATTTTGTGTCTGAAGAGGCATACCGGACTCCCTTTGATCAGTACGTGAACACACAGGCCTGCACCTCTGCAAACTGGTCTGTGGAGCACAGTGGTTCTTTCCTACTGGGACAGCTGCAGGTTTGTGCTTCAAGCCCAACAAACCTTGTCTTAGTGCAGCTTTGCTACTCCGGATTGCTACCTGGACTCACATCTACTTTTCTGTGATGTAATGTGTACTCTTCTTGCTTCTGAACTAGATAATTAAAAGGAAATTAGGGCTACTGTGTTCTGTGAGACGGTTTATTGAACAGGCAAGCTGAATCTATTCAGTAACAATGTTAAAGCAATATGCTATCATATTTCTATATTTCTGTCTTTATTCAAAGTGGCAAGGTCAACATGTTATTCTCACCTGTTTGCTTTGTTTATCAGTTTTTTTACCTAAGCTATTTGTCATTACCCAGACAAAAAAAGCCAGTCACTTGAAGCTAACATTTCCAACAATGGGACTAATTTTCATTCTTCCATAGAAATAGATATCACGCACAAACATGCAAGACGACTCTTGCTTCAGTGCAGCTTTTACTAGTTCTTTTATAGTTACCAGATGATTCTATACAAGTATCTTTTGTGGAGAAGAAACATGAAGGACTTACAAGAAAACAAATATTGTATAAAATGTTAAACTATTCGTCTCAGTTCGGCAACAGGTGTCTTTGTCCATGGTGTACAGATGATGGTATTCTGATTCTGTGCAACAGTTTAAGATTAGTTTCTGTAGACTGGTGATGGGGGTATTCTCAACTTCATTTTAAATGGTAAAGCATTTTTTTTTGTGCAAGGCCAGAGAAAATTAAACTGATTTTGACTTTTCACCTATTGCAAGTTGAATATATCGTATTTGCATACACCCCCTGTGCCTGCAAACAGATTTCAGTTGGTTACTTCAAATACAATTTTTCCACTTCCCTTTGCAGCCCTTCCCATTAAAATACATACTTTAAACTTTATTTCACTTTTAAATTATTCAATCACCTGCAGGTTTCAAGTCCAAATTCTTACCAATTCTAGCATCCCTCCTCTTTAAGGGCTGACAACATCAGCATAAAATGCACGTGGAGCAGCATTTGGTATGCTGTGACATTATTTTTAAAGAATGAGATTAGATGGTGTAACAGTTACTATTTTAAGCAGGTTCTTCACTATTGTGAATAGTGTAATAGATTCACTATTGAGAATGCAGCTTTTTGCAGAGAACGTGCAATAAACATGACCTTATTTGGAAAAGAAAGAATGGCTATAATCAAAATGTTACTAACTGGAAAGACCTATGGTAAAACAGTTACAGGCAATGGTAATGTGGGCTTACTGTTGGGAAGGCTGTATCCGAGGCTCTGTCAGATTAAGTGATTTACGCAGCAAGCAGTGGGTTGTTGGCAAAACCAAGACGACTGTTACGGCCTCATATCTAGTCTAGCTTCCTGCCTACCCGCCCAGCCAGCCTCCTGTGCGGGAAAGGAATTTAATGTGTCAAGGGATTCCCTGCAAGCACTAGTAATTTTAGAGGTTTTAAAAAGGCATGGTATATATTTACAGTTTTCACAGTTGCATATAAACAGGTGTGATAATGTTTGTAGTCACATCTTCATAAATGCAGTGAAAAAGATCCCCCTTTCTACCATGTCAGGCAGAAAGTCACAAATCAAACCTTGATCACACGTGGGTCAGCATTTCAGCTGTAAGCAGTTGGTAACTATGAAATCTGTGTTTCAATTTGTTCTACATTACCTAGTTACTCCCTGACTGGAAAGCAGGTTCAAGCAGGGTAGGAAACGCCTGCCTTTGAGGGCTGTCCGATGGTCCTGTCCTGTTGCTGTCTTATTTTGTTGCCACTTACCATGCATTGCAGAAGGGGTTTAATTACCTACTGCTTAGAAGAAACAAAGAAGGGTTTCACTCTTGTTTCAGAGATGTAAGAACAAATTGACTCCCACTGTGCAGGGATGGAATTAGGCAAGATCCAAGTGCCCAAGGCAATGAGGACTCTAAGCAACACAGCAGAGCCAAGGAAGTGAGACTGGGCAAACGAATCCAACAGCAAGTGCCCCTCTGTAGTTTGCATGGGTGGATTTTCGTGGAAAATACCCTTTATAAAATCTAAACTATTCAGATGATGCATGTTAGAAATATTTGTCTAGTTTTATCAGTATGGGAGAGTCATTTATAGCATCTGATTGTTTCCTGACATGGATGTGGCCTGATTCCTGCCCCTGTTCAAGGAAAACCCCTTATAGGCAGTGTCGCAGAGATCCTGGGGAGGTAACTACCTTTTCCTAAAATTAAAAAGACAGAAGAGCTAAAGTTAATCATAGTACTAACTGGGAACTAGTGACAATTATTTTCTAAGACTGTCTTGCCAGGTGACTTACTCCTGCTCTTTTTCTCTCCAGGAACCTTAATTGTATTGAAGCATCCCTACCCACGGAAAGTGGAAGAACCTTCCATTTATGAGTCTGTCCGAGTTCACACAGCGATGCAGACGGGAAGGACAGAAAGCGATCTTGTTCCAAATGCTCCCTCAGTAAGTTGTGTTCTGGTGCAAGGGGTGCTTCTCCTGGTTCGAGTTTAGTATGACTGTTGGAGTGAACTATGGAATAACACCAATAAATTCATCCTTTTATGGGTTCGTAAATGCAGGAAGTCTTTGCCGAGCAAGGCAAAACAAACACAGACCTCGCTAGGTACAGTCCCAAGACAAATAAAGCCTTTCACAATTGTTGTCCCTGAGACCTTCAGTGCTGTCACTGGCAAAGCATTGTCTGCGGCTAACCTAGGTAAGCCTCACCATCTAAACAAGGAATATATAAAAGTTTTTCATTCTCCTATTATCTTCCTTTTAGAATGCCATCTTACCAGTAACATTATCAGGAGTTTTAAAAAACCAAACACACCACAAAAAACAAGCACAACACTTCTCACATCTTTCTGACAACACTCATCAGGCTCTATGCAACAATAGGTATGTCAGGTTGCACAGCAAGCCCTTGTTTTGACAAACATCTTTTACATCCAGTGGTGTCTCTCTCTCCCCCCACAGGTGAGGGGAGGAATACACTAAATAGCAAAACAGTAAAAGCTACAGGATTTACCATGTTTTGTCTCACTCTGAGATGATGAGGATTAGCTGACAGGAAACAGTAGTCCTGACAGACATAAACTCATAACTTACTATTATTTTTGCAGTTGTCTTTGCTTGTTAGCAAATTATTTTGCCCAGTTCGCAATATACAGCCTCCTTCACAACTGGGAGGAAGGAAAGAGCATCTCTGACTTTCTAGGTCAGTTAAAAAGTGACCTTTTGAAAAAAATTTTCAAAGATGTGCAAGACAGGCAGAGACACATTTGGAAAAGGAAACCCCAAACTGAAGTGTGGTACAACCAAGTTAATAATATCTGTATCCTGACAGGCACATTACTCAAAAGGGTTTTTTGGCATTTCCATAGTTGGATTTTATTATTTTAGAATCACCTTGCCTTAAAGCAGGAAGACAGTTTTCTGTGTTCTGACACAGTCTTAAACCCAAAGTAGAGCGGTATGACAGAAGAGCCTCCACCCTTTCAGCCTGAGTAATTTTGAGCACAGTAAAAAGCTGTGTCATGTTAAAAGCTACACTTTACTGGTGTGAGAAACAAGAGAACATCTTCATATCCATTTGGACCACCTGCTGTGACATCTGTGACTCACTTGGACAGTAATTAGAGACTTTAAATCCCTAGTAATTCATAGCTAGCAAGACAGGTGGTTTGTCCAGAACAGTATTGCTCAGAACAGAGAGGAAAGTTTTTAATGACATAGTATATTTTTGGAGAAAAAGACAAAGAGTTACATTAATACGTACTTCTTCTGTCTCTCACAGCCATCCCTTCGTGGCCGAGTTCTACTTTAACCTCCAAAGGAACTTGACTTCCACATACAATCAATAAAAAGGCAGTATTTTTTCAAGAGGAAGTAGTAATTAACTTGGCAAGAATTTGGTTTTCTGAGATCAGCAGTCTCACAATTAGGGCTCTACCACAGAGTTTCAGTGAGTATCTGAGAAGTCAGAAGGTCCCAGTGTCACTCATCATGGCAGAGAAACAGTTCAACAAACAATTTCTCAGTAAGCATATTGAACCTAACAGGTTTTTCCTCTGGAACATACGGCTGTTTGAGAGAAGAGAACGCTTAAGTAAAACATCATTCCCCTCACCCCCTTGCATATCAAGAGTGATTTCTGTGGGTAATTCCACTGCCCAGTAAACCCCAGGCGCTTCTGTTTACAACATGCACTGAGACAACCAACTAACTTTACTAAATAAACTGTAATCGCAAGTATTTTGCTGTGTTTGGTTGAGAAGATACAAGCCAGAAGCTTTCTGAGGGTCTCAGAGATTGCCTTCAGCGCTAGTACAGGGCTGTGTTTACCCTAGTGGTGGATCCAGTGTGTGAGGGGAGCACGGGAGCGAGGACAAGGCGTGCGGCCACGGGAAGGTTCCCCAAGAGCAGGCTGTTCCTTCGTCTTACAGGTGTAGGCAAAGATGTGGGAAACAGAAGCACAGCTCAGTCACTAACCCCGATCCCTTTCCTTCTCACTTCACAGCTTGGTACAAAGGAAGGATATTTGATAAAACAAGGCAAAATAGTCAAGGTAAGGAAAACTCTTACTCCTTGCTTTCACTCTGCAATCACCCACAGAAGCTAGAGGCAATGCGGAGCTGAAATAGCTCCACCTGCATTCCCCTGCAGAGAGGAACCATTTGTGTTTTAAGCAACAACAACAAAGCATGACTATAAACCAGAGCAAGTCAACAGCTTTAAAGGTTTTCCTTTCCAAAGAAGCATTCCACTAAATTCTCACAAGACAATTACCATCCGTTCTTGATCTTTCAGAATTGGAAGACAAGGTGGTTTACACTGCATAGGAATGAACTTAAGTATTTCAAAGACCAGACAGTAAGTAGCAAACTTACGAAGTTCTACTCTTCAAACCTCTACAGAGGCAGCTGCAGCCGCCTCATCTCTCTGGCTTCCCGCATCTGCATCACAGCTTCCCGAGCTAAAGCTTCCCATACTGTCAGAGGGGTCACACCTTTCAAATGAAGTCAAGAGTTTTGCTGATGACTTCAACGAGAGGAAGTTAGGAAGTTTTACAGATAGAAAACATTAACCGTGTTCTGTCAGTCTTACCTACTAGACAGAGTTGTTCACCATACATTTTAAGCTACCAGCGCAACACAGTTTTTATTGGTAGCTTTGACACACAACCTAACAGACAGCAGTGCTATTAAAATATTTCTGCAAATACTAGTAGTATATTTTGCATTCTTTGATTTCATTCTTTTATTTCAAGTGGTCACACAGTATACCTAGAAAACCATTCACTGAAAAATACCTTCCTTCCTAGCACTCTGACATAGATTAACCTGCTGCATCTGGGAAAAACAGTTGCTGTTCCATTCTGTCTTAAACTGAGTAAAAATAAGAAATACCTCTAGAGTTTCTCCACCCTTGCAATACCTCTAGTTCGGGTTCCTCCATAAACACAGCCAAACTGTTTACTTCTGCCAAGCCCTATTTCAAGCATCAACAGGCTTTAACACAACAGCATACACAACTGCCCTCTCTTACCAAACATTACCATTTATAAACAGTTACATATTTATGGCACCTTCCATCAGTTTTCATTTCAGTCCAAGCCAACTTGAATTAAGTTTCCGGGATAACATTTCAAAGGGCAGCTCTCCAAACATTTGTGACTTACCAGGTGAAGAAGGTGTCTCTGTCAGGACTGTGGGCAGCAGCTCCCATGTCTCCTGGCACTCCTGTTGTTGCTGTGTGGTTGCAGATACCTACAGGCGAGCAACTTACTGGTGGCCCTAGGATGGCATTTGTTAGCAGGCTTCAGTATAAGTGACTGTCTTCTAGCGCAGTGTGTAACTGACAGCTACTAAGCCAGAGGGAAACATAAGGAAGGGTGAGAGAACTACAGGGACCTCCATGCATCTGATGAGGGACCAGAGGAACAGCTAAGGGCGTTTGGGCAGAGGGCAAGCTGCTCTTCCACTTCAGCTGCCTCTTGCAAGGAGCTCAATAGGGTGAGGCCGAGAGAAACGAATCAAAGGAGGACTTGCGCAGTTTAGGCAGAACAAAACTCTTAAGGGAGAGGTGTTGTAGCCATACACAGCCAGTCTGCACCCCTGCACCTACACACTCCTGGGCCTGTCCCAAGAGCATCAGCTATACACACACTGCTCACACAGCAAGCCCTATCCCTCCTGCAGCAAGCACTGCTCTAGCTCTGCTTCTGCCTTTCTCCCTACCCAGCTTCATCCTTTTAAAGCACTTGGGAATTAATTACATCTCCAACAGCTGGCTAGCCCTGATAAGACTTTTAACCATCCCTATATCTCTGTAAACCTTAGCTGGAGATTATATCAGATTTGATAATGTGTCAGTCAGGTTATAGCGCATCAACCAAGCCCTCAGCGGTCTGCATCTAGCTCAAACTTCCCTGCAGTAGACATCACCTCTGTGGTTTGTCTCAATCTGAACTGACTGTTCTGGTGTTTTATATTTAGCTCAATTGATCTCATGTTAGTACTGATGTTGTTTGCTAGTGTGGGTTTACGGTCTTACAGCTATTGTACCTATGCCTGGAAAAACCTTGTGTGCCTGTAAAGGTCTAGGTGCATTGAAGATAAACCGAACTAGCCTTATCTTCTGTTTTCATATGTTCCTATTTTAAAATGATTTTATTTTCAAGGCCACAGAACCGATTCGGGCACTTGACCTAACTGAATGCTCAGCTGTGCAATTTGACTATTCCCAGGAAAGAGTTAATTGTTTCTGGTAAGTTGCTGTGCTTTTTCCACCTTGCTGGAAATGTCAAAATAGCCAGGGAAGTTTGAGATGTAACCACTGGGTGCTTCTGAAAGCTCCCTTGCTGGTTGCGACTGGTTGTCCTCTAACTCACGAATCTGTTTCTGTCGGACAACCTCTGTCCTGCAACGTTTTGCCAAATTACTGCTGCCAAAAGGATTTTCTCTTGGTGAGGACGAAGGGTGTAGGCCTGTGTGTAGTGGGCATGTCTTTTCCTAATTCTGGAAGCATGTTAAATCATCACCTGAACCCATGCAACTTAGGTACGGTCCCGTTCCCAGCTCAAACGTTGCTATGGCGCACACAGTAACTGCTCCTGTGCCCAGATGCGGGTGTGTTGTCCATACGGGGCTGGGGCAGTGTCTCCCCGAGCTGTTGATGACTGTAAGCCGTTTTTGCCTAACCTCCCTCCCGCTGACTGAACGGGAGGGAGCACGGCCTCCTCTGTCTAAACAACTTGGTGCAGGCCAGCTGGGTTCACTTTTAGGAAGAACTACCAGTTGTTGTAGCAAATTAAGAAATAGTTTTAATTGTTTACTTACAGTTTAGTGTTCCCACTAAGGACGTACTATCTGTGCGCAAAAACCGGAATAGAAGCTGACGAGTGGATTAAAATACTGCGATGGAAACTGGTAAGTTGACGTGCAGTGTTCCATGGCCGTACGCCTCAGGCAGCAGTGCCCTTGGTACTGCCGTCGTAAAACCCCCCAGTTTTGTAGCACCCAAGTGCTACCGTTTTCCCTATCTGCAAGAAGGGAGTACTTGTTCTGGCTTCCAGGCCAACTAGACTGGAATACGTAGTTTTTGCATAATGTAGCTGCCTGCAAACCCGCTTTAGCATTTTTGGGATGCTCTTTTAACACACATACTCATTACGAAGAAGAAATTACTTCCATCTTTAAGGGTGTCATTGTGTAGATGGTAAACACTATGGAGCATCAGCACAGACCACACGTGTCAGGTCATGAAGGAAGCAATGAGAAGACAATGTAAAGGCTTAAGAGTGTTACTTCCTTAAAAATAGCAGTATTTGGGTTGATCATGCTCAGCCACACCCACAGGCATGCAGACAAACAGCAATGGATTGTCTCTTTCTGTTCTAGTCACAAATACGGAAGCAACTGGAGCAGCGTAACGCCACCCTCAGTTCCTAGCGGCACCGCCAGTACTTCTCCTCCGTTGGCAGGAGCTGCCGCTTTGCCAAGGGGAAGGCACCACTTACAAGAGGACGGTTTCACATGTCTCCATTTCCCGCAGTGGGCACGTGTGTGCGTCCAGCTCCGCACACCAAGGGTTCCTACAGCTGAGCACTCTCCGGCTGTTGAGTCACATGCGGAGGCGTTTGCAAAATCAGAGTGTGGGTTTGACATGCGTGGCGTGCGGCTGTAGTCCACACTGAATTCAACACCTGTTAACTAATCACAGAAGTAGCGACTGTTTAAAACCTTTGTGGTTATTCAGAGGACTCTCGGTAATTTATTGTAAGCTCCATCACAACTAACCGTGAGCAGCATATTCTATAACCTTGAACCTGTTATTTAAAGCCAGTCCTTTCTGTAAATATTAAATATTTCTTTTGTATCATGTGTTTAGGCCCTAAACCAAAAGAAAAATGACAGAGGTAATTACATTTTTGTAAATAGTATCTATATTACAATCCAGAGAATATTTCGAGTCCCTTTTCAAGGTGATGGATGAGTAATGCTTAGTTCCGGTCAAATACGGTTTTATGCGGTTTAGATTTATACCGCAGTGATGGCTACAAGAGAACGGTTGTTTGTCACGGCACGTATAGGTAACAGTGAGCAGCGCCATACGAGCGTGCTTGTTTACAGACTAGGATTATGAGAAACGGGCAGACGGTTCCTAGTGCTCGTATGACAGAGCTGCCACGGGGCCCTGAGGATGGTGATGGGGCTCTGCAGAAGCCTTTGCCCGTGGCAGCCACCAGCATTCGTTAGCAGCATTACGTGTCCCCCTTGAAAATGGGCTGGATTTTGTACTTTTCCCTCACGCAGAGAGCTCAAAACGAGGTTTTGTCCAGAACTATGTTCTAGAGTTAAGCACTGCTTGCTTTATATTAAACAAGATCAGTAACAGAAAAGCACCATGTACGCTAAAAATACGAGTTTAGAAGAATACATCTTCTACATGACCTGATGTAAATTTCCATCTGTATTTTGGAAGACTTATGCAGATGTGACAGTATTGTGGCTTGCTACAAAGCTGAGAAGGGGAAGCCCAGTACTTCGGCGCTGAGTCTAAATTGTTACATTTTGGAAGCAAAATTTGACACACTGCAGGGTCCCAAGACCAGCCTGGCCTGACCTCAGGGCTGACCCACCTGGCAGAGCCCCTGAGCAATCCTGCTCCCCCTGGAGATGTGGGGAAAAGAGGGGGGGCCCCCATCTCCCTGCAAACGCTCAAGTTTCTGCTGAATCAGCGTACACAAACCTCTCCCGCTATGCAATCGCTGCGGCGCAGGGCTTGGTACTGCTCAGGCAGCAGGTCAGTGCTCAATAGGTGCCTTTACTGTGAGAAGACTGAAGAGGAAGAGGGGAAAAAAACATACCGGAAGGAGAAAGAAAATCTAGATTTGGACATAGGAATAGCATTTTATTTCAACTTAGAAATTCAAAATATTTGTAAATATTTTTATACAGACTGTTTTCTGAATAAAATGTCATTATAAAACTACTGAAGGTCTTTATTCCTGTACTGTATTAAAGCTTTGCCCTCCTTTTTCCCTTTAAGAAGTTTAACTGGCATCTCCCATTTAGTTAAAAAGCTCCGATGAGTTTGTGTGAGATAAAGGCAGTGTTAATGGGAAGAGAGCACCGATGTTCTCCAACAGCATCACTGTTCTCTGAAAACAGCTTGGAGATGAAGCTTGAGGCGTAACCACAAAAGCAGCCTTCCCTGTTTCACATGAAGAGGCCGTGTTACAAAACGTGAGAAGCGAGTTCAGCACACGGTGCCACGAACTGAAGCCAGTAAAAGAAATGGCGCTTGGCTGGACAAGGAAGCAGAGCCACAGGCAGGTGAGCTGAACAGAAGCTCACAGCAACAGTCGGCCCTAGGTGGAACACGAACACTTTTTGTCAGAAATACACAGAGATGCCTTGTGGCTCAGTTCCCAGCTGCTTCTGTAATGACCAGCAACAGAAAGCTCAAGCCAGGAGTTTGGTTTAAATGGAAAAGGGTTGATTGACATCTTTAAATCTCTGTGACAGCTTTTAAGACAAGAATTCGCAGCCCTTATTTCCAGCACCACCATTTTCCCCTCATCCTGCCTGACGCTGAAGGTGGGTGAGGTATAAGCAAGGGGGCGGTGGTGGCCCCTTTCCCAGCCTGAGGCAGAGACCTGCCAGGAGCTCTCCTTTAGACCAGCGGTGCTCGGTTTTAGTGCTGGAAGTCTACGCTGGAGTCATCACAAGGGGCATGTGGGAGGGGACGAGGTGGGGAGCAAAGAGCACGGCACTGATGCCCAGCAATAGGAAGCCAATCGGCACTAACTTCCGCATTGGCACGGGACCCAGTATCTGTATCACCCCATTGAGAGACACCCCAGTTATCAGCCTGTAAACTCCTGGATTTTGTACATTTACAGGCAATTAAGAGATCACTCCACAGAAGCGCTGATGTGCTGTAGAGTGCTATGGGGCAACAGAAGAGTGGATCAGGCTCTGTCATTTAAAAATACTGTATTTTATTTGTATTTATTTACTTAGGAAAACCTAAGGGTAAATGAGCTGAGAGTGTCACCAGTGACGAACCCACACAAAGACTATGCGACATGAGATCTTCACAACCATATTACACAAAAAACCCATGAAGAAGTGAGACACTGTTTGGGTGCTTTTATCTGGGCATCAGGAAAACACCTAAAGCAACAGCTTTCATAGAAATAGCTTTCTTCTTAGTGGAAGCAGGATGCAGCTAGCATCCAGATTAGTAGCATTCCCTTGCCAAAGTATCACCCACGTAAGAAAGCCGGGATATTTATTGATTGTACCAACACATCACTGCTAGTAAACCTGCTCTCACAACACTCTTTCAACCACATCTTTGATAACACTATACAACTGATCTGCTTTCCAATACATCGTGGTAGTCGGCCTGAGGATATGCCCCGCCGCGCGCCTGGTTCCCTGTAAAGCAAGAGATCTGTGGGTTGCTCATCTGAGCCAACAGCATCACGCTGATGGGGCTCAGCTGGCTGGGCTAAACTCCATGGGAGCTATTTTGGTGGTCTCTCCAGTACTGCACAATACAAGAAGCGTGGCCTAAAGTAACATCCACCTACAACACACTAGTAGATCATTTCAGATTCAGTACTATGTACAATTTACTCTTACTTAGTATACTAAGGAGCTGTGGTATTTCTTCCGAGACATGTTATTTGACTGAGGATTATTGAATCTTTCTGTCCACTGGGCTGCAGAGGGATGCTGCACTCCGGCTATACCATCAGGTTAAGACACTTCAACAACCTGCCTCAGTTCTTCAAAGAGTGGCGTCAGCTCCTTCTCTAGACTGACAATCAGCCCTGGAAAGAGGGAAGAGGCAGAACATCCCATCAAACGACATAACTGAGAAGCTTCTCTCCAAACCCCGCAGCCCCCTCCCCTCCCGTCACAGGCAGTGTTTTCCAAAACGCAAAACACTTCCCAGCTCACTCTCCCCGGGATCAGCGGGCAGCACCCGGAGGGAGAGTGCTTGCAGCCCTGGCACCAACAGGGGCACAGCCGTGCAGCCCAGCTCTCCCTCCTGCTGCTGCTTCCCACAGCCACCAAGGCACAAGCAGCTGCGCAAGAATTAAATCCGTTTTGCTCATGGTCATTAGCCAACACCCCCCTGAGCAAGGCCAGGTGCCTCGCTGAAGGATTCCCCCACCCCACAGGACCGAGAAGACGAAACCACATGTTGCTGTGGAACGTAACTTGGAACTGACAGAAAGAAACCAAACAGCTGGTTTGTACAGTACAATCATCGCCCCTGCAGTGAACACTGACGCAGCAAGGGTAAGGTTAATCACAGGAGAAATATGCTTCTAAAAGAGTAACAAGTTCAGCAAGTCACCTAAAACTTGTAAATTTTTACTCACACCTTTCCCGTCTCCCTTTCACAATATGCTGACAAAACTCATAGCAGGAGCAAAGTTTATATACCTTGAAGTAAATTCTGGTAATTTCTTGTCAATTATTTAAACACCTAGGCCTTAACATACTGCAGTATTTAAAATACATGTGAAGACATACCGGTATTGGCATTGCTGCTAGCAATGAAACTTACTACCAGAGGTAAGCGATTGAACTGCACCACCTGCAAGGAGAGAGAACAGAGTTCAGCCAGCAGCTAACACATGTTGGATGTCAGAGCTCTGCCACATACATTCTTTCAGACACAAGCAGCCTCCTCAGTTTAAAGGGCAAGCAGGAGCAAGAACTACAGAGCTGTTTCATAAGATTCACAATTAAAAACACCAACAGAAATTACACCACAGTACAGGAGCTGCATGTGGAATGCCTGGTATTTCCCTCCCTCCTGTGTTCTGCAGCGTTATCCACCAGAAATCTAACTCAGCTCACAGACCACACTCTCCGCAGGTAACAAGAGGGCAGGCAGGTTTATCGTTTTAAAATAATATTCCGTGTAGAGCAGTATCTCCCATTAATAGAAACTGGAACCTTGAGCATAACAATAAGCTAGCAGCAACGAGAGAATCAAAGCAAGGTACTCAGTGTATAAACTCACTCATTCACCCATTTATTTTCCAAGCAAATCCAGGTACTGTAGGCTAAACAGCTGGGCAGTTTAGTGCAGTCACAATAAAAAGCTCTCAAGGCCACTAGAACTTTAGAAGGAGCAGAAATGTAGTACATGATGGATTTCAGGACACAAATAACCAGTTTGTAAAAAATGTGCGCAATATCTCAAAGCTTTCTTACCTCGAAGCCGTACTGGCAGCAAGATTGGCTACGAAGTAGGCTGCATGTGCTTATTTAACTTTAGGTGTCACTAATTGTAAACAAATCTTTTTTGTAAAAGAGAACATAAACCCTTCATAACAGACTCTGAAGGCTGTATAAGCAGTACCTGATGCAAATTCCCGTCAGAAAACTTGACCATTTTCAACCAGTAAATCTCAGTTTTCAGAAATACAAGAGCAGCTTAACAAATAGTGCAGAAGTTTAGCTTAGCCATTTAAGCATCATGAGAAAAAAAAAAACACAAATACTTCCATAGCAGCCAAGCGGGAATCTAGCAAAGTTTAAACAACCCTCTCTCCCTTCCTCAATGTAACGTAGGAACAGCTCAGGTCACTGAGAACAAACCACGCTGCAGTTACTCACCTGGTATGTATTGTAATAGCAGATGATGCTTTTGTTTTTGGAAAGTCCTAGTTTACTGCCCTGATCTGTGGCAAGGGCAAAGGTGGAGAGAAAGCCAGGTCGCAGTGCATGTTCTGGAGCATTATCATTGGCAACTGGAACAAAACAAGAAAATTCTTATCTTTACATGGTATTTCTGACTGCATCACAAGCCCTTACCCAGCTTAGTGCTGTGCCAAAAGCAGATCTGCTGCTAGGGAGCACGTAACACATCTCACATGCTTCTGCAACAAGTACAGGATGATCTTCGTGAGCAGCACATCATTAATAATCTGTAAGTGATCGCTGCTCGTTACACCACCGTCCTCCCGGGCATACCTAACAAACAGACTTTTCCTTTACAGCCCATGCTGATGTCGGTTTTTTGTGTGTCCCTCTCTGTTTGCGCCGATTCCAGCCTTTGAACTGATTACTGGCCCACAGTCACTCAAAAGAAAACAGGTGGAGATGTGCAAGTTCTGCCAGGTGTTTAAATACTTCGGGACACTAAAAATAAATAAATAATCTGCAGCACTTTAATCTTTGCATTCTTAAACTAGTGTACTTAAAACGTAAAAACATCTTAAATAAGGACTGCAGCGATATGATAAAAACTACAGTACCAAAAAGCAAACTAAATTAGGTAACGTGTGTAAAAGTTGGATGCAATTGCTTCTGAGCACGGAGCAGCCAAGTCAACAAAATACTGATAAGCTCTCTTTCCTACTTTGCATCAATCAGCCTACGAGTGACTTGAAGATACAAGGACCTTACAGTACTCCAACACTGAGGAAACCTTCTGTGGCCTATGATTATTAAGGACACAAACGAAAGGATAAATTTAAGAGATAATCAACTACTGAATTCGAAGTGAAAGTCTAATTTCATTCTTCGATTTTGGATATTCAGGTATTGGGCATAACCAGAGAAGATTCTGCTGCCCTTTTCCACCCCCTGCTGTTCAATCAGGATTTCGGTTGCAGGGCACAGGGAGAAGCTGAAGTTACCTTTGATAACAGGCACACCATCTCTATCTGAGACTACAATAGCATGAAGACCTTCAACACTGCAAAAAAATTAAGGAGAGACACCACTTTAAAAACAGCGTAGTTAGTAGGCAAAGATCTTTTTTTCTGAACAAGTGTGCAGGGAAGGGGAAAATATGGAAAGAACTGACGTTTTCACTAACTTAATACCTCACGGAAAGGGGCTTGTTCTGTTTAGTACAGGTGGTCTCTTGGGGCAGTAAAAAGAGAAATACAAAATAAAACTACTGAAAACTGCATGAACTTTTAGCTTCAGAAAGAGGACTGACGGACGCTACTGATCACATTTCCTCAGTCAGGCAAGAGCCTCTGCATGTTGTCCTCGCTTAACGAGTGCCAGTTTCACCACATTTGCGCATAACCTCAGCCTGTTTAACAATGCTGGCAACCGGCAATTACCAAAAAGGGAATTATGAAGGCTTAAGTGACGAAGTCACGAGGAATGCCTTTTACACTCATTACGACACGATGCGCACACTTCCCTTCTTCTCGGGCGAGCGAAAACCTGACGCTGTCTTCATCTGGAGGAACTCTCGCTTCAATAACCAAACCAGCGTTACCGAGACAGCCACCTCCCTCCGGGACACCGAAAGAGGCCGACAACGAACCACCCCCCCCGCCCCCCCGCCAGCAGTCGGGCAGGCTTCAGGGAACGGCCTTTGCCTCGAAAGGGCCCTCACCGCCGCGCCCCCCGGTTACCTCGGCAGCTTCTTGTACAGGAACCTCTTCAGGTCCTGGGGGCAGAGAGGGGCGGCACGTTACTGATCCCCACAGCCACCGAGGGGGCTCCCCGCGCCCCACTCCCCTCACAGGCCCCGCTGCAGCCCCGCAGGCCGCTCTGGGCCGGCTCTCCCTTCATCACCCAGCCGCAGAGCTCGGTGTCGTCCCCCCTCCTCCCCGACCCTCCCCTCAGCCGCTCAACCGCCGCCCAACCGCCGCCAACGGCCGCTCAACAGCCGCCCAACTTACATCGGCCATGGCTGGGGCCCTGCCGCCGCCGCCTCCGCGGGCCTGCGAGACGAGAGTGCTCCCGGTCACCACTGAGGCCCGTCCGCCACCCCCCCCGCCCCGCCGCCATGGTAGAGGCCGCCCCCACCCGCCCCGGGAAGGGGTCGAGACCATCGGGGAAGCTGGGGGGGAGGGTGTGGGGGGTGTTGGTGCTGCCCGCCCCACCCTACCTGCGCTGCCCTCGGCGTCCACCCGAACGGCTCCGCCGCCGCTTCCCGTTTAAGCCTCTATCACATGATGGCGCTCCGCCCTCCCGGACCTGGAAGCGCTTCCTCGTCGCCACCGGGTTAGTCCCGACGGTTCCTACCCGGTCCCCGTCCCCCCAGACGCCGCCGGGGTCCGGCCGAGCCGGCCGGCTCGGCCGGACCCCGGCGGCGTCTGGGGGGACGGGGACCGGGTGGCCCTAGTTTTCCTCTTCCAGCGAGATCCCTATAAAATTCTTCCAAATACTCGCCCTGAAGGCTGCTCAAAGCCCCATCCAGCCTGGCCTTGAACACTTCCAGGGATGGGGCATCCACAACTTCCCTGGGCAACCTGTGCCAGCGTCTCACCACCCTCACAGCAAAGAATTTCTTCCTGATATCCAATCTAAATCTACCCTCTTTCAGTTTAAAACCGTTACCCCTCGTCCTATCAGTACGTGTCCTTGATAAAAAAAAATCCCTCCCTATCTATCTCTCCTGTAGGCCCCCTTCAGATACTGGAAGGCCACAATGGTGTCTCCCCGGAGCCTCCTCTTCTCCAGGCTCAACAACCCCAACTCTCTCCGCCTGTCCTCATATTAATTCCTTGTTTTGCTTTGCTTGCATGTGCGGCTTTTGCTTTACCTATTAAACCGTCTTTATCTCAACCCACGGGTTTTCTCACTTGTACCCTCCCGATTCGCTCCCCCATCCCAACAGGAATTTTGTCTCCAGTTCCAACGACAGCCTTTCTATATACAGAGCAAACCAGTACTCATGGGAAAAGTATATTCACCATGAAGGACAGCATCGTAAATAAACATTGTATTTTAAGATTATTTCTAAAAATACGGAGAAACCTGACACACAGACCTTGTTCCTGCCAGCCTGAGGAGCCTCACAATTATCCTGAAGTATGGGGAGGAAGGTTTATAACAAAAATTTCTCTCCTATATTTATTACGTTTGTACTGTTTGCTCCCCAAAGTATCTCGATAACATGCCAAATATGGCACAAAATTTTTCATTTGTTACACGGTACCTTTTTCTCCAGGCTCTACCCAGTGGTTTCCAAAGGAGCAGAGGGAAAGCAGCACACAGACATCAGCGGCGCTTGCACGGCTGGAGTGAATCCTTCGCAGATGGGGGGTACAGCACCGGGGCTTCTGACTGCCAGTCGCCCTGAATCGTTCTGACCAAGTAAAACTGACTGCACTTGATCAACCAGATTTAGACAACTGGGAAGCTGGTACTTTTTAAAGTTATAGCTTCAGCAATTTGTATATTGGCCGATTTTTTTTAAAAAAAAAAATGTTTGCTTTTACTATTACATTTTCATTCTGCTCTCTTTGACAGATCTACAGGAAGAAAGATTAACAACTGTTTAAGGGATGAATGAAATTTACGGAACAAATCACCTCAAAAAAATCCACCCCACATTCTTGCGCTCTCACTTTAATCCTTTTACAGCACTTGTTACAAAATTGTACTAAAAATGTATGTAATCTCTGCTGCCTATTTAAATGCATCTGCTACATTTTAGTGACTATAATCTTCTACACCTTTTCTTGGAAACTTGCAGAAAAAAAAAAAGAGACTGTTTGAAAAAAAAAAAGTCACATATTCAAGTTTAATCTTGTTTTAGCTAAACAGTTAGAGAACTTGTAGGGAAATGTTCATCAGATGTGAACACTGAATTCACTTGTGACTTGGGATGCTCCATAAGTAGAACACATACTGATGTCGTATTTCAGCAGATGCAAATCATCTCCCTTTTTCATTATGCTATGTCAAAGTGTCACACCAAGATTTTTCACTTTTTGCAGGACTGTTCTGCTTGCTCTTTTAAAGGAGAAATTAAGAACCCATGCTTGTGCTATCTTCGGTTATGGCCTGTATTTAATTTAGAATTAAATAAAAAGAGTAAGGAGTTAATTTTAGGTAGGTAGAAAAAAGTTGAGGGATTTTTAGTCAGGCTGTTCAAAACCAGTTTCGTTTTTCCCTTTTGATTCCAATACCTTATTTTAATGAGAACTTCACCTTCTGAAGACAGGTCATCTGAAAAGACTGAAGTACTTCACCCTCTTCAATTAACATCTTCCTCCTAAGAAGATTTGTTCTGAACTTTCCAGCAGATTATCTTCCTTGGTTTTGTTGAAGGAATGTAATTTCTGAAGAAAAAACCTTCAGACTTCAGGAAAAAGTAACAAACATGAGGAGAGAAACACCCACTTGGAATATTAAAAGAATGTTTGCAGGCCATATTTAGAACAGGTTCATGTTTATGCTACAGGAAATAGCAGCATCCTTCTGCATACTACTGCATATTTTGAAGCATGCATCTATTTAATCTGTTAAAGGCTAAGTAGCATTTTTCCACCAGTATAAATATATTATTTGTTTCCTTCTTTGAAAATGGCAATTGCAAAAGATAATTCAATGAAACGCAGCAGCCTAGGTCTCATTTTTAAGCTGCTGGGACGTCTGCGTTGCCATAGGACACAGCCACTGCGTTATTCCAGTTCGTTGAGATACTGATAGCAATCTAACCAGCCCGAGACAGCACCACATCCCTGCTTCTCCACTCACCTGCTTCTCGGCTGCAGCAGAAGTAACTGCAGGGCAGACGTAACCCACCCGATTACCGTAAGCAGCTTTGCTAATGCCATCTCTTCACTCCGACTTCACTGTTCTGGTATTTGACAAATGCATTATATATCCTTTTTCCTCGTAACTAAAAGATCACCTGCAAGCTCAGGCTCATTTGTGAATGGGAAGGCCCGAGTACTCGTTAAAGCCTTAGGAACAATTTTCTTCTATTAAGAAGACACAGGAGTACCAGTATGTACTTTGATAGTTTGTTTTCATTAGTATAATTACAATACATTCTAGACAGTTACAAAATCCGTGGAATCACGTTTTCTCCATAAATTTCTATTGCAAACTTCAAACATTTGGGTGCCTTTGCAGTACTTTTCCTGTAAACTTAGTAACGACATCCACTACAGCATCGCCCCTGCCCCCTCCCCCCCCTTTTTTTTGTGTGTCAGCAACTTTTAGTTCTGCTTCATGCCTCAGACTTTGATGTCCACCTTGAATGCTGGTTTAGCTGCTTAGTTAAAAGCCTGCAGCTACTCCCTCTCATGTTACGCCAATTCAATAGAGGACATTTCCAGTGGGACAGTTTAGAAAAGGTATATATGCAACATGATTTCTGGGTCACTTAGAGCAATAGCATTTAGCTTATTTCTAAGGTCAAAGCCTGCTCTAGATCAAAAGGAATTCCAATGAAGTCAGTCAAGTCTTTAAACTTTCAATTTAGGAGGAGAATTTGGCTCCACATAAACTGATAGCATTGTTCAAAGATAGCAGCTTTCTCAAACAAAAAATACCGCCCGTATCACGAGCCACCTGGCATTCTCAAATACAAGAAACATTCCGCTGCATAGCACTGTTAAAATGTAAAAACATCAGCTACTGAACCTAAAAAACATTTTCAACCCAGTTTCAATAAACTTCAAGTACATTGTACTTAGCTGCTTCAAAACACCTCTTTGCATCAGCAGGTGTGGCTACATTTAGTTTCCACGTACAGGCCACGGAGTTACATGATCTCGTATGTAGGAGCTGAAGGGTACGTTTGCTCATTTCTGGGAAGTCAGGTGCAGCAAACATTCTGGTCCAGAGAAACGCAAACCCTAGCTCTTCCGCCCTGGGACAAGTGATATGGCTCTGACCATAGGAGCACACTGCAAACTAGCAAAGCATTTAAATAGTTGGCAAAAGTGTTGAAAGGCACATAGCTTGTCCTTAGCAATATTTCCCTGTTCCACTTGTGGTGCCCATTGAGGAATCAGTGTTGGGACCTAGCCTGAAATAAAAAAATAGTAAGAAAATGGAAGCCTCCCAGGAAAAAAAAAAAATTAGGTTGCCTTTTTTTTTTTTTTTTTTGAGATTTAAGATTTTACTATTGCATGTTTTCCTCTACCTTTCCAGTGAAAATTAAGGAAGCTATGGGTGCACGTTAACCATACGTATGGACTTACTACTACTGGAATACCAAATGGTAGAGCTGCTGTAAACTGTTGCAAGTACTAAAAGCAATGCCTATAATGGTCTGTACAGCATTTGCAAATATTTACTTTGAAAAGAAATTAGTGTAGTTCTTAGTTTTCTCAGCATTGCTTAGAAACGCTAAAAAACTACAACAGCTAACTGCTACTCTACACCAGATCAATATACTCCAACAGATATTTAGGAATATATGCCATTATATTTAAAAATACCAAGTCCTCTAAGCCGGTAAACCTAGAAGATTTTACATAGAATTAGAGATAAAATATTAAAAATTCTTGTTTCAACTCCACACACTTGACATCTGAATAGGAGTGATGTAATCATACTATTTATTCCATCAGTGAGACAAAATGTTGTATGGAACTAAATTTCTGAGATTTTAAATAGAAAGTCATTTAACTCGTATATACACAAAGTGTTCTTTCCACAGATATTTACATGGCAAATATGTTAGAGGAGAACCACTATGACTAAGTCTCTACAAGTATAGCATCCTTTCTGAGCTATTCTCTCTGCTGAAAGAATTCACAGAAGCTTTGAAGTAAAATCTAGACAATTAAAGTTACCTATATTTCACAGTAGGTAAAGAAGCCATTAAATGATATTTCAGCATAAGGTTTCTGGAAACAGCTACACAGTAGAGTTTTACATCCACCCCTCTCTTCCAGCATTCACGGTGAAACTAAATCTCTTCTTAATTTACAAGAGAGATAACAGCATACGTAAAGATGTACACATATAATTGTAGTTCATCCTCCTCGATAGAGGCTGGTCAGCCGTTCTAGTTCTTTGCAGTTGTCCATGGGCATGGAGTCTGCTTTCTTTCGGAGGCGGTCATCTCGATATACTTTTGCTGCATAAAGTAAGTCTGTTTCTTTAGCGAAAAAAAGAGAAAAGATTTTTCAGGTTAAAAAGCGAATGCTTTGCACATGATACATTCCTTCTCAGAGCTGTCCAAAACACCTCAGGTTTAATCCTCCTTTTTTCCTTCTGTCTATTCTAACTACCCACAGACACCAGCTAAACAGCACTGCTACAGCTTCCCTTTGCTGGATCTTCACAAGCATTTCATCTTTTTCAGCAGCAAAAGTGCTAACAGCCTTCTAATACCCTCATATTTCATACAGCAGTACCTGATTAAAAAACACACGCACAACCCTCCCCTACTCCCTCTGTCAGACCTCATTAAACAATACAACTATAGGTCACAATCAGTGATCTTGCGTATTATCAACAGCTCTACCGTCTTGTCTATGCCCAAAAAATCCATTCTGAATGTTAAGCCCATTACTTCAACTGATGCTGCTTCAGACTGCCAGTGTTCAGAGGTATTAATAAAAGAGCTGTGTCAATTATACTGGTGTTTAATAGGTTGACATTGCTGAGCATTTTAATCCAATACAATCTTTTTCAGCCCTTCAACTCAAAATGCATTAGCAAGGCATTCTTAAACATCAATCAACACTGTGAAGATTTTAACTGTCAAGGAGATCCAACACACAACAGGCATTTTAAATCTGTAAACCCATGAAATCAGCCGTTTCTATAAATAGAGAAAATCTATTAGGGGCTTGGGTAGTTTTCACAACATGGTAAATTGCAAACAGCAAACAACATGACAGTCACCACCTTCAGGTTATTTCTCTTCTTTATACTAGGGTCAGATGTTTGTCTAGTCATCGCATTTGCCCAGTAAATATGTATATACGGAATCGTGGGCCTCTCTGCGTTGTCCAGAACTCTGTTCATGCTTAAAAAAAGTAAGCGTTGTCAAGAATAGATGCTGAAAAATGGGAAAGGTATTTTTTCCTCCTCTTTCACTTGCCAGGTGGAAACTGCATATCAACCAAACCTTTTCAAAGGTATTTAGACAGTAAATATATCACAGGGGACACAAATGTAATATGCCAGTAAATCTAAGCGTAATGACTCGGTCAATAAAAACTATCCTTCCAGATCTACACTCCGCTGAGAAAAAAATACAAATAATATGTCCTCTTTTTATTGTGCTGGATTATATCTTGTCTTTATTTTTTTGTTAACAAGCACGATCATTTTTGTGAACTATTTTATTCTAGGATTACCAATCATTCATCTAGCAACCACTTGTAGATGAAAAATTAGGTACTCATTTCACAAAGAGTGAACATATTCAAACATTTCAAGATGATCAAAGGACAAACTAGCTGGAAATATATAAGAGCTTTTTATATTTGCTTATGAATTATACCCCAAAATTTTCTCACGCTTTCCTCTATTTGAAAAATCTGGGAAAAATTGTTCTGACCAAATCTAGTACCCTGGGCAATAACCTGAATGTTTTCCCCCAAAGTACTGGTGTTTCTCTGGCATACATGTGACCCATCAGCACAGTTTTCTGCCCACAGTTCTTTCCTGTGGGCAATTCATAAAACTGTGGAGATTTACTTGTGCGTAAGCAATGTGTACTCACAAGTAAGGAGCGTAAAGCCTCCAGGAAGCACGGGGCCTGCTATGCATGGGCAAGGTGGTTTGTATTTGTACATGTACAGGCCAACTGTAATGAACGCGTGCGGTCCTTTGCCTGTTCAGGCGTTTGTCTAGCCATGAGGCTGGGCTGTCTTTTACAACCGGGAGATGCTACAGGGCCATCTCAGCTGAAAGGCTTGGCATGACTGGACTGCAGAGAGTAAAGTTGTGCAGGAACACAGGATTTCACTCAGAGAAGAGCACGCTGTTTGCTTCTGGTCAGTTTACTGACAGTTCGCGAGCAGATTATTTATCCAGTAAGGTATTACTGAAGTTTACCAGCTGAAGAGTTGAAACCATGTGGTTTCAAACACTGGTGACATTTTAGCAGCGCTGTTCTCACAGAGCACGAAAGGCTCTTGAAATGGTCACAGATAATAGAATAACAAGTTAAAATTGCTGGTGATTTGGAGATGGCTGATGCTATTCAGTAGTCCTATCCTTTACCACTGAATTCTAGGCTCCTGCAAGAAAATAGCTCCTTGTATAATATAAAATTTAATTGGAAAAATAGAGGGAGAGGTAAAAAAAAAAAAACCAACCAACCCTGTTTTTAAGGTCTGATATAGCCGAGGTACCAAGTCCAGGGATAAAAATTATTCAGCACTGGCAAAAGATTCAGCACTGATTTACAGCTTGTGATGTTTTACAGAACATGCTGTGTCCTTGGTTGCCTGGAAAAGCAGTGTTTCTCTGT
Organism: Fratercula arctica; assembly: GCA_947846985.1. Classification (NCBI taxonomy): domain Eukaryota; kingdom Metazoa; phylum Chordata; class Aves; order Charadriiformes; family Alcidae; genus Fratercula; species Fratercula arctica. Next base: position 28,115,667 of record CANTUZ010000004.1, on the reverse strand, counting down.
ACTGTAGTCCAAGGCAGACTATTTTTTCCTTCTCTGGAAACAGCTATGTAAGCTTTTGTTTCATTCATTTATTTATATAAAAGCACCTAGGGAAATGAGATATTGGCATGACAAAATAATGTGGAAGAGGTAAGAATTCTTAGCTTTCATCCTTAACTTAAAGCAATCTCTTTCTCGTTATCAATTCACTGTAGTCTTTAATTTTCTGATAAATGGTCACAGACAATAGAGTAGCAGGTTAAAATTGCTGATGATTTGCAGATGGTTGTTAGGTCACTGAGTAAAACACAAAAATTAAGTGACACTGGGGACACTTTCAGAAGTGGAAAACAGTAGGGAACCTTACACTTGCATTCGCATTGAGATGTTTTAGTAGTACAAGTACTCAATTCTTGTCTGAGGCAATCTTTTTTTTATATTAAATGCATGCTTTCATGAAATCATGGACATTACCAAACTTACTTTGTTGCCTCTCCTTCCAACAGTTATTACGAATGTTGGACAAATAATCCTCTTCCACACTCTTTTCCACTTTCTGTAGTGATACTCCTTTGTATTCATTTCTAAAGTCCTTGTTGACATAATAAACGACGTGCAAGTTTTCTGTTTCCATTTTTATGGTCTGCCCTGTACTTCTGCAAAAAAGGAGGGAGGGGGAGAGAGAGAGACCAGATATTTATTTAATTTTTTTTTTTTTTACACCACAAATATGCCTTTAAAAAATATTTCTATTCCAGAAGAACAGCACATCACTGAATTTGCCCTTTCAAGACAAGTAATGAAATGAATGGCTGTATAATTTACCAGAGAACAAAATTACTACATTTACCTGAACATTAGACTTCTGCTGCTTAAACCCTTGATCTTGAAAAAAAAAAACCATTTTAGTAAGACACTTGTTTCGTATCTCTTTAGTCAAATATAAGCTTTGGTAATAGAAAATTACATTCAAACTCAACAGAAAGAAAAACAGGTTAGTATTCTGTAGTAACCCAGCACAGGCATCTCCATTCTAAAGTGTTTTCTGCGAGCCCTGACAAATCCATTTTCCTGCTGGCATTCTGTGGATTAAAAATCAAAATTGTGCGCAAACATTTTGGCAGGGCAGTGTATATAAGCATCACAAAAGCTTAGTTGCAGAAGGGAAAAACATCCCACTCTAGAAATAAAGAGCTCTGAAAAATAAGAGAGAGAAGAGAAAAGAAACCTTTCTGTTGTGGGACTGTGAGCTCTGCAAGGAATTAAGGACCTTTAAAACAGTTGTGGCAAGTGGGCTAAGTCTACTAGCTAGTTGCATGCTTGATTAAAGTTAGTTATTTCTCTCAAGGAAAAAAGGTTTATATATCCTGCTGTACAAACCAGCTAAGTTTCACTAGTAGAATTCTTTGCGAGAAAACAAAGATAAACTATTTTACCATCACCTAGAATGAAGAAAGAATAGGCAATTTCCCCAGCCCTCACCTAGTTCAGAACTTAAATAAGGATGAGAAAGTTGCTTTCAAGTACTTCACTTGCTACAAGCACAGGTGACCCCTAAAAGAATAATGAGCCTTAGCAGGTTTCAGGATTCGATTAAACACACTGGATATGCAAGCACCTTTACAGCATGTTATGCTGCACAGACCCACTGCCTTCTATCAGAAGGCCTCCTAAACTCCAGGTATTGCTGACCTCTCCATTACATTTTCATGTATGTTCTTACTACCTAACTTTCAAGTTTTGTTCTGCTTCATCTATACCTTCCCTCCCTTTCCTCGCTGTGGGAAGTCAAGGACAGACTAATGGAAGGCTCTCTAAAACGCTTCTAAGTGGGAGAGGGTGATTACAACATCCTCCCCTCTGTTTTAAGCTAATGTAATCGAGTATTACTTACGATCTTGGGTATAAGGCGTAAGGAGGGTTAGATACCATCAACTGGCTCAACAAGGAGACAAGGATCAACACAATAATAGGCATCAGCTGAATGAACATAGAGAAACCTCCCTAAGGAACAAAACAGATTCAGGTATTTCATAAAACAACATCAAGTAAACAGGTAAATTTGACAAGATTTAATGCTAAGCCTGACTTTCTGCTTTAAGCATCAAAAGCTGCTAGGAAAACTATAAATGCAAACTTGCAAACATTGTGGTGTTATCTTAACTTTCCAATGCATACACAATATTCATGGAGTGCTCAAGCTGCAAGAGTTCATGGGTTAGCACGTAGCCACAAGCAATTATCAAATGAATAGCTGGACTCGGTTACATTGTACACCATGATTTGGTCTCATCTATACAGTGATATGTAATTATACAGGACTATATAGAATTCAGAGAGATGAATATTGAGCCGTAACTCCAATCCTTACCTCAGCCCAAATAAATTTTTAAATGCAGACAAGGATTAGTGACCACAATTAGTGGCATATTTAGGCTAATACTACCAGTCACTAGTAAGACAGCGACATAGAACAACCGTTTTACAAAACCAGGCTATTATCTTCTCAAATTTGCACGCCTATATACCAATCAGTAAGACTACCACCTGCCAAAGTTTTAAAATACGCAACCAACAAGTACAAATCCTGCTCTACAGTACAGAGCTCCTGTCCAGCCACATCACTGGAAGTGACTACCAGCAAATTTCACAATACACAGTTTAAAGTCAATGGTGCTTAAACATACATCACCCCTCTCTTCCTCCCTCTCATGTCCACTCTGACGGTGCTGATTAGGATGACTGTAGCCAGCACGACCATTAGAAAATGAATGTACGCTACCTAAGGAAAGGAACATCCACATTTAAATTGTGTTAAAAAAACCCCCAAACTATTTACAGGTCAATACAGAAGCAAAACCACAAACCATTTAACATTACTGCCCAATGACACATAAAATAACTCAAATTTAAGATAACTTTCAAAGTTGTTTAAAATAAGTATTTTAAGCTCTAAGACAACTGATTTGTTATTTCATGTAATGCAGAATCACCATAGTAACCGCAAAGAACTGAACTTAGATTTTGGGGATTTTGCAACACTTAAGGGCAAAATAAACTGTGATGCAGATTAAAAAGTTGGGGTCTGTGGCAGGTTGGAGTAATTTTACTGTTTTATAATGTCACAAACTCTAATGCCACTCTGGGCAGTACCACCGTATCCCAATGATTATACTCATATATACAAATACCTGTTGGAAAGGCCCCTCCAAAAAACATGTTGAATAGATCCTCTGGAGTAATATCTGCCTCACAACCTCTATGGAAGTTGAATCTACCGTTGCTAGGGTGATTGCATGTTTGTTCTTCACTGCCTGTAAGGTCATACTGCTTTCGTTTTTCTGGATTACTCAGCACAGCATACGCATTTCCAATTTCTGAAGCAAGGAATACAAGACAACTCCCGTAAATGAAAGATAAGAGCTATTCCATCATGAAAAATTGCAATTTGAAAATCAGGAACAGGCAGCAAATTATGTCCTTTACTGTATGTTACAAACCAACTATAGCGCAACAAGGTCCAGAAGCATCTCTGCTTTTCTTAGCATAGCTTCCACAAAGTTTCCCACCAACACTATTCAAAGGTGCTTTTATCCTGTTGAACTAGACAGGAGGCAGGAGAGCTTTGATCCTTTTTCTAGGGGAACACCTACACCCATGGAAATGTTCTCTCTCACTGCAATTACAAAAAAAGCATCAGGCATGACAATGAAAGCTTTGAAGTGGGGTAATTGCAAAGTTCAGTTTGCTCTCGCAGCCTAGCTTAAAAACATCATAGACTCGGTAGGTTTTCTTTGGTTTCATTTAGTAAGTGGTGACTTCTTCACATGCATCACCTTTATTGTCTACAAGAGCGTGAATGTATTTTTTTTATAGGCTTCTTAAGATATTTTATGGATTACATTAATAACACAAAGTTTTGCATGATGTAACATGAAGACTACGACACACATGCATGACAGGAACACGTGTGTTCCCAAGGCTGTCAATACGACCTCAGTGTTTGGCCAGGAGTGCCTGGCCTGGATGCTTGTCCCCTTTCACGCTACATTATCACGAATTAACAACTTCAATTTTGACAGTAGAAAGGCAAAAACTGAGTTAGTGTGAAAAGACCACAAGCTCTGCTGACTTTACAAGCTTTGACCCTAGCTGCTCCGCACAGACATACACCTCTCTCAGGCTGAAGGAAAATTTCTGTTGGCACTCGATCAACAGTCTTCACTCAGTCATATCTTCATTAAACCCCTTCTGCTTTCCTTTCTTCTCTCTCCCCCAGGGCTCTCCAACAACAGGTTGCTTTTGCAGCCACCCAACACAAGGCACAGGGATTATGTTTTTCAGTGTCGAAAAGCCATCAGTCATCAAAAGTTCGTGAAAGGTCCAACACTATAACCTCAACACAGGCAAATAAGACTATTGCTTTGCATAATTAATGTTTTCAACATTATCCAACCTAAAAAAAAAAAGTTAATGAGTCTTAGCTACGTGCCTTTTAAGATGCCCGTATAGAAATAATCATTAGCAATTCCTTTAAGTGGAGGAGAAAACCCAAAGAAATGAAGCCTGGCAATGTGCACTGAGAGCATGACACACTACAGACACCAAATATTACTACAAGGTTCTCCTGTTACTCAGCATGAGGATAGAACTGGTAGTGAAAATCTAGATTTTCCCAACAATTAAGAAATTAGGAAAACATAAATTGGGTAACTCACGTAAAGTGAAGACACCATACTGTCACAGTATGGTCAGCGATCTTTTTTGACTGTCTGTTATTTGCTTTTGCTTATTTGATGGTAATTCCCAATAGATTTGATTCAAATATAATTTTCTTTAAATAAAGGACATGAAAAATGAAAAAAAACTGTCAAAAGTTTCAAAGGAAAGATTTTTGATGAAGCTGGTAAAAGAGATTCCATGACATTAAAAGTGATTCTATTTGCATAAACTTTTTAATGTAAAATGTAACCTCACGGAGACTGTTTAATACAACAGAAGCATAGTACTAGGTAGCTCAAGATCTAAGTAACTACCTTGCCTAACATCAAACCCAATTCTGTTTTCCAATGTGAGCTTTCCTTAAAATAAAGCACGATTATGAAATAATAGCTATTATTACAAAACTCCTTTTCTGAGATAGATGTTAGAAACTCATCAGACACCTCTGTAGGCAAACTAAATCATAAATTTACTCAGCCATACAAAAAGATTACAATAATTTTGATGCAAGAAAAACGCTAGATTTCACTAAATAATTCTTAGTCAACAAGATTCCCCTACAAAATTTTCTGTTACTTTACTCATCTAGTTAAAAAACAGAAAGTGAAATTAAGCCGAAGACATCAAACTTGTACAAAGTGCTAATGTTAAATAAAAGATTAATAACTTCTTACATCTTAAAGATTATTTAAAATGCTATTAACAAGGAGGATTTATTTTATTTATAGGACTGGAACTGATTTTTGAAAAATATAATCTTTTTTAGATAAAGCCATCACATAGCTGTATTAAAATAAACATTGGCAATCAGCTTTCCTGCTATGTTCTCTCTACTTTTCATCTGGAATTGTTAACATATTATCATAATTATCCCTTAAAGTCTGTATCAGAAGTCTTGCTCAGGACTTTTTTTTTTTTTTTTTTTTTTTCCCCCTCACCCAATTTAAGAGTTTTATCTGATTGATTTTTTCAAATGTCTGCATGTAAACCTCGCACAGGAAAAAAAAATAAGGAAGAGGTACCACAATCAGGTTGTCTATTTATGTACGATCATTTCTTACAGATCACATTTTTCTTCATCAGTGTCTGAGATGAAGGTATAGTTTTCTTTAAAAAGCTTTTCCTCAACAATTTTCCTTGTGCAGGGCCAGGCTTGGCAGCCTTAGATCAGGTCACGTCAGATTATAAGTTTTACCTATGAAATGGTCAAAGGCAACTATTAATAAGGCCAGGTTGGAACCCAAGCGGGTCTGTGGCAAAAGTACTAAAACTACACATAGAAGGAATTCTAAGGAAAAGGTAACTTAGCCTGGCACGTGGTTCAGTAAAAAATGCATTTTGCTATCAAGTATTACTTAGGTTTTTTTCAAACTCAAGTATAGTAAAGATTCGAGATAGTAAAATTCAATTGACTACATTAAGCCAAAAGCCAGTAAAAAAGTGCAATTCGGTTTCACAGATCAAGCATTTGCTCCCTGTACCTGAAAATTACAATCAGTCCTCTGAAACTGAGCCCTACTGCAAAAGTCCACATTATTTATCTATACTTCTATGTATATGTTAAGATAATAAAGGTCAACTATTTTCTTGGCTAAAAATGTCAGTTTAATATTAGCTACAAAACACCACACTGACAATTTTGTAAAAATACAAGCGACCAATGCAGATGAAGTTCTTTTAATCTGACAAAATTTAATCGTAAAAGAAATTTAAGTAAAAATGTTTTTTTTACTTTTAAAAGCCTCTGTTGCTCCAGGTGCATGGTTTTTGTCTGGGTGGAATTTCAAAGCAAGTTTTCTATAAGCCTTCTTTAGGTCTTCTTCACCTGCATCCTTTGACACCCCAAGGACTTCGTAGTAATTTTTACATTTCTTTATACTGCAAAAGAAAATGAAGTAAAATGTCATAAACAAACCAATGTAGAAGTAGTCTGTTAGAACACAGCTGCAAATGAGGTAATACATTGCACTGATACATTACATCTCTCACTTTCAATATAAGATATAACAAAATTTCCACTCTAGGAACAAAGATTTCCATTTTTCATAATAAACTCACTATTGAGCACAATAAACTACTGTACCCAAAATTACTTACTACATATATTTATTTTACTACTCCTACTGTAGAACTACTACAGTTGTAAGAAAAGGTTTCAGTTTGCAATTCCCAGTTAGATGAATATTACTGTTAATAATGCATAAAATGAAGATTCCAAATTTACTTTGCAGAGCTACCGGGTAGGAGGAAGGCCTGTTTTGACTGTCAACAGCAATCGTGCTTTGGTATGCACAACGTAAAACAAAACAAACAATACCTCGCTTTCTACAAGCAGAACTCAAGTCATAACACCATTCAGGCACTCACTTTTCAGGGAAATAAGGCATGTGAAAATACCGCTGCTGCTGGGAATGCACCTGGATCTTAACAAACTTTCTGTAAGTGTTGATATAAATTCAAAGAAACAATAACAGCTCCAGCAAGTACAGATTCAGCTCATCTCATATGTTCAACATCATAGCATTTTTTTAAAACTCTGAAAACTCGGAAATGTTCTTCCTGTAGGCAGTCTCACCCAGACAGGAAAAGCAAAGTCTGGGAATGATGTAATGATTTGGTATGCTTTACAATACTCAGAAGAGAGAAAGAGCAGTTACAGGAGAGAACATTAATTTTATGTGGGCAGGAAGAACTGACCAAACCACTAAATACACCTTAAAATCAAACCAAGTTACTTGGGTAAGAATTCAGAAACTTAGAAAAATAAGGCCGAACCACAAAGTTGCACTGCAGAAATGAGGCACGCTGACATTTGGTGCATACCGAAAGAAAAGGGCTGGTCTGAGCAAGAAATAGAAATTACATCCATAAATATTTTAAAAGCTTTGTGCGAGTCTCTTCACATGGCTGTAACTGTGTCCACATTCTCTTAAATGCACAGATCGCTACTTAAATATGGGTTTAGTGTTACAAAGACTATACACAGGGCAGCCAAGTGGAAAAAAAGGGGGTAAGCGAGCCTTTGGCATTTTCATGAAAGAAGAATGGGTACCTTGTAATTAAGAGAATGCTAGGATCAGAAGTACAACCACACCATCGTGTGTGGTCCTTCATAGTTCACAGATTGATCAAATCAAATTTCACGTGTTCAAATAACACGAGCTTTTATGGAAGTCTCAGTGTAATGCTCACAAGAGCACTGAATTGAATGTGTGCAGGCAGCTGCCAACACGAACATCCTGTGAAATAAATATAGCTCATTATATTGAAGTAACATTTAATAAGCTCCAGTTAGGAAGCTGATAAAACTAACTGAAAAGAACACAGTCAATCCATCATCAAGAAAGAATGGAAAGAAAATACATTAAATTATACTCTGAACATTGGAAACTTTTGTTGGTTAATTTGTACAAGAGAAAAATTCGGCAGTGTACAGATCCCTTCATCGTTAGCCTCAAGACCTGGATTACTTATGAACAGTATCAATAACAGATAGCTTTGTTTTAAAATGTAATAGTATCAAAATAAGCTTTTATTTCAAGAAATGGGTATCTCAGCATCCGATCTAAGTTCTTCTCTTCAATAATTCAGTATCTGAATTATCTGTTTGTGGACCAGACTCTTCAGAACTTCGGTTGATAGAAAATTAGGTAGCGAGTCATCAACATTCAGTAAATTTGTTATTTTATTAGCATTAAAACTGTAGTGTTAAACGTTTGTTCAGGTGTTTTTAAGCACTGTGCATCCTCAACAACTTTTACCCTCAACAGCATGTGGTCATTTCTCGTGGAAGTAACAAACATTAAAAAAAACCCCCGAACCATAAAAGTTTACTTCTTTGCAGAGCTGATATGCACTTATTTCACAACTCTAGGATGCAGAGAGGAGAAAAATGGGGGGGGGAAGAGAACAACCCAAGAAACTCCAACCTGTTCTTCTAACCCTCAAAAACTCACTGCAGAGTTTTTTCCCCATTCACAACCAGTGAAAGTCGCCTGGTGGGAAACCTTCACGGGAAAAGCAGGAATGGTGGGTATCAACCAGAAGACATGCAGGTCAGCGCACGACCCACCAGCATCTGACACCATGATCTGCTGCTTAGAGACAGTGCGTCAAACCAGAGCTGCTTCCTGATGAGAAAGTGCAGGGAGAAACCTGCCTTGTGGGTCATACAGCACTCGTCTTCCAAAGGGATGAATGTGGTCACCCTCCGTGCAACAGCTATCCTGAACATGGTCCACAAATGAGCTACTGTTATTTATCAAGAAACAGCCGAGGTACAACACATTTCTCCTTTCTCTTAGCAAGTCTTTGCTAGTGATTGCTTTGTTAAACAAAAAATTCTACAAATGCACAAGCATCTCTATTCCAATATTCCTGGTTTCGTATGAAGCTATGATTTAATATTTCAAGCACATCTTATATCAAAACAACCTCATACCCTGACCTGCCACCCTAGGCTAAACGGCCAGTCTCAAACAAGGAAGCCTTTGTGAATTTGTGACCGCCACCCCTGACTTCTGTCCTCCCTTGCCTGTTCCTGTCAGGATGGGCACGCTCACAGCAACACTGCCTGCAACAGACCTATAACCGATCCTCCGGATCATTTACACTGCCCTCCTTTCTACTGCACAGGATTAACGCCAAGATATATAACCCCTGCTCACTGGTTAGGCCCCCTGTCATCTTCAGACCTCAACCAAGTCAGCGCTGGCTCTTACAAACCTCAGCAGCAAACACAAGCTGCAAGTTCTCTGCTGGGCAGCCTGGGGAGCACTGCATGTGACTTCATGGTGAATCATGTGGAATACGCATACACATATGCCAGTTTTGCAGAGTTTAGCAGGATTTTGGATTAGGCAGATCAAGCTTTACAGATAAAATACATTAAATGGCTGTACAAATGCACAGGGACCAAAACCCATACCTAAGCCTAGAATTCTCAGGAATGCCATTAGACATTAGACAACAGTTTTACATGACTGCTTTGCCACTTCAAGGCAAAAAGCATCTGGACTGTGAGCAGCTAGCATCTAGTTAATGCAAAGTTTCCTGCAGGGAGGGAGTTAGTGACTTCTGCCAGGAGGTCCCTTGCTGAGCACAATTCACGGCAATCGTTACAGGGTAACAGCTCGGTTTTTCCCCCATCAGCAAAGTCCATGTGAGTTTTGCACCAAAACTTGCAGTGCTGCAGCTTTGTATTGGGGATGATGGGACAAGCAACAATGATTAGAAGGTGCTTTCCAATTAAACAAAATAATCAGTGTTCGCGGTGTACTCCTGAGAGGCAGAACTTGAATGCATCACAAACTTAACCTGGTAAGTCAGTTCATAGCAGGACAAACCGTACGGAATCACCAGGGCAACCCACCAGATCCTCAGGCCATACATGTGCTGTGCAGTCACCAGGCTTCTCAACACCAGCACTGTTGCAGCACACACCACATCCCTCCTCCACCTTAAAGAGTTGGGGATCATGGTCTTTGCACAGAGATTCTCCAAGACTTAAGTCTTCTTCCTCCAAATTACCGCTGTCCTGATGAGAAATTTCTCTCCAGCTGCCAGGAGCTGTTGGAAGCCAAGGCCAACCTGATCCTTGTCCCTCAGGAGAAGCAGGCCTTTTTGGACATATTCCTCACCCCTTGCCTCTAGTAGACTGATGTCTGACAATCCTCACTCTGCCAGAATCCCTTGCCTGGAGTGTTGAACTGTCCTGTGGAGATTTGTCACAGGGCGGATGGATGGAAGGAACCATCCCCTTCCCACTTGTCTCCTAGTGCAGGCCACACAACATTGGCCAGCAGAGGATGGGAAAAATTAAGAGTAAAACCAGTGGAGGCTGTGGAAGAGGCTGATCGCTGGTCTTACTTACAGCTTTTAACCACCCCTGAAACCCTTGTCCTGCAGCACTCTCAGCATGAACGACTCACTTTCTGAAAGCTGCATTTCAAGTTGTTTGGTTGGTTTTGCTGCACTTCAGGCACTGTACTGCCCAGTGCTAATTTTCTTGCATATGTAAATTCCAGCAGATGTTTCTTTTTAAAATTGCAATTTACATATCACTTGCTTATGGACTGCCCCTTTTGTATTGAATTGGGCTTTTTTGTTGTTTATTTCTGGCATATTTGAAGTTTGGTTCACTGTTCATTTGTTTGGGGTTCTGTTTTTTGTGAATTGCTTCTCTTGTGTTTTTCATTCCTGGTTGGATCACTTCTGTATCTGAATTACTATCAAATTATTTCTGTTGTTTAGCTAGTTTCTGTCCTTGCTGCATTGTCAGTCCCCTGCCAGCACCTTGGCACTGTCCTTCTGGTTAACAGATTTGCTGGCTGTTATAGGAGGGCACATTGCTGGGTGTTCCTGAAATAATACCTGACTTTTAGAGAATAGACTTCTCAAACAGCATGAAGGCAAGCGATGGCCTACATTAATCCACAATCTGTTGACAAAGGTATCTCGTCATGACTTGCAAAGCTCCGCCATCCCAGCTTGCAGTTGACAAGCCACCTGCAGCAGAACTGGTCAGTCAGCTGCAAACCGCAACAACAGCCAATTCTGCCTGACGCTGGGCTCCCCTCCACGCTCTGACGGCTGAAGGCAGAAGCAGCCCTTCAGGTCCTCAAATGTCTGCTCACACTTGCAGAAATTCTGGAGCTACCACCACTGGTTCTCCTGTGACTAAGAAATGATGTGATCCTACTGCTGTGCTTCTTGTTTCACTTTTCAAATCTACAATTCAGATTAGGTCAGCATCAATGGCTTTTATCAAGTTAACAAAACCTATCAGAGATGCTTGCATTTCTGTATCAAATACCTGCAGTGATCCATAATCATGAAGTTTTGAGTATGACTAGGTATTTCAAAGGGCATTCCAAAGCATCTGTCTACATGCACAGGGACGGCCCAAAAGACAAATACTTTGACCTCTATCTCCAAAAGCTTGCCATGGGAGCTGCAATTTTTATTTCTCCCAATGGTCATCTGAACTGAGAAGCACAGTGAGCAGCAAAGTGAATGCGAGCTACAAAGAACTGAGCAAGAGGAAGCTACACTGACTTCTGATCCCAGAGTTGAGCAGAAAAACACAGTAAAATGCAGACCAATTTCTACATGGGTCAAGTTTCCAATGATGCCAGGGGGCCTGATGCAAACGGCATCTTGCAGCTGACTCGAGAATGTGTGGGTCACAGTGTGGATGACATAAGTGTGGTCTGCAAAAAGTGCTCTGGACTGGGAAGAGAAGGTCACAGAGTTGTTGAGGAACTCAAGCTGGTACCAGCATATCCCTAGTTTCTGAAATCAGTGCACCAGAAGTTTCAGATCTCTGTTATACTGACAGATTCAACAACACGTTAGGGTGCTTGTCTTAGTACCTTGCTCTTGGTGTACCTGGTTGGTCAGTTTGTTTCTCCTGTGTCTATTACATCAGCCTACTTTTATCCAAATTTTGTTTAAGCTTTTATTGTAGCTGTAAAAAGTGTAGATTAAAGGCAGCAGCTTTCTGACAAAGTCCACCAAGTCTTCTGTGCCACTTTTCCATGACAGGCTCTATGACTGTGATTTCCACCTTGACTTTCTCAACCATTCAATTGGATATTTCAACAATCCACAGTAGTTCTAGCAGCCTAATTAAAGCCATGCCCTGATTTCTTTGCTTCATTTTTTCCCCCCTCCATTTTAGCACATGTTGATTGCTCTTATTATTCCAATTTCAGTTAATTATCTTCTTGACCCCATGTTAAAAAAGTAACGTTATATCTCTTTTTGCTGTATTTGCAGAAATCTCAGCAGAAGGCCTAGAAACAGGCAGTCAGGCAACGTGCATTCCTTCTAGTTTGATCCATGAAATGCATAGAGGCAATTTTTTGGTTTAGTCCCTGAATTCAGATCAAGTTGCTGATTATTCTCGATCACTTCTGGATGACATTTAACTGCCTTGCAAGGTTCCTACAGAACTCATGCCTCTATTGGTTCGTTTTGGTTCTAGCTTAAAAATCAAAATACAAAATTTTGTTCTTGTGCTCTCTTCCGAGGAGCAGGCATTGGCAGGGCAGGAAAAGCAGTATTCCACCACAGGTTTCACAAGACAGCAATCCAACTTTAGCATACTACTGCTCATGGCAGTTCTTTCAGATGTCAAAAAGGTAGTATGGAATATATGCTCCAGCTTATTTACTAAAAAAGAGGCATCAGACACCATATGAATTTTACGATCATTTAAAGGGAGTCTGTATAAAGTACATGACCTATCTATATCTCCAAAACTTTTTTTTTAAATCATGTAGCAGACAACAGATAATGCACATTTCACAGCATAAAAAAAATGGGAAAGACTAATACACAGCAGGCAAATGATCCTTTCTTTTTTTTTTTTTTTTTTTAATTTCACAGTAGTCCACTACACCTTGCCAAAGGGTCTGCACAGTTGGTATGAGTAGGCAGATATGTTGAACAGAATTTGTTTGAAAGTAATTAAGAACTCTGGTACCTTAACCTTGATCAGCACTTCTTCAGTTGTTTTAAGTGAACTAGAAGAAAAAAAAGTTTAAATTTTCTTTCTTACACAAATACTTTGTGTTTATCTCAGCAAAAAATGCCCATACCCTACATCAAACAGTGAAGGAATTGCTTTAAAGCAAAGACCACAGAATCCAAAAGCAAAATTCTCCCTTTTTTAACACAGTACATGATTCCCATGCACTTGTCTTAAGTTGACATTGCTCAGACAGCTTTCAATTGCCTAGAGACTTCTAGGGCACTTGCTCTAAAAAGACTTAAGTCTACTGTGGGTCCTAACATATTTCTCCTAGTCTCCTGTCAATATCTCTGATATGCAGGTCACCTAAAGCATTAAGGCAATTTGATCCAGCCCTCAGTGACAAGATAAACACCATGAAGAAAAATATGCATGTACTACAGATGATATTTTCAAAGCATTTCAATTCAAAAGTAGCAAAGTGCTTTTGGATATCTCAAGCTCCAAACTGTCACACTGAAACAGTGAGCATCGCTCCCACAAAGAACAGAGCATCAGCCAGCACTTATGCACTCAGTGGAAAGACATTGCATCTCATGCTTCTCCCTGTTGAGCAACTTGTTTGCAAGCTCATGTAACACTCTACACAAGCGTTATTGTAGCTTGCTAGTGATCAGTGTCCCCTGTGTATGTGGGAAAAATAAAAACAGCACAGAGGTGCTTGTTTGTACTCATGCCTGCCAACATTACTAGAGTAACCCTGATGAAAATTAATGCAGTTAAATTAGTATACTGCTCCAAGTGTCCCTTCACCATGATTCTTAAATCTATTGTCACAAGCAAATGCAAGATAGCAGGACAACTCCAGGAACACTAATAAGTAATCCAAGTCAGAGAGCTCAGAGTGAGTCCCCCTGTCTGACTGCTCACTACAGCTGATAAAAAAGGGCTGGAAATGGCACGTGTAGTTAAATCAGGAATGCTTTCCCTCAGTCTATCTTCAATTACTAATACAGAACCAAGAAGAACCTAGAGGGAAGAATACCTGAGGATAATGACCACCTTTCAAATCATAAGCATACAAAAAAACTGAGTTTGACAGAGTCAAATTCATGGTAAGATTCAGAATTTATTAAAAATTGAAGATTTTGCTACCTTGCTATCTAGAAATTTCTTTCCTTATAGGAGAGAGAACTAAAAATCAGGCATCAAACACTATTTAAAACCACCTCTTTTCATGCAGCATTTCTTTAACCAACTCAAAGGTCCAAAAACCATCCCACTGTGGTGCGGCAGAGGCATACAGTGGTGACAAGCTCTAGTCTCTGAAGAATACCCTCCCCAGAGGGGCATGTTTCATTTAATTGGGAAAGTCTGGGGCCTGACTGAAGCAATAACATTATGCAGCCTGTCATGTTTCCAACTCGAAAGCTCATTCTCACTACAGTTTAAACATGAGCTTTCCCTCAGCTATCATCACTGAAAGTGTTATATTTTTCCATTAAGTTTTAGCCCACTGTTTGTATTTAATCGTGTTCTCCTTGGCAAGGCACACACGTTTTTTTAATTCTTAGCCAAAAATTTTCTAACTGACAACATGACAAACTTTTCAAAACTTCCAACAAGAACTGAGGACTTGCTCTGTTGATTACCGCACACCTAAACCAAAATTCAGTCTCTCTCCAAAGGTTTATAAACTGCTGTACTAAAGGATGCTGCATCACTCAAGCTAAGGTCAAGATAGTGTTTTAACAGCTGATTTTTCTAAGTGATATGTGAAATACAGACAAACATGGGTTGTTCTGTAAGCTATTACAATTGCTTATTTGCAAAAGTCTGGGTACTTTTAAAAAAAAACTAGGTTTTAGATTCACAAAGCATGTTGTTGAGATAGGTACTAAGAAGCAACGTTGCATCAAGATTATCCTCAATATGCAGCTTCTGTGAATACCCCTAAATCTGTCTCTGATCTCAACAAACTGGATTAATTTTACCTGGTATCTAGGGAATCCCTTCAAGAAAGGAATGTCCAATACCATGAAAGCGTACCATGGAGAAAAGTTGGCTCCACAACTTCATTTTACTTGGAAAAAAGTAGGCGACATTACTGTCTCATAAAACAAAAAAAAAACCCCCAAAACAAAAAACAAACTTGCAGGGAGCCTGATGTGATAGCAGATTGCAGCTCAGAATGGCACGTCACGGGTGAGTGAATACTGACAGTAATACAGTCTTCCTTGTAGCAGCTTTCTGCTGCTACATGTGTTACCTGTCTTACTTTCATCTAAGCCTCATTTTACAGAGGACTTCTTTCTGGATATTTTGTCTCACACGTGCACGCACACACATGCATTGTGTATTCATTTTAACGGATAATATTTCAAGCTGGCCAAAAATGTACATGCTTATTCAGGTTTTACTTTAGATGTATCATGAAGGGCAACAGCATTAATTAAGCAGAGATGATGGTAAACGAAAAGCTTTACTAAATAGCAACAGCAAGAGGATAACCATACCAGAGATGCTGCTGCCTACCCGCCAGAATGCAGAGCTGCTGTATCAACAAAGAAAAGCTGCTTTTTCCTCACTGTTAGCACAGCTGAACAGATTATTGAACTTCAGAAAAAGATCCCAAGATAATATCAAGAGCAACGCACATTTCACACAAAAAAATTTTCACACACAAATTTCTGTTTTGCACAACAGTTCATCCAATTTACACAAACTAGGGGACAAGGACCTCTTGATTTCCCTTCTTTGACGTCCCTTGAAAATACCTGGGCTTGGC
Source organism: Fratercula arctica (assembly GCA_947846985.1). Taxonomy (NCBI): domain Eukaryota; kingdom Metazoa; phylum Chordata; class Aves; order Charadriiformes; family Alcidae; genus Fratercula; species Fratercula arctica. Next base: position 28,099,702 of record CANTUZ010000004.1, on the reverse strand, counting down.
TTACATGAAAATACAGGTGGGTTTTGAGGTGTGCAATTTTAGAGTGGCTGTATCCATATTTCTTCAGCAGAAATCAGGGCACATATCCAACAATATTTTTCTCACTCCTACAGCAAAAAAGTGTGTTACGATAACATGACTTAAGAATTACTCGCCTCAAAAAGATATTTTTATTGATCTTTGTTTCTTTTTGCACATCCTCTTTCCAGATGTCACTCCATCTTAATACTATCATGCTACATGAAGTTCAGACAGAGTTTATAATGCAACTTGGACTACGTGCTTCAGTGCTTCTCAGGTACCTGTACTTCCAGAATGAAACTGTTTTAACACTGGTCTAAGACCAGCCTGTACAACAAGATTAGCTTGAAGATAAACTTTAGGAGCAAGCATGTAACTCAAGATATCATGAGTATAAAAATATTTATGAACAGAAACACTGTCCTGCAAGTTGTACTATACAGTTTTCATCACTTCTTCCATTTAACATGAGATCTATTTAATAACTATTTTGAGTATTTTCTTTTTAAACCATCAAGGTTACTTTACATAAAGATGAGTATAAACTTTCTCACGGAAAGTGAGCATGTCTCACACTATGTTTAAACACAACAAAACTCTCCTCTTCCTTTTAGTCACAGTTCAGTACAAGTAACCGCTCTCAGCTAACCTTGAATTTTCTGTTGCTTCTTTAGACGCTAGAGCCGAAAGCATAAGTACATAATAAACGGAATGAAAAGCAATTATGTATTTAAACAAGGCCATACCTGAATACTCCTTCCATTTGGTCTTTGGTGTAGCCTTTTCCACTTTCACCTGCAGCAGATGCATTGCTCTCCTTCGTGCTATTGGGCTTACTTTGATCATTGCTACTGGCTGGTTTTCGGCAGTAAGCGCCTCCCCCAGCTGTACTTCCATTCTTCATAATAGCTTCCAACAAAACTATAAAACAACAGTATATCATAGTATCATTACAGGCATTAGCGATTAAGTCGGGGCTCTCGAGTACCTTAAATGGGAGCACCACATTGTAAAAGACTAGCTGCTACATCCTCCTTCCTTACTGATCACCACTTTGTAGCACAAACATTTCTGAAGCCAGTCTTGCAACTCCTTTTCATGGCAAAACTATGGAAAAGCATTTCAAAATTAGTGGCTGGATTCCCCTCCACCTCTGTCAAGGTAGTTTAATACTGGAGAGAATTTGTCCAGGTCCTTCATTTCTAGATGGTTTTTGGCGGCACTGAACCCATTCTTTACAGAGGAAGCATCAGAATAAGCAACTGTAAATAGACAAGAGGAACTAACCTAACACTCTAAAGAACCTGCAAATTATTCCATACAGAGACCAAGCCCATCTCCAGCACATTTCAGTTGCTCCACTACATAGCTATTTGTAACCTGAGCCATTAGTGGCCACAAACTGATGCTCTATACTTCTTCCAGGCAATACCAGCTGAAATTCAAACTACTGTTAAATGCCACAGGTAAGTCAGGACCAGCCAACTACATCCAGCTCTTGAGACCTGGATCTTGAAAACCAGCATGCTTTTGCTAGGTCTTGAAATCCTCTTTCCTTCCATGTCCCAACGTATCTCAAATTTAGCAATTTCAATAAATCATCAGATGCTAAGTCTTCTTTTAATTTCTGGATATAAGCCTGTATTTTGGGGGTATCTGTCTTACCATTAAATCAGAAATAGTGCCATTCTAACTTAAGGGACTGCACACGAAGCATAATGTGGATCAAAGATTATTAAACAGTCTGTCGTTCCTGAAAAGAAATCCCTTCAGAACAAGATGGCAAACTAGACAGGCCAAATTTGTTTCATAAACAACTGAGTTACTACCTGCATAAAAAATGCCCTAATAAAAATTCCCCCCCCAAAAATGTCCCACTCACTGTGAAAGCATGTTACAGCTTTACTACTAAAAACCATTTTCTTCTAGAAGCTAGTGAGAAGAAGCCTGAAGGATTTTCTCCTAAATCTAATTAAAAAAATTTCTCCTCTGACTAGCATCTCTCTTAGAGAAGCAGAAAACTGGGATCCTACACATCCATAGCTTGTATCTCAGAGAAGCACAGGACAGAAAACAAAGCGGAGCTTTGTTTAAAAGGAGAAGAACCACTTCCATAAGATGTGCTTCCTAAAACTCTCCAGTATTTGCTTTTATTCATTAATTCACCAACTGGCCAAAGCAGTCTGAAGTACTGCAGATGAAGAGCTACACTTGGCCTGAACGAGAACGTCAGCTGACTCCAGTGCCGGTCCTGTGCTTGTGCCTGCCTCAGCAAGATTCATCAATTGATCAGATCAGGCTTTTTACCGCAGAAATAAAGAAAAGGCTAACATTTACATGCCGAGTTGTATACTGAGGGGATGCTTTCACTACAAACGAAATTAAGTTCTTGAAAACAGGAGAGCTATAGTTGCACTACGGATTATAGCTGAAGCATATATCCAAATATTTGCAACAGCTTATTCTAGTATCATCCATTATGGGAATTAAAGTTCTGAGGTAAATGAAGTAATAACAACACCAACAAGGTGAGTGCGCCTGTAGGCTAAGAACCAATCAAGAACAGAGATTTGAAGAGACAGTGCCCCCAGAACAAAGCATCTTTGGTCCAAATGTGCTCCAGACAAGTGATAACAGAAAACAAAGGTATTCTTTTTCTCTTCTGTGACATTAGATATTTAATAATGGTATCCTGTGAGATCCAATCAAACATGTGACCCTGACTTTATGCTCTAGAAATAATGCTTACTTTACAGTTTTGCAAATCCTGCCTTTATATTGGTACTGCTCTAGAAATTCCCCCATCCCTGCACTAACGCTTGTGCAAAACCAGTAGTAGCAATAATGGTAGAAACACAGGTATAGGCAGCAGTTTGCATTTTTAACGCCCAGTGTCTCTTTCACAGCAACCTTAGCTGATACGTCTTTTCATGAATTGGTTTGGCTGCACTATACTTTCAACATTTCTACTTCCTAATCACCATCTCAGACCTCCCATCCCCATAATGGAGCCGCACTGTTGAGAAGACAGCGCAGGATGCTTGCAAAGAAAAAAAAATTAAAAATTCAAACCCATAACTGCTAACTTCTTAAGATAGCAGGACACAGCATACACAAACATGCTATTGTTCTACGTTGAAAAAGAAAACCATTGCAAAGGGTCTGGGGCCATTCTTTCCTTCAAATAAAAGATACAGTTCAGATATTCAGACTCTTCCATGAACTGGTGGTAAAACCAGCTGTCAGAACTGTAATACTAACAGTGCATCAAAGAAATCTTTCACTGTGCATCTAGGTATTTTAAAACAGGACATTACAACGAACCAAAGACTTATTTTTTAGCAGTTAAGACAACAAATCTTATCTCCAAATGTGTGTACTGTTACCTGCTGCTGAATGAGAGATCCTTGCACTGCATTTGATTCCATTATGCATCGAACATGACCCCCACTTCCACTAATGGAAGAACGGTTGAATTCAGAACTCATACTAACACAACACCCTAAAAAAATAACCTTACATACTCATGAAAAGTTCATTTTTACAGGCAGCATCAGAAACAGTGCAAGAAATTCTTAAGAAGCACTGAAAAACCGAAGCTGTCCTTAATGTCATTTTCTGCCTTCAACTCCAAAAAGAACGACACCTAAATTTGAAAAGATCTTGTCCTTTGTTATCTTTAAATCCAAAATATTACAAATCTTCCCCAGGCAAGCAATTAGTTTCCATTCAGTTGCAAGATGAATCATTAGCAAAACTCATAATCAAACAATATTTTGAACAGCTCAATAGTAAAATTTTCTAGCAGAGAGTGACGTCAACATGAACATGGCTACTATGAAGTCATTAGCTAAGTATCATTAAATAAGCACTGACCTTACATTTCACACCAGTAAAGCCTTAAAATAGCACTGCTGCAGTCAGCGTATTTCAGGCAGAAGCTTTGTTTAGCAAAACTGAACTTCACTGATGACTGAACTAGTGCTGAATGCACTTTAAATGTAAATGTCGCCAAAACCAAACCACACATAGTATTGTTTTAGAGACAATAGTTAAAACCTGCCCCCTGTCCATTTACAATCCGCTACAACATGGGGAGGAGGAAGCTCCCATCAGTAAAAGATTCAGCGCTACCGTTCGCATTGCCTTTATCACTGACAGAACATCATTTGTGAAATGGTGGGCAATTGTTCCCAAAATGATACTAAAGATACACTATGAAGCATATGTGACTCCAGTGACAAGTTGGTATAAACTACCTTCTAAGACATACCCTGAAGAGAAAATCAGAGAGCACAGTGACAACTGGGGCTGCACCATGTTATCATATCACCACATAAATCCAACACATTATGACTGTAAAATAAGAATCTGTGTTAGAACTAAGAGAGCTCACGAAACCGGAACTGTTTCTTTCTCTTGGGTGTGTGCTATGACACATTTTTAATTACCTAATGAATTACCGAGGTGTTTTTTTTTCCAAGTGGACCCCTCGCTTAATATATGTAAAAGATGACAATGAGACAACGAAGCAGTAATTTCACTTGCTCTTCGTCAGTGTAAAATTCCAGTTCTAATTTATTGTACGCCTTCCAGTTCCTGTCCTGAAAACAGGACATTCTGTGTCCTTGCAGCTTACTGCACTTTTAACAGGGCTATTTAAGTGCCACAAACTTAAAGGAAAAAAAAAAATTAAATTCAATTAATTGCGTGTTGTTTTGGGAGGAAATGGGATGAGTTGAAAACAATTACCAACCTCCACAGCTGGAAAACTGCAGCACAGAAACATTACAAGTTTACAGAGCCCCCTAATTTCTAAGTACCTAGTTCAAATCGGGCCTAGGGCCTGATTTTTTTCAGTGGTATTAGGACATCTGCAATTCTCATTAGCTTCAGATGGAGCTTTAACTGCCCACCAGTTCCACAAATCAGGCCCTTGTTTCAAGCTGAATACCTGAAAAATGAAGCACAAACAATTAGCCATCACTAATGGAAACCGAGTAAAGTGACTTATTTAACATCACAGAGAAATTCTGTGAAGTATTTAGTTTCATTACACAGTTCCCCAGATTACAGTCCACTACCATAAACACAAGACCATCTTCATTTCACCAGATCTGCACCTCATTTGTGACACACTTTGCTAATTTCCACAGCGACTAAAACAAGTGTCCTACAGACAATAGCCTAATTAGCCATCTATTTCTTGCACTGAGTACTTTACAATGGTGGTTATGTAGTAGCAGTCCTACTTAAAAAAAAAAACCAAACACTCAAAACATAGATCAGATGGAGATATTTTTCCTTTCTTTTTTTTTTTTCCTTTCTCCTGAGAGCTACTGTAACTCTTACCTTGGAGGTATAAGATGGTAATAAGCTATGTGAAGTAGGCAAAGCTATTCACTCTCTTTGGTGGAAGAAGCTGAATCGAAACCCTCAGGCTTCTTTCCTATTGACCAACACAACCTCCAAAAAGCTGAAAATATTTTCATGCGTGTCATCCTCTTAAACCACAGAAATCTAGGGGAATATGGCAAACTTCTTGTTTTTATTTCAGGGAGGTATCTAACGTGGCAAGAATATAAACACTGCCACATTCTTGACCCAAAGCAATGGCTACCTTCTCCCAAGTGATTTACCAGCAACATCCATTCTGCCTTGTAGGGAAAAAAAAGAACAAACCACACACACAAAAGCACTATATACTACAAAAAGGAATAGCACTGATGAGACCTTCGTTTATTGTTTGCATATAAAAAACAGTCAGGAGATAAGAGAGCACAGAAAATGTTCACTGAATCTGCTCACCTGACTAAAGGCTTCACTACAGTATAAAATACAGCACAGAATGCTTCCAGTCAGGACTTCACCCCAAAGTCATGTTCCAAAAATGGTAAATACTAAGACCTGTAAGCCAGTACAGAGCCCTGAAGCGTCTCCTATTCCTTCCATGGCATAGACAATGCAAGCGAGAACCAAGGGAATGCAACAAGTCACTGTTGCGTTCAAAGGTATCTCAAGCCGACTTCTGACACTGTGTGACAGAAAGACTCCAAGACAGGTAACAGCTCTGCTACACTGAAGCCTTACTGTTGTTGCTTTAAAAAAAAAAATAATCTAATTTTTAAACACCTTTTACTAGAAAGACCCTAATTATTTTTCAAGTTCTAGCACAGAAGCATCTAAAGAGCCAATGAAGTCATAGGGGTAGCCACTTGTCCCCGCGTTTTCTCCAGGAAACTTAAACCCATCTGCAATTCCTGCGTAGCTGCTGTACAACCAAAAGGGAGAGGAAACCAAAAAAACCCCAAACCACAAGTAAGCCGGCGGACGAGGACACTGCCCAGCCTGGAGGAGCAGCAGCTCTCACTGCAGGCTGCTAGACAGGGCTAATTCACAGCGACAGAAGAGAAGCCAACCCAGCCTGCCTCGGCCCGAGGTGTCCTGCTGCTAATCGGGTCTAAGCCTGGTCTGTGCGGCTACGCTTAACATACCGGCGGCGGAAGGGCGGGGGGAAGCGCAGGCGAGGAGCTGGGCTGGCCCAGAGGGAAGCCCTTTGGCGAGGGGGGAAGCAGCCCCACTCCCCCCCACCGCCTGCCACCTCGGGGGAGATCCACCTGGCCCTAAGCGTTCCTCCGGGGCACTTCAGCCCTCGCTCCGGCCTCTGCTGCCAGCCCAGCCCCGCACACCGCCAGGGGCCCGGGCTGCTGCGGGGGCAGCGCTGGGGCGCCCCTCGCCTCAGCGCCTGGGGCTAACGGCCGCCCCGCAGCGAGGAGACCACGCCGCCCGCAGGCCCCACCGTCCCCCCGCGTCCCGGGCAGCGGGGAGAGGGGAGGAGGGGCGGCCGCGGCAGCGGGGCCGGCGGGGAGGGGGCCGGGCTTCACCTCGGGCCGTCTCGGTCGGGTAGAGCTTCTGGGCCTTGCCGAGGAAGCGGAGGGCGCGGTCGCGGTTGCCGGCCTCCAGCGCCTCCCGCGCGATCCCGATGCACTTCTCGGCCTCGTCCCGGTTCCCCTCCATCGGCTTCTCCTTCCGCCGCCTCCGCCCGCCGCAGCGCAGAGAGAAGGGGCCTGAAGCCAGAGCGGAGCCGGAGAAGGGGGAAGAGGGGCAGAGAGAGGAGCGGAGCAGAGCGGGCAGGAGGGAGGGCGGGGGCTCCCCTCACTCCGCAGGGCTCATCCCACCGTGCCGCCGGTACCCGCAGCCCCAGCGCGGCGCTCGGCCCCGGCAGCCAGCCCGGCCCGCCGCCTGCTTCCGGGGCGCCGCCGCGCATGCGCCGCCGCCCGGGCCCGGGGCGCCCCGCCCGCCCCATCGCCGGCCTCGGGGCTCCGGCGGCCGCCCCGGTAAGGGCCGTGCCGCGGCCAGCGCCGGGCTCCTCCCGGCCGGGAGCGCCGCCGCTCGCCCGCCAGCGGCCCGAGGGAACCGGCACTGCAGCCCGGCCTGCTGCGGAGCCCAGGCAGTGTCATTTATGGTGCGTTAACTGTGCTTTGAGGTACTTTTTAGCACCTTGTAACTACTTGCTATAATTAGCGACATCAATTACCGTCTGTTAAGAGCTGCGGCACTGGGAAGCGAGCAGGCGGGTGCTGCCGCAGGTCCCGAGGAGGAGTGCAGGTAATGGAGGCCTGGCCAACATTCACCATCTGGGTCAACGCCTTCCAGCTGCAGCAGAGACCTGAGAGGGGCTGTGGAAGCACAGGGGCCTGTTCAATGCAGGAGCATCTTCATTTGATGTATTTCACTGCCAGGGGGAGCAGCTCTGGAAGGCCTGGCACTTGCTGCCCCACCACAGGGCCCAGGCTGGAGACCCCCCCTCTGCCACACCAAGAGGCTGAGGATTTCCAAACCCCAGCGAGGGGCAGCCCTTTGCTGGAGGGAATCAACTTGTGGAGAGCAGGAGCACAGCTAAAGCACTGTAGCCAGAACCCCCATTAATCAGCTGCTGCATGGCAGAAGTTGAAACTGTAACTTCAACACCCCCATCCTTACACTCCAATTGTGTAGGCTGGCCTCCCATTACCACAGGGCAAGTGCTTTCCAGGTCAGAGCCCTGCACCCAGCATAGGAAAAGCCCACAGCCAAACCAAGACAGCGCTATTTGGCTACTGCACAGGCTTGAGACTCTTCCTCAAAGCCCACATCCAATAGAGGCTGCTGCAGTACAGCCCCTGCCTTTACCAGCATCTCTCCATGGCCTTTTACAAGAAATAGCGAGAAGGGTCAGGCTCTACCACACAGAAAGGCAATTGAAGCTGCCAATTTTCAACATCCATTCAATTGACCTTCTCCCTCCTCCAGAATAGATCCCTCCCCTCCAGAATAGATCCCTCCCCTCCGTGAAGGCTGACATCAAGCAAAAGTGGCCTTAAATAGCACTAGCATCACACATGCCCTGCTGAAGGCGCCTGTCACACTGCAAGAATGTAACTTTACAGGATAAGACCCATGTGCCACTTCACTTGATGGTGTTCACCAAGCACAGTATTCTAGGATTGTCTCCAGGTAGCCCCAGCACAGCCGGCAGCAGGACTGTCAGAGTGGCATGTTCTTGCATCAGCCAAGTATTTTTCAGTGAGTGGACAAGAGACAATCAGTCTTCATATAACATTTATTGAATATTTCCACTCTAGTGGATGAAAAGTCTGTACAAACCCAAACATTTCCTTTACTTAAGCCAATCTAAAAACAGTCAGCTCAATCAAAACCCACTACAAATACAATAGCTTCTTTGAAGCCATGGTAACACTTAAATACGGTTAAGACTTCAATGCAGAAATTTGGTTTGTTAGAAAGCTCAAGGGAGCTTTAGTTTCTCAGAGTTACAAAAGGCAAAATCGTGTTTCACAGATACAGTCCACTGGAATCACCAACACTGGACAATTAAGTACTTGAGTCCTGAGATAACAAGGAATCCTGGTATCCTTTAGACAGTTTTCTGTTGTCCTTTCTTTCCAATGAGAGACTTGTGGATATGTGGTATTACACCTAAGAAAGAGCAACAATTAAGACCATGTTATTTCTCATCAACATTTTTCCTAACTTTGCACTTCAAATAAAATGATGGCATTAAGCAACCTCTAGTCTATCAGAGTTCTTGCCACTCAACCCATCACAAACAGTTACCAAGCAATTTACGTACCACCACCAGCAATTGTTGCCTTAATGAGAGAGTCCAATTCTTCATCTCCTCTAATTGCAAGCTGCAAGTGACGGGGAGTGATACGCTTCACCTTCAAGTCTTTGGATGCATTTCCTGCCAGCTCAAGAACCTGAGGACAAGATTGTTTTTTTTAACAGCTACACAAGTCAAGCGAGACCAACTGCACAGCCTTAGCTATGTTATTCTCTACATCAGATACACCATTAGTGACATCAAGACAAGCAAACAATGCCTCTTTTGAAAGGCCTCCTCCTTTGGAGCTCTGCATTTAGTTTTCCCCCAAAACAGAGTAAGTGTTTAACAGCAGATATGACATGCTGTAATAGCACATTTTATAAAATACTTCACACTTCCATGTTTCCTCTAAGTCACAGCTATTAGACCTGCACAAAATGCAGAGCAAGAGGTCCCATGCATATTTCACAGTCTCCTGGTGATGCACGCACTTAAAACTGGCTCAAAACAAGTGAAGAGTTCACAGCTCAGTCCAAACTGGCAAAATACAGTAAGTTCTGGTCATTATGCCATTTCAGAGCTGACCAACTTGCTAGCAACTCTTGCAGGAGCTTTACCTCAGCTGTCAAATACTCCAGGATTGCAGCACTATACACAGCAGCTGTGGCTCCTACACGCCCATGGCTGGTAGTCCTAGACTTCAGATGTCTGTGGATGCGGCCAACAGGGAACTGGAAAATAACAGAATTATGAACAGGCTGTGACGACAGAGACAGAAAAAGAAAGCCACTACTCTAAACCACATGCCAGGCAAAAGAATCCCAGTGGCACACATACAACTGGTACCAGACTACATTTCAATACTCGAGAATCCAAGTAAGGACACTGTATGCCAAGTTCA